>OY856409.1:1496376471-1498776471 GCA_963693085.1 Alisma plantago-aquatica | reverse complement strand
GGAATTATTAGGAAATGGAGTTTGACAATGATGGGATGTGGGAAGGCATGGAGACTTGGGATGAGGCTCTCTTGGTGTGTGCCTTTCTTTCGTTGATCACCTCAGGGCTCTTTTGTGCCCCCCTTTATCATTGCCTGGGTAATTCCCTTCATTTTGTGGATATGGTGGTAGTGGTATGGTTGTGATTTTCATATTTTTGTGAAGAAGGCAAAATGAAGGTCGATTGATGGGTGGAAACAGCTAGCATGGTTACTTGGATGGTGGAGGATGGATTGGTTGAAGGTTTTGGGTGAATATTGGTGGATCGTGGTGAGTTTTTGTGTGTGGTAGTTGTAGGTGACAACTGTAGGTGTGATGGAGAATGAAAATGGAGATGGAGGCTCGACTGTGGGAGGTTTTGGGGTGGAAACGATAGAGGGAGAGGTGGTGGAGGTATTGAAATTTATTGGAAGTCAATTTGTTGGAGGAGTTGGGTTGGAGAAGTAAGATTGGAGCTATTGGGGGTGGATCACATCACCAAGGCCGTTCTAGGGGTCAAGCAAATGAGTTGGAAGTGAAGAGGGTCGTGATTTTTTTGTGGGGTTTAAGTAAAAAAATAGGTGGGGTCGGGTCCTGCACGACCGTGGTGGGGGTTTGGCAACACGGTCGTCGCAGGTGCCACAGTTGTGGTGGGGGTATGTCAACACAGTCATGTCAGGTGCCATAGACGTGGTGGGGATTTGGCAATACGACCATGGTGGGTTCCACAGTCATGGTGGGGGTGGAGATGGTTGTAGATCGACCCTTGCCATGGTCATGGTGTGCTCCTCTTGACTTGACCACAGTGGTTTACCACTGTCGTGGCAGTTCATGTACAAAATCACCTCCATCCCTATAACTCCGCCAAAATTTTGCACTTAATTCACCACGACTTTGGTGGTCTCCACAGCCATTTTGACTTCATGTTGCCATGGTCGTGGTGCTATCAATGACCGCATTGTCTTGCATGTACCATGATGATTTTGAGATCCACGGTTGTGGCCAATCCTTCACAAATTTGGTGGTGTTTTTGTAACTTTCTTGAGATTTTGCAATTAAATCACCACGACCTTTTTGAGGCACCAAGTCCGTGGTGGTTCTCCATTTAGTACTTTGTCAACTCAAATTCAAAAAAATTGATATCTTTTGCAAAAATTTTGATTCTTTGCCACATCAACAACCATATTTTTCCCTATCTATCTCTCTCTTCAACATTTTACCTGCATCTCATTAAAACTCAAACAAAACTATCAAGCACAAGTGTGCATGTGTATTTCATGAAAAAGAAAACAAAAGTATCTAAAAGTGATGGTTGGGTGAAAATGTTCCCAAACCTAGGTGGGTTGCCTCCCACTAGCACTAAATTTTACACCTTCAGTCAGGCTTATTGCTTCTTGACTTCTTTCATCCTCGTGGGATTCCAAAGAATCTTTGAAGTAAATATCTCTCTCATGTGCATTCAAGCACATCTCCCCATCAAGCTAATGCTCCTCCACTAACATCACAATATCAAAACTTTGATTGGTTGTGTCCAGACCTACTTCTGCAACTTCTTTGAATTTGTGACCATTCACAATAAATTTGTTCACTCCTTTCTCACAAATCAACACAGTCCCGGATGGGTATACCTTTTTTATTAGATAAGGTCCTTCCCATCTAGACTGGAGTTTTTTGGGAAGGAACTTCATCCTTGAGTTATATAGCCATACTTATTTTTCGGGCTTAAAGTCATTCTTCTTGATCATCTTATCATGTAGAAACTTTGTTCTCTCCTTGTAGCACTAGGACAATTTGTAAGCTTCATGTCACATCTCCTATAATTCATTTAGATTAAACTTCCTCTTCATCCTAAAATTCTCTCCATCAAAGTTCATGTCCTTCAAAGCCCACAATGCCTTATGTTCCATCTCAATCGGTAGATGGTCGCTTTTCCCATAAACAAGCTTGAATGGTGTGGTGCATTTTTCATACAATTGGATATATGATGTGTGCAATATTATGTATCATTACGATATCTCATAGGCCTCGAGCATAAGGAGAAGATATTAGTTAGATCTATATGATGTCAACTAGACAGCCATGAAGACCATTCTTAAGTGCTTGAGAAAAACTATGGATTAGTTCCTTTTCTATTGCGGAGGGGAAGAGTTGATTGTAAAGGGTTAAACTGTTGCAAGCTTTCAAACTGACAAAGATGATTATAGATAACAGTCTAGATTTGTGTTCTACCTCAATAACATAGTTGTAAGCTGGATGACTTACATACAAGAGAAAGTTGCAGATTCTATAATAGAGGATGAGTAAATTGTTGCATCTAATGTGCCGAAGGAGGTTGTTTGGATCAAGAAGCTCCTCACTGAACTTGGGGTAGTTCCAATCATCTCTGATGAGCTATATTGTGACAACAATGGATCTATTGCACAAGCTATATTGTTTCAAGAATATATGAAGGTGGTTTTATCTCACACGAGAGATTGTACAACAAGGAGATGTGAAGATTTTCAAAGTACCATTGAAAGCAATGTGGTTGACCTATTGACAAAAGAAGTTTCACAACAAAAGCATGAAGGTCATGTTAGACCACTTGGGATTAAGTTCATGGGTGATTGTATCTAAGTGCAAGTGGGGGTCTGTTTCTATGTTTGCCCATAGAGTCAGTCATATGATTATTGTAATTCCATATCTTGTAAATGATTTGATTATCATAAAGGCAATCTTCCATTTATTCTATTTTATTCAATTATCAGATAATCATATCACATAATTAATATCTAAAAAAATGATGTTACTCAATGACACATGTCTTTGAGTTAAGGACTTGAACCATGAGATCACACAAATGCTAAGAGTAAATACATTCTTGTTATGTCCCTAGTTAGATGTTATTATGGAAGGCACATAGATGATAATAACACATGAAACTAGATTGTGTGTTGGTTGATGATAAAATCTCATTAGTCATGAATTATGATATTAAACCGAACATAAAGGCACTTATAGAGAATATTGTATCAGATAGACCCACCTTGAGAGTGATACATGGAAACCATGGAATGTTATTCATAATCAAATCCCATAGTGATGGTGGTGATTGTGGTTCTTACACCTAAAATCACTACATTCATCACATGTTGTTTAATGTACTTTGTCATCATCAATCATGGCCTTGAATAAGGATTACCATAAAGGTGATGCTCAAATACATTATGACAACTAGGGATGATTCTGAGTGGTGTAGATGGGATTTGTACATCCTACAAGAGCTAAATATCTGGACCACCTAATCAGTGAGACTGGGAAAAAGAATGTCCATGTCTATGTGAATAAATATATGATATCGAGTTCGCATATATCATAGACAATGCTCTCTAGTTCTAGGAACATGGATAGAATATTGATTTGATGATGATTCCATGCCTTGAGTTCAATCTGGATATCAAAGAGAAAGGAATAGTACAATCACTATCGAACTGATCACATGTTGTAGGTTGAAGTTGTTCTCCAACTTTCTGAATTACTTGGGTGGAAATGATGTGTTTAAAGATACATGGAGTTGCTTGTGATGTCATAATTTGGTCATGGACATTCACAACCAATGTAACTTGGGATCTATAAGGTGACACACATAGGATACACCTTGAATAGGAGTTTGTTCTTGAATGTGGTTTAAATTGATTACTAAAGTGTTAGGTATTCAATTTAAACAAGATTGGCAATCATGACTCTAAAACAACAAGTTTACCAACTACATCGATTGCTCAGATGTATGAACCAACCTATTCAGGTTGTGAATTGATCGTTTGGTTGATCAATACGATTGGATCAAGGATTGATGTTAACTTCATGTTGTGTGTTAATAGAAATTTAATTGCCAATACAATTACAAATACAAAACATGTGAAATGACTGATTCAAGGGTTGAACTATTTGTCTCATGTGTGAACCAACCGGTTCACTAGTGAACCAACCAGTTCAACATTTACATGTTCTAAAAAAATCATGAAAATCTATCTTGTGATGACCGTCTCGCAAAAACAAGATTAACTAATGTGGAAGCGTTCATCAGGCAGCGGATTAGCAAAAATCACTAAAAATTAAAACTTTTTGCAAAGGGATCCATTCATAGGAAAACTCTTTCATTCAGAACCAAAGTAAAACTTTACATCCTGGTTCATATATATACATCTCATGTACTATTGCTTCTCAAGGAATACAAACATTAACTACTCTGTCTTAACTGTACACGTAGTAGTATAAAACCCTCGAGGCACTAAGCCAAAATCTCGAAATCACTAACTACTACTACTCTGAGGACCTGAGAGTACAGAGACGACACATAGGACTTCTATATACATCTGAACATGACATGACAGTCAATGTCTCCACCTGAGACTTTACTGTTATCCCTGCTACTGCTGATGTCCTTCACATCCTGAAGGATTCCTGTCTCCTCGTCCACATCCACCTAAAAATGTGGTTCCCACGGGGGTGAGACAATTATAAAAATTGCCCCAGCGAGAGATATAACTCTCCGCCAGAAACATTATTATTGCAACTTAATAAGATAAATATGAATAGGGAAATCATATTTATTTGACAGCAGATATTTTAATGTTTAACAGATTAAATCATTATTCTATATCAAAAGCATTGCAACTGTAACTTGATAGAATCAACATGTCACTTATCCTTTAATGAATAGGAAGAACATGTATAATATTTATTCAAACAACAGAATCATTACCACTGCATTAACTTTCTTCAAGCTTAGATCATATATCTAAAGCCTGGCATTTTCAATGTGGAGTCATGGCCCGTAGCCATACTCTTTTCATAAGTGTTGGGATCTTAATCCCTCACTTCATCACTGGGTTTTTCTCATCCTTTCACAATTACAATACCATAACCATGAAATCCTGGGTATTCAAACCCTTTGTTCATCACTTGAGAACTGTTACCTCTTTCTCAGGTAACTAACACCTTTAGGTCATTTGACCAAGGTAAGTATGATACTTGCTACACAAGCATCCATCATGGCACTTGATGCACATTCACATCTTGTCACCTCTCACTAGGCAACAACTTTATTCACATGGCGCACAAGGCCATTCACATCTTGTCACCTCTCACTAGGCAACAACTTAAAACAAAGGCTTACAAGCCCAACTCATCTTGTTACTTCTTTCTCAGTAACAAAAACATAATGGCACATATGGCCAATCAATTCTTATCAAATAAACATCATAGCTCATACTTGGCTATGATCATCAACTCATGAGACCTGCATGATTGTCACACATGATAATAGACTTATCAAGTTCACAACACATCATGCAATATAGGGCAACACCACTATTCCCTTACCAGGGTTAGGGTTTACCATCAATTAGGGCTTATCATTCCCTTTTCCCCAAATTAGGGTTAGGGTTCCCCATTTCTCATTAATTCAGACCCTCTTGAGTTAACCAACTTTGTCTTTGTATTAAGGTATTTCCCCTCTTAATACATTCCATCACAAAATACTCACCCTTAGCATATAATGCATAGGCCACACATTAGAATTGTCCAGCTATCTCACATGATATGGACTTATCTTAGTTTAAGGCATGGCTTTATTATAAAGTTACCTATAAACAATCACAATGATACACCCTCAACTAGGGTTTATAAGGATACACCCTCAACCAGGGTTCACAATGATACACCCTCCACTAGGGTTTCACAAGGATACACCCTCAACTAGGGTTTACAATGATACACCCTCAACTAGGGTTTCAACTCAATAACCCTGACGATTAGGGTTTATGTTCATGATTAGGGTTTCATGATCTCTCTACTTTAAGGATCATGCCCTTAATCACAACATGAATCATATTCATATATGAATTCATGCTATCATCATCTCAACTTGATTAGGTCATATCAGCCCTTCAATCAAGTACATACAACTATGATTTACATAGTGTACCAAGTCATTGATCTTATCAGCAATTAGGGTTCATCCCTTAATTGACACTAATCACTTAAGTACTATTAGGGTTTTAACCTTTGTTCCTTCATTGGTTATCATTACTAACCATCATTGGATCAATAGTACATTCATCATCACATTGGACCTCCATTACATTAGGTATCCAAAGGAATTAGGGTTTACTATTCATCCTAATTAGTGATTTCACATGTAGGCAACCTCTTAATAGGGTTATACATGAAATTGGCCTCAATTAGGGTTTACATCATGTATTGGATCCATGCATTTGTTATGCATTAATGACTAGTACCATTAAAGGTATCTCCCACCTAATCACATTAGATTTTCAAAAAGGTTTGATCCATTGGACCTTCAATGACATAAGGTATCCAATTGAATTAGGATTTTCAATGTTGATTCCTTCAATCATTGAATTCATGGAACCAATCATCAATTGGACCTATACCCATACTTCAATTGATTTTAAATAGGTCAACCTTCAACTTATTTGACCCTTAATTAACCCTCAATTGGTCATCAATTAGGGTTTGATTCAATTGAATTAGGGTTTGGAATCGATGATTCAACAACACTAATCAATGTAAGACTAGTTGCTTTGAAACCATCGAACCATCATCCAAGTTGGGTATGACCTGACCCCAAACGGTCTTGAGGTCGTTTGGATGACCTCCAAACGGTCTTGAGACCGTTTTCCCATCATATCACTCAAATCCAAGCCATCCAATTAAGGTTTGGGTCATTGGATTGATCACCAAATCAGCATTGCATTGTATAACAGCTTGGTACCTTTATACCTTCAAACACCTAACCATACTCAACCCTAGACCTCCAAACGGTCTTGGGTGACCACCAAACGGTCTTGAGACCGTTTGGATGAGCTCCAAACGGTCTTGAGACCGTTTGGCCCATCCAACCTTTGGTTTCTAGTGAAAAATCATCATGGATTGGTCTATCAAGTTGATCAACAAATCAGCACTACATTGCAATATGATTAGTACCTTTGGACCTTCAATTGGTCAACTATACTTGACCCCAGACCTCCAAAAGGTCTTGAGGTGACCCCAAACGGTCTTGAGACCGTTTGGGCTAATCAACCCAAAATCTCAAATTATCTCATTGTGATTTCAGCACTGATTTCAATTAGGGTTAGCCCAAATGATTAGCCTTCAACTCATGACTCGTTTGGAATTAATCCATAAAATTTGGTGAGTCATTAAATCACATCATAAGGAACAGTAATCCCAAACGGTCAACGCTTGGTCAACGCACTCAAACGGTCTTGAGACCGTTTGCCCAAAAAGTTCAATTAAATCAGATTGAAAATCAGCACTTAATCCAATTAGGTTTCCCTAATTGATTAGGCTTCAACTCACGATTCCTTTGGATTTAATCCCTCAAATTTGGAGGGTTATTAATAAACATAATTATGAACAGGAATCCCAAACGGTCAACGCTTGGTCAACCATATCAAACGGTCTTGAGACCGTTTTCTCAACCAGGTCAAGTTTATCAGTTTGAAAATCAGCCCATAATTTAATCTGATTAACTAATTGATTGGCCTTCAACTCTCGATTCCTTTGGAGTTAATCCCTCAATTTTGGAGGGTTATCAGACTACATAATTAGGAACAAAATTACCAAACGGTCAATGCTTGGACAACCATCTCAAACGGTCTTGAGACCGTTTGCTACCAAACGGTCTCAAACCGTTTGCCCTTAAACGGTTTGCTGAAACCGCATAGCCAATCAAATTAAAACGATTTGGAGTAGCTATCAAAACGGTTTTGCTTGGTAATTTTCTTTGGATAAGCATCTAGGATGATTTTATCATCCCCTTCCTTCGAACAACCAAGAACAGCAACCGTTCTTGATGGAAATTGCAGCAAAGAAACAAGAGTGTATCAAATTGAAGAAATCAATCAACAAAGCATAGAGAACTGATGCAATAGAAATGTTTAAGGGTTTGAGTTATAAAACCCACCTCCAATTTAGCTCCAAATCTCCAAGATCACGCCATTAATGGTGGATGAAGCTCTAGCAACTCCCCCTAGGCTCGTCCTCAAGCTTTTGATTGCAAAAGTTGGCTAGGGTTGAAGAGGAGATCGAAATAAGAAGGAATCCATAATTTATTTTCGATTTCCACCATGAAATCAAGGAGAACGAAGGTCAAGGACTCACCCACAGGTTGTGGACGTGCTCCCTGCTCCTCCCTAGCTCCTTGGTCGGTTTTGCAAGCAAGGGAAAGAAGAAAATCCGAAATAGCCTTTCATTTGGCTTGAAAAAGGCACTTTTATAAGGAAATTGATGAGAGAGAAAATGCATTATTAAAATGCATTAAATTCCAAAAATATGGCCGCCTCTTCCCCCTCAAATCCCTTAAGGACGAGGCACCTTCCTTTGCCTTTAATTCTCCTTCATTATCCTTGATTTAAAGAAAATCAAATTAAGCACCTTAATGCTTATTATATTAATATCCATATGTGAGTGGGTTTTCTTTTTCTTATAATAAGGTGAGTGGAATTTCACCTACTTAGGATATTTTCGTTCCTTATCTTGGCAAAGGAACGTTCATCCTTATTCAAAATAAACCCAAAACATTTTGGTTGAAAGCCCTTCAATTATTTTTATTCATTTTTGCCCTAAATCAAATTAGGGTTTCAATTAGGCATTAATCTTGATTATTTTAATATCAAGATTCTCTCTCCTCCAACTTAATTCAAATGAGGCACCCATCTCATTTTATTTGCTCTAAATGATTCCAAGAAACATTAGGGACCTTATTGAAGTGGTAATTTGCATATTGAACCCTAGGTTTTGGGTAAATTGCACTTATCACCAAAACTAGGTTTTAATGCACAACACTGTTTTACAAGCTTAATCTTGGTGCCCAAGCTTGTGAAAACCATACCACTACATCATATTCATTCTTATGATGTCTCAACATCAGAGGAACATCTTACCATGCAATATTTGCAAGTTGACCCCTCAACTTGGGTAATTTGCACTTTAGTCCAAAATAAGCAAACATTGCTTCAACATTGTTCGAACAGGACCAAAATTGAAACATAAGATTCTCATGAGCCCTAATTACTTTTCCCAAGATAAGATTAAGAATCTACTTAACCTTATTAGGCAAAACATCTAGGGTTAAATCATAACCCAGGTCAGGGATGTTACAAATTATAAACCCCTAACAAGGATTTCGTCCTCGAAATCCCAAGAAAAGAAGGGATAGATTGTTCATTAATCATGCCCTCAAGTCTCTACATATCATCTTAATATCATGGGGATATCATGAACTCTGTAATTCCACACAAAGATCCTTTCATTAGCTCAACCTCATCAATGTTTATGCAGAGCATAAACCCCTAACATATGATGTCCATATCATTGAAAGGAAGAAGCATAAAAGAACATACTTCAATAATCACTCAAAAAAATACTTATCAAAAGGAAAAAAAAATATATATCTAACATAGATAATTCACTTAGCAAACTTTATGTAATTGGGAATGTTCACATAGTTCTTCCTATTAGTTAGGAATGTCACATAGCTTTTCCCTTTTTGTTTAGGGTTGGAATTGCACAAAGCATCTTCCTTTATTGGAATTGCACAAAGCATCTTCCTTTATTGGAATTGCACAAAGCATCTTCCTTTATTGGAATTGCACAAAGCATCTTCCTTTATTGGAATTGCACAAAGCATCTTCCTTTATTGGAATTGCACAAAGCATCTTCCGTTATTGGAATTGCACAAAGCATCTTCCTTTATTGGAATTGCACAAAGCATCTTCCTTTATTGGAATTGCACACAACATCTTCCTTAATTGGAATTGCACAAAGCATCTTCCTTTATTGGAATTGCACAAAGCATCTTCCTTTATTGGAATTGCACAAAGCATCTTCCTTTATTGGAATTGCACACATCATCTTCCTTTATTGGAATTGCACAAAGCATCTTCCTTTATTGGAATTGCACAAAGCATCTTCCTTTATTGGAATTGCACAAAGCATCTTCCTTTATTGGAATTGCACAAAGCATCTTCCTTTATTGGAATTGCATAAATCATCTTCCTTTATTGGAATTGCACAAAGCATCTTCCTTTATTGGAATTGCACAAAGCATCTTCCTTTATAGGAATTGCACAAAGTATCTTCCTTTATTGGAATTGCACACAGCATCTTCCTTTATTGGAATTGCACAAAGCATCTTCCTTTATTGGAATTGCACAAAGCATCTTCCTTTATTGGAATTGCACAAAGCATCTTCCTTTATTGGAATTGCACACAACATCTTCCTTTATTGATTCAATTTTTCTTATTTCATGATACTCATTAGATTGTCTCAGAATGACTACTTGATCATAGCAATCAAAAAGTCAATAATCTAAGAGTTTCCATACCCACTTTATCATCAATAGTTGTATACCTGGCCAGGGTTTACAAATACTGAGATCAAGTAGTATGCACTTACATGCTATCATATTCCTTGCTATTCATATCATTATACACACATGATTTTCCCTTGTTCCAACATGACTAAGTCATTTAGGAACTCTTTTAAAGCTCAAACTTTCTGTATTAAGGACTGATAACCTAGATTGTAAAGCTAGTATCCAGTCCCCTATATGCATTATTGTTGCCCTAATCTGCCCAACAAGAGCATGATCATAGGATTCTCTATCCTGATCAGGTCTTAATGGGGATTCTCAAGCACTCATTCTATTCTTGCATGATCCTTGCACCACTTCTTGGTGCAACAACATTGCCCTAAGCAATGTGTTCCTTGTGCTCTCCAGTCATTTTAAAACTTTACCCTTTCTCTGCACAAGCAGAATTCATTATAGGGTATACTGGAGGACACTAACACAGACACGATACCTTAGTCCTATGTCTCTGTACACTCAGCAAACCTAGAGCTCTGATACCACTAAATTGTGACGACCGTATCGCGAAAACAAGATTAACAAATGCGGAAGCGTTCATCAAGCAGCGGATTAGCAAAAATCACTAAAAAATAAAACTTTTTGCAAAGGGATCCATTCATAGGAAAACTCTTTCATTCAGAACCAAAGTAAAACTTTACATCCTAGTTCATATATATACATCTCATGTACTTTTGCTTCTCGAGGAATACAAACATTAACTACTCTGTCTTAACTGTACACAGGTAGTATAAAACCCTCGAGGCACAAAGCCAAAATCTCGAAATCACTAACTACTATTACTCCGAGGACCTGAGAGTACAGAGACGACACATAGGACTTCTATTAACATCTGAACATGACATGACAGTCAATGTCTCCACCTGAGACTTTACTGTTGTCCCTGCTACTGCTGATGTCCTTCACATCCTGAAGGATTCCTGTCTCCTCGTCCGCATCCACCTAAAAATGTGGTTCCCACAGGGGTGAGACAATTATAAAAATTGCCCCAGCGAGAGATATAACTCTCCGCCAGAAACATTATTATTGCAACTTAATAAGATAAATATGAATAGGGAAATCATATTTATTTGACAACAGATATTTTAATGTTTAACAGATTAAATCATTATTCTATATCAAAAGCATTGCAACTGTAACTTGATAGAATCAACATGTCACTTATCCTTTAATGAATATGAAGAACATGTATAATATTTATTCAAACAACAGAATCATTACCACTGCATTAACTTTCTTCAAGCTTAGATCATATATCTAAAGCCTGGCATTTTCAATGTGGAGTCATGGCCCGCAGCCATACTCTTTTCATAAGTGTTGGGATCTTAATCCCTCACTTCATCACTGGGTTTTTCTCATCCTTTCACAATTACAATACCATAACCATGAAATCCTGGGTATTCAAACCCTTTGTTCATCACTTGAGCACTGTTACCTCTTTCTCAGGTAACTAACACCTTTAGGTCATTTGACCAAGGTAAGTATGATACTTGCTACACAAGCATCCATCATGGCACTTGATGCACATTCACATCTTGTCACCTCTCACTAGGCAACAACTTTATTCACATGGTGCACAAGGCCATTCACATCATGTCACCTCTCACTAGGCAACAACTTAAAACAAAGGCTTACAAGCCCAACTCATCTTGTTACTTCTTTCTCAGTAACAAAAACATAATGGCACATATGGCCAATCAATTCTTATCAAATAAACATCATAGCTCATACCTGGCTATGATCATCAACTCATGAGACCTGCATGATTGTCACACATGATAATAGACTTATCAAGTTCACAACACATCATGCAATATAGGGTAACACCACTATTCCCTTACTAGGGTTAGGGTTTACCATCAATTAGGGCTTATCATTCCCTTTTCCCCAAATTAGGGTTAGGGTTCCCCATTTCTCATTAATTCAGACCCTCTTGAGTTAACCAACTTTGTCTTTGTATTAAGGTATTTCCCCTCTTAATACATTCCATCACAAAATACTCACCCTTAGCATATAATGCATAGGCCACACATTAGAATTGTCCAGCTATCTCACATGATATGGACTTATCTTAGTTTAAGGAATGGCTTTATTATAAAGTTACCTATAAACAATCACAATGATACACCCTCAACTAGGGTTTATAAGGATACACCCTCAACCAGGGTTCACAATGATACACCCTCCACTAGGGTTTCACAAGGATACACCCTCAACTAGGGTTTACAATGATACACCCTCAACTAGGGTTTCAACTCAATAACCCTGACGATTAGGGTTTATGTTCATGATTAGGGTTTCATGATCTCTCTACTTTAAGGATCATGCCCTTAATCACCACATGAATCATATTCATATATGAATTCATGCTATCATCATCTCAACTTGATTAGGTCATATCAACCCTTCAATCAAGTACATACAACTATGATTTACATAGTGTACCAAGTCATTGATCTTATCAGCAATTAGGGTTCATCCCTTAATTGACACTAATCACTTAGGTACTATTAGGGTTTTAACCTTTGTTCCTTCATTGGTTATCATTACTAACCATCATTGGATCAATAGTACATTCATCATCACATTGGACCTCCATTACATAAGGTATCCAAAGGAATTAGGGTTTACGATTCATCCTAATTAGTGATTTCACATGTAGGCAACCTCTTAATAGGGTTATACATGAAATCGGCCTCAATTAGGGTTTAAATCATGTATTGGATCCATGCATTTGTTATGCATTAATGACTAGTACCATTAAAGGTATCTCCCACCTAATCACATTAGATTTTCAAAAAGGTTTGATCCATTGGACCTTCAATGACATAAGGTATCCAATTGAATTAGGGTTTTCAATGTTGATTCCTTCAATCATTGAATTCATGGAACCAATCATCAATTGGACCTATACCCATACTTCAATTGAGTTTAAATAGGTCAACCTTCAACTTATTTGACCCTTAATTAACCCTCAATTGGTCATCAATTAGGGTTTGATTCAATTGAATTTGGGTTTGGAATCGATGATTCAACAACACTAATCAATGTAAGACTAGTTGCTTTGAAACCATTGAACCATCATCCAAGTTGGGTATGACCTGACCCCAAACGGTCTTGAGGTAGTTTGGATGACCTCCAAACGGTCTTGAGACCGTTTTCCCATCATATCACTCAAATCCAAGCCATCCAATTAAGGTTTGGGTCATTGGATTGATCACCAAATCAGCATTGCATTGTATAACAACTTGGTACCTTTATACCTTCAAACACCTAACCATACTCAACCCTAGACCTCCAAACGGTCTTGGGTGACCACCAAACGCTCTTGAGACCGTTTGGATGAGCTCCAAACGGTCTTGAGACCGTTTGGCCCATCCAACCTTTGGTTTCTAGTGAAAAATCATCATGGATTGGTCAATCAAGTTGATCAACAAATCAGCACTACATTGCAATATGATTAGTACCTTTGTACCTTCAATTGGTCAACTATACTTGACCCCAGACCTACAAACGGTCTTGAGGTGACCCCAAACGGTCTTGAGACCGTTTGGATGATCCCCCAAACGGTCTTGAGACCGTTTGGGCTAATCAACCCAAAATCTCAAATTAGCTCATTGTGATTTCAGCACTGATTTCAATTAGGGTTAGCCCAATTGATTAGCCTTCAACTCATGACTCGTTTGGAATTAATCCATCAAATTTGGTGAGTCATTAAATCACATCATAAGGAACAGTAATCCCAAACGGTCAATGCTTTGTCAACGCACTCAAACGGTCTTGAGACCGTTTGCCCAAAAAGTTCAATTAAATCAGATTGAAAATCAGCACTTAATCCAATTAGGTTTCCCTAATTGATTAGGCTTCAACTCACGCTTCCTTTGGATTTAATCCCTCAAATTTGGAGGGTTATTAATAAACATAATTATAAACAGGAATCCCAAACGGTAAATGCTTGGTCAACCATCGCAAACGGTCTTGAGACCGTTTTCTCAACCAGGTCAAGTTAATCAGTTTGAAAATCAGCACATAATTTAATCTGATTGCCTAATTGATTGGCCTTCAACTATCGATTCCTTTGGAGTTAATCCCTCAAATTTGGAGGGTTATCAGCCTACATAATTAGGAACAAAATTCCCAAACGGTCAACGCTTGGTAAACCATCTCAAACGGTCTTGAGACCATTTGCTCCCAAACGGTCTCAAACCGTTTGCCCTTAAACGGTTTGCTGAAACCGCATAGCCAATCAAATTAAAACGATTTGGAGTAGCTATCAAAATGGTTTTGCTTGGTAATTTTCTTTGGATAAGCATCTAGGATGATGTCATCATCCCCTTCCTTCGAACAACCAAGAACAACAACCGTTCTTGATGGAAATTGCAGCAAAGAAACAAGAGTGTATCAAATTGAAGAAATCAATCAACAAAACATAGAGAATTGATGCAATAGCAATGTTTAAGGGTTTGAGTTATAAAACCCGCCTCCAATTGAGCTCCAAAGCTCCAAGATCACGCCATTAATGGTGGATGAAGCTCTAGCAACTCCCCCTAGGCTCATCCTCAAGCTTTTGATTGCAAAAGTTGGCTAGGGTTGAAGAGGAGATCGAAATAAGAAGGAATCCATAATTTATTTTCGATTTCCACCATGAAATCAAGGAGAACGAAGGTCAAGGACTCACCCATAGGTTGGGGACGTGCTCCCTGCTCCTCCCTAGCTCCTTGGTCGGTTTTGCAAGCAAGGGAAAGAAGAAAATCCGAAATAGCCTTTCATTTGGCTTGAAAAAGGTACTTTTATAAGGAAATTGATGAGAGAGAAAATGCATTATTAAAATGCATTAAATTCCAAAAATATGGCCGCCTCCCTAGCTCCTGTAGTAACAAGGTTAAAGTCTACACAAATCATGGGTCTATAAGATACCTCATGCAGAAGAAAGATACAAAGCCCAGGATATTGAGGTGGGCCTTGTTACTACAGGAGTTCGACCATGAGATAGTCGATAAGAAGGGTGCAGAGAATGTGGTCGCCGACCACTTATCAAGGATCATTGTGGACGGACAGTGGGAACCACCTATTAATGACAATTATGCCAATGAAGCTTTGATGATGATTGAAACCAAGGAACAGAGTTTACCCTGGTTTGCAGATATCTGTAATTATCTTGCCTGCGGAGAACTGCCCCCTCGACATAACCTACAACCAAAAGAAGAAGTTGTTCGCAGATGTGAAGAACTACTACTGGGACGATCCTCTCCTTTTTAGATAATGTGCAGATAGCTTGTACTGAAGATGCATTCCCAAAGAAGAGATCCCGAACATTCTGAAAGAGTGTCACGCCTCCCCTTATGGAGGACATCCGGGTGGAGAAAGGACCGCTGCCAAAGTACTACAATCAGGTTTTTACTGGCCCTCTTTGTTCAAAGACATTGCAAAGTATGTAAAAGTATGTAAAGAGTGCCAATTGATGGGAAACATTGGATGAAGAAATGAGATGCCAATGGAAAATTGAGTTGAAGTGGATATCTTTGATGTATGGGGGATTAACTACATGGGACCATTTCCCCCATCAAAGGGATATCAGTACATTCTAGTGGCAGTGAATTATGTATCCAAATGGGTAGAAGTTGTTGCAACTCAAACGTTCGACGCTAAGTCAGTGATCAAGTTGTTCGAAAAGATGATTTTCCCTCGTTTTGGTGTACCTCATACTGTAATAAGCAACGGTGGATCGCATTTCGGAGAAAGACAGTTCGAAGCGCTCCTACGAAAGTATGGAGTTAAAAACAAGATCGCTATGCCCTACCACCCACAAACTTCCGGGCAAGTAGAGGTTCGAATAGACAAATCAAGAAGATTATAGAGAAAACTGTCAACCGAACGAGGAAAGATCGGTCAATGAAGCTTGACGATGCACTTTGGGCCTACAGAACTGCCTATAAAGCGCCCATTGGAACCACTCCTTATAAGTTGATCTATGGGAAGTCATGCCATCTACCCCTTGAGCTGGAACACAAGGCCCTTTGAGTGATTAAGTTCTTGAACATGGATCTAGAGAAGGCGGGAGAGAAGAGATATCTGTAGTTGCAAGAACTCATAGAATTGCGGATGCATGCTTATGAGAACACAAAGATCTATAAACAGAGGACGAATGTGTGGCATGATGCCCACCTGAGAAGGAAGGACATAAGTGAAGGTGACAAAGTTTTATTATTTAAATCTTCCATTCGTCTTTTTCCAGGTAAGTTACAAACGAGATGGTCCGGACCGTTCACCGTATCAAAGATATTGTTACGACCCCATCTGAGCTTAATTGGTAAATTAGGGTTTACCTAGATAATTGCAAAGATTAATTGGAATAATCATTCTTGAAATCTAATTAATGACGATAACACAATTAGGATGTTTTAATTATGATAAGAAGTCTAAATGTTCTTTTATCTTGTAATTAGGGTTTGAGAAACATAAACCCTAATCGGCCCAATATAAGGTTTTGATGATACATTAATACAGAATTTGATAAGTAGAATGTCTCACTATATGATTTTTAGTATTTTATGTGTAACTCTTATTTACTTCAAATTTGGATATGATTTGTATATATAAAATTTGAACAATATTGGTAAATATCAGAATTTTTGAAGAATGTTCTGACCTGTTTATTGGTCGAGTTTCAAACTCGGCCGATCACATTTCCAGAATTATACATCAGTGCGGTAATTGAATTTTATCTTTTTATTGGTATATCCAATTGATCTAAAATTTTAACTGTGCCTGAAAAACACCGTTTTAGACACTCTTTTTAATTGGAATAATTTTTGGATGACTTTTGAATCCCTACAGTAAGGGTGTCGGTCGAGTTTGTGCAGGACAAACTCGGCCGAATATTTTGCAGACTGCAATATAGCAGTACACTGTTCTATTTTTAATTATTTATTGGTAACTCCAAATGATCTCAAATTTTAACTGAAGCTTTATAGATCAATTATAAACAACTTGATAAATTCCCATAATTGTTGGAGAATGTTTGATCTCTGAAATAAACGAATTACAGTAACTTTTGTATAACTGAATATTCATCCTATATAATTAAAGTTAAGTGTTGGGTCAATATGCAATTGACCCAAGCAGCTCAATTGACTTATATGAGCAACCACACACACACACAGCTCTCATTCTTCGTCATTCACTCCAGAGAAACGAAAACCTAGAGAGAGAGGGAGAGTTAGGGCTTGAGTGGAGAAAGTGGGGGAATTGCTGAATTAGGGTTTTGCGATTCCAGGAAGGGTGAAATCAAGTAAGTTTGGATTCTTTGCATAGACTTTTATGGTGGATCTTATATATCATGTCAAGATTCCGTCCATGCTCTGATTTGATCCAAGATGATGTAGAAATTCCCTCTTTTCTCACCCTTTCTTCATAATCCCTCACTTTCAAGGTTTCCGAGTTGAATGGAAGAAGAATTGGGAGATTTGCTAGGGATTTGATAGGAATTCGAGATTCCCTGAGTTGAGCTGCAGTTGTGAGGTGTTTTCACACCTTAAGGTGAGTGGGTTCTTCCTCTAAACAGTGTAATGCACGAATTTGATTATAGCATCCAAATCCCTAATTGCTTAGTATGTGATTCTAAAACCTGAAATGTCCGTTTGATTTAAGATTGTTGCAAATTGATATGATGTGGATTACTTCTCTATTTGAATGACTCCTTAATGGTAGATTCATATCAAAAATGTATACAACACTTCCTAGTGAGAATGCTTTTTAGATTTATATCAAATGAGGTAATTAGGGTTTAACCTAATTGAGACATCACTAGTGTTTCAACCTTATTGAAAAGGACTAGTAATCCTATAAGTGGTTAGGATGTACCTCATGGGTTATCTTAATTGAATCTTATTCTGGATACATGATATCGCAGTGAATGATATGGAAAAACCTAAATTTAGTTAAATTTCCATGGTTTCATGTCTATATTGATTGCATATGATTTGTTGGAAACAATCTTTATTTAGTGAATGCTTATATCCTATGAAATCATTATGAGAGCCATGTGAAAAGGTGAATGAGGCGAATGAAACCCTAAGAGTAGGGTGTTGGCATGTGATGAATGAATAAGGCAAATGAAACCCTAAGGATAGGGTGTTCAATGAGTCATGCTATGGTAATATGAAAGGTCTCGATATGAGATGTGGTGATGCTTAATTGTTGAGTTGTATGTTTCTAGTGCATTTAACTTTATATGCTTGTTCTCTCTGAAATGATATTTACATACTGCAGGGCTTCTTATATTTCAATACATATCTCGTAAATTGCAGGTGATGAGATATGACATGCCCTAGAAAGGGATGTTACTAAGACATGGTATATGTTGAATACATGAGCTATGATATTTATATGTTAATTAATTAATAGACCTAAGTGCCCTAACACCGTAGAACCCCTAAAGGAAGGTCGGTTACTTAGGGGTGAAACTTGTGTTGCAACATCATCCGTGCTTGTGTCACGGACAAACGAGGAAAGAGAGGCAGTGTCCAACAACAATCGTGCTTGTGTCACGATGGCACTGGGAAAAAGAAAACTTGGTTATCTAACACCATTCGTGCTTGTGTCACGAAGGTAACCCTGTGAGACTCTCCGCCGGTGTACTCAGGTTAAAGGAGGAGTCTGGAGCACTCAGAGTAGTGCCTTGAGGCCGTAGAGCCTATGTTTCTGGCCGGAGAGCCAGGGGTCCTGTAGCAGAGTAGGGCTGGCGTCAGACTTAGCATTTCCCGGGTGTGTCGCTAAGTCTTGTACGGTGGGGTCGTAGCATGAACTTGTTACGGATCTTTATATGCAGAGTACACTGCATATGATTAGGGCATAAGTTAAAATATGATCATATAGGTTCACAGAGTTCTTTATAAATGAAAGAGTAAAGGAAGACTAGAAGCATAGTCTTCTTGTAGTTATTCTTTGGATGCAATATTTACATTCTTTGTTATTTCAATTATATTGTTTTAGAACTGCTCAGTGTAGTATTTACTGTTGTTAAATTTCATATCGTTTATTCAAGTTATATCTGTAATCACATTAGTGCATTAGTCTGTTTCCATGAAGTACTCATTCACTGAGCGAGTAGGCTCACCCCTCTACTCAAACATTTTTAGGGTTAACCGCGTGGACTTGAAGATGGTCAAAGCATCAGTGTAGACCTGCCACAGGAGTCAAGTACGACATTAGTTGAGTCAGTCGGTCCTTATCACTCTAGGTCCTCAGTAAGAGTTAAGAGAGAGAGTTGTAATTACAATGTGTAATATTGTTCCTCGTTGATATGTATGCTAATTACAAGTTTCATGTGCATCATGTGTGAGAGACATCATGAATGTTTATACATGTATCCTTACTATTAAAGTTTGATTAGTAAAGGGAATGTTCAGATTCCCTTGCTAAGATGTTTTATGTGGTTCAATGCGAAGAAACAAGAGTTTTTAAGAAAAGAAAAAGTTAAGGGTGTTCTTTGTGTTACATATAAATCCTATCTTATGCCCTAATCTCATGATTTGAGGAAATTGTGAGATCCGGGTGTAACAGATATACCCGTCCAGAATGATGGAGCTATATGACAAAGATGATCCATCAAAGGTTTTTCAAGTGAATGGGCACAGGGTGAAAAGGTTCTATGAAGACGAAGCTTTTGTTAGAAGGACAGAGATCAACTTACAAGATATGGATACTGCTGAAGGTGAAAAGTGAAGGACCTGGAGCTGTCGAGCTGGCAACACAAACTACTGCGCTCCTCGGGAGGCAGCCCGAGCTTTTACTTTTCCTAGAATAGGATGTTATTTACTTTCTTATAAGAAAAACATTATGAACATTTGGATTGTAATAAGGCCCGAGTCAGTGCATGCGTCACGTGCGCTGACCCTTCTATTTTATGGGCCACCACTCTGTTTTATGAGCATTGATGGGTAATACTATCTGAGGTCGGGAACTTAACCTTAGGCCAATGGTGTTTTACCCATCAATCGCTTTCTCCTTCGCTTTGTTTTTGGTTTTTTCATCTAGAATTTTGTTCTGAAGACCGTGTATCGGGCAAGTATACTCTTTTTCCTGATTGTATAGGGCAAAAACTCAGCCGACGTGCAGAACGCGCTCGTATCGGGCGACGATATATCAGGCATCGCATAAGCCGTGTCGGGACCGCTTATTAGGCAAGATGAGTAATTACCCTTGATTAGACAGATGGGACCGCTCGTCTCGGGAATGACTTGTCTCAACGGCCGATTCGCATCCCAGATTTACTCGTTTTACCCCTGGTTGGGATTGCTATATATAGTACAGAGGTTTTACCGTGTCAGGCTACTGCCTTTACTCTTCTAACTACCTGTATCGTGCAGTAATTTCTCCCTTTTGCTCGTGTGTCGTCCAGCTAACTTTTGCTCTCGTGTCACACAAGATAGCTTCAGATAGCAAAGGTATATCCTGACAGCCGTGTCAACCTGCTTGCCCGACACGAACTTCATATCGTGTACAGCGTATCGGGCTGACGACTTTAGTTGATTTTCTTGTATCCCCCGACACATGTGTCGCGCGACACATCTTTAGCACGCGCTTGCCCGATACCTATATCGGGTGATAACCATGTTGCCCATCCTTGTGTTGCCTTGCTTGATTCTTGTTGTCGGGCAACATGTTTTTCTATCAGGAAGACCCTATCGGGCACTTTATTTCACGCAACCGTATCGCCCGACACACCCGTGTCGGGCAACGTATATGACGCACATCTTTTCTTCGTATCGTCTAGTTTTGTATCGCCTAGATTATAACGATGATGACGGACCGATGGTAGATAGAGATCTCTTGAAAACACTTGTGGATACTATATCCAAAGAAGATGCCCCCCATGAAGAAGGTGGCTTCATTACTGATGAACCCAAAATACCCACATTCAATCTAGAAGCCACTGGAGAAAGACTTCCACTGATCTTCCCTTTTGGAGATGGTCCTAAACCACCACAGAAGACAGACTATGATAAGGAAATGGATAAATTATGGGTTGAATATAACTTATCCTTGAGGTCCATTGATATTTGTTCATACGATAGTGAAAAGGATGAAGAAAAGCAATCTGAAAAAAAATCATTCTATTCATTGTACTCAAGAGAAGCATTCATATATCCTTGATAACGAGTTCAGAATGGTATGTAAATTCTGCTCTACTGTATTGCTGGAAATGAGGAATACACTGTCGAATTTTGTCATCAACTCCAGCATATACAGTAAAATGCTATTGTATGACAGAAAGGACGGCTCAAAGCTAGATAAATTCTACTCTCAAGATTCAGGCCATGGGCTTACTGATTTAACTCATCTCTCTACAGGGACAGTCTGGGATCTTGTTCCAGGAGCCAGAGAGACCATGTACCCAATAGATGATGAAAGTTTAAAGAAACTGAGGTTGATGATCAATCCTTTTGTTCATGTTCACAATGGAAGTATCTTAAAAAGTTTACCTGGTTTAAGGGAATGCCTAATAGTTTTGGAACTTATTCCTCAGCAAAAGTGCATGACTGATCTCATTGAATCTTGCAATTCTGAACCCACAATTGCCTTTTGGTACAAAAATTTCTTTGGCAAACTGACTGCGGCATCTTCAATGGATATCAAATAAAGAGACACCTGACCAACTCCACCACGTCGACTACCACAACAAACGAGGAGAATATGTGTGGGAGCTTCTATCTGGTGCAGGCGCGCTCACCAGCTAACCCTCACTGGGTTAACATTACCCTACCTTATCTACTTCACAACTCTGGGACATAGTGTGGAGTATGGTTGGGGGGTACCATGTACCAGTGAGGGAGGTATAAAAAAAATTTCTTCAAACTCTACCCCTTTTGTTCTTTTTGTTCTTTTCCTATATCATGTGTACATATACATATACATGCTCATACAAAAATTTTGCTAAATTTTCTTTTTCTTATTATGTCTCCATACATATGTACAAAGACACTATATAGTAAAAACCTGATACGACTTCTTGCCAGTTTGTTTTCTATGTGCCTAAGAAGATGTAGGTTTTGTTATGTCTTTCTGATAATGCAACCTCAAACAACAAAAGACTATGACTTTCCATGCCAAAAATTTTGAAAAAATAATCTCGCAACAGCTAAGAGACGTGTATGCAGAAGGAAAAAGCTGCCCAAACAACAAAAAAATTCCTCTTGTTTTCCCTTACGCAACAAAATCCCAAAAAGAGAGAATAGCCTTATGAGAGTGAATAAAATCGTGAGAGTTGTGCCAAATAAAAAGAAAGAATATATATATATATATATATATATATATATATATATATATATACTTGTTTTCCAAAAGTACCCATCTTTAGGCATGGTAGATCCGGTGCAGTGGTACGTATGATGTGAAATCACTGCTCTAAAGCCAACTGGCTTGGACGTAGATCTGGTGCAGTGGTACATAGGATGTGAAAGCGCCGAAGCTGTGGAGAAAATTTTTTCTTAAATAAGGCAGGAGAAGTAAAGTATGTTGTTCGTGGTCTGGCCGTATTCTCTGTAAGACATCTAAATGCTCACTCAAACCCATGGCCTGGAAACTATACTGGTCAAGAAGAAGCGTCACAAAACAAAGTTTAAAGATTGATTGAGGACAATCAAAATACTAAGTTTGGGGGAGTTGATAACACCGAATTTTCTGATTTTTTGGCCCTTATTTCGTTGTCAAATCTGCCCTTTTTAACTGATTTCCTCTCCTTTTTGTCATGTTTTTGCATAAACAGGCCACACTACGCTATTAACTCAATGTCATCATCTTTTGCAGAGTTTTCCTCATTTTTCAACTCATTTATCAGCAAAAAGACCCATCCCGGCCCACAAACGTGTTCCACCTACATCAGCCTCCTTACCAACCAGCCGGTCGATACGCTTGCTGCCCGACATTGGACAACACGATACACTATCGCCCGAGAGGGTGCCGCGCAAGAGGGAGAGGATGAGTGAAACGCCATTTACCCGAAAGGGAGCCAGACTCACCACGACTGCTGAAGCGTGTCGCGTGATGCAGGCCACCCACCGGTAGGTGCCACTCATCACGATGACTGACACACTCACAGCCCGACATCCTTGTGTTGGGCGATACGCATATCGGGCATCCCTGAATTTGAGATGATAGAGATGAAGGGCACGTGGCGTCCGAAGAACCACAATTTCCCCCAACCGCTACTTATAAATAGCAGCTACAGGACTCCGATGGGACAGGTCAGAATCTCTCAAAAGCTAACTTGGGAAAGCATCTGGAGCTAGCGTGTCGTGCCTCATAGGTGTAGCGGGCGATACTAGGTAAGCACTTCCCTGACCCGAGAGGGAGGGAATGGTTCACTTAGGATCAGCCCTAGGCACCGCTGCAGACCGATATCAGGCAGCAAGGACACCCGACATGAGTACCTGATACCCTCAGCAGAACTCTGGCCCGACACGATACCAAGCCTGATACACATCACTAGTCACGGCGTGTCGCCCGAGAGGGTGCCGCCTGACACGATCGTACCGGGCATGAGCGCCCCGCACGATACATCTGCCCGTCATGAGCGTGTCGCCTGAGAGGGTGTACCGCCCGACACGGGCGTATCGGGCAAGGCTCCCACCTGGTATCAGGCTGGAGGGATCTTGGGAATCTGCTACTGCATGTCACCCTTCTAAATCAAGAAGGCGACATTTATCTTTACTTATTTCAGTCATTTACTTTCTTTACTTATGCATTGTAACCAGACCCTTTTATGCTAATGTAATTAGAAGAGTTTTAATTATCTGTAGCTTTATGTTTGGTACGTTTTGTTGGATGATTGTTTTGTTTAGCATCTGAACTCTAGCTTGTACGCTTGGATCACGTTTTGACTAGCTACCGAATCGTGTTTTCCCATTGCAGCAGCCTCGAGAGAGGTGTTGTGGCTCTAGTGTTTGGTCCTATACGGGAGTACGAGAGTGCCCAGGATCGGAGTTGCTTTAGTGACCTTTCCACTCTAACTTAAGACCAACAACCTCGAGAGAGGTGTTGATGCTTAGTTAGAGGTACCCGCTTCGAGAGAAGGGGTACATGATATTTCTGCTGTCGCTTGTTTTACCAAACCTTTCTCCTTCGTTCCTTACTAAAGCATTAGTATTATCCTCCCTATTTCCGTTGCGCGAAAACCCTAAAAACTGATAAACCTTTAAAACCTTAATTTTCCTCGTAGCTCCAGTTGGAGATAGTTTTCTTTTATTTTATCGATCTTAGCCTGTTGTTCCCTTGGGGAACTTTATCATCTCCTTACCCATATTGGAGTGTAACATGTTGATTCTGCGTTCCCAACACTACCACCCTTGTCCCTGTGTTTGACCCCGTATATCTACTTCGACCCCGTAATAAAGTTGCGGGGGCCTAGAAGGTTTCAGGTTATAAATTTAAAAAGTCCGACTACTTCAAATCCGCTCCATTTTTCGGGCGCGCGATTTAGGCCGGTCAATATGGCACTAAATTTTTTTTTCTTCCATACCTCCAACCGTATGAGTAAGCCATGAAAGTGGTATGGGTGGTGTCTAAAAGTTGTCTAGCATTCCAGGATGTAATGACTGAGGCAATATAGAAGGTGCAATCCTTTAGAGGAAATAGAGGAAGTCAAGGACTATGTTGATGTGTTCCTACATGATATTCTAGGAATTCCTCAAGAAAGAGAGAAGTTGATTTCTCAATAGTGCTAGCTCCTGGAACAAACATAATTTCTAGGGTATCTTATAGAATGGATCCCACCGACTTCCTTGAGTTGAGGAAGCAACTGCAAGAACTCCTAGACAAGGGCTTCATCTAACACAACACATCTCAGTGGGGAGCGGCGATATTCTTTGTGAAGAAGAAAGACATATCACTATGTATGTACATGGATTGTAGAATAATAAATCAGGCTACCATTAAGAATAATTATCCTTTACCCTACATAAATGACATGTTTGACCAGCTCAAAATTGCTAGACTTTTCTCAAAGATTGACATGATATTTGAACTCCACATCTTGTGAGTTAAGAGTGAAGATATCCCAACAATCACATTTAGAACCTATTATGGCCACTATGAGTTTTTTGTTACGCCTTTTGAGTTGTCCAATGCTCCAAGTGTGTTCATGTACCACGTGAATACTGTGTTCCAGTCCTTCCTTGACATCCTTATCAAAGTTTCCATAGATGACATTATTGCCTACTCAAATGACCTAGTACCCCGTGAGCACCTATCTAAGGTCCTTTACATCATGAAAAAGTAGAAGTTTTATAGGAAATTCTTGAAATGCCAGTTTTAGGTAGACCAAGTTTTGCTCCTCGGGTACATTATATCTAGAGGAACCATATCTATGCACTTTGACAAAGTAGAGGCCGTTTGAGAATCACCAACAGTGAAGAATGCATCCAAAATTCATAGTTTATTGGGATTGATTAGGTATTACCAACGGTTTATCAAGGATTTCTTGATGATTGCTTTGCCCCTGGCCAAGCCCTCTCGAAAGGAATACAATTTCATTTGGTCTAATATGTGTGAACAATGATTCCAGGAATTGAAGGAAAAGCTTACCTGAGGCCTTGTTTTGACCATACACTCGCATAATAATTGTTTCTTCATCTTCAATGACATATACAAGATGGGATTAGGATGTGTGTTAGAGAAAAATAAGCAGATAGTCACCTTTTATTCCAGACATCCAAGCTCAATGAATTGAATTATCCACCCCATGATATGGAATTTGTGGAGATTGTTTGTGCCTTGAAAATTGGTAACATTATCAGTATGGGGCTACATTTGACATCTTCACTAATCATAAGAGCCTAAAGTATCTATTGACGCAGGACCTAAACTTGTGACAATGAAATTGGATGGAATATTTGAAGGATTTTGATTTCACTATAGTCTACCATCCGGGTAAGGCCAATGTGGTAGATGGTGCCCTCAGTCAAAAACATGTCAAATGTGCGATTAGTTTGGTGGCCCAATGGAAGAAATTGGAGGACTTTGCTAGATGGAATCCAAAGCCTTTGACAGATAGAATCTATTTGGCCAATATCCAAATCCGACATAACTTGTCACCAAGATTGTACCAACCCAATTAGTTAGCACAGAGTTATAGAAGATGACGGGTTTTATGGTGAAGCATCACACAAACCTCTCAGTGGGTGTGGATGGTGGAATCTGATATAAAAGTCATATTTGGGTTCTTGAGGATTCACTTTGGAAGCTAGAAAGAGGCCCATGGATTGAAGTACATTGAACATCCCAAGACTACTAAGATGTTTAACGACCTACAATAGTACTTTTTTGGGTTTTATGGGATAATACAAGTAGTGAAAACAAAAATTTTACCTAACCACAAACCCATAACTAACAGATCACATCAACTATGCAATAGGAAAGATGGTTTAGCAAGATATACCTGGTCGTGAGGCTTGTTCAGAGATAATACCTCGCAGCTAGTGTGGCCTTCAACCACCTAATCATTGACGGAGTCTTTGTAGCTCCTAGTGTAGAACCAGATTGTGATTGACAGTCATCTTCCTAAGTGGCAGAAATCTCCAACCTCTATAGATAGTCCACACGAGCCACCGATAACTCTAGTCATCCTAATGGACATACTAGAAGGAGTCTTTCCCTTATGTCACTGTACTAGTCACCGACACACTCTCCCACCACCAGTCACTTTTCTGCAGTTGGCTTTCCCTCGTTGCTCCTCCCTGGATTGGTAGAACTTGCTTGGGCTCTCTCGATTACTAAAACCAGAGATGACAACAACTTTGTAGAGCAATTATTGTTTTGAGTTGTGTTTTCTGAGAAGCCCATTATATCCCTCTATTTATAGTAGAGGGTAGGTTCAGGGTTTCCAGTCTGTGTGAGATTAGAAGGGTTTGAAATTTCCATGAATAATTTGCATTGTGACAAGCCAATCGATCATTTCATAACTGAAATGGTCCTTTTCTAAGGTGAGCCAATCGGTTCACTAGTGATATGGTCAGTTGGGAGTTTGATCCAATTAGTTCACCTAGTAAACTGACCATTTCACCTCCAAGACATGTCTCTAATTAACTTTTCTTATTCATTTCAAATTAATGCAAAGATTAATTATTATTCCAATTGAAATGAACAAGTGAAATGAGGATCTTTTCTCACAAATTGGGAAACGCAACACTTGCTCATTTGGTCCAAGTGAACCGATTGGTTCACCAGTGTGAACAGGTCATCTCACTGACCATGAGCCGAATGGTTCACCCAGTGAACCGCTCGGTTGGTGGTCCAGGTTGTGCATAACTCAGTCAATGTAGTTCTCAATCAATATGACACTAAAATTAGTTGGTTCTATATTTGAACTTGATGATTCTGAGTCAAGTCTATTGATTGAATGTTCAATTGAGTAACTAAACACTTTAGTAATAAATCTAAACATCAATCATCAATAAACTCCTCTTCCAAGTTAATCATATGTGTGTGACCCTATACGTTCCATTTCACATTGGTAGTGAATGTCCATAACTAACTTATGACATCACAAGAAAAGAGTGGTGCCTAGTTGCACATCAGTGGTACCCAAGTGAAGAGGAAAGTTGGAGAACAACTTTCGATCTACAATCTGTTATTGGTGTTACAGTATAAGTATAGTCCCTTTGTCACTGATATCCAAATTGAACTTGAGGCATGGACTTGTCTTCCTCTATAAATGTTCAATCCATGTTTCTTGAACTAGATAAGATTGTTTTACAATAATATACTTGGCCTCCGTCATAGAATCTGCAACTATCTCTTTCTTGGAACTCTTCCATTTCATAGATTTGTTGTTGAGGGAAAACACAAATCCTTCCTACAATCTGTAATCATATTTATCGGTTTGGAAGCTTGCATCGGTGTAACCATTTACCACCAACTCTTCCTCACCATTGTAGATGGGGAACTGATCCTTAGTCCTTCTCAAGTACTTCAGGATGTTCTTCATGGTTGTCCAGTGAGCATCTTTGGTGTAACAACCCCTCTTCCTGATAACCCCAATTAAGGGAGAACAAGAAGTCAGAGGCGTTATCCCAAAATAGGATCAGTGGTTTTGCAAATAAAAAAAGTAATTAATAAATTCTACCAAAGACTAAACTGAAAACTGGAATAAAATTTTTCTTTTCTCATACCTTGCAAAATATGGGAGTTGAGGGACTTTACCCCATATAACATCTATTTATCTAAAATCCTCTAATATTTGTTAAGCTTTATTCCATAATTGTCACTTTAAAGGAATATCTATTTTCTTGATAAACCTAATATGTCGATAAACAAAACGAAAATCAGTATAATGAATTATACGGGTATGCAGGGGAACCAATAATCGTGCATTTAATTGTAACAACATATTGCAAGCAATTATGATTTAACAAAACAAACTTTACAATTTAAACATGACTACTCAATCCTTACATACCCTGGCCACTATGTTCTCCCTACAGTGGACATGGATACTACCTCTCATATGGTAGATCTCAACTAACCCCCATGATCCTACCTTATAGGTAGATCAATACATAGGGTCGTGGAGTCATATGGTCCTACCCAAGGGTAGACTAACGCATCGACTCATGATAACCTGATGATCCTACGTTGTAGGTAGACCATGTATAAGGTCATCTATCTCATCATTATCAAAGCTATAGAGGAGGACCAGGATTTGAGTTAGTCATGCACAAATAATTATGGTGATAGTCATAGTCAGTTTATAGTTGCATGAAATAACAGTCAATCAAGAAATTATTTCCAAGAAACTATTAAAACCTTGGGAATCGCCAGGAAACTAAAGTGATTTAACTATAAGTGTAACCACATACCTGCTTTGGAGATCTCATAGAAGCAATATATTCAAATCCAACTAGATGTCCAATCAAGAAAGCCAATCAATCAAGCAAGCAAACATTCATCCTGAAAACATGTATAATGTCTAATTATCACAAACAAATCCAAAACAACTCCTTATTGACTTAGGAAACCCTTCCAAGGTTTCTAGGTCTCATTAGGATGCATTAGGGTTTCTTAGATCAATTTCTCAAACTTTATCATTTTTATGTCAACAAACCCTAAAATAGCTTTTCTACTCCAAAACACCCTAATTACTCAAATTATCCACATTGAGGATCCTTTATTCTCAAATTGTCTTAGGATCATCATATCTCTATTTTATCCATGGATTTGCACAATAAAAACCATTAAAAGTCATAATTACCAAAATTAGGGTTTCTAAGCCCATTAATGCATTTTATATACATGAAGCCCTAAATTATGCCAATTATGCATAAAGATCATACTCTTAGATCTAAATCTTTTTTTATTAACAACTGGTTAGTATTTGCTCAAAATAATTCAAGAACGTTATTAGATTTAATTGTCATCAACTCTTAGGCTTTTTCATTTATAAAACCATTAAAGATGATATCTTTATACACTTTTCTAGTTGCAAGAGAAATTCAGATTCAATTATATTTTTTTGGATTCCTCATATTTTTCTGAACATGATCCATATATAACTTTGTTCCATCTATGTTAAGAAATTATTTCTAGGATTTTCACAAAATAACGTACCTTGCAGCCAATCATTAACTACTATGTCAGCCTCTTTCTTTTCTTTTATTTCGATCCATCTTCTCTGGCTCATAGATCCCGTCCTCAAACCACATAACTCAGAACCCGGATCCAAATGACCTTCCCCTCTTCATCCCACAACGAGTCCCTGATCTTGGTAAAAAGACGCTACTGCCCTTTGCCCAACACATTGCACTCAGGGGCAATGTGATACATTCCACAAGTCTCGCGCGTCTTTAACCCATCGCCCATGGGCCATTGCTTTTTGTGATGTAGAGCCAGGGTCAGTCAATTGATGGGTTGAAATCACCAATCCCACCTCTCCTACGGTGAGTGAATATCGCCCTCCCTCTGTCGTGACCTACTGAACCTAACGGTGGTCTCGGCGTTGACTGAGCCGGTCGGAGTCACCGAAATGGCAACGAGATTCCTCAGCCAGGAATCCATAGCTCGAAGAGGGAAAACTACCCCTTCAGGCATGAAATATCGTCTGGGAAGGTACTGCGGAGTCCACCAGAATCCCAATGGTGCGGTTTTCACTTCAAAGTGTGACTTGTATCCCCTTATATAGACCGAGGTCAGGAGTCGACGCAAGGCATTTTGGGGAAAACCACCCAATCCCTCCACAGGAGGGTAAACCTCATATGATCAGCTCTGGAACCCTCTCCTAAACTCGTTGGGAGAGTTTCCAAAACCACACACCGAATGGATTACGAGAGAGTCCATATCGATCAAAACTCTCATGTTTCCCAATCCTACCTAAGGTAGAAGATGACCCGAGTGCCTTTGGATTTTAATCCAATGGTTGTTGTATGGTGTACCGGGTGATTATTCAAGTTTTAATATCAAATTAATCAGGGAAAAATAATTGTGACATCACTGATTATCCCTCTCACTTTAGGAAATTGTGAAAATTCATAACTCTCAAACAATTTATGATTTTGATCCCAAATTTTATGGGAAAGTACATAATGAGTTAGACTACTTGTGTGCCATGTTTTGGACTCAAACTCGAAAGTATGAGTGACTTTTTTTCATATGAAAGTTATTACTTATTAAGGCATATTTATGCATATTTGCTCTGTCGTCTTATTTTATATGATTTTTTTAGTTTCCTTTTACCATTAGAAACCATGTGGATTCAAAATTTCATCCAAGATTATTCCATTAAACATATTTCCACATATTTCTCATATTTTCATTTATTTCCTCAATTTCTTTTCTTATTTATGCATTATTTGATTTCTTCTTTTCCTTTTTAATCATACTCATTAACATATTATTGTAAGGACCCTAACCCTCATTTTGGGCTTACCCTACTTGCTTTTCCTAAACCATGTGTTTAGTTGGTTGCTAATCACCTTCAATGGTGATTAGGGTTTGCTTGTGCTTTGTTGAGGGTTGGAGGTGCTACAGGGTTTGAGGTGCTACTTGTAAAAAATAACCTAAGTTTAAGGTTGATGAGCAAGTTTGTCACCTTGACAGATGCTCTTCTCTCTCTTTGCTTCCTCTGGAGTTGAGAGGAAGGGTTGGGCTCGTTTCTTGAGTTTCCTTGGGCCTTGTATAGCTCTGTTGGGCTTTATTTCACCTTGTTTGTGCCTTGCCTTGCCTTGATGAGCTTTGTATCGGGTAGGAGCACCTTGTATCATCCATGGTGGTGTCACCCATGGGTGTGCCGACCAAGGTGGTGGTGTGTGTGTCGGCCTTTGACCCCTTTAACCTCCTTGTTTTGGTTGTGTCACCATGCCTTGGACATGTGGCCGATCTCTTAATGAGTGGTGGCATAACATGTTGCATTTGGTTTGCAAGGTGGCAACACGTTGGACATGTGTGCCTAAGTAAGATGAAACCTTGCCTTGGTTGACCTTTGATCCTTTTCTATATATATATTTCCTTTCACTCCCTTAGGATCCCTTTTAGCTCTTTTTTGCTCTTCTCTTTTTTCGTGCATGACACACCTTTCTTTGGTGCTTGGTGGCCGATCCCCCTTGGTAGAGATCTCTTCTTCTTCCTCTAGTTTGGTGGCCGGACCCTAGGTGGACCTTGCTTCCTTGGTGGCCGAAAGTGGTGTTCTTTGGAGCTAGAAGCTTAGAAGCTTGGAGCTTTGAAGCTGGAGGAGCTTGCTTAAGGTGGGTTACATAACTTCTAACCCTCACTATACTACCTCCCCTTTTTGTTGTATGTTCATGCATGATCATTTTCGGCCATGCAACTTGTTTAATATACTTCTTGCTTAATTATACCTTTGATCTTGTTGATATATGATCTTGTTTGCTCTCTTGGATATGATGTGGATGTACCTTTGGATCTAGTTGGCCGAACCCATAGTTGAGGGTTTCCTTTGGTGGCAATACCCCTTTCTCTCCTTGGTCATGAGAAGTCAGTTTGAGGCCTAGAGTTATAGACAGCACCTGTGACATCCCTGACCTGGGTTATGCTTTAACCCTAGGTGTTTTGTTTAAGAAAGATATTATATGCTTGCTCTTATCTTTTGAAAAGTAATTAAGGTTCAAGAGGAACTTATATTTCAATTTTAGTCCTTTTTGAACAATGTTGAAATAATGTTTTGCCTGTTTGGGACTAAAGTGCAAATTACCCAATTTGAGGGGTTAAATTGCAAAGGTTACATGATAAAATGTTCCTCATGTGTTGAAGAATAATTAGAATGAAGATGATGCAGAGGTATGACTTGGGAAAGCCTGAGTACCAAGAAAGAGCTGATAAAGCAATGTTTATGCATTAAAACCTAGTTTTGGTTTGATGTGCAATTTACCCAAAAACCAGGGTTCAATATGAAAATTACCACTTCAAAATAGTCCCTAATGTTTCTTGGCATAATGTAGAGCAATGAAAATGAGAGGGGCGTCTCATTTGTATCATTTTGGAGGAAAGAGAATCTTGATATTAGAATAATCAAGATTTAAGCATAACTGAAACCCTAATTCAATTTAATGCAAAAATAATTATATTCATTGAAGTGCCCTTCAACCAAAATTGAAATGGTTGAAATACATATATGTGTACGTCCTTGTTACTTGCAAAGACAACAAAAATATCTTAAGGAGGTGAAGACCCACTCACATTATTATAAGAAAAAGAAATATCCACTCTCTTATGGATATTATTATAATATGATTTAAGGTACTTAATTTGCTTTTCTTTAAATCATGGATAATTGAGAGGAATAAGAGGCAAAGAAGATAGACTCATATCTAAGGAAGAGAAGGGGGGTAAGTGGAAAGGAAATGGAGGAGATAATTCCTACTTTCTCTCTCTTAAATGAATTTTCAATAAAATTCATATATACTCATTTATCCATAGCTTGAATGGGTAATTTCGATGCCACTTTCACTTCTTTATTGGAAAACGACCAAGGAAGCTTAGGAGAAACAGTAGGATGACTCCGAACCTGTAGGTAAGCTCCATGGCCCTCTTTCACCTTGATTCCATGGTAGAAATCGAAAATCAATGCATGATTTCTTCTTATCTCGATCCCATCTTCAATTCTAACCATTCCTTTTCACTCAAAGTTTGAGGACGAGCCTTGGATAGTGATAGTAGTTGCATCCACGATTATTGACGTGAGATTGAAGCTTTGAATCTCAATTGGAGGCGGGTTTTATAACTTGAACCCTTACTATTGTTATTGCATTCAATTCCTTATCAATTGTTGATCATTTGTTTTTCTTGAAATTCACTTGATCAAATCAATAGACCCACCATGAAAATAACATAAAAATATGAAGGATCGTATCTTGATGATGATGATATCATCCTAAGAACACACCTCAAAAATATCCGAGGCAAACAGTTTCAAATGTTGGAAACCAATCGCTTCCATTGAAATTGGTTAAACGGTTTCAACAAACCGTTATAAACCAAACGGTTTCAAACTGTTTGGAGGAGTTAACTATTTGCAATGGTTGACTATTTGGAGCTCATAGGCTGATGTTGATGGTTGATGACCCATTAAATTCAATTGATTAATTTAGGGTTCATCAGTTGAAGGTTAATCAATTATCAAACCCTAATCGGGTTAAGTGCTGAAATTTCAATTGGTTAATTTAAAATCTTGGGTTGATTAACCCAAACGGTCTCAATACCGTTTGGAGGTCAACCAAAACCGTTTGGAGGTATAGGGTTGAGTATGGTTGAGTATTTGAAGATCTAGAGATATCAAATTGAAATGCAATCAATAGTTAATTTGATGATCAAACCAATGATCTAAACCCTAATTGAATTTCACAAATTTGAATGTTGGGATGGGGCAAACGGTCTCAAGACCATTTGGAGGTCATCCAAATGACCTCAAGACCGTTTGAGGTTAGGTCATATCATAATTTGATGATGATTCATTGATTTCAATTGAATCAGTTCTACAATATTAATCATTGAATGTTCCTTGATTTCAAAACCCTAATTGAAGGTTTAATGATTATAAATCCTAGTTCAATTGGTTTCAAAACCCTAATTGATGGTCTAATTGAAGGATGATCCTGTTGGTATGTATGCCCTGAGAGCCAATCATGGGATGATTGGTGGGATACATTAAGATTTATTTGATAAACATCAAAGGTAAGCTTCCAATTCATTCTGGTTCAGTCATATGAGATAGTGATAGAACAGATTGAATGTCTAGAGAATGACATTACTCAATGACGTATGCTTTCAGGTTGAGGACCTGAACGATGAGATCATACGGATGCTAAGAGTTTGTACATTCTTGATATGTCCCTAGTCGGATGTCATTGTGGAAGGTAGATAGACAGCAATGACACACAAGACTAGATTGTGGTGTTGGTTGATGACAGAATCTCATTAGTCATGATATAGAGATATCAAACCAAACACATAGGTACTTGTTAGAGAACAAGTGTACCGGACAGACCCACCGTGAGTTTGACACATGGAACCATGAGATGGTAGTCACAGTCAGTACTCACAGTGATGGTGGTGAGTGTGATTCTTAGACCTGAAATCACTGCACTCAACACATGTCGTTGGGCACACTTTGACATCATCAAACGCAGTCCTGAAACATGGGTTGTTATAAAGGTGATGATTCGGTGGCTTTGACACATGGGGCTTTTGAGGGGTGAGTGATAGATATGGGATTTGTCCCTCCTGAGGGAGTATGATATCCATGGCCACTTGATGAGTAGGATTGAGAAAGGCGTGCACGCATGTGTGAATCAGTATATGATACTGATGTCATACATATCTCTTCCAGTCTACTCTGAGATCAAGGAAGTGAATGAACATTTACAGGATGAATGTTCCATGCCTCGAGTTCATTCGGGATATCAGTGACAAAGGAATTATACATTCACTGTAACACCAATCACGGATTTTAGGATGAAAGTTGTTCTCCAACTTTCTACTTTCACTTGGGTAGCACTGATGTGTGACTAGGCACCACTCTTTTCTTGTGAAGTCATAAGTGTTATGGACTTTCACTGCCAACGTGAAATGGACCTGCAGGGTCACACACATAGGATTTAACCTAGAAGAGGAGTTTGTCCACAAAGCAATGTTTAGATTGATTACTAAAGGAGTTTAGTGGTTCAATTAAACACTCAATCAGTCGATATCTCAATATCATATGGTTCAAGGTGTTGGACGCATTGATTGGAGTATCGGATTGATTGAAATCGCAATTGACTGATTTTGCCCAACCGTGCTCCCAACCGATCGGTTCATGTGATGAACCGGTCGGCTGAGGTTGCTGAACCGGTCGGCTGGAGTGTCCAGGCCGATCAGCTCATGCCCAGGTTGAGATGACCGGTTCAAGAGTTGAACCGATCGGCTCAACTGGTGCAACCGACCAGTTGGGAAAAGTCATGTCGACAAGAATTTTCCTTTGGTTTCAAATTGCCCAATTCGATTGGGAATAATATTGGTATTCGATACCAATTGGGAAAGAAACAAGAAAAGTCTTTTTGAGCCGGATTAGGACCATGAACCGATCGGTTCAGGGCACCAATCGATCGGTTGGAGTGCCCCAAACGATCGGCTCAGGTCCAACCGATCGGCTCAATGGCCGAACTGATCGGTTCAGTTATGAACCGATCATTTCAAGTTGCGAACCGGTTGCTTTTTGTGGAAAATTCTCGAACCCTTCTACTCCTGCTTTAGTCCCGCATTGCCCGGGATGGAGAACCCTGTCCCATGACTCTCCTATATATATAGGGGTATTGGGGGCTTCTCAAAGTACAGCTCAGTGCAACCAGTTGCTCTGCAAGTTGTCGTTCTCTCTGGTTTTGGTAACCGTGAGAGAGCCCGAGCAAGTGCTTCCCGCAAGAGGGAGGTGCAGCAAGGGAAGGACAACTGCAGTTGCAACAGGAGGCAGGAGAGCGTGTTGGCGACTAGTACGTCAACAGGAGGGTGCGACTCCTTCCACTTCCTTGTGGGACAAGGAGAGTGGAGTTCCAGGTGGTCCGTGTGGACTACTACAGAGGCGGGAGGACACTGCCGCTTAGGAGGACAACTGTCATCCGACAGTCTGGTTCGAGCAGGAGTTGTCAGTCCCGGTGCGACCAGGAGCTGCACAGCCACCGTCGAAGTCCGGAGTTGAAGACCGCGCATTGCACGAGGTATTATCGCCGAGCAAGCCTCGGGACAAGGTATGATTCCGCAAACCATCCTTTCCTATTATATAGACGTTGACGCGTTTCCTCGGTATGGGTTGGGGAGAAATTTTTTGTTTCCGCTGCCTTCTCTGCCTCCCCTAAAAACCCAACAGTGGTATCAGAGCCACGACAGCTGCTCTATATTTTAGGAATATTGATATGATCGATTTTTGGTTTGTCGCCTTTATTTATTGCATACGATGTGAATAATATCGGCTTTATGCATGTCCAATCCTAAATCCACAAATCCCTAATTACATATATGATATGTATTACTAATGCACTCGATACGCATCGCCCTTAAACGAGTTTTTTGGTGGATGTGTGTAGCGTGATTATGGCCTATAAACCCCTATCTGTGTGTGGTTGTTTGTGGTTGCTTGCATCTCGGTCTGCGCACCGATCTTCCCTCTCTTATTCCTGATGTAACTCGAAATAATTCGAGATTCTTTCCTACCTTTGCTCCCCCCGAATGTAACTCGGGGTTTCCTTTTAAAGCAATGTAATAAATAGAATAGGATTTTATTTCTTGTTATGTCAAAGGCCGGCGGACATCAAGACATCTGTTTCAGACGGTCGGTTCAAAGAGTGAACCGATCAGTTGACCTTCCAGACGGTCGGTTCAAGGAGTGAACTGATTGGTTGATGACCGGTTCGAGGAGCGAGACGAGCGGGTGGCGGACATGACGAGATGCACGACGACCAGGAGAACCGATCGGTTGGAGGAGCCAACCAATCGGCTGGTGGCACCCAGACGACCGGCTGGAGAGTACAGATCGTTCATGTGATGAGTTGATCTACTCGGATGGCAAGGCACAGAGTTCATCTAGTACAGGTTGCATGTGATGTAGACCTAGATGACCGTGATTCCTCTTGGCTCGAGGAATCACATTAGGATGGCCATAATCATCGCTTTTTTTATCGTTTGTGCATGTTTTCTATGGGATATAGCACGTATATGATACGTACTATGTATTGTGGTGATTGGACATGTATATGTATATAAAACCAAATCCCTCATGAAAATATTAAGTCTTATATGCCTTCCATTAGCGACACACATGAAAAGCTCGATCGACCAAGCGTAGGTTATGCCAAAGCGTGGTGCGCCGTCTATCTTGTGGAAGTGTGAAGGGTAGACATGTAGGTTCTGCCAAAGCAGGGTGCATGTTCTACCGTGTCGTCTTTTGGGTTAGACTTAACTGGTGATTCTTAGATCGTCTAAGCCCAGAGGCAAGGAATGTTCATGGCAAGGTGTTGTGCATGTTCATTCAACAAGAGTTGCATATGATGCAATTGGCAAGAGTTGCCTACCTGAGAGATCTAAGTTGTGGGCGATCTGCCAAAGCTGACTCATGACTTAGAGGATTTCAGGATCTTGCCCACTAGAAGGTTGTACGCTGCAATCTTCTGAATTGATGGTGAGGGCTATCAATTTGAAGTAAAATAGTGGGAGCGATAATTAATTAAAGGCCTAATTATATCGTCAAATTTTCAAATCAATCAAATAAGTCAAAAAATGAGTTTTGGACTAAAATTGCATATTTTCCTTTTGTAGTTCAAATGGCAACAAACAACAACAACTTTTCTTTGCGATCGGTCCTTGACAAGGACAAGCTAAATGGGACAAACTTCCACGACTGGTATCGGACATTGAGAATTGTTCTCACTCAAGAGCGTAAGCTCTATGTCCTGGATACTCCAATTCCAGAGGAACCCGCTCCTAATGCACCAAGGACAGAAAGGGATGCTTACAAGAAGCATTCTGATGATGCCATTGATGCAAAGTGCTTGATGCTATGTTCAATGAACCATGAGTTGCAGAGGCAACATGAGAACATGGGTGTCATAGAGATGATTCTGCATCTCAGGAACATGTATGAAGATCAGGCATGGCAAGAGAGGTACAATGTTTCTAGGGCGTTGTTCAAGTGCGTCATGACAGAAGGAGATCCAGTTGGTCCTCACACACTCAAGATGATTGGGTATGTGGAGAACCTGCAGAGACTGGGATTTCCACTGAGCCAAGAGTTGGCTACTAACGTGATACTGCAATCGTTGCCAGAATCTTACAGTCAGTTTGTGATGAACTACAACATGAACAACTTTGATAGGCCACTGTCAGAGTTGTTGGGCATGGTGAGGACAACCGAGTTACAGATGAAGAAGGACAAGACTAAGTCCGTGATGGTAATCACGAGCAAGAAAGGCAAGTCCAAGCGCAAGGGCAAGGGCAAAGCTAAGAAAGGTTCTGAAGCTAGCCAGGAGTCCAAGCCATCTTCAGCTCTCAAGGCCAAGGGAGGCGTGACCAAGAAAGGAAATTGCCACCATTGTCAAAAGCTAGGACATTGGAAAAGGAATTGTCCTCTCTACCTGGAAGAACAAAAGAAGAAGGAGGCGACTGAAACCTCTACTTAAAGGTGTCATGAAAGTAAATTTGTAACACTTTTGAGATATATGATATCAAGATGTAAAGTATAAAGCATTCTTACTTGGGGCAAGTGTTACCTTTATAGATAGGAATACTTTAGTTTATTCTCAACCAATAAGGCATGTAATACAGTTATGAACTGCTATTTCATACTTGCCAATAGATAGAAACACTTTATTTTTGCATATTGTATGACAATGATAGCAATTAATAAAGAGATGTTTCAATTTATAAAGATGTGATCTTTATGGCAATGCCTTATTTATCTTGTGATATTTGATATGCATAAGATAAGACGATACCTAAAGTTATTGATAACTCAAACAATCAAATTAGCATCAATCATGAGAAATTCATTTCTAGTTTCCATATGATGGATAAACCTAGACTCTTTTGGTTAGAGAACCATTAAGAGACATGAATATCTTGGACATGATTAATCAATCTTCACTAATGTAGTGAGAGAATGATTATCCTATTAGGTATAATACATGTGATGTATTTACATACCTATTGGAATAAATGCTAATACTTCAAATGGTGTTTAGAGAAATACCAATATGGATGTCTTGAAGTGTTCAAGATCATCATAAATGAAGTGCAAATTTGGTAAAATGTTAATTCATGATGAGATCAAAGAATGAAATACTTGGACCAAATGTTTCAGATCCTTATGAGTGTTTATGATAATGTATCATAGTGTACTCATGATTAAGGCATGATGATGTCTGAATCAAGAAGGAATCATACTCTAAGGAGTTAGAGAATGATTATCAAATAACTGAATTCTTGTTAATAAATGAATACCCCACACTAATAAAAGAAATTAAGAATCACAAGGGTTGTGATTTCTTATATCTTTAACAGATACACCTCAATTATCTATGTGATCAGTTGTTCATGTGATGAGTCAACTTTCAAGATAAATATGAGGAACCGAATCTTGAGTTATGATTTATGACCATTACATCCTAAATGACTTCCATGTGAACCATAAGGTATGACCTTGATGGTAGCACTCATTGGATCATATCCATAAGTGCAGATGAGTCTTAAGTGTTAATACACATGGATAACATTTGAGAAGGATGATGCTTGTTGATTGGAACTTAATGACTAAGACATTTGGCATATGGATACTAAAACCGCATTCCTATGAGGAATAAAACCAGGATGTGTACGTGACATAGCCTATAAGGTTTATGAATCCACTAATGCAAATGAAGTCTATAAGTTACAATGGATTAATCAATGAGATAGATTGACTACAAGCACCTCAAAATTGGATCTTTACATTGATGATATAGTAAAAGGGTTTGACTGATATGTCAAAGATAAAGAAGGGATCTGTGATTTAGTGGGAGCGTATTCACATTTCACATATTGATGTGAAATGGAATTGTTCAAGATTGGAAATCCAAAAGTGGAAGTTATCTTTAAGGAAGATAGAGATGTTTCCTATGTGATAGGAATAGAGATCTATAAAGATAGTTCTCGAAAATCTCTTGACCTGGAAAGAGAGAGCATACATTGGCAATCTGTACTGAAGTGTTTAGTATGCACAGATTCAGTGGAGAAAACTTGTCCATATTACATGGAGTTAGTATCCCAAGGCCAAGTGTCCAATTCTTATGAAGAATGGGAACACTAAGAATCCATATGGATCTATCATGTATGTAATCATCCCATTATCTTGCATGTATGACATGGCAAGAATAAAATGCATTCATCATCTTGTATGTAGGACATGGCAATATGATGTGCTCATCCTGATAACTCGTATGTGGGACATGACAAGTGGATGTCTGTCTGCTTCCAGTAAGGGTTACTGGAATACCATGAGAACTTGATGAGTGCTTGTGAAGTACTAGTTCTATGGAGATAAGGAAGAGTTCGATGTAAAGAGTTACATTGATGCGAACTTCCGAAAGGACAGAAAATTAATCGCAAAATATACATAAGATGTATAAAAGAGAATGTTTGTTGATAATTGGAAGTGTTCCAATAAAGCCATTTAAAAGGGAAATGCCGAGTATCTATGTGTTAGTGAACAACAGTGGATACTATATGGATCTGAAAGTTCATGAGATGAACTTATATTCCACTCATTGATGACAAGTCTGGAATCCTTGATCATGCAATGTGGCTAAAGGTTAGCAAATGGAATACAAGATCGCATATTACGACAACTCCATCTCATACGTGTGACGTACAACGAAAAGATGAGAGACATGCAATTTATATAGACTTTGGCAAGGTGTTGCCATTATTCAATATGTTGGCACTACAACACAGTAACATGTGGGACATGTTTGAAGATCACTATGAATATGATTCATGGGTCATTGGCTCGCAGTGCAAGTGGGAGTCTGTTGGTATGTATGTCCTGAGAGCCAATCATGGGATGATTGGTGGGATACATTAAGATTGATTTGATAAACATCAAAGGCAAGCTTCCAATTCATTCTGGTTCAGTCATATGAGATAGTGATAGAACAGATTGAATGTCTAGAGAATGACAATACTCAATGACGTATGCTTTCAGGTTGAGGACCTGAACGATGAGATCATACATATGCTAAGAGTTTGTACATTCTTGATATGTCCCTAGTCGGATGTCATTGTGGAAGGTAGATAGACAGCAATGACACACAAGACTAGATTGTGGTGTTGGTTGATGACATAATCTCATTAGTCATGATATAGAGATATCAAACCAAACACATAGGTACTTGTTAGAGAGCAAGTGTACCGGACAGACCCACCGTGAGTTTGACACATGGAACCATGAGATGGTAGTCACAGTCAGTACTCACAGTGATGGTGGTGAGTGTGATTCTTAGACCTGAAATCACTGCACTCAACACATGTCATTGGGCACACTTTGACATCATCAAACGCAGTCCTGAAACATGGGTTGTTATAAAGGTGATGATTGGGTGGCTTTGACACATGGGGCTTTTGAGGGGTGAGTGATAGATATGGGATTTGTCCCTCCTGAGGGAGTTTGATATCCATGTCCACTTGATGAGTAGGATTGACAAAGGCGTGCACGCATGTGTGAATCAATATATGATACTGATGTCATACATATCTCTTCCAGTCTACTCTGAGATCAAGGAAGTGAATGAACATTGACAGGATGACTGTTCCATGCCTCGAGTTCATTCGGGATATCAGTGACAAAGGAATTATACATTCGCTGTAACACCAATCACGGATTGTAGGATGAAAGTTGTTCTCCAACTTTCTACTTTCACTTGGGCAGCACTGATGTGTGACTAGGCATCGCTCTTTGCTTGTGAAGTCATAAGTGTTATGGACTTTCACTGCCAACGTGAAATGGACCTGCAGGGTCACACACATAGGATTTAACCAGGAAGAGGAGTTTGTCCACAAAGCAATGTTTAGATTGATTACTAAAGGAGTTTAGTAGTTCAATTAAACACTCAATCAGTCGATAGCTCAATATCGTATGGTTCAAGGTGTTGGACGCATTGATTGGAGTATCAGATTGATTGAAATCGCAATTGACTGATTTTGCCTAACCGTGCTCCCAACCGATCGGTTCATGTGATGAACCGGTCGGCTGAGGTTGCTGAACTGGTCGGCTGGAGTGTCCAGGCCGATCGGCTCATGCCCAGGTTGAGACGACCGGTTCAAGAGTTGAACCGATCGGCTCAACTGGTGCAACCAACCAGTTGGGAAAAGTCATGTCGGCAAGAATTTTCCTTTGGTTTCAAATTGCCCAATTCGATTGGGAATAATATTGGTATTCGATACCAATTGGGAAAGAAACAAGGAAAGTCTTTTTGAGCCGGATTAGGACCATGAACCGATCGGTTCAGGGCACCAACCGATCGGTTGGAGTGCCCCAAACGATCGTCTCAGGTCTAACCGATCGGCTCAATGGCCGAACTGATCGGTTCAGTTATGAACCGATCATTTCAAGTTGCGAACCGGTTGCTTTTTGTGCAAAATTCTCGAACCCTTCTACTCCTGCTTTAGTCCCGCATTGCCCGGGATGGAGAACCCTGTCCCATGACTCTCCTATATATATAGGGGTATTGGGGGCTTCTCAAAGTACAGCTCAGTGCAACCAGTTGCTCTGCAAGTTGTTGTTCTCTCTAGTTTTGGTAACCGTGAGAGATCCCGAGCAAGTGCTTCCTGCAAAAGGGAGGCGCAGCAAGGGAAGGACAACTGCAGTTGCAACAGGAGGTAGGAGAGCGTGTTGGCGACTAGTACGTCAACAGGAGGGTGTGACTCCTTCCACTTCCTTGTGGGACAAGGAGAGTGGAGTTCCAGGTGGTCCGTGTGGACTACTACAGAGGCGGGAGGACACTGCCGCTTAGGAGGACAACTGTCATCTGACAGTCCAGTTCGAGCAGGAGTTGTCAGTCCCGGTGCGACCAGGAGCTGCACAGACACCGTCGAAGTCCGGAGTTGAATACCGCGCATTGCGCGAGGTATTGTCACCGAGCAAGCCTCGGGACAAGGTATGATTCCGCAAACCATCCTTTCCTATTATATAGACGTTGACGCGTTTCCTCGGTATGGGTTGGGGAGAAATTTTTTGTTTCCGCTGCCTTCTCTGTCTCCCCTAAAAACCCAACAGATTCAGTAGTTCAATTGATGAATGAATCAAGGATTCAATTGATAGTCAGTTCATTGATTGAAACCTTGAATTGTTTAAGTGTTGAAAGACCTTTTTGGTCCATTCAGTTTTGAGAGGATTTGGACCAAACGGTCTTAAGACCGTTTGAGTCCAAATGGTCTCAATACTGTTTGGGTCCAAATGGTCTCAAGACCCTTTGGGTCCAAACAATACCAAACTATTTGGAGACCCAAGTCCAATCGGTTTCAACACACTTCTTGCCTAAACGGTTTCAAACCATTTAGAGAGTGAAGGGTCAAGAACGTTTAGTGATTCAATGTGATCATATCAATTGAAAACTTATTGTGATGAAGGATCCATTGACCCTATAATTGTTACTGATCTATCTCAAAGATAATCACTAGGGTTGTACCTTTAAGATACCAAGTGATTGATAATACTTAGTTGAGTTAATCCTTGAAGCTTAAGTAAGCAATAACTCAGTACACTATGTCAATCATAGTTGTATGTACTTGATTGGAGGGTTGATGTAACCTAATCATGTTGAAAGAATGACATAAAGGAATTCATACATGAGTATTAATCATGTGTTGTTTAGGGTATGATCCTTAGTAAAGAGATCATGAAACCCTAATCAAGAAGGATAATGAAACCTAACCCTAATTGAGGGTGAATTCATGAGAAACCCTAGTTGAGGGTGATTCCATGAGAAACCCTAATTGAGGGTAATTCCATAAGAAACCCTAATTGAGAGTGATGCCATGAGAAAACCCTAAATGGAATGAATACTAAAACCTAATTATGGGCAATGTGATATGAAACCCTAATGTAGGGTGATGCTATATGCAATCCTAACCCTTATAAAGGGAGATGGTATGTGAAATCCTAACCCTAATGAAGGATGATAGTATGTGAAATCCTAAACCCTAACAAAGTGTGATGGTATGGGAGACCCTAATTCTAATAATGGAATGGTGATTATTACACTGATAAGGGAAATACCTAAAGTGATTGATTATAGGTAAGCTTATAGCAAGCAATACCTTAATATGAGATAAGTTCCTATCATTGAAGATAGTTGGGCAATGCTTATGTGTGTTTTATGACCTATGCACTTCACAATAAAGGTGATAGGTTAGTATATGGAAGTATTAAGATGGGAAATACCTTAATACAATATAAATTGATAAACTCAAGTAAGTTTAAAGTGCTGAGGGAAGTGATATATCAAGAAATCATAGATATCACATCCAGCTCTTTAATAATGATATTCATTGATGCATCTCAAATGAAACATACTTGGATGAGTAACCTATAAAGAGTGCTATCATAATCATTACATCAAGATGTAATGTGTTTTATGAAGCATGAGAGTGGTTGTTGCCTAGTGAAAGATGACAAGATGTTAAATGTGCTTTATGAGCCATGAGATTAGTCGTTACCTAGTGAGAGGTAATAAGATATTTTGATAGGCCTTGAAACCACATGAGTAAGTTGATACCTAGTGAAAGGTACCAAGATAATTTTAAAAAGTCTCCTTTAAGAAATGATAATGTTCTTAATAAACCAAGAAAATGGAAACTTAGTAACATAATATTTATAACAAAGGATACAATAATAATGATGGAACCTTGATTATACAAGTGTGGAGAAGAGAAGGATACTTGTATTACATAAAGAATGTGATTGAGCATGATGGCATGGCCAAAGTTTAAATGTCAGTAGAAGAATGAGGTACCCAGGGTTGTGTAAACAAACATGAGAGGTAATCTCAGGATTGGCATAGTCCATTACCTAGAATAGATGCACATGATTGACATAGTCCATTACCTGGAATAAATGCACAAGATTGGCATAGTCCATTACCTAGAATAAATGCAAAAGATTGGCATAGTTCAATACCTGTAATAGATGCACAGGATTGGCATTGTTCAATACTTGGAATAGATGCATAGGATTGGCATAGTTCAATACCTGGAATAGATGCACAAGATTGACATAGTTCAATACCTAGAATAACTGCACATGATTGGTCATAACCCAATACCTGGAATAACTGCACATGATTGGTATTAACCCAATACCTAGAATAACTGCACAAGATTGGTATTAACCCAATACCTGGAATAACTGCACATGATTGGTCACAACCCAATACCAGGAATAATGTCACAGGATTGACATAGTTCGATACGTGGAATAGTTGCACATGATTGATATAGTTCAATACCTGGAATAATGCCACATGATTGACATAGTTCAATACCTGCAATAGTTGCACAGGATTGGCATAGTCCAATACCTAGAATAGTTGGGATTGGCATAGTCCAATACTTGGAATGGATACACAAGAACAATATAAGTCCAATGCTTGTAGTAGTTGCACATGATTGGTATAATCCAATGCCTAGAATATTTATACAGGATTAGTATGGACCAATGCCTAAACAAGACATGATGATGTACATTCTCATGTCTAGTATAAACCAATACATGTTTAGCAGACTGGATAAGGCCATTAGATAGAAACAAGAAAGCATCATGGGTGACATATCAAAGTAATGAGTATCATGAGAAAAGCATGAGATGTTGAGTTAATTTAATAGATAAATGATATACATGTTCTTCTAATTCCCTATAAAGAGAATAGATGATTTAATGCTCTATCATAGATAGTTGGAATATTTAAAGATGATAATGAAATAAACTGCTTATCCTCTGTTCAGATTCATATTATAAACTGCAATAATAATATTTCTGGCAGAGAGTTATATATCTCACTGGGGCATTTTCAATTGTCTCACCCCCGTGTGATCCAACATTTTTAGGTGGATGAGCATGGAGGAGATTGAGAACATCTTGCAGAGGAAGAACATCCACTGCAGTAGGGACAACAGTGACAACTCAGATCGAGTGTACTGTCTGTCATGCCTTGTAGATAGAATACATATGTGTCGTATCTATACTCTCAGGTCCTCAGAATTAATAGTTAGTGCTTTTAATGAATCGTTTTGAGATTTTGGCTTGATGCCTCGAGGTTCTTATGTTGTCTGTGTTTAGCTTTTAACAAGGTAGTTGATGTTGTAACCCTCGAGAAGAAATGCTACAAGATATGTACTTATGAACCAAGATGTAAATGTAATACATTGGTTCTTGTTGAAAGAGTTTTCCTATGAATGGATCTCTTTGAAAAATGTTTTAATTTTTAGTGATTTTCAGAAATCTGATGTTAGTAATTGCTTCCGCTTAGTTAATGATGTATGTTTTGAATGCTTTGCCACAGTTTAATTGTGACACATCATTCGAATAAAACATTAATAACTTAGAGGAAGCGATCACTTAAGCAACGGATTACTGAAAATCACTAAAAATTAAAACCATTTTACAAAGAGTTCCACACATAGGAAAACTCTTTCATAAAGAACCGGCATAACTTAATTACATACTGGTTCACAAGTACATGTCCTGTATCATCTTTTTCTGAGAATTACATGCATCAACTGCTTTGTAAACTGAATACAGACAGTATAAAATCTTGAAGAACTAAGCCAAAATCTCAAAAGCACTAACTACTACTCCGAGGACCTGAGAGTACAGAGATGACACATAGGACTCTTTGTACATCTATACAAGACATTTCAGCCAATGTCTCCACCTGAGAATTCACTGTTGTCCCTACTACTGCGGTTGTTGTCCTTCAGCTACTGAAGGATTCCTACCTCTTCATCCGCGTTCACCTATAAATATGGTTCCCACGGGGGTGAGACAATTTTAAATTGCCCCAGCGAGAGATATGACTCTCCTCCAGAAACATTATTATTGCAGATTAATAAGATAAATATGAATAGAAGAATCATGATTGCTTAACAACAGTTAATATATTGTTTAACAGATTAGAACATTAAACTCATCTAAAGCCTTTCATCTATAACCTGATAGAGAAGCATGTCATTTATTCAATAATGAATATGAAGAACATGTATAACCTTTATCGCTATGTTAAGCAGGATAATATCAACCAATGTTTCTCGTATTTTAACTTTATGCATATACACTACACAACTGATTATATTTTACTCTTCATGTGTCAAACTGCACTTAGCTTGTCATGTTATATTGACATCTTCATTATAGAGTTATAGACGAAGCCTATACTCTCTTTAGGCTTAGATCACATAGCTAATGTCTGGCATTGTTTTGTGGAGTCATGGCCTATAGCCTTACTCTTTTTAACAAAGTATTGGGATCTTAATCCCTCATCTCATCAAGTACATTTCATTTATTTAACAAGTTCATCATCATGATTATAGAATATGGGTATTCAAACCCTTATTTCATCATAGAATACTTGTTACCACATAACAGGTAACTTAATATCTTCAGGTCATTTGACAAAGGTAAGCATGATTCTTACTACATAAGAATTCCACATATCACACAAAGCTTAATTCATCTCTTGTTACCTCTTAATAGGCAACAAATCATATTATGGCTTATGAAGCCCATAAACAATTTCAATAATTAAAACATCATATGGCACACATGGCTCATTAATTTTAGATTACCTCTCACTTAGCAACAAAGCATATGAAGGCTTATATGGCATATAAAACATTTTCAATATAAGAGCATCATAGCTCATACCTGGCTATGCTTATCATCTCAACATACCTGCATGATTAGTACTCATGTTAACAGTTATAATGCTTTCATATCAGCACCATGCAACACAAAGTAATACCACTATTCCCTTTAGGGTTAGGATTCCTCTTACATATCATCACCCTACTTTAGGGTTTTCCACAAATAACCATTTAGGTTCTTAAGATCATGTTATTAATGATCAAACCTTCATTCATTGCTTCACACAGCTAGGGAGCTAACATTGATAACATAAGTATTCAATCATACTTACTTGTTCTCATAATTCATCATTAAATGAATTATCAACACAAAGTATGAGTCTCTATCTCATCTTTACCAGAATATAATTGCATCAGAGTTTATTGATTTGGATTAACCTTTTCATAAAGCATGTTAGCCTACACTTATCAAAGTGCATTACATCTCAATGTAACAACTGACATGACACATTTCATTTGTCACTCATCCAAATATATTGGATTTATAATACATCAAGGTATATCAACCTTGAGGTGCTGGATGTGATATCTATCATATTTTGATGTATCACTTCCCTCATCACATTTGTCTTACTTGAGTTCATCCACTTAGCTTGTATTAGGGTATTTCCCCTCCTAATACATTATACACATTTCATCACATTTGTAATGTATTGGTCATAAGTCACTTATTTAGAAAAAATACAACCTTTGCTAATGATATAGACTCATCTTTGAGTTAGGAACTACTGATATAAGGATATCCATTATCAACCTCTTTAGGTGTTACACTTGTCAATATATTAATCACTATTCCATTATTAGGAATAGGGTTTTACATGTTTATAAATTAAGGTTCACATATCATCTCCCATATTTATGGGTTACACAAAATATCACTCTACACTAGTGTTTCACAAATTATCTTTCTATATCAGGGTTACACATAGCATTACCTAAAATTAGGTTTTCACTTGACATCACCCTTCATTAGGGTTTCACATGTCACACCCTTGATTAGGGTTTCATCAACCTTCTCAACTAAGGTTTCATGATCTCTTTACAAAGGATCATACCCTGATTACTTATTATGTTCATGTTGAAAGTGTTGAGGTTTAAGAATTACGTGATTGTCACTCATGTGGGGATTCCTCTTTCTCTCATCCTGTATAGGATGTCAATTACTTCAATCTTAATTAAATTAGGTCCAATCAAATTGAATGAAGGGTTGTCATAACATATTAAATCATTGCTTTCATAAGAATCCAGATTTAACCACTCAAACATGTACTAATTACCCTAGTACCTTAAAGGTACAACCATTGTAATCACGTTTGATTTTCATCAATAATAATCAATTACTTAATTGACCTTTAGTCACCTTAAGTGTCCAAATGGTTTGACAAATTGAACCTCAAATGGTCTTGGTTACTTAGACCCCAAACAGTCTTGATCACTTAGATATTGAATGGTTTGAAACCGTTTAAGAAAAACAATAATGAAACCGTATGGACAATTTCACACCTGAAGCCACTTAGGTCTCCAAATGGTTTGAGACCATTTGGACTCAAACGGTCTTAAGATCATTTGGTACAAACCCTCTCAAAACCGAAGCGACCAAAAAGGTCTTTCAACACTTCATCAATTCCGGGTTTCAATTATTAAACCATCTATCAATTGGACTACTGGTTTGTTCTTCAATTGAACCATTCAATCACCCTTCAATAGGACCTTCAGTTAGGGTTTTCAACCCAATTGAACTAGGGTTTATAATCAAGAAACCATCACTTAGGGTTTTGAAATCAAAGAACCATCAATGATTAACATTGTGGAACTAATTCAATTGAAATCATTGGATCATAATCAAACCATGATATGACCTGACCTCAAACGGTGTTGAGGTCATTTGGATGACCTCCAAACGGTCTTGAGACCGTTTGACCCATTCCATCATTGAATTTTGTGGAATTCAATTAGGGTTTGCATCATTGAATCGATCATCAATTGAGCTAGTAATTATATTTCAATTTAATATCACTGGATCTTGCACCATCCAATCACACACCACCATAGACCTCAAAACGGTCTTGGTTGACCTCCAAACGGTCTTGAGACCATTTGGGTGACCTCCAAATGGTTTTGAGACCGTTTGGGCTAGTCAACCCAAAAATTGATTCAATTACGTAAGGGTTTGGGTGACCTTCAAATGGTCTTGAGACCGTTTGGGCTAGTCAACCCAAAAATTGATTCAATTACTTAAGGGTTCTATACTTAACCCGATTAGGGTTTGCACCTATTGAATCATTCACAATTGAAACCATCAAGATAAAACCAATTACAACCATTGGATCAATATCCAAGTACAACAACATATTTCCTCAAACAGCCAACCCTTTCAACGGTCAACCACTCCAAACGGTTTGGAACCCAAACCTTCAAACGGTTTGGTGAAACCTATTGGACCAAAATATTGAAACTGTTTGAAATAGATTTTTTTGGAGGTGTGTGCTTATGATGATGTCATCATGATCAAGCTATAAACCCACCAAGCTTGCTGTGATTTTCATGGTGATTGCTTCAATCAATCAAATAAAATTTTGGAAATAAAGAAGGAATCAACAATTGATGAAGATATGGAATCAATAACAAAGTTCAACGGTTCAAGTTATATAACCTGCCTTCAATTGAGCTTCAAAGCTTGGAGCTTCACATAAACAATGGTGGAGGATGCTTTTGCAACCCTCCCAAGGCTCGTCCTCAAGCTTTGGAGTGAAAGGATTTGCTAGAATTGAAGATGGAGTGGAATAGAGAAGAAATCATGCATTGTTTTATGATTTCCACCATGAATTCAATGTGAAAGACGGTCAAGAAGCTTACCGACAGGTTGGGGGTCGTCCTCCTGTTTCTCCAAGCTCCCTTGGTCATTTTTGCAAGAAATAAATGAAAGTGGAGAAATTATCCCTTAACCTCATGGATAAAGGAGCTTATATATGACTTTTATTGAAAATTCATTTAAGAGAGAGAAAGTAGGAATTATCTCCTCAACTTTCTTGCCACTTGCCCCCTTCTCTTTATTAGGGATGAGTCTATCTTCTGTGCCTCTTTTTCCTCTCAATTATCCATGATTTAAAGAAAAGCAAACTAAGCACCTTAACCCTTATAATAATAATATCCATAAGTTAGTGGATATTTCTTTTTCTTATAATAATGTGAGTGGGTTCTTCACCTCCGTAAGATATTTTCATAGCCTTTGCAAGGTACAAGGACGTCCACATATATGGATTTTAACCAACACAATTTTGGTTGAAAGGTATTTCAATTAACATATTTATTTTTGTATTAAATTGAAGTAAAGTTCCAATTGTGCATAAATCTTGATTATTTTAATATCAACACTCTCTTTCATCCAAAATGATACAAATGAGACTCCCCTCTCATTTTCTTTGCTCTACATGATGCCAATAAATATTAGGGACGCTCTTGAAGTGGTATCTTGCATATTGAACCCTAGATTTTGGGTAAATTGCACATTACACCAAAACTAGGTTTTAATGCACAACCATTGCTCAACAGGCTCTTTCTTGTTATTCAGGCTTGTAGAAACCATACTACTACATCATACTTATTCCCATGATGCTTCAACATCTGAGTAACATTGTATCATGTACAATTTGCAAGTTAACCCCTCAACTTGGGTAATTTACACGTAATCCAAAACTTAACAAAATATTGTTTCAACATTATTCAAAAAGGACCAAATTGAAATATAAGTTCCTCTTGAGCCTTAATTACTTTTCAAGAGATAAGAACAAGCATATAATTCACTTTATTAAGAAACACATCTAGGGTTAAAGCATAACCCAGGTCAGGGATGTTACAACTTATAAACCCCTAACAAGGATTTAGGGGAAAAGGAGAGACATATTTTATTCATTTATCATACCATCAAATCTCCACATAACATCTAAATGTCATGGAGATACCATAGATCTATAATCCACACAAAGTTTCTTCCATTAGTTCAACCTTATCAATGTTTATTTTTATGCAGAGCATAAACCCCTAGCATATGATGTCCATATTGTTTGATGTAACTAGATTGATTTCACAGTTGGCCAATATAGATAACCAACATAAATCATCTATTATTTCTCTGATACCATAATCCTTACTTTAGTATTCATCATATGTGTTGAGAACACATCTCATCCTTATCATATTCATTTCTCTTTTGTTACCACCAAGAGTACACATGCACAAGGTATTTCTTCTATTTTAGGACATTGCTTGTTCCATATATCATTATCTTGGAACCAAATGAAAAACACTAGAGGGGGGGTGAATAGGGTTTTAAAATTAATTCAAGATAATTTAACTCAAAGCAACCAACCACAAAAAGATTGGACAAGGGGACAAGGATTTAGAGTGGTTCCAACCTTAGCAAATACTAAGGAAGTCAGTCCACTACCCGGTTGCTTACCCAACCGGGATTTTGAAAGAATCAAATTTTACCTCGCAAGGACTTTACATAAAATTACAATTCTTTCACCAAACCCTTCGAACAGCCTTCACCTAGAAGTAGTTACACCAACCTTCTTGAAGTAACTTCAAGCTCCCCCTTGAAGTAGCCTTCCTCTTGAAGTAGCTTCCCGTTGCAACAGCCTTCTTGAAGTAGTCTGAAGTCCACCTTCTCCACCGAGAAGAACCTTCTCCAATCTGCAGCCTCCAACCCTAGGAGTAGCAAGGAGAACACAAAGGATAAAAGGAACAAGAAGGAAAAATAGAAATTACAATACCACTTTGCAGCTCAAGGCTTGATTTCCTATATCAAGCGTTTTGATCTCCTAACCAATGTATATAGAAGTGTAATTGATGTGGATAGGATATGCTAGCCTATAGGACACGAAATTGGAGCAAGGAGAAGAATAGCCAATACAAGTGTTGCTTAATTTCTCAAAACATATTGACAATTGCAAGTGTAAGCTCAAGTGTATCACAAGTGTAGATTCGTTGGTTTAGGTGTCCTAAGGCATGTCCTATTTATAGAAATTACCTACAAGTGCTTAAGGACGTCTAGAAACTTTCTAGGGGGTTCTTAGTGCTCAACTAGCCGTTATGTGTCCACTAATTGCATTTGTAACGGCTAGTTAATTGACCCTAAAAAGTGCAGACAGAACTCTTCTCGGTCGAAGATTTGTCGACCGAGAGTCCTTCTCGGTCAAAGATTTGTCGACCGAGGTACTTCCTGGAGCAAGGGTTTACAACGTTCATTTCCAAGTCCCAACCACCTTGTCTGCTGGGTCTAACAGCTAGTAGGGTCTATTCTCGATCGAAGATTTTGTCAACCGAGAGTTTCTCGGTCGAAGTTTTTGTCGACCGATATTTTCTCGATCGACGATTTGTCGACTGAGAATATTATTGACTCAATGTATTCATTTACTAAGTGTGTGTATCAATGTGCAATTGTGATACTATCTTGGGGAATGACCTATCTAAGTGTTGTGAGTGGATAGGGAAGATCTAAACGCTTGATTTACATGATATCTGATAACACCAAATTTTGTGACGTTTTTTCCCTTTATTCTGTTATCAAAACTACCCTTTTCTGCTATTTTCCTCTATTTTATTAGCATTTTCGCAATAATTGGCCAAGCAACGCTCTTATTCCAATTTTTCCTATATTCTACAGAGTTTTCCTCGTTTTTGTGCAATGAGGCCGATTCCGGCCCACAATAAGTCTAAGCCCGTCTCGACCTTCCTGACGCCCGATACAACCCAGCCCGACAGGGGCTGGGTGACACGAGAATGATCAGCAGAGAAGGGCGCTGCGCAAGAAGGACGTTTCGGCCGACATACCGTCTACCCGACAGGGAGCCAAAGCTGCATCGACGACCAAACTCGTCGGGCGACACAGCCACCCGACGGCAGGCGTGCCGCCAGCCACGTGACCGATAGCCAGTGCCTCGCGCCGAGATATACCTGTATCGGCCGTCCACATCCATCGACCGGCGTATAAGGGAGCTACGTGGCATTTCCAGCACCATAACTCCTTCAACCGCCGGTATAAATAGCAGCCAGAGAGGTCGAAATGTCGAATAGGTCGGACAAGTCGAGAGAGTTAGAAGAGAATTCAGACAAGACAGTTCGAAAGTCTGAGAGCCACCTTCGAAGGTAGCTGTGAGAGCAAGAGTATCGCGCCCCAGTGCTTGTGCCGGACGACACTAGGTGAGCTTTCCCTCATCCTGAGAGGGAAGGGATGGTTCACTTAGTGTTGCCTCGGGCGACAGTGCGGGCCGATATCGGCCAGCGAAGATGAGCGACACGAGTGCCCGACAGTAGACTCGTAGCTCTTTGCCCGACACGATATCAAACCCGATACGCTCCGCCCGTCATGCGTGCCGCCCGAGAGGGTGCGCCGCCCGACATGAGCGTATCGGCCAGGGTCCTTGAGCGATACAGTCAGTCGTCAGTTGGCGCTGCCCAAGAGGGGGTGCTGCCCGACATTGCCGTATCGAGCTCAGCTCCTGACCAGTATCGGGCAGGAGAGCTACAATTGTCTGTCATTCTTCTACATCAAGAAGGCGACATCTATCTTTAATTCTGTTATTTAAATTCTTAGCTTATGCATTGTATTAAGACCCTTATTGCTTATGGAAATAGAAATGCTTAACTGCTATTTGTTTAATGCTTGGTGCCTTATGATTGGGTAACTGCTGTGTTGGATATTTGAACTCTAGCTTGCATGTTTTGGATTGCATTTCACTTAGCTACCGAATCGTCTTTCCCGTCGCAACTACTTCGAGAGTTGGGTTGTGGATCTAGTATTTGGTCCGGTTCTGGAGTACGAGAGTGCCCGGAACGGAGTTGTTTTAGTATCATTCCACTCTAACTTGAGCCCAGCAAACTCGAGAGGGGTGTTGAAGCTTGGTTAGAGGCACCCGCTCTGAGAGGAGGGGTGCAGGGTGTTACTGCTACCGCTTGTCTTACTGAAGTCTTATCCCTTGCATTACGCCTTAAACTGCAGTTTATCTTTCTATTTTCTGTTGCATGAAAATTCCTAAAAACTGCTAAATGACAAAATCTTAATCTTTCTTGTAACTCCAGTTGGAGATAGTTTTCTTTGATTTAATCGTGACAGCTTGTTGTTCCCCTTCGGGGAACTTTAATATCTCTTTATACCCACCGGAGTGTAGAGTGTCGATTCAGAGTCGTCAACACGACCCACCTTGTCCCTGTGTTCGACCCCGTATGACTACTTCGACCCCGTAAACAAAGTTGCGGGGGCCTAGAGGGATTCAAGTTATAAATGTGAAGGCTCGACTACCTCAAATGTGCCTCCAATTCTAGGACGCGTGATTTAGGATTGAACTGGCGGATCACTCCTTCAAAAGACCTGTTGGCATTGTCGAAGATGTGCCGATTAGGGTCGGTGATTTCTTTATTCCCTACGACATCGTCGTCATCGACAAAGCTTAAGATCCCAGATGTCCGATCATCTTCGGACGCCCTTTCTTGGCAACAGGGAGGGCACTGATTGATGTCTCTGAAGGGATAATCACCTTGAGGGTTGGAAACAACCACATGGACTTCAAGATGAAGGAGATCATGAGAGGTCCATCCCTGTCTGAATCGGCCTATTTTGCGGATAGTTACAATAAATTCTGTGAGGAAATAGAGGAGGATATCCAGACAGTGGACCCCCTCGCAAGGGCAATAAGCTGTCAGGATCCCGACCTCGAAGATCCTGAAGTCGTGAGGCATCTCGACCTTTTCAACCTTTCTGACAAAGACTTGCAAGAAGAAGAGGAGGAGGTGAAATCTGCGAAGTATGCCTCCCTTGAGGGAGAACCTCAGGAGGAGACACCCCGAGCAATGCCGGATTTAAGAGCGTTGCCTGAAGGACTGAAGTACAAATTTTTAGATGAAGAACAGAGGAACCCAGTCATCGTAAACGCCGATCTTTCAAGCAATCAGCTAGACCGGCTCCTTGAGGAGTTAAGACTCTACAGGGGGGCTATAGGATATTCCGTAGATGATATAAAAGGCCTTCGCCCCGCCCTTTGCATGCATCGCATCAACTTGGATGAGTCTGCCAAGCCTCTGGTCCAACCCCAGAGGAAGCTGAATCAGATGCTCAAGGAGGTCATCAAGAAAGAGGTAATAAAGCTTAGGGACGCGGGGATCATTTACCCAATTAGCGACAACAATTGGGTAAGCCCGATCCACGTAGTACCCAAGAAAGGCGGTATGACTGTGGTTAAGGGTGAGAAGGGTGACGAGGTGGCGGTAAGGACCGTCACCGGTTGGCGAATGTGCATTGATTACCGAAAGCTAAATCAAGCTACAAAAAAGGATCATTTTCCGCTACCTTTTATTGACCAAGTTCTTGAAAGATTAGCGCATCACGATTATTTTTGTTTTCTTGATGGCTTTTCAGGATTTTACCATGTACCCATCTTACCCGACGACCAGGAGAAAACGACGTTCACCTGCCTTTACGACACTTATGCCTTTAGAAGGATGCCCTTCGGACTCTACAACGCCCCCGCCACCTTTCAAAGATGCATGATATCAATGTTCTCAGATTTTCTAGAAGACATCGTGGAAGTTTTCATGGACGATTTCTCCGTCTATGGAAAGGACTTCAATAGCTGTCTGAAGAATCTGTCGTTAGTACTTCAAAGGTGCGAGGAAAACAACCTGGTCCTGAACTGGGAAAAATGTCATTTCATGGTGCGGGAGGGCATCGTTCTAGGGCATAAGATCTCAAGGCGTGGGATCGAGGTGGATACCAGCAAAGTCGAAGCTATATCTAAGCTTCCTCCACCAAAATCCGTCACGGGGATAAGAAGCTTCCTCGGGCACACCGGATATTACCGAAGATTCATCAAGGACTTCTCAAAGATTTCCAAGCCACTGTCCAATCTTCTGGTAAAAGATGCTGAATTTGTTTTCTCTAACGATTGTCTCAGTGCTTTTCAGGCCCTGAAAAATGCTTTAGTATCACCACGTATCCTTCAAGTGCCAGATTGGGGTTTACCCTTTGAGCTAATGTGCAACGCTAGCGACTACGCAGTTGGAGCAGTCATGGGGCAAAAGAAAGATAAAAAGCACCATGTGATTTGCTACGCTAGTCGCACGTTGGATGAAGCACAAGTAAACTACACAACCACCGAGAAGGAGATGCTCGTGATCGTCTTCGCGTTTGACAAGTTCAGGTCGTATCTCGTCGGATCAAGGGTCAAAGTATACACAGATCATGGGGCAATAAAATACTTAATGTAAAAGAAAGACGCAAAGCCCAGATTGTTGAGATGGGCCTTGTTGCTCCAAGAGTTCGATCATGAAATTATCGACAAGAAGGGCGCGGAAAATGTGGTCGCAGACCACCTATCGAGGATAATGGCTGAGAGACAGAGAGGGCCACAAATCAACGACGACTTTGCCGACGAAGCTCTTATGATGGCTGAAGCTGAAGAAGAAGATTTCCCTGGTTTGCAGACATCTGCAATTTCCTTGCTTGTGGAGAGCTGCCTCCTGACATCACCTACAATCAAAAGAAGAAGCTATTCGCGGATGCCAAGAATTATTACTGGGATGATCCTCTCCTATTCAGAAGATGCGCAGACATCTTGTACAGGAGGTGCATCCCGGAAGAAGAAACCGCTGATATCCTGAAAGGATGCCACGCCTCCCCCTATGGTGGACACCTGGGTAGCATAAGAACAGCGGCGAAAGTGCTACAATCAGGTTTCTACTGGCCCTCCTTATTTAAAGATGCTGCACGATTTGTAAAGGTTTGCAAAGAGTGCCAGTCAACGGGAAATATAGGGCGGAGGAATGAAATGCCGATGGCAAGCTGGATCGAAGTGAAAATATTTGACGTATGGGGAATTGATTACATGGGGCCGTTTCCCCCATCCCAGGGGTATCAATACATACTAGTGGTAGTAGTTTATGTATCAAAGTGGGTAGAGGCGGTAGCCACCCAAACATGCGACGCCAAGTCGGTTATCAAGCTTTTTGAGAAGACCATTTTTCCCCGTTTCGGTGTATCGCGCACCGTAATAAGCGACGGCGGGTCACACTTCGGAGAAAGGCAGTTCGAAGCGCTCCTACGTAAGTATGGAGTAAAACATAAGATCGCTACGCCCTACCACCCACAGACGTCGGGGCAGGTAGATGTCTCAAACAGACAGATCAAGCAGATCTTAGAAAAGACTGTCAGCTGCACGTGGAAAGACTGGTCTATGAAACTTGACGACGCATTATGGGCCTACCGTACTGCTTACAAGACGCCCATTGGAACCACCCCCTACTGTCTTATATACGGAAAATCCTACCATCTGCCTTTGAAACTAGAACACAAGGCCCTTTGGGCGATCAAGTTCCTAAATATGGACCTAGACAAAGCAAGAGAAAAGAGGTTTTTGCAGCTTCAAGAGCTCGAAGAGCTGAGGATTCACGCCTACGAGAATGCAAAGATCTACAAGGAAAGAACAAAAATGTGGCATGATTCCCACCTTAGGAGAAAGGATGTGAGCGAAGGGGATAAAGTCTTGTTATTCAAGTCCTCTATCCGTCTTTTTCCTGGGAAATTACAGACAAGATGGTCGGGACCGTTTTCTGTGTCAAAGATATACCCATCAGGAATGATGGAGCTCCGCGACAAGGATGACCCGACTAAGATCTTCAAGGTGAACGGGCACAGAGTGAAAAGGTTTTATGAAGACAAAGCTTTTGTCAGGAAAGTAGAGATTGACTTGCTGGATGTGGGTACAACCGTAGAGCCTACACCGGTCGAGCTGGCGATGGAAACTTCAGCGCTCCTCGGGAGGCAGCCCGAGTCATAGATTAGGATACATTTCTTTTCTTTGTAAAAACAAACATTATGGACTGTAATAAGGCCCGACTCAGTGCATGTGCATGTGTGCTGACTCTTTTTGTTTTATGGGCCACCGCTGTGTTTTGCGGAGCATTGAGGAGTAATATCATCTGAGGTAGGAGATCCTTCTCTATACCAATGATGTTTTACCCTGCAATGGCCTTTTACTTCACCCAGGTTTAGTTTTGGCCTTTTGACCGCCCGCTTTTCTACCGTGTCGACCAGCTGGGCGCAGAACCGCTTGTATCGGGCAGCCTCGCCCCGGGCATTGCAAGGGCAGCGGATGACCCTTGGACTGCCCGATGGGACTGCGCGTTTCGGGAATGGCGTGACTAAAATGCCCGACGCGAGCCATGTTTTGCCCGTTTTACCCCCCAGCTGGGTTCTCTATAAATAGCGTGGAGGTTTCTTCGTGTCGGGCTATCATTTTCTCCTTTTTGCCACCTGGAACGCATGCAGTGATCCTCCCTTTCTATCATGTGTCGACCATCTTGCCTTTGCCCTGGTAACGGACGATGCCTCCTGAGAGCAAAGGTATAGCCCGACACACCTTTTGCCCGACACGTTTTCTCTCGCCCGGCACAGGTTTTGTATCGTGCGAAGCGTATCGGCCGGCTTGTTGTTTTCTTACCAAACGACATGGCTTGTCACCCGATAGGGTTGTAGACCGACACGTTTATCGGCCGATAACCCTGTCGCCCGACGCCAGTATCTTTTACCGAGCCGCTTATCGGGTTTACATGACTTGCAGATTTTCTATCGCCCGACATGCTTTCGCGCGTAACGCCGGTCGATAGCATTTTCCCGATGTATCGTATCGGGCATCATGCTTCTCACGGCGATGTCATGTTTTTGCTTCATGTGACCTCGAATCGCCCGTCACACCTGTGTCGGGCGTCGAGTCATATCGCACGACAACATCATGTCGTCCGATCACTTATCGCACAGTTTTAATAAGTTTTTTTTCTTTCTTTCTTTTCATCTTTCTTGCCTAACGGATGAATAAATTCTAATTTTGAATAACAGGTATGGCTCGTATGGAGCAAACCACTGGCCACGCCAACAAGCACGGTGCGGGAAACAGTAACAACAGTCGGGCAGAAGCGGCAACAACAATGAAAGGGGAGATTTTTCTTGATTTGGTAGCTCCAATAGTGAGTCACCTAGTTATCAGCCTGTCTTTGGGGTGGCTTGGGACCATCTCCAGAGACAGCAAGAGTGCGGCAACCAAGGCCTCCGAACACGTTCGAGGAACCTCGGTTCCGTCCTCTTAAGGGAGAGGGCCCACCCTGACTACACACTCCTGGGAACTGAACTAGGGACTGATAATCAGTCCTTTTGTTTATGTTCACAACGGAGATGTGAAGAAAGGGCGGGTCAGAAGTGAATTTTGAGGGTTACGCTCAAGCTCAACCGCTGCATAGCCAAAGCGAACCCACTAGACAACCTCCCAATGGCATGCTGCAACTTCGTAGGAGCATTTTGCAGCACATCAATGAGATAACCCTGACTGGCTAAACTTTACCTCACTTTTGCTTTCTTCTCTACTCTGGGACAGAGTATGGAGTAAGTTTGGGGGGGGGTACCCTTATGCCAGTGGGGGGGGGGGTATAAATTTTCTTTTAACATTTCAAGCTTTCTACGATATTCACTCTCTTTTACCTGATGTGCTCTTATATCTTCCTATATATTTGATCTACGCACGCATGCCATATATATAAAATTTTTTAATTTTCAAAAATCTTTCATTTGCAAATTTCTGTCCCTAGGCATATGTACAAAGTTGCTGTTATAATAAAAACTTGTTGTGACTTCTTGCAAAGTTTACTTTTTGTATATTTAACGAGTTACAAGTTCTGTCATATCTTTCTGATAATGCTGTCTCAAACAAACAAAAGATTGTGCCTTGCCATCCAAAAATTTTCGAAAAATAATAATCTCGTAAACAGCTAAGAGACGAGTATGGAGAAGGAAAAAGCTGCCCAAACAGCAAAAATCTCTTTTGTTTTCCCTTACCCAACAAAAATCCCAAAAAGAGAAAGAAGCCTTATGAGCGTGAATAAAAGCATGAGAGTTGTGCCCAATAAAAGAAAAGAAAAAAATATACACACTTGTTTTCCAAAAGTACCCATCTTTAGGCATGGTAGATCCGGGGCAGTGGTACGTAGGATGTGAAATCACTGCTCTAAAGCCAACTGGCTTGGACTGCAGGGACCACTTGCCCGTTAACGGACCCTTACCTGGATGGACTGATGGGAAACAAGAAGAAAAACCCAAAAAGCCTTAGCCTACCCTATACACAACTTTCTGCCCCTAAAATAAAGCTGTTTGGTGTGGAAGCTAACTTCAGAATCATACACCAAAGTCTCGCTGAAGCTGTGGAGAAGAAAATTTTTACTTAAATAATAAGGCAAGTAGGGCAAGGTCTTTTGTTCGCATTAAGACAACATTACCTCCAAGACATCGCAAATCTTGTGCTACCCTTTAGCCTTAAAGTTTTACTGTGCAAGAAGAAACAACACAAAATTTAGTTTAAATATTGATTGAGGACAATCAAAAAGCTAAGTTTGGGGGAGTTGATAACACCAAATTTTGTGACGTTTTTGCCCTTTATTCTGTTATCAAAACTACCCTTTTCTGCTATTTTCCTCTATTTTATTAGCATTTTCGCAATAATTGGCCAAGCAACGCTCTTATTCCAATTTTTCCTATCTTCTACAGAGTTTTCCTCGTTTTTGTGCAATGAGGCCGATTCCGGCCCACAATAAGTCTAAGCCCGTCTCGACCTTCCTGACGCCCGATACAACCCAGCCCGACAGGGGCTGGGCGACACGAGAATGATCGACGGAGAAGGGCGCTGCGCAAGAAGGACGTGTCGGCCGACATACCGTCTACCCGACAGGGAGCCAAAGCCGCATCGACGACCAAACTTGTCCGGTGACACAGCCACCCACCGGAAGGCGTGCCGCCAGCCACGTGACCGATAGCCAGCGCCTCGCGCCGAGACATACCTGTATCGGTCGTCCACATCCATCGACCGGCGTATAAGGGAGCTACGTGGCGTTTCCAGCACCATAACTCCTTCAACCGCCGGTATAAATAGCAGCCAGAGAGGTCGGAAGGTCGAATAGGTCGGACAAGTCGAGAGAGTCGGAAGAGAATTCGGACAAGACAGTTCGGAAGTCCGAGAGCCACCTTCGAAGGTAGCTGTGAGAGCAAGAGTATCGCGCCCCAGTGCTTGTGTCGGGCGACACTAGGTGAGCTTTCCCTCATCCCGAGAGGGAAGGGATGGTTCACTTAGTGTTGCCCCGGGCGACACTGCGGGCCGATATCGGCCAGCGAAGATGAGCGACACGAGTGCCCGACAGTAGACTCGTAGCTCTTTGCCCGACACGATATCGAACCCGATACGCTCCGCCCGTCATGCGTACCGCCCGAGAGGGTGCGCCATCCGACTTGAGCGTATCGGCCAGGGTCCTTGAGCGATACAATCAGTCGTCAGTTGGCGCTGCCCGAGAGGGGGTGCCGCCCGACACTGCCGTATCGGGCTCGGCTCCTGATCGGTATCGGGCAGGAGAGCTACAGTAGTCTGTCGTTCTTCTACATCAAGAATGTGACATCTATCTTTAATTCTGTTATTTAAATTCTTAGCTTATGCATTGTATTAAGACCCTTATTGCTTATGGAAATAGAAATGCTTAACTGCTATTTGTTTAATGCTTGGTGCCTTATGATTGGGTAACTGCTGTGTTGGATATCTGAACTCTAGCTTGCATGTTTTGGATCGCGTTTCGCTTAGCTACCGAATCGTCTTTCCCGTCGCAACTACTTCGAGAGTTGGGTTGTGGCTCTAGTGTTTGGTCCGGTTCTGGAGTACGAGAGTGCCCGAAACGGAGTTGTTTTAGTATCATTCCACTCTAACTTGAGCCCATCAACCTCGAGAGGGGTGTTGAAGCTTGGTTAGAGGCACCTGCTCTGAGAGGAGGGGTGCAGGGTGTTACTGCTACCGCTTGTCTTACTGAAGTCTTATCCCTTGCATTACACCTTAAACTACAGTTTATCTTTCTATTTTCTGTTGCATGAAAATTCCTAAAAACTGCTAAATGACAAAATCTTAATCTTTGTTGTAACTCCAGTTGGAGATAGTTTTCTTTGATTTAATCGTGACAGCTTGTTGTTCCCCTTCGGGGAACTTTAATATCTCTTTATACCCACCGGAGTGTAGAGTGTCGATTCAGAGTCGTCAACACGACCCACCTTGTTCCTGTGTTTGACCCCGTATGACTACTTCGACCCCGTAAAAAAAGTTGTGGGGGCCTAGAAGGATTCGGGTTATAAATGTGAAGGCTCGACTACCTCAAATGCGCCTCCAATTTTAGGACGCGCGATTTAGGCCGGTCAATATCTAATTACTTGTACATTATATACTTGTACAAGCATTTACATTTGATTACATCATGAAAATAAAGAGATTTTATCAAATTGTTCTTCCAAGTCTTTGTTATCCACCACCTTATATGCTTGTTCCTGAAATACTCAAATAGCACGTTAAAACCACAAGAATGAAATGTTTGTCATCATCAAAATAAAGGGATTAACATAATGTCCAATTTAGCCAACAATCTCCCCCTTTTTGAAGATGACAAACATTTCCTAAATATAAAATAAGGAAATATAAATCATAAGAGTTTCATACCTGAAGTTTACCTTTTGTAGCCTTTCTTGTTTTGCAAGTGGGTGCTGGCTGAGATATTATGAAACTCATTTTATTTTATGTTTTTGATTTTATATTATTTCTCCTCCTTTGTCATTTCAAAAAGGTATCCAAAGATAATCATTTAGTATGAGTTTGTGTTTTTCTTTCTAAATTTTATGCTTAGCTCCCCCTTAAAGAGATATTCAAGTAAAATCAAGGTATTAATGCACACCAATTAATGCTAAATTTAGCCACAATTTATTTCCCAATCATTTGCAAAGGATGTTAAGCCTTGAAATGATATGAGTTCCTTCAAAGTTCATGGCATATGTGTATTAATTTCTCACCCATTTTACAAGGAATGTTAAGCCCTAAAAATGAAATGAGAATCCTTTAATCTTAGAGTACATCAAAAATGTCTCTAACCAAATGCACGGGATGTTAAGCCCAGATTTGTTTAGAGAATTCCTTTAAGAACAAGGTATATGAAATTTGTAGATTTCTTCATAGCCAAGAGTAAGAATACTAAGGTCATAGCAAGCTTCAAATGATATTTGCAATGTTTTGTAAGCTTCTTAATCAAATAATCAAATATGTTTTTGTGAGCTCCCCATTAATCTTATGATCAATTTAAAGCTTCTAAGATCACAAATGATTTTTAAATTTTGATTTTGATCTGTATAAAAAGTATATTTTGAGTTAAGATACTAAGATTAAGTACAATAAAATGATGTACAAATAAGCATTTTGTCAAGATTATTTTAGGTCGACCTTGACTACGACCATAGCGCCCCTTGGTCAAATTTGATTTCAACCAAGAGGCAATTTCTGCAGATTTTCAAATTAGAATGCATTTATGACATAAAATTTTACTATTTATGCAAAATGGCCTTTTCATATGAGCTGAATGACGATGATCAAGAATAGTATCCATTTATGGTTTGTATATATGGATTATTTCAATATTGAGCATGGCACAAAGAACAGTAATTTCCTTGATCATGAGTCATATATTCAGTTTTAAGTTAAATCATTTCGATAATAAACCATAGTATTCGCATATAAGATTTCAATTTTAAGACAAACTTTTATAACTGATCATGCCTAAGAAACTTTTTCAATTCAATGAATAAGATCATTCTTCATATAACACATTTGCAAAATATTTTATATTGCCATATGATGCAAAAGATTAATATGTCTTACTAAAAAAAATTTGTCTTCTGAGTTTTATTCTTGACTTGCATGTTAAATCAATCATTAATAACAAATTGATAGCAAACTAGGTTAATTTAAAACATGTTCAGCAGATTTATTTCAGACTTGACAACAGAAACCTACTCGGTCGACCATTTCTTGACCGACAGTTCTTCTCGGTCGACAGTGTCTCGACCGAGAAAAGTTCTACACTTTTTTAGAACTATTTTCAGTAATTGTTTCCAAGTAAAAACAAAGTCCATTTTCAATTCAATTATGCAATTTGAAAATTTAGCTTGGTTGAGATAGAGCATATGAATATCAAAGTAATATTTAGATCGAATCTCAACGAGTTATATTTTAAGTCTTTTGTCTTTACAGATTTAAAAAAATGTGTAGTCTCAAGTTTAGAGGTTTTAATTACTTGAATCAATTTGTTATCTTATTATGTTAAGTTGAGATAGACATATAGATTTACAACTAAAGTCTTTGGTCATATCTCAACCTAATCTTATTCATTTAGTTTGGGGGTTTTGGAACCAATACTAACTCAACTTCCTTTTTCTTGTATAGACATGAGAAAGAATAATGTCCAAGACGCAAACAATAATGACAACATATAGAGTCAATCTCATGTCTCTTTCTATGAGTTTGTTCTAGGTTGTTCTTGGGTACATATGTATATTTGCTTCTAGGTACATACATAGATTGACTCTTTGGCACTTGTGTTCTTCCCCAACTAGGTTTTTGATAATATTTTCCTTTAGGCTTGTAACCTAGTCCTCTCCTTCCAACTTGATGGTAAGAATCATTTAAAATTTTATCAAGAATGCCATTATTACTTAGATTACTAACTTCTTGTTTCTTAGCAATCTCATCCATTCTCTTCTTGATATCTAGCTTTGCTTGTTCTAGATTAGATGATAATGAATCTCTTTCTTTCATGATAGTATCATAATCTATATGTGTACACAAGACGGGTTGTTTTTGAAGATCATTTACTTGAGTTTGCAAGTTTATCTTTTCTAGAGAAAGAAGATTGCAATCTGCTTCTATTGATTTTAGCTTTATATTATGATCTTCAATGACATTTTTAAGATTTTCATTTTCAGATGTAAGAGCAAGAAGTTTAGCATGTAACTCATTATTTTCTTTATTTGATTTCTTTAATTTCTTTTTGCACTCAATATATTTTTCATGCGTTTCTTGAAGACTAGCAATTAAATCATCTTTAGGTAAATCGAAAAGGCTTACCTCTTCTTCTTCTTCACTTGTTGTAGCAATAAGGCAATTTTTGTGTACCTCTTCCTTCTTTTCTCTCCATGGGAAACCAATTGTTGTGTGGCTTGTTCCTAAGCACCAATTACAACTTGTTGAAGGTTGGTCCAAGATGCTCCTTTGCTTGCGGTTGTAGGCACCACCACCCTTCATTCTTTAAGACTCGATTAGAGTTCCTTGAGGACTGCTCTGATACCAATTGAAAACCCACTAGAGGGGGGTGAATAGGGTTTTAAAATTATTTTAAGATCATTTAACTCAAACCAAGAAACCACAAAAAGATTGGACAAGGGGACAAGGATTTAGAGTGGTTCCAACCTTAGCAAATACTAAGGAAGTCAGTCCACTACCCGGTTGCTTACCCAACCGGGATTTTGAAAGAATCAAATTTTATTACCTAGCAAGGACTTTACGTAAAATTACAATTCTTTCACCAAACCCTTCGAACAGCCTTCACCTAGAAGTAGTTGCACCAACCTTGAAGTAGCCTACTTGAAGTAACTTCAAGCTCCCCCTTGAAGTAGCCTTCCTCTTGAAGTAGCTTCCCGTTGCAACAACCTTCTTGAAGTAGTCTGAAGTCCACCTTCTCCAACGAGAAGAACCTTCTCCAATCCGCAGCCTCCAACCCTAGGAGTAGCAAGGAGAATACAAAGGATAAAAGGAACAAGAAGGAAAAATAGAAATTACAATACCACTTTGCAGCTCAAGGCTTGATTTCCTATATCAAGCGTTTTGATCTCCTAACCAATGTATATAGAAGTGTAATTGTTGTGGATAGGAGATGCTAGCCTATAGGACACGAAATTGGAGCAAGGAGAAGAATAGCCAATGCAAGTGTTGCTCAATTTCTCAAAACAGATTGACAATTGCAAGTGTAAGCTCAAGTGTATCACAAGTGTAGATTCGTTGGTTTAGGTGTCCTAAGGCATGTCCTATTTATAGGAATTACCTACAAGTGCTTAAGGACATTCTAGACACTTTCTAGGGGGTTCTTAGTGCTCAACTAGCCTTTATGTGTCCACTAATTGCATTTGCAATGGCTAGTTAATTGACCCTGAAAAGTGCATACAGAACTCTTCTCGGTCGAAGATTTGTCGACCAAGGGACTTCCTGGAGCAAGTGTCTACAACGTTCATTTCCATCTCCCAACCACCTTGTCTGCTAGGTCTAACGGCTAGTAGGTTCTATTCTCGATCGAAGATTTTGTCGACCGAGAGTTTCTCGGTCAAAATTTTTGTCGACTGATATTTTCTCGATCGACAATTTGTCGACCGAGAATATTACTGACTCAATGTATTCATTTACTAAGTGTGTGTATCAATGTGCAATTGTGATACTATCTTGGGGAATGACCTATCTAAGTGTTGTGATGGATAGGGAAGATTTAAATGCTTGATTTACATGATATCTAATTACTTGTACATTATATACTTGTACAAGCATTTACATTTGATTACAATCATGAAAATAAAGTGATTTTATCAAATTGTTCTTCCAAGTCTTTGTTATCCACCACCTTATATGCTTGTTCCTGAAATACTCAAATAGCACGTTAAAACCACAAGAATGAAATGTTTGTCATCATCAAAATAATGGGATTATCATAATGTCCAATTTAGCCAACACCAAAGTCCAAAGCAAACTGATACTTTCCTAAATATCCATTAATGGATTATTTCTAATCCTTGTACATCAAACATTATAATACTTACTTGTTTGTCATGTTAATGAAAGGAAGAAACATAAAGGAACATACCCCTATCATTATCCAACGTTGTTTATCAAAGGGAAAACATATATATTTAACAGAGGTAACCCACTTCAGCAATCCTTTATTTGTTTGGGAAGGTTCACTTAGTAATTCCAATGTAATTGAGAAAGTTTACTTAGCAAATCCTCATTAGTTGGGAAAGTTCACCTAGCACTTCCTTATTAATCGGGAAAGTTCACTTCACACTTCCTCATTAGTTGGGAAAGTTCACCTAGCACTTCCTTATTAATTGAGAAAGTTCACCTAGCACTTCCGTATTGGTTGGGAATGTTCACTGAGCACTTCCTTATTAATTGGGAAAGTTCACCTAGCACTTCTTTATTAGTTGGGAAAGTTCACCTAGAACTTCGTTATTAATTGGGAAAGTTCACCTAGCACTTCCTTATTAGTTGGGAACTTTCACCTAGCACTTCCTTATTAGTTGGGAAAGTTCACCTAGCACTTCCTTATTAATTGGGAAAGTTCACCTAGCACTTCCTTATTAATTGGGAAAGTTCACCTAGCACTTCCTTATTAGTTGGGAAAGTTCACCTAGCACTTCCTTATTAATTTGGAAAGTTCACCTAGCACTTCCTTATTTGTTGGGAAAGTTCACCTAGCACTTCCTTATTAATTGGGAAAGTTCACCTAGCACTTCCTTATTAATTGAGAAAGTTCACCTAGCACTTCCTTATTAGTTGGTAAAGTTCACTTAGCAATTCCTAAGTAATTGAGAAAGTTCACTTTAGCAATCCCCATATTATTTGGTAGAGTTCACTCAACAATTCCTTATTTGGTTTCATTATACTCACTAGATTATTTCAGAATGACTACTTGATCAGAGTAATCAGAAAGATAACAATCTAGGAGTTCCATACATGCCCTATCTCCAATAATCATATACCTGGCCAGGGTATACAAGTATTGAGATTAGGTAGTATGTACTTTATTTACTATCATGTTCCTCACTTTTCATATTATCATACACACATGATTTTTTTTTATTCTTGGATTTTCTTCAGGCCTCACTTCTATATCTCATCTCTTATTACACAGATAAGAGAGATTATACTGCATTTTAAGGGATACTGAGTAAAATGTAAATTCTCATTTTCCTTGTGTCCTTATAGGACAAGTCAGGGGAAGTTCAAAAACAACTACTTTCTTATTTTTAACACATAGAATAATGAAATGAAATATCAAAATGAATCTATTTCATCTGACCTGTCACAACCCAAGGGTTGACTATTGCATCAGATTGATTCATTGCATAAAACCTTGTAGCTGTTGGATGTTGACCCTGTGCTTGATTGTAAGGTGCTGATGAACCAGATTGGGACACTTGTCCACGTCCTCTATTGTTACTATAAAAATGCCTTCTTTGTGAGCCTTGCTGACTTTGCCTTTGGGGTTGAGTCACCATTGTATTCCCATCTGGACAATCCTTTGCTAGATGTCCCGGTTGTCTACATTGGTAACAGATCATGGGCGCAAGATAGGGTCTGTGAGACCCAGTCACCGATGTTGATGTTATGTCAGGGGCTCTCCTTGGAGAAATACTATGGTCCCCACCCCTACTTGACATCCATTGTTTTTGGGTATTGGAGCTCGATAATGTTGCTGATGCAGCAAATCTCAGTTTCTTAAAACTTTTAGATCTTTGTCCTTGAAATTGAGTGTATACCTTCTTACCACTCGTCTATCATTTCTTGATTTCAGACCTTTCTATCTTCCTTACCGACTCCACAAAAGTGGCAAACCTCTCCATGTTCTCTAAAGCAGACACAGGAGTGGTCAGTTCAACATTCAATCCCTTCTCAAAACGCTGAATTCTTTCCTCCTAATTAATTGCCATATGTAGAAAAAACCGCAACAGCTCCATGAACTTAGCTTCATACTCACTAACGTTCATCTGTCCTTGTATGATCCTCTCAAATTGAGAGATCTTCTCATCTAGATACGTCTTTGGGGAGTATCTACTAATGAATTCTCGTCGGAAAACCTCCCATCCAATTTCTTCACCTGGCCTCTTATCTTCTTCTAATATCCACCAATGACCAACCTCCCTTTTAGGAGGTACACTACATGTCTTACCTTCTCGGCTTCAAGAATATCAAGGATCCTAAAAGCCTTCTCTAGTTCTGTCATCCATAGATCAGCATCTGATGGATCAGCTATACCAGCATAATCTATGGCTCCAACCCGACAAAGTCTCTCAAAAGTCTTGTCGGCTCGATATCCCTCATTGTGGGTTGGTGCCCTAGATGCAGGTGGTGGCATCCTATCCGCGTTATGCATCATAGTTGCCATAAACTGCCTGAACAGGTTATGGAAAGCTGGATTCTCTAATGCAGCTTGATCAAGAGGAGGAATCTTAGGTACAAGTTCCTTCCTAGCTTGATCCTTTGCACCTTTTCTTGGTGCAGCAACACTGCTCTCAGCAGCATGTTCTTCATGTGATCTAGACATCTTCAAAATTTTCTTCTCCTCCTATATGAGAAGAAGCCACTATTAGATGAACTAGAAGACACTAGAACAGACTCAACATCTTAGTCCTATGTCTTTGTAGACTCAACGAACCTAGAGCTCTGATACCAGTAAATTGTGACACATCGTTTGAATAAAACGTTATTAACTTAGCAGAAGCGATCACTTAAGCAACGGATTACCAAAAATCACTAAAAATTAAAACCATTTTACAAAGAGGTCCACACATAGGAAAACTCTTTCATAAAGAATCAGAGTAACTTAATTACATATTGGTTTACAAGTACATGTCATGTATCATCTTTTTCTGAGAATTACATGCATCAACCGCTCTGTTATCTAAACACAGACAATATAAAATCTCGAAACACTAAGCCAAAATCTCAAAAGCACTAACTACTATTCCGAGGACATGAGAGTACAGAGACGACACATATGACTCTATGTACATCTATACAAGACATTTCAGCCAGTGTCTCCACCTGAGAATTCACTACTATCCCTACTGTTGTGGTGGTTGTCCTTCTCCTACTGAAGGATTCCTGCCTCTTCGTCCGCGTCCAGGTAAAAATATGGTTCCCACGGGGGTGAGACAATTGTAAATTGCCCCAGCAAGAGATATAACTCTCCGACAAAAACATTATTATTGTAGATTAATAACATAAATCTGAACAAAAGAATCATGATTGCTTAACAATAGTTAATTTATTGTTTAACAGATTAGAAAATTAATCTCATCTAAAGCCTTTTAGCTATAACCTGATAGAGCATCATGTCATTTATTCAATAATGAATATGGATAACATGTATAACCTTTATCCGCTATGTTAAGCATGATCATATCAACCAATGTTTCTCGTATTTCAACTTTATGCAAATACACTACACGGATGATTATATTTTACTCTTCATGTGTAAAACTGCACTTAGCTTGTCATGGTATACTGACATCTTCATTATAGAGTTATAGCCGAAGCCTATACTCTCTTCAGGCTTAGATCACATAGCTAATACATGGCATTGTTTTGTGTAGTCATGGCATGTAGCCTTACTCTTTTTAACAAAGTATTGGGATCTTAATCCCTCATCTCATCAAGTACCTTTCATTTCTTTAACATGTTCATCATCATGATTATAAAATATGGGTATTCAAACCCTTAGTTCATCATAGAATACTTATTACCACATAACAGGTAACTTAATACCTTCAGGTCATTTGACCAAAGTAAGCATGATTCTTACTACATAAGCATTCCACATTTCACACAAAGCTTAATTTATCTCTTGTTACCTCTTAATAGGCAACAAGGCATATTATGGCTTATGAAGCCCATAAACAATTTCAATAATTAAAACATTATATGGCACACAGGGATCATTAATTTCAGATTACCTCTCACTAAGCAACAAAGAATATGAAGGCTTATAGGGCCTATAAAACATTTTCAATATAAAGTAATCATAGCTCATACATGGGTATGCTTATCATGTCAACATACCTGCATGATTAGTACACATGTTAACAACTATAATTCTTTCATATCAACACCATGCAACACAAAGTAATACCACCATTCCCTTTAGGGTTAGGATTCTTCTTACATATCATCACCCTACTTTAGGGTTTTTCCACAAATAACCATTTAGGTTCTTAAGATCATGTTATTAATGATCAAAACTTAATTCATTGCTCCGCATAGCTAGGAGCTAACATTGATAACATAAGTATTCAGTCATACTTATTTGTTCTCATAATTCATCATTAAATGAATTATCAACACAAAGTATGAGTTTCTATCTCATCTTTACTAGAATATAATTGCATCAAAGTTTATTGATTTGGATTAACCTTTTCATAAAGAATGTTAGCCTACACTTATCAAAGTGCATTACATATCAATGTAACAACTGACATGACACATTTCATGTGTCACTCATCTAAATATATTGGATTTAAAATACATCAAGGTATATCAACCTTGAGGTGCTGGATGTGATATCTATCATATTTTGATGTATCACTTCCCTCATCACCTTTATCTTACATGAGTTCATCCACTTAGCTCGTATTAGGGTATTTCCCCTCCTAATACTTTATACACAGTTCATCACATTTGTAATGTATTGGTCGTAAGTCACTTATTTAGAAAAAATACAACCTTTGCTAATGATATAGACTCATCTTTGAGTTAGGAACTACTGATATAAGGATATCCATTATCAACCTCTTTAGGTATTACACTTGTCAATATATTAATCACTATTCCATTATTAGCAATAGGGTTTTCCATGTTTATAAATTAAGGTTCACATAGCATCTCCCATATTTATGGGTTTCACATAATATCACTCTACATTAGAGTTTCACATATTATCCTTCTATATCAGGGTTACATATAGCATTACCTGAAATTAGGTTTTCACTTGAAATCACCTTTAATTAGGGTTTCACATGTCACACCCTTGATTAGGGTTTCATCAACCTTATCAATTAAGGTTTCATGATCTCTTTACAAAGGATCATACCATGATTACTTCTTATGTTCATGTTGAAAGTGTTGAGGTTTAACCATTACATGATTGTCACTCATGTAGGGATTCCTCTTTCTCTCATCCTCTCTAGGATGTCAATTACTTCAATCTTAATCAAATTAGGTCCCCTCAACTTAAATGAAGGGTTGTCACAATATATTAAATCATTGCTTTCATAAGAATCAAGAGTTAACCACTCAAAAAGGTACTAATTACCCTAGTACCGTAAAGTTACAACCATTGTACTCACCTTTGATTTTCATCATTAATAATCAATTATTTAATTGACTGTTAGTCACCTTAAGTGTCGAAATGGTTTGACCAATTGAACCTCAAATGGTCTTGGTTACTTAGACCCCAAACGGTCTTGATCACTTAGACATTGAATGGTTTGAAACCGTTTAAGCAAAATAATAATGAAACCATATGGACAATTTCACACTTGAAGCCACTTAGGTCTCCAAATGGTCTTGAGACCATTTTGACCCAAACGGTCTTGATACCGTTTGGTCCAAACCCTCTCAAAACCGAATGGACCAAAAAGGTTTTTCAACTCTTCATCAATTCAGGGTTTCAAACATTAAACCATCTATCAATTGGACTACTAATTTGTTCTTCAATTGAACCATTGAATCACCCTTCAATAGGACCTTCAATTAGGGTTTTGAACACAATTGAAATATGGTTTATAATCAAGAAACCATCACTTAGGGTTTTGAAATCGAAGAACCATCAATGATTGACATTGTGGAACTAATTCAATTGAAATCGTTGGATCATCATCAAACCATGATATGACCTGACCTCAAACGGTCTTGAGGTCATTTGGATGACCTACAAACAGTCTTGAGACCGTTTGACCCACTCCATCATTGAATTTTGTGGAATTCAATTAGAGTTTGCATCATTGAATCGATCATCAATTGAGCTAGTAATTATATTTCAATTTAATATCACTGGATCTTCCACCATCCAATCACACACCACCATAGACCTCTAAACGGTCTTGGTCGAACTCCAAATGGTCTTGAGACCGTTTGGGCTAGTCAACCCAAAAATTGATTCAATTACTTAAGGGTTCTATACGTAACCCGATTAGGGTTTGCACCCATTGAATCATTCACAATTGAAACCATCAAGATCAAACCAATTGCAATCATTGGATCAATATCCAAGTACAACAGCATATTTACTCAAATGTTCAACCCTTTCAAATGGTCAACCACTCCAAACGGTTTGGAACCTAAACCTCCAAATGGTTTGCAAACCGTTTGGTCACCAAACGGTTTGGTGAAACCGATTGGACCATAATATTGAAACTGTTTGCAATAGATATTTGTGGAGGTGTGTGCTTATGATGATGTCATCATCATAAAGATATAAACCCACGAATCTTGCTGTGATTTTCATGGTGATTGCTTCAAACAATCAAATAAAATTTTGGAAATAAAGAAGGAATCAACAATTGATGAAGATATGGAATCAATAACAAAGTTCAAGGGTTCAAGTTATATAACCCACCTTCAATTGAGCTTCAGAGCTTGGAGCTTCATGTCAAAAATGGTGGGGTAAGCTTTTGCAACCCTCCCAAGGCTCGTCCTCAAGCTTTGGAGTGATAGGATTTGCTAGAATTGAAGATGGAGTGGAATAGAGAAGAAATCATGCATTGTTTTGTGATTTCCACCATGAATTCAACGTGAAAGAAGGTCAAGAAGCTTACCAACAGGTTGGGGGTCGTCCTCCTATTGCTCCAAGATCCCTTGGTCGTTTTTGCAAGCAATAAGAGAAAGTGGATTCGAAATTATCCCTTCACCTCATGGATAAAGGAGCTTATATATGAATTTTATTCAAAATTCATTTAAAAGAGAGAAAGTAGGAATTATCTCATCAAATTTCTTGCCACTTGCCCCCTTCTCTTTCTTAGGTACGAGGCTATCCTCTTTGACTATTATTCCTCTCAATTATCCATGATTTAAATAAAAGCAAACTAAGCACCTTAACCCTTATAATAATAATATCCATAAGTTGGTGGATATTTCTTTTTCTTATAATTATGTGAGTGGGTTCTTCACCTCCTTAAGATATTTTTGTTGCCTTTGCAAGGCACAAGGACGTCCAAATATATGTATTTTAACCAACACAATTTTGTTTGGAAGGTACTTCAATTAACATATTTATTTGTGTATGAAATTGAAGTAAAGTTCCAATTGTGCTTAAATCTTGATTATTTTAATATCAAGATTCTCTCTCTTCCAAAATGATACAAATGAGATGCCCCTCTCATTTTCTTTGCTCTACATGATGCCAAGAAATATTAGGAACCCTATTGAAGTGGTATTTTGCATATTGAACCCTAGATTTTGGGTAAATTGCGCATTACACCATAACTAGGTTTTAATGCGCAACCATTGCTGAACAGGCTCTTTCTTGTTATTCAGGCTTGTAGAAACCATACTACTGCATCATACTCATTCCTATGATTCTTCAAAATCTGAGGAACATTGTATCATCTACAATTTGTAGGTTTACCCCTCAACTTGGGTAATTTGCACTTTAGTCCAAAACTTAACAAAACATTGTTTCAACATTATTCAAAAAGGACCAAATTGAAATATAAGTTCCTCTTGAGCCTTAATTAATTTTCAAGAGATCAGAACAAGCATATAATTCACTTTATTAAGAAAAACATCTAGGGTTAAAGAATAACCCAGGTCAGGGATGTTACATTAGTGGTATTAGAGCTCTAGGTTTGCTGAGTCTACAAAGACATAGGACTAAGGTGTTGAGTTTGTTCTAAGTGTACCCAGTGTATTTATGTAGAAGAAGATATATAACTCAAAGTTGTCTGGAGAACATGAGAAACACGTTGCTGAGAGCAATGTTTCTGCACCAGTAGAAGGTGCCAAGGATCAGGCAAGGGAAGGAACAGTGCCTGAGAATCCCTATGTTGATGAAGTCATGATGGGAAACCCATATTTTTCTACTCTTTTTGGGCAATTCATGACTACATTAATGCATATACCAGACCGGATGCCAGCAGCGACACCTAGGGCACCAGCTCCCAATGAAGGATATGGGTCTGGAAAGACTTTTAAATGATAATGTCGTGTGGGAGCCATAGAATATGCTGGGACATCAGATCTAGCAGATGCTGATCTCTGGCTCACTGAGTTAGAAAAGGTTTTTAAGATCCTTAGTATCCCGGATGCTGACAAAGTTAAACATGTTGTGTACCTTTTTAAGGGTAGTGTTGGACATTGGTGGGCTATAGATGAAATAAAAAGGAATGATGGAGAGGTTGGATGGGAGGAATTTCGTCGATAATTCATCAATAAGTATTTTCCAAGGACTTATTTAGATGAAAAGATCTGTGACAAAGAAACAAGAGACAACCCTCAAAAGAAAGCCTACACAGTCACAAGGACCAATGATTAGTCATACTAAACAACCAAAATATTCACCAGTCCAACCTCAATATAGTACACCAATGCAAAGGTCATCAAGTCAAGGTCGAGCTTGTCATAAATGTGGACAGACAGGACATTTTAGACAACAATGTCCAAGAAGAAACAATGAGGTGACCCAACAGTCAGGGTACAATCTGCAAAACCCACAAGGACCTCAGTCCAGTGGAGTAGATGGTAGAGAATGAAGACAAGTGTCACAATTTGGACCATCTACTTTTGTTAGTAGAGGACAAAGACGATAATAGATGACAATTGACTCCATGTTTTGGGTCAGATAAGATGCTAGATAACTTGTAAAAGGTAGACTTGTCAAGATAGAACTTTTTATTTTGAATTATCTTTTGTTCCTTACTATAAGAAAGGTAGTTGTGGTTTAGTTCATATGTATAATCCTTTAAGGATATGAGGAGGAGATAAGAAGGATGAAAACTTATGATCGGTCCAATATTCTCTTATATGTTTGAAAATTTCTCTTTTCATGTAGAAAGGGAAAAGATGTAAAAGAAACACTCAGAGAAAATCTGAGATACTAAGTAGTGAAATTTAAAGAGATGTTAAGAATATGAAACATAATATAAAACAAATACATATCTAGATTGAAGACAAGGTAAGTATGACATATCTAGATTGTTATTTTTATGATTACTCTGATCAAGTAATTAGTCTGAAACAATCTCAAGAGTTTAAAGAATAAGGAGATGTGGCATGGAAATTTCTACCACATTCTAAATGATATTTGAAGGGATCTAATTTAATTATAAATCAGCTTACAAACAAAAGAATATGTTTAGTACAATATATACCCTGGTCTAAAGACCAAGAGGTAATAGTTACTTTATAAGAGGTAACTATAAAAATGATGAATTGAGGGTTTGAATACCCACATCTAGTGATCATGATGATAATGAGATTAAGGAATGATGAGATGTAATCATCCTTATAATTCCTATGCTGATGGCAAGGAACCAAGGATAAAATAAGGATAAATAACTCATGAACATAGAAAGTTCATGCAAAAATTATAGAAGATGATAATATCTTCTCATTAATATACAACCCTGGATAACAATGGGTGATAAGAAGAATATGATTCTTCGTTTTCTTTCTTTTCAGGGACATGACAATCAAGTGGGTCATTAGGACACTTGATGTGCACAATTAAAATGTTTATTTGATGGATACTTAGAAAAAGTATCAGTTTGTCTTGGACTTGGGTTATAAGAAAAAGATGTGTGTAACAAGTAATGTCCGAGGATGAAACAAAGATGAATATGTGATGTGTTTCCAGCACATGTAATGGATACCAAGGTAAGGATTCTGGTATCAGATAAATTATGTTGAACTCTCGGAGTGGTTAACTGTGAAATCAGATTGGTTATATAATATAGTATGGACATCATATGTTAAGGGTTTATGCCTTGCATAAACATGACATTGAGATGTTATGTGAAGACTTGACGAGATGATGTATAAATAATATCTATCTTCCTTTATCTGGGATTTCGGGGACGAAATCCTTATTAGGGGTTTATAATTTGTAACATCCCTGACCTGGGTTATGCTTAACCCTAGGTGTTTTGTTTAAGAAATATATTATATGCTTTCTCTTATATTTTGAAAAGTAATTAAGGTTCAAGAGTAACTTATATTTCAATTTTAGTCCTTTTTGAACAATGTTGAAATAATGTTTTTCCTGTTTTGGACTAAAGTGCAACTTACTGAAGTTGAGGTTAAATTGCAAATGTTACATGGTAAAATGTTCCTCATGTGTTGAAGCATCAGGAGAATGAAGATGATGCATAGGTATGACTTGGGAAAGCCTGAGTACTAAGAAAGAGCCGATAAAGCAATGTTTATGCATTAAAACATATTTTTGGTGTAATGTGCAATTTACCCAAAAACTAGGGTTTATTATGCAAATTATCACTTTAAAATAATCCCTAATGTTTCTTGTCATCATTTAGAGCAAAGAAAATGAGGGGGGCGTCTCATTTGTATCATTTTGAAGGAAAGAGAATCTTGATATTAAAATAATCAACATTTAAGCATAATTGAAACCCTAATTCAATTTAATGCAAAAATAATTATATTAATTGGAATGCCCTTCAGCCAAAATTGAAATGTTTGAAATACATATATGTGGACGTCCTTGTTCCTTCCAAAGGCAACGAAAATATCTTAAGGAGGTGAAGAACCCACTCACATTATTATAAGAAAAAGAAATACCCACTCACTTATGGATATTATTATAATATGATTTAAGGTGCTTAATTTGCTTTTCTTTAAAACATGGATAATTGAGAGGAATAAGAGGCAAAGAATATATACTCGTATATAAGGAAGAGAAGGGGGGCAAGTGGCTAGGAAATGGAGGAGATAATCCTACTTTCTCTCTCTTAAATTAATTTTCAATAAAATTCATATATACTCATTTATCCATAGCTTGAATGGGTAATTTCGAAGCCACTTTCACTTCTTGCTTGAAACACGACCACGGAAGCTTAGGAGAAACTGGATGACGACTCCCAACCTGTAGGTAAGCTCCATGGCCCTCTTTCACCTTGATTCCATGGTGGAAATCGAAAATCAATGCATGATTTCTTCTTATCTCGATCCCATCTTCAATTCTAACAATTCATTTTCACTCAAAGCTTGAAGATGAGCCTTGGGATAGTGAAAGGAGTTGCATCTACCATTTTTGACGTGAGCTTGAAGCTTTGAAGCTCAATTGGTGGCGGGTATTTATAACTTGAACCCTTACTATTGTTATTGCATTCAATTCCTTATCAATTGTTGATCATTTGTTCTTCTTGAAATTCACTTGATCAAATCAATAGAACCACCATAAAAATTACAGAAAAATATGAAGGATCGTAGCTTGATGATGATGACATCAACCTAAGCACACACCTCAAAAATATCCTAGGCAAATGATTTCCAAAAGTTGGAAACCAATTGGTTCCATTGAAATTGGTTAAACGGTTTCAACAAACTGTTAGAAACCAAACAGTTTCAAACCATTTGGAGTGGTTGACCGATTGCAATGGTTGACCATTTGGATCTCATAGGCTGATGTTGATGGTTTATGACCCATTAAATTCAATTGATTAGTTTCAAAGGGTTCATCAGTTGAAGGTTAATCAATTATTAAACCCTAATCGGGTTAAGAGCTGAAATTTCAATTGGTTAATTTAAAATCTTGGGTTGATTAAACCAAATGGTCTCAAGACCATTTGGAGGTCACCCAAATAGTCTCAAGACTGTTTGGAGGTCAACCAAGACCGTTTGGATGTCTAGGGTTTAGTATGGTTGAGTATTTGAAGATCCAGAGATATCAAATTTAAATGCAATCAATAGTTAATTTGATGATCAATCCATTGATCTACACCCTAATTGAATTTCCAAAATTTTAATGATGGGATGGGTCAAATGGTCTCAAGACCGTTTGGTGGTCATGCAAACGACCTCAAGACCGTTTGAGGTCATATCATAATTTGATGATGATTCATTGATTTCAATTGAATCGGTTCCACAATATTAATCATTGAAGGTTCCTCAATTTCAAAACCCTAATTGAAGGTTTCTTGATTATAAATCCTAGTTCAATTGGGTTCAAAACCCTAATTCATGGTCTAATTGAAGGATGATTGAGTAGTTTAATTGATGAATGAGTCAAAGATTCAATTGATAGTTGGTTCATTGATTGAAACCTTGAATTGTTTAAGTGTTGAAAGACCTTTTTGGTCCATTCAGTTTTTAGAGGATTTGGCCCAAACGGTCTTAAGACCGTTTGAGTCCAAATGGTCTCAAGAACGTTTGGGTCCAAACGGTATCAAGACCCTTTGGGTCCAAACGGACTCAAGTCCCTTTGTGTCCAAACGGTCTCAAACCGTTTGGAGACCCAAGTCCAATCAGTTTCAACACACTTCTTGCCTAAACGGTTTCAAACCATTTACAGAGTAAAGGGTCAAGAACATTTAGTGATTCAATGTGATCATATCAATTGAAAACTTATTGTGATGAAGGATCAATTGACCCTATAATTGTTACTGATCTATCTCAAATATAATCACTAGGGTTGTACCTTTAAGATACCAAGTGATTGATTATCCTTAGATGAGTTAATCCTTGAAGCTTAAGTAACCAATAACTCAGTACACTATGTCAATCATAGTTGTATGTACTTGATTGGAGGGTTGATCTAACCTAATCAAGTTGAAAGGATGATAGAAAGGAATTCATACATGAGTATTAATCATGTGTTGATTAGGGTATGATCCTTAGTAAAGAGATCATGAAACCCTAATCAAGAAGGATAATGAAACCTAACCCTAATTGAGGGTGAATTCATGAGAAACCCTAGTTGAGGGTGATTCCATGAGAAACCCTAATTGAGGGTGATTCCATAAGAAACCCTAATTGAGAGTGATGCCATGAGAAAACCCTAATTGGAATGAATAGTAAACCCTAATTATGAGCAATGTGATATGAATCCCTAATGTAGGGTGATGCTATATGCAATCCTAACCTTAATAAAGGGAGATGGTATGTGAAATCCTAACCCTAATGAAGGTTGATAGTATGTGAAATCATAAACCCTAATAAAGGGTGATGGTATGGGAGACCCTAATCTTAATAATGGAATGGTTATTGTAACACTGATAAGGGAAATACCTAAAGTGATTGATTATAGGTAACCTTATAGCAAGCAATGCCATAATATGAGATAAGTCCCTATCATTGAAGAGAGTTGGACAATCCTTATGTGTGTTTTATGACCTATGCACTTCAAAATAAAGGTGATAGGTTAGTATATGGAAGTACTAATATGGGAAATACCTTAATACAATATAAATTGATAAACTCAAGTAAGTTTAAAGTGTTGAGGGAAGTGATATATCAAGACATCATAGATATCACATCCAACTCTTTAAGAATGATATCCCTTGATGCATCTCAAATCCAACATACTTGGATGAGTAACCTATAAAGAGTGCTATCCTAATCATTACATCTAGATGTAATGTGTTTTATGACCATGAGAATGGTTGTTGCCTAGTGAAAGATGACAAGATGTTAAATGTGCTTTAGGAGACATGAGATTAGTTGTTACCTAGTGAGAGGTAACAAGATATTTTGATAGGCCTTGTAAAACACATGAGTAAGTTGATACCTAGTGAACGGTACCAAGATAATTTTAAAAAGTCCCATGTAAGATATGATATTGTTCTTAATAAACCAAGAAAATGGAAACTTAGTAACATAATAATTATTAAAAAAGGATACAATAATAATGATGGAACCTTGATTATACAAGTGTGGTGAAGAGAAGGATACTTGTATTACATAAAGAATGTGATTGAGCATGATGGTATGGCCAAAGTTTGAATGTCAGTAGAAGAATGAGGTACCCAGTGTTGTGTAAACAAACATGAGATGTAATCACAGGACTGGCATAGTCCATTACCTAGAATATATGCACAGCATTGGCATAGTCCATTACCTGAAATATATGCACATGATTGGCATAGTTCAATACCTGGAATAGATGCACAGGATTGACATAGTTCAATACTTGGAATAGATGCACATGATTGGCATAGTTCAATACCTAGAATAGATGCATAGGATTGGCATAGTTCAATACCTGGAATAACTGCACAGGATTGGTCTTAACCCAATACCTGGAATAACTACATAGGATTGGTATTAACCCAATTCCTGGAATAACTGCATAGGATTGGTATTACCAAATACCTGGAATAACTGCACAAGATTGGTCACAACCCAATACCTGGAATAATGTCACAGGATTGACATAGTTCTATACCTAGAATAGTTGCATAGGATTGACATAGTTCAATACCTGGAATAATGTCATAGGATTGACATAGTTCAATACCTAGAATAGTTGCACATGATTCACATAGTCTAATACCTGGAATAGTTGGGATTGGCATAGTCCAATAATTGGAATGGATACATAGAAACAATATAAGTCCAATGCGCGTACTAGTTGCAAAGGATTGGTATAATCCAATGCCTAGAATATTTATACAGGATTGGTATGGACCAATGCCTAAACAAGACATGATGATGTACGCTCTCATGTCAAGTATAAACCAATACTTGTTTAGCAGATTGTCTTGGGCCATCAGATAGAAACAAGAAAGAGTCATGGGTGACATATTAGAGTAATGAGTATCATGAGAAAAGCATGAGATGTTGAGTTAATTTAATAGATAAATGATATACATGTTCTTCCTATTCCCTATAAAGAGAATAGATGCTTTAATGCTCTATCATAGATAGTTGCAATATTTAAAGATGAGAATGAAATAAACTGCTTATCCTCTATTCAGATTCATATTATAAACTGCAATAATAATGTTTCTGGCGGAGAGTTATATCTCTCGCTGGGGCAATTTTCAATTGTCTCACCCCCGTGGGATCCAACATTTTTAGGTGGACAAGCACGAAGGAGATTGAGAACATCTTGTAGAGGAAGAATATCAGCAACTGCAGGGACAGTAGTGACAACTCAGGTTGAGTGTACTGTCTGTCGTGCCTTGTAGATAGAAGTCCTATGTGTCGTCTCTGTACTCTCAGGTCCTTGGAGTTAATAGTTAGTTCTTTTAATGAATTGTTTTTAGATTTTGGCTTGATGCCTCGAGATTCTTATGTTGTTTGTGTTTAGCTTTTAACAAGGCAGTTGATATTGTAACCCTCGAGAAGAGATGGTACAAGATATGTACTTATGAACCAGGATGTAATTGTAATACATTGGTTCTTGTTGAAAGAGTTTTCCTATGAATGGTTATCTTTGAAAAAGGTTTTAATTTTTATTGATTTTAAGAAATCCATGATTAGTAATTGCTTCTGCTTAGTTAATGATGTATGTTTTGAACGCTTTGCCACAACACCCCTCTCTCTTGGTTGTTGAGAGGTGAGTCTATACTCTAGATGCTTAAGCAACACCCTTATCTCACCATGGATTTGATAGGTGAGCCTAGGTGGAGTGTTGACCTAGATGTGGTGGTGATCCATCTTGATGTCCGATTTGTGATAAGGGATTGTGTAAAACCCCTCTCTTGATTGTTGAGAGGTGAGCCAATTCCTTTGAACTTTATGGTTGTTAAGATGGTGATCTTGAGGTTGATGATGACCCTATCGGGCTATGCTTCATGCTTTGCACGACATGCTCTTCATTAGTGTTGCCCGACACCTCTTTGTTTAGGGTTTAACTCTTGGCCGATACATCAGGTTGTGTGGGTGGCTTGGTGCCCCATATGGCCCTCTTGACCTAGGTATGGAGCTTGGGCGATACACCTTAGACCTAGTGCTATGCACGATACTCTCAGGGGAGAGGTTGCCCGATACCCCTTTCCTAGAGGTTGGTCTTAGCTGATATGATGAAGTGGAGATGAGCCTTGGTGGCTTGGTGCCCGTTATTGTGTTTCTTTAGTGAAATCCTAATAGGTGCCTTTAAGGGTTGGCCGATATGATGCTACCATGCTCATGGGCGATATGGTTTGATGATGTGCACATTAGAGTGCAGTTTGGTTGGCCATCATGGTAACATGAGCTTTTCGGTTTGAAACCCTAGCCATTTATCTTTTGGTGAGGATATGACCTTTCCCGATACCACCTGTAGTGAGGGGCGCCCTACCTGTCACACTTCTAGTGAGGGTAGCGGTCATCTTTGGTGAGGGATATGTCTAAACTGGAAAACCTAGTTTATGGTTCTTTACCTTATAGTCACATCTTTGTTGATGATGTGAAAGGGATAATGGTTTTGTAAACCAATGACTTGTTGTATGCTTAAAAGTAATGTCAAATAGAGATAGTATGAAGATAGTTTATGTATATGAAAGCATAAAGAGAGGCCCACGTGTTGATAATATGTAATGTGATTAATATAATAGAACCTGATGACATGATAAACAGTGGAGTTGTATGCCTAATAATTTTAAAGATGTCTCTTCCATACTAACCATGCAGGTTACAAGATGAATTCATATCCAGGTAAGAGCTATGAGGCACATGTGTTTGAATGACATTATATCATGATGATAACTCTTGTTGATGAGATATATATGTATCACCAGTGCGTTAAGATAGGTCTGAGGACCTAATGAAGGTTGAGTGCCTAGTGAGGTGTTATCCTCTGATGATGATATAAGGGATTGAGATCCCAGGACAATGTGATGATGACAGTAACAATATAACTCACTGCTTGTATGTTTTACAACTTGGTTGTCTCAACAATCCATTTAAAATATACTAATTTATTACAGTGGAACTGAACATGTAGTTTGCCCTGGCCATAGATCCATCATCGTCAGTAGCTGGTGATGGTGAAATGGGTTTTCCTACTGCTTAACCCAGAGCATATATTGTTGAATATGTGGGGTTTCTCCTAACCGAAAATAGGAGGAATTGAGTGCAACTGTGGTTGTAAACTCAGGATATATAGAGCATGGTGAACATGCCCATGGATCAAGGTCTGTGAAAGAGCATGAATGCGTTCATGGCTCAGCACACGGTGAACAGGCCCATGGCTCAAGTTTTACTAGCGCTCAGACCAGTACCAAGGTGGGATAGAGTTATGGGTAGCTTGCAGAGCTGACCCTTTGGCTGAGGCCACTTAAAGCATGAGATTGTGATCCTACTTTGGTTCTCATGCACTGACTACGAGGAGGAGAGTTTTTGGAGTTCGACTCTTCCATTCACCTTGTATGGCACCAGCTTTGGGTTTCGCAGCCTTCGGTTGGATCTGAGCGGTACGACTCAGTTCCTTAGGGCATAAAATTATGTAATTCACCCGAATTGTGTCTATTTCTTAGTACAAATACGGAACATTGGTTGAGACCTTTCTTTTGTAGTTGATCTTGTTATACCTTGGAGTTACTTGTACATTCCTTATGTTTTGTGATAAGATCTTTTAAATCTTATCTTGTCAATCATGTTCCACAAAGAAAATAACATTATATGCCTTCCGTAATCTTGGTAAGACAGATGATACATTAAGTTCTTCTCAGTACACTGCTCATATAATCCTCTTATATCAATTATCTACTTTTCTTGCTTTAAGCTTTCTAGAGTTTTATAGTTTTAGCGGGGAGTTATGTTTCTTGTTGGGACTGTGTGTCTCACCCCACTAGTTTACACCCTTTTTAGGTGACCGTTCTAGACGTGGTGGTAGTCGTGAGGTTTTGGCCGAGCAGCAAGAAGAATAATAAAAGGCAAGAGATGGACATGTCGTATGTTTTGGTATTTTGTAGTAGAGTTCTAGAGTCATACATGTACTCTCTGGTCCTCGGGGGTGTTTTGACAAAGTTTCATGATGTATAGCTATTGAACTCTTGTTCATCATACTATTGGCCTTATGTGGCTTGTTATGTACATACAAACAGGTACTGAACTCATATGTTGATAGGACAGCTGGTTTCGGAATAGATGAGGACATATATCAGGCTTGTAATGCTTATATTACATGTTTCGTTGCAGGATCTAGATGTAATAAGTTTTCTTTTATATGTCTTTCTGCAAACAATTTTAATTAACCCGTGTTTTTGGTAATATGTGGTTTATGGAAGTTTTGTGTGTTTTCGCGTGTCACCATACTGTCTGTGTGATGGCGGGGTGTCATAGTTAGTTTGGTATCAGAGCCCTAGGTTCACTGAGTCTACAGGGATCTATGACTAGGTTGTATTTGTTCTTGTGAGATTTCCAGATCTTCTTACAATAATCTTCTGCCCTCAGCATAAGAAAAATCTTAAAGATGTCTGGAAACCATGAAGAACATGTTGCCGAGAGCAGCGAGGCAGCATCAGTTGATGGAGCTAGAGTGCAGGCACATGAAGATCAGGTGCATGAGGTCCCCCAACTTGACCCATTCATTCTCGAAAATCATGCCTACCAGCAGGTTATGGGGAAGTTGATGTCTATGATGAATCCCATGGTAGAGAGATTGCCAGTGCCTCAACTAAGAGCACATGTTGCCCATGGTGAAACATCGAGTATAGGAAAGACCTTTGAGCAGCTTCGCCGAGTTAGAGCTTCAGATTACGCTGGAACGACTGATCTGACAGATGCAAATCTGTGGCTGATAGGTCTTGAGAAGGCCTTCCGGATCCTCAACATCCCCGAAGCAGACAAAGTCAAGCATGTTGTATACCTTCGAAAAGGTAGAGTTGTCCATTGGTGGTCCATCGAGGAGAAGAAGCGACCCGGTGAGGTGATCGGTTGGGAGGTTTTTTGGCGAGAGTTCCTCAGAAGATACCTTCCAAAGACATGTCTGGATGAGAAGATCAACTAGTTTGAGCATTTGTGGGAAGGATCGATGAGCATCACCGAGTATGAAGCCAAGTTTATGGACCTTCTGATGTTCTGTCCTCACATGGCGGTGACAGATGACCAGCGGATCAGACCGTTTAAGAAAGGTCTGAGTGCTGAGCTGACAACACCTTCTACTGTGTTGGAGAACCGGGAGCGGTTTGCCACATTTCTGGAGTCTGTCTGAAGGATCGAACGGTCAGTCAAGGAAAAGAGAGAGGCCATGTCTAAGAAAAGGCCCACTCAGTTCTAGAGGCAGAGATTTGATGGCTTCAAGAAGCCAAGGTTTTTAGCACCTTCTGAGTTAAGAGATTCCAGTGCACCGTCGCAATGGTCCCTGAGTAAGGGAAGAGGATATGGTTCTTCACCGTCAAAGGCACATAGTACAGCTTCAGTGGCAGTGACAGGGCCATCTAGGTTGTAGTTTGAGTATAGGGCATGCTATATCTATGGACAGACGGTCATTTCAAGTTAAATTTCCCAAAAAGAAATGTTGAAGTGACACATCAGCCGAGACAGAATCAGCAAGGGTCACATAGCCCAGCAGTAGCAGAGGGCAAGGACGCAGTCAAGAGTCGCAAACGGGATCATCTGCCCAAGGAGGATGAGGATGGGGATGACAACAAGCAACAACTCAATTCTATGCTATTTGTCAGTCGGAGGCGATAGTCAACCCGCAAGTGGTGGCAGGTCAGATGGAGTTATTTCATTCTTATTTGTCTTCTTCTTGCTTTATATCTGTTCTGGTTGACCCGAGTGCTACGCACTCTTTTATTGCACAAACTATGCTTGAAAACTGTCTTTTACCAATTAGTTGTAAGAAAGATAGCATGTTGTTAGAAACCCCTCTTGATGGTTCCTCGATGCTTCGAGAAGAGTGTCTATCTTGTGTTCTATCTTTTTCAGGACACAATGTACAAGTGGATCTTATACCACTTGATATCCATGGATTCGATGTGATCCTTGGTATGGATACCTTAGAGAAGTATAAGGTTGTGTTGGACTGTGGTTCCAAGCAAGCAGTGTTTGATGACAGTGGAGAGAAGTGGATCTTCCAAGGAGATAGGAAGATTCTCCCAACATGTTTGGTGTCAGCCATGGTGGCAGAAAAGATGTTGTGGCAAGGATTTAAGGTGTTCGTAGCTCATGTTGTGGATACCAAGACAAAAGTTCCTAGCCTTGAGGAGGTTCCTATTGTACGAGGATTTGTGGATGTGTTTCTCGAGGAGCTTCCCAGTGTTCCCCCACCTCGAGAGATTGACTTTGAGATCAATCTGGTGCCAGGAACACAACCAGTTGCCCAGAAACCATACAGGATGGTTCCAGCCAAGATGGAAGAACTGAAGAAGTAGTTACAGGAGTTGTTGGATAAGGGTTCCATCAGGCTGAGCACATCGCCGTGGGGTGCTCCGGTACTGTTCGTAAAGAAGAAGGATGGATCGATGTGTTTGTGTATAGATTACCGACAGTTGAACAAAGTCACGATCAAGAACAAGTTCCTGTTGCCGAGGATAGATGATTTGTTTGATCAGTTTTGAGGTGTTGTAGTGTTCTCAAAGATTGATCTACAGTCTGGATATCATCAGTTAAGGATTAAGGCGGATGACATACCAAAGTCAGCGTTTAGGACGAGGTATGGCCACTTTGAGTTTGTGGTTATGTCGTTTGGGATAACCAATGCACCTACTACTTTCATGGATCTGATGAATAGGGTGTTTCGTCCATTTCTAGATCAGTTTGTTGTAGTCTTCATAGATGACATTTTGGTCTATAGTCGGGACAGGCAAGAGCATGAACAATATCTTCAACAAGCATTGACTCTTCTTTGTCAACATTAGTTGTATGCCAAGTTCAGTAAGTGTGAGTTCTGGTTGAAGAAAGTGACTTTCTTGGGCCATGTAATATCTTCAGAAGGAGTCAGAGTGGACCCTAAGAAGGTGGAGTCAGTTGCAGATTGGGAGCAACCGAAGACGCCAATAGAAGTTTGTAGTTTTATGGGTTTGGCAGGATACTACCAGAGGTTTATAAAGGACTTCAGTGTGATCACGTTTCCATTGACAAAGTTGACCAAGAAGGATGTACCTTTTGTCTGGAATGATTGTTCTCAGCAAGCTTTCCAAAGCTTGAAGGAGAAGATGACTAGTGCTCCATTATTGGTGCTTCTAGAGCCTGGGAAGGGTTATGTTGTTTTCGGTGATGCTTCCAAGAAAGGCTTAGGTTGCGTTTGATGTAGGAAGACCATGTGATTTCTTTTGCTTCGCAAAATCTTAAGAGACATGAGGAGAACTACCCGACACATGATTTGGAGTTGGCAGCAGTGGTCCATGCATTAAAGATTTGGAGACACTATCTTTATGGGGAAGTGTTTCAGATCTTTATAGATCATAAGAATCTGAAGTACATCTTCTCGCAGAGTGAGTTGAACATGCAACAACGCCGCTGGATGGAGCTCATCAATGATTATGACTGCACCATTGAGTATGATCTTGGTAAGGTGAACATGGTAGTTGATGTGCTTAGGAGAAAGTCTCCTTCTTCTCGCTCGATGAAGAAAGTGCAGTTGAGTTCTTTAAAATGCCATAGGCGGGATATGTTTGTTTCCTTATGACAGATGTATCTACAGATGGAGGTTTCTTTGTTGGCAGGTTTGTTGGCACAGATGCAAGTCAAGCTGACGTTAAGGCAGTAGATCAAAGACGCACAGCAGACAGATGCTTCAGTTCAATTGATCAAATCAGAGTTCGACATCGAAAAGCGTGATGGGTTCCATGAGTCTGAAGATGGACTAGTTTGTTATTGTAATAGGATGGTGGTCCCTAATGTTGATGATTTGAGAAAGCTAGTGCTTGAGGATGCACACACATCGATGTACGCTATGCATCCAGGAGTCACCAAGATGTATCACAATCTGAAGGATATGTATTAGTGGTCTGGCTTGAAGAAGGATGCAGTCGAGTTTGTGGCTAGGTGTGTGGTATGCCAGCAAGTTAAGGCTGAGCACCAGAAGCTGGCAGGTACGTTGCAACCCATGCTGATACCGCAATGGAAATGGTATCATATAACCATGGATTTCATAGTTTGTCTACCAAGGACAACTAAGAATCATGATTCCATTTGGGTGATAGTGGACAGATTGACGAAGTCTGCCCATTTCATACATGTAAAGACAATGTATAAAGCAGAGAAGCTTGCTCATGTGTATGTAGATGAGACAGTGTGTTTAAACGGTGTACCAGCAATGATAGTTTCCGACAGAGGTCCTCAGTTCACGAATCATTTCTAGGAATAGTTGCACAAAGCATTGGGAACACAATTGAGGTTCAGTACTCCTTTCCACCCACATACAGATGGGCAGTCTGAAAGGACTATTCAGACTTTGGAGGATCTTCTCTGAGAATATGTTTTACAATTTCTAGGCAGTTGGGATGTGCATCTCAGTTTGATAGAGTTCGCCTACAACAATAGTTACCAACGGAGCATTGACATGGCTCCTTATGAGGCTCTATATGGCCAGAAGTACAAATCTTCTCTATGTTGGTATGATTCTGGTGAGTATCAGCTTTTGGGGCCTGAGTTAGTCCAACAAACAATAGAAAAGATCAGAGTAATACAACAATAGTTGAAAGCAGCATAGGACAGACAGAAGTCTTATGCAGATAATCTCCAATGATCCTTAGAGTTCTAGGTGGGAGACAAAGTCTATCTCAAGGTTTTGCCGTGGAAATGCGTGCTAAGGTTTTCCAAAAAGGGAAGCTGGCACCGAGATATATGGGACCATATACGGTGATAGAACATGTTGGCAAGGTAGCATTCAAATTAGAGTTGCCACCAGAATTGCACATGTTACATCCGGTGTTCCATATCAGCATGCTGAAGAAACATCATCCAGACACGAGACAGTGATACAGCCAGTTGAGGTTAAGCTCGATGAAGATGTGACCTACGTGGAAGTTCCGGTGATGATCCTTTACAGAAGAGTGAATAAGTTGAAGAATAAAGACTTGGTTCTTGTGAAGGTTCTTTGGTATCATCATGGCATTGAGGAAGCCACGTGGGAGCTTGAGGAAGAGATGAGGAAGAAGTATCCCTTGCTTTTCTCTTCATATTTCAGAGGCGAAATCCCTTTGTAGAGGATTATGGCTTGTAAGTACCCTGACCCTCGTGTTTGTCTTACCATATTTGCTTTACCTAAATCATGTGTTTAGTTGCTTATTAATCACCTTCAGTGGTGATTAGGGTTTGCTTGTGCTTTGTTGAGGGTTGGAGGTGCTACTTACAAAAAAATAACCTAAATTTAAGGTTGATGAGTAAGTTTGTCACCTTGAGAGATGCTATTCTCTCTCTTTGCTTCCTCTGGAGTTGAGAGGAAGGGTTGGGCTCAGTTCTTGAGTTACCTTAGGCCTTGTATAGCTTTGTTGGGCTTTGTTTCGCCTTGTTTCGGCCTTGCCTTGCCTTGATGAGCTTTGTATCGGGCAGGATCATGTTGTGTCGGCCATGGGAGTGTCTCGCATGGGTGTGATGGCCAAGGTGGTGGTGTGTGTGTCGACCTTTGACCCCTTTGACCTCCTTGCTTTTATTGTGTCACCATGCCTTGGATATGTGGCCGATCTCTTGATGAGTGGGGGCATAACATGTTGCATGTGGTTTACATGGTGGTAAGATGTTGGACAAGTATCCCTAAGTAAGATGACACCTTGCCTTCGTTCACCTTTGATCCTTTTCTATATATATCTTCTCTTTCACTCCCTTAGGATCCCTTTGGCTCTTTGTTGCTCTTCTCTTCTTTGGTGCACGACACACCTTTTTTTGGTGCTTGGTGGTCGATCCCCCTTGGAGGAGATCTCTTCTTCTTCCTCTAGTTTGGTAGCCAAACCCTAGGTGGACCTTTCTTCCTTGGTGGCCAAAAGTGGTGTGCTTTGGAGCTTGAGGAGCTTGCTTAAGGCTGGTTTACATAACTTCTAACCCTCACTATACTACCTCCCCTTTTTGTTGTATGTTCATGTATGATCATTTTCGCCATGAAACTTGCTGAATATACTTCTTGCTTAATTATACCTTTGATATTGTTGATATATGATCTTGTTTGCTCTCTTGGATATGATGTGGATGTACCTTTGGATCTAGTTGGCTGGACCCATAGTTGAGGGTTTCCTTTGGTGGCAACACCCCTTTCTCTCCTTGGTCATAAGAAGTGAGTTTGAGGCCTAGTGTTATGGACAACACCCCTCTCTATTGGTGGTTGAGAGGTGAGTCTATACTCTAGATGCTTAAGTAACACCCTTCTTTCACCATGGATTTGATAGGTGAGCCTAGGTGGAGTGTTGACCTAGATGTGGTGGTGATCCATCTTGATGCCTGAATTATGATAAGGGATTGTGTAAAACCCCTCTCTCTTGGTTTTTGAGAGGTGAGCCAATTCCTTTGATCTTTAGGGTTTTGAAGATGGTAATCTTGAGGTTGATGATAACCCTGTCAGGCTATGCTTCATTCTTTGCATGACATGCTCTTCAGTAGTGTTGCCTGACACCTCTTTGTTGAGGGTTTAGCTCTTGGCCGATACATCAGGTTGTGTGGGTGGCTTGGTGCCTGATATGACCCTCTTGACCTAGGTAGGGAGCTTGGGTGATACACCTTAGACCTAGTGCTCAGCACAATACTCTACGGGGATAGGTTTCCCAATACCCCTTGCCTAGAGGTTGGTCCTGGCCAATATGATGAAGTGGAGATGAGCCTTGGTGGCTTGGTGCCTGTTATGGTGTTTTCTTGGTGAAATCCTAATAGGTGGCTTTATAGTTTGGTCGATATTATGCTACCATGTTCATGATATGGTTTGATGTTGTGCACGTTAGAGTGCAGTTTGGTTGGCCGTCATGGTAACATGAGCTTTAGGCTTTGAAACCCTAGTTGTTTATCTTTTGGTGAGGATATGACCTTGCCCGATACCACCTGTAGTGAGGGGCGCCCTACCCGTCACACTTCTAGTGAGGGTAGCAGGCATCTTTGGTGAGGGATAGGTCTAACCTGGAAAACCTAGATTATGGTTCTTTATCTTATAGTCACATCTTTGTTGATGATGTGAAAGGGATAATGGTTTTGTAAACCAATGACTTGTTGGATGCTTCAAAGTAATGTCAAATAAAGATAGTATAATGAAAGTTTATTTATATGAAAGCATAAAGAGAGGCCCACATGTTGATAATAAGTAATGTGATTGATATAATAGAACTTGATGACATGATAAATAGTGGAGATGTATGCCTAATGATTTTAAAGATGTCTCTTTTATACTAACCATGTAGGTTACAAGATGAATTCATATCCAGGTAAGAGTTGTGAGGCACATGTGTTTGAATGACATTGTATCATGATGATAAGTCTTGTTGATGAGATATATATGTATCACCAGTTTGGTAAGATAGGTTTGAGGACCTGATGAAGGTTGAGTGCCTAGTGAGGTGTTATTGTAACATCCCTGACATGGGTTATGCTTTAACCCTAGATGTTTTTCTTAATAAAGTGAATTATATTCTTGTTCTTATTTCTTGAAATGTAATTAAGGCTCAAGAGGAACTTATATTTCAATTTTGGTCCTTTTTGAATAATGTTGTAACAATGTTTTGTTAAGTTTTGGACTAAAGTGCAAATTACCCAAGTTGAGGGGTTAACTTGCAAATTGTACATGATACAATGTTCCTCAGATGATGAAGAATCATGGGAATGAGTATGATGTTGTAGTATGGCTTCTACAAGCATGAATAATAAGAAAGAGTCAGTTGAGCAATGGTTGGGCATTAAAGCCTAGTTTTGGTGTATGTGCAATTTACCCAAAATCTTGGGTTCAATATGCAAAATACCACTTCAAGAGGGTCCCTAATATTTCTTGGCATCATGTAGAGCAAAGAAAATGTGAGGGGCGTCTCATTTGTATCATATTGGAAGAGAGAGAATCATGATATTAAAATAATCAAGATTAAAGCACAATTGGAACTTTACTTCAATTTAATAAAAAAATAAATATGTAAGTTGCATTCAAGAATCTGAGTATAGAACGGCAGCTCTGCTAGGGTTATGAGAGGAGGAGCGCATGGCGGCCGCGGAGGATGGGGAGGAAGAGGAAGTTTCGGTGGGACAAGACCACCGGAAGTGCCGGACGATGTCGAAGGGTCGATCTACGTGGGCATGGAAGGATTGGAAGGGGGGGATGGTGAAGCGACACCAGCAAGCAGCACATCTAAGGAGACAGGGGCGGCGGTCGGGTTACCTAAGAATCGAGGAGAAGCGTCAAAGGAAGCATCAACCGGAGATGGAGAAGCATCGGACATGGCAGTCCTATCTGACAACCCGCTTTTCATGACGGAGAAGGCGAATAGAAGGAATGCGCAATAGGAGATATTAAAGAAACTCGGCATAACGTTGAATTTCAATAGCAATGAAACCGTGAAGAGCAGCGGCGACAACCTATCAATGTGGAGGAAGGAGAACACCCCCCCCCCCCCCGCCGCCGAGGTAGGCTGATTTCCCAGAGTTGCAAGCCGGAACGGCCGTTAGTACATCTACGGTGGGGTAGGAACCACAGACAGTAGTATCATACAAAGATGTTGTGGGCGGTGGTACCGACGTACGCAGGCTCCCGTTTTTGGGGTTCGAGAATCCAAACATTACACTGAACAAGGAGGATATTGCTATGAGTATAGTGGACGGGACACCAAAGTTCCAAACCGTCGAAGATAGGTTTGAGGAGATGGTTAAAACTTGGATGTTCGCGGTTGTTGTGAAGGTCATCGCACGCAACATAGGTTTCCTAACCCTACAAGACAGAATCTAGGCCATGTGGAAACCGGAAGGTGCATTCAGACTCATCGACCTAGAGGATAACTATTTCATTGTGCAACTCACTAGAGAAGATGATTATCTTATGGCGTTGACGGGGGGTCCGTGGCCGGTGATGGGGTCGTATCTCAGCGTCCAACCCTGGGACAGAACCTTCTCCCCATCAGTGGCGAACCCTAAGTACATGGTGGTTTGGATTCGCATACCACGGCTGCCAATTTATCTATACCACTCTCGATTCCTGGAAGAAGTAGGGGACGCGATCAGAACCATAATCAGGGTAGATGCCAACACAGACCAGAAGAAGTGTGGAAAATTTGCTCGTATAGCTGTGAAGCTGGATACCAGCAAGCCTTTGGTCCCAGAGATCATCGTCCAAGGAGAAACATACAGGGTGGAGTACAAAAATTTGACCAGTATCTGCATGTTCTGTGGCAAGATTGGACACAACAATGACGTATGTATGGAAAAGAAGCGGGCCATTGAAGCCCAGGCAAAGGCAGGGAAACAGAAAGAAGGTGAGGAGATCCGAGCGAATCCCATGGGGAAATTCACAGAGCACCTACACGCAAAGACGTTCATCAGGAGGCCAAGGAAGGATGAGCAACCGAACAAGAAAGGAGGACTACCAACACACAACAAATTTGGAAACCTTGATGTCCAGGAGGAAGCCAATGTGGAATCGGTCCCTGTGGAGCCCGTAGGACCAAAGCCGGGCTACGAGTGGTGGCAGTGGAAGGCAACGAACAAGAAGAAGTGCCCGGTGGAGGAGCAGCGACCCACGCAGGCGGCATCTTGGCGATCCAAAGAGGGAACAACGAGCCAAAAGGAGAAAACACAAAACCACCAAGCTGTGACAATCGAAGGGGATGACACTGTTGTCATACCAGTGGACGACGAAGGAGGTCACGAAAGTCTGAGCTTCAAGATGGGAGCAGTCCTGAGCCGGAAAACAACGGATTTGTATAGCAGCCTGACCAAATCTATATGATTTGGTGCGTCAACAGGGGTACATCTCCGGAATCGGAAGATTATGAACTCGAAGGACTTAACGAAGAATGGACCAAGGAAGAAAACTCGACGTAGAGGACCTGAGGAGGTGAGTACACCGGGCAGTGAAGACCCGAGGCCATCAGACATGATAACCCAATGATTATAGCTGCTTGGAACGTACAGGGTATCTGTGGAAAAGATACCCAAAACACCATTAAAGATCTATCACAGCTGCATAAGATCGACATTCTTGCGGTACTGGAGACGAGAACTAGTGGCAGTAAGGCGGACAAGATTGTAAGAACGTTGGGGTTTGAACAGTCCTACCGGGTTGAAGCTAAGGGGTTCTCAGGCGGCATATGGGTGCTGTGGAGGAGAAGATTGGGGGAAGTAGAGATATTAGCGAGCCACAAGCAGTTTGTACATTGTCAGGTGAACAAGAAAATCAGGGTGACCTTCGTCTACGCGAGTACAAAGCAAACGAGGATAAGATTGTTATGGGATCATCTCCATACCATGGCATCGGCGTCGGACTCACCATGGGTGGTGCTGGGAGACTTCAACACAGTGTTGAGCGCGGAAGAAAAGGTAGGCGGAGAACCGATCGTGCTGAGTAGTTACAGGGAGTTCGTTGAGGGACTCCGTAACGCCGAGCTTGAGTACTTGGGCGTGTCTGGTCCGAGGATGACGTTCAGGCGTGGATGGCTCTCTGAAGGGTTGGATAGAGCGGTAGCTAATCAAGCTTGGCTTGAAGCATACCCGGCAACATCGGTGACCAATTTACCTCGTGTAAATTCGGACCACACACCAATTTTAGTCACAACAAGGGAGAGAACTCAGATAGGGGGCCATCGACCGATGACAAGCATTATGTGGAATAATAGACCCTCCTTCCCAAAATTTCTACAGCAGAATTGGAACAACTCTCTGCCCTTCCATAAGGCGATCAAAAACTTGATGGAGAAGTCAGTGAAATGGGATTTGGAGGAAAGACGGAATACTGGGGCCAGGAAGCACAGGCTTTTATCTGAGATGGGGAGATTGCATCCTATCGTCAACCTCAGCTCGAATGTAGAGCATGACAACAGGCTGGGGGAGTTGTAGTTAGAATACAATGAACTGATCAATTTTGAGGCGGAGGAGTGGAGACAAAAGGTGAGGTGCGACTGTATGAAGGAGGGGGATGCTAATACCAAATATTTCCAAGCCCTGGTTAAAGGTAAAAAGCAACTTAACCTGATAACTAAGCTTAAGAACAATCAAGGTTCCTGGGTGGAAGGGGAAGAGGTGCAGGAAGTCGTCTGAGGGTACTTTGCTGATCTTTTCATGGGGAGTAGAAGAAGAGGGGGCAGATATGTAGCTGAGGAGTACGTAGGTAGATTTCCCACGTTGGAAGAGCCGGAGCGGCTAACGTTGGGGCAGATACCAAGTAAGATGGAAACGACGGAAGTGCTGATGAAGATGAATCCTATCAAGGCGCTGGGGCCGGACGGAGTGGATGCTGGATTTTTACAAAAAAACTGGGATCGCTTAGGCGACTCAGTTTCACTAATGATATCTAAGTGTTTTGCAGGTGACCCAATCAAAGAAGAATTGGCACATTCTACGTTAATTCTGATCCTGAAAACAAAGACGTCAGAGAGCTGCAACAATCTCCGTCCTATTAATCTTAACAATGTCGGGTTGAAGCTTTTGTCAAAAATCATAGTGGAAAGAATCAAACCTTTTTTGCTGGAGTGGATTGCACCAGCGCAAAGCAGCTTTGTGCCCGGAAGACGCATCACAGATAATATCATTTTAGTTCAAGAGCTAGTTCATTCCATGAAGATGAGATTGGGCAAAAGCACTGTAATGGCGATGAAGGTGGACCTCTCGAAAGCGTACGATATAATGGATTGGGATTTTATCCAGGATACCCTGAAGAGGACAGCTATACCACAACACCTAAGGCAGGTCATCATGAATATCATAACGGCAGGGGAAATTTCCATTGTCTGGAATGGAGCAAGTTTAGCACCTTTTAAAGCCACCCGAGGGGTGTGAAATGGGGATCCTCTATCCCCTTACATTTTCATACTGTGCCTCGACAGACTGAGTCAAGACATTGTGAAGGAGGAAGGCAATGGCAATTGGGAGCCGATCTGAGCTACAAGAAACGGGATTGGAATTTCACACATATGTTTCGCGGATGACTTGATACTATTTGGTGAAGCTTCAGGACAGATCTTGGCGAAAGAGAAGTCGGCTATCTTCTACTCCAAAAACACAACCCCTCAAGCAAGGAGGGTGATCACGAGGGTTATAGGCATACGACAGACGGAGGATCTAGGGAAGCACCTTGGGGTTCCAATCATACATGAGCGAACATCTAAAGCCATGTATCTCAACGTCATCAACAAGATAGAAGCCAGGATATCATCGTGGGTCAACAATTCGTTGTCACTTGCGGGGAGAGTAACTTTGGCTAAATCTGTTCTGAACACCATTCCCATCTATACTATGCAATCAACAGCCCTTCCAGTAGAATTCTGTGACAATATTGACAAAGTAGTTAGGAATTTCATCTAGAAGGGTGCAGCGGGGCAGAAGCGCACCTATTCAGTTGCGTGGGATAAGGTCTGTGCTAACAAGAAATCCGGAGGACTTGATATTAAGATGGTGAAGCTACAAAATGAGGCATTGCTGCAAAAAACGTGTTGGGACTATATGTCGCAACGCCATGCCTTATGGAAGATAGTAATGAGGGAGAAATACCACCATCGAGTCAATCAAGGAGTTGCGGGTGCTTCACAACTTTGGAGGACGATTAACAAGCTTAAACCAAAGCTAGATTCGGTCACCGGTAAGGCAGTTTTATCCGGAGAACTAACGTCAGTTTGGAATGACAACTGGGTTGCAGGCTCACAACCAAAGCTAAAGGACCAGGCTCAAATACCAGGGGACATGTTAGGCCTAACTGTCAGCTCCATGGTCGACATGAATGGTGTCTGGGACGTGGAGTTTATAAACCAGTGGTTTGAAAAGGAGTCAGTACATTTAATTCTGGAGATGCCCCCCCGGATCCTACAGCAGGCGCTGATGAAATCGTTTACTTGAAGGACAGCCGTGGACGATTCACTGTAAAAAGAGCATATAGTTTTCTGCAGACAGAGCACACCAGGAACTCGCCGGGAAGGTGGATGAGTCTATGGCAGCTGAGGGTACCCCAAAGAGTCAAAACGACTATGTGGCTAACAATGCATGGTAGTCTCATGACAAACGAGACCCAGGTCAGGCGAGGTTTCACTGATAATCTGTTGTGCCCAAGATGTCATAGGGTTTCCGAGTCTGCAATGCATGCGCTGATAAGCTGTGCGGAGGTCCAGGAAGTATGGCGACGTGTCCAACAGACCACGGGGTTAATTTTGTTTCAAGAAAGCACGATGGAGAACTGGCTCAGGGCTAACCTATGGAAGAGGAAGGAGCAGACTGACTGGAGTACTTGGGTTGCTATTACTATTTGGAAGTTATGGGGTTTTCGATGTAGTATAGCATTCCACGAGCTCATCGTGAATGATGATGGCATGTTTAACAGCATAAAACAAGAGGTTACACTATGCAAGATGGCCTTCGCGAAGGAAAATGCAATGGGGAATGACCGGACTAGCGACGATCATGGATGGCATAGCCCGCCGAGGGAGCAGGTGAAGGTTAATGTCGACGCTGCAGTAAAGAGGAAGAGGAAGGCTATGGCTACCAGGTTCGTCATCAGGGATCATGAAGGAAGGTGGCTATGAGGAGGATGCGATAAAGGGGCTACGCTAGACGTCATGGAAGCTAAATTGAGAGCCATCGAGCTGGGTCTACAGGAATGCCGTGTGCAATTCCGGAAGATTCTACTGGAATCGGATAGCAAAGTGGCAGTGCAGATGCTTACTAATAACATTGCCATTCCAGCTAAGTATAAAGTGAGCTGCTATTTCATTAGTAAGTTATGTAAGGAATTCGATGTAGTTACCTTTAAGTATAGGAAGAGAGTATCTAATAAGGTGGCGGATACAGCTGCCAAGTGGTGTCTGAAATAGGAGGTCAATTGTAGGAGGTGGATTCAGTGCCCTAGCTTCCTCACTGACTTGGTGAGGGAGGAAGCTACATCGAGCCACAGGTCGTGTATGGATGTGTAAGGACGTGGACTGAGGGAACATGATGAATAAGATTGTCCCCAGATGTTCCAAAAAAAAAAGTTAATTGAAGTACATTTCAACCAAAATTGTGTTGGTTAAAATCCATATATGTGGACGTCCTTGTGCCTTGCAAAGGCAACGAAAATATCTTAAGAAGGTGAAGAACCCACTCACATTATTATAAGAAAAAGAAATATCCACTAACTTATGGATATTATTATTATAAGGGTTACGGTACTTAGTTTGCTTTTCTTTAAATCATGTATAATTGAGAGGAATAAGAGGAAAAGAGGATAGCCTCTTTCCTAAGGAAGAGAAGGGGGCAAGTGGCAAGAAAGTTGAGGAGATAATTCCTACTTTCTCTCTCTTAAATGAATTTTCAATAAAATTCATATATAAGCTCCTTCATCCATGAGGTGAAGGGATAATTTCGAATCCACTTTCACTTCTTGCTTGCAAAAACGACCATGGGAGCTTGGAGCAACAGGAGGACGACCCCCAACATGTTGGTAAGCTTCTTGACCTTCTTTCACCTTGATTCCATGGTAGAAATCGAAAATCAATGCATGATTTCTTCTTATCTCCATTCCATCTTCAATTCTAGACATTCCTTTTCACTCAAAGCTTATGGACGAGCTTGGGATAGTTAAATTTGTTGCTTTCACCATTAAAGATGTGGAGGTTGAAGCTTGAAAGCTCAATTGAAGGCGGGTTATATAACTTGAACCCTTGATCTTTGTTATTGATTCCATATCTTTACCAATTGTTGATTCCTTCTTTATTCCCAAAATTTTATTTGGTTGATTGATGTAATTACCATAAAAATCATAGCAAGATTCCTGGGTTTATAGCTTGATGGTGATGACATCATCATAACCACACACCTCCACAAATATCTTTTTCAAATAGTTTTGTAACCTTGGCCCAAACGGTTTCACCAAACCGTTTGGAGGTTTGGAACCCAAACCGTTTGGATGGGTTGACCATTTGTAAGGGTTGACCATTTGAGGTCAGTACCCTAGTATATGTGGGATTATGATCCAATTGATTGATTATATATATAGACAATCCTCCATTTATAAACCCTGATCTGGTTGAGTGTTGAAATCCTAAATTGATTGATTTAATTTTTGGGTTGACTAGCCCAAACGGTCTCAAGATTGTTTGGAGGTCACCCAAACAGTCTCAAGACCATTTGGAGGTCATCCAAATGACCTAAAGACCGTTTGAGGTCAGGTCATGACATAGATAAGTGGTTATTCAATGATTGCAATTGAATTAGTTCCACAATGTCAACCATTGATGGTCCCTTGATTTCAAAACCCTAAGTGATAGATTCTTGATTATAAACACTAGTTCAGTTGGGTTCAAAACCCTAATTGAAGGTCCAATTGAAAGGTGATTCAATGGTTCAATTGAAGAATAAATCAGTTGTTCAATTGATAGATGGTTCAATAATTGAAATCCTAAATTGACTAAGTGATGGAAGACCCTTTTTGTCCATTCACTTTTGAGCGAGTTGGGACCAAATGGTCTTAAGACCGTTTGAGTCCAAATGTTTTCAAGACTATTTAGGATCAAACATTCTCAAGAACATTTGGGACCAAACAGTATCATACCGTTTGGAGACCCAAGTTCATTCGGTTTCAATATGTTTTTGTCTAAACGGTTTCAAGCACAACCTTGTTAAATGGTTTGAAACCATTTGAACTTGATTGGTCAAGACCGTTTGAGGTCTAAGTGACCAAGATCGTGGGTCTAAGTGACAAATATTTTTGAGGTTCAAAATGGTTAAACCATTTGGACACCTAATATGATTAAAGGTCAGTTAGCTACTTGATTGATAATGATGTAGATTAAAGGTGATCATAATGGTTAACCCTACCTGTGTGTACTTAAACAAAGAGCTGACCTAGATCAATCTTGGAGTACTTAACACCCTAATTCTCTCGTTATGAATAAATATGTAATCAGGGTTTGATCCATAATAATGAGATCATGAAACCCTCATTGGAAAGATTAATGAGCCTTGACCCAAATTTAGGGCAAAGCTATGTGAAACCCTAAATTAGGGTGAATCTATGTGAAACCCTAATTGATGGAGATGTCAAGTAAAATCCTAATTTCAGGTAATACTATGTGAAACCCTAATATAGAAGGATGTTATGTGAAACTCTAATGAAGGGTGATATTAGGTGAAATCCATATATATGGTAGATGATATGTGGACCTCAATTTATAAATATGGAAAATCCTATTCCTAATAATGGAATAGTGATTAATGTATTGACAAATGTAACACCTAGAGAGGTTGATAATGGATAAGCTTATATTAATAGTTCCTAACTCAAGGATGAGTCCATATCATTGGCAATGGTTGTATATTCTAAATAAGTGACTTATGACCAATACATTACATGATAAATGTGATGAACAGGTGCATAAAGTATTAGGATGAGGAATACCCTAATACAAGCTAAGTGGATGAACTCAAGTAAGAGAAAGGTGATGAGGGAAGTGATACATTAAGATATGATAGATATCACATCCAACACCTCAAGACTGATATACCTTGATGTATTTTTAATCCAATATATTTAGATAAGTGGCACATGAAGTGTGTCATGTCAATTGTTACATTGAGATGTAATTCACTTTGATAAGTGTATGCTAACATGCCTTACGAAAAGGCTACTCCAAACCAATAAACTACGAGGCAATCATATTCTGGTAAAGATGAGAGAGAACTCATACTTTGTGTTGATAACTCATTTAATGATGAATGATGAGAATAAATAAGTATGATTGAATACTTATGTTATTCATATTGATTCCTAGTTGTGTGAAGCAATGAAATAGGACTTGATCATTAATAATATTATCTTGAGAACCTATATTGTTATTTATGGAAAACCCTAATCTAGGGTGATGTTATGTAATGTTACAGTATACCCTAAATTGGGTAAAAGGACATGATGAACCCTAATCTGATGTGAATAGTTCATCCTAACCCTAAATTGGGCAATAGGATATAATAAACCCTAATACAGGGTGATGCTATGTCAAGTCTTAACACAGAGTAATCCTATGCGAAGCTCAAATACAGATTGATGAGTTATGAATTTAATAGGAAAACCCTTGTATTGCATGGTACTTATATATGATTGTTATCATGAGTACTAATCATGCATGTATGTTGAGATGATGAGCATAGCTAGGTAGGGGCTATGATGCTTTGTATATTGAAAATGTTTTATAGGCCTTATAAGCCTTCATATGCTTTGTTGCTCAGTGAGAGGTAATCTAAAATTTAATGAGCCTTGTGTGCCATATACTGTTTTAATTATTGAAATTATTTATGGGCTTCATAAGCCATAATATGCCTTGTTGCCTATTAAGGGGTAACAAGAGGTGTTATGAGCTTTGCGAACTATGTGGAATGCTTTGTGTAGCAAGAATCATAATATCCTTGGTCAGATGACCTGAAGGTATTAAGCTACCTAATAAGTGGTAACAAGTATTCTATGATGAGTTAAGGGTCCGAGTACCCATATTCTATAATCATGATGATGGACTGGTTAAGAAATGGAAATATACATGAAGAGATGAGGGATTAAGATCCCAATACTTTGTTAAAAGAATATGGCTACAAGCCATGACTCCACAAAGACAATGTCAGGCATTAGCTATGTGATCTAAGCCTGAAGAGAGTATATGATGCGGTTATAACTCTATAGTGAATAAATGTTATACGTGTTCTTCATATTCCTCATTGAATAAGTGACATGCTTCTCGATCATATTATAGCGGCATTGCTTTAGATAAGAATAATTTTCTAATATGTTAGACAATGAATTAACAGTTGTTAAACAATTACAATTACTCTACTCAGATTTATCTTATAAAACTGCAATAATAATGATTCTGGCGGAGAGTTATATCTCCCGCTGGGGCAATTTACAATTGTCTCACCCCCGTGGGAACCACATTTTTTAGGTGGACACGGACGAGGAGGCAGGAATCCTTCAGTAAGAGAAGGACAACAACAACAATAGCAGGGGCAGTAGTGATTTCTCAGGTGGAGACACTAGCTGATATGCATTACATAGATGTACATAGAGTCCTATGAGGCGTCTTTGTACTCTCAGGTCCTCGAAGTAGTATTTAGTGCTTTTGAGATTTTGGCTCAGTGCTTCGAGATTTTATACTGCTTGTGTTTAATTTAACAGGGCAGTTGATGCTTGTAATTCTCAACAAATGATGATACAAGACATGTACTTGTGAACTAGTATGTAATTAAATTACTTCAGTTCTTTGTGAAAGAGTTTTCCTATGTGTGGACCTCTCTATAAAATGGCTTTAATTTTTAGTGATTTTCGGTAATCCGTTGCTTAAGTGATCGCTTTCGCTAAGTTAATAACATTTTATTCGAACGATGTGTCACAATGTAGTGGTATCAGAGCTCTAGGTTCGTTGAGTCTACAAAGACATAGGACTAAGATTTTGAGTCTATTCTAGTGTCTTCTAGTTCATCTGATAGTGACTTCAACTCATATAGGAGGAGAAGAAAAACTTGAACATGTCTGGATCACCAGGAAAAGGTGCAAGGGATCAAGCTAGGAAGGAACCCGTACCTGAGATTCCTGCTCTTGATCATGCTGGATTAGAGAATCCAACTTTCCATACCCTGTTCGGGTAGTTATGGAAACTATGATGCATATGGTGGATAGGATGCCACCACCTGCACCTAGGAAACTAGCCCACAATGAGGGATATGGAGTCGGCAAGACTTTTGAGAGACTTTGCCAGGTTGGAGCCATAGATTATGCTGGTTCAGCTGATGCAGCAGATGTTGATCTGTGGCTGACAACACTGGAGAAGTCTTTCAGGATCCTTGGTATTCCTGAAGCCGAGAAGGTAAGACATGCAGTGTACCTCCTAAAAGGGAGTGTTGGTCACTGGTGGATATTAGAAGAAGATAAGAGGCCATGTGAAGAAATTGGATGGGAGGTTTTCTGACGAGTGTTTGTTAGTAGATACTTCCCTAAGACGTATCTAGATGAGAATATCTCTCAATTTGAGAGGATTAGACAAGGACAGATGAACGTTAGCATGTATGATGCTAAGTTCATGGAGTTGTTGCGGCTTTGTTCGCATATGGCAGTTAATGATGAGGAAAGAATTCGACATTTTGAGAAGGGATTGAACGCTGAACTGACCACTCCTGTGTCTGCTTTAGAGAACAGGGAGAGGTTTTCCACTTTTGTGGAGTCGGTAAGGAGGATAGAAAGGTCTGAAATCGAGAAACGACAGACCAGTGGTAAGAAGGTATACACTCAATTTCAAGGACAAAGATCTGAAAGTTTTAAGAAACTAAGATTTGTTGCGTCGGCAGCATCATCGAGATCCAATACCCAGAGTTATCCTCTGTGATGAGATAAGGGATTGAGATCCCAGGACGATGTGATGATGACAGTAATAATATAACTCACAGCTTGTATGTTTTACAACTTGGTTGCCTCAACAATCCATTTAAAATATACTAATATATTACAGTGGAACTAAACATGTAGTTTGCCCTGGCCATAGATCTATCATCGTCAGTAGCTGGTGATGGTGATACGGGTTTTCCTGCGGGTTAACCCGGAGCGTATATTGTTGAATATGTGGGGTTTCTCCAAGCTGAAAATAGGAGGAATTGAGTGCAAATATGGTTGTAGACTCAGGATATATAGAGCATGGTGAACAGGCCCATGGCTCAGGGTCTGTGAAAGAGCATGAATGTGTTCATGGCTCAGAGCATGGTGAATAAACCTGTGGCTCAAGTTTTACTAGCACCGAGACCTGTACCAAGGTGGGCTAGAGTTATGGGTAGCTTGTGGAGCTGACCCTGTGGCTGAGGCCACTTAGAGCATGAGACTGTGGTCCTGCTTTGGTTCTCAAACACTGACGATGAGGAGGAAAGGTCGTGGAGTCTGGCTCTTCCATTGACCTTGTATGGCACCAACTTTAGGTTTCGCAACCGTCGGTTGAATCTGAGTGGTACGACTCACTTCCTCAGGGCATAATAATATGTAATTCAGCTGAATAGTGTGTATTTCATAGTAGAAATACGGAACATTGGTTGAGACCTTGCTTGTGTTGTTGATCTTGTTATACCTTGTAGTTACTTGTACGTTCCTTATGTTTTGTGATAAGATCTTATAAATATTATCTTTTCAATCGTGTTCCATAAAGAAAATTAGGTTATATGCCTTTCGTAATCTTGGTAAGATGGATGATATAGTAAGTTCTGCTTAGTACGCTGCTCATATTGTAACATCCCTCACCTGGGTTATGCTTTAACCCTAGATGTTTTGTTTAAGAAAAGATAACTATATGCTTTCCCTTATCTTTTGAAAAGTAATTAAGGCTCAAAAGGAACTTATGTTTCAATTGTAGTCCTTTTTGAATAATGTTGAAAACAATGTTTTGCCTGTTTTGGACTAAAGTGCAAATTACCCAAGATGAGGGGTTAACTGGCAAATGTTACATGATAAAATGTTCCTCAAGTGTTGAAGCATCATACGAATGAAAATGATGCAGATGTTCGGCTTGTGAAAGCCTGAGCACCAACAAAGAGATTATTAAGCAATGTTTGTGCATTAAAACCTAGTTTTGGTGTAATGTGCAATTTACCCAAACCTAGTGTTCAATATGAAAAATAACACTTATAAGGTGTCCCTAATGTTGCTTGGTATCAATTAGAGACAAGAAAATCATAGGGGCATCTCATTCGAATCTCTTTGGGGGAGAGAGAATCTTGATATTAAAATAATCAAGATTTAAGCATAATTGAAACCCTGATTCAATTTAATGCAAAAATAAATATATTAATGGAAGTGACCTTCAACCAAAAATGTTATGGTTGAATTTATATAAGTATGGACGTCCTTGTGCCTTTCAATGGCATCAAAATATATAAAGTGAGTGGAGAGCCCATTCACATTAGTTAAAGAAAAAGTAATATCCACTAATTTTTGGATATTATTATTATATTGATTAAGGTGCTTAATTTATTTTCTTTTAATTCATGGATAAAGAAGAGGATTTTGAAGGGGAGGATGATGGCTTCGTATGCAAGGAAGTTAGGGGGATAAGTGGCACCAATTTAGGGAAATGAAGGATTTTTAAAACACTGTCTCTCTCTTGAATTTCCCTTATATACACTTCATTCTTTCACCCACATGAAAGGCTTTTTCGACTCTTCTTTCTTTCCTTGCTTTGGCCGAACACAAGGGAGCTTAGGAGTAATAGGAGGACGTACCCCAACCTGTAGGTGAGTTCCTTAATCATCTTCAACCTTGATTTCATTGTGGAAATTGAAATTAAATGCTTCTTTTCTTCTTTTCTCCATTCAATCTTCAACTTTAGCCATTCTTTTCACTCAAAGACTTGAGGAGGGACCTTGCAAAGTTGAAAAGCTTCATTCACCATTAAATACGTGAAGCTTGAAGCTTGGATTCAACTTTGAAGGTGGGTTATATAACTTGAACCTTTAAATGTTATTATTGATTTCATTTCTTCATCATATGTTGATTCCTTTTCTTTTCCCGAATTTCCTTTTGATTAATTGTTGAAATCACCACAAAGATCAAAGTAATTTTTGAAGATTTGAAGCTTGAAGATGATGATGTCATCCTAGCACACACCTCAATAATGATCATGAGCAAACGGTTTGCAATTTTGATGACCAAACGGTGTCAAGACCGTTTGGTGATGAAACGATCTCAAGACCGTTTGAGACCAAATAGTCTCAAGACGGTTTGGAGGTCAAGGGCTGTAATGGATGGTTGGAGATCCAAGGGATGTAATTTGATGTACTCTCAATGCTCCAATTGAGGAATGATTCAATGAGGCAAACCCTAATTGATTGGTTGAAGGAAACCTTAGATGATCCTTTCGGTTTCAAGGTAGTTTGGACCAAACAGTCTTGAGACCGTTTGAGTCCAAACGGTCTTGAGACCATTTAGGATCAAACGGTCTTCAAACCATTTAAGATCAAATGGTCTCAAAGCATTAGGTGGTCCAATCGGTTTCAAGGTTAATTTATCGAATCAGTTTCAAATGTTGATGGGTCCAATCGATATCAATGTACATATGATCAAACGGTTTCAAGAGCTAGATGCCCAAATGGTTTCAAAACCGTTTGAAGGGAAAATGGTCTCAACACTAGATGCCCAAACGGTTTCAAGAGCTAGATGCCCAAATGGTTTCAAAACTGTTTGAAGGGAAAATGGTCTCAACCCTAGATGCCCAAACGGTTTCAAAACCATTTGGAGGTCAAACAATCTCAAACAGTTTGGAGGTTTGAGGGGTCAAAACCATTTAGAGGTTCAATGCAACCAAAATCGTTTGAAGACCTAATGTGATAGAAGATCAATCAACCCTATGAATGTTAATGATGTTTATCAAAGATAATTACAATGGTTGTACCTCTAAGGTACTAGGGTGATTAGAACCCTCGTTGGGTTAACCTTTGGTGCTTATGAAAGAAATATCTCAATACACCATGCTAACCCTGAATGTGTGTACTTGGATGAAGGATTGACCAATTCAAATCAAGTTTGAAGTAATCAACATCCTAGAGAGGATGAGAGAGAGAGAGGAATTCATACATGTATAATAATCATGTAGTGGTTATACCTCAACACTTTCAACATAAATATGTTTTTAGGGTATGATCCTTGATAAAGAGATCATGAAACTCTAATCAAGAAGGTTGATGAGACCTAACCCTTATTTAGTGCAATGCTAGATGAAACCATAACCTAGGGTAATGGTGTAACCCTAATTTAGGGTGATGATATGAGAAATCCCAATTCAGGGTAATATAATGAAAAACCCTAATTTAAGAGGATGCTTCATGAAACCCTAATTTTGTGTAAAGTTATATGAAACCCTGATTTGGGGAAAAGTTATAAGGAACCTTAATTCAAGATAATGATGTGTAAAACCCTAATCTAGGGTGATACCATGTGAAATCCTTATGCAGTGATGTGATGTGAAACTCTAATCCAGGGTGATGCAATGTGATGCTATATGAAACCCTAATACAAAACCCTAACCCTAATATAGGGTGAAGGTATGTGAAACCCTAATTTTGGGTTATAGTGCATGAAACCCTAATCTTGGGCAATATAATGATAAATCATAACCCTATTTTTGGGTAATGGGGTGAGTATCACTGATTGACATGATTTGGGAAACCCTAACCCTAATGAGGGAATAGTGATGTTACCCTTACATTGCATAGTGTTGATATGTAATTGATATAACTGTTATCATGAGTACTAACCATGCAGGTATCATGAGATATTGGGCATGGCCAGGTATGAGTTATAATGTTTTATTATTGAAATTGTTTTATGGGCCTTGTGAGCCATAATATGCTTTGTTGCCTAGTAAGAGGTAACAAGAGATTAAATGGGATTTGAGAGCCATGTGAAATGCGTGTGTAGCAAGTATCATGTTTACCTTGGTCAGATGACCTGAAGATATTAGTTACCTAATAAGTGGTAAGAAGTGTTCTTTGATGAACTGAGGGTTTGAATACCTATATTACATAATTATGATGATGAGATGTTAAGGGATGAGAATGTCCATGATGTGACAAGGGATTAAGATTCCAATGTTTTATAAAGTTTCAAAAAGTACTTGATAGAAGTATTACACATTCTTTGTAGCATTTGTTATAATAAAATATGTTTGAAAACTTGACTGATGCTCAAAGAATATGGTAATGTACTTAATTAATCAAGTGAAATCTTATCATGTAGAGCCATGGCCATAGATCCATCATCTTCAGTAGTTTGTGATGGTGAAACAGGTTTTCCTATGGGATCTCCTAGAGGGCATACTGTTGAGTATGTGGGGGTTATGGGCGTGAATATCCTTATGCCCCAATGGAGGAATAGATGTGAGATAAACATTAAATCCCTCAATCCTTCATTATATGTGCCAGGATGGATGTATCACGAATCTACCGATAATGTTTAATGCTGGATTGATGTGAGATAAACATGGGATCCCTCGATTGCGAAGAGAGTACAGTCGCCGTTGTAACTATATAGTGAAGTTTCCAGTATATCCTGGAAAGCTATTTAGCAGAGACACGAGATGTCCTACATGAGATCTCATACTGACTGAGATATGGGAGGTTATGGAAATATGGCTCTTCCTTAACCTTTTTTTAAGAGCAAATGGATCGATTCATTACTTGTTAGCCATACGGCATATTGGAACGAGAGAGAAACATTTCTTCTTTGATTCTTCTTCCTCGAGGCTGTCTTAAGTAGCTTTTCCTGAAGAATTTCTTCAACCTGAGCGTTAAGTAGTGGTAGGGGGGCTGCAACAAGATGGTATTCTACTCGCATATCAACTAAAATGAAGCCATACAACTAAGTAATAAGATCAATCCAGAGCAAAGATGAGAATTAGCCGTACCAAGGTTGAATTATCGGGGGAAACCCAAAAAACCCACCACCTTCATAGAGGAAGGAGAAACAATCCTTATTCAAAGGAACAAACAACGTTGATACACGGCGGAACAAGGCAGATAGCATGCCAGAAACTAGCACTCAAACGAAAAATATGCAAGGTAGAAACAAAGGAGGGAAACCTACCTCCTATGAAACCCCAGTGAGGACACCCCCACCAGCCACCCGCCTCAGCCTCAAGGCAGATCTGAGCAAGAATCTTCCAGGAGAAGAGAACCACTACCTCCTACAAGCAACACACCGAAGAGAAGACTCGATCACAACCGGGTCCCACGGCCGCCGCCTAGGGGGGAGAGATGAGGAGCTCAGAGAGGCACCTGTAAAAGGAAACTGGAAAGAAGGGCAAGTCAAGGAGAAGGCCCGGGGGGAGAAGGTGACGGCCCAACAGGACGCCTGACCCCCTCCCCCTGGCTTGAGCGTCGCACACGGGGGAGACCTTGATCGCCCCTGTGGTCGCCAGAGCCCTAGATGACAGGGAGCCTCTTAATGATGACGTCCGACTCTTCCTTAGCCTATGTATGGTACCGATTTTGATTTCGCAATGGTCGGTTGGAGTATGAGTGGTATACCTCATCTCCTCAGGGCTTAAGAGTGATTGTAAAATGTAATCAGCTGTGTAGTGTATTTGCTTATAGTTGAAATACGAGAATCATTGGTTGATGTTACCTTGCTTAGCATATCCTAGATGGATAATTGTTATGCATGTACTTCAATTCCTTATTGGATAAGTAACATGATACTTTATCAAGTTATAGATGAAATAATTTGAATAAGAATATTGCTCTAATCTATTTAGACATTGATTTATCTGTTGTTGAATATATATGATTCCTCTACTCAGTTTTATTCCATTAAACTGCAATAATAACGTTTCTGGTGGAGAGTTATATCTCTCGCTGGGACAATTTCAATTGTCTCACCCCCGTGGGATCAAACTTTTTAGGTAGATGCGGAAGAAGAGGAAGAAACCCTATAGAAAAGGAAGAGCAGCAGCAACAACAACAATAGGGATAGCAGTGATAATCTAGGTGGAGACACTGGTTGTCATATTTTGTATAGAGAGTCCTAAGTGTCATCTCTGTACTCTCAGGTCCTCGGAGTTAGTAGTTAGTACTTTTAATGAAATGATATGAGATTTTGGCTTTATGCCTTGAGGTTCTTATGCTGCGTGTGTATAGTTTTAATAGAGTAGTTGATGTTTGTAATCCTCGAGAAGGGATGATACAGGATATGTACTTTTGAACCAGGATGTAAATAAAGTACATTGGTTCTTGATAAAAGAATTTTCTTGTGTTTGGATCTCTTTGTAAATGGTTTTAATTTTTAGTGATTTTCAATAATCCGCTACTTATGTTTAATTCCATAATTAATTACACTGTGACAGTCTGATTTGGTGTCGGGTCATCTCAGTTTAGTTGGTATCAGAGCCCTAGGTTTGTTGAGTCTACAAAGACATAGGATTAAGGTTGTTGAGTCTATTCTAGTGTCTTTCAGTTCATCAAATAATGTCTTCTTCTCATATAGGAGCAGAAGAAGAACTTAAAGATGTTTGGATAACACAAAGAACATGCTACTGAGAGTAGCATTGTTGCACCAGGAAGAGATGAAAGGGATCAGACTAGGGAGGAACCAGTACCTGAACATCCTCTGCTTAACCAATATGCACTAGAAAACCCAGCTTTGCATGATCTATTTGGGCAGTTCATGGCAACCATGACGCATATGGTGGATAGGATGCCACCACCTGCACCTAGGGAACCAGCCCATAATGAAGGATAGGGAGCCAGCAAGACTTTCAAATGACTTCGTCGGGTTGGAGCCACAGATTATGCTGGTACAGCTGACCCAGTAAATGCTGACTTGGAGAAGGCCTTTAAAATCCTCTATATCCCTAAAACAGAGAAGGTGAGGCATGCAGTGTACCTTCTAAAAGGTAGTGTTGGTCACTGGTGGACAATAGAAGAGGGCAAGAGGCCATGTGTTGAAATCAGATGGGGAGAATTCCGATGAGAATTCGTCAATAGATACTTTCCCAAGACGTATCTAGACGAGAACATCTCTCAGTTTGAGAGGTTAAGGCAAGGACCAATGAACATTAGCGAGTATGAAGCTAAGTTCATGGAGCTTTTGTGGTTCTATACGCATATGGCAGCTACTGATGAACAGAGAATTCAACATGTTGAGAAGGGGCTAAATGTTTATTTGACCACTCTCGTATCTGCCTTAGAGAATAGGGAGAGGTTCACCACCTTTTTGGAGTCCATGAGATGAATAGAAAGGTGGGTGATTGAGAAGCGTCAGACTCAGAGAAAGAAAGAGTATACTCAGTTTCAAGGATAGACGTCCAAAAGTTTTAAGAAACTGAGATTTTCTACACCAATAGCACCACCAAGATTGAATACCCAGACACAATGGACATCGAGTAGGAGTAGAGGACATAGTTTACCACCAGAGGGAGCCCAGAACTCAGCATCAGTAGTAGTAACAGGACCACCCAGGCCACCAAGGGAGAACAAAGGCTGTTTTATATGCGGGAAGATGGGGCATTTGATGAAATATTGTCGAGCTAGAGATGTAAGTTTGACTCAACCTCTGAGGCAGAGTCAACAAGGCTCTCAGAAGCGGAAGTTTTTGAGTGGCGCTAGAGGACGTGGACAAGCATCCCAAGCTGGTTCGTCGGCATCCAACAACCGAGCACAAGGTCAACAACAAGCAACGGCGAGGTTCTATGTGATGAATCAACCCGAAGCAGTAGTCAACTCTAGAGTTGTGACAGGTCAGATGGAACTATTTCATTCTAATATGTCTTCATCCTGCTTCATATCTATTTTGATTTATCTGGGTGATACTCATTCCTTTGTCACTGGAGAAGTGATCCTTGACTGCAATATGACTGTTAGTCATAGAGCAGATAATCTGCTATTAGAAACCCCTTTGTTGGGATCTACAGTGCTGCGGGAGGTGTGTTCTCCCTGCATTCTTTCCTTTTCTAAACATCGCATTCAAGTGGATCTTATACCACTTGAGATGCACGGGTTCGATATAATTCTTGGGATGGACACCCTAGAAAAGTATAAGCTTGTCTTGGATTGTGATTCCAAGCAAGTTGTGTTCGCAGATGACAGTGACGTATGGATCTTTCAGGGAGATAGAATGATTCTTCCAACCTATCTAGTATCGAACATGGTAGCTGAGAGGCTGATGAGACAAGGATGCTTTGCATTCTTAGCACATGTGGTAGATTCCAGAATAGAGAGTTCTAATCTTTCTGTAGTTTTGATAGTTAGGGAGTTTGAACATGTGTTCCCTGAGGAACTCCCAGTTGTTCCTCCACCCCGAGAGATTGATTTTGAGATTAATCTAATCCCGGGCATGCAACCAAAAGCAAAAACACCATATAGAATGGCACATGCTGAGATGGAAGATCTCAAGAAACAGCTGCAGGAAATGCTTGAGAAAGGTTTTATCCGAGCAAGTACTTCACCATGGGGTGCTCCAGTTCTCTTTGTTAAGAAGAAAGACAGGTCTATGCGATTATGCATCGACTATAGACAGTTAAATAAAGTAACCATAAAGAACAAGTATCCTCTGCCAAGGATCGATGACATGTTTGATCAGTTGCATGGTGCAACTATGTTTTCTAAGATAGATCTGAGGTCAGGATATCAACAGTTGCGTATCAAGGAGAGTGAAAACCTAAGTCTGCCTTTAGCACAAGGTATTGTCACTATGAGTTCATAGTTATGTCATTTGGACTAATTGATGCACCAATTAAATTCATGGAACTCATGAATAGAATCTTCCAGCCTTTTCTTGATCAGTTTATAGTAGTCTTCATAGATGACATTTTAATATATAGTAGAGATGCTCAACAACATGAGCAGCACCTCCGTCAGGCTTTAACTTTGTATGCTAAGTTTAGCAAATGCGAGTTCTGGTTACCTGAAGTTTCTTTTCTAGGACATGTAATATCTATCTCAGGTATCTGTGTTGATCCTAAGAAGGTAGAATCTATCCTACAGTGGGAACAACCAAAGACACCAACAGAGATACGCAGTTTCCTAGGACTGGCAGGCTATTACAGGAGGTTCATTAAGAACTTCAATTCTATAGATTTACCCCTAACCAAGTTGACCAGGAAGGAGGTTCTTTTTGTCTGGAATGACAAGTTTCAACATTCTTTCCAGCTGTTGAAAGAAAGGTTAACTAGTGCACCTGTGTTGGTGTTACCTGAGCAAGGGAAGGGGCACATAGTTTTTTGTGATGCATCTAAGAATGGTCTAGGATGTGTGTTGATGCAGGATAATCAAGTGATTTCTTTTGCCTCTCGACAACTTAAGAAACATGAGGATAATTATCCGACACATGATCTAGAGCTAGATATTGTGGTCCATGCTTTGAAGATCTGGAGACATTATCTCTATGGAGAAACATTCTAGATTTTCACAGACCATAAGAATCTAAAATATATCTTCTCACAACATGAGTTGAACATGAGAAAACGCCGCTGGATGGAGTTAATCAAGGACTACAATTGTACAATTGATTATCATCTAGGGAAGGCTAATGTAGTGGCTGATGCACTAAGTAGGAAATCATCATCACCAGCCTTAGATAAAGCATAATTGAACTCCTTAGTGTGCTTTAAAAGAGATATGCTTATCTCCTTAATGCAAAACAATATACATCTTAAGGTATCGTTGTTAGTCGGGATGTTAGCTGAGATGCAAGTGAAACCTACTCTAAGATAGAAAATTAAAGAAGCACAACAAGCTGATGTTGTAGTTCATCAGATCAGGTCAGAGTATGGTAGTGAGAAACGAGATGGCTTTCATGAGTCAGAGGATCATGTAGTTTGTTACCATGGTAGGATGGTATTACCTGATGCCAACGACTTAAGAAAGATAGTCTTGGAGGAAGCTCACTCATCCATGTATGCAATGCATCCAGGGAGCACCGAAATGTATCATAACTTGAAGGATAGGTATTGGTGGCCTGGTTTGAAGAAGGATGTAGCTGAGTTTGTTATGCGGTGTCCAGTGTGTCAGTAGGTTAAAGCTGAACATCAAAAGCTTGTAGGAACAATGCAAACTTTGCCTATACCACAGTGGAAATGGGATCATGTCACCATTGACTTTGTGGTTGGTTTGCCTAGAACAACCAAAGGTCATGATTCAATATGGGTGATAGTTGATAGGTTGACTAAGACAACACATTTCCTTCCTGTCAAAACAACCTACACTACTGAGAAGCTTGCACAGATATATATATATGAGATAGTGCAGTTGCACAGGGTTCCAGCTACTATTGTTTCTGATAGAGGTCCCCAGTTCACGAGTCATTTTTGGGAATGAATACATAAAGCTTTGGGTATACAGTTAAGGTTTAGTACTGCCTTTCACCCACAGACAGATGGAAAATCTGAGAGGACCATACAAACCTTGGAGGATTTGCTTAGAGCATGTGTCCTTCAGTTTGTAGGAAGTTGGGATCTACACCTCAGCTTGATAGAATTTGCTTACAATAATAGCTATCAGCACAGTATTGATATGGCACCATATGAACCATTATATGTTAGACGTTGTAGATCTCCTTTATGTTGGTATGAAACAGGAGAATATCAACTTTTGGGTCCTGAGTTAGTGCAGCAGACAACTGAGAAGATTAAAGTAATACAACAACAATTAAAGACTGTACATGATAGACAGAAGTCATACGCTGACAAATGGTGAAGACCTTTAGAATTACAAATGGGAGATAGAGTATATCTCAAGGTCTCACCTTGGAAAGGTTTCCTTAGATTTGGAAAGAAGGGTTAGCTCCTAGATTTATGGGGCCTTATCCAATCATTGAAAGGATTGGAAAGGTAGCCTATAAATTGGAGTCTCCACCTAAGCTGCATAAATTGCATCCAATGTTTCATATCTCCATGTTGAGAAAATGTCATCCTGACACAGAGTTAGTTTTGCAACCTGTGGAGGTAGAATTAAATGATGATATATCATATGTTGAAGGGCTTGTGATGATCCTTGATAAAAGAATTAAAAAGCTGAAAAAGAAAGGCATATGTCTTGTGAATGTTCTTTGGCATCACCGTGACATTGAAAAAGCTATGTGGGAGCTAGAGGAAGATATGAGGAGGAAGTACCCTTCTCTTTTCTCTTGATGATTTTAGGGATGAAATCCCTGTTAGGAGTGGATAATTTGTAACATCCCTGGCCTGGGTTATGCTTTTCCCCTAGATGTTTTTTTAAGGAAAGATAATTATATGTTTGCTATTATCTTTTGAAAAGTAATTAAGGCTCAAGAGGAACTTATGTTTCAAATTTTTTTTAACAATGTTGAAAATAATGTTTTTCCCGTTTTGGACTAAAGTGCAAATTACCAAAGTTGAGGGGTTAAATTGCAAATATTACATGATAAAATGTTCCTCAAGTGTTGAAGCATCATAAGAATTAAAATGATGCAGAGGTAAGGCTTTTGAAAGCCTGAGCACCAAGAAATAGCTTATTAAGCAATGTGTGTGCATTAAAACCTAGTTTTGGTGTAATGTCACTAGTACATAACCGACCTTTGGTGTCTATTATTTAAGGCCTTTAGTGTCATTTTCTAAGCGACACCTATGTGAGTGACGCTAAAAGCCCAACCGTTACGCGTCGGTTCAAAAACCGACGCCAAAACCCTTCGTGCGCCACCGAAAATGCACCAGCAGGGGATTATAGGCGTCAGTTATTAGATAAGAAACCGACGCCATATACCTTCACACCACAGAAAGGGCGCCATCTGGGGCACAATCAGTGTCGGTTATTAGATAAGAAACTGACGCCATATACCTTTGTGCCACAGGAAATAGATACTGGTTACGAGTAGGGAAACTGACACTGTAACTGGCCCGCTGCCACGACCGTGGTGTCTGGCCTCATTAGGGAAATCGACGTTGGTTACTAGTAGGGCAACCGACATTGTAAGAATTTGTCGTTGGTTTTATTCAAATAACTGACACTGTAACTGGCCCGCTGCCACGACTGTGCTGGCCAGCACAGCTGTGGTGTCTGGCCTCATTAGGGAAATTGACGTCAGTTACTAGTAGGACAACCAACAATGTAAGCATTTTTTGTCGGTTTTATACAAATAACCGACCCCTATTGTTTTTTTTTCTATCAGTCTGTAGACCTGCTGTGGCTAGTCGTAGGATGAGAAACCTGTAGTTCTGTTATGAACTGCAGGTTTTACAACATCCATTGATATCAGCCAACAACAGGCCACAAACTTACAAAATTAACAACAAAAATATTCACACATTTAGCAACCTGCAGTTCCATTTGATTTTCTCACATTTAGAAACATTCATGTAGCTAGCAATCTGTAGTTCCATTCATTTTCACATTCACACATGTAGAAACATTCATATAGCAACCAACAGTTTCATTCATTTTCACTCAGACACATGTAGAAACATCCAGACATGTAGAAAAATTCACACATATATTATAATTCCGAAATTCATTTACAAAATATCATTCTTTAGTCATTATTCGCTATCAACATCCCAATTATATTTTAAAACCCCCACTACTTGTATGGTTGTTGCCCATTCTTCTCTTACTTCATTTAATTCTCCCGTCGTATAGGGAGCATGTACATCTGGTAAGGCCTTTCCTGTAGTGTGGTCAGTTTTAAACACCTATAAAGAGAATGATGTATATATATAATTAATGAGCTATAAATAAGATTGATATATTTCATATTATCTAATGAGACTATATAATACCTCAACAATAGTATCGATGTCCACTGCGGCATATTTGATAATCATGCTTGTAAATCACATCACATAGTATGCACATGCCCATCCATTGTCTTATGTAGAACACTATAAATTCAAACATACAAAATATTAAAAAATACAACTAATTAAGCACTGTTTACATAAATAATATATACATATATTGCAGTCTGGAACTTACGTTCACGTTCTTCCAAAATATTGGTTGGTTATTTGTCGTGGGGACCTTTCCTCTAGCTTTTTTGAACTCGTCTAAACCCCTACATGTTAATGTAACAGAGTGCATTACATAATTAAATAGTAATGTAATAACATATGTTAATGAATATGAAAATGAAATATTTCTCATCGGAATAATGCCATTTTCATTGTGTGTCCATATTTTATATTCAATTTACTCCCCTTAGGATCTAGATAATAGATAGTGAATGTCTCGGGGACAATAACTAGTAACTCCCAATGCATACCACTAGAGGTAAAAAAGTTAAAATTAATAAGTCAAAATCCACAATAAAAATGTAATTTTCTTAAGTCCAAATAATAATAAGCAAAGTAAACTTACTCTACATTGAATGGAGCTATTATCACCATCTTCTTATTTTGAGAAAAATTTGTAAAAGCCTCACAGCAGTATTGTTGAACTGACGGAGGGTCTTTATCTACTTGACTAATCAAAGATGGTATCAAAAATCCTACATGTTCGAATGCAAAATCTGTACATATCTTGTCTAAGTAGCTGCAAAATATGTATTAATTATGCATGCATTAATAAATAAGAAACCAGATCACCAGATCCTATACAAGGTATATGGATGTATAAAGAAGATCTCACCTTATCCATAGCTCTATCACATATGTATTTAGCCAATCATATCGAAACAACTCCAAAATATCTTGTATAAATAGTTTTCTTTCGTATGATTGACCTACAACATCTGAATCTATAGAAACAGTTATAGGGAAATTTATATCATGTTCGCCTAACCATATTGCCATACCCCTACAGTTAGGACCTAACGGGATAGGTAGGTCCTATGGAACCCAACTGGGTAATGTAGGATGTGGAAGTGGAGGCCTAGATGTTGTGGGTGTCTTCTTTTTAACCTGTATATATATATAATTTTAGATCAAATGACATCATATACACACACTAACAATTTAACGTAATGTAAATTTTCCATACATTTTTAGTAAAGAGGACATCCACTTTTAGCCACAATATCACTCTGCTTTCTGCCTCACCAAGCGTTTCACAATCTGGGTGGGCATATGGCAATGGAAGATCCATCCACTTGGAGAATATATGTATCGGGCTCACACAAATCCAACCAGGTGGTAATGGAGACCCGTGAAACATTTCCCCTGGTAGGGATGGGTAAGCCGACGCCTCTGCAATGACATATTCTTTAGTTTTTAGATGGCATGGCTTCAACCCCTACAAATTTTTGTGTAAAGAATGTTATATACATATATACATATCATCTTTTTTTGAAATGACTACAATTTCATATATACATATCATCTTGAAAACATATCATCTTGAATTAAAAAACTAGTTACTATGTCATAAAAATACTTACAGTGGATGTGCTAGGTGGTGGGTCTACAGGATTACTCCCAACCTCTGTAGTAGGAGTAGAGTGGGATGCCATAATAGGTATTGTCTGCTGAGTGGCACTCTGAGTTGTGTGTCACTTTTTTAGTGCTTCTTCGAGTTTCCTATCAACTAGCTTATCTACCCATACATGGATAAAAGAAACGTTAGCTGCTAATTATTGAATTCTCTTTTACAGTAACATTATAAAGAAAGAATATGTTACCTCTTCTTGTGAAAGTCCCACTTTTGGGACATGTTTTTGCTGGGATGGCCCAAAAAAAGCCTTGATGCCCACACCAGCGCCTGCAGCCCTAACACATCCAAGATGCTCTGGGTTACCTAGAGCAACTGTCAATTCATCCCTTGTGCCCTCAGGGATGAACTTTCCTTATTTCCTCAGTTCGTGCAGCTCCCGCTAATCACCAAAACAAAAATTTGTAATTAAGTAAACACCACAAATAATCAATATTTGAATGATTATTGGAAGAGTTGTATTTTTTCCATTTTTGCAGCCGCCTCAGCAGTTGCGGGTTTCCTTATTTCTCCCTTCTTATTTTGCCTCCTAGCTATCCAGACATCATGGCGAGGAAGAGGTGTGGTACCTATAGTAGAGGACTCCTGAGTAGAAGTAGACTGAGCAGTAGCCTTAGACTGTAGTCTTTGGGGAATGCCTGCATACCCCTTTGGACCCATTGTGTGGTCATGCACATTCAGTGCACGCCTTGATTTTTGTGCCTCACTGAGGGCCTAGTTAGTATGCACATTAATGATTTGGTTAGTAACACTAAATGTTAATCTTGAATAGGTGAATACAACATATATTAATGAGATTGGGACTGACGCCTAATACCTTGAATTCATCAGTTTGTCTTGAAGCAACAAACACGTTCCATTCTTCTTTGTTCAGGAAGTTCCACTATTCAGTGTCTATCTTCTTCCTCTTGTCACCTTCTTTTATGTATTCTCGGGTGAGATTTGTCCTATAGTTCCTTAGGACTCTCCCACAGCATTGCATCACGCATTTACAATGCAGCTTTTCATCCAATTCAAATATACTCTATAAAATAGAATTGCTATTAACTAGTATCCAAAAAATTAGTAATCTACAAAATAGAATTGCAAATTAATAATAACTCACGCATAAATCCTTCCATATTACGGCTTTCTTCTCCTTAGGAACTTTATGCCAAGAATCTATCTTACAACCGCAATGGCTACAAGTAACATACCCAAGATATGAAACAAACAAATTGCGATTCACACCAGATGTATTTCCTGCATTATCAAAATCCACAACAAGTTTGGGTCCATTGCACTTTTGAGCTATTAACTTATTCATCATAGTGATGCCCCTTCTCTTGTCAACTTTTTGGTGTTGCTGATCAAGTGCCTCAAGTGCTTCAGATGGTACATGTGCATCATCAACCTAAAATTTGACAAAATAAACACATTTACAAGATATAACTATAAATGGACATATAGATATAAATATATGATATATTTTTAAAACTTACATTATGAGGCGGCACATTGATGTCCTCACCCTCATGGCAATCATTAGCACGGTCATCAGGAGAATGCTCAGCCATCTGAAAATTCACATTCACATTGTAAAGTTCACATTGTAAAGTAATTCAAATTGTAAAGCTCACATTGTAAAGTTCACATTCACATTGTAAAGTAATTCACATTATAAAGTTCACATTATAAATTAAGTAATTCACATTGTAAAATTCACATTGTAAAGTTTACATTCACATTGTAAAGTTCACATTCAGAAAAATAAAACATATAAAAAAATATAAACATGCCTCTAATATTGCGATTTTTTATCAATTAACAATCCTTCATTGTGATCTCCGCGCACATACAAGTCATCATTAGCTTCAATATTTGCTAGTGTTGGCAACCCAACTGAGAATGGACTGGAGTCATCATACTTATCATAGTATTGTTCTTCATCTATAGGATCTTCAATGAACTGTCTTTTACCATGAAGAACAATCGACTATTTATCATTTGCAGGATCATCGATATAAAATACTTGTTTCGCCTGTGATCCCAAAATTCCTTTGCCAAATTGCTCGTCAATATTCTTTTCATTATCAGGAGTATCATTACCACTGAGAAAGTCATTGCAAAAATCCATAACCTCTCTCGCCACATAACCCTCAATAATACTCCCTTCAGGCCGATAATGGTTTCGAACATCACTTTTAAAAACGCTCATGTATCGTTCAAAGTGATACATCCAATGCAAGAAAACTGGTCCCAACATTTTCACTTCCCTAGTCAAGTGGAAAACAAGATGTACCATGATATCAAAGAATGACGGAGGAAAATACATCTCAAGCTGACATAGGGTAACAACCACTTCTCTTTGCTATTTATCGAGAGTATCAGGGTCAATAACTTTGCTGCACATACTGTTGAAAAAGAAACAAAGTCTGGTGATTGCAAACCTTACATGCTTCGGCAATATAGATCTAATTGCTACAGGCAATATTTGTTGCATTAGAGTGTGACAATCATGAGATTTAAGACCTATCAACTTTAGAACTTTCATTGATACCAATCTACGGATGTTGGATGAGTAACCATGTGGCACCTTAACATTTACCAAACATTCACAAAAAGCTTTCTTCTCCTTTCTAGACAATGTGTAACAAGTGGGAGGTAAGTATGTTCTCCGATTTTCCATTTCACGAAATTCTGTTAATTCTGACCTTATTCCCATTTCACGTAGGTCCAGTCTAGATTTTATCCCATCTTTAGTCTTACCTGGTATATTCAACAAAGTACCAATGACATTATGACAAACATTTTTCTCAACGTGCATGACATCGATACAATGCCTGACTGTCAAAGAACTCCAATAAGGAAGATCCCAAAATATTGACTTCTTATTGAATAAAGATTTGTCACTCCGTGTGGCCATAGTACATTGTGATCTCTTACCAAATTCATTGACAAAGTCTTTTACTCTTTCATAAACAACCTCCCCTGGTATAGGTTTAGGTGCACTTCGTTCCTCATTCAATCCATTGAATGCTTTGCGCTTCCTACGATACAGATGGAATTTTGTAAGAAATCTTCGATGACTGAGATATACAGTCTTACCGCCATGTTTTAGTCTTGTTGAATCAATGTTCGCTTCACATATAGGACACACTTTAGCTCCTTTGACACTATATCCAGACAAATTCCCATATGCTGGAAAGTCATTAATAGTGCAAAACAACATAGCATGCAAACGAAATGTCTCTCTTTGTGAAGCATCATAGGTCATCACACCTTCACCCCAGAGTTTCTTTAAGTCATCAATCAGAGGTTCAAGATAAACATCGATGTCATTTCCAGGTTGTTTAGGGCCCGATATCAACAACGACAGCATTACGTACTTATTTTTCATACACAGTCAGGGAGGAAGATTGTATATAACAAGCATGATTGGCCAAGTGCTATGGTGGCTGCTCAATGTCCTGTACAGATTCATTCCATCTGTACAAAGCCCAAGTCTTAGATTCCTGACTTCTTCACCAAATTCAGGGTACAATAGATCAATCTTCTTCCATTGTGGGGAATCAGACGCATGTCGTAGGATCCCATCATTATTTTTCTTAACATTTGCATGCCACCTCAAATTCATCACATCTATCGGATTGGAAAACAAGCGTTGAAACCGTGATATTATAGGTAGATACCACATCACCTTGGCAGGAGAACCAGTTTTGGACTCCCCCGAAGTCGTCAATTTATACCGTGATGCACCACATTTTGGACAATCTTTCAAATCCACATAGTCCTTTTGAAATAATACACAATCATTCGGGCATGCGTGTATCTTCTTGGCATCCATTCCCATTGGGCACAACAATTTCTTTACCAAGTATGTTGAGATTGGCAGCTCATTTCCTTCAGGAAGCATTTCTTTCAACAAAGACAACAATGACGTGAAACTTTTATCGCTCCATCTATTGTTAGCTTTCAGCTTATACAATCTCAACATAGTGCTAAGCTTCGTAAACTTAGTACAACCTGTGTATAACGATATCTCAGTATCATGCACAATGTTTCTAAAAATGGGAGGTGGATCGGTGTGCTCTAACCCACAACTATCCAGCATTGCATCAACGATGTCTACTGGAACTGGTTCATTCACATCTACGTCATCGTAGGCAATTTCTTCTTCCACACAAGCACTGCTATCAACATCCACTGGTTTCGGGTGTGAAATCTCTCCATGTCAGTGCCATTCTGTATAGCCTTGTATAACCCCGTTGCACATGACATGACTTTTGATTTCGTCACCAGTGCTGACTTTCAAGTTGTTACCGCAATGCCTACATGGACAGTAGAACCTATCTCCAGGTTGTTTCCTATGTTCCTCAGCAAATCTAATAAACTGGTCAAGACCAGAAATAAACTCTGGAGTGCAGCGATTGCGAATGGACATTCATGATCTATCCATTCTATGATCAAAGAGAAAACAAGTATATATTACAACAAGATTAGGGTTAACAGATTAGAGTTTTTGAATGGTTAAAACTTTAGGCCAACAATTACACGTGTACCACCTATCCCATTCTTGAACAGCTAATCTCACTAGTAAGTGTATAATGTGTATTGGGTTCTCAAGAAAATTTCGACAGCATTTCCCCGCTGTTCACTGAGTACATATGTACTTAGAGAACATACGGGGAAATGTTGCCGAAATTTTCTTGAAAACCAAATACACATTATACACTTATGTCCTACGTGAGATTAGGTGTTCAAAAATAGTCCCAAACCGGGGACTATCCAAGATTTACTCCTAATGAGTAAATCTTGGACGGGTTTCTAGGCCAACAAATACATGTGTTGTCATTCTTATATATAATAAATGTGTACCACCTATCCCATTCTTGAACACCAAATCACACTAGTAAGTGTATAATGGGTATTGGGTTTTCAAGAATATTTCGGCAGCATTTCCTCGATGTTCTCTAAGTACATATGTACTTAGAGAACAAACGAGGAAATGCTGCCGAAATTTTCTTGAAAACCCAATACACATTACATACTTACATCCTAAGTGAGATTAGGTGTTCAATAACAGTCTCAAACCGGGGACTATCCAAGATTTACTCCTAATGAGTAAATCTTGGGCGGGTTTCTAGGCCAACAAATATATGTATGTTGTCATTCCAATACCTACAATCCTAGTTTCATCACAATTGATGTTAGGGTTTCATCACAATTTTAGGTATCATATTGAGTATGTAGATGTTAGGGTTTCATTATACAATAGGGATTCATGTAGATGTTAGGGTTTCATCATGCAATAGACTCAGCCAGATGTTAGGGTTTTGATGCATGCCATTGTGGCATTAATTTTGGATAATGTTGCAGTCTTGATTTCATAGATTTTCTTTATTAATCGACTGACATGCAATAAAATAACTTCTATCACAAATAAATTGTAAGTTGATCTTATCAATATTATTTTATTAAATTCTTATAATATGTTTCTCAATTTTTAGGAATGAATGAATATAAGAAGAGATGAAGGTAGGAGGCAATTCAGTTTCCCGCAATGCTGACTTAAATGCATACCTTGCACCAAAATTGGCATAACTCTCACATCCTAAGGCGGAATTTAATGTTCAAATATGATTTAGAAAGGGAATTCAAAGGCCTACAGGAAAATAATATTTTAAGGCGCACTTTAAATTCTCTGGAGAACGGAAATTCGTTCGAAATTGGTGCTGTGAGAATCTGCATTAAAGAAAGACAATCAAGAGTTTGTTGACTAGATCTGAAAATTCAAAAGGATGGCTCCCTCTCTTTTTTCCCCCTCTTTTTTTTAGATAGCCTACCCCTCCTTCTCCTATAAAAGGAGGGGCACTTCCTCCTCTCTGGGCATCTCGGGTTTTCTTATATTAGAGCGTTGAAGCAATTGTTCTTGTAATCATCTTCTTATAATGTAATAAAGTAGATCTCAGTTCAAGCATAACTCTTTCATACTTGTTCTCGTCTTTTCTCTCCGCCTTGGTTTTAATCTTCTTTCTCCATTCTTTAATTCTGGAGCAAGGAACAAAGAACTAAGCCATTTTATTGTATCTAGCAAAAGGATTGACTCCTAATTTTGGGCTAGACTATGGCTTCAGTGCTTTCTTCCTCCGTCTCCCCTTTCTCCATGACTGAGTAGACTTTTATCGAGGCAAGGGGAATAAACCCTTAGCCATAGTTTTAACGACTTCTTCTTAAATGACTAGATGGTAATCGATTTTAATTGACGATTGATCTTCGGATCGCATGTTAATCCGAATGGAAATGACCATGGAAATTCGGATTTAGAACAATAAAATCGATTACATAGACGTTTTGATATGACCGTGGATTTTCGTCTTTTAGGATGATAAACTAGGAAACATGAGCACCAGGACCAATTGGCTCATGTGGAGTTTATCTCTTGTGAGTTTTTAATTCGCAAACCTTCTTTGAATCGTCGTCTAAGAAGTAGTTGGTATCGCCTAGGCTAAGGTGGTGAAAACCCCTACGAGCCTCGATTTTCCATCTCTTGATTTCAATCACTGACTTTCTTGCTTGCCTTTGCTTTCTTTAATTTTTAGTCTTTTCAATTCATATAGTTCTTTTTGTGCTAACAATAGTCTAAAATTTTCCTTATGCAATTTTATTTATTCTTGTTAGTGCATTTTCATTCATTCCTTAGTGTAATCACCAACCCCAAAACTCGATTTTTTTACATTCTCGTTCCAAATCTAAAAATACAAAAAAAAAATTAATAAAAGTTCTTCAAAAATTTTGGGTTCTAAGAACAATCTCTAAATAGTTGTCATGTGGGATCGACCCTTCTATACTACCCTTAAAATCAGAAGTAAAAAAGGTTTAAACTCTAGGATTAACCATCTTAGGGATTGATAGTGCAAAACGACGATTATCAATTTGGCGCAGTTGCCGGGGACAACGGATTGTTTTTTTCGAACCCCAAAAACAATTTTGAAAAACTTTTTTTTTCCTTTTTTCATACCTTCCGAGTAACATTCCGGAAGTGTACTCCTCTTTCTGCTGAGTTTCCATTCCGGCAGTCCATTTTTTCTGCACACGATTAACTGCTTTAATTGTGCATGTGACGCCCGAACGACAATTTTCAACCGTTCGATCCGGAAATAGAAAGGACCTTTCATCGTCTAAACCGTCAAAATCTAGAAACAATGAATGAAGACGAGGTCGCCCGTAGAATCGACCAAGCTCTCGCAGCTCAAAGAGAGCTCATCCAAGCCAAACAAGCGGAAAGAGAAGCCGCTTTGCAAGCAGCCTTTAGGGCTGAACAAGAAACCATAGAAGCTGATAGGAGGGAAATTGAAAGGCAAAAACAATTAAAAGACTTTTTTGTCCCCAAAACAGCCTATGCACAACATCCTGTTATACCCCCTGATATCATGGCTCCACAATTCGAAATCCAAACACAATGGATCACCATGCTGCAAACTCACCCCTTCTCTGGCAACAATGGGGAAAGTTGTCAAGATCACCTTCAAAAGTTCATTGACCTTTGCTCTTTGAACAAAATCCCAGGTGTCTCTGAAGATGCCATCCGCCTTAGGTTGTTTAAGTATTCCCTCTCCGGCCAAGCCAGTAGTTGGTACAACACCATGGAGAGTGAGGAACATGTCACAACTTGGGAGGTTCTGCAAAACAAGTTCCTTGAAAATTCTACCCCCCATCTCTCACCTATGAACTTAGGGGTCAAATAACTCACTTTTCTATGTCCCCAGGAGAGACCTTAGGTGAAGCCTGGAAAAGATTCAAGGATTTACTTAGGAAGTGTCCCCACCATGACATCTCTCAAGCCCAACTCATAGAGATTTTCTATCGTGGTGTTGATGATGATACCAAATTTTTTCTTGACTCCTCATCTGGAGGAAATTTCATGCATCAAAGTTTAACTAGCGCATGGGAGGTAGTTAAATGGGCTTCCGAAACAAGGGCTAGAAGAGGGATTGGAGGAATCCTTAAGGTAGCCAAGGCAGAAGTTAATAATGATATCCAAAGCATAGCGGAAAGCCTAAAATTAATTGCCTTAAAACAAGATCGGTTAGAGTCATCCTTAGTCACCCTTAGGGAGTCACCCCAACAACTCAAAGCCATGTATTCCCTTTGTGTTATTTGCCAAGGATACGACCATACCACCCTCCACTGTCAATACCTCTACAACATGCCCACGCAACCTGAAGTAGGTCAACAACCAGAAGACCTTAATTTGATCCATACAATACCAGGCCAAGGTTACTACAATCCCAACCAACCTAGAAATCACCCTGGTTTTCAGTACGGGAACCCTTCAGTCGTCGAGAACTCTACCCAACTTCAACAAAGGCCTCCCTACCCTCAAAGTCACAACCGACCACCACTTGGATTCCCATACAACAATCAAAGAAACTTTGGAAATCACCAAAATCGAAAACCCTACCAGCAATTCCAAAACCTAAACCTTCCATCCCAAAATCCAAACCAACCTCAACCCCCCCAACCACCTCAAAACGCCGTCCCTCCTCCTCCCCCTAGTCATCCCAACTGGGCAAGCATAGAACAAACCCTCGTGGCCATTCAAGCCCATCAAAAGGCAACTGACGCACAGTTAGCCCGTTTGTTTGCCCAACAAAAACCTCCTGCCGGGACTTTTGCAGGACAACCTGAAAACAACCCCAAACATCCTGAACAACTCAAGGTAGTCTCTACTCGTTCGGGAAAAGTGCACACCCCTTCCCCTTTAGAAAAATCTTCAGACCCACCTCTAGAATTCAAGGATGAGGACATGGTAGTTGTCGAACCCGAAGTCACACCTAAACCATCCATCCCCGAAACCCCTCAAGTGGAATATGAAGAACCAGTTTACAAACCCCGACCTCCCTATCAAGACCTCCTCAAACAAACAAGACTTGATGCCCGCTTCATGAAGTTTAGGGAAGCTATGAAACAAATACATGTCGACATTCCCTTCCTTGATGTTTTGGCAGACATGACCGCCTGGTCCAAGTATATGAAATCCCTCTTGACTAGGAAGTATGTTACAAAAGAATATGAGAGTGTTAAACTTGCTAGAACTACCTCTGACATTATCCTAAGTAAGATGCCTAAAAAACAGAAGGATCCAGGTTCTTTTGGAATAGGATGTTACTTAGGTGACAATGCTTGTAGGAAAGGCCTAGCAGATTTAGGAGCTAGTATATCCATCATGCCATATAGTCTTTGCAAAAGGTTAGGATTCAATGATATGTTACCCACAGCCATGACCATCCAACTGGCAGACTCATCCACAACCAAGCCCATGGGGATCATAGAAGACATTCCGGTTAAAGTTGGAAATGATGCTTATGTCCCTTGTGATTTTGTGATCATGGATATCAAGGAATATTTACGCTATCCCCTCATTTTCGGACGTCCCTTCTTAGCCACTGCTCGTGCCTTAATTGATATTGAGGCTGGTACCATTGTGTTAAGACTAGGGAAGCAAAACCTAGAGTTTAGGGTGTTTGAAAGTATGAAGGGACCTAGCCTTGAGGAAGAACTCTACCTCCTTGATTGCATTGATGAATTAAACCAATTACGGCAAGAATGGGAATTAGTTGATGACCCCCTATGCACTGCTCTCACCATCCCCGCCGAATGTGATTTTGACAATGAACCATCAAATCAACTTAAGATTCACTTGGACAACTTTGAGGAAATCTCAAGTGCTGAGATTGAAGACCTTAAGATGATCTCCACCATAGAAGAACAACCTGAACCACCTAAGGCCCCAGAAATGAAGGCTCTTCCCATAGGTCTGAAATATGTGTTTTCGGATGAACAACAATTATGCCCTATTATTATCAATTCTGATCTTACCATTGAACAGAAAACCATGCTTATGGGAGAACTTAGGAAAAGGAGAACAGCCTTAGGGTACAAAATGACGGACTTGGTTGGGATAGATCAATCCATTTGCATTCACAAAATCCCAATGATTGAAAACAGTAAACCTTCCCGAGACCCACAAAGGAAACTCAACCCAAACATGAAGGAAGTCGTCCGTCTTGAAGTGATTAAACTTTTGACTGTAGGAATCATCTACCCCATCTCTGACTCTCCTTGGGTCAGCCCGGTCCAGGTCATCCCCAAAAAGGGTGGGACCACAATCATTAGGAATGAGAAGAATGAGCTTATCCCCACCCGTACAGTCACAGGGTGGAGGATGTGCATTGACTACAGGAAACTCAACAAAGAAACTAGGAAAGACCACTTCCCTCTTCCCTTCCTTGATCAAGTTCTTGAACATTTAGCTCATCAACAATACTTTTGTTATTTAGATGGCTACTCGGGTTTTTACCAGATCGCCATTCATCCAGAAGACAGAGAGAAAACCACCTTCATATGCCCTTTTGGCACATACGCTTTTAGACGAATGCCCTTTGGCTTGTGCAATGCACCAGCCACTTTTCAAAGATGTATGTCTGCCATTTTTTCAGGGTTAACTGAGACTGTCATGGAGGTGTTCATGGACGATTTCTCTGTCTATGGAGATAGTTTCACTTCTTGCCTTGGGAACCTCTCCCTTGTTCTTGACAGATGCATTGAGTCACATTTAGTCCTTAATTGGGAAAAATGTCACTTCATGGTCAAAGAGGGTATTTTTCTGGGCCATAAGGTGAGCAACCAAGGCATTGAAGTTGACCAAGCTAAGATTGAGGTCATCACCAAGCTTCCCCCTCCCACCTCAGTCAAAGACATCCGAGCCTTCTTAGGACATGCCTGTTTTTATCGGCGATTCATCCGTGACTTTTCCAAAATTACAAAACCTCTCACCAATCTTCTTCAAAAGGAGGTGCCTTTCCATTTTGATACGGCATGCATGGAGAGCTTCTTATGTTTGAAAAAGGCTCTCACCACCACCCCCATCATTCGTGCTCCTGACTGGGCCTTACCCTTTGAAATCATGTGCGATGCTAGTGATTTTGTTGTAGGTGCCATTTTAGGACAAAGAATTGACAAAAAAATACCATGTCATTTACTATGCATCCAAGACCTTAGATGAAGCTCAGCGAAATTACACCGTCACTGAAAAAGAAATGCTAGCCATTGTCTATGCTTTCGATAAATTTCGCTCATATCTTGTTGGTTCTAAGGTTTTTTTTTATACTGATCATGCAGCTATTCGTTACCTCATGACCAAAAAAGATGCCAAGCCTAGACTCATAAGATGGATTTTGTTATTGCAAGAATTTGATCTAGAAATCCTAGACAAAAAGGGATCTGAAAATGTCGTGGCTGAACACCTCAGTCGACTTAGCTACAGCCCCATTGATGAACATCCCATAAATGAATCCTTACCCGATGACCAATTGCTCAAAGTTGACTCCCAATTTCCATGGTTTGCTGATTTTGTAAACTATTTAGCTGCAGGTGTATTGCATCCCGAGTATACGGGACACTCTAAAGCTAAATTTTTACATGATGTCAAAAATTACTATTGGGATGAACCTTATTTGTTTCGACTTTGTGCCGATGGTTTATATCGTCGTTGTGTTTCCAACGAAGAGAGCATCGCCATTTTGGAACAATGTCACTCTGGCCCCTATGGTGGTCACATGAGTTCCCAAAAAATGGCTAGGAAAGTCCTACAATGTGGATTCTTTTGGCCCACCATCTTCAAAGACTCGTATGATTATGTGCTTTCATGTGACCAATGTCAAAGAACAGGCAATATTTCTAAGCGTGACCAAATGCCTCTCACCTCTTGGCAAGAATTAGAGATTTTTGATGTCTGGGGAATTGACTATATGGGCTCATTTCCTTCTTCTTATGGGTTTACTTACATTTTAGTCACAGTCGATTACGTGTCAAAGTGGGTTGAAGCCATACCTACTAAAACTTGTGACTCGAAACCCGTTAAGAAACTTTTTAAAGATGTCATTTTTCCTAGATTCGGAGTCCCTCGGACCGTCATTTCTGACGGGGGATCCCATTTTTTGGAAAAACGTTTTGAGGCTCTTTTAAAAAAATACGGGGTCTATCACAAAGTCGCCACTCCTTACCATCCTCAGACCAGTGGGCAGGTAGAAGTATCCAACAGATAAATCAAATCCATTTTAGAAAAGACTGTTGGACGAACTAGGAAAGATTGGGCGTTAAAAATCAATGACGCCCTGTGGGCATATCGCACTGCCTACAAAACACCCATTGGCACCACCCCTTTCAGACTGATCTATGGTAAGTCATGTCACTTACCAATAGAACTAGAGCACAAAGCAAGCTGGGCCATAAAAAGTATGAATTTTGACCTTTCCATGGCTGGAGAGAAACGTTTTCTCCAAATGAATGAACTTGATGAACTTAGGATGAGTGCCTATGAAAACGCAAGAATCTACAAGGACCGAACTAAAATGTGGCATGATGATCACATCAAGCGCAAAGACATTAGAGAAGGGGATCAAGTCCTAGTTTTTAATTCTAGATTACGACTTTTCCCTGGGAAACTCAAGTCGCGATGGTATGGCCCTTACATTTCAAGTGTGCTTATCCACATGGTGCTTTTCTTCTTTGGGATAAAGTTCTGGGCGAGTTTAAAGTCAATGGGCACCGTCTCAAAAGATATATCACTACTGAAGATGTTCTCACTTCTGACTCAACTAAGTTTCCACCTTTGTAGGATCTGAACCTCACTGACCCTTCACCTCCACCGCAGTGATTCTTCCCTCCATCTCGCTCTTAGAGTTTGCTCGGGTCGAGCAAAATTCTAAGTCTGGGGTGGGGGTGGGTGGTACGTAATCCACCCTTTATCCTCCCTTTTCAACATTTCTTTCTGCATTTTATTTGTTTGTTTTGTTTACTTTCAAACATAAGGCCTTTATCTAGTCGGCCGAATGTTGTACTTTATCTCCAAAAATCAATTGCATTATCAATTTTATTTCAAAAAACTTTGCAATATCAAGTTCCTTATGATCACGATAGCAATTCTTGGAAACGGTGGCAAGCCTTAGAGTATCAAATAGAATCAAATGCAGATTTTCTTAATTTTAGCATTAGATTAACTTATTTTTTTTAACTCTTATATAATGTAGCTACATGTTTCTTCTATCTTATGCAACGACATTTCAAGAAAAAAAAAGGTTTTTTGTTGCACGGAAAAATAAAACGCATGCCAAACCCTAAGTCTGGGGTGGCATACCCTTCTTCCATACCCCACAAAGGGGCGTACCATCAAAAGATGCCAAAAAAAGAGCACACAAAAAAAATTGTGGTCAATGTAATCACAAGTCCATGAAAAATTATATCCCAAGTCAAATAGAGGAGGGATTTTTTCTATCACACCTCAAATTCTCTATCCCCGTGCAGCAATCAACTCCTCAAAAAAAAAAATTGAATGTCGAAGTGCAAGTTAGATCGAAACTGTCTTTACAAAGTATAAGTTCAAAAACTTTAAGTTATGAAAAATGTTTTCTTGAGAAACATAGTGCTTGCAATTTGTGGTTCTAGGAGATGGGTCGCTTGGCCATGAAAAGGATAGAAGAACTTCTAATCTAGGGAGGATGAACTTGTTATTTCAAAATTTTTTGAATCATTTTGATTTTTTTAATTGCTTGAGGACAAGCACAACTTTAAGTCCGCGGTATTTTGATGCATGCCATTGTGGCATTAATTTTGGATAATGTTGCAGTCTTGATTTCATAGATTTTCTTTATTAATCGACTGACATGCAATAAAATAACTTCTATTACAAATAAATTGTAAGTTGATCTTATCAATATTATTTTATTGAATTCTTATAATATTTTCCTCAATTTTTAGGAATGAATGAATATAAGAAGAGATGAAGGTAGGAGGCAATTCAGTTTCCCGCAATGCTGACTTAAATGCATACCTTGCACCGAAATTGACATAACTCTCACATCCTAAGGAGGTATTTAATGTTCAAATAAGATTTGGAAAGGGAATTCAAAGGCCTACAGGAAAATCATATTTTCGGGCGCACTTTAAATTCTCTGGAGAACAGAAATTCGCTCGAAATTTCTGCTGCGAGAATCTACATTAAAGAAAGACAATCAAGAGTTTGTTGACTAGATCTGAAAATTCAAAAGGATGACTCCCTCTCTTTTTTCCCCCTCTTTGTTTTAGATAGCCTACCCCTCCTTCTCCTATAAAAGAGGGGCACTTCCTCCTCTCTGGGCATCTCGGGTTTTCTTATATTAGAGCGTTGAAGCAATTGTTCTTGTAATCATCTTCTTATTCTGCAATAAAATAGATCTCAGTTCAAACATAACTCTTTCATACTTGTTCTCGTCTTTTCTTTCCGCCTTGGTTTTAATCTTCTTTCTCCGTTCTTTAATTCTGGATCAAGGAACAAAGAACTAAGCCATTTTATTGTATCTAGCAAAAGGATTGACTCCTAATTTTGGGCTAGACTATGGCTTCAGTGCTTTCTTCCTCCGTCTCCCCTTTCTCCATGAGTGAGTAGACTTTTATCGAGGCAAGGGGAATAACCCCTTAGCCATGGTTTTAACAACTTCTTCTTAAACGACTAGATGGTAATCAATTTTAATTGATGATTGATCTTCGGATCGCATGTTAATCCGAATGGAAATGACCATGGAAATTCGGATTTAGAACAATAAAATCGATTACATAGACATTTTGATATGACTGTGGATTTTCAACTTTTAGGATGATAAACTAGGAAACATGAGCACCAGGACCAATGGGCTCATGTGGAGTTTATCTCTTGTGAGTTTTTAACTCGCAAACCTTCTTCGAATCGTCATCTAAGAAGTAGTTGTTATCGCCTAGGCTAAGGTGGTGAAAACCCCTACGAGCCTCGATTTTCCATCTCTTGATTTCAATCACCGACTTTCTTGCTTGCCTTTGCTTTCTTTAATTTTTAGTCTTTTCAATTCATATAGTTCTTTTTGTGCTAACAATAGTCTAAAATTTTCCTTGTGCAATTTTCTTTATTCTTGTTAGTGCGTTTTCATTCATTCCTTAATGTAATCACCAACCCCAAAACTCGATTTTCTTACATTCTCATTCCAAATCTAAAAATACAAAAAAAAATTAATAAAAGTTCTTCAAAAATTTTGGGTTCTAAGAACAATCTCCAAGTAGTTGTCCTGTGGGATCGACCCTTCTATACTACCCTTAAAACTGGAAGTAAAAAAGGTTTAAACTCTAGGATTAACCATCTTAGTGATTGATAGTGCAAAACGACGATTATTAGGTTTCATCATGCAATAGGGATTTCATCATATAATTGATTAAATCACAAATTCATAATTGATTTCATTTGACTATATACCCTCTTATTCTTCCTTCTCCCTCCTTACCAACAACAACCACGGTCGTGTGGGCTGGCACGGCCGTGGCTGTGTTGGCCAACCACATAGCCGTGTTGGGTAGCATGGCCGTGTGGTCGGCCAACACAGCCATGGCCGTGCCAGCCCACACGGATGTGGTTGTTGTTGGTAAGGAGAGGGAGAAGGAAGAAGAAGAGCAAGAGAACCAGTGATGAAGAAAGGAGGGCCTACTGTTGGTAGCAGCATGGAGATGGAGGCGGCAGTGAGCACACCAGCGGAAGGAGACAGTGCGGAGGCAGGCGAGCAGAGAAGGAGAGGTGTCGGCATCGAGAAGAGAAGGAGAGGGTGCCGGCGGTGAGCAGAGAAGGAGAGGTAGGCAGCGGCGGTGGCGAGCAACTGTAGCAGCAGTAGGCGGCAGCGCGGAGGCAGGCGGTAGGTGACGCAGCAGGGGTCGGGAATCGTCGGAGCAAAATCGATCAATGAAATAGAAGAAATGGGAAGAGTTCGTTGTGCGTGGGGGCTATTAAGTTACTAAATGACGTCAGTTATCCATAACAACCGACACCTTTATTATTAAGTGTCGGATATCCAAAGACAACCGACGTCAATTGGACATTCCTTTACCCTAATTTTTTTGGCGGGGACGGCGCGCACACCCTTATCAGCATCAGTTATTCTAAGAAAACCGACGCCCATATTGTAACTTTTGGCACAAATTTTATCTTCATTCAACGTCGGTTATTAGGCAAAACACCAACATTGTATCTGATACTTTGGCGCAATTTTTTTGCTCGAAAAAATTGGATTTGCGGGCTACTTTAGGCGTCGGTTGCTTTTCTTCAACCGACACTGAATGAAAAGTGATACTCGTGTCTGGCTGGTCTTCAAATATAGACGCCGGATGTCCTTATTAACTGACGTTGAATGTTAACAGCGCCGGTTTTAATAAAAAACAGACGCCTCTAAAAGTGACGTTGAATGTTGTTTCTGTAGTAGTGTGTGCAATTTACCCAAAACCTATGGTTCAATATGAAAAATACCACTTTGAAAGAGTCCCTAATGTTCTTTGGTATCAATTAGAGACAAGAAAATCATAGGGGTGTCTCATTTGAATCTCTTTGGGGGAGAGAGAATCTTGATATTAAAATAATTAAGATTTAAGCATAATTGAAACTCTGATTCAATTTAATGCAAAAACAAATATATTAATGGAAGTGCCCTTCAACCAAAAATGTGATGGTTGAATTTATATAAGTATGGACGTCCTTGTGCCTTGCAATGGCATCGAAATATCTAAAGTGAGTGGAGATCCCACTCACATTAGTTAAAGAAAAAGTAATATCCTCTAATTTTTGGATATTATTATTATATTGATTAAGGTGCTTAATTTGTTTTCTTTTAATTCATGGATAAAAAAAGAGGATTTCAAAGGGGAGGATGATGGCTTCGTATGCAAGGAAGTGAGTGGGATAAGTGTCACCAATTTGGGGAAATGAAGGATTTTTATAACACTTTCTCTCTCTTGAATTTCCCTTATATACACTCCATTCTTTCACCCACATGAAAGGCCTTTTCGACTCTTCTTTCTTTCCTTGCTTTGGCCGAACACAAGGGATCTTAGGAGCAACAGGAGGACGTACCCCAACCTGTAGGTGAGCTCCTTAATCATATTCAACCTTGATTTCATGGTGGAAATTGAAATTCAATGCTTATTTTCTTCTTTTCTCCATTCAATCTTCAACTTTAGCCATCCTTTTCACTCAAAGACTTGAGGACGGACCTTGGGAAGTTGAGAAAGATTCATTCACCATTAAATACGTGAATCTTGAAGCTTGGATAAAACTTTGAAGGAGGGTTATATAACTTGAACCCTTAAATGTTATTATTGATTCCATTTCTTCATCATATGTTGATTCCTTTTCTTTTCCCAAATTTCCTTTTGATTAATTGTTAAAATCACCACCATGATCACAGTAATTTTTGAAGGTTTGAAGTTTGAAGATGATGATGTCATCTTAGCACACACCTCAATATATATCATCAGCAAACGATTTGCAATTTTGATGAACAAACGGTCTCAAGATTGTTTAGTGATCAAACAATATCAAGATCGTTTGAGGGCAAACAGTGTCAAGATTGTTTGAGACCAAACGGTCTCAAGATTGTTTGGAGGTCAAGGGATATGATGGATGGTTGGAGATCCAAGGGTTGTAATTTGATGTACTCTCAATGGTCCAATTGATGAATGATTCAATGAAGCAAACCCTAATTGATTGGTTGAAGGAAACCCTAGATGATTCTTTTGGTTTCAAGGTAGTTTGGACAAATTGGTCTTTAGATCGTTTGAGTCCAAATGGTCTTGAGACCATTTAGGATCAAACGGTCTTCAAACCTTTTGAGATCAAATGGTCTCAAACTGTTAGGTGGTCCAATCGGTTTCAAAGTTAATTTATCCAATCAGTTTCAAATGTTGATGGGTCCAATCAGTTTCAATGTACATATGATCAAACGGTTTCAAGGGCTAGATGCCCAAACGGTTTCAAAATCTTTTGAAAGGCAAACTGTCTCAACCCTAGATGCTCAAATGGTTTCAAAACTATTTGGAGGGCAAACGGTCTAAAACCATTTGGAGGTTGAGGGGTCAAACCCGTTTAGAGATTCAATGCAACCAAAATCATTTGAAGACCTAATGTGATATAAGATCAATCAACCCCATGATTGTTAATGATGTTTATCAAAGATAATTACAATGTTTGTACCTTTAAGGTACTAGGGTTATTAGTACCTTTAGAGGGGTTAACCTTTGATGCTTATGATAGTAATATCTCAATACACCATGCTAACCCTGAATGTATGTACTTGGATGAAGGATTGACCTAATCTAATCAAGTTTGAAGTAATCAACATCCTACAGAGGATGAGAGAGAGAAAGGAATTCATACATGTATAATAATCATGTAGTGGTTAAACCTCAACACTTTCAACATAAATCTGTTTTTAGGGTATGAACCTTGATAAAGAGCTCATGAAACTCTAATCAAGAAGGTTGATTAGCCCTAACCATAATTTTGGGCAATGCTAGATGAAACCCTAACCTAGGGTAATGGTGTAACACTAATTTAGGGTGATGATATGAGAAATCCCAATTCATGGTAATATAATGAAAAACCCTAATTTAATAGGATGCTTTATGAAACCCTAATTTCGGGTAAAGTTATATGAAACCCTAATTTGGGGAAAAGTTATAAGGAACATTAATTCAAGATAATGATGTGTAAAACCCTAATCTAGGGTGATGCCATGTGAAATCCTAATGCAGTGATCTGATGTGAAACTCTAATCCAGGGTGATGCAATTTGATGCTATATGAAACCCTAATACAAAACCCTAACCCTAATATAGGGTGAAGGTATGTGAAACCCTAATTTTGGGTTATAGTGCATGAAACTCTAATCTTGGGAATATAATGATAAATCATAACCCTAAATTTGGGTAATGGGATGAGTATCACTAATTGACATGATTCGGGAAACCCTAACCCTAATGAGGGAATAGTGATGTTACCCTTACATTGCATAGTGTTGATATGTAATTGATATAACTTTTATCATGAGTACTAACAATGCAGGTATCATGAGATATTGGGCATGGCCAGGTATGAGTTATAATAAAATTAAAATTGTTTTATGGGCCTTGTGAGCCATAATATGCTTTGTTGCCTAGTAAGAGATAACAAGAGATTAAATGGGATTTGAGAGCCATGTGAAATGCTTGTGTAGCAAGTATCATGTTTACCTTGGTCAGATGACCTGAAGATATTAGTTACCTGATAAGTGGTAACAAGTGTTCATTGATGAACTGAGGGTTTGAATACCTATATTCCATAATTATGATGATGAGATGTTAAGGGATGAGAATGCCCATGATGTGACAAGGGATTGAGATGCCAATGTTTTATAAAGTTTCGAAAAGTACTTGATAGAAGTATTACACATTCTTTGTAGCATTTGTTATAATAAAATATGCTTGAAAACCTGACTAATGCTCAAAGAATATGGTAATGCACTTAATTATATTGGGTTTTAGAGGAGGCAGAGATGCAGCGCAAACAAAAAAAATTCTCCCCAAACCCAGAACAAAAGGAATCGCGTCAACGTCTATAGAATAGGAAAGATGGTTTGTGGATGCATACCTTGTCCTGAGGCTTGCTCGGCGACAGTACCTCATGCCTTGCGTGGTCTTCACCTCCGATCTTGGACGGTGTCTGTGCAGCTCCCGGCCGCACCGGGACTGAAGACTCCTGGTCTCACCGGGACTGTCAGGATTGATAGTCGTCCTCCGAGCGGTAGAGGTCTCTCGCCTCTGCATTCGTCCACACGGACTGCCTAGAACTCTGATCTCCTTGTCACACAAGGAACCGGAAGGAGTTGCACCCTCCTGTTGGCGTACTAGTCGCCAACACACTCTCCTACTACCAGTTGCAACTGCAGTTGTCCTTCCCTTGCTACGCCTCCCTTTTCGGGTAGCACTTGCTCGGGCTCTCTCAGTTACCAAAACCAGAGAGAACGACAACTTTGCAGAGCAACCGACTTGCACTGAGTTGTACTCTGAGAAGCCCCCAAAACCCCTATCTATATAGGCAGGTCATGGGACAGGGTTCTCGGTCCCTGGCAATATGGGACTAAAAGTAGGAGTAGAAGGGTTCGAGAATTTCCACAAAAGCAACCAACTCGCAACCTGAACCGATCGTTTCACAACTGAAATGGTCAGTTGGGGACCTGAACTGGCCGGTTGACAACTCAACCGATCGGTTGGGACCCTTGAACCGGTCGGTTCACTCCTGAACCGGTCAATTGGGGTTCCTGATCAGTTCCCGATTGACTTTCCTTCTTTTGTTTCTAATTGGTATTGAATATCAATCCTTGTTCCAATCAAATTGGGCAAGTGAAATGCAAGGAAAATTCTCACCAATCTTACTTTCCCAACTTGCTCGGTTGCATCAGTTGAACTGATCATTTCACATCTGAAGCAATCGTTTCACCTTGACCTTGAGCTGATCGACTCTACACTTGAGCCGACCGATTCACCAAGCTCAGTCGACCGGTTCATCACATGAACCGATCGTTGGGAGTATAGACTGTGCAGAATCAATCAATTGCGATTTCAATCAATCTGATACTCCAATCAATGTGTCCAACACCTTGAACATTATGATATTGAGCTATCAATTGATTGAGTGTTTAATTGAACTACTAAACTCCTTTAGTAATCAATCTAAACATTGCTTGTGGGCAAAACTCCTCTTCCAGGTTAAATCCTATGTGTGTGACCTTGCACGTCCATTTCACGTTGGCAGTGAAAGTCCATAACACTTATGACTTCACAAGCAAAGAGCGGTGCCCAGTCACACATCAGTTCTACCCAAGTGAAATAGAAAGTTGGAGAACAACTTTCAATCCTACAATCTGTGAATGGTGTTATAGTGAATGTATAATTCCTGTGTCACTGATATCCTAAATGAACTCGAGGCATGGAACAGTCATCCTGTCAACATCCATTCATTTCCTTGATCTCAGAGCTGACTGGGTGAGATATGTGTGACGTCAATATCACATATTGATTCACACGTTCATGTGCATGCCTTTCTCAATCCTACTCATCAAGTGGCCAAGGATATCAAACTTCCTCAGGAGGGACAAATCCCATATCTATCACTCACCCCTCAAAAGCCCCGTGTGTGAAAGCCACCCAATCATCACCTTTATAACAACCCATGTTTCAGGACTGCGTTTGATGATGTCAAAGTGTACCCAACGACATGTGTTGAGTGTAGTGATTTCAGGTCTAAGAATCACACTCACCACAATCACTGTGAGAGATGAATGTGACTACCAAGTCATGATTCCATGTGTCACTCTCACGGTGGGTCTGTCTGGTACCTTATTCTCTAACAAGTACCTATGTGCTTGGTTTGATATCACTATATCATGACTAATGAGATTATGTCATCAACCAACACACAATCTAGTCTTCAGTGTTATTGATGTCTATGGTTATTTCCATAATAACAACCGACTAGGGACTAAACAAGAATGTATACTCTTAATATCTGTATGATCTCATCGTTTAGGTCATGATCCTAAAAGCATACGTCATTGAGTAAAACTGTTCTTTAGACATCTATCATGTTACACCATCATCTCAGAAACAGTTTAAACATATAGATCGGAAATTGCCTTTATTAATATTCAAATCATTTACAAAGTATCCCATTACAATCATCATATGACTTTCTCTATGGGCATACATACCAACAAACACACAGATATAGGGGTTATAGGCCATAATCATGCTACACATCCACCACAAAACTCGTTTAAGGGCGACGCGTATCGAGTGAATTAATATTACATATCATATATGTATATTTGGGATTTGTGGATTGGACATGTATAAAGCCAATTTTATTTGCATCGTATGCAATAAATAAAGGCGACAAACCAAAATCGATCATATCGATAATCCTAAAATATAGAACAATTGACCTGGCTCTGATACCACTATTGGGTTTTAGAGGAGGCAGAGAAGCAGCGGAAACAAAAAAATTTCTCCCCAAACCCAGAACAAAAGGAATCGCGTCAACATCTATAGAATAGGAAAGATGGATTGTGGATGCATACCTTGTCCCGAGGCTTGCTCGGCGACAGTACCTCGCGCCTTGCGCTGTCTTCACCTCTGATCTTGGACGGTGTCTATGCAGCTCCTGGTTGCACCGGGACTGAAGACTCCTGGTCTCATCGGGACTGTCAGGATTGACAGTCGTCCTCTGAGCGGCAGAGGTCTCCCGCCTCTACAGTTGTCCACACAGACTGCCTGGAACTCCGAACTCCTTGTCGCATAAGGAACCGGAAGGAGTCGCACCCTCTTGTTGGCGTACTAGTCGCCAACACACTCTCCTGCTACCAGTTGCAACTACAGTTGTCCTTCCCTTGTTGTGCCTCCCTTTTCGAGTAGCACTTGCTCATGCTCTCTCGGTTACCAAAACCACAGAGAACGACAACTTTGCAGAGCAACCGGCTTGCACTGAGTTGTACTCTGAGAAGCCCCCAATACCCCTATAAATATAGGCGGGTCATGGGACATGGTTCTCGGTCCCCGACAATATGGGACTAAAAGCAAGAGTGGAAGGGTTCGAGATTTTCCACAAAAGGAACCAACTCAGAACCTGAACCGATCATTTCACAACTGAAACGGTCGATTGGGAACCTGAACCGGTCGGTTGACAACTCAACCGATCGGTTGGGACTCTTGAACTGATCGGTTCACTCCTGAACCAGTCGGTTGGGGTTCCTAATCAGTTCCCGATTCACTTTCCTTCTTTTGTTTCTAATTAGTATCGAATACCAATCCTTGTTCCAATCAAATTAGGCAAGTGAAATGCAAGGAAAATTCTCACCAATCTTACTTTCCCAACTTGCTCGGTTGCATCAGTTGAACTGATCGTTTCACAACTGAAGCAATCGTTTCACCCTGACCTTGAGCCGATCGACTCAACACTTGAGTCGACCGGTTCACCAAGATCATCCGACCGGTTCATCACATGAACCGATCGGTTGAGAGTACAGATTGTGCAAAATCAGTCAATTGCGATTTCAATCAATTCGATACTCCAATCAATGTGTCCAACACCTTGAACATTATGATATTGAGCTATCAATTGATTGAGTGTTTAATTGAACTACTAAACTCCTTTAGTAATCAATCTAAACATTGCTTGTGGACAAAACTCCTCTTCTAGGTTAAATCCTATGTGTATGACCCTCCAGGTCCATTTCACATTGGTAGTGAAAGTCCATAACACTTATGACTTCTCAAGAAAAGAGTGGTGCCTAGTCACACATCAGTGCTACCCAAGTGAAATAGAAAGTTGGAGAACAACTTTCAATCCTACAATCCGTGAATGGTGTTAAAGTGAATGTATAATTCCTTTGTCACTGATATCCTGAATGAACACGAGGCATGGAATAGTCATCCTATCAACATTCATTCATTTCCTTGATCTCAGAGCAGACTGGGTGAGATGTCTGTGACATCAATATCACATATTGATTCACACGTGCATGCGCATGCCTTTCTCAATCCTACTCATCAAGTGGCCAAGGATATCAAACTCCCTTAGGAGGGACAAATCCCATATCTATCACTCACCCCTCAAAAGCCCCATGTATCAAATCCACCCAATCATCACCTTTATAACAACCCATGTTTCAGGACTGCGTTTGATGATGTCAAAGTGTACCCAACGACATGTGTTGAGTGTAGTGATTTCAGGTCTAAGAATCACACTCACCACCATCACCGTGAGAGTTGATTGTGACTACCAAGTTATGGTTCCATGTGTCACTCTCACGGTGGGTCTGTCCGGTACCTTGTTCTCTAACAAGTACCTATGTGCTTGGTTTGATATCACTATATTATGACTAATGAGATTCTGTCATCAACCAACACACAATCTAATCTTCAGTGTTATTGATGTCTATGGTTATTTCCACAATAACAACCGACTAGGGACTAAACAAGAATGTATACTCTTAATATCTGTATGATCTCATCATTTAGGTCATGAACCTAAAAGCATACGTCATTGAGTAAAACCATTCTTTAGACATCTATCATGTTACACCATCATCTCAGAAACAGTTTAAACATATAGATCGGAAATTGCATTTATTATTATTCAAATCATTTACAAAGTATCCCATTACAATCATCATTTGACTTGCTCTATGGGCATACATACCAACAAATTAATCAAGTGAAGTCTTATCATGTAGAGCCCTGGCCATAGATCCATCATCGTTAGTAATTGGTAATGGTGAAACAAGTTTTGCTACGGGATCTCTTGGAGGGCATACTGTTGAGTATGTGGGGGTTATGGGTGTGAATATCCTTACACCCTAATGGAGGAATTGATGTGAGATAAACATTAAATCTCTCAATCCTTCATTAAATGTGTCGGGATGGATGTATCATGAATCTTGTGATAATGTTTAATGCTAGATCGATGTGAGATAAACATGAGATATCTCGATTGTGAAGAGAGTACAGCCGCCACTGTAATGATGTTTCCAGTATACCCTGGAAAGCTATTTAGCAGAGACACAATATGTCCTACATGAGATCTCAAACTGACTAAGATAAAGGAGGTTATGGAAATCTGGCTCTTCCTTAACCTATGTATGGTACTGATTTTGATTTTGCAATGGTCGGTTGGAGTATGAGCGGTATACCTCATCTCCTCAGTGCTTAAGAATGATTGTAAAATGTAATAAGTCATGTAGTTTATTTGCTTAAAGTTGAAATACGAGAATCATTGGTTGATGTTACCTTGCTTAACATATCCTAGATGGATAAATGTTATACATGTTCTTCAATTCCTTATTGGATAAGTAATATGCTGCTTTATCAAGTTATAGCTGAAATGATTTGAATAAGAATATTGCTCTAATATGTTTAGACATTGATTTATCTTCTGTTGAATATATATGATTCCTCTGCTTAGTTTTGTTCTATTAAACTGCAATAATAATGTTTCTGGTGGAGAGTTATATCTCTCGCTGGGACAATTTCAATTGTCTCACCCCCGTGGGATCCAACTTTTTAGGTAGATGCAGAAGAAGAGGTAGAAACCCTATAGTAAGGGAAGAGCAGCAGCAACAACAACAATAGGGATAGTAGTGATATTCTAGGTGGAGACACTAGCTGTCATATTTTGTATAGATAGTCCTATGTGTCGTCTTTGTACTCTCAAGTCCTCGGAGTTAGTAGTTAGTACTTTTAATGAATCGATTTGAGATTTTGGCTTGATGCCTCGAGGTTCTTATGCTCCTTGTGTATAGTTTTAACAGAGCAGTTGATGTTTGTAATCCTCGAGAAGAGATGATACAGGATATGTCCTTATGAACCAGGATGTAAATAAAGTACAATGGTTCTTGATAAAAGAATTTTCCTATGTTTGGATCTCTTTGTAAATGGTTTAAATTTTTTAGTGATTTTTAGCAATCCACTGCTTATGCTTAATTCCACAATTAATTACACTGTGACGGTCTGATTTGGTGTCGGGTCGTCTCACATATAATCCACTTATATGAGTTATCTACTTTCCTTTCTTTAAGCTTGCTGGGGTTTTATTGTTTCGACAGGGAGTTATGTTTCTCGCTGGGACTGTGTGTCTCACCCCACTGGTTTACACCCTTTTTAGGTGATCATGCTAGACGTGGTGGTAGTCGTGAGGTTGCGGCCGAGCAGCAAGAAGAACAGTAGAAGGTAAGAGATGGACATGCTACATGTTTTGGTGTTTCGTAGTAGAGTTATAGAGTCATCCCTATACTCTCAGGTCCTCGGGGGTGTTTTGACGACGTTTCATGATGTATAGCTATTGAACTCTTGTTCATCCTGTTGTTGGCTTTATGTGGCTTGTTATGTACATATAAATAGTTGATCAACTCATATGTTGACAGGACAGCTAGTTTCTGAACAGTTGAGGACATATATCAGGCTTGTAATGCTTATATAACATGTTTCGTTGTAGGATATGGATGTAATAAGTTTTCTTTTATATGTCTTTCTGCAAATATTTTTAATTAACCTGTGTTTTTGGTAATATGTGGTTTATGGAAGTTTCGCGTGTTTTCATGTGACACCTTGTTGTCTGTTTGATGGCTGGGTGTCACAATTATGATCTATGAAATGACATGCACAAAGGAAATATTGCAAAAGGAATCCATACAATATATATAATGCATACAATTCCCATAATCATACATTTATTGGGGAAAATTGCATTTCACACCATATGAACCCAAAAATTGGGGTTGTAACATTGTTCCCCTCTTATAAGAATTTTCCCTTAAAAATTCCACCAAACATAAAAACAATTCAGGATAAGACTTCCATATGCCCATCATTGGCTCCCATGTGGCTTCATCCTCTCCATGGTGCTTCCAAAGAACCTTTATCATCTTATATCCTTACATATGAGGTCTTTCACCTAGGTATCTAGAATCCTCATAGGTGACTTAGGACATTTCAGCCTCCCTCAGGAGCACACTAGGTTCATTGCTCAGCACATGGCTCGGGTACCTCAAATAGTGCTCTAGATCAGACACATGGAATACATCATGTTATCCTGAGAGGTAAGGCTATACATAAGCAACTCCACCAATACATCTCAAATGGACCTATGTGTCAGGGATTCTACTTCCTTAGATATAGCTCAGAGGGGTCGGGTTTTCATATCACATGTTCACCCACAATGAACTAAACGTCAGTCTGATTTGCATTAGCTCACGAATCATATCGAGCATGGGCTTTCTCAGCTATTGCTTTGTCAAAGCGTCTTCTTCTGCATACATTGTGGTCTCTTTGACCTTCACAAGGTCGTTTCACTGACATCGTCCATGTGAAGTGGTGACGGACACACCCTCTCTTATAGAGTTTCATACATACTGATACTGTCTATGGTGGCTATCATAACAAGCAAACTCTGCTAGGGGCAGGAACTGCTCTCATATATCACCTTGAATGAGCACATATGCCCTCATCATACCTTCTAGAGTCTAGCTCATACTCTCTTAGTTGTACACCATTCAGGGGAGATACGATGTACCCATCTCCAATATAGTATTGAGTTCTTCTTACACATACTTCCACTACATGGAAGTGAACTTGAGGTCATTCTCAAGATATTGAACTCAGATCACGGTGTAGTTCAACTATCACTCTCTCATATACATAGTTCAACCAAAACTATCATACTAACAGTGCTTTATCATAGGAAAGGGATTTTCTCAACCAATTAAGGCTATCTACCAAAACCCATATTACATCATGACCACTCTTGGTCCATGGGTGACCCACCACACTGTCCATGGTGATCCACTCCCATTCCCTCTCAGGGACTTCTCATTATCTATAGCAACTCACTAGGTTCTGGTGTTCGACCTTCACCCTCTGGCATGTATGGCAATGTGGCACATGCAACACTATATCCTTCTTCATCCAGGTCCTCAAAGACCACATACAAACCTTAACCATCTTGGTAGTACCATGGTGTACGGAGTACATAAAATCATGAACTTATGGCATGACATGATTCATCAAGGGTGACTCCTCAAAAACCCTAAAACAGACTTGTAGTAGATTCCCACACCTTCTTTTCCTGAGAAGTGTATCTGAGGCTCTCACAACTATTCTTTTATCTCATCAAGCTCTAGGTTGGCTAACTGAGTAACCACTAATTTGACCAATGGGTAAGGTTATACATGATTGTTAGACACATAGGTCTCATCTTCTAACGATCGTAGGGTTTACCTAACAACCTTTTCCAGTCTCTCTACTGGCTATGCAAGACAGATGTACACCTGAGATATATTCTGCTGACATCATCTTGTTACCACATAAGGATCCTTACATTCTAGGTGATGGTGAAGACATAAACCCTCATATACTTCACTCATCATCCTCATCTTGGGTTTAGGTCTAACTGTGTCAAGAAAGTTTAAGATCATCATCTGGATTATCAAACCTAACTTATAGATACCAACTACCTCCATTGAGGTACATCTTCATATCACCTTGTTCTCTTCATATGTTCAAACCATATGTCCACGTAAATTCAAAAGGTGTGGTGCATCTTCCATCCTCAAACATCATAGAAGGGTTTCAACTCATATCACCTTTATCCTTACTATATGGCATGCATTTTGTCCTATTTCTCACAATCATAACAAGAGGACATAAGCTTTTTGCTGTAGTCCAAATGCAGAGTTCGTCTCATTCCAAGAGTAGAGATGGTATATCACACATTTCCAGTATACTTTCCAATCTATGTTGAAACTTACTTCTCATGACTCCATACCATGAATATCTCAAAACTATGTTCACATCCCTGGAAGGGCAGTTCCCAAACACTCTTGGGTCTTAACACCACTCTTATATACAATCCTTAGTCATTACTGCAAGATCTCTAGGGTGCCGAAACTTTTGGGGTGATCTGACCCTTATGCATCTAGGGAGTGCCTCTCACATTTACCCCTTAGGCCCCATGAACTCATGAAGGTGGCCAGCCTCATAACCCATGAGCCTCGGGAAAAGGTATTTGTTACCTCCTGACCCTGTGGTCTTGTGCATTCAAGGAACAGACAACTCCTACTCCCATCGGTCTTATCGCTACTTGACCGTAGTGTGGACTTAGGGTTCTACAGTAGCTCATGATTTCTGTGTTGATACTCAAGTACATCTCATCCTTGAATCCTCACTCGGATCTTCATCATCTCTCTGGGCACTCATGGTAAAACTTATATTCCTTCATGGAAATTATGGCGACCCACCTATCTTGGTCTGGCCCCATACAGGTTACCTCCATGGCAACATATCCTCATGCCCCTTAGAGATGGTCACACATGGGTCTATAGATTCATGGTCATACTATATTCTCTCCACTTATCTCGTCAAGCTCTTATAAGTGACCTCTTAAGGTTATCTCAAACTTAAACAAGAGTTGGTGCTCACCCTACATAAAGGGTTCCTTCCCAGGATGGGAGAAAACCATCTCTTGATAGCAGCAAAGGTCACAAACGTCCTTACTTCCAAGGTTTACATCATCATGTATATGCTTAGCCCTATCATGTCTCTTATCCATGTATCTAACAAGAAGACAACATGTAAACCATGGTGATTTCCTTGGTATGTCATACGTATTCATTATTCCTCAAGGTTGGACCAATATCATATGTCACCAACTTGTATCAGTGGTTCATCAACATACATATCTCAGTTCGAGTGGTATTTCCTTTTTCTCTAACACATGAGTGGTGACAAACTCAAATACTATGAACTCAATCAGCCTCATGAACATCATGTACACCAGGTACTACTTCTTCCCCTCTTTGGTATAGGAACCCAGGGTCACCTCTTATACATCGGCTATCTAGCTGCATGCTTAGTTGTTCGAACATGAACCGAACCTATGCCAAGTATATTATACATGTCATAACACTCTTCCACGTGAACAACCTTTGGCATCCACTGGGTATGATGCCTCTCCACTTGTTACCATACCATTTTCAGGGTTTAAGGAACTCTTCTTCATGCTCCTAAAAGGTAGGTACTCATATTTTTTGTACATTTGTTCATGAAGCCTCTTTCTCATTCTAGGGTTTTGATCCTCTAAAGGTATGTTAGTTACAACAAGCCTCCAAGGGTCATGCATGAGGAAAACTCAACTATCTACTAAGGGTCATCAATACTAAGTTATATCATACCCATCTTCACATTATTTCTTGTGTCTCAGGGTCAAGGTTTGCAACCTTCATCGTGTCTCACCCTTACTCTAGAGCTAACCCTACAATTGGTCCTTCCACTAGAGGTTCTCTCCTAGAAGGAGGTTCAAGCTCTTAAGGTTACATGTCTACACCTACTTGGGTGAAAAGCATGATCCAAAATCTATGTCCGACCAAGATTATCCAAATCTCTTTACATGCTCATCTCATAAACTATTAGGCACAACCTATCTAGCTTAGGTCTAAAACGTGATGTCGGCCTTGTTACCATTCTCTACTATGTAGGTAGATACATCTTTTCTGATCATATATGCCCATTAGGGTTTCCATACGGTCACCATGAACCTTCTCAATGAGGGACCAATCCCTCACCCTCAACAGGAACGACCACCCAAGATTGGGTCACCATAAGGCACCAGGGATTAACTGGCCACTCATAGTTCATGCTTCTCATGTGTACTCAAAACCTTTATGTAAAGCATGCATGTCCAACTGACATGCTCACGTGCATAGACAACTAAGGTATCCAACTCATCATGTCTTCTCTTTCTCTGACTACCACTTAGGTTTAGGGTTAGCATCATCCTCAGAGGATGCTTCAGGTCTCTTCCTCTTCCTGGAGGCTTCTTTCTCCAAGGAGAACTCTCTCTCATTATCCTCCTATAAGAAGGTCTAACCTCAGAGCTCTCCTAAGGGAATGACGATACACACCATGAAACCTTAAGCATGTAACTAATCTTTAGTTTAAGCTTAATCTATTAAAACTTATGTCCATCACATATTTTTTACATGCTTTTAATTATTCCGTGGAGGATTCCTTAATCCTTATTAAACTTACCCTAAACTCAGGAGGGTGGTGGAGAGAGAGAAACCCTAATCTCTTAAAGTTATCCAATGAATGGGGTAGAGAAGGTATGAAGACAGATGAGAGAAGACATAGAGGTATCTTATTTCGAGTCAGATCCTCTGATTTTGGTCAGGCAGTCACACAGAATCTGGGAGTCCTCATACACCAACTAGCGTGGCGGAGGAAAATCTTGCCAGTCTCCAGATTGTGATCCTTTTCTAGACACCTTCATCATTGGAAAATCCTCTAATAACTCCCTTGGGTTCTAAAGAGTTTGTAAAATTTAATAATTATTAGATATTAAATGGAAAACCACGGCTTAGATACCAAATGTAATGACCCCACTTCCCGGTAACCCCCAATTAAGGGAGACCAAGTAGTCAGAGGCATTATCCCAAAATAGGATCAACGAATTTTCAAATAATAAAAAATAATTAATAAATTCTACCAAAGACAAAACTGAAAACTAGAATAAAAATTTTCTTTTCTCATACCTTGTGAAATAAAGGAGCTGAGGGAATTTACCCCCATATAACATCTATCTATCTAAAATCCTCCAATCTTTATTAAGCTTTATTCCATCATTGTCACTTTAAAGGAATACACATTTTCTTGATAAACCTAAAATGCCGACAAACAAAATGGTGGTCAGTATAATGAATTATACTGGTATGTGGGGGAACTAATAATCACGTATTTAATTGTAACAACATATTGCAAGCAATTATGACTTACCAATAAAGCTTTATGATTTAAACATGACTACTCAATCCTTACATACCCTAGCCTCTGTGTTGTCCTTGTAGTGGACATGGATACTACCTTTCATATGGTAGATCTCAACTAACCATCATTATCTTACCTTATAGGTAGATCAATACATAGGTTTGTGGAGTCGCATGGTCCTACCCAAGGGTAGACCATCACTTCGACTCATGATAACATGATGACCCTACCGTACGGGTAGACCATGTACTAAGTCATCTATCTCATCATCGTCAGAGCTACAGAGGAGGACTAGGATCTGAGCTAGTCATGCACATATAATTATGGTGATAGTCATAGTCACTTTATATTTGCATGAAATTAAAGTCAATCAAGCAATTATTTCCAAGCAACCGTTTAAACCTCAGGAATCTCCATGAAACTAAAGTGATTTAACCATAAGTGTAACCTCATACCTGCTTTGGAGATCTCATAGAAGCAATATATTCAAATCCAACTAGATGTCCAATCAAGCAAGCCAATCAATCAATCAAGCAAACATTGATTCTAAAAACATGTATAATGTCTAATTATGACAATCATATCCCAAACAAATCCTTATTGACTTGGGACACCTTTCCAAGGTTTCTCGGTCTCATTAGGATGCATTAGGGTTTCTTAGATCATTTCCAAACTTTATCCTTTTTAGGTTAACAAACCATAAAATAGTTTTTATACTCATAAAAACCCTAATTACTCACATTATCCACATTAAGGATCCTTTATTCTCAAATTTGCTTAGGGTCATCATATCTCTATTTTATTCACGGATTTGCACAATTAAAACCATTAAATCTCATAATTACCAAAGTTAGGGTTTTTAAGCCCATTAATCCATTTTATATACAGGAATCCCTAAATTAAGACAATTATGCATAAAGGTCATACTCTTAGATCTAAATCTTTCTTTTATTAACAAGGTAATATTTTCTCAAAATACTCCAAGAACGTTATTATATTTAATTATCATCAACTCTTAGGGTTTTTCATTTATAAAACCACTAAAGATGATATCTTTATACACTTTTCCTATTGCAAGTGAAATTAGGATTCAATTATATTTTTATTAGATTCCTCGTGTTTTTTTTAACAAGATCCATATATAACTTTATTTCATCTAAGTTACCAATTTATTTCTAGGATTTTTGCAAAATAGCGTACCTTCAAGTCAATCATTGGCTTCCACGCCAACCTCTTTCTTTTCTTTTATTTCAATCCATCTTCTCTAGCTCAAATATCCCACCCGTGACCTGCATAACCCGGAATCTGTATCTGAATGACCTTTCCGCCCTTCATCACACAACGAGTCCCTGATATTAGAAAAAAGACACTACTGCCCTTTGTCAGGCACATTGGACTCTGGGGCAATGCGGTACATTCTATAGGTCTCGTCTTCAACCCATCACGTACTGGGCCACTGCTTTTTGTGACGTAGAGCCAGGGCCAGTCAACCGATGGGTTAATTTAGCCAATCCCACCTCTCCAGTAGCGAGTGAATATCACCCTCCCTCCGTCGTGACCTGCCGAACCTAACGATGGTCTCGGTGTTGCCTGAGCCAGTCGGAGTCGCTGAAATGGCAAGGAGGTTCCTCGACCAAGAAGCCATAGCTCAGAGAGGAAAAATGACCCCTTCAAGTATTGTAGAGTCCACCAGAATCCTAGGGGTGCGGTTGTCGCTTCAAAGGGTGACTTGTATCCCCTTATATAGACTTTTTGTCAAGATTTGACGCAAGGTGTTTTGGGAGAACTGCCCTAGCCCTCCACAGGAGGGCAAACCTGGTATGATCAGGTTCGGAATCCTCTCCCAAACTCTTTGGGAGAGTTTCCAAAACCACCCACATAACGGAATACGAGAGAGTCCAGATCGATCAAACCTCTCATGCTTCCCAAACCTACCTGAGGTAGAATATGACCCGAGCACCTTTGGATTTTAATCCATTGATTGTTGTGTGGTGCACCTAGTGGTTATTCAAATTTTAATATCAAATTAATTGGGGAAAAATAATTGTGACATCACTGGTTATCCCTCCCACTTTAGGAAACTTTGAAAATTCATAACTCTCAAACTGTTTATCCTTTTGATACCAAATTTTAGGGGAAAGTACATAATGACTTAGACTACTGTTGTGCCAAGTTTGGGACCCAAAATCGAAAGCATGAGAGACTTTTGTTCATATGAAAGTTATTACTTATTAAGTTATATTTTATGTATATTTTATCTCTCCTCTTCTTTCATATGATTTATTTAGATTCCTTTTACCATTAGAAATGACGTAGATTCAAAATATCATCCAAGATTATTACATTAACCATATTTCCACATATTTCTCATATTTTCATTATTTCCTCAATTTCTTTTCTTATTTATGCGTTATTTGATTTCTTATTTTCCTTTTTAATCATATTGGACTCATTAACATATTATGATCCACGAAATCACATGCATAAAGGTAATATTTCAAAGGCAATCCATCCAATATATATAATTCATACAATTCCCATAATCATACATTTATTGTGGAAAATTGCATTTCCCACCATATGAACCCAAAAAATTGGGGTTGTAACATCAGGGATCTTACTGGTATTTGCACGTCATGCTGAGTGTATATGAGACATTAAGATGTGTGCACAACATTATGTACATGATGGATCCAATTGTTGATGCATATGGAATCCCATTCATGCATTCCCTATTTTCATAAGATCTGGGACATTGAGCTCTAGAGACGGGAACTCCATGCCTCACAGATATGTTCCGCTCTTTTAGTTTTCAATCCTGAACCTTTTCACCACTTTGTCAATGTATGTGCTTTGACATAGTTCAAGAATCCTTCTAGATGTATCTCTATAGATCTTGAATCCTAAGATATAGGATGCTTCTCCCAAGTCTTTCATTAAGAATGTATTCCCAAACCATACCTTTGTTGGGTTTTGTGGGACAGAATAGGTAGTGGAAACAAAAAAATTATATAACCTCAGACCCATAACCAGAAGGTTGCATCAACAACTATGTAATAGGAAAGATGGTTTTAGTGAGGTGTACCTAGTCCTGAGGCTTTCTCAGTGACAATACCTCACAGCTAGTGCGGTCTTCAACCACCTAGTCTTTGATGATGTATGTGCAGCTCCTGTCCTTCACTTAAACTATGGTTGATCGTCCTTCTCCTGAGTGGCAGAAACCATCCGCCTCTATAGATAGTCCACACAAACCACCGGGAACTCTAGTCATCCTGCCCTGAAGGACACTAGAAGGAGTAGTCCCCCTCTATCAGCATACTAGTCATCGAAACACTCTCCCGCCACCAGTTGTTGTCCTATAGTTGTCTTTCCCTCACCATACCTCCCTAGTCGGGAAGCACTTGTTTTCTCTCTCTCAATTACCATAACCAGAGAAGACAACAACTTTGTAGATCAACAAATGTTCTGAGTTGTGTGTTTTGTGAAGCCCCTTGTACCCCTCTATTTATAGTAGAGAGTAGGGTCAGGGTTCCCAGTTTGTGCAGGAGTAGAAGGGTTTAGATTTTCCATGAACTAATAGTACTACGATAGGCGAACCGGTCATTTTACAACTCAACTGGTCATTTAGGAAACCGAGCTGATCGGTTCAATTTTTAAACCAATCGGTTGGGAGTTTGAACCAGTCATTTCACTTCCACACTTGCCTCTAATTGACTTTCCTTATTCGTTTCTAATTAATGCAAAGATTAATTTTTGTCCCAATCAAATTGAGCAAGTAAAATGAAAATCGTTTCTCACAAATCGGGAAACCCAACACCTGCTCGGTTGGTTCATGTGAACTGATCAGTTCACTAGTGTTAACCGATCATCTCACTGACCATGAGCCAATCAGTTCACCTAGTGAACTGATCAGTTGTTGGTCCATGTTGTGTAGAATTTAATCAATATAGTTCTCAATCAATCGGACACTCTAATCAATTGGTTCAACACTTGAACTTGATGATTATGAGTCAAGTCGGTTGATGGAATGTTTAATCGAGTACCTAAACACTTTAGTCATCAATTTAAACATCATTCATGGATAAACTCCTCTTCCATGTTAATCCTATGTGTGTGACCATATAGGTCCCATTTCACATTGGCAGTGAAAGTCCATAGCTCACTTTTGACTTCACAATCAAAGAGAGTTTTGTAGTCTTACATCAGTTCTACCTAAGTGAAAAGGAAAGTTAGAGAACAACTTCCAACCTACAATCTATGATTAGTGTTACCATGATTGTATAATTCCTGTGTCACTGACCATCCAGATTGAACTCAGGGCATGGAACGTCCTCAAAATTCAATCCATATTCCTTGACCTCTAAGCAGACTGCCTGAGATACATGTGAGTTCACATATCACATATTAAATCACTTGAGTATGGCCATACATTTCTCAGTCTCTCTTATCAAGGATCCCTAAATGGCATACTCCTTGTAGGAGGGACAAATCCCATATCTATCACTCAGAGTCAAAACCCCATGTGTCAAATTCACCCAATCATCACCTTTATAACACCTGTATTTTAGGAATGCATTTGATGATGTCAAATTGTACCCAATGACATGTGGTGAGTGTAGTAATTTTAGGTCTAAGAACCACTATCACCACTATCACTATGAGACATGATTGTGACTACCATTCCATGGTATCCATGTATCACTCTCACAATGGGTTTGTCTGATATGCTGTTCTCTAACATATATTTGTGTGCTTGACTTGATATCAGATATCATGACTAATGAGACTATGTCATCATTCAACACACACTCTAGTCTTATGTATTATTGTTATCTATTTTGTTTCCACAATAACATCTGACTAGGGACATAACAAGAATGTATGTACTCTTATCATACATATGGTCTCATTGTTCAGGTCCTAAACCTGAAGACATATGTCATCGAGTCACATCATTCATTGGACATCGATCATGTATGTGTCATCATCTCATGACTAAGACAAACATAATAGATGGAACTACAAATCAAGTATCATATGCATCATTTCAATCATTACATGATTGTCTCTTTGGCCATACTATACCAACTGACTCCCACTTGCACATAGAGCTAATCACCCACAAATCATATTCCATGTGATCTTGACATGTCCATCATGTTTTCGCTACACAAGAGCATAGTGGGTAAGCAACATTTGCTTCAAGTCAGTATACTACATGTTTCACATCCCCTCATTGTACGATAGCTCATATGAGATGGAAGTACTGTAGTATGCTATCTGAAATTCCTTTGCCTAACTAGTAGCTTCATTGTTGTCACAATATTTCTATTGAGTCACCAATGGTCGGAACCTCCATAAGTTCATCCATATGAACTTCTAGATCAATACAATATCCTTTACAGTATTCATAACACTAAGGTACTTGTCTTCTTATTGTAGAATTATTCAATTGTCTCATGTTAGAACATTTCCATCTAACAATTCTTATTCCAAGGTCAAATACAATTTGTCATTTGGGATGCTTGCATCAATGTAACCCTTTACACCCAACTCATCCATATTACCATAACTGAGGAACTAATCCTTTTAGAACTTCACAAGTACACAAAGATGTCCTTCATGGTATTCAGTAACTCTTACTAGAGTTTGACAGATAATCATTCGTTGTGTCCAATACATACAAGATACCTGGATATTTATAACATCTTGTCATACAAAATGATGATTTCATATCTTCTTGTCATGTCCAATACATACAAGAAGATAAGATCATATATTCTTATCATGTAAAATACATACAAGACTATTAGTTCATATGTTCTTATCATGTCTAATACATACAAGATAACGAGATGAGTTCATACATGATAGATCCAATTATGAATGCATATGACATCTATCCATGTGTTCCTTATTCATTATAAGAATTGGGACACTGGGCTCTTGAGAGACTAACTCCATGGAATATGGATAGGTTTTCTCTCATCATGTTGAACCCTTTCAGCATCTTGCCAATGTATGCACTTTCTTAGGTAAAAAAGACCTTTTTATCTATCTCTATAGATCTTTATTCCTATCACATAGGATGCTTCTTTTAAAACTTCAGAATGCATTTTGTTGCCAGGTTTTAATATTTGCAGTATAAGGACATTATTCCCCATCAATATGTGGAATATACAAATTCTCCCACTAAATTCTTGTAATCGCACATTACTTCTTTATTCTGACTCAAGTCAAACTCTTTGACTATCTTGTCAAATAGATGATCCTAGTTCTGAAGTTCCTGCTTCAATCCAAAGATTGATCTATGTGACTTTATGGATTTTATTTGTGTTATTGGATTTATAAAACCTTTAGGGATGTGTCACGAATACATCCTGCAAAATATTCCATTTAACGAATGCAGTTTTATCATCCATTTGCCAAATATCATAGTCACATTAAGCTATAATACCAAGCATTATCCTCATGAATTTATCCTTGGTAACTGTTGAAAAGATTTCATCATGTTCAATGCCTTGAACTTATTAGAAACTCTTTGCAGCCAAATTACCCTCCATGTTAGTCTTCTTCTAGAAGACCCAAAAGTACCCTATGGGTTTTACCCCCTCAGGTGGATCAGCAAAAGTCATACTTTGTTGATGTACATGGAGTACATCTTGGATTTCATGGCTTCAAGTCGTGTCTTAGTTTCTATCTCTTACTAGTTTCTAGGTAGACTGTTGACTCATCATATGATCATCTCACTACCTTCTTGTCCATAAGATATCATATATCATCCTATCTCTAGGTGTGTTCTACCAGAACCATGAAATCTGTGTATTACAGGAGGAGCTTTGAGATTCCACAACATTTTCTGATTTCAAGTGTGCGTCTTTTAGTGTTAAGCATGTGCCCAAAAGGAAATTTGAAGTTTAGCTAGTAATCATGTTCTGGTTCATCATGGTGTGATTCCTTCTTTCTGATACACTTCTCATGATACATTATCATTGTGTTTCATGTGGAGTCCATCATGATACATTATCATGATCTTCTAGAAGGTTCTCAAACTCTTGGTTCAAAGTATTTCCATATCAATCATATAGAAATTTCATACTTATACCGAGTTTGTTATGTACTTCATTTATGATCTCCTTGAACACTTCAAGATATTCTTGTTTGTATTTCATTAAATACAAACTATCATATCTATTGATGTCATTAGTAAATATATTGAAGTACCATTGATTACATTTAGCATTTATTCTAAAAGGTCTATATACATCAATATGCATAATCCTTAATAGAATAATTGCTCTCCCACTACATCTAGTGAAGAACCTTTGTCATACTGCACAATGAATGAGATTAGCATGTCTCTATTGGTTGAATAACCAAAATGAGTATGTATAACCATCATATGGTTTTCTTGAAATCCAATCCTCATTTATGCACTGCAAATGACTATGGTATATGCATTCAAGTTTGAGTTATCATGTCATTCATTACATGTGTCATACACATTTGTCTCTTTAACTATCAAGTATAGTTGATGAGACTTAGTCATTGAATTGATTTCATTACACTCTTGTCCAAACAAGATGTATGACGATTTGATTGATGAAAAATGTATAATAGCAATTCACTAATTCTATTATATGCCCATGAATGTCATATTGTAATTGTAAAGGTAGAAACTCTTACTCGACATAGTTTCTAGCTTACTTCTTCTCAGATCCTGAAGTAGAGATCTCTATCTCTTTCATCTTCCTAAGGTCATCTATAAAGAGGTTATTTCCATTTCCTACTTCCTCCTCTCCATATCTTGACTGATGAAGACTTGGACCCAAGCTTGGCCTTATAGCACTTCTTGACCTTGCTTTAGTCTATGGACTTTACAATGTTGATCATTATCATAGGTTTTGTCCTTTATTCATTCATGGTTTGGCATCAACATGCCAAGCACTTTAGATAGTGGTATGGCCAAGTTTCTCATCATTTGGTAAACTGGATATATGATTCACACAACTATTTGTTGAATCATATGTTTGGTCAACTCTTGACTTATATTAAATCACAATTAATCTATATGCACAATCACATTGAGCATATGAGATTATACTTGATCTCCAATACCCAAACATCACTTTTAAGACATTATACCTTTAATTACATGATTTTTAAGATGTATAACCATCTCAAGAATGTAAATGCTTCAAGATATTTATGCAACTCATAGTTCATATATCTTAGCATAAGGTTCTTGATGTCTTAGGCGTCATTGACATACTTCAAGTAAGCATCCAATTTTAGCCTTAAGCGCATTTGGAGTGGTTCTACTAGCTTTGGTCTTTCAAGGACTTTAGAGTTTACTCTCACTATTGAAAACACTTCTCAAAGGTCCCAACCAGATTTGACGTTTTATCCCTTCTATGAACTGATCGAAACGATAATGTATTTGTGTTTGTCATTTGGATTCTAAAAAAGAATTTTGCAACTTTTCAAAATAGTTTTGATTTGTTTGATTTGATAAATTTGACAATATTAATTAGACATTTAATTAACTATCTCTACCACTATTTTGGTCAGATTGATAGCCCTCACCATCAATTCGGAAGATTGTAGCATACAACCTTGTAGTGAGCCAGGATCCAAAACAATTGAGTTATTACTCGGCCAACGCCAACGTCCATATTCAATTATTAAGGTAGGTAACATTTACCAATTGCATCATATGCAATTCTTGGATAGATGATATGCACAACTCTTTTCCATAGTCATCTCCATGCCTCTAAGTGCTTAATCTCATTAAGACCACTTAGTTAAGCATGACCCAAAAGCCAACATGATAGGAGTGCACCCCGCTTGGCCGTCCCACACTACTACCATCACACATCCATAAGATAGAAAGTGCACCATCCTTGGGATGCCCATGCTTGTTGATCAAGCTTTTCATGTGTGTTGCTTATGGAAAGTATCTAAGACTTAATATTATATTGAGGGGTTTGGTATTTATATACATATACGTATCCAATTACCACATATATAGTCATATCATATACACGCTATATCGCACAAGAAAATATGTGAAGCGATAAAGCGATGATTATGGCCATCCTATTGTAATTCCTTGAGCCACATGGAATTACAATCATCTAGGTCTACATCATATGTAGCAAGCTACATAATATGAAGTCATGTGCCTTAGTCGTTCTGGGTTGATCACCTCATCCGATGACTGATCGGCTCGTCTCCCAACCAGTTGGTTGGGTGTCATCAACTGATCGTCTGGCTCTTCCAGGAGATCGTTCTATCAGGTCGTAGTGCACCTCGTTAGGCCACTGATTACTCATCTTGCTCCCTGAGACAGTCATCTCGATCCACCAGTCGATCGTCTTGCTCCATGAGACAGTTGTCTTGGTCCTCCAAACACTCATATGGGCACCCTCCATTCTTCAATATAATAGGAAATAAAGTATCCTACTTTACATATCTCTTTGGGTAACCCCAAGTTACATTCACGGGGAGCAAAGGTAGAAAAGAAGGCTCAAGTTATCTTGAGTTACATCAGGATAGAAGAAAACACTTTATACGCAGAATGAGATGCAAATAGCCACAACCAACCAAGCACACACATAGGGGTTTATAGGACATAATCATGATACACATCCACCATTAAAATCATTTTCAGTTGATGTGTCTCAATTGCATATATATACCATATCATATATGTTTATTGGAATTTGTGATGTTTAATCAGATATGCATATTAGCCAGTTTAAGTATTCACATCGCATGCAATAAATAAATGGCAAAAAAAAATCGATCATATCGATTAATCCTAAGACATAGTATGTTGATGTGGCTCTCATACCACTATTGGGTTTTGTGGAACAGAATATGGAGAGGAAACAAAAAATTTATCTAACCACAAACCCATGACCAGCAGATCGCATAAACAACTATGTAATAGGAAAGATGGTTTTAGCGAGGTGTACTTGGTCCTGAGGCTTGCTCATCGACAATACCTCGCACCTAGTGCAGTCTTCAACCGCCTAGTCTTTGATGGTGTATGTACAACTCCTGCCCTTGACTCATATTGTGGTTGACCGTCATCCTCCTGAGCGGAAGAAACTTGTCGCCTCTATAGATAGTTCACATGAACCACCGAAAACTCTAGTCATCCTGTCTTGAAGGACACTACAAGGAGTCATCCCCCTCTATCGACGTACTAGTCACTGACACACACTCCCATCACATGTTGTGATCCTACAGTTGTCTTTCCCTCATTGTGCCTTCCAAGTCAGGTAGAACTTGCTTGGGCTCTCTCAGTTACCACAACCAGAGAGGACAACAACTTTGTAGAGTAACTGCTATTCTGAGTTGTGTTTTCTGAGAAGCCCCGTGTATCCCTCTATTTATAGTGGAGGGTAGGGCCAGGGTTCCTAGTCTGTACTGGAGTAGAAGGGTCCAGATTTTCCATTAACTGATTGTACTGTGGCAGGCAAACCGGTTATTTGGGCAAGTGATTTGATCGGGTTCACTTTTGAATCAGTCGGTTGGGAGTGTGAACTGATCTGTTCACTTAGTGAACAAGTCTTATACTTCTATATTTGCCTCCAATTGACTTTCCTTATTCGTTTCTAATTAATGCAAAGATTTATTCTTGTCTCAATCAAATTTAACAAGTGAAACAAAAATATTTTCTCACAAACTGGGAGACCCAACACCTTCTCATTTGGTCCATGTGAACCGATCGATTCACTAGTGTGAACCAGTCATCTCACTAACCATGAGTCGATCGGTTCACCCAGTGAACCAATCAGTTGGTGGTCCAGGTTGTGCAGAACTCATTCAATGCAATTCTCAATAAATCTGACACTCTAATCAATTTGTTCAACACTAGAACTTGATGATTCTGAGTCAAATCTATTGATTGAATGTTTAATTGAGTACCTAAAGACTTTAGTAATCAATCTAAACATCATTCACGGATAAACTCCTCTTCCAGGTTAATCTTATGGGTGTGACCCTATAGGTCCCATTTCACATTGGCGGTGCAAGTCCATAACTCAGTTATGACTACACAAGCAAAGAGTGGTGCCTAGTTGCACATCAGTGCTACCCAAGTGAAAAGGAAAGTTGGAGAACAACTTTCAACGTAAAATCTATGATTAGTGTTACTGTGATCGTATAGTTCCTTTCTCATAGTCCATCTTGATAGAACTGAAGGCATGGAATGTCATCCTCTTCAACATTCAATCCATGTTCTTTGACCTCTGAGCATACTATCTGAGATGCATGTGAGTTCACATATCATATATTGAATCACATGAGTATGGACATACATTTCTCAATCTCTCTTATCAAGGGGCCTTGGATGTCATACTCCTTGTAGGAGGGATAAATCCCATATCTATCACACAGTCAAAACCCCATGTGTTAAAGTCACCCAATCATCACCTTTATAATACCCGTGTTTTAGGAATTTGTTTGATGATGTCAAAGTGTACCCAATAACATGTGATGAGTGCAATGATTTTATGTCTAAGAACTACTATCACTATGAGACATGATTGTGACTACCATTCCATGGTATCCATGTATCACTCTCACAGTGGGTCTGTCTGATATACTGTTCTCCAACATATATCTATGCACTTGACTTGATATCATATATCATGACTAATGAGACTCTGTCATCAGTCAACACACACTCTAGTTTTATGTATTACCATTGTCTATTTTGCTTCCACAGTAACATTTGACTAGGGACATAACAAGAATGTATGTACTCTTATCATACATATGGTCTCATTATTCAGGTCCTCAACCTGAAGTCATATGTCACCGAGTCACATCATTCTTTATACATCTATCATGTATGTGTCATCATCTCATGACTGAGACAAACATAATAGATGGAATCTTTTTTATCATTATCAAATAAAGTATCATATAGCTCATTTCAATCATCACATGATTGGCTCTTTGGGCATACTATACCAACATCATTTACCTTTTGTAAAGTATGGATGTCATTCCCCATTAATAGTATGTCATCTACATATAATACAAGGAGTGCAGTCATGCTCCCCCTAGCCTTCTTGTACACACAAGGTTCATCTTCATTTTAACTAAAGTGAAACTCTTTGACTACTTTGACAAATCAAAGATTGCAGCTTCGAGATGCTTGCTTCAATCCATAGAGTGACCTTTGTAGCTTATAGACTTTATCTACGTCCTTTGGATTTATAAAACCTTTAGGTTGTGTCATGTACACATCCTCGACAAGATTCCCGTTAAGGAATGTGGTTTTTACATCCGTCTTCCAAATCGCATAGTCATAGTAGGATGCAATAGAAAGCATGATCCTAATGGACTTAATCATGGCAACTGGAGAAAAAGTTTCTTCATAGTCAACACCTTGAACTTGTCTGAAGCCCTTGCAACCAATCTTCCTTTATAAGTTTGCACATTGCCATCCATGTACATCTTCTTCTTGAAGACCCACTTACACCCTATGGGTTTTACCCCTTCATGTTGATCCAACAAGGTTCATACATTCTTAGTATACATAGATTCCATCTCAGATCTCATGGCCTCTAGCCATTTCTTAGAATCTAGTCCCTATGTAGCTTCTAGATAGGTAGTTGGTTCATCATATATGACCAATTCATTTCCTTATTGAGTTATAAGATATCCAATGTTTCAGGATCAACGAGTGTCCTACTAGATCCTTGAGGTTCCTATGTTACTTGAGGAATTTGAGATTCCACAATAGTTTGTGATTATCTATGTTCATCTATTGATTCAATGTTTTCATATTTATCTCGTACCTCTTTGAGTTCTAGTTTCCTCCCACTGCTTCCTATAGAAATAAATTCCTTTTCTAGGTATACAACATTCCTCGTAACAAACACTTTGTTTTCGGTTGGGTGATATAAGTAGAATCCCCTTATTTTTTTGGGATATAAAACAAAATAACACTTATCAATTTTGGTCCAAGCTTTTCAAAAAATGTTTTCTTGACATAAGCTTCACATCCCCAAACCTTCATAAAAGACACATCGGGACGCTTCCTATACCATATCTCATATGGCATCTTTTGAACCAATTTAGATGATACGCGGTTAAGTGTAAACACGATGGTTGTTAGAGCATTTCCTCAAAAAGATGTTGGAGGATCGGAAAAACTCATCTAAGATCATACAATGTCCAGTAATGTGTGATTCCTTCTTTCTAATACACCCTTATGTTGTGGTGTTCTAGGTGGAGTCCATTGTGATACAATACCACGACCTCTCAGAAGTTCCTAAAATTGTTGGTTTAAGTATTCTCCACATTGATCAGATCAAAGTGCCTTAATTATTTTTGCAGCTTAGATCTATACTTGATTCATGAAATCCTTTAACATTTCAAAGGTTTCTGATTTATGTTTCATCAAGTAAACATAACCATACCTACTAAAATCATCCGTAAAATTAATGAAATATTGATACCCACCTCTAGCATTTGTTCTAAAATGCCCACAAATATCACTATGTATGAGTCCTAATAGATCACTCACTCTTTCGCCTGTTCCTGAAAAGTGAGCCTTGGTCATCTTGCCCAATAAACAAGATTCACATGTCTATAATGATTCAAGATCAAAAGAGTCTAGACAACCATCTTTATGATGTCTAGATATGTGATTTTGATTTATATGCCCTAGACAAAAATGCCAAAGGTACGTTTTGTTTGAGTCATTGATTATTTGTCTGTTGGTTTTTACGTTGTATACATATGATTGTACATCTATCAAATATAGACCATAAGACATTGGGGATCGGCCATAAAAGATCCCATCTTTAGAAATGGGACATTTTCCATTCTTAATAAGAAATTCAAATCCATCCTTGTCCAAACAAGATACAAAAATGATATTCCTATTAATGGAAGGTACATAATAGCAGTTCTGTGAGTCTATTTTCAACCTACTTGGTAGACATAACTCATAGATTCCTACTACATTGGAAGCAACTCTTGATCCATTAGAAACATGTATTTCAACCTCACCTTTTTCTAAAGGCCTACTTCCTTTTAGATCTTTCACATTTGAACAAAAGTGTGATCCACATCCAGTATCAAGTACCCATGATGAAGGAGTAGTAAAGTTAATCTCAATCACGTATACACCAGAAGTAGAGATCTCTATCTCTTACTTCATCTTCATTGATTCCCCTGATCCTCTCCATAGTTTGAGTGTTGAAGACTTGGACTTCAGCTTGGCGGGAGAACGCTTCTCTGTCTTACATGGGTGCTTGGACTCCATTCCACTTATCAATATCATGGAATTACCCTTCTTCATTTATGCTTCAACATTTGTCAAAATGTCAAGAAACTCTAACAGTAGTTTACCCATGTTACACAACTAGTAATACTTGATAAACATGCTATATGATCTATGCAAAGATTGTAAAAATCATATATGTGGCCAACTCTTGACCCAAATGAAATCCCAGTTTCTCTAAACATTCTATATGCCCAATCATACTGAGCACATAGGGTCTAAATGGATCTCCATCTGTTAGTTTGCATTCAAACAATGCCTTAGGTGTACATAGAGTGGATTATACATCCACTGGTATCTTAGGAATATGTAGAACACTTCTCATAGTCCTTAACCAGTTATGGAAATTTATCTCAATAAAATTGTTTGATTTCAACGATGATATACATTTGTTTTGTCAAAACTCCTTTAGATTTTATTTGAATAAAGTTGATGATATTTAATTAGGACGGTAATTAATTATCACTTCCACTATTTTGTTTAAACCGATAGCCCTCGCCATCTATTCAGAAGATTGAAGCCTACAACCTTCTAGTGAGCAACATCTTGATTTCCTCTAAGTCATGGACCAGCTAGGGTTGTCACCCACAACTAGATTCTTTCAGGTAGGCAACTTTTACCGATTGTATCTTATGCAACTCTAGATAGATGTTATGCACAACTCTTTGTCATGAGAATCTCCATGCCTCAAGGTACTTGATCGAATCAAGGTCACCTAGTTCAGTCCAACCCAAATGCCAACACAATGAATATGCACCCTGCTCGGGAAAACCAACATATTCACCATCACACTTCCACGAGATAGACGGTGCACCACGCTAGGGCATGCCCACACTTAGTCAATGTGCTTTTAGAAGGCATCTTATACTTAATATTCATATTGATGGGTTTGGTATTTATATACATATACATATCTAATCACCACATATATAGTATGTATCATTACAAGCTATATCCCACAAGAAAACATGTGATATGATAAAGTGATGAATATGGCCATCCTATTTGTAATTCATTGAGCATTAAGGAATTACTGTCATCTAGGTCTACATCATATGCAACAACCTATTGTTGATGAAGATTTGTGCTTGGGTCGTTTTGGGTTGATCATCTCATCCTATTACTAATTGGCTTGCCTCCTGGTCGGTTGGCTGGTTGTCACCAATCGATCATTTGGCTCCTCCAGACGGTCAGTTTATTAGGTCATTGTGACCAGCAGCTCATCTCGCACCATCAGTTGGTCATATCAATCCCTTAATCATACGTCTGGGCACCCACCATTCTTCGACATAACAGGAATAAAACTATCCTACTTTTACATATTTCTTTGGGAAACCCTGAGTTACATTGGGATGGGCAAAGATACAAGATAAGGATCGAGTAATCTCAAGTTACATCCAGAATAGAAGGAAGGACTCAGTATGCAGACTAACATGCAAACAACCACAACCAACCAAGCACACACAAGGTGTTCATAGGCCATAATAACCATGCTATACATCCAACATCAAAACTATTTTAGGGTGATGTGTATCGATTTCATATATATACCATATCATATAGGGATTTATGGTGTCTAAATCAGACATGCACATTATCCAGTTAAAGTATCAGCATCGCATGCAATAGATAAATGTTAAAAACCAAAATCTGATCATATCAATTTATCCTAAAACATGGTATGTTGATGTGGCTCTGATACCACTGTTGGATTTTGTGGGACAGAACAGGATGCGAAAACAAAAATTTGATCTAACCACAAACCCATAACCAGCAGATTGCATCAACAACTATGCAATAGGAAAGATGGTTTAGCGAGATATACCTGGTCTTTAGGCTTACTCAACAACAATACCTCGTAGGTAGGGCGGTCTTCAACCACCTAGTCTTTGATGACATCTCTGTAGCTCCTGGTGTAGACTTGGATGACAGTTGGCGGTCATCCTCCTGAGTGGCAGGAATCTCCCACCACTATAGACAGTCCACACAGACCACGGAGAACTCTAGGCATCCTAATGGACATACTAGAAGGAGTCATCCCCTTCTGTCAACATACTAGTCACTGACACACTCTCCCACCACTAGTTGCTTTTCTACAATTTTCTTTCCCACATTGTTCCTCCCTGGATGGGTAGAACTTGCTTGGGCTCTCTCAGTTACCAAAACCAGAGAGGACAACAACTTTGTAGAACAATTTATATTCTTAGTTTTGTGTTCTGAGAAACCCCATGCACCCCTCTATTTATAGTAGATGGAAGGGTCAGGCTTCCCAGTCTATGTAGGAGTAGAAGGGTCCGAAATTTTCATGAATAATTTCCACTACGGTAGGCGAATTGATCATTTCATAATTGAAACGGTTGTTTGGCAAGGTGAGCATTGGTTCACTAGTGAACCATTCGATTGAGAGTGTGAGTTGATCAGTTCACCTAGTGAACCAGTCATTTCACTTTCCAGACCTTCCTATAGTTGTTTCCTTATTCATTTCTAATTAGCACAAAGATTAATTCTTATTCCAATCAAATTGAACAAGTGAAATGAGGATCTTTTCTTACAAATCAGGAAACCCAACACTTGCTTATTTGGTCCAAGCTAGTCGATTAGTTCACCAGTGTGAACCGATCATCTCACTGGCCATGAGCCAATAGGTTAACCTAGTGAACCAGTTAGTTGGTGGTTCAAGTTGTGCAGAACTCAGTCAATGAAGTTCTCAATCAATATGAAACTCTAATCAATTAGTTCAACATTTGAACTTGATGATTTTGAGTCAAGTCTATTGATTGAATGTTCAACTACGTACCTAAACACTTTAGTAATCGATCTAAACACCATTCATTGATAAACTCCTCTTCAAGGTTAATCCTATGTGTGTTACTCAATAGGTTCCATTTCACGTTGGTAGTGAATGTCCATAACTCACTTATGATATCACAAGCAAAGAGTGGTGCCTAGTCGCACATCAGTGTTACCCAAGTGAAGAGGAAAGTTGGAGAACAACTTTCAACCTACAATCTATTATTGGTGTTATAGTGAATGTATAGTCCATTTGTCACTGATATCCAGATTGAACTCGAGGCATGGACTTGTCATCCTCTACAAATGTTCAATCCATGTTTCTTGAAGTAGATAAGACTGTATGAGATAAATGCAAGCTAAATATCATATATTGACTCACATGTACATCGCCATGTATTTCTCAGTCTTTCTTATCTAGTGGTCAAGATATCATACTCCCTTAGATGGGACAAATTCCATATCTATCACTCACATTCAAGTCCCCATGTCAAAGTCACCCAATCATCACTGTTATAACAACCCATGTATTAGGAATGTGTTTGATGATGTCAAAGTGTACCCAATCACATGTGATGAGTATAGTGATTTCAATTCTAAGAACTATTGTCACCACCAATACTATAAGAGATGATCCTAACTAACCAAGTGTGGTTTCCATGCATCAGTCTTATAGTGGGTCTGTCTGATACACTGATCTCTAACATGTATCTATATGCTTGGTTTGATATCATATATCATGACTGATGAGATTATATCATCAACGAACACACCCTCTAGTCTTATGTACTACTCATGTCTATGGATATTTCAACAATAATAACTGACTAGGGACATAACCTGAATGTATACTCTTAACATCCATATGATCTCATTTTTCAGGTCCTTAACCTAAATACATACATCATTGAGTAATACGATTCTTTAGACATCTAACATGTTATATCATTATCCCAAAATAGATTAAACATATATACATAATTTGCCTTTATTATTATTTAAATCATTTACAAAGTATGCCATTACAATCATCATATGACTGGCTCTATGGGCATACATACCAACAGACTCCCACTTACACTTAGAGCCAATCACCCATGAACCTCATTCCTTGTGATCTAGCATAACCATCCAGCTTATGCTATGAAACTTCCTTAGTCAAGGGATCATCAATATTGTCTTCAGTTGGTACTCTACAAATCTTCACATCTCCTCGTTGTACGATCTCTCGTATGAGATAGAAGTGTTGTTGTATGTGATTGGATAGTTGATCTGATCTGGGTTCTTAGCTTGTGCAATAGCTCCATTTTTGTCACAATAAAGCTAAATTGCATCACAGATGCTAGGAACCACCCCAAGTTAAGAGATGAACTTTTTGATGCACACAGCCTCCTTTGTCGTGTGGGATGCATCAATATACTCAACCTCTATCATAGAATCTGCAACTGTCTCTTGCTTGGAACTCTTCCATCTCATAGCTCTACTCTTGACGCAAAACACAAATCAGAACTGTGATCTGGAATCATCTTTACCGGTTTGGAAGTTTGCATCAGTGTAACCCTTTACCACCAACTCTTCATCACCATTGTAGATGAGGAACTGAACCTTAGTCCTTATCAAGTACTTTAGGATGTTCTTCATTGCTTTCCAGTGAGCTTCTCTAGTATCTGACTGCTATCTGCTCATCATGTTGAGTGCATACAAGACATCAGGACGTGTGTACAACATTGCGTACATGATGGATCCAATTGTTGATGCATATGGATTCCCATTCATGTGTTCCCTATCTTTACAAGATTTTGGACATTGAGCTCTAGAGATGGGAACTTCATGCCTCATGGGTATGTTTCCTCTCTTTGAGTTCTCCATGTTGAACCTCTTCAATACTTTGTCAATGTATGTACTTCGACTTAGTCCAAGAAGCCTTCCATATCTATCTCTATAGATCGTGATTCCTAAGATATATGATGCTTCTCCCTAGTCTATCATTGAGAATGTATTTCTAAGCCATGCATTTACCTTTTGTAAAGCAGGTATGTCATTCCCCATCAATATTATGCCATCTACATGCAATATGAGTAATGTAGTCATGCTCCCACTAACCTTCTTGTACACACAAGGTTCATCTTCATTTTGACTGAAGACAAACTCTTTGACTTCTTTGTCAAGTCAAAGATTCCATCTCCGAGATGCTTGATTTAATCCATAGATTGCCTCTATAGCTTTCATACTTTATTTTCATCCTTTAGATTTATAACACCTTCAAGTTGTGTCATGTATACATCCTCCACAACATTCCCATTAAGGAATGTGGTTTTAACATCCATCTTCCAAATCTAATAGTCATAGTAGGCTGCAATAGAAAGCATGATCTTGATGGACTTAATCATGGCAACTGGAGAAAAGGTTTCATCATAGTCAACACCTTGAACTTGTTTGAAATCCTTTGCAACCAATCTGCCTTTATAAGTTTAGACATTTCCATCCATGTCGGTCTTCTTCTTGAAGACCCACTTTCACCCTATGCATTTTACCCCTTCAGGTGGATCCACCAAGGTACATATCTTGTTACTATACATGGATTCCATCTCAGATTTCATGGCCTCTAGCCATTTCTCAGAATTTGGTCCATGTGTAGCTTCTAGATAGGTAGTTGGCTCATCATCTATTACCAACAGACTGCCTTCTTGAGTCACAAGATATCTAAATCATTCAGTCTCAAGGTGTTTCCTACTAGATCTATGAGGTTCTTGGGTTACTTGAGGAATTTGAGATTCCACAATAGTTTGTGATTCTCTATGTTCCTCTTATTCATCTATTGGTTCAATGTTTTCTTGTTGGTCTCAAACCTCTTCGAATTCCACTTTCCTCCCACTTCTTTGTTTGGAAATAAATTTCTTTTCTAGGAATACAACATTCCTGGCAATAAAAACTTTGTTGTTGGTTGGATGGTATAAGTAGTATATTGGGATATCTAACAAAATAACACATAACATATTTGGGTCCAAGATTTTCAAGAAATGTTTTTTGGCATAAGCTTCACATTCCCAAACCTTCATAAAAGACACTTCCCGTACAATATCTCATATGGTGTCTTTTGAACCGATTTAGATGGTACGTTGTTAAGTGTAAACGCAGCGGTTGTTAGAGCATGTCCCCAGAAAGAAGTTGGAAGATCGACAAGACTCATCATAGATCGCACCATGTCCAGTAATGTGCAATTCTTTCTTTCTGATACACCATTATGTTGTGGTGTTCCAGGTGGAGTCCATTGTGATACACAACCATGGGCTCTCAAAAGGTCCTCAAGCTCTTGATTTAAGTATTCTCCACCTCGATCAGATCAAAGTGCCTTAATTCTTTTGCCAAGTTGGTTTTGTACTTCATTCATAAAATTCTTGAACCATTCAAGGGTTTCTGATTTATGTTTCATCAAGTACACATATCCATACCTACTAAAGTCATCAGTAAAGGTACTAAAGCACTGATACCCACCTCTAGCATTTGTTGTAAAAGGCCCACATACATCAGTATGTATGAGTCTTAATAGATCACTCACTCTCTCACCTTTTCTTGAAAAGAGAGCCTTGGTCATCTTACCCAATAAACAAGATTCACATGTTTCTAATGATTTAAGACCAAAAGAGTCCAGATAACCATCTTATGCATTCCAGATATGTGATTTTCATTTATGTGCCCTAGACGACAATGCCAAAGGTATGTTTTGTTTGAGTCATTGACTTTATGTCTTTTGGTGTTTATGTTGTATACATTTGTCTATATATCTATCAAATGTAGACCATAAGACATTGGGACCCTGCCATAAAAAAAATCCCATCTTTAGAAATAGAACATTTTCCATTCTTAATAAGAAATTCAAATCCATCCTTGTCCAAATAAGATACAGAAATGATATTCCTATTAATGGAAGGTAAATAATAATAATTCTGTAATTCTATTATCATCCCACAGGGTAGAGATAACTCATAGGTTCCTATTGCACTAGCAACAACTCTTTCTCCATTAGTAACATGTAGTACAACCTCATCTTTAACTTAAGGCCTACTTCCTTTTAGATCTTTCACATTTGAACGAATGTGTGATCCACATCTGGTATCAAGAACCCATGATGAAGAAGTAGTAAAGTTAATCTCAATCACGTATACACCAGAAGTAGAGATCTCTATCTCTTGCTTCATCTTCCTTGATTCCCTTGATACTCTCCATAGTTTGAGTGTAGAAGACTTGTACTTCATCTTGGTGGGAGAATGCTTCTCTGCCTTGCATGTGTCCTTGGACTCCATTCTAATGATCACTATCATTGAACTATCCTTCTTCATTTGTGATTCAAAATTTATCAAAATGCAAGAAACTCTGACAGCGGTTTAGCCATGTTACACAAGTAGTAATACTTGATAAACATGCTATATGATTTAGGCAAAGATTGCAAAATCATATCTGTGGCCAACTCTTGCCCCAAAGGAAATCCCAATTTTTCTAGACATTCTATATGCCCAATCATATTGAGCACATGGGGTCTAACTGGATCTCCCTCTGTCAGTTTGCATTCAAACAACACCTTAGGCATACATAGAGAGGATTCTACTTTCGTTGGTATCTTAGGAATATGCAGAATACTTCTCATAGTCATTAACCAGTTATGGAAATTTATCTCAATTAAATTGTCTGATTTCAATGATGATATCTTTGCCATTTGATTCTATAAGAGAAAATATTTTCATTTTGTCAAAAGTCCTTTTGATTTGATTTGAATAAAGTTGATGATATTTAATTAGGTTGTTAATTAATTATCACTCCCACTATTTTGTTCAAACTGATAGCCCTCACCATAAATTCAGAAGATTGCAGTGTACAACATTCTAGTGAGCAAAATCCTAATTTCCTCTAAGTCATGGACTAGCTAGGGTTGTCATGCCCAACTCTTTGTCATGTACATATCCATGCCTCAAGGTGCTTGATCCGATCAAGGTCACCTAGTCAAGTCTAACCCAAATGCTAACGCAATGAATATGCACGCTTCTAGGGCAGACCCCCATATTAACCATCATACTTCCATGAGATAGACGGTGCACCACGCTAGGGCGTGCCTACACTTAGTCGATCAAGTTTTTCATGTGTTCTTCTTTTGAAAGGCATCTTAAACTTAATATTTATATTAAGGGGTTTTGTATTTATATACATATACGTATCAAATCAGCACATATAGTATGTATCATATACATTCTATGTCCCACCAGAAAACATGTGATGAGATAAAGTGATGATTATGGACATCCTAGTTGTAATTCCTTGAGACACAAAAAATTATAGTCATCTAGGTCTACATCTTATGCAACAACCTGTTGTTGATGTAGATATGTTCTTGGGCCATTCCGTGTTGATCAACTCATCCTATGACTGATCGGCTCACCTCCTGGCTGGTTGGTTGGTTATCACCAACTGATACTCTAGCTCCTCCAAAAGGTCAGTTTTTTGGGTCATCGTGCTCCTCGTTAGGCCACCAACCATTTGTCTCGCACCATTACTCAGTGGTCTTGGTCCTTTAACTGCTCTTCTGGGTGCCCATTGTTCTTTGAAATAATAGGAAATAAAACTATCCTACTTTTACATATTTGATGGGAAAACCCCAAGTTACATTTGGGGGGAGCAAAGGTACAAGATAAGGCTTGAGTTATCTTGAGTTACATCCAGAATAGAAGGAAGGGCTCAATACACAGACCAAGATGCAAACAACCACAACTAACCAAGCAGACATATAGGGGGTTTATATGCCATAACCACGCTACACATCCACCATCAAAACTATTTTAGGGTGACACATATCGATTGCATATATATACCATATCATACTGTGTTGTTTAATCATATATGCACATTAGTCAGTTAAAGTATTTACGTCACATGCAATAAATAAATGGTGAAAAACAAAAATTCGATCGTATCGATTTATCCTAAAATATATTATGTTGACGTAGTTCTGATACCACTGTTGGGTTTTGTGGGACATAACAGGCCACAGAAACAAAATTTTTATCTAACCACAAACCCATGACCAGTAGATCGCATCAACAACTATGCAATAGGAATGATGGTTTATAAAGATATACCCGGTCTTGAGGCTTGCTCAGTGACAATACCTCATAGCTAGTGCAGCCTTCAACCACCTAGTCTCCAATGGCGTCTTTGCAGCTCCTGGTGTAGACCCAAAGTATGGTTGACGGTCGTCCTCCTGAGATGAAGAAATTTCCCACCTCTATAGATAGTTTACATGGACCACCAGGAACTCTAGTCATCCTTATGGATAGATAAGAAGGAGTTTCCCACTTCTATTGGTGTACTAGTCAATGACACACTCTCCCACCACCAGTTGCTTTGCTATAGTTGTCTTTCCCTCACTGTTTCTTCCTAGATGGGTAGAACTTGCTTGAGCTCTGTCAGTTACCAAAACCAGAGAGGAAAACAACTATGAAGAACAACTGATGTTCAGAGTTGTTTGTTTTGATGAGCCCCATGTACCCCTCTATTTATAGTAGAGGGCAAGGTCAGGGTTCCCGGTCTGTGCGGGAGTAGAAGGGTCCAGAATTTCCATAAATAATTTGCACTGCGGCTGGAGAACTGATCATTTCATAACTAAAATGGTCATTTGGCAAGGTAAGCCGATCATTTCACTAGTGAAACGGTCAGTTGGGCGTGTGAGCCCATCTATTCACCTAGTGAATCAGTCATTTCACTTCCCAGACATGCCTACAATTAACTTTCCCTGTGCGTTTCTAATAAATGCAAAGATTAATTCTTATTGCAATCGAATTGAACAAGTGAAATGAGGATCTTTTCTCACAAATTGGGAAACCCAACACTTTCTCATTTGGTCCAAGTGAACCGATCAGTTCACCAATGTGAACTAGTCATCTCACTAACCAATATTCGATCTATTCACCCAGTGAACCAATTGGTTGGTGGTTTAGGTTGTGCAGAACTCAGTCAATGCAATTCTCAATCAATTTCATACCCTAATCAGTTGGTTCAACATTTGAACTTGATGATTTCGAGTAAATTCTATTAATTGAATGTTCAATTGAGTACCTAAACACTTTAGTAATCAATCTAAACATCATTCAAGGATAAACTCCTATTCTAGTTTAATCCTATGTGTATGACCCTATAGGTTCCATTTCACATTGGCAGTGAATGTCCATAACTAACTTATGACATCACAAGTAAAGAGTGGTGCCTAGTCGCACATAAATGCTAACCAAGTGAAGAGGAAAGTTGGAGAACAAATTTCAACCTACAATCTGTTATTGGTGTTATAGTGAATGTATAGTCACGTTGTCACTAATATCCAGATTGAACATGAGGCATGGACTTGTCATCCTCTAGAAACATTCAATCCATGTTTCTTGAACTAGAGCAGATTGTCTAAGATAAATGCAATCTCAATATCATATATTGACTCACATGTGCATGGCCAGGTATTTCTCAATCTCGGTTATCAAGTGGCTAGGATATCATACTCTCTTAGGAGGGACAAATTCCATATCTACCACTTACAGTCAAGTCCACATGTGTCAAAATCACCCAATAATCACTGTTATAACAACCCATATTTTAGGATAGTGTTTCATGATGTCAAAGTGTGCCCAATCACATGATATGAGTGTAGTGATTTCAAGTCTAAGAACTACGGTCACCACCAATACTATAAGAGATGATCCTAACTAACCAAGTGTGGTTTCCATGCATCACTCTTATAGTGGTCTATCCGATATATTATTCTCTAACATGTATCTATGTGCTTGGTTTGATATCATATATCATGACGATGAGATTCTGTCATCAACCAACACACACTCTAGGCTTATGTATTATTGATGTCTATGGATATTTCCATAATAGTAACTAACTAGGGACATAATAAGAATATATACTCTTAACATATGTGTGATTTCATTGTTCAGGTCCTTAACCTAAAGACATACATCATTGAGTAATATGATTCTTTAGACATCTAACATGTTATACCATTATCTCAAAATAGATTTAACATATATATGAAAATTGCCTTTATTGTTATTCAAATCATTTACAAAGTATGCCATTACAATCATCATAGGATTGCCTCTATGGGCATACATACTAACAACTTTTGGTGTCCAGGAATGAAGTGAGACATAGCCACTTATATGGCTAGTTATCTGATGTTCCAGATGGTGAAGGTTGAGCACCAATGACCTAGTGGGTTACTACAACTGATTGAGATTGTTGACTGGATGTGGGAGCAAATATTGGTCTTCCCAAAAAAAGAAAATGGACTTCCTAACCAAATCAGCACACATCCTTTCCTTGAAAACCAATGGCAAAGTGTCATACTTAGATGAGATGTGCATTAGAGAGATAGTCCAGTTGTGTGGTGTTTCAAGTTCAATTGTCTCTGAACGTAACCCTAAGTTCACCTCAAAGATGTGGAAACCAAGTCCAATTGGAACTCGATACCAAGTTGAAGTTCAACACAACATATCACCCCCAAACTGATGGTCATTTGGACCGTACAATCCAGTCCCCAAAAGATTTGTTTAGAAAATGTGTGCTAGATTGGGGTGAATCATGGGAGCGATACCTACCCTTTAGCTGACTTTTCCTACAACAACAATTACCAAGCCAGTGTCAGGATGCCTCTATATGAAGCTCTTTATGGTATGTCATGTCAATCATTGCTTCAGTGGGATGATGGAGGTTAGAGGACCTTTCTCAAGTTAAAGGAACTATAGTTATATGGTGATAAAGTTTCTTTGATCAATTAGAGGCTAAAGAGAGACCAAAATTGACAGAAAATGCATGTTGATGCAAGTGAGCACATTTACATTTTATTGTAGGTGATTATGTGTTTCTAAAAATATGACCCCTCTGAGCTATAGCAAAAAACATAGGAAAAATAAGTCCCCAATATGTGGGTCTGTTTGAGGTTCTAGAATGGATTGGAAAGGTTGCTTATCATTTAGATTTACCTCCATAGTACAATATGATGCATGATGTGTTCAATGTGTCCAATATGATGCACTATGTGAAGGATCCAGCCCATGTGATGAATGTTGAATCTATAGAACTCTAGGGGAGGTTGTCATACCTTGAGTCACTTGTGAGGATAATAAAAACATTCTTATGGTAAAGGTTCTTTAGAAGTAGCATGGTGAGGATGAATCCACGTGGGAGCTAAAGACGGACATAGAAAAGTCTCATCACAAAATTTTTGGATGACTAGATGAATTTTGAGGACACAATTCGTGTAAGAGGGAAAGGATGCTATAACATGGATTTTCACATGTAACTATACATATATTTGAATGCAAATATTGGATTGATAAGAATATATTAGAAAGATTTATGTCTTATTTGCATGTTTTGGTTTGAGAATGCAATTTCACCTTCAACAAGGAACTTCATGTATTTTACTATTTTCAATAACCCATTGATATATATTGACTACAAAAATAATGGAAAATCCAGTAATGAAGGAATTACTAAATGTAACATAGAATTGGTATTTAAATAGGGACATGTGTGGAAATTTCCTAGAAAAGATAAGTTGAAGGCAACTGATAAGCTATATTCAACTCAATATTGCACGTAATGAGAAAATGCATTAAAACGGATTGCTTTCCTAGTTTGACTGAGAAAAAGGATTATTTGATACCTTTTATAATTCCAATTAATGGAAAACTTGAAGAAAAAGAAAAGTAATCTTAATTTTCATATCTTAGACTCAAATCTTCTGACACCAAGATTTAATTAATAAATGTTTTCCTTTAAAATTTGGAGTTAATTAGATAAAAGAGGAGAGAGTTATTGAATTAATTACTTTTTTTCAAAAAAGATTGGGATCATGGATAAATGTATCAAATGTCACGTAATAATTGAATCATGAAATAAGGGATCAACCCTTTGATGTCAGTCTTTATTGGGACCTTTCGATCACAAATCAAAGGGCATGAGATTGTCTCCTACCTTTCACTAAATAGGAAACTGAATAGTATCCTTTTTCTTTCTCACTTTTCTCTCTCTCAAATCCAGGCACACACCTAGAATTCCTCCCATCAAGATTGAGAGATGATTAAAATTGGTAACCTCTAGTTTTTCTTGGCTTTGAAAGGATATAATAGGTTTCCCCATCTTGTAAATCCTCACTTGCAAACCCTCCTAATGTCATATCTTTCCAAAGGGGGTAGAATCTCACTACAAGTCTGCTACCCTTCTCACGAGATTGTGTATGACTCAAGAAGTATCTTTCTACCTTCAAATTTGATTCAACCCTCTACTCTTCCCTTCGTTCTCTTCACTACGCAACCTAGAGATCCCCCTTCGTCGACCTCTCTTTTCCATCCTCCACCCAACCAATTGAGGTCATCATTGAGTTCATCCAGATAGGCTGAAGATGACAATGACTTTGCCTAACACTAGGGGAGTTGGAATCTCAGAGTCAACCATTAAGTTGACATACACAATAGGTTTTTTGTGACACTAAAGGAAGAAAATGATGTAGAGTGAAATCTCTTCTCTTCCCTGTGTCCCATGTAGTAAGGTAAAGGGTAATCCCATTTTATCCTTCCTTTTTCTCACATACACATGTGAGTGTGGGTGCTGACGTGGTGTGAGCTAATTCACTCAACTGTGGCCCTACAACACACTGCCTTTTCCCTGTTAGCTGTCTAGGTAGCAAATTTTTATTGGTCAAAACCATTCTAATTTTGTAAAAATTCTAGAAAGTTGTAGGAAGATGCAAATATAACAAATATTTTTTCTCAGTCCAATAAAGTTGGTTCCATGACGTAGTTCTATCTACAATTCCAAACATGCATAAAGATGTAATCTTTAATGTAACATATACATGAAAACCCTAATTTCAAAAATTTTGTGATAATAGATTGTTTAATTGATTTTAATGTATAAAGTCTAACCTTTTTGGATAAAAGAGCATCTTGGATATAATTTAGGTTAAAACTTCACATGTAGCTAAAATTAGGGTTTCCTAAGATGAAAATCATTAAAATCACATACTAGGGTTAGAGAATCCTAACATTAATGAAACCCTAATTTGATCCCAAAACCCTAACTTAGAGCCTGAATCAATCATAATGGCTATTTTATGAACATAAAAGTATGACTTGGGTGTTATGCATTAATTACATGGTGATTTCTTGATTGGTTGCATTTGCCCTTATGTTCTTGGCCATTAAGTTATGTCTGATAAAGGTATGTGGCTACATCAATGACAATTCTCCTTATCGACTTCTATGTTTTTCAAAGTTTTCCTGATTGGACTGCAATTAAATTGCTTGGTTGTTTTAATTCTTGTAATCTATACGGCCCATATGAGTATCACATTTTATAAATATTACTTGCTAAACTATATTATATATGTAGGTTTATGGTACATGTGGGATGTATGAAAGTCATTGTGATGACGGGTGATGAAGATGGGATATAGAGATTACCAATAGACCAAGATGGGATAGGAAATCAATTATTAGGCGAAGCTGGGAAAGGAAGGCCAAAACAAACCAAACCCAGGAATGGGAAGGTTATGAGAAGTCCACTGTGGGAACAAAAACCTAGTGAGAGGTACCCCACAAAGAACACAGAGTAAGTGGGTATACCATAGAGATTGAGTAACTAAGGGTTGAGAAGTCAGAAAGAAAAATGAATGTTTGGTTAGGTAATGATAATTGTTTCTATGGCTATTTATGTTGTTACTCCTACATGCAAATATTTTGTTTCCCCAATATAGTCAGTAAATCTTGATATAGTGACTGCATTTTTTCTTCACATAGTTTTAGGTTAACTTCTAGTAATATTGAAAGACGGACATCCAAAGAAGAAGGAACCAAATAAATGATGCTTAAAGTTATCTTGGAGGAATTAGGTAGTTAGATTTATTTCCTATTGAAAACATTAGTTTTCCATCCCATGTAACTCCCTTGATGAGATTTCATTTTCATATTGTTATCAAAATCTTTTCACTCAAGGAATTTTTAAATTATTATTGGTTATTTGTGAAACATTGATCATGTAATCGTGATAATGGCCCTTTCCCTCTCGGTACACCTTAAATGGGGATCACAGGTGGAGGGGGTTGTTACACATCCCATATATTCGGAATCAAGATCTAGAAGGCTTCTTGGACTAAGTAAAAGTATATACATTGATAAAGTGTTGTAAAAGGCTCAACATGCAAGGGTCTAAAAGATAAAAGTTAGCTATATAATGTAACACCCCTGACCTAAGCCTTAATCATAGATGTTTGCTTAATAAAGTTGATTATATGCTTGCTCTTATCTTTTGAAAAGTAATTATGGCTCAAGAGGAACTTATGTTTCAAATTTAGTCCTTTTTTAATAATGTTGAAACAAAGTTTTGCCTGTTTTGGGTAGTTTTACCTCACAATTCCTCATTAGGGGTAATGTTATGTGAAGACTTGATGAGAATGAACTATTTGAAGGAATAATTTTAAATATTATTGTGAGAAAAGCTTATCAAATTAATTTGATAAATAACCTTGGGGAATGAGGGCATGATAAAAGGAATTTGTTCCTTTGTATCCTTTCCTTCAGGGACATGGCAATCAAATGAGTCTTATGACACTTGATGTGCATGAGTTAAAAAGTGCTCTCTTAATTCTTGAGAAAGTATCAGTTCATCTAGGATTTTGATTCCAAAGATAAAATATGTGCCTTTAACAAAAAGAAAGGCAAAAATGATGAGGATGTGATGTATTTTAGACACATGTGACAGATACCAAAGTAAGGATTCTGGTATCTGAGAAATACCAGATGGTAATGGAAAACAAAAGACATAACTCCTAATAAGATGATGTGGGAAAACTTTTAATTAGATTATTCATGTTGGTCAATTGGATTGGCCAACTGTAAAATCAGTCTAGCTACATAAAACACGTATGGACATCATATGTTAGGAGTTTATGCTCTGCATAAACATAACATTGATAGAGAGGTGATAATTGAATAAATAATTATAAGATCATTTGAAGTATGAATCACACTTCTTCGATATAGAAGGTATTACTTAACACAGTATACATATTGTAAGTCAATAATGAAAAGGCAATCGAATATAGGCTTTGTATGATAGATTCAAATGATAAGTCTGAGTAGGAGAACCTGGCATTGGACATAGCTTTATGCAATCTCCATGACATTAAGATGCAATCTATAGATGTGATGAAATAGGTAACAACTACCTTCCTTTTCCTGGGATTTCAGGGACGAAATCCTTGTTAGGGGTTTATAATTGTAACACCCCTGACCTGGGTTAAGCCTTAACCCTAGATGTTTTTCTTAATAAAGTTGATTATATGCTTTCTATTATCTTTTTAAAAGTAATTAAGGCTCAATAGGAACTTATGTTTCAAATTTAGTCCTTTTTTAATAATGTTGAAACAATGTTTTGCCTATTTTGGACTAAAGTGCAAATTACCCATGTTGAGGGGTTAACTTGCAAATGTCACATGATAAAATGTTCCTCAAGTGTTGGAGCATCATAAGAATAAGAATGATGCTTAGGTATGGCTTCCACAATCCTGAGTACCAAGAAAGAGCTTGTTGAGCAATGTTTGTGCATTAAAACCTAGTTTTGGTGTAATGTGCAATTTACCCAAAACCTAGGGTTTAATATGCAAAATATCACTTCTAGAGAGTCCCTAATGTTTCTTGGCATCATGTGGAGGCAAGTAAATGAGAGGGGCATCTCATTTAAGCTACTTGGAGGAGAGAAAATCTTGATATTAAAATAATCAAGATTTAAGCATAATTGAAACCCTAATTCAATTTAACGCAAAAATAAATATATTAATGGAAGTGCCCTTCAACAAAAAATGAGATGGTTGAATTTGCATAAGAGTGGACGTCCTTTTTCATTGCAAAGTAAAAAAGGATGTCTTTGTGTGCAAGGAGTTGAGGGGGAGATGTGGCATCAATTTAGGAAAATAAAGGAATTAATTATTACTTTCTCTCTCATTGAATTTTCATTATAAAAACACCATTTACAACTCAAATGAAAGGATTTTTCGATTCTTCTTTCACTCTTTGCTAAAATAACAACCACGGGAGCTTAGGAGCAGGAGGAGGATGATCCCCGACCTGTAGGTAATCTCCATGGTCTTCTTTCACCTTGATTTCATGGTGGAAATCGAAAATCAATGCTTGATTTCTTCTTTTCTCCATTCAATCTTCAACCTTAGCCATTCTTTTCAGCCAAAGACTTGAGTAAAAGCCTTTTTAAGTTGAGAAATCTTCTTCTACCATTAAATACTTGGAGTTTGGAGCTTTGAATCTTCTTTGAAGGCGGGTTATATAACTTGAACCCTTGAATGTTATTATTGATTTCATATCTTTATCAACTGTTGATTCTTTCTTTATTCTCAAAAATCTATTTGGTTGATTGATGAAATCAACATGAAATTCACAACAAGTTTTGAAGAAACGTAGCTTGATGATGATGACTTAAGATCAAACAGTTTCAAAGGACTTAAGATCAAACAGTCTCAAGACCGTTTGAGATCAAATGGTCCCAGACCATTTGGAGGACAAGTGATGATATAGTTGAAGGATGATTCAATTTGTTACAATTTATTTGATCTTAATGGCTCCATTTGTGAATGATCCATCTATTATAAACCCTAATCGGGTTGAGTGTTGAATCCTTAAGTGAATTGAATCAATTTAAGGGTTGATTGACCCAAACGGTCTCAAGACCGTCTGGAGGTCAACCAAACAGTCTCAAGACCATTTGAGTGGTCTATGGTTGAGTATGATTGGATGGTTGAAGGTCCAATGGTTAGCAACTAATGAATAATTAATAGTTCAATTAATGATGGATTCAATGAAGTAAATCCCTATTTGATTTGAGTGAATGGAACCCTAGTTGATCCTCTCGATTTCAAGATGTTTTGGACCAAACAGTCTTGAGACAGTTTGGGGTCCAATTGGATCAAGACCGTTTGGGGTCCATTTGATCAAAACTATTTAAGAGGTTCAATACAATCAAAATCGTTTAGGATCGTTGACCATTTGAGATAGTTGACCGTTTGAAAGGAAACAGTTTCAAGACCATTTAAGGGATTAAGGGACAAGACCGTTTGAAGGTCTAACCCCAAGACCGTTTGAGGGTGTGACACCAAGACCGTTTAAAGGACATGATAAAAACCGAATGGAGGTCCAAATTGGTCCTAAACCCAATAAAGAATTACATGGTCTGAAACTAATAGAAGGTTTGATTTATCAAAACCAATTGAGGTCTATTTGATCAAGAACATTTAAAGGTGCAATTAGTTCAAATTATGAAAAGACCAATAACCCCATGACTGGTTGAAAAATATACTAATGTTGATTACAATGGAAGTACCTTTAGGGTACTTAAATAATTAATGTAATTAGAGTACTCATCCTTTAATGCTTATGAATGAAAATAAGTACACTATGATAATCATAGGTGTATGTATTCTAATGAAGGGTTGAACTAACCTAATTGATGGGGCAATCTTGATTGAGATGAATTGGAATATGAGAAATTCTAATTGATGTGAATAGTAAACCTTAACCCAAATCTAGGGTAATGGAGTAACCCTAATCTAGGGTAAGGACATGAGGAATCCTAATTCAAGGTAACATAATGAAAAACCCTAATTCAAGGGGATGCTTCATGAAACCCTAATTTCAGGTAAAGCTACATGAGACCCTAATTTTGGTGGGAAAGATATAAGAACCCTAATATAGGGTGATGTTATAAGAAACCCTAATACAGGGTGTTTCCTAGGGGAAACACGGCCGTGCTGGTCGGTACGGCCGTGGGATGAAGGTATTGAAATCCTAACTGGAGACTGTAATATATGTAACCCCAAATCTTGGTAATGAAATGAGAAACCCTACCTTTAATTTTGGGTAAGGGAATGAAAATTCCTATGTGATATAGAATAAGAAGCTTTAACCCTAATTTAGGATAATGCCATGATAAATCCTAACCCTAATGAAGGGTGATGGTATGTGAAACCCTAATCCTAATAATGGAATAGTGGCTAATATCTGGATGAAGGAAATACCTAAAGTAGTTGATTATAGGCAACCTTATAGCAAGCAATGCTTTAATCTGAGATGAGTCCATATCATTTATGATAGTCGGACAATTCTTACGTGTGTTCTATGACTTATACACTTTATGATAAAGGTGATAGGTTAGTGGATAAAAGTATTAAGATGGGAAAATACCTTAATACAATATAAGTTGATAAACTTAAGTAAAGTTAAAAGTGATGAGGGAAGTAATACTTCAAGACCTCATAGATATCACATCCATCTCTTTAAGAGTGATACCCCTTGATGCATCTAAAATCCAACATACTTGGATGAATAACATATGAAGAGTGTTATCCTAATTGTTACATTAAAAATGTTTTAATGGGCCTTGAGAGCCATATGAGTAAGTTGTTGCCTAGTAAGAGGTACCAAGATGATTATAAAAGTCTCTTGTAAGAGATGATAATGTTCATAATAAACCAAGAAATGGAAACTCAGTAATATGATAACAATAACAAAAAGGATACAATAATAATAATGAAGTCATGATCATACATGTTTTTGAATATGCTGAAAGGGGAAGAGAGGAATACTTGTATTACATAAATAATGTGATCAAGTATGATGGCATGACCAAAGTTTAAAGCTAGTAAAAGGATGTGGTACCAGGATGTGTAATCTGGATTGGTTAAAGTCCAATACCTGGCAGAGGCATGAAGCCTATAATTAGGATTAGTTAGAGTCCAATGTCTGGTTGTATAATCAGGATTGGTTAGAATCCAATGCCTAGCTGTGTAATCAGGATTGGTTAAAGTCCCATACCTCGCAAAGGCATGAAGCCTGTATTCAGGATTGGTTAGAGTCCAATGCCTGACTGTGTAATCACGATTGGTTAGAGTCCAATGCCTAGTTGTGTAATCAGGATTGGTTAAAGTCCAGTACCTGGCAGAGGCATGAAGACTGTAATCAGGATTGGTTAGAGTCCAATGCATGGCTGTGTAATTAGGATTGGTTAGAGTCCAATGAGTGGTTGTGTAATTAGGATTGGTTAAAGTCTAATACCTGGCAGAGACATGAAGCCTGTAATCATGATTGGTTAGAGTCCAATGCCTGGCTGTGTAATCAGGATTGGTTAGAGTCCAATGTTTGGATGTGTAATTAGGATTGGTTAAAGTCCAATACCTGGAAGAGGCATGAAGCCTGTAATCAGGATTGGTTAGAGTCCAATGTCTAGCTGTGTAATCAGGATTGGTGAGAGTCCATTGCCTGGCTGTGTAAACAGGATTGGTAGAGTCCAATGCTTGGCTATGAAATTAGGATCGACATGGTCCAATACCTGGAAAAGGTATGAAGCCTATAACCAAAGGATTGGTATACTACAATGCCTAGAGAGAATATGATGATGTATACTCTTATGTATGGTATAATTCAATATCTGTTTAGCAGATTGGCTAAGGCCAACAGATGGAAACAAGAATGAATCATGGGTGACATATCAAGATAATAAGGAAAAGCTTGAGATGTTGAAATGATATGATAGATAAATGATATACATATTCTTCCTATTCCTTATAAAGATAATAGATGATTTACTATTCTATCATAGACAATTGTAATACTTTAAAAGATGAGAATGATCTAAACGGCTTATCCTCTGCTCAGCTTTATATTATTAAACTACAATAATAATGTTTTTGGTAGAGAGTTATATCTCTCGCTGGGGAAATTTTCAATTTCTCACCCCCATGGGATTCAACATTTTTTTACGTAGGCGAGCACGGAGGAGTTTGAGAACACCTTACAGAGGAAGAACATCAGCAGTAGCAAGGACAACAGTGACAGCTCAGATTTAGGGTATTGTTTGTCGTGTCTTGTAGATAGAAGTCCTATGTGTCGTCTCTGTACTCTCAGGTCCTCAGAGTTAGTAGTTTGAACTTTAATGAATGAATATGAGATTTTGGCTTAATTCCTTGAGGTTTTTATGTTTCATGTGTATAGCTTTAACAGAGTAGTTGATGTTTGTAACCCTCGAGAAGGGATGCTACAGGATATGTACTTATGAACCAGAATGTAAATAAAGTACATTGGTTCTTGTTCAAAGATTTTTCCCTGGTGTTTGGATCTCTTTGTAAATGGTTTTAATTTTTAGTGATTTTCAGTAATCCGATGTTATTAATCGCTTCCTCTTAGTTAATGATGTATGTTTTGAACGCTTTGCCACATATAACATGTTAAACATCTATAGAGCTGAATGTCCCAACTCTTCTAAAGACATGGAACACAAAATTAAGATTCCATATGCATTTGCAGTTCTATTTATCATGAATGCAATGTTGTATACATGTCCCGACATTCATGTTTATTGTGCATGAAAAGTACCAATTAGATCTTGGTGAAGTTCATTGTAATGTTGAAAGGGATATCTTGGAAGGGATATCTTGTAGGTCTTTATAAGAACTAAGGATCAATTACTCATTTATGATAGATAACATGGTTTTTATATAAGGAATAAAATTCAAAGAAAGTTTCCAAACTGATATGAACGATTACATATCATGATAGGTTTTGTGTTTTTCCTTAATGGTGGAATTGTGAGATGGAAAAGTTTGTCGCAAGAGACAATAGATGATTTTACAAAAGAGGTTGATTACATTGTACATCCAGCTCAACTAAGGAAACTATATGGAGCAAGAAGTTCATTAGTGAACTAGGAGTGGCTCCATCCACTAAAGGTGCAACACAACTCAATAGTGACAACGATGGAGACATTGCACAAGCTAAGGAACCCAAATGACATCAGAAATCTATGAATATTCGACAAATCCATCATCTCATATGAGAGATCATAAAATATGGAGATGTGAGGATCCATATAGTGCCAACTAAAAGTAATGTTCATGATCCTCTTAGTTAAGTACTATAATAGAATAAGCATGATGGTCATGTTAGATAGATGAGACTTAGGTTCATGAGTGATTGGTTCTAGTACAAGTGGGGGATTGTTTGTTATATTCCATGAGAGCCACCATGCAATTATTGTAAATGGATATTTTGTATTTGATTTAATTATTAATAAAAAGGAATTCCATTTTATATGTTTGTTTCTATAATGAGATAATGAATAATCCTAATAATGTTTAAAAATGTTTTGACTTAATGATATATGATTAGGGTTGACCTAAAAATGAGATTAATTGTATACTTAAAAGTACATGTTCTTCTTATGTCCCTGGTCATTTATTATTTTAGACAACAATAATACATAAGACTTGTATTCATGCTAAGTGATGATGATGTATGGTAGTCATGATATTGGATATCAACTCAAATACATAAACAAGTGATATAAACAATTGTTATGGACAAGGCCACCTTGAGAATGACACATGGAACTCATGTATTGACATGTCATAGTCATAACTCAAATTTATGACTTCAATTTCTCATATGCTTCCTTAGTAGCTTTCTTCTTATGAGATGTGTCTTCCTTTGGTGGAGGTAGATCTGTAATATTTTCCAATTTTATAGAGGAGTGTGCATAGATATGAAATGAGTGCATCCATAGAACACAGTTGGAGACATTAAATTTTAAATAAGTAACACAGTTGGGGTATGTTTCAGACATCCAAATCGTAGAAGAAGATGACCCCATAATATATCAATGAAACGTATAATGGAGCAACATCAAATAAATAAAAGTAGGGGAATCTTGTCACTGATATGCGTATCAAGAAGAGGACATACCTTGTTACTTGTAGCAGACTAGAACATAAGGTCTTTGACACGTCATGTTAGAAGTATACATGCCATGTAACTTGCACATATTTCAATCAGGTGCACATTTTCCATAGAAATTGGTGGCAACACGCCACGTAGGTAAGACACATGTAGTGTAGAACGACAAAGCAATCGATCTTTCCTAGAAAAAATGTCAGGACTAGATGTTGAACCATATGGATAATGGATATATGTTGGAAAGATCCAATCATATCTGATAATATGTGAACAAATCCCTATAGAAGGTGGTCCAAGATGACCAAAAATAAAATGTTACGACTTTCCAAACACTAACGTTTAGGGCATAGGAGTGGTGCAAAGACCATAGGCAGTCTTCTTGGATCCTCTTATTGGGAAGAGGATAGAGATAGAAAGGAGACAAGATCTCTCTTAGTGTGATCAACAATGGTGGAGAAGGGAGAATATTATGGGTGGGGATGGAGGAAGAGAGGACAACATTGTTGGCTTGGAAAGGAGAGGTCATGCGGCAGGTATACATCTTGCTCTGATACCATGTTGAGAACAACCATCTTTCTATATTCAAAAAAGAGTATAGAACTCTCATATAAATAGGAGGGGAAACAACAAGGAAGAACATAGAAAACCCTAATGGGTCTATTAGACTTAGGCCAACATTACATAAATCTTAAGTAGAAAGAATTAAAAGGAATAGAACAACTAAAAATAAATATGTATCTCAACAAGATGTAAAGAACATGATTAGAAATCACATTTGTAGTGGATTCTCTCTATAAGAATTACGAGTGGGGACTAGAAGGTTCTTGAAATGATTCCAATCCATTGTAGTTGAGGATATGACATGTTTCAATTGATACTATCTACCATACAAATCCTACTTGACACATTAGATGGAAGAGGGTGGATGAAAGTACATAGGAGTGTCTGCCAAGAAGAAAGTTTGTTACTTCATACAGTGCCTCTGTTGTGATCATACAAAATGAAGTTTAGTTGTTTATTTATACTCTGGGAGAACATTAGATGCCATTTCAACGATGTACTTGTGGCAATATGTTGATTGTGGTCGATGTATCTCTCTACCTAACACAAGTATTTTTTCGTAACTCCTATGATTAACGAAAACCCACATTTATTCCCTTTATGTAATTAGGTTTGAATTATAGTTATTATTGTATGGATATTATCAGTTGAATTTGTAACAAATCATTTTCCATATTCTAGGATGTGACATGAGCCACAGATAGAATACATATATTTATTATGCTGGAAGGGACAAAAAATTCAATACCTTGACAAAAAAGGGATTTGTCTATGAATATCATGGTTGTGAGATTTTTCTAAATATAATTTATGTTCCAAGTGATTCAGTGATAGGAATGTGGATTATGTCAAGATATGTGGAATATTTTGTGAACCAATAATAGGAATCCATCTAAAACTACCAAGTGCCAAGTATTATTTGGTGGATTTTGAAATATGCTAACAATGTAGAGTTTGTACTGACGTTTCATACCACAAGATATCACATTCTAGAGTACAAAGGAACTGCAAGGACATATAAAACCAATGAGGAGATCTCCAACAACTGACATGCCCAACTTAGAATAGTTATCAAAAGGACATTTGGTATACTAAAAAGAAAATTTTCCTAAGTAAGAAACAAGAAAGGTTCATGAATGTTGTGGAATACACAACTTCATTAAAAGACACCATGGTGAAGACAATATGATGCATCTAGATGAAGAAATGGGTGACCTTCTACAAGTTGTAAATCAAAATGAAGAAAGTGGTTTAGAAATTCATGTAAACATGGGGGAATGGGGTGTTGGTAAGGTCATAGACATGGGATAACAAATCAACTATCAGAGACTAGATATTCCTATTGTATCATGCAATTTAATAAATAGAACTAAGTGTCTTATATTAACTAGTCATTATTTAACTATCGTTGTGTAAGATATGAACTTAATTTATTTAATAGATGTGTTTATTTCCCATTATAGTGTTACAATATTGAATTTGATAATAAATTATTATAGTGGTACTAGTAACAAATACAGTTTACTATTTTATAAACAACTAAGGTGATGGCTAATGGAATCTCATAATGACATATGGTTTTCCATACCCTTTCATCTGGATATATGAAGGAAATGAAGATTCTAGGACAAGTATACCAATTTTCTGTACAAAACAAGAAGGAGACATCTAGTGTCGAAGAAATATAGTATGATGGTACATTCATTGGTTGTAGCATAATCTGACTTTGAAGGCACAAATGATGGCATTAATGACCCAACTTGATACATAAGAACTATACGGTGTGATTTTTCAACCACTTGTGGTTGTTCAACATCTACTAATAGATGTGACTAGACTGAAAGGTGATTTGACAGAGGTATGCAAGAGACAAGCATACTTTAGTAATAAACTAAATATTCTAATTAATAGTGAGAAACAAAACAACGAGGAAGGACAAAATATTAGTTAGTGTAGAAGTTCGTTGTAGTCTATAATTCATGATGATGACAACTACAAAGATGGAAAACTATTTGTGAAAAATATCGGTATTATTATGTCCTTAAACAAGTCATATCAATATTACAAGTCATATAGGTAATATATACTATAGCCAATTAATATCCTAAAGTAGAAGCTTCTATTTTATAGTTGATTATATATCTTGAAACTACTTCATGTGGTTATATATATTTATATATATATATATATATATATATATATATATCGAGAGAGAGAGAGAGGGAGAGAGAGTCAGACAAAAATACATTCAAGTCTAGATATCACACTGTACACTCAAATGGTGTTTGGATATATAAATTTTTTTTTGACAAATCCAAACTATTCATATTTATTGTTCTAACAAATACAGGCCACATGTAAAATATGAGCTCGTTTGAAAATTTTTAAGTCACTCTTTCATACCCAACAAAATTGACCCACAAAACTAATTTGAAATGTATATTGTTGCATTTAAGTGCATTTCCTATAAGTATCTAAATGAGCTCAAATTTTACATGTAGTATGTTCATATGATATTTAAGAAGGTCAATGATATATATTTTCAAAGTAAATGTTTCATGATGGAAAATGACTTGAGTGTATTTGGTCTCCAGTACACTGAAGTGTATTCTATCCTAACCCTCTCTCTCTCTCTCCCTCTCTCTCTCTCTCTCTCTCTCTCTCTCTATATATATATATATATATATATATATATATATATATATATATATATATATATATGTGTGTGTGTGTGTGTGTGTGTGTTTCTATATATATATATATATATATATATATATATATATATATATATATATATATATACATATACATATATATACACATATATATATATATTTATATACATATATATACATATATATATGTACATATATATACCGTATATAAACACTTATATATACACAAACGCACACACACACAAATATATATATATATATATATATAGTTATAGTTATAGTTATACACACATATATACATACACACAAAAGAAATGACATCTTTTTATTGATATTTTGGTCACATACATACATGATCAATTATTAATTCTTAATAAATCTAACCCTCTAGTTGAAGATTTCTCATAGTTTTCATTGCAATTATGGTTCTTGCTTACAAACAGTGGCGTAGCTAGAAAAATCACTCAAGGGGGCACCACTTAATTTAAGGACATGTGCATGATAATTTGGTAGGGAACCGAAGCACATTTTGCTTCTACTTAACTCAGTTTCATATAGAGATGTATACAATTTTTAGAATGAAGGTAGGGCACGTGCCCACCCACTGGTGTATGTGGCTACGACACTGCTTACAAACAAACCTAAAGGATGCTGAAAAGTACAATTTGAGTTCTCAAAGTGAAATGCCAAATAAAAATTCTTGCATAAGACCAATGTGACGTAAAAAGAACAATAATAAGTGTGTTTGCTCTAGTTAAAAGTTATACACATTCTCATTTATAGGACTTTGAGCAATGTATTTTCTTCAAGTAGACAATAAATATTCCACCAGTAAGAGATTCATTGTTGGTTGATGTTGTTTATTAATGAGTGTAAATATGGCAGTGCTAAAATGTTATACATTTCATTAGAGAATGGCAACATTGAAGCATTCCTCATTCACTCAAAATTATTGTATTGGAGAAAGAGCATCTTCATTCACTCAAAGTTAGCTAATTGGGCACCACAAGCACTACACAATATGTCAAACTCCTTGATATATGGTCACTTGTAAAATGAAGTAGTAATCAGAAATTTATGTGTGGATTTTCTACATCAGCCACACTATGTTATTGAGTACATGTCCTATCTAACTACCGAAAATAGATTTTTTATTCATCATATTTAAATTCATTACAATGTCTAGTGTCAAATGTAACCTTGAATTCAACCTTTTGTAAAATGTTACGGCAGTTACATGTGTGTTGTAGAAATTTTCACAAAAAATATAAAAACAGAAAAGAAAAACTGGACTTGGTTACCACTAAACCACGCGACTGCAATTTATGTGTTACTATTCCCTAACATGAATAATATAGAATTCCAATTGGTTTGTTGGAAATTGTTTGAAAAATTTATGAATTGGAGTTCTTAAGATAGTTTTTCATGATTAGTTTAATGTAAGTGTTGGAACTTGAGTTCCATTACTTTCTGTGAGTTACATAGTTCTATATAAAATAGAGTTCATGATTTACCTCTTAAAAGGAATAGAAAACAAATTTTTGAACAATTGACAATATTTCTTGTACAATTATATTTTTTATTTCTCATTATTGACACTTGTAAAAAAATTATGACTATGGATATTAGCGTTGTGGGTATGATTTATTGTCAAAATCATAACATTATTTGAAAACATACTATACACTATAAGAGTGTCATGTAAAATATGTTACACCACAACTACCATTACCATTGTTCTCTATAAAATAAAGTTTGCAAAATATGCACAGATTATTAGGGTGGGCACAATTTGGTTCAGTTTGATTTTATACTAAATTTTTAAATCAAATCATACATTTCGGTTTGAAAATTTCAAACCAAACGAAACCATTAACTAATTCAAATCAAACTAAATTAAGTGTTTATTTGTAGTTTTATTTGACTTAGTTTCGTCTCAAATTGTAATGTGTGAGTTTCATACTATGTTTATAACCGATAATCGAACCATTTGTCATTAACTTTATCAATGCAATCTTGACAATTAATATTTAAATATAAAAAAATAAACAATAGATTATATACAAGTGTGAATATATATACTATTAGTCGGTATAGTCCAAAGAACTTCAAGTAAATATGTGTATAACACATAGTAAAAAATTAATTTCTTCATTTTGTTTATTTACCATATTTTACAAATTAAATTACACAAACTTATTAAGTATCATAATCTTTAGTTTAGATAAATATTTTTCTCAGTTTAAATGTTAGTATAGTGGTTTTAAAGCCTGGGCCAACTGTAGTTGAATACTTCTATTATGTTCTTGGTATACTTAAGTGAGGGATCAATATATACATTTGAGTGTATCCTCTCAACCTATGTACTCTTATTTAGGAGAAACATGTGTCCTTAACCTAATGGCATTATTCATCTATTTCCTATTTACGGTAGGTATAGATTATAATAATACAAAGACATATGTATTATGCTAATTTGATTTGGTTACTACAGCCTCAAATTGCACCGAACATTTTTTTATGGATGAAATTTTTTGAAACAAACCAAAACTAATTCACCCCTAGAACCAAACTAAACTGATTACTTTGGTTCAATTTAGATGAGTTCATTGGTCTGATTTGGTTTTGTATACAACCATACTATAATATGTGTTCAATATTAATTTTAAATATTCTTCTCACACAATACATCAATTTACATGTGAATACTTTAATAGAATGAGTCATTTGAATACACTATTGAAAATCAGATGAAATATGCTGAAACTTATATTTGAAATATTCACTTCCAACTAACTACTAAATATGTGAAATATTTAATAAAGAATTAGACTTAACTCGTCATAAAATGGGTTAAATATTTGGATATATTTTTTATAACTCCACGAGAAATTTGACTCATCTCGAATTGGAAGTGCTTACACTACTTTGATATAATGATGCTTCATTGCTAACTATAAACATGCATTAAGGATGTGTTCTGACATATATTAGAATGCTTAGGTAGCATATATACACAACTACAAATGTAAAACTAATTATTTTATAATTATATATATTTTTTCAAACAACAACTTGTATAGTTATTGGGATAGCAATATCAATAATTTTTTTCAATTATATATATTATAGAACAAAAATATACACTATACTAGATGTGAGGGAAATTTTAATGTCATATGACATCTTTTCTTAATTCTATTTTAGTCCTACCTTTTCTACCACCACTTAAACAAAATAGTGTTAAAATAAGCTAGATCGAGAAAACATTTTACTTAAACATGGATCCAACTAATCAACATATTTCCAACTCAAAATCTAATATGAGTTTTTAGTTTGGTTCCCAAATGCCCCCTTATCTTTTTTGCCTCTCGTCCCTCTGATTTGTTTCAAAAACTATTTTCTTTCTAGACATCTCTCACATACACATAAGTCATATCAGATCAAATAGTCAATGAAGACCAAATCAGATGCATAACTCAAATCAAACCAAGTGTAAATGTCAAAAAATACTTCATAGATTGCCTACAGAACGGAAAAAAGCATCAACAAAGCATCTATATAGATTACAGAGCTATATCTTTCCAAATAATATTTTTTAACTGATGTGACCTTAATCATGTCACCTATTAAAATAAAATTCAACAAAGAGTCTGCAGGTACAGTCCTTCAGGGAAATAGATAGCCTAAAGGCACGTAGAGATAGTAATGAAAGGAGAGACAGACTTCAGAACATGTTTCCATAAAAGAATTCACTTATTCAACTCCATTTCAGCAAATCACTACCCTTTACACCATATCACTATGCCAACTATGTCGTAAGAGCTCCTGCTTCAGTTAGGAGTGGCACTAGTTCTCCATCATTATGCATACCAGTCAGAGCTGATAAGAAAATCTATTAACACTCACAGAAAATGGAAACAAATAGTTGAATTTTATATTAAGAATAAAGAGAACACTTACTGTCACATCCTCCAATATGATCACTATTGATAAAAATGTTGGGGACGGTGCGCTGTCCTGTCCACCCAGCTAGGGCTTCTTGTATATCGATTCCATCATCTAGGGAAACATAAAACTTAAGCATCAACTATCTTAAAATCTGATCAGATAACTCAAGTATAAAATGTGTTCTACAATAACACATAGCAGTAACTAAAAATGAAGAATTCAATGTAAAATTCATACGAATAAAATCATGTATACAATTTCGAGGATGCCAAAAAATATGTAGCTCAAAAACCTTTGTATGTAGCTGATACTAATGCTCTCAGAAACTTTATCCCCCACCTAATAATAAAATGGACTCCCAAACTAAAATAACAACATATGTTTTGGTGACAGTACACTTCTTGTTAGAGTATTAAATACCTAAAGTTCATGTTAAAAGTCAGATCTATTTTGACCTTAGAGAAACTAGTGCCTAATGTAAAGTTATGCCATCACAATTTTGTAGCCATCAACCTGGGGATACCCTATGGATTCAGGAGGATTACCACATTCTTCTTTCCATTCCCATTTTGTCTTCATCCACTTATACTACTATTGGCTAGTGATCCCAGAATCACATCGATACCATAGCCCCCTTCTCCACATCTTTTTATATTCTCAACTCTCTATCACATCATACTTGGCCCTACAGACACCATAATGAAGCTACTACCATCAAACCTCTATCATCACAACACAACTCCACTCCTAATAGACGTCCATTATGCCATCCCCAACTCTCACTAGTGAGATCAGGCTTCCTACCATAATTGTAGGAGATATTTGTTGTACTGTTTGCGATAATGGCCCAAGAAACCCTATAAGCATGTCTTACTGCTAGAGGCAAACGGGCGGTGACAACAATGAAGTGCAAGGAAGGGATATGAGAGAATTACAACACATACATGACATGTCTAAATATATACAACACCCATGTGAACGACACACCATGGCCCTACGAAGGTTATGGGAGGAGTAACTAAGAAGAGATAAAAAAGCGGGTGTAAGAGAGATTGCAAAAGAAGAGCATAGCAACAAACTGTTGTCACGTTGAGGCTAAGCATTGTGTCAATTTCCATCAATTGACTAACTTTTTCTAGCATTGTCTTAATTCAAGTTGACATTCCAAAATAGATAACATGTGATTAGGTACCACTGCATATAAGATTTAGTTTTTCTATCTTAATCCAACTTTGTCCTTGATTTGGGATATGTATTAGTTCTTCCTCCGCTACAAAGTAGCAAGTTTTTTCAGAAACCTCTCTATTATGGTGTGCATGGAAAACATGCATATATTTTATAGTTTCAATTTGTCTCCATACAAGCATTTTTACAATCAATTTACTGATGACTAGACATGAGCCCCTCAAGTGTGAATATATAATGTCAACTACAAGATCAAATAATAAGGAAGATAGGGAAAATAGAAAGGAAGAACTCTTTTTACAAAGAGAAACTAAATCCAAGTTGAAAACATAGTTTCAATCATATGGATGTGCCTAGTATTATCCTATGTTTAGTAAAATCTAAAATGTCCAATGACCTCAAAGCACCAAATCTGATCTAAAGAAATAGTCTTCTACAAACTTGTTATAGGCCACATGCAAACATAAAGGGGTATCTTTAGAAAAAGAGGTTTCCCTTGGTGATTTATCTTCCATAAAAAAAGTACATGTTTCTAATCCCTTTTAAGGTGAGTTAGAAGTTGGAATATAACTATACTAATATCAAAAGAGCAAACAAGTTTGATCTTATTAAAACTTTCATTTTCAAGACTCCAACCATTCAGATCATGTTGATTTCAGAATGTTAAGTTATCCTGGACTCATCTTCACAAGTATTATCATAATTTACAAATATTCTCTCCACTTCCTTTCTTTCTTTTCCTCAAACTAAATTAATAGTTATTATATCATTACCTCCTATAACTAAACTTCTCCCTGTTAGGATCTTTCTAAAACCAAGATTTTTATTCAATTCTCTTCCGAACTATGCATTATTGACTATTGTAGGCTGATCCAAAAAGGATTAGCCAGTTGTAGAACATCCATTAGGGATTTCAGAACAATAGAATGTATATTTAGGTGTTGTGAAACAAAAAATTGCTCCTATACCAGCCTAAATTAAAAATTGAACCAAACTAAACAAACCCAAAAAACTAGACTAAAGGCAAACAATATTACTGGTTGTGTTCCAAAGTAAGGGGCTTATTTTGTGTTGAAACTGAAACATGGTATAATTTGTACTTTATTATTTCAAATTCCACTTTTTTTGGCAACATAAATTATAATCAGTAAGGAGAAACAAACATCATTCTTTCGTGCATTATGATAAAAATATTGCTTTCTAGTTTTAAGTTGTTGACTTTTTATATCCCACTTACGAAATATTATACCACCACATGTACTACGTTCATAAGAAGTCATGCATATTTTTTTAAAATAGAGATATATATGTACAAAACTAAAATATCATAACCCTAATATCTTTGTAAAGAAAATCACTAAACTTTCCATAAAGTCAGATAATTTACAAATATTTAACATGTTCAAAGAATTTAGGTAACATTAACTACACAGATCATACCTTCTACATCTATCTCAATAGCCTCATAGCTCGCTCCCAGTTGTGTGAGTAGTTTCTTAGCGGTGGTACAATAAGGACAATAGGTTTTGCTGAAAAAATCAAATCCAAAATTAATCACAATCTTATTTTTAGGTTAACAAAGTCAAATTTCTCCCTCCTTCCCTAAACTTGTAGCAGAAGTCAGATGCCTGGAAGGGTGGTACATTCCATAGGACTTCTGGGAATCAAACATGGATCCCTTTGTAAGGAGGGGACACCATGCTTGACTACTTGAACCACTAGTTGCAGGCAAACTAATCACAATGTTAAAATGAACGTGTGAACATGAATAAATCACAATTAATTTTTGATTTTTTTCAACTCAAATTAATTGTGTTTGACTGGGCCCCTTTAGACATCAATGATGAGGATAATCATCTCGTACACAATGACTGCTCCACTCATTCTAGACAAAATGCATTTGTTCATTTTCTGTGATAAAGAAGATACCATAAGGTTTTGAGATAAATCCTAATTCTAGATTGCACCTCATATCATAAATCCTTTGTGAAGTATTAACTTTCTTCAAATGATTAATACTCAATTACATGTATTACATATAAGATAAAGAGTGAGTCACATACTTTCTAGTAATGAAGGAAGGGCAATTTAGGCATGAAAAATAGGAATACAAGTGTAAGGGTTGTGATCTCTTTGTGTGCAATGGTCGTCAAGATTAAATGCAATCCCTAAAACAAAGTGAGGAAAGGGAAACCATCTATATATAAGCCTTAACTATGATTGGCAGTGTTCACACAAAGCTTCGAATGGTAAGTGATGTTGATTCCACACCAAAGTAGGTTGTTGGTCTATATGGTCCCCAACTATCTTCTATGGTTCATAACTGGACCAAGAGTTGTATGATTCATGGTTCTGCAAGTCCAAATCAATTTATAGTACAACTTTTCAACTTTGATGCAATTTATTCCGATATTATGTGGAATTTTAATCCTTATAAATTTGTCGTTGAGTTCATTGTTAACTAAGAATGATGCAAAGAGGAAGTGAGATCAGAAGCAAACTTGTCAATGCAACACATAGGTAGCAAGGAGCTCCTAAAAAATGCGTCCAAATTCATTATTGCAATATATTGTTTCAAGGGTTATAATTAATTTCTGTAATGAAAACACCATATTTTTGTAGGGATGGGTCTTTAGGGTATATGTTCTATGAAGTCGGTCTAGAACAATGTCCAGTCACATCAGATCTAGAGTGCTACTAGGCGTGCCCTTGCACCTCAACCTATTTTTTATCATTCTCTAAGTTGTATTGCACTTGAATTTAGGACATTGTTACAAAGGATACTTTTCTGAAAATTGGAGCTATGATATTTAATCTCAATATATTTAATCATTATTTATCTATGATTTATTTTACATTTTCCTCTTCTTGGGTTAGAAACTAATGTAATTTAAAAAAAAAATTGTAAATGGCTACATATATAAGTTAATGTAGCTAAATTTTTTGAGTTGTAAACGGCTATAAATATAGGATACAAAATATATGTAAAAGAGGGGACTAACCATGGCATAGATATATGTATATGCCTACATGTATAAATATTGAATATAAGCTGGGGGATTTCGAAAAACTATAGAATATATGTATACAATGTTGGAGAACATATGTATACAATGTTGGATTTTTTTATCACTAAAGCACAAGAGGGCAACAAGGCGTAAAGGCAACTACATTCATTGTATCATAACATGTTTGGGGAGAGAGTATTAAATCTAGAAAAAAAATTGTAAAACTTGTGGTAGGTAGATATAGTAGAAGGGCAGATTTACCACATTTTATCTTAAATGTAAAAAGAAACAGAAAATTGGTTACACCAACTTTAAGATTCCAACAACACAAGACTTGTTGAAATAATTAGCCAACAATTTGCATATATAGATAATATAAGTGACACAAAGCCACTCTATGGACGTGCTCGATAATATGTTTGTTTGTTCATGGGAAGTGAAAAAACAACCATTTATACCATATATCCCATTTTCTTCTTTTTGCCCTTCATTTTTAAAAGTTCATCAAGAATTAATCATCAAATGTCAAGGATGTGTAAAAAGATTAAGTAATAGCCATCATGCTTGATTTTAGATTTGTCATCATGTATAAATGATTAGATAAGGGAACACTTAGGCTTTCGATGGACTTGTTAGTCAATGATCTTGTTTGTCTTCAAAGAGAAACAAGGAAGCAACCATATATTCCCTCCGTTAACATTTTCTTGTTCTTTTACCCTTCTTTATGCATGTGATGGAAAGTTGGCTTTTCTGGTCTAATGAATACCATGGTCCTTTGGCATTGGATATTGTTTTTGTGATAATATACTTAGTTCATATGGTTCTTTACTTGAATCCATATGATATACTATCTTATTTATTTATACATTGACTCCTTTTATGTAGGCATTTGAGTCAGAATATACATCTAATTATTCCAATTGTGGCATTGCAAAATGCAAGAGAACGGCATTTGAGTTAGTAACATCAAATTATTACAATGGCGGCATTGCAAAATGCATGAGAAACAACCAAAACTCACCACTTTCTTTTCTATGTCCGTTTACTTTCTACAATTGTCACTACCACTCCAGCTAAATATTGTGTGAGCATTGTAATGGGTATTGACATTTTTTACGAGAACTCATGCAACAAACAAGATTTAACATCATGACCTTTTATGTAAGTAGTTAACTTATCGTCTAAAAGAAGAAAATAACTATATCTATAATAAGTCAATTTTAAAATTGGAGAATTATATAGCACAAAAACAAGATATCTGGGCCGCGTACATCATGATCCGCCTGCCAACTCTAGAAAAATGGAAGTCTTAGGATAACACTATACAGATTTCGAGTATGCGTAGGAAATTGAGAAGGGAAAAAAGGACAACTTAGCTGGATCTTCTTGTACTTCATTAGTCATTAACAGTGAAATACTTCAACATGCTACCATCATTGGAAGGCATCGGATCTGTAGGATCGTCCTATAGGTCACCTCAGTTATTAGCTTTTAAATTTAATTTTCATTTATTGCCATGAGACTACGCCCACCATATAATTCCTCTATCATATGTTTCTATGGTCTCATTGTAATGGTTTTTTTTCGCACAAGCACCACCAACTTATTTGAACATGTAGTGGGAACTACAATTTGTTTTGACGTGCTTACTTAATACTGCCGGTACTTGGAATTTGATGTGCATTAGTATTTGTCAATTACATGATATTATATATAATAAAAATGGTAGCATCAAATATTAAATTTCATATCTATACATCGGAATGAGGCCTAATGGTTGTAGATAATGACTGCTTGGATTGAGAATTTTACATTTCATTTAAGGTTTAAGTATTAGTGACCTTTACATAAAACCACTAAGACCCATATTTGACCAACTGGACTTCAGGATACAGTGCAACATGGCAGTATGACACAAAACCAAGGGAAATAGCGATGCGTTTCCTGAAAAAGTCATGCCCTTGCGCACACAGATAATAAATGATGGAACAAACAAACTGAAACAAAAATGGGTCTATGAAGGTCAGCTACAATCGGGGAACTAGCGATGCGCTTCCTGAAAATGTATTTATGGCTGTGATTTATCATGTTTTAAAAAGTACTGATCAATGTCATATCTTGACACGGGAAAGGTGCAGGGAGAGATAAGCAGAAGAGACCTATATTTTGTTGGTTAATAATTGAAGGTACATGATTAAGATCACCCTTTCCCGTCATGAATCCCCGAAGCATATTTCTGAAACCCAAGAAATAAGATTATAAATTAAAAGAGACATATTTCTGACAAGAAAGGATGATAAAGGAAATAAGGTCGCTACACCCATGGAAGTGCAGTGGACGAGTACCTAAAGACGACCACAGGATTGCTTGCGACGATCTCCTGCGCCTTCGTGAGAGCCATCTCCACCTCCGCAGCACGATCCTTGCCAGAACTCAAGCGTCCACCCATCAACTGCTATTTATAGTGGGAGAGTGGGAATAGGGCAAGGGCTGCTGGCAGAGAGCTTGCGCGGTGCGTCTGCCAAAGTGTAGCAGCCGAAAATTGGGGGATTGCTGTCGACTCGTCAACCCCAACTGATTGGCGTTTCCTTAATTTCACGTTTGTTGGGCTCATTCACGTTACTGATGATGCAGACTAACTAAAATTTATATGCCGATTTTGACCCTAAATTTGCACGAAAACACCGAGATAGTGGGTCAGTCATTTTTTTTTACATGCATCGTGACAATTGATTGCTGTTTCCGACCTTTTTCATTCTGGCACGGTTTTCCTAAAGTCAACTGAATTTTCCCGACAAAGTTCTAGGAAAATCTTATCCGTCAAACAACCAGTTGATTGCCAAAATAATAAAAAATGACGGCTGATATATAATTCAACATTTAAAAAAATGTGATGGCCCATCTGTGATGTAAGTCTGTATCATTCATTACGGAACGAATTAATTTATGGAACGAACTCTCTTCATTGTACTCTCTTCCCCATTTCCGGCAAGCCATTCATTTTTTTTTTTGTTAACTACTCCCGACCTTTCCCTTCTTTCAATCTCTTTTTCTGCATAATATAGATCAACTACTTCGACAAGATTTTTAACACATTCATTTTCTTCCCATGTTTTCACTATAAATTTAGTCATATCTCCTCTTCATTTTTTAAAAATCTCTTTGTATTCTCTTTTTTAACATCATTTCTCTCCAACAATTAAAGTTCCATTAAAGAAGACAGCATATTACCTCATTAAATTATAGAAAAATTGGGATTCAACATTCCAGGAAGATGTATGCACACAAGACAAAGACGTCTCAGTTAAAATTGACGTATATGTTTTGTCTCTTGTGATTCTTTTTCAATTTTCCACGGTTTAAGCTTATTAAACTCTTACCCAATACCTTGCGACATATGCATCATCTCTATCTTTGTATTTTCACCCTTTCTTTTAATTTTTTAATTCATTTCTCCTTTCTCTCAAGACTAAGTCATGCTAGCGGATGTCCAAGAAATTCTCACTGCAAATGCACCACCTCTAATGCTCATTTTTCCAACAAGCCATTTTACAAATATACTTCACAAGCAGTAGATCATAAACTTTTTTCTTGCCCAGGGATGGTACTAAGTGTTGACACCTAATTTTTGGATGCTCACTAGTCTTACAAATACTTATTATTTAGATGTTTGACACAAACCATTTATAAAATTTCAATCGTGTGGTACTAGACTATAGTGAGTGAAATCTCAAGCTATGCAAAGTAAGTCAAATATGAGCACATCAGACATATTCTGGCTAATCTGGGAGTACATTTGGTTTGCAACCAAGTTGGACAAAATTTGGACACATGTCAGTCCGACAATATCATTTGGTGTCAGTGGGATTTGCATCTAGATATGTCAAATAGGGGATTTTGGATTATTTTTAGAAGGGGCACATGGGCGCCAACCCTTTGGTATGTGCAAGTGCCAATCAAATTGGTTCCCACAAAAACTCTAAATCAAATATGAACCCAATTTAGAGAAATTCTACTTAAATCATACCTAATGAATATCATTTAGACTCCGATAGAATTTGCACATGGATGTGTCAAATAAAACTATAGGAATTTTGGATCTTTTTTCTTTTTCAAAGAAAAACATGGGTGTCAAAAAGTTTGACACTTGTAAGTGATACCTAGATCTGTTCCCACTAAAACCATGTTGGGATCTAGGAAACAAGCTTGAGAGATGCACGACACCCAATGACTATCAATAGAGGGAGTTTGTTACGACCCCACCTCCCGATAACCCCCAATTAAGGGAGATCAAGAGGTTGATCCGCACCCATTAATCCCGGATCAAAGGTTCGACATATAACCATAAACAATTATTAAATTCTAACAGACTATACTGAAAATGGTAATAAAATTTTTCTTTACATACCTTTTGAAAACTTGGTTTTCTATCCACATCGATACTAATCTATCTAATCCTCCTTTGTACTTTAATTCTCTTTTAGTATCACAAGTGCCACTTTACTGTTTGTTCTTTTCATTGTACCTAAAACGCCGACAAACAAAACGTCGATCAGCCGAAGCTGGTATGTGGAGGAAACAGATAATGTTCAACTATGGTAACAATATAATAATTCAATTAATCATTTAACAATCAAGATTACATTTTAAGCCATACAACTCAATCCATACATATTCTCAAACTCTGGGCTGTCCCTGCAGTGGACATGAATATCACCTCTCTTTTAGGTAATAGAGTCGCATGGCACTATCCGAAGATAGCCCAATATCTAACTCATTATGACTTGATGGTCCTACCTCCATGGTAGCCATGTACTAAGTCAACCATAGACCTGATGGACCTACCCAATAGGTAGCCATGTACTAGGTCATCCATAGACCTGATGGACCTACCCAATAGGTAGCCATGTACTAGGTCTTTCTCTAAACTGATGGACCTACCCATAGGTAGCCATGTACTAGGTTATCTATTATGCCACAGAGAGAACCAGGATCTGAGTTTGTAGGCATATACTCTTTGTGATAGTCATAGCCACATTATAGTTTGCATGAACTAAATAAACATCCAACAGTTTATTTAAAACAACCGGTAAAACATTCGGAAATCACCGTGAAACTAGAACGGTTATACATAAGCGTAACCACATACCTGTTCAAAGCAACTTGAAGTCCAAATATTTAATATTCAGGAACAAACAATCAAGCAATCATCAATATCCTGAAATTAATACATAACATCCAAGTGTCATTATTTTATTCCAAACCTCCTCAAGATCTACTTGAATTCCACTTTAAGATTTCTAGGTCATCCTTTAGGGTTTTAGCTTTCATTATGCATTTATTACTGTTAATGTTTGTTTAGTCCACAAACCCTAATTTCAACATTATAGACACCATTAAAAGTCAATTAAATCCAATATATCTCTTTTACACTAAAACTACTATCGTTATCAATTTAAGTCATGGCAAGATCATTCATGTTTAGGTTTCTTTGAATTGACAACTCAACAAAGAATTATAGTTCGATTATCTGGGAACCCTAATTACTACAATTCTCATTATTTATGTCAGTAAACCCTAATGTATCATTAATTCCACTTTACACACTAGGAACCCCAAAATATCCACATTAATGATCTTTTATACTCAAATTGGATTTATAACATAACTTTGTCTTATTCATAGATTTGCACAATTAAAATCATTAAAAGACATATCCTCCTAAATTAGGGTTTCTAAGCCCATTAATGCAAACTTAGGTATATGAAACCCTAATTTAAGCTAATTATGTACAAATATCATCCCTTTTATTATCAACAGATTAATATTCATTCTAAACATTCAGAGAACATCACTATACTCAATTATTATCAATTCCAAGGGTTTTTCATTAATTAAACTAGTCAATATAATAACTTTATACACTTTTTGAATTGCAAACATAATCAGGATTGAACTATATTTTTAATAGATTCCTCATTTTCTCCTGATCAATTTTCATATATAAAGTTTTGTCATCCGAGCTACTATTAGAGAGTTATGATTTTTGTAAGAAATGCCTTTTTAGACCAACCAGAAGCTGCCACGTCATCTCAAGCAAGTAACTTGGCCCGCGATTGAGTTATAACCCAATTACCATAATACCCTCGGCATGATTACTGGTTTCTTAGTTCTTTGGAGGGCAAAATGGTCCAATGACCGTTTCCTCATCTTCAAGCTCCCGACGGCGCAGTGCTGCGCCCTAGACGTGCGTCACGCGACTACTCCTTGCTCTTCGGACCTCGATGGCCACCAGAAGCTACCGTCCCGACTCCGGCGACCTTCGTCGCATCCGCCCTTGCTCGCATTCTCGACTGGTTGTCTGCGTGCATGGTCCGCGATCCATGGCCGTCCTGTAGCTCCTTCTGTCGTGTTGCGCGGTGGTGGAAGCAAGGTAACAATAGCAGACCCCTCCACTGACCTCGGCCGCACCTGAGCGCCACCTATTTCGTGCACAACACCGCTGGTTTGAGCAGGGTCATCGTGCGACCTGCAGCAGGTGCCACAGCCATGCGGTTGTTGATGTGTCTTGTCCATGGCACATCCACAATGGCAACGCCTCGCCCTGGAATCTTGGGGCAACAACATGACATTGCAACCCATCCTCGCCGCCTCAGAACTTCCCGACCACACAGTCTCTCTTAGCTAGGGTTTTGATGAAGAAGAAGACTGGAGAGGAGAGAGAAACGCAAGGAAACTACTAGGGTTCGTCCAAAGGGTCTACCCTTTTATAGAGGAGGGTAGTCATGCCCCAGCATGCTTGCCCACGAAGGAATAAAGCCTAATCCCAATAGGAATTATATTCCTTCACTAAAAAGCAAGTTTCTCTCTCTCTTTCATATTCCCTTATTATTCCTTCCTCCTCTGATATTAGGATTTCGAAAATCATTTCTCTCATTCTCTTTGTTCATACCTTTTAATTCATTGTTCTCGAATTTATATTTTCCCTAAGTAGGAAATACCTTCTTTCTCAACAAAATCACATATTTCCTTAATTCGATATTCCTATTATCCTTTTATTTTGCAATTTGATATTTTCTCTTTCTTTTCTCCTTATTGGGACTCCTTGGATCCCAAGAAACTCAAAGATTTCGAAATTCCTCATTAAGGATACTCATTATCCTTCTAGATGCATCTAAATGCATTATTTTGCATTATCATGTTTATTTCTTATTTAAATATTCCTTTTTGGGGATTTCTTTTTATTTCTCTCTATTTTCCTCATTGGCATTCCTTTTCATATTAACAACCTCATGGATACGAAATTTCCCCAAGAAATCTTGTTTATGCCTCTTTTCATTCATTTTCCACATTATATCATTATTTTCCAATTTCTTTCTTCATAAAGAAATACTTAGTTAACCTTTTCTTTTCTCATTGCTTTCTTCTTGCAACCTTGGACTCCTTGGTGTCCAAGGAACCCAATAGGCATGAAATCCTCTTTGGATTTTCCTTCTAGGGGTTTCTACATATTTCTTTTATCAATTATTCAATTATTCATTCACTAATTGAATTTTCTTTGTTATTGGCCCAATAGCCAATAGAGCCCACAAATCAAACAACAAGGCTATTTTAAACGAAATCCAATTATTCAAAACAAATCACATCATTATTTGTTCAATTATCCTTAATATGAGAAATTACATTTCTCACCAATTGAACCCAAAAATTGGGGTTATAACATCCTTCCCCTCTTATAGGAATTTTGTCCTCAAAATTCAGGCAAGCAAACAAACAATTCAGGATAAGACTTTTCCATGTCCATCATTGGCCCCTATGTGGCTTTGCCTTACCCATGGAACTTACAAAGAACCTTTATCATCACTTATTATTTTCTCTGAGTCCTTTCACTCTGGCGTCTATAAACTGCACAGGTGACTCAGGTCATTTCAGCCTCCCTTGGGGCTCACTAGGTTCATTGCTCAGCACATGGTCGGGTACCTCACATAGTGCTCTAAATTGGACACATGGAAAACATCTCCCATTACTCTATCCTGCGGGGTAGGGTCAAACCTAACCTTCTCCACCCATCCATCTCTAATGGACCCATGTATCGGGGACTCAGCTCTCTTAATTATAACTTAGAGGGGTCGGATTTTCATGTCACATTTTCTCCCACAATAACTTGTATGTCAGTCTACTTTGCATCTGCTCACGACTCTTATCGTCTCTAGGCTCCTTTCAGCCCTTGAACAATCAAAGTGACTTCATCTACACGCACTGTGGTCCTTTTCTAACCATCATGTGGTCCTTTTCACCAACATCACCTTACTAAAGTGGTGACCGACACAACCTCCCTTACAGAGCTTCTTATAAAACCCGATACTGGCTATGGTGGTTATTGTCACATCTTTCATAGGACAAGAACTAGCTCTAGATATCACCCTGAACGAGCACACATGCCCTCATCAGACCCTTTAGTCTGGATCATACTAACCATAGTTAGGGGTGATAAACTATACTAACATTGAGTTCTTCATGCACCTACTTCCACTTTATGGAAGAGAACCTTTAGGTCAAACTCAAGAACCATTGAACTCGCTTCATGGTGTAGTCGAACCATCTCTCTCATGGTTAGCTCAACTAGATCTGTCCCTTTACAGACCTCTTTCTTTCTCATGTTATCTAGGTAAGGCAACCTACCATAACCCATATTGCATCTTGACCTTCCTTGGTCTAGGGGAGACCTATCACAACATCCATAGTGATGAACTTCCATTCTCTCTATATCGATACACTGGGTTACTGGGGTTCATCCTTTACCTCCTGGCTTGCATAGCCATAAACTATATGCAACCACATCTTAAGCATCTAACGTGCTATTGCCATTTTCCATGGTGTATCATGATTTCCTATATGTCATGATTCTTTCAAGATCAAATCCTTTGAAACCCTAAACCACTCTAGTCGGGGTTTCATCACCTTCTCTCCCAAACAAGTACATCTGAGGTTTTACCACCATCCTTTCATTGCATCCAGGACTAGACTGGCTAACCAAACAACCATAACTTTTCAACGCATCTGGTTACATCTGAGTGTTATCCAAACACCTCTCCTTTTCGAACTTAAGGTTAGCCAATCAACCCTTTATAGCTTCTGATCAAACAAGTCAGATGTATCTCAACCAGAGCATCCATCACCACTTCACATTCTTAGGTATTAGGTAACATTACACTTCCATGTATTTCACTTATCATGTCTCCTCAAACTATATGTGTATCTTCATAAGAACACTCTCTGATTCCATCATCATGGTGATCAAACTCAACCTGGTATAACTTGTAAGTTCCACATAGCTCATGATAAAAACATCCTCATAAGGGGACTACCTCATTCCTCTTAGTGTTTACCAAGCATCCATGCATCATTCACTTTACCAGGGTAGATATCTTCTCTATCCCCATTTCTCGTGGCAACGTCCCAACCTACATCATCTCTTATCCTTGGTGTATGACATGCATAATGTCCTATCTCTGACCCCCATAACAAGAGGAAATAAGCATTTGGCTGTAGTCCAAATACAGAGTTCTTCCTGTTCCAAGAGTAGAGATGGTACATCCCACCTTGCCAGTACACCTTTAAATCTAAGTTGCAACGTGCCACATATGTCTCTTCATCACAAACATCATGATATCAAACTAGTCTTGAACCTGCTGAAGTTTATATCCTTGGTCATCTCCTCTAGGTCTATAGGGTACCGACTCTTTTGGGGTCATCCCTCTTCCCTCATGCATCTAGAGAGTGCCCTACTCATCTGTCCTTTGGGTCCCATGAGTTCATGAAGGTGATCAATATCCTAACCCATGGCCCTCAGACAATGATAGTTGTTACCTCCCGACCCTATGGTCATGTGCAACTGGGGAGTTAGGCAACCCCTACTTTCATCGGTCTTATCCCTACCTGACCCTAGGATAGACTTAGGATTCTCCATTATAGTACATGTTCACTTAGAACCTTACCCAAGTCTTCATCATCTCTCTTTCTGCATTCATGGGCTGGCTCCCATCCATTCATAGGCATCATGGAAACCTGCCTACCCTGGTCAAGCCCCATACTGGTTACCCCCATGGTAACACATTCACATGCAATAGAGATGTATATCTATGGGTCTACAGGTTCACTCTCGTACCATGTACCTTTCACTTAGCTTCTCAAGATCCTATGAGACCTCTTTAGGTTACCTTGAACCAACAAAACTGATATACACCCTTCCAAAGGGGTCCCTCTCCCAGGATGGGAGGAAAACTATCTCTAAGGTCACAACAACTCTTAGGTCTAGGCTTTACATCCACACGAACCTACTTAATCCTACCAAGCCATTAAGGCATGAGCAGATCACTTACTGTACTATGCTAGGTCATACTTGTCCTCTTTCCTCGATGTTGAAACAAGATCAAACCTTCCTTTATCATCAACCTAGATATGAGGGGTTCATCAAACACACCTTTAACTTCAGGGGCTCCTCTTTTCCTCTATTCATGGGGATTACTATGCTCACTTCTATAGGAACTCATCTTCTCATCATGAGCCTTAGGTACACCACTTCCCCTCTTAGGCCTAGGAACCCTAGGTTCACCGCATGCTCTGTCTCTTAACTACAAAGCAAGCATGAAAAAGGTATGACATGCGCTCTTTGTCATCCTTCAACCCAAGCAACACTTAGAGTTGGGTCCTCCTTAAGGACAACCAACAAGGTACAAGGCCTCATAACCTACTACTAAACCTTTCTAGGTCTAAGGAACTCTTCTTCCTACCTCGGAAGGTAAACATCTATACCATAGGCACGTAGGTACCAGAAGCTTCATCTTTTCTCAAGGGTTTGGTCCCTCTAAATACAATCAACTTTCAACGATCGATCATGAGGCAACCACTATTATCCATTGTTCCTCATATCCCCGGGTTTTAGGATTCCTACCTCCTTGGTGGGTTTCCTGCTCTCTCTAGAGCTAACCCCACATACAACCTCACCATTAGAGGTCCTCTTTTCATGAAGGATCAACCTCAAAGGTATGCTCTACATGGGTGAAGCCTAGGTTCGAACTTATGGTTGCTCAAGATAACCCTTTATGCTCACTCATGATTCCTTATCCAGGGTTATCCTACTGTCAGCACTATGACGTGCTCTAGGTGCCATCTATACCCTACTTGCACAAGCCCATAGGGTTTCTAAGGTCCTTTACTATCATCATCATCTAAAGAACTATCCTTTACTCTATCATGCACGACCCTTCCCAGGGTTGGGTTGCCAAAGGTGCTAGGTTACCCATGGATCATATGGCATCCCAAAGGCATGTTCTTTCAAACACCTGGTCTGACTCATCTCTCTCTAACCTTCACTTAGGGTTAGGGTTAGCATCATCCTCCGAGGATATGCCAGGTCTCTTCTTGCAATAAAGATCGCTATCTCCAAGACTAACTTATCCTCCTGACACGAAGGTCTAGCCTCAGGTCTCTTCTGAGGACATGACATCTTATGTCATACGACCTAAGCATGTATCTATTATTTATTTCGCGCTTAATCTATTAAGCTTATGTCTGTGACATCTTATTTACATGCCTTTCATTAATTTAGTGGAGGATTCCTTAAACCTTATTAACCTAACCCATACCTCAAGAGGGTGAGGAGAAGAAACAAAACCCTAATCCTTTAGGTCCTTAACATAATTTTGTGATGAGAAGGGATGAATAAGATGAGAGGTCCTAAAGGTATCTTATTTCAATTCATACCCTAAGACTTTGGCCAGGCGGTCACACGGGTCCGGGAGTCCTCGTATTCCGACTAGCGGTGCGGAGGAAAATCTTGCCAGCCCCCAGTCGTGATCCCTTTCTAGACACCTCCGTCTTTCGGATACTCCTCTAATAACTCCCTTGGGTTCTATGGAGTTTGTAAAATTTACTAATTATTAATGGTTAAATGAGGAACCTATGCTCTGATACCAAATGTTACGACCCCACCTCCCGATAAACCCCAATTAAGGGAGATCAAGAGGTTGAGCCGCACCCATTAATCCCAGATCAAAGGTTCGACATATAACCATAAACAATTATTAAATTCTAACAGACTATACTGAAAATGGTAATAAAATTTTTCTTTACATACCTTTTGAAAACTTGGTTTTCTATCCACATCGATACTAATCTATCTAATCCTCATTTGTACTTTAATTCTCTTTTAGTATCACAAGTGCCACTTTACTGTTTGTTCTTTTCATTGTACCTAAAATGCCGACAAACAAAACGTCGATCAGCCGAAGCTGGTATGTGGAGGAAACAGATAATGTTCAACTATGGTAAAAATATAATAATTCAATTAATCATTTAACAATCAAGATTACATTTTAAGCCATACAACTCAATCCATACATATTCTCGAACTCTGGGCTGTCCCTGCAGTGGACATGAATATCACCTCTCTTTTAGGTAATAGAGTCGCATGGCACTATCCGAAGATAACCCAATATCTAACTCATTATGACTTGATGGTCCTACCTCCATGGTAGCCATGTACTAAGTCAACCATAGACTTGATGGACCTACCCAATAGGTAGCCATGTACTAGGTCATCCATAGACCTGATGGACCTACCCAATAGGTAGCCATGTACTAGGTCTTTCTCTAACCTGATGGACCTACCCATAGGTAGCCATGTACTAGGTTAGCTATTATGCCACAGAGAGAACCAGGATCTGAGTTTGTAGGCATATACTCTTTGTGATAGTCATAGCCACATTATAGTTTGCATGAACTAAATAAACATCCAACAGTTTATTTAAAACAACCGGTAAAACATTCGGAAATCACCGTGAAACTAGAACGGTTATACATAAGCGTAACCACATACCTGTTCAAAGCAACTTGAAGTCCAAATATTTAATATTCAGGAACAAACAATCAAGCAATCATCAATATCCTGAAATTAATACATAAAATCCAAGTGTCATTATTTTATTCCAAACCTCCTCAAGATCTACTTGAATTCCACTTTAAGATTTCTAGGTCATCCTTTAGGGTTTTAGCTTTCATTATGCATTTATTACTGTTAATGTTTGTTTAGTCCACAAACCCTAATTTCAACATTATAGACACCATTAAAAGTCAATTAAATCCAATATATCTATTTTACACTAAAACTACTATCGTTTTCAATTTAAGTCATGGCAAGATCATTCATGTTTAGGTTTCTTTGAATTGACAACTCAACAAAGAATTATAGTTCGATTCTCTGGGAACCCTAATTACTACAATTCTCATTATTTATGTCAGTAAACCCTAATGTATCATTAATTCCACTTTACACACTAGGAACCCCAAAATATCCACATTAATGATCTTTTATACTCAAATTGGATTTATAACATAACTTTGTCTGATTCATAGATTTGCACAATTAAAATCATTAAAAGACATATCCTCCTAAATTAGGGTTTCTAAGCCCATTAATGCAAACTTAGGTATATGAAACCCTAATTTAAGCTAATTATGTAGAAATATCATCCCTTTTAGTATCAACAGATTAATATTCATTCTAAACATTCAGAGAACATCACTATACTCAATTATTATCAATTCCAAGGGTTTTGCATTAATTAAACTAGTCAATATAATAACTTTATACACTTTTTGAATTGCAAACATAATCAGGCTTGAACTATATTTTTAATAGATTCCTCATTTTCTCCTGATCAATTTTCATATATAAAGTTTTGTCATCCGAGCTACTATTAGAGAGTTATGATTTTTGTAAGAAATACCTTTTTAGACTGATGCGATGATTTTGAGTCGCATTTATAGACCTATTTCATATGTGTTTTGTGCTCTAATTACTCACTTTCATGGATAATATTGCATAATTCACTTAATTTGGTCTTTGCCATCATATTATATCAAATCCCCTTTGTTTTACTATTTTTGAGCATTATTTATCATCTTATTATAAATTGTGTGGATTTACTTGGGCTTGTTGTGAAATTTCAGGAAAAACAAGTATCTGCTTCCGTCGATACCATCGACGGAAGTCGATACCATCGACCAAGCCACAGGTTGTCAGCCGAGAAGAGCAATACAAAGTCGATACCATCGACACCTAAGTCGATGGCATCGAGATCACTTTAGGTTGTTGGCGAGGATGCAGTCGATACCATCGACGAAAGTCGATGCCATCGACATAAGGAGAGCTATAGCATCGCTAGAAGACAAAACCGACGCTACAGGAGTCGATACCATCGACGGCCAAGTCGATGGTATCGAGATCACCACAGGCGCTCAGAATAAAAGAAAGGAAAGCTGCCGCTAATCCGCTGCGTCGATACCATCGACCCGCGTCGATGGTATCGACGCCGGCAGATATGCGTTGGATCTGTTTTGATCTCGATCGGACGGCTGTTGTTATTTGACGACCTAATTAGGGACTTATACCTAATGACGGCCGCCCACACGGGAGGATGATCTCATTTTTTGGATTGCACGAGTGCCGAGGAGGAGAAAAAGGAGAACGAAGGCCGAGAAGCTCATCCCGGGTGATTCGGACGCTGCCGAAGACGATTTCCACCACCGACAGGCGGGGAAGCTCGTGTTTTACGCCAAGGATCCACCGGTTCTTCTCCGTTCAGGGTTTTTCCCATTTATTTCCCGTTTTTCTTATGAATTCCCCAATTTCTACCATGTATTCGTGTGAGATGAACATGAGAGGCTAAAACCCTCAATCTTTAGGACCGGGAGTAGCTTGGGAATGCATTGTATGACATTTTTATATCAATAATTCATATTTTTCTCTCAAATCCGTGGTATAGATTTGTTTTCTCCATTTCTATTGTTATGCTTGATCACCATAATAATAATTTAATGCCCTTAATCACTTTGAAGGAAGGATTAACGGTTGAAAAGAGACGAAATCTACATTAATCAATAAAACCCTTGACAAAGGAGTTGTAAAATTAATGGTGGGAAATGAGAGACCATTTTTAATGCGCTTAGTTTAGGGGAATGATTACTACGACGGTGGAATCAACCTAAACCTAAGTAGTGAATTACACCACGACAGCGGGTAATTCTCATTTCAGGCCATTACCCGGATAGAGAGAGAAGTGTGAGGAATTATATGAAACCTAATACAATGTTGACCCGTGGTGAATCCGCCATCCTAAAGATATCCTTTTGAATTGATTAAATTAACCTTTAATCGATTGTTTTCTTTGTTTGATTTTTATTTTCTTTTTAATTTGAACAACGAAACCCTACTTTGTTAATCGGTCTAGCTGATTGCGATTAGTTAGTAAAAGTCTCCAATAATTCACGTATCCCTGAGTTCGACTCGGGCCTCATATACTTCAGATTTTCATTCCATACAAACTTCCATATCTACTGATAACATCAATAAATATATAATGAAGTACTTGCAACTACCTTTAGCATTTATCATAAATGGTCTTATATACATCAGTATGTACTAGGCCTAATAGAATAATCATTCTCCCATTTCATCTAGTGAAAATACTTATGTCATATTGCACAATAAATAAGAATTTCATATTTCTGTTGGTTCAATAAATAAAAGATTCTAGATAACTATAATATGTACTATAGAAATGCATTCTTCATTTATGCACTCTAGATGACAATGCTATAGGTATTCAATGTTTGAGTTCTCAAGTCATTTAATACATGTGTCATACAAATTTGTCTCTAAAACTATCCAATATAGTTTATAAGACATAGGGAATTTCCATATAAGATCCCATCTTTAAAATGAAACATAATGTTCTACTTACACGAGACATATGATACTTCCATAAATGATAGGCACATGATAGCAATTCACTAATTATATTTTGTGCCCAAGAATTTCAACTTCCAACTGTAAAGGAAACAACCCTTGCTCATACAGTTATATCTTACTTCTTCTCAAGTTGTGCAATCAAGATCTCTATCTCTTTCTTCTTCATTTGTCCATTAAGTGAAAAGGACAAATTTCTTTTCAACTTACCCTTCTCCATATATTGAGAGTAGAAGACTTGGACCTCAGCTTAGCCTTAGAACTTTTCATGGCCTTGCCTTTTCCCTAGGACTCACTTCCATTGATCACCATCACTGATTTGTCCTTCTTCCTCCTTTCTTTGGCATCAACATGCCAAGCATTTGCTAAACTAATTATTTGATTCACACAACGATCTCTAGAATCATACCCATGGTCAACTCTTGACCTGATAGAAATCCCAACCTTTCCACATTCCCAATCAACGAGGTTATACTGGATCTCCCTTTGTTGGATTGTACTCAAACAATGCTTTGGAGACATTACACAATAATTTCTTTACACGATTCTTAAGATGTGTTACCATCTAGAGAATGTGCATGTAATCATTTTGTTTATACAACATAGCATAAGGCACTCAATGTTTATGTCATCTTTGGCATGATTCTAATAAGAATCCATTTAGCATTTAGGTGCATTTGGAGTGGGTTCCTATGTCTTTGGTCTTTCATAGATCTTTCCTCATGATTGAGAACACTTGTCGAAATCCTTAACCAAACATGGAACTTTATCATGTTTTGTCCTTTCTCAAGGACTGAAGGCAACATGACTTGTTTGCGTTTGAAATTTAATTATACAAAGAAATATTGAAACTTTTAAAAACATTTTTCATTTGTTTGATTTGATAAGTTAATGATATTAATTACATTTTTAATTAACAATCACTCGCACTATTTGGTTCACATTGGTTATCCTCACGTATCAATGCAGAACATTATAGTGTACAACCTTCTAGTTAGCCAAGATCCAAAATAATTAAGTCAATATACAACCAACCTTGGCTCTCATAATCAATTATTAAGGTAAGGAAACATTTTCCAATTGCATCTCATGCAATTCTTGGATTGATGGTATTCACAACTCCTTGCAACATTCCATTTATATGCTTCTAGGCTCTTAATCCTAATAAGGTCACCTAGTTAAGCCTGACCCAAAAGCTAACATGATAGAATATGCACTGTGATGGAGTGGACTTTTGGAATCCTAAAATGTCCAATGTCTTAAGTGAAATCATAAGTATGAGTTAGATTGAGGGTCCCGAGCCCTTGACAAAATAGGTTTGTTGATTGATGTTAATATCATCCTTAATTCATGCTTTTCGAGGAATTTAATTGATTGGTCACATAGTTGAGTTTTGACACCAAAGTTGGATGGGAGATAGCTTGGATGATAATAAAGCTATGAACAAAGTTGCATGAGGTTTCGATGATCCTAGAAGGAGTTACTTAGGTTCAGATTTGGAAACTAATGTACAAGCTTGATGTAGCTAAGTAATGACTTTTGATCTAGGTGTTGGAGGTCATACAGTGTCACGACCCTATTCATTATGGTCGCAGCAATACCCAAAAGAAGCCACAAATCAAGAAGACAGTAGGTTGATCCAGGTCCTTGCTTATGATCTAACAGTGGAAAGTATATCACCTACTTCTAAACAGTTCCACTATCATGGAGCCATGCACTTAACTAGAGCAACAACGTGAGTGTTTCTCCACTCCAGCCACGATCAGTGTTTGTGGGGTGCGTGGAGAGCGAGACCACTTGCCTCGTCAAGAGCTGCAGTTCAAGGTCTCACGAGACTGCTACATCATGCCTCTAGCCAACCTCTCCATTGGCAGTCGCAGGGAGAGTACGAGAGCAGTGATGAGTATCAATATCTGACCATGGATAGGAGACAGAGGTTGAGGAGCGCAAGACTCCTTGCCTTCGTTCTGTCGTGAGGTAGTGCTCTAGCCTGTAGTGTCAGGCGGGGAGGAGCCATGTGGTTGCGGCTCCATGATGCAGAGAAGATGAGGAGGTCCAGGAGGAGGAGATCGCAATAGAGTGCTGGCCAGAGGTTAGAGACAGTGGCGGCGTCGTGCGGAAGAACCCCATCTCACATAGGCTGCCGTCGTGGAGGAGATGTAGTACTGTAACGACCTGGAGGAAGGAAGCAATCACGGCCGGAGTTTTGTCTGTAGAGGTACTAGCATGGAGAACGGAAACCATAGGTTTTTCCTCGTTGGAGTTGTGTAACGGCGGCAGATTCCAGGAGATGACGCACAAAAGCATCAATCGAGTCGTAATGAGGAGACATCCATGGTGATTCTGAGAAGCCGAGGATGGCCAAATAAGGGCTCCACACCTACAGCGAGAAGATAGATCTGAGGAGAAGGTGTAGTGCTTCATCTCGACGGAGTATCAGGATGTGATGGTTCTCTTCAGCCAAAAGCTTAGCGTCAGGAGGCAGCATCGAAGAACGTGGGAGAGCGTCACAACGACGGACGCGGACAGGCGTCGTGCGGCGACAGAGCGAGGAGGAGAAGAGTCGTTAGGCCAGGCGGCGCCGACGCTGGATTATGGAGAACGCAAGACAGATTGCTCGCGTGTAAGAAAGAAAGCCGATCCAAGCAGACCATGTCGTGAATTGGAACCGAAATATGTGTTGAACCAGACTGGCTCAATAGCAAGGAGCTACGCCCAACTCTGGTATCCACGTGGTAGTACACCATTGGCCATTCAAGGTAAATATCTCATAAAAGTCCAGATCGTAAATAATTCATAGTAATTCGCTCGAATATCATAAAAATGCAAATAAAGTATCCAAATTCTCAAAAAAAATTGAGTAGAATAACATGATATTATAAAATCAGTCTTTTGATGCACTAATATTAGGAATATCGCGTAAATTGTATAATGCTTATACCTTTTGTTATAAATAGTAAATGATGGCCTAAAATTATGAGAACCTATTTATAAATCATAAATCATGTTTTTAGTCCATGTAGGGTCAGTAATAATGATGTTGAATAAACGAAATCATGTAATTTGCTTAGAATGTCTATTTAGGGCTAATAACCCTAAATAAAATGCAATAAATGCACACATGCTCAATAAATGATGAAATTCACAGAGTAATCTCATATCAGTATATGAAACCTCAATTTTAATTATGAGATCATTATGATGAACATAATCCATGTTATATGAAGATGAATCTTAATACATGTTATGAAACCCTAATCTAGGTTAATGATGTAACCTAGGGTTAATATGTGCACAAAAAGTATTTGGAACCTAATGTTCATATAATGAACTATAACCTGGAATATGACATCAATGAGATAATCATAAGATAAGAATACAAGTAATCATGAGGATATCATAATGAGATAGGCAAAACCTAAAATGGATATAAATAGGGTTAATGATGATGAGAACCTGATGATCGTATATGATCTTGTCTTGATCAGGGTTTGACCTGGAATACATAGTTGACATCAGGATATGATGATTAGGTTTGTCTTGATCAAGGTACGCCATTACCTCTCACTTGGCTTATTATGCAATATGCTTGTGTTATATGAGTAGTAAAATACTTGGCATATGGTATTGGATGAAATGATTGTTCTTGTATGATATGTTGCCTGATTTTCCGTACTTATGGCTATGAACACATGAAACATAATATATTTGTTCCATTATATGAAAGCACTATATCTCTTTGGTAAGCAGATCACATGTACAATGATCTATCTCTTTGGTAAGCAGATCATGAGGCCTGGATGCATCTATCCCATTGGTAGGCAGATGCACAACCATATAATGGAAAATGAGCTTAAAATATGTGTTCTCTTTTGTTAATGAATATCTTTGTGCAAGTATATGCTTTTCTTATATTTGTTTAACACTGACAAGTATTAGTTTTATCTTATTGCCAAGATATGATGAGAGGTATATAAAAGACACGTAGGCGTACTCAGTACAATATTCTTGAATATTGTGCTGACGTGTACCGCATGTAATCTTTTGTTTAGGTTGTGGCTTATGTTCTTGAAGATCCAGGATAGTGAGAGTTGTACGGCGAGCTGATGTACAGGTGGACCTGTTGTCTTGAGATCCTATAGTTTAGATGTAGTACATGTATATGTATAAGTTTGTTGTTCAATATGTAATATCAAATGTTGTAACAATTCATGTTGTAATTATATGTTGAATGGTGAACATGTGTGTATGGTTTTATTATTGTTCATGTACATGTGCTACTGATTGTTTCCTTCTGACTTCCTCTGATTTTCTTCTTATTAGCCTTGTGTGGGATGTTTAAATTGGGATTCTCGCTGAGGTGAGGGTTTCAATTTGGACGTCGCACATCAAATTAAGTTTTAGAAAATCCGGGGACGTCACAGGTGGTATCAGAGCATGAACAATAGAAAAGCCTGACATTTTCTCATTATGCAACTCAAAACTAAAGAACCTTGAACTTAATAATCTTTTAGGGTTAGATTAGTCATCTTTTAGAGACTAGATATGACCTAGCCTCTAGGTTAGCACCTAGATGTCTGTGAACTAGGTCTAGACTGGTGCTTATTGAGTAGCAAGTCCTTAGATGTCTTTCTTTCCTTGTAGTGCAGCGGTATGGGATGTTGCACTATTTGGAAATGATGTGCATCAAGGGAAGAGAAATTCTAGACATATAGCGGTCATTGTCTAGGATAGGTACACTATTCTACACCATGTTCTCACCCTTTTCACTAGTTTTCATGACACTGGACTCTCTACTATGTGTGGGACACTCGTTTCTGGATTTGGTTTTTGATTCCAAATGAATCGAACCTCGATAGTTTTCTCTGACGCTTGTTTTATCGGAGAAAAACTATATAATATTTTAATATGTATATGTATTACAAAAATGTGTCCCCACACATGTATGAGTAGGAGGTGGTCATGCAACCTAAGTGAAAGTGAATGACTTCAGTCTAGAAGAGAGAGTAGTTCTAGATTAGATGTCTAGAGCCTTGTTTGGAATATTTGATAGATGAAATAGATGATGTAAGTTTGATGATATGATGTAAGTATTATATAGATGATATAAGATAGTTTATGATGATATATGAATGTCTTTGAGGACTTAAGTCCAATTTTGAGGAATTGATATTAGTGTTGATGATGCAAGTAACTAGGCTTTTATGAGATAAGATGTGTTAAGTTAAGACAAGGATGTGAGTCAGCATGAGCCTCAAGCTCTTTTACAAAGGAGGACCTGTAGTGTTAGGACCAGTTTTGGGGTTAACTCCAGTGAGAGAGAGACCCACAGGGAGAAGGTCAGAGAACCTATACTCCATGATATGAGAAATATGAGAAATATGTGATATGATATGTCCTAAACTAGAATACTCCTGAGTGATTGAGTTGGGTTGCTTTATGCATGATTCCTATAGTCTTCCTGAACCCTAGATGTCCTTGGGAGGACCAGACCCTAGAGACAGAGAGAGGTTGGTTATATATGTGCATGTGAACATGAATACGAGTGCCTGCCATCTGGATGAGGGATAGAGCCCAAGACCCTGGAGGAGGTAGCTATCTTAGTTTTTGTGAAGCCTCATGCTTGGGTTGGCGGTTCCCATATAGGAATCTAGTGGTGTGTATATCAGAGATAGAGATCTATGAAGAGTATGTCATATCATGTTTTGGTTGATGCTTATGTGGCTAGAGTTTGTAAAGCTATCGCTAGTGCCAATGAGGTAATCCGAAAACCCTAGACTACGAGAGGAAAGATAAAGTATGTGCATATGAGATACTCATAGGGTTGAGTTAGCTCAAAGAGACTGAGCATGACACTACCCTTGTGGTATGGGTTAGAGGAACCTCATTGGGACTACATAAAGTTTTGATACATGTTTCACGAGCCACTTATATAAGTTTGTTTAGCACAACCATGATATAATATATATGTAAGGATGTGATCTAATCTCGAAATGTGATATATATACACGATATGATGGAAACTTAGAGACGGTTTAATAGATATGAAAGTATAGATGGTTAACCATATACATGAATAGTGATGATAATGTAATACTGTTGGCTAATCTTGTGATGAAATTACTTGTAAATGTTGCAATTTATTATGATAAGAAATGAAATGATATCAAAAGAATGAAACATGTTACATGAGGTGTTCATCTTAGTGCCTAATAAAGATGAATATATATATATATATAGTTTGGTAGCTAACACAACATAATGATTACGACACCTTGATATAATGGGTTAACTTTAGTTAACTCCTTTGGAACATGGTAATATGCTGTTGAATAATAATGCTTGGGTAAAGATAAGGATGCAACACTAGCATATGAGATATTTCATGACATAACCTATGCTTCTAAACCCTTGTTGAGCCTTCTATGGAGTGAGGTTTCACCCTTGATGCTTTTGAAACCTCCTAATAGTGCTTTGGATACATGGTTCTAGGTACCTTTTTGGATATGTTACACATAGAATGGTGCCTACATATGGAAGAAGATCCTTAGGTTTTCCCTAGAAGTATCAGTATGGTTTACTTTCGAGGACGAAAGTTCTAATAAGATGTATATGATGTGACAAAATGGTTTTCTGGCTTAATTCTGAGGACGGAATATCTTTAAGGTGTGTAGGATGTGATGGAGTGGACTTTTGGAATCCTAAAATGTCCAATGTCTTAAGTGAAAGCATAAGTATGAGTTAGATTGAGGGTCCCGAGCCCTTGAAAAAATAGGTTTGTTGATTGATGTTAATATCATCCTTAATTCACGATTTTCGAGGAATTTAATTGATTGGTCACGTAGTTGAGTTTTGACACCAAAGTTGGATGGGAGATAGCTTGGATGATAATAAAGCTATGAACAAAGTTGCATGAGGTTTCGATGCTCCTAGAAGGACTTAGGTTTAGATTTGGAAAATAACGTACAAGCTTGATGTAGCTAAGTAATGACTTTTGATCTAGGTGTTGGAGGTCATATAGTGTCACGACCCTATTCATTATGGTCACAACAATACCTGAAAGAAGCCACAGATCAAGAAGACAGTAGGTTGATCTAGGTCCTTGCTTATGATCTAACGGTGGAAAGTATATCACCTACTTCTAAACAGTTCCAATATCATGGAGCCATGCGCTTAACTAGAGCAACAACGTGAGTGTTTCTTCACTCCAGCCATGATCAGTGTTTGTGGGGTGAGTGGAGAGTGAGACCACTTGCCTCGTCAAGAGTTGCAGTTCAAGGTCTCACGAGACTGCTACATCATGCCTCTAGCCAACCTCTCCATTTGCAGTCGCAGGGAGAGTACGAGAGAAGTGATGAGTATCAATATTCGACCATGGATAGGAGACGGAGGTTGAGGAGCACAAGACTCCTTGCCTTTGTTCTGTCATGAGGTAGCGCTCTAGCCTGTAGTGTCAGGCGGGGAGGAGCCATGTGGCTGCGGCTCCGTGACGCAGAGAAGCTGAGGAGGTCCACGAGGAGGAGATCGCAACAGAGTGCTGGCCAGAGGTTAGAGACAGCGGCGGCGTCGTGCGAAAGAACCCCGTCTCACATAGGTTGCCGTCGAGGAGGAGATGCAGTACTGTAACGACCAGGAGGAAGGAAGCAATCACGGTCGGAGTTGTTGTCTGTTGAGGTACTAGCATGGAGAATGGAAACCATAGGTTTTTCCTCGTCAGAGTTGTGTAACGGCGGAGGATTCCAGGAGATGAGGCATACAAGCATCAATCGAGCCGTAAGGAGGAGACATCCATGGTGATTCTGAGAAGCCGAGGATGGCCAAATAAGGGCGTCGCACCTACAGCGAGAAGATAGATCTGAGGAGAAGGTGTAGTGCTTCATCTCGATAGAGTATCATGATGTGATGGTTCTCTTAAACCAAAAGCTTAGCGTTGGGAGGCAGTGTTGAAGAACGTGGGAGAGCCTCACAATGACAGACGTGGAAAGGTGTCGTGCGGCGACAGAGCAAGGAGGAGAAGAGTCGTTAGGCCAGGCGGCGCCGGTGCTGGATCAGGGAGAACGTGAGACAGATTGCTCGCGTGTGAGAAAGAAAGCCGGTCCAAGCAGACCATGTCGTGAACTGGAACCGAAATATGTGTTGAACCAGACCGGCTCAACAGTAAGCAGCTACGCCCAACTCTGGTAGCCACGTGGTAGTACACCATTGGCCATTCAAGGTAAATATCTCATAAAAGTCCAGATCGTAAATAATTCATAGTAATTTGCTCGAATATCATAAAAATGCAAATAAAGTATCCAAATTCTCAAAAAAATGAGTAGAATAACATGATATTATAAAATCAGTATTTTGATGAACTAATATTAGGAATATCGTGTAAATTGTATAATGCTTATACCTTTTGTTATAAATAGTAAATGATGGCCTAAAATTATGAGAACCTATTTATAAATTATAAATCATGTTTTTAGTCAATGTAAGGTCAGTAATAATGATGTTGAATGCACGAAATCATGTTATTTGCTTAGAATGTCTATTTAGGGCTAATAACCCTAAATAAAATGCAATAAATACACACATGCTCAATAAATGATGAAATTCACAGAGTAAGCTCATATCAGTATATTGTTTTAAAAAAAATTGGCCATTCTATTCATCACGTGGCCTGGGCTCGATCCTGGGACCTCTCACTAACAAAACGAGTGTCTAACCATCTTGGTGTCTTCTGTTAGACAAATATCAATATATGAAACCTCAGTTTTAATTATGAGATCATAACGATGAACAAAATCTATGTTATATGAAGATGAATCTTAATACATGTTATGAAACCCTAATCTAGGTTAATGATGTAACCTAGGGTTAATATGTGCACAAAAAGGATTTGGAACCTAATGTTCATATAATGAACTATAACCTAGAATATGACATCAATGAGATAATCATAAGATAAGAATACAAGTAATCATGAGGATATCATAATGAGATAGGCAAACCCTAAAATGGATATAAATAGGGTTAATGATGATGAGAACCTGATGATCGTATATGATCTTGTCTTGATCAGGGTTTGACCTAGAATACATAGTTGACATGAGGATGTGATGATTAGGTTTGTCTTGATCAAGGTACGCCATTACCTCTTACTTGGCTTATTATGCATTATGCTTATGTTATATGAGTAGTAAAATACTTGGCATATGGTATTGGATGAAATCATTGTTCTTGTATGATATGTTTCCTGATTTTCCGTACTTATGGCTATGAACACATGAAACATAATATATTTGTTCCACTATATGAAAGCACTATATCTCTTTGGTAAGCATAGTGCTAGTGAGTGATATATCTCTTTGGTAAGCAGATCACATGTACAATGATCTATCTCTTTGGTAAGCAGATCATGAGGCATGGATGCATCTATCCCATTGGTAGGTAGATTGACAACCATATAATGGAAAATGAGCTTAAAATATGTGTTCTCTTTTGTTAATGAATATCTTTGTGAAAGTATATGCTTTTCTTATATTTGTTTAACACTGCCAATTATTAGTTTTATCTTATTGCCAAGATATGATGAGAGGTATATAAAAGACACGTAGGAGTACTCAGTACAATATTCTTGAATATTGTGCTGATGTGTACCACATGTAATCTTTTGTTTAGGTTGTGGCTTATGTTCTTGAAGATCCAGGATAGTGAGAGTTGTACGACGAGCTGATGTACAGGTGGACCTGTTGTCTTAAGATCCTGTAGTTTAGATGTAGTATATGTATATGTATAAGTTTGTTGTTCAATATGTAATATCAAATGTTGTAACAATTCATGTTGTAATTATATGTTGAATGGTGAAAATGTGTGTATGGTTTTATTATTGTTCATGTACATGTGCTACTGATTGTTTCCTTCTGACTTCCTCTGATTTTCTTCTTCTTAGCCTTGTGTGGGATGTTTAAATTGGGATTCTCACTGAGGTGAGGGTTTCAATTTGGACGTCGCACATCAGATTAAGTTTTAGAAAATCTGGGGACGTCACATGCACCCTGCTAGGGAAGACCAAAATATCTACCATCACACTTTCACGAGATAGATGGTGCACCATGCTAGGGCATTCCCATAGTAGGTCGATCAAGCTTTTTATGTGTTCTACTTATGGAAAGCATCCAAGACTTAATATTGTATTAAGGGGTTTTGTATTTATAAATACATATACTTTATTCAATCACCACATACGAAGTATGTATCATCTATATGTTATATCCCACAACTTGAAACATGCAATAAACAAAAAGTGATGGTTATGGCCAACCTAATGTAATTCCTTAGAGCCACAAGGAATTAACACAACCTAGGTCTACATCACACGGAGGAACTTTTTGTTGGTGAAGATCTATGCTTTCCAATACGGTTTGTTCGATTCAACCTTTGAACCGATCAAATCGCCTCATGACTGGTTGTTTGGTCATATCACCAGTCGTCTAGTTCATATATCCACCATATGGTGGCTCCTCGAGCTAATCGGTTGGGTCTACTAGGCGATCAGTTCGTATCGTCTGTTTGGTCTTCCTCAGTCTTCCAGTCGGTCATATCATCTCCAAGATAGTTAGTTAGCATCATCAGAACGTCTTTATTTTTCTTCATAATAGAAAAGTAAACTATACTACTACTACATGATTATTGAGAAACCTCAAGTGACATTAAAGGGGATCAAGGGTAGGAAAGAATTAACTTTACACTGGGAAGATAAGATAGATGCTCGGTACGTAGACCGAGATATAATAGGATAAATCAACCACACAACCATGCAAACATAATAGGGGATATTGGCCAAAACCATGCTACACATCCACCATCAAAACCTACTTTTAGGGTGACATGTGTGATTTCATATATATATATATATATATATATATATATATACATATATATATATATATATGGGATTATCATGATATTTGATTGGACAAGAAATTATTCACATCACGTGCAATAATTGAATGATGAAACCAAAATCTGATCATATCGATTGTCTCAAAATAGAGTAGATTGACGTGGTTCTGATACCACTACTGGGAAATAGGGCACAAATATAGGCAGCGGAATTAAAAAATTTATTGTCATACTCCCATAAACTAGTAGATCGTGTCAACAACTATATAATGGATAGAATGGTTTTGAGGATATACATGGTCCTGGAGCAAGTCTAGCAAAATACTTACTTCATCATTGTAGATGTACAACTATTTTCTAGTTGCTCTTGGACAATATTTTTGTAGCTCCCGGTCTTCACCACAGACATCAAAAACTAACAAACAATCATCACAAAGAACCTCCTCAATGTACAGAAGTTAACAATGTCCTCCAAGTGGTAGACAACGACCTCCCACCTCTAAAGTAGTCCACACAGACCACTGGGAACTAGATGTTGTGCTACGAGAGTAATCAGGAAGGAGTTTTCCCCTTATGTCGACATGCTAGTCACTAACATGCTCTCCCACAACTAATCCTCAATTTCTCTCTCCATTGCATCCCTCCCTTTGATGGATATGATTTGATTGGGCTCTGTATCTGTTACCACAACCAAAGAGGACAATTATTGTCAGAACAACTGATTCTCAATTTTGTGTATTGGGAAGCCCCAGTAGCCCCCTGTTTATAGTAGAGGCTAGGGTCAAGGTTCCTAATCGATGTGGGATTAGAAGGGTCTAGAATCATGAATTTTCTAAAATCTGTGAACTAGGAGACGTCCACCTCACACTTCCCAAATGGTTGACGTGTATTTTACTACGCGCTTAAACGCAAGTATACGCGTCGAGTAATATAGGCCTTTGTGAGGCCCGAGTCGAACTCAGGGATACGTGAATTATTGAAGACTTCTACTAACTAATCGCAATCAGCTAGGCCGAATAACAAAGTAAGGTTTTGTTGTTGAAATTAGAAGAAAATAAAAATCAAACAAAGAAAACAATCGATTAAAGGTTAATTTAATCAATTCAAAGGGATATCTTTAGGATGGCGGTTTCACCGCGGGTCAACATTGTATTAGATTTCATATAATTCCTCACACTTCTCTCTCTATCCGGATAGTGGCCTGAATTGAGAATTACCCACTGTCGTGGTGTAATCCACTACTTAGATTTAGGTTGATTCCATCGTCATAGTAATCATTCCCCTAAACTAAGCGCATTAAGATCGGTCCCTCAGTTCCCACCATTAATTTTACAACTCCTTTGTCAAGGGTTTTATTAATTAATGTAGAATTCGTTTCTTTTCAACTGTTAATCCTTCTGTCGAAGTGATTAAGGGCATTAATTTCTTATTATGGTGATCAAGCATAACAATAGCAATAGAGAAAACGAATTTATACCACGGATATGAGAGGAAAATATGAATTATCCATATAAAATCATCATACAATGTATCCCCGGGCTACTCCCGGTCCTAAAGATTGAGGGTTTTAGCCTCTCATGTTCATCTTACACAAATACATGGTAGAAATTGGGGAATTCATAAGAAAAACGTGAAATAGATGGGAAAACCCCTGAACGGAGAAGAACCGGTGGATCCTTGGCGTAGAACACAAGCTTTCCCCGCCTGTCGGTGGTGGAAATTGTCTTCGGCAGCGTCCGAATCACCCGGGATGAGCTTCTCGGCCTCCATTCTCCTTTTTCTCCTCCTCGGCACTCGTGCAATCTAAAAATGAGATCCCCCTCACGTCTGGGCGGCCGTCATTAGGTATAAGTCCCTAATTAGGTCGTCAAATAACAACAGCCGTCCGATCAAAATCAAAACACATCCAACGCATATCTGCCAGCGTCGATACCATCGACGCGGGTCGATGGTATCGACCCAGTGGATTAGCGGAAGCTTTCCTTTCTTTTATTCTGAGCGCCTGTGGTGATCTCGATACCATCGACTTGGGTGTCGATGGTATCGACTCCTTTAGTGTCGGTTGTTGTCGTTTAGCGACGATGTAGCTCTCCTTGTGTCGATGGCATCGACTTGCGTCGATGGTATCGACTTCATCCTCGCTAGCAGCCTGGAGACATCTCGATGCCATCGACTTGGGCATCGATGGTATCGACTCTGTATTGCTCTTCTCGGCTGACAACGTGTGGCTTGGTCGATGGTATCGACATCTGTCGATGGTATCGACGGATGTAGATACTTGTTTTTCCTGAAATTGCACAACAAGACCAAATAAATCCACACGATTTATGATAAGATGATCAATAATGCTTAAAATAATGAAATACAGGGGATTTGATATAAAAATGATGGCAAAGACCAAATAAAGTGAATTACGCAATAATATCCATGAAAATGAGTAATTAAGGCACCAAACACATATGAAATCGGTCTATAAATGCGACTCAAAATCATCGCATCAAACTCCCCTAAGCTTAAACATTGCTCGCCCTCGAGCAACTAATCCTTAGAATAGAATTGCGAATGTCAACTAACAATCAAAATACCAACCCACCTCACAAATGACTCCCACTGGACGTTCTCAAACCGGCCTACCCTAATCACAGAACAGTAATTACCCTAAAGGCGACAATAACCATCAATAAAAGAAATTATCCTTCAAACCGATGAACACTATCACATAGGGCAGTTAACATAATAAAGTTCGTCGATTCAGCCATGGTGCATCTTGTGATCACCTAAACTACGTTGCTCGCCCTAACTACCATCTACATGGAAGCCGTCCTCCTTATACACATGAGTGAGGAGAATATCACGGTGGACTACCAATCCGAGCAACGGGTGGATGGAATGGGTGGTTCATGGGAGAATTTGGAAGTATTACACAGTTTCAAAATGCATATAACAAAATGCCCTAAATGATGCAAATGCACATTAAGAATGCCCTACTGCCTAAAAGTGGGTGGAATGATGCATGCACTAACCTTCTACCTCACAATGAGATATAAATTTACTCAAGCCACATCATGTACTCAATTCCCCTGTTATCCAAGTGATATCATTCCTTTCTCCCTCTGATTCCTTTTCTTTCCAAATCTCCTTTTTCTTCTTTTTTTTTCTAACATTTTTTTTCTTCTGTTTTTTTTTCTTTGCCCATATATCCATAATTGCTTAGAGATACATGTATAAGGCCATTTTCTTTCCAATTGGAGATCTTTGCTTTATTTCGAGGGTATGGAACAAATTAGATCACCTATTTAGGAAAACTGAGATACATGGTGTGCTTATGCATGAAAATCATGAAATTGTGAGTGCAACTACATGACATGCACCTAAGGGTAATGTGCATGTATCACTATATATTTTTTTCATTATTCTATGCAAAAACATGAAAATAACAATGCAAAACCTATCTACATGCCATGCACGCAAAAGAAATTGAAACTGCACTTTACTTCCAATTCTTGGGTGGATTATAGGAAATGGGGTGGAATGATCACAAGATTAAGTGACTGAACCTTAAAAGAAAATTATGTGTCCCTCCTTATTGACATGTGTAGTAGTTTAAAGGGTTCTTTCTCTTACATCTGATTAAGGTCTCATTACCATTTGATTAGGTTAGGCTCAAACAACCGTTACTATCCACTTTTCATGAGTCAATGCGGGTGTGGGTATGACATATTGTTTCAAAGTTGACATAATCAATCATTTTCATAGAATAAGTTCCCCAAGGACAACCAAGTAAAGCTATCCAACTGACACAGAAAAAATTTTCAATTCCCTTAATTTCCCCATGAAAACAGCAATATGACAATTTTTACGACATCCACAATTACACTAGATAGATGTGGATCCTGAATAAAAACTTAAAATTGCAAAAACAAATAACAAAGCAGAAACTAAAACAACTAAAGAAAAGATAAAAGATAGAGTTGTTCCAGCCACCCCCCTAAGCTTGAATCCGACTATGGCCTCATAGTCAAAAACCAACTTAAGGGTGGAACAGTGATACCCTGATCAATCTTGCGGAGGCGGTGGTGGGTAATGTGGTGCCGTAGGATCCCAAGACGGGTACTCCCCAGGAAGCTTGGATCATAGTGGGTCCTCGGCGGAGGCTGTGGATAACCTCCAAAGTAGTCTCGACTCCAGTAGTGGTCGAAGAAGGGCTCCTTCTGCGTCTCTATCCGCTGCAACCGGTTGTGCATTTGTTCTTGGTTGGCGAGGATGAGCCGCTCGTTCTCGAATATAGCCCTTTGATTATCAAGCAACCGGCCCGTTGTTTCATGGATGCCGGTATACAAAGTCATATGCTGGTGCTGCGTCTGTTGGATGTCCTGCAGCATGGTATACATCCCTTGCATGGAGTAGGGATCCGCAGCTGGCTGTTCTTGCTGTGGTGATGGCGGCGGGGGCTGAGATGATGAAGATGCACCCGGGTGCATCCTAGGACGCTTCCGTGGTGCCACGCGTGCTCGAAGAGGTGTGAAAGCCTCCTCGTCTTCCTCCGCCTCGCCTTCTTGGTCTTCACCTCCGCCTTCTTCTTCCGAGGACTCGATGGCTATGATGGGCCATCGGAAATGCTGCTTGCCCTCGATGTGGAAGACGTCGTCCGGCAGGGATGCCTCCTGGTAAGCTTGGTTGACGTGGCAATGAGCGTACGCCAGCCCGTCCCGGATAAGAATGAGGTTTGAACGGTGCAAGTGTTGCACGTTCACCTTACTCCGCGTAGAAATCGGAGTCATGGACTGAAAGTTCAGCCCCATGTAAAGCGCCAACTTGGTGACAAGACCACCAAAGTGTATTGGAGCCTTCCTTGTGCTCCGCTTCACCGCCATGACGCGCTGTAACCAGAATGCTCCCCAGTTGCACTCTTGACGTTTCAGGAGGGCGTACAGAAAGAACAAGTCGCTCTCCTGAAACTTGCTCAAAGCAAGATTGCTCCGCCCGAAGAAAGTCAAGCTAAGCATCCTATGCAATACCCGGACGAACGGGTGCTCAAAATCAGCTACCGCGGCATTGTGGTAGCTCACGGTCTTCCCTGCCGGCACTGTAACTAGCTCGGCAAAGATTTTGTCGTAGTCGGTGCGGGCGTCGGGGCGTCGGTGATCGTGGCGGCTGTGGTTCCAGTTGAAGATGGCGTTGAACTGCTTCAACGTGATGTTGTAATTGTTGTTGAAGAGTCGGAAGGACACCCTTCCCTGGATCCACGTCTGGTCCGATGGCACCACATCATTTGGTACGACGCAGATATCAAGAGACGCCATGAACTCGGCCACCAGTTCCTTGTATGTGGGCCATTCGCCAAAGAACGGCTGCCCATCCGCTTGACAGTCCATCTCATATATGCGACCGGTGTGCCGCCCTTGCCCGGCCAACACATAGGCCAAGTTGGCCTCGAATCCCAAGTCCCTGATCATTCCCCGGTCCACATACCGGGTGGCCTCGAACTTCCGCTTCATTATTTCCTCGTATACCTTCCTTACATCCATGTTGGCATGAATGAGGCGTGGATGAGAGATGGAAGCGGTTGGAGGAGGAACAAACTCCTCAATCTCCCTGGGGTGTGCGCTCGATGAAGATGCTCCGCCCGTATGCACCATGATTGCGAGAAGAATGAGATTGGGAGAAAAGAGCTCGGTGAAGATGGAGAGAAATTCTCCGCTCGGTGAAGATCTTCGCTCGATGACGCTTCTCCGCAGGTGTAGAGGGCTCGGGGGAGTGCTCGGCGCAATGGGAGATACTTGCTCTGAGGGTGTGATATCATATGACGTTGCAAGTCCCCTTAAATAGACTTGATCGGCGCCCCTGTTGACCCGTCGATACCATCGACGCAGGTCGATGGTATCGACATGTCTCGCGGGTAGCCGCATCTGTCGCTGGTATCGACGGCTGACGTTTGCTGGATCGAGAAACCCGGATCGCTGACGAGTCGATACCATCGACATAAGTCGATGGTATCGACGCAGCACCCGGATCGCTGACGTGGCTGTTGCGATCGTCGTCGATGTCTTCATGCGGATAGGTGACATGTCCGTCGATGCCATCGACGGGTGTCGATGGTATCGACTTGCTTTTATTGCGACACCTCCGTTTATTGCATTCAACCTGTGATGATGTCGATACCATCGACGAGGCCGTCGATGGTATCGAGTTGACTGAGCAAAATTCGTCTGAAAATCTCCAGAGATCTCGATGGTATCGACTGGGTTGTCGATACCATCGACACTTTTATTGCGACCTGCCTGTGACCATGTCGATGCCATCGACGGGGCCGTCGATGGTATCGACGCAGTGCGATTTCTGCTGGTGTCAACCTGAACCCATGTCGATACCATCGACTGATGTGTCGATGGTATCGACCCTGCCTGTTCCTGCACATTTAACAAACGGATCAAGGTATCATTTTTAAACTAAAAAGTAAACAAACTAAAAGCAAACTACACCTAACATTAAACTATCCTAATGTACCAATGCTTGGGTTGCCTCCCAACAAGCGCCCTTCTTTAACGTCTTAGGCTAGACGTATGACAGTCATCATCTTTTCACCTTGGGAACTGGGCTTAGAGGATCATTCGGTAATTTGAATTCAACACGATCTCCTCCAATACCCAAGGACAAAGTCCCTCTGCCTAAGGCAGTCACAACGTCTGCCGTTGCTTGAAACGGTCTTCCTAAGAGAATTTCGCAGCTTTGGAGTGGTGGCATGTCCATAACGACAAAGTCCACCGGGAATACGAATTTGTCCACTTTGACTAGAACATCTTCACATACTCCATAGGGTCTCACTCTAGACCCATCCGCCAATTCAATTGTTGCAGCCAACCTCTTTATCTCTTTTAACCCTAGCTTCTGAAAAGTAGCCAAAGGCATGAGATTGATACTAGCGCCAGAATCACATTGCGCTCTAGAAACATGTTGACCACCTATTGAACACGGAATGTAAAAACCTCCTGGGTCTTTTTTCTTCTTTGGTGAACTCCCATGAATCATCGAACTCACCGTCTCATTCATCCAATAAATTTCATCTTCTTTTATCCGCCTCTTCTTATTGATGATCTCCTTAATGAACCTCCCATAGGCGGGCACTTTCTCAATCATCTCCACCAATGGAATATTGATGTGGAGTTTCCGGAATATTTCTAAGAATTTCCTATAGTGTCGGTGCTCCTTCTTCGGCTTTGGATTGTCCCGATTTGACACATCTGCTGCATTGACACGCTTGTGAGGAGGCACATATGAGTCTTTCGGAGGTACCTCCCCTAAGCTTGCTTCACTCACTATCTCGGACGTTGGCTTTTCAAGTCATCCTCATTAGTAGCAGTTTGTTGTGGTTCCTCTTCCACCTTCTTTGTCTCCGCATGTGCACAAACTTGCACTTCTTCTTTTTGCCCAGGTGGAGATACAGTATTCACAACTCTATCAGATTTTCTGAAGAAAGGGTTTCCACCCGGCAGTCCATAGTACGTGCGTGGAAAAGGTATTGCCGGTGTTGCATTCACATTGAACGTCATTCTCCTTTCCTCTGCAACTTCTTGCACCTGAGATTCTTCTTCATTACTAACCACAGAAATGTATTTGACCTGATGGTGCGCTTGAACCACATTCGCGTTCTCGACTGGTTTCTGTTGATTGGTGTGCTTGATAGCCGCCACCTCACTTGAAATCTGTGCCACGGTGGTCTCCAATGCCCGCATTTGCGCTCCATGGCTTTGCAGCGTCTGCCCAAATTTGGTTAGAATATCACCTTGAGATTGCAGTTGTTTTCCAAACATGGCCATCATCTCTTGATTTTGCTGGACCATTTGGCTTAGCAATTCAGTATTTTTATCTTCAGCTCTCGGTTGTGGCTTTGCATCCGGATCTTGTAAAAAATTGTTCGGATCCTTCCATGAAAACTTTTTATCTTTCCTCCATGCATAGTCATTGTTTCTATAGCCCTGTTGTTGCATGTACTTTACTTGGGCTTCCTCGTCCTTAGATGCATCCTCATTAGTTAACACCTTCTTGGCTAGAAGATCTAGCTTGTCGTTCAGCTCCCTAACTATTCTGGATTCACCGGCAGCTTTGACATGTTCCACGGCACCTCTGTCACCCCATGACTGTTTCCTAGCCATGTTCTTCAATATTTCCCAACATCTGGTATCCGTGTTATTTAGAAAGAAACCAGATCCGGCTGAATCAAGATTACTTCTATCATGCTCGGAGAGAGCAAAGTAGAAGATCTTCACTTGGGTCTCCTTGTCCAATCCATGATGTGGACATCTCCTCAACATGACTTGAAATCGCTCCCAAGTCTCAGAATAGGTTTCACCCGCCTGTTGGGTGAAATTGTGGATCTTTCAGATCATATCATTGGTCTTCTCAGGAGGGAAGAACCTCTCGAAGAAAACCTCCACCATGTGATCCCATGACTCAATAAACTCGTCGTCGAGGTTGTGGAGCCACTCTCTTGCTACTCCCGCCAAGGAACTGGGGAATAACTTGAGATAGAGCACATCCTGCGGAAAGCGATCTATCTTCACCATATCGCAGTTCTCCACAAACTGACTAATATGTGCCACTGGATCTTCATTTTTCAGTCCGTGAAATGCATTGGATTTGACCAAGTTAATCAGTGCTGGGTCGATCTTGTATGTAGGTATGTTTAGCCCCTGTTTCTTTATAGGCCCTTTTGATGCAGAGGAAGAAGACGCCTTGATCTTCTCCCATATTGTCTGTGCTTCAGCCATTACTTCTTCTTGTTCTTGCTCAGATTTAGAATTTGTATCACTATGGTGTTCCTCCTCGTAGTAGCCCTCGTCCTCTGGTCCCGCAGATGGAACCTCAGGTGTGCGATTCACGTAGTCTCGACTACGTGTGTGCACCATGCAAAGTACCTGAAATATGGAAATAGGGGTTCAGTACAATGCTTTGAACGAGTTAACACAATTATACAGAAATAAAGGAATTTTTAAAATTGTTTTAAAATTAATAAAAAAAAATGTGGCCTAGAATGGCCGCTCTTAGCACTCAAAGTGCCAATAACTCGCCGTATCCCCGGCAACGACGCCAAAAACTTGACGTGTATTTTACTACGCGCTTAAATGCAAGTATACGCGTCGAGTAATATAGGCCTTTGTGAGGCCCGAGTCGAACTCAGGGATACGTGAATTATTGAAGACTTCTACTAACTAATCGCAATCAGCTAGGCCGAATAACAAAGTAAGGTTTTGTTGTTGAAATTAGAAGAAAATAAAAATCAAACAAAGAAAACAACCGATTAAAGGTTAATTTAATCAATTCAAAGGGATATCTTTAGGATGGCGGTTTCACCGCGGGTCAACATTGTATTAGATTTCATATAATTCCTCACACTTCTCTCTCTATCCGGATAGTGGCCTGAATTGAGAATTACCCACTGTCGTGGTGTAATCCACTACTTAGATTTAGGTTGATTCCATCGTCATAGTAATCATTCCCCTAAACTAAGCGCATTAAGATCGGTCCCTCAGTTCCCACCATTAATTTTACAACTCCTTTGTCAAGGGTTTTATTAATTAATGTAGAATTCGTTTCTTTTCAACCGTTAATCCTTCTGTCGAAGTGATTAAGGGCATTAATTTATTATTATGGTGATCAAGCATAACAATAGCAATAGAGAAAACGAATTTATACCACGGATATGAGAGGAAAATATGAATCATCCATATAAAATCATCATACAATGTATCCCCGGGCTACTCCCGGTCCTAAAGATTGAGGGTTTTAGCCTCTCATGTTCATCTTACACAAATACATGGTAGAAATTGGGGAATTCATAAGAAAAACGTGAAATAGATGGGAAAACCCCTGAACAGAGAAGAACCGGTGGATCCTTGGCGTAGAACACAAGCTTTCCCCGCCTATCGGTGGTGGAAATTGTCTTCGGCAGCGTCCGAATCACCCGGGATGAGCTTCTCGGCCTCCGTTCTCCTTTTTCTCCTCCTCGGCACTCGTGCAATCTAAAAATGAGATCCCCCTCACGTCTGGGCGGCCGTCATTAGGTATAAGTCCCTAATTAGGTCGTCAAATAACAACAGCCGTCCGATCAAAATCAAAACACATCCAACGCATATCTGTCGGCGTCGATACCATCGACGCGGGTCGATGGTATCGACCCAGTGGATTAGCGGCAGCTTTCCTTTCTTTTATTCTGAGCGCCTGTGGTGATCTCGATACCATCGACTTGGGTGTCGATGGTATCGACTCCTTTAGCGTCGGTTGTTGTCGTTTAGCGACGCTGTAGCTCTCCTTGTGTCGATGGCATCGACTTGCGTCGATGGTATCGACTTCATCCTCGCTAGCAGCCTGGAGACATCTCGATGCCATCGACTTGGGCGTCGATGGTATCGACTCTGTATTGCTCTTCTCGGCTGACAACCTGTGGCTTGGTCGATGGTATCGACATCTGTCGATGGTATCGACGGATGTAGATACTTGTTTTTCCTGAAATTGCACAACAAGACCAAATAAATCCACACGATTTATGATAAGATGATCAATAATGCTTAAAATAATGAAATACAGGGGATTTGATATAAAAATGATGGCAGAGACCAAATAAAGTGAATTATGCAATAATATCCATGAAAATGAGTAATTAAGGCACCAAACACATATGAAATCAGTCTATAAATGCGACTCAAAATCATCGCATCAATGGTCGTTTGATAAGTGAGAAGGTTATCTCGCATTCCCAAATGATTGTTTGGAGAGTGAGATGGTCATCTCTCACAGTGAGACGGCCATTTCACAAGTTTCCTATTTGCAATTGAATTTGCAATTTCTTTCTAATTAATATTCCACATTAATACTTGTACCAATATCATTGAACAAAATGGAACAATCCTCTTTTCTCATGATTTTGGAAAACACCAGAACCTTTGGTTGGCCCGTCTGAGCCAATCGGTTCACTAAGTGAATTGGTCATCTCAATGGCCTGATCTGGTAGTTTCACTAACTTAAATGATTCTCTCACCAACCGGAGCTGACCAGATCACCCAATGAGTTGATTGGTTGGTGGCTGGAGTCATGCAAAAATCAGCCAATTCAATTTCCACTCAAGCTGACACACCAATCAATCAATCCTACACTTGAACTTGATAATTCTAAGTCCAGTCTATTGATCAATTGTTTAACTGAATACATAAACCCCTTTAACATTCAATCTTAATATCATTCATGAATATACTCCATTAATCCAAATGTATCCTGTGTATGTGACCTTATAGGTCCAGAATTACGTTCGAAGTGAATGTCCATAACAACTTATGACATCACAAGAAAAGAGAGGTGCCTAGTAAATCATTATGATATAGTTCCTTTGTTTCTGATATCTAGATTGAACTAGGCATGGAATCATCATCTTCTCAACATTCAATCCATTTTCCTTAAACTAGAGCAGATTATCTGAGAAGCATGTACGTTCAAATATCACATATTGAATAACATGAGTACAGTCGTATATTACTCAGTCCTGCTTATCAAGATGCATTGGATATAAAACTCCTATAGGAGAGACAAATCCCATCTTCATAACTTAACTCAATCCCCATGTGTCAAATCTACATAATCGCCACCGTTATGGAAACCCATATTTAAAGATTACGTTCGATGATGTCAAAGTATACCCAATGACATGTGATGAGTGTAGTGACTCTAGGTCTAAGGACCACAATCACCACTATCACTATGAGATCTGATTCTTATAACCATTCCATGGTCTCCATGTATCTCTCTCATGGTGGGTATGTCTGATATGTTGTTCACTGACATGTACCTGTGTGAGTGAGTTAATATCATATATAATGACTAACGAGATTATGTCATCAGTCAAGACACAATCTAGTCTTATGTATCATTATTGTCTATTTTTCTTCCACAATAATATCTGACTAGGGACATAACAAGAATGTGTGTACTCTTATCATACATATGGTGTCATCATTCATGTCCTCAACCTGAAGAAATATGACATCAAGTAACATCATTCTTTATACATCTTCTGTGTAGTTGTCATCATCTCATGATCGAGGCGAACATAGATAGAATTACCTTTTATTATTATAAAATCAACTACATAAATCCACACTCCACTCATCATATGATTGGCTCTTTGGGCATACATACCAACATTTTACACATGGAACAATGTTCAAGTTATATTCATTTGATTTGATAGGGTACAAATATCCTTTCACATCAAAGATACTTTCATGACACACATGGAAATGTTCATTTTGGCCATCTTCACTTTTTTTATTTTACTTATTCTATTGTAGTTATGTTTGCTATTGGAATAGTGATGTGAATTCTTTTTCAATATAACTATTATCAAACCAATAATGAGTTTTAGAGAAATTATGTGTGGCTCTTCAAGTGTTTTAGTATTTCATTTAAATTGTTTTGGACATATCAATTAGGTATGAAGTTTGTTAGTGTGGAATCTTTGTGCATGAGATAATAACTAAATTTGTAGATAACTACTTTTCATCAATATCATCACCTAAATATACTATGTGAAAATGGGTCCTACACACAATACATACCCTTACTTGATTTCATATATGATATGGCATGAATTTATTCATATCTAAATATCTTTGCATACTAGAAGATGATTGGGTCTATAAATGATTTATGATCAATAGTTGTGAGCATTAAGTGTTTAGTACAACAAGGTATGATGCTTAGAACATGTACAACATTTTAGCAACGACTTCATGCTGCATGATCATGCCAAAAGATGTATACAAGCATTGTTTTGTTTGACTTTATTAATGCAAGTCTGTTTGACACTTAATTATTACCTTGACTTGATCAACACACGTTTTTTTATATTGGAAATATTTGTGTGTGAGACATAAACTATGTCTATAAATGACTTTTCTTCAGTAGCTTCAAGTCCTTTTATCGAGTGCAAAAGGGTTTAACACACCATTCATACAAAAATATGTATGTTTATGTCACAAATTTTACTCACATTTAAGATAATCGTGCTTGAGATAAAATTAGGCCTATAAATGCCTTCTTTTGATTAATTTTAAATTAGATATAATAAGGAAAACAAACTATTATTATTGAAGATATGTGTACATTAGATAAAGCCAAGGTCTATAAGTGATATATTTTGGTAATTCAAATAATTTTACCAATTGGAAAAGGTTTTACATTTCAAATACTATTCATGCACAATTCCTTACATTTTTAAGTTAGATTTGTAATGGTATACATCTAGTTCTTGATCAAGCACACTCTAAGATTTATGTCAAATTCTAAAATGATAACTACTAAGTGTTATAGGGTTTGACACTAGGAACACTATTCATCATTCACTGTACAAGTGTAGGGTTCAATCTTGTTTTGAATAATTACAAAACCAAGCTTTTCAAGCGTAGTTATGATGATAGGAAGTTTCATAAGGGGTTGTTTCCCATTGACATGGGGGTGTCTCCGTTCAGAATGAAGTTACTTGTAGGATCTTTAAGAAAGGACCATATATACGAGATTAATCAGCTCGTATTTCCAAAAATCTAATCATGTTCATAATAGTAACTCATGTACAAAACCAAAATAGGATTTTCTTGACTCTCACTCATTTGACTGGGTGTCTAATTGGTGGATTGGAATGTAGAAAGGAAGTCTTTATTTGATTTTATTCCACCCATTGTATTTCAAATTGACTGAGCCACTAGTTCAACCCTAATTTCATCCAATGATCACTCATCAACCAATGGTCACCTATATAAATGGTAACCAGTCAATCAAGTGATACTATACTAATAAGCTAATGCATACTATATAGCCAGCCAACTGCTTTCCCAGTTGAACAATTGAGTAGAAATCAGTATATGCATGTTTCATAACCATTCTAATCATATGTGTGAATGTGAAATTCAATTCCCTTATACATCTTTATGTATGTAATCTCGTAGGTTCCACATTTCATTGGTAGTGATGTCAAAGATCGCATAAGAAAAGAGTGGTATTTAACACCACACCCTTTCTACCCAAGTAAATTGAATAAGTTGAGATCAACTTCAACATGTAGGTGTCTAACATTATCATGAGTTTATAATCCAATTGTCATAGATGTCCAAATTGGACCCCTTGCATAGATTTTCCATGCTATTACCATTCAATCTATTCTTCTTGAACTAGGGTGGACTATTGAGATTGTGTGAGCTCAATATCATATGCTAAATAACATGAGCATATCCATGAATTGATAGAATCACTTGTCAAGTTGCCGTGATAATCACTCTAATGGAGAGATAAAGTCTATCCACATCACTCATATAATCCATATGTCTCACAGTGCAACTAATCATTACATATATGGAAACCCTTATTTAGAGTCACATTGGATAGAGTATAAGTATATAGAACAACATGTGATCATTGTAGTGACTTCAGGTATAAGGATCATAGTCGCCAATATCAGATGACGATATGATCTTGACTTCCATGTCATGGATTCCATGTGTCATTCTCAAAGTGGGTCTATCCACTAGAATGAATTTTCTAAAAAGTACCTATGTATCTAAATATATATCAAATATCATGATGAAAAAGACATAGTCATCATTTAACATACACACTAGTCTTATATATTATTGTTATCCTATGATATCCACAATAGTAACTGACTATGGAAATAATAGGAATGAGTTGAGTATACATATGGTCTCATGTTTAGGTCCTGAACTCAAACCATATATCTTTGAGTTAAAACATTCTTAGGACCTCGTTACAATTATTTATTTTCTCAATATTTGAATAAACATAATAATAATTCCTTTTTATTAATAATAAAGTCATATGAAATCCATCCCTCATTACAACAATCACATGATGTGTATCAAGGCATACAATCAACTATATCTCACTTACACTAGATCCAATCACTCATGAATCCAATTTCAAGTGATATAACATAACCACCATACTTCTTTTATGAAAGTACTTTTGTCAAAAAACAAAAACTTTGCTTTCAGCTGGCAATCTACAATATTTTACATATTGTCATTGTATAATCCTTGTATTAGATGGTATTATCATAGTATGTTCTTGTAACACTAATGTGAGACTGGGTTCTTTATCGTATGCATGGCTGCATTCTTGTCACGAAAAATATATCTTGTATCCTCAATGGTTGGAACCACCCTGAGTTCACAAATTTAATTATTGTTTCAAATTGATTCCTTTGTTCCATTAAATGCATCAATATACTTGTGTTTTATTGTATAATTAATCTACCAACTTACAACTTTGTTGTATGAAAAAATATTAATCCTAGTTGAGATCATTAATTGTCCTCGTGGGTTTGGAAGCTTGCATCAATATACACTTTGCAACTTGATCTTCTCTGGCTTAGTATATAAAGAATTGATCCTTTGTTCTTCTCAATACTTGTCCAATGCCCTTAACTAAAAACTAGGTGGAAGCTACTCACTATGGTCAAAGCATGTGAGACAAATGGACATGTACATAACATTACATACATGATATATCCAATTGCAGATTGGCATAGGGAATCTTAATTATTTCTTCTCTTCCAAATAATGTGCATTGTGATTTAGAGAGATGTATTCCTAGACACATGGGTAAGTTCATCTCTTAGAATCATATATGATGAAATTCTTTAATACTTTATCAATATATGTACTTTGTCTTAGGACAAGAAGTCATCTACATCTACTTCTATAGATTTTCACTGGTAGAATTTAGGATCTCTTTCCTAAATCCTTCATATATAAGATAATTCCCAACCAAGTCCTAACCAACTATGGATTAGGTATCTCATTTCTCTTTAATAATATGTCACCCATATATGATATGAGAAATACACTTATGATCCCACCAACCCTCATGTAAACATAATGTTCATTATCATATTTGATATCTGATGTGCAAATTTTTTATAGACTTTTATCCCTCTTTTGGACATATTTTCAGTCCACTCTATACATCATTTTCCTTCTAATCATATGGATTCCCACTTTATAGTTGTCTTTACTCATTTCATGTTTGTTATCATAGGTAAAAAATAATTACGATGAAATGTAGTTAATTTGATCAAATATGAGCTTAGTTGGATTCTCTAAGTGATTGTACATGTTTTAGGGAATTTCTCAAAGTTTCCAAATGAAACACAACACATGATTTTTATAATGCAGTGTGTTAAGTTGCATACAGATAATGTTACTCCCTGATGAGCTTCAACATATTGTGTCTCTCAATACACGTCGTGTTTGTTCATTCAATAATTATACTAAAGTCCCTATCTGGTAACATGACATGTGTTTATAAACACACAACATGTTCACTTTGTCTAGATTTTCCAGAACTACATTGATTATCAATAACATGGCATGTCAGCCAACTGACATGCCACGTTCCTACTAATTCTTTAACTCTTACTAATTCCTTTGTTATCCTCGTTCTCTAATGATGTGCTACTCAATGATTTACTTCTTGTACCTATATTTCATGACTATGTGCAAGAAGAACTTTATTTCTTGGGTATGAGAGAGCATCTCCCACGTCATAACTTATGTAATTCAAATTTCATACTTAATGCTAGTTGATTTACTATTCCAAGATATCATTTAGTGTGTATTCAATTGTTTGAAAGATTGGTCATCCTACTTGCATCTTGCAAGCTTTTTTCTATAATTTGGGAAGATATTTAATAAGGAGTAGCTATCTTGGCAACAAATCCCTGACTATAGGAGTTGTTGGGATTATGTTGAGCATCCAAGGTTTGTAGTTCAAAACTAAGCATAAGCATGAGAATTCTATGTGGAGTTAGAAGTGTCACATCATCGAGATATGTGTGATGATAATAAACCTCCTTTGTATTATTGACTAGTACGTTTAAACTCCTTCATTTTATGTAAGTTGTGACATGGAAGTGAAATACCATATCTGGGATCCTATTAATCTAATTTTAATATCTTCCAAGCTTAGCATTACTTCTTTCATTTAACTTGTTAATTAGTTTAATCTAAAACTAATCATCCTTTAATAACCTATCTAGATTATTGAAGTTTAATACTCTTATGCCTAGCATGTCGTGCTCCTTGGACGACCTCTGTAATACAACTGTAACATCCCATGTCTTGAGGCCCTAGATAAAAAGATATTAAAGGGAATGATTGGACTACCCATATCACCAAGGTGCACCTCCTTTTTAGGGAACCCATCACTATGAACTCCATAGTTAAGTGTGCTCAACTTGGAGTAGTACTAGGATGGGTGACCAGTCGGGAAGTTTACCCTGGCTTATGTGTGAGTGAGGACAAAGTGTGCAATTAAGGCTAGCGGTCGTATGTAGGGCTAGTTGTCATTCTTGAAACCCTATTAAGAGCCTTGGGTAGTGGGCCTAGGTGTTACAAACAATCTTGACTTGTGCGATCCCGACATGTTGGAAAGGGATGTCCACGGTGATGTAGCCACCTTTGCATTGGTATTCTTCGATTGGGACATGGGAGCCCATCACTAAAGAACTCCATTGTTAAGTGTTCTCAGCTTGGAGTAGTACTAGTATGGGTGACCAGTCAGGAAGTTTATCCTGGCTTGCATGTGAGTGAGGAAAAAGTGCATAGTTAAGGCTAGTGGTGGTATGTGGAGCCAGTCGTCAATCCTAAAACGCTATTAAGAGACTTGGGTAGTAAGCCCAGGCGTTACAACAACACACACCCATTTATAAATTTAAGACTTGCAGACACAACAAACAAGTTTTTGGCATTGTTGTCAGGAATTTGGAATAGTTTTAGTTAGAGTAAGAGTGTTGATTAGTATTCAAGAATAGATCACCACAATTCACCGCATCAAAAATCAATTCATCAATTGTATTTTGCACTTTTATTTTATAACTCACTCATCTTATTTTATTTATATATGATTATGTAAAAGAGTAAAATCACCCCTTTACTAAAAATTTTAAGAATTGGCATCCATCCAAACAATCTCAGAGGTATGATGAAATGGGCATAAATTTTCCAAATTTATTAATCATTGGTATACAAAAGACTATTAGAAAGTAGCGAAATAAAAAAATAACTAACTATATTCAATTTCCATAAAAGATTACACAAATACATTAAATTCTCCCATTAGGGTTTACATCAAGACACACAAACAAGATCTATATAGAGGGAAGTCTAGACTACTAAAATCTTGTCTCCAAGCAACATTTCCATCAATTGAGTCCAAGCCAAAAGCTTAGATCATCCTTGTCTTATCCATCACCTTGCTCAACACCTGGGTGGTTGGGAAGGAACCCAGCAAAAAGCGAAAGGGAAGAAAAGTATGCATCACAAAACTAGTCTTGGATATCAAGATAAGTAAAGCAAATAAAAATAGGCTAGGGTATATCATATGATGAAGATAACAAGAGTATGAGGCTATATATCAAAGAATCTTGCAATTAACAAATATAATTAAAAAATGTTTGCATGTAAGATAATTAAGTCTACCTAACTAAGTAGGGTTGAGGCACCTATCAGACCTCTAACCTTAGGTGTGGGGAGAAGAAAGCATTCCCAGTCACCTACAATATTATGGGGAGAATAAGACATTCCTGGGGCGATTATTTACATGCCCTCTGTGGGTGGTTGTACATAAGTACCGCTACTTTATTTTAAATAGAACATAAATCCACATTCTAGAAAAAGTATTCATGTAAAGAATAATCATATGAATCAATAAACATGGCAGTGGGGTACCAAGACCCAAGAATAATGTTCCAAAACTGATTTATGAGGCAAGTATAGCAAAAGGTTCAAGAGTATATGAAATAGGGTTTAATAAAGCCTCACTATAGATAAATAGGTTGAGGAAAAATTAATCCCAACTAAAGGTGTAAATGCACATATAAATAGGGATTGCACATACATAAATATGGATTGCACATACCTCTCTTACTGATATCAATTACTAACTTTCACCACTTTATATTCAATCCAAGTTCCACTTTGCCTATTTTTAATGTATTAATATGTATTAGAGTACATAGTGCACATTAATGTATAAAAACCCTACTTTCAGAACTTTTTAGAAAAACTCAGATTTAGATTATAAAAATATCATGAATGAACTTATTAGGTTCTCCTAATGAAGCAAACATATTTTTATGTTAATTTTGGAGTTATGATGATTAAGATGTAATTTTTATGGATTTTATGCATTAAATTAATTTTAAAAAACCCTTCATTAAACCATGATATTAGACCTTGAAAACATTTTTATTACATAGAGTTTAATTTTCTAATTCCAAAACATATTTATTAGTCAAATTTGGATAAGCGGATTAGAAGATATGAATTTTCAATACTAACCAATAGGAAATTGCCACATCATCATAATGACCGAGATAACTAAAGAGAGAGGGAGAAGGAGAAAATACCATTCGACCCAAGATCAGGTTTGAAGTTTCATAGGTAACCAAACTAGAGATTCTAGAGAAGGTAAAATAGAAAGAAACCAAAACCCTAGAGGAACGTGGTAAAAAGAGATGGAAATCATCAATTTTAAACATAGAAGCATGAGTTTTAAGAATGTACTAAGAAATATATGGGAAGGGGGTTAACAAATAGAAAGTATCTCGAGATTAGAAGGTTTGGTTTCTCCAAGTCAAGCTCCTTTCTTGAGCAAAGATTACCTTCTCCACTTTAGAGGTGCAAACCCTAGCAAAATAGCATGGAGATGAGATGTTTTAGGGTTCTAGGTGGAGTTTTACCTTGGAAGGTCATGGTTCCGACCTAGAAGAAGGTGGGAGGAATACTAACAGAATGAAAATAGGGAATGAAATGAGGATTATTACTAGTTTCGGTCAAAATCACCAAGGAGGAGCTTAAGAAATCCTAAATAGAGAAATTTGGAACCCTAGGAGCCTTCTTGACCAAGGTAACCCTATTTTACCTTGGGACAACAAATTCCTAGAAAAACATAGAAGGGATGATGCTCTAATCTATGGAAAAGAGAATGAGACGACTGCTTCTTGGATTGGGAGGTGGAAAGGGGTAGGCATGGCTTTATAAAGAAGGGGGCAAGTATGAGGTGTCTATTGGACTTTCCATGTGTCCTTGAGCTAGGGCTTCATGGCCATGCAAAAGGACACCTAATAGATACTTCTTGTATATCCAAGGTCAGTCCTAAAATCCCATGGATTCTTTTAGGCCAGCCCCACCGTCCTCCTATTAAAGGAATTACCCTATTGGTTGATAGCTTTTAAAGATGAGCTCATTTATAAAGAGGGTAATCCCATTAATGCCCTTGGAAAGAAACACCCTGAAACAAAGGTGCAACTAGGCGGCCCATGGTTCAAAAACTCAAGAATGATAAGGGATTATCTAAAGATTATAATTCATGTGACAATTTATAAAGAAAATCTCTGAATTGGGTAAATTGCATAAAAGTCCAAAATGTAAATATACTTGCATAACTTGCACTAACAACATCCAAATTGGACCAAATTTGAAACTTAATCTTATATCATGATTTAAAAACACCTCACAAAGTTTGATTAAGGTTTAGAGTATTTAATTATGGTATTTAAGCTTGTTCAATATATTAAGATTTGGGGCCTTACACTTCTAACATGGATTTATTTACCCTTGTTCCACTTAAGCGGTGATTTCACATTTTAGATCCTTAAATAAGATTTCATCGAGGTATTTGTGCATAAACCCTTACATTGGTATAATTATTGAACAAATGTTTATAAAACCACTATAAATTCCACTAATTAATCAGAAAGGCCTATACGGATAGAAATGAAAGGAAAAGATGGGAGAGAGGGTCAAAAGACAAAATTCCAGAATTCGATATGTTACAGATTGTATGTGGCATTCCAAAAACCATATATATTTCGAGAGCCAAAGATCAATCACACTTTCAATAGTCATAGGCAATCAAGGTTGAGAGAAACTTCTTCAAACTTGGAGAATTCAAATCCACCATCACTCTGTTCAACACCTTCATCTTCACCACCATCATCACCTGATCATCAAAAGCCAGTCTTGGAAGAACCAATTGTTCAATGATTTTGTGTACCTATTGCAATCGATATATGTGGATCCATTTACTGTCCAATTATTGAGTCAAATAACTTCTCAATCATCCCCATTATTATGTATATGATGTAGAAAAACATATATGGAGGAACTCCTATGGAAGATCTCAATCTTCACATAGTTGAGTTTTTGTAGTATATGAACACCTTCAAGATAAATGACATTCCTACTGATGGACTATGACTATTGTTGTTTCCTTTTACCTCGAGGGATAAAGAAAAAAACATGGCTTTCTTCACTACCTAATAGGTCCACTAAAAAAGGGATAAGCTACTGAATGTTTTTCTTGCTATGTAATTCCCACCTAGAAGAACCTTGGAAATAAGAATCTAGGTCATCAATTTCAAGCAACAAGAAGGTGAAACAACGTATGATACATGGAATAGGTTTAAATACCTTCATTGTCTTTTCCCTCACCATGGTTTGACCAAGTGGTTGTTACTACAAACGTTTTACAATGGGCTACTCTACAATACTCGTATGCTTGTAGAGGGTGGTTCAAATGGAGCCTTGATGAATAAATGTTATAGGGAAGCATATGATCTAATTGAATACATAGGTCTAAATGATTGCCAATGGTGATAATATCGGCCTAACCAACCTTCTTCTTCAAGCTCTTATATAAAAAAAAGTCAGGTGGAAAGCACACTGTTGATGTAGTTGATTTCATTGCAATCAATTGGGATGCCCTCTCTAAGAAATTTGAAAATCTAAGAACCCATCCTATCCAAGAACATGAACAAGTTTGTGATGCATGTGGAATTGTAGGGAACAATTTTGCATCTTGTTTTGCCCCACAGTTGAATGTTGAGGAGATTCCAGAGCAAGCCAGTGCAATAGGATGTTTTAGAAAAAAGAAACCCTACAATCCCTACTCTGACACTAACAACCATGAATGGTGAGGTCATCCAAATTATCCTACAAAAACACAAGCAATTCTCAAAATCCGAACCAGCAACAAGGCCCAAATCAACGACAACCAATGGGCAACTGACAGTCCATGAACAACAACCCACCGAGATTCAACGATAACAATCAGAGATATAATGAACAACACTCCCAACCAAGGTGCAATCTAGAGAGATTACTTGAGAACTTTGTCTCAAACCAAATCTAGAAAAATGGTGAATTTTAAAACTATAGGCAGCTTCTCAAAGATGTTATTACTCAACTCTCTTACAAGGTTAACAACATCGCTACTAATACAAAGATGCTAGAGAATCAAATTGCACAACAAAATCTATCCAATTAGAAGGCCCCTTCAGGATCGATGCCAAGGCAATAGGAAGTGAATCTAAGAGACTTCAAGTTCATTACTCTGAGGAGTGGAACTCTTATTGAAAGACCCTCACTGATAAATGACAAGATATTTGATGTTGTTATTGATAAAAAAAGATAATTCGAATGAGAAGTAAGGAAAAAACTCTACAATTGATGCATACCCTTCTTAGAATCCCACTATTCCTTTTCCTCACAAGTTTGCACACAAAAAGGATGATGCTAAATTCCACAAATTCATGGACATACTCAACCAAGTTTATTTCAACCTTCTCTTGGTTGAAGTCATTGACGAGATGCCATTCTATGCAAAGTTTCCTAAAAGCATCTTGACTAAGAAGAGAATCCTAGACCAAGTGGAGACAGTTATGGTATCAAAGATGATGAGTTCTATCATCCAAAATAGGTTGCCATAGAAACTTGATGATATTGATGCCTTCACACTTCCTTCCAAGACAGATGACACCACGTTTGACAAATGCCTAGTTGACCTTGGATCTAGAATCAATCTTATTCCCTTTGCATGATGAAAACAACTTGATCATGGAAATTTGAAGTTGACTAAAATAGTCATTTAATTAGTAGACCATTCTATCAAGTATCCCAAAGGTATTGTAGAAGATATGCCTATGTAGGTTGGTACACTTTACATATCTTGTGCTTTGTTTTGTGCTAGACATGAATGATGTTCCTTCCAACCCTGTTCTTTTTGGAAAACCCTTTCTCCAAACTTTTGATTATATAGCCTATGTGCGATAAGTCAAACTCACTATTAGGTTGTTAGAGGAAACTATGGAATTATCAATTTTTAATCCACAAAAGCTTGAAACAAAACACAATATTTGTATCTTTTTGAATGTGTTGATAATCCCTGGAAGAAAATGAGGATTTTTTGGATTTCATAATTGACTGTTGTGAAGAAGATTAACTGAATACTTCTATGGTGACTAAAATTTTAGATTCTACTCTTTATCATTGATTCCAATCCAACCAATGAAGAAATTCACCACTAGAGGATGGTTCAAACAATTCCACACTAGAGAAAAAGATAGAACTAAACCCCCTTCCACCAGGATTATGGTATGCATTTCTTGATCCCAATTCTACTTATCCCATTATCATAAACTCTAATTTAACTGATGATCAAGAACTAAAATATCTTATTGAACTTTGTTTGTACTATGATGTTGCTGATTACTCCATTGATGATTTGAAGTAAATTCATCCTTCTATTTACATGCACCATATTAATTTGGAAAATGATGTTAAACTGTGTGTTGAAGCTCCCAAAAATTTGAATCAAAATGCGTTAGAGGTTGTAAAATAAATGAAATTTTAAGCTAATATATGCATGTATCATTTTTCCAATTAGTTATAGCTCGTGGGGAGTTCTATTCAAGTAGTACCCAAAAAAGGGGTGCAACTATCATTAAAGGAGATAATGATGAGCCGATCCAAACATGTGTAGTCACAGGGTGGTGCATGTGTGTAGATTACATGAGATGAAATAAGAAAACTCATAAAGATCATTTCCCATGCCTTTCATTGATTTTGTGCTTGAAAGATTAGCCAATCACTCATATATTTGTTATATTGGTGACTATTTTGGATTTTTCAATTATCAATATACCCACCAGACCAAGAAAAAAGCACTTTTTCATGAATCTATGGAACTTCCACCTATAGAGAAATGACATTCAGTCTTTTTAACACTCGTACCACTTTTCAATGTTGTATGTTGAACATTTTATCTGATTTCATCGAGGGAATAATGGAGATTTTCATGTATGATTATAATGTGTATGGAAATTGATTTGACAATTGTCTATCAAATTTATCTAAGCTTCTTTAACATTGCAAAAAGGTGAACCTAGTACCCAACTGGGAGAAGTGCCATTTTTTTGGTATAATACAGAGTTGTACTAGGCTTTGTGGTATCTAACAAGTGTATTGAAGTTGATAGGAATAAGAGGGAAGCAATTGAAAAGTGGTGTAGTCCAACTTCAATGAAAGATGTTCACAACTTTCTTTCCCATGAAATATTCTATAGGTGTTTCATCAAAGATTTCTCAAATATAGACAAACCTTTGTGCCCACTCCTTGCTAAAGATATTGATCTGATTTTCAATGAATATTGACAAGTGACTTTTAGGAAGTTGAAGGATGCCCTCATTTCTACCCTCATTAGTCAACATCTAGAATGGAATGCACTGTTTGAAATTATGTGTGATGCAAGTGACTACGATGTTGATGCAATCCAAGGACAACGGAAGGACAAAAAATTCCATGCTATTATTTATTGCACTAAGACCTTGGATGAAGTATAACTCAAATATTTCACTATGGAGAAGGAGATACTACAAATAATATATGCCTTTGACATATTCAGACAATATGTTGTATGATCCTAGGTTTGTGGTCTACACTGACTCTGTTGTAATAAAGTATTTGTTGAGACAGAAAGATGTAAAGCCACATCTAATCCATGAGATACTATTTCTATAGGAGTTTGACCTTGAGATAAGGAACAAAAAAGGCATATAATAAAATGGTGTTGATCACCTCTCATGTCTAAACATTTATGTAGCAAACCCTCTTCCTATTGATGATTACCTTCCAGTTGAAAGATTTTAAGATGACCTTGAGATCCCTTTACTTGCTGATATTTTCAATAATATTTCCACTGGACTTTTTCCTATGATATCACTTACCAACATAATAAGTTCCTTCATGATGCCAAATTCTTCTATTGGGATGACCTGATGTTATTCAAACAAGTGACAAATGGGTTGATCCAATGTTGTGTAGCTGATGAAGAAATTCCTACCATCATCTCTGAATGTCATTCTTCTTCCTATGGAGGACACTTTGGAGGGGATAAGATAGTTAAAAAGATTCTACAAGCAGGTTTCTATTAGATGGCTTTATTCTGCGATGCTCATTCTTATGTCAAATCCTATCATAAATGCCAAAGTATGGCAAGTATATCAAGAAAAGATGAAATGACTCTCAACTCCATTCTTGAGATAGAGGTATTTTTTGTATGGGGTGTGCATTAGATGGGCCCAATCCCATCCTCTAAGAGGTTATAAATATATTTAGGTTGCATATGATAATGTTTCAAAATGGATAGAGGTTATTATTATCCAAATTTTGAATCCAATGTCAATCATCAATTTATTTTAGAAGATCATCTTCCCTTGCTTTGGGAGGTCTAACAGATGTCATTTATGCTAGAGGTACACATTTCAATGAGAAATGTTTTAGTAATATGCTCACCAATTATGAAGTTAATCATAACATTTCTACTGTATACCATCCACAAATAGTTGGCTAAGTTTAAATATATAATAGACAACTCGAGAGAATTCTCAAAAAGATTGTTTCAAGTGTAAGGAAAGATTAAGCTCTCAAACTAGAAGATACTCATTGGGCATTCCAGACAATATTCAAGATAACCATTGGTACCACGCCATACAAGCTCATATATGGAAAATCTAGACATCTCCCTGTAGATTGGAGCACAAAGCCCTATGGGCTATCGTGTTTCTCAACTTCGACATGAAGAAAGTAGGTGAAAAGCAATTGCTACAACTTCAAGAACTCGAGGAGCTCCGGCAGGATGCATATGAAAATGCAAAAATCTATGAAGAGAGAACCAATGTATGGCATGACAAGAAGATAAGATGAAAGGATTTCAGAGAAGGTGATCATGTTGGGAAATATAGTATCAAATATGAAAGTGGAAACGAAAAGTTTACTTCCAAATTTTCCTTTGAAAAGTAGATCACATCAACAACTATGTAATGGAAAAGAGGGTTGAAAGGTTTATACCTAGTGGAGCAAGTCTAGCGACAATCCCTTGTTGTAGTGTGCATGTTTTCTTCAAGTTGCACGTAGATGGTTGTCAATGGCAGCCTCCTAGTGGATCACCATAGAAGGCAGTTTACTGTAACTTGTAATAGTCCACATAAGACATTGAGAAATCTTGTTGTTCTACCTAAATAGACAGGAAAGAGTTGTCTCTCCTAGTCAATGTGCTCGCATCGATGTGATCTCCCAATTGTCTCTCCCTTGTTGTTCCATATTTGATGGCTAGAACTTGCTCAGGTTCTCACATTACCACAACAATGAGAAGACGAAAACTTTTAGGGCTTATTGTTGTGTCTCTAAAAAGCCTCAACTACCCCTCTATTGGTAGGAGGGTCAGGGTCAGGAGTTCTAGTCTGGAAGGGAGTTGAAGGGACAAAATTTCATGAATTTTCCAGAACATGCAAATGTTGAATCGGTCGGTTCACTGCTAAACTGGTTGGTTTACATGTGATCAATTCGTACAACCCTTAAACTGGTTGTTTTACCATGTTTTCTATTTGCAATTGTATTTTTAATTAATATTCAATTAATGCACAAGAAGATGTCAACATCAATCCTTGATCCAATCAAATTGATCAACCAAATGGTTAGTTCAAGACCAGAGTCGGTCGGTTTAGACATCTGAGATGATCGGTTCAATTGTTGAACCGGCCATTTTTTTAGTCCTCATTGTCAATCTTGGTTCAAATTGACCTAACACTTGAACGATCAGTTCAACACTTGAACCAGTCGATTCATAGTCAAATTAGTCAATTTTTAATAATTGTTGTTTATATTGAATACCTAAACACTTAGTAATCAAGTTAAATGTCATTCATGAATGAACTATTCTTGGTGTATCCTACGTGTGTGACCCTATAGGTCTCAAGTTATGTTGGAGTGAACATCCATAAATAACTTATGACATCACAAATAAAGAGTGGTATCTAGCACGACATCATTGGTATCCAAGTAATTGGAATGTTAGAGAAAAACTTCAACCTTCAATCTCTAATTGGTATTATAGTGATTGTATAGTTCCTTTGTCTCTAGTATACAAATTGAACTTGAGGCATGGAATTGTCATCCTCTTAAATGTTCAATCCATGGATCTTGAACTAGAGCAGAATGTATAAGATATATGTAAGCTCAATATCAAATATTGACTCACAAGTGCATGGCAATACATTTCTCAGTCTCTCTTTTCAAATGTCCAAGATATAAAACTCCTGTAGGAGGGAAATCTCAATTGAGTCAATGTGGGTATTGACTTTGTGATCCCACCCACCTAACTAAAAATTGAAAATAGGACCACCATCATCTTGCTTCACTAGACTCGACTGTGGTCTCAATTTCACCAATGGGGGTTTGAGCCGTTGGGATGACGAGGAGAGTCACTAAAGAGGGTGGTGTACAGAACTAACCTACCCTCATCCACAAAGTTAGCCCCCCCACCCCGAAAGCTGTTTTGTGGAAAACTTCTAGAGACCTTGAACCTAGGTAAAATCTAGGGTAGGTCAACTTGGATTGCCCTCTCAAAGCAAGCCAATGACCCCCCTTTCTAGACTTTCTCGTGTAGAGCATTGTGAGGAAATTGATCACAAAAGTAACCAGATGTGTTCTGGTTTCCTATCTTGACCAGAGGTAAGGGGAAAATGCTCCAATATTGGATCTTAGATCCAACAACCCTCATCATGTGCACCAAGAAAATAAACTTAATTAAGCCAATTTCCATTTGGATTAGAAAATCGTGACAATTATTGATATTCCTCTTACTTTAGGATTTTTTTCTAGAAATTCATATCTCATAAATCACACATACTTTTAAACTTAATTTTAGGGAAAACTCTCTACTGACTTAATTTTTTCATGTGCAATGTTTGGAACTAAAAGTCAAAAATAAAAGAGGCTTCTCTTCCTATTCAACTCATCCACTGATAAGGCATATATTATGCAATTCAAATTCATATTTTATCTTTCATTCTATTCTTTTTTCTTTACTTTGATTTATCTTCTAATTAGAATCCAAAAGGAACAAAACTTAAGAAATAGTGGTCATCCATACCACTTTCTAGAAAATTCTCCACAATTCTCACTTATGCACACAATTATCCCTTTAATTGTTTTTTTTCTTTTATTATTATGGGATTTGTTTTATCTCTTTTTCCTTTTTATCATTATTGGATTCACCAAATAAGTATGCACCAAAAAAACATGCATATAAGGGAAATATTTCAAAAGAATCCATTCTTTGAAAATTAAATCATATAATTTTCCATTCAAATCCCTTTTATTTGAAAAATTGCATTACAATTCATACAAGCAGAATTTTGGTTATAACATCCTTCCCCCATTACAAGAGTTTTTCCCCTAAAATTCAACCAATTAAACAAACAATTCGGGGTAGGCCTTTTCCATGTCCATCTTCAGCTCCCATGTGGCTTCATCCTCTCCATGGTGCTTCCAAAGAACATTACCGTCTCAATCTTAATACTCATGAGCTCTTTCACCTTGGTATCTAGTACCCTCACATGTGACTCAGGGTATGTTAGCAACCCTTGGAGCTCAATAGGTTCAATACTCAGAACTTGGCTCGGGTCCTTCACATAATGCATTAGATTGGATACATGGAACACAACATGCATCATCTATATTGCGGGGGTAGGCCAAATGATAAACCGCTTCACCAATCCATTCTAAAATCTCAAACAGACCCATATATCAGGGACTCAACTTTTCTCTTTTCTTAGATATAGCTCAGAAGGGTCAGATTTTTAGAAACAGGTGCTCACCCACAATGAAGTGCAAGTCAATCTGCTTTGCATCAACGTACAACTGTAGATCCTGGGTTGTCTTCAACCTTTTCTTGATCAAAGAGACTTTATAAGCATACAACTATTGTTCCTCTAACCACAACAACGTCCTTTCACTATCATCATCCTAGTGAAGTGGTAATTGATGCCTCTATTGAGAGATTCATATGGAGGCATTGCGATACTAGATTGGTAGTTGTTATTGTAAGCAAACTCAGCTAGGGGCAGGTACATTCCCATGATCCACCCCAATCGATCACACATGCTCCCAATAGATCCTCTAATGTTTGGATTGTCCTTTCTAACTATCCATCAATCTAAATATGATAAGATGTGGTAAACTTTAATTGAGCACCAATTACTTCTTGCACTTGATTCCACATCATGGAAGTGAACTTTGGGTCATAATTAAAAATAATCAAATGTGAAACACCATGTAGTTGTACTATCTCACTTATATAAAGTTCATATAAATCTGTCACTTTGATAGTGGTCTTTAAGGAAAGGAAATGCTCTGACTTGGTAAGGCGATCTACCACAACCCATATTGTGTCATGACCTCTCGTGGTCTTGCGGAGACCCACCACAAAGACCACAGTGATTTGCTCCCATTTCCACTCGGGGATTTCAATTGACTTTAGCGATCCACCAGTGCGGGTCACTACTGTTTAGCCTTCACAATCTAGCATGTGAGACAATTGGACACATATACCACTATATCTCTCTTCATTCTAGGCTACCAAATGTAGCACTAAAGTCCTTAAACATCTTGGTTGTGCCAGGGTGTACCGTGTACTTAGAACCATGATCTTCTTGCAAGATATAATTCTTCAAGGGTGGATCTTTAGGAACCCAAATATTAATCTTGTAATGGATTCCTCCATCTACTCCCACTGAGAGATGGGTCTGAGGTTTTTCTAGAAAACCTTTCATCTTATCAAGCTCTAATTTGGCTAACAGGACAACTATGAACTCTGTCAACATGTTTGGCTTTATGTGGATGTTATCCACATGGATGCAGTCTTCTAATAGTTGTTGAGTGCACCTAGAAAACTCTTCTTGTTCTCTCCACTGGCTAGACAATATAACTGCACACCTGAGTTGTTTCCAACTAAGAGCATATGCTACAAAATTAGCTTTCCCAAGGTGATAGGAGACAATGAAATCATAGTCTTTCATTTACTCTATCCACCATCTTTGTCTGATATTTAGGTCCATCTACGTCAGGAGGTAGTTCAATATCTTTTGGTCAGTGAGGATTTCAAAAGTGGCTACATAAAGATAGTGTCACTAAATCTTCAAGGCATGTACAATCATAGTCAACTCAAAATTCTATGTCTAGTAGTTCACTTCATTGGGCTTGAGTTGTCTAGAGCAATAAGAAATAACATGCCTATTTTGCTCTAGTACGCATCCAAGCCCCATCTTGGATGCGTCAATGAAGATCATAAAACCTTCATTTCCTGGTGGTAGAGTCAACACTAGAGATGTGGTCAACTTTTCTTTTATCTCTTAGAAGCGCACTTCACACAAGTCCAACCACACAAACTTTTCATCCTTCTGATTAAGCATGGTGAGTGTCAAAGCAGTCTTAGAGAAATCTTTTATGAAGCGTTGATAATATCTGATCAATCGCAGGATGTTGTGAATCTCAGAATGGTTCTTCAGTGTTGGCCAATCTCAAACGACCATCACTTTAGAATGACCCACTGAGATGGTCCCTCCGGATATGATGTGTCCAAGGAACATGACATAGACTATTAAAAAATCACACTTTGAGAATTTCGCATAGAAATTTTGCTTGCTCAAAATATCAAGGACTCTACCTAGGCAGTCCCAATGTTGTTCTAGGTCATCAGAATAAACCAGGATGTCATTTATGAACACTATAACAAATGAGTCTATGAAAGGTTTAAACACATTATTCATGAGATTCATAAACACACTAGGGGCATTGGACAACCCAGAAGGTGTAACTACAAACTCATAGTGACCATAAAAGGTTCAGGAAGCGGTTTTTGGGATGTTCTCTCTCTTTACATGCAAATGGTGGTACCCAGAACTTAAGTCAATTATTTAAAAGATTCAAGTAGACTTAAAATGGTCAAACATGTCATCGATAAGGGGTAAAGAATACTTGTTCTTAATGGTATCCTGGTTGATCATTTTTTAATCAATTCACATTTGGAGTTATCCATCCTTCTTCTTCATAAAGAGGACTGGTGCTCCCCATGGTGATGTGCTAGGTCAGATAAAACCTTTGTCTAGAAATTCTAGTAGTTGCTTTTTCATCTCAAGTAACTCAACGGGGACCATCCTCTAAGGTGCCCTAGAAATAGGGTTCATCCCAAGAGCTAGCTCTATTGAAAAGTTTACCTCTCTCTCAGGAGGAATCCTAGGAAAATCGTTCGGGAACACATCTACATAGTCCCTGACAATCTCTATTTCCTTTAGGGACTACTCCTTAGGCTCCGGCTTGATAACTACTGCTAGGAAAGCTTGGCAACCCTTGGTTATCATCCGCTCTACCTTAAAGGCTGACACATACAGGCTGGTGGTACCATCCTTCGTACCTATAATGGTTAATGGTGGATGACTTGGTCTCTCGATTCTTATTTTCTTTTCCCTACAGTCGATCTTTGCCCTATAAGTATAGATCAAATTCATACCAATGATGACTTCAAAGTCACTCATGTCAAGGAGGATAAAATGTATAAGGAGCTCATTATCAAGGTACTTAACATGTATCACTGGGGTTTTCAATAGAGATGTAAAGACTCGATGACCTCGGGGCTGTGACATCTAAAACATACCCTAAATCCTTGATGCCCAAACAAATCATAGTTGCAAGATTTCTTGAAATGAAAGTATTACTAGAACCAGTGTCAAAAAGAGCTTTTAGATTGTGTCCCATGATCCATTGTTTTTCACAACATGTCAGACTCCTACATGCTTAGCTCAATATACGAAAAAAAAATTCCCAAGGGTTATTACCCTATATCAACCGATTAACATTAGCTTTAGCCTCTTCATTGTTGATGGTGAAAACTTGATCTTATCTTTACTCTCTAGTAGATGGGGTTGTGGCTACTGGCTAGGATGCTATAGGATGGGATACTACAGACTGGGATGCTACAGGCCTCAGACCTCTTGGGTTACATAAAGGATAGTTGGTTTTGAAGTGTCCCTCTTGTTGGCAATGAAAACACACCTTCTTCTCGAAGTGTCACTTGCCCGGGTGTGACCTTCCATAGTTGTGTCACCTTAGGTGGCAGTTCTCATTGTGGTGCTTCCATTTGCCTCCATGTCTTCCTTTGGCATGGTTTCATCCTTCTCCCCACCTATGGTCATTCCTTGGGCAAGAATACCTTCAGTGTAACCCATGTCATCTTTGGTGGATGTGATGCATGCATCAGTGTCTTCTCCATGTCTAGGGAAGTGTTGTAAGCATTGGTGAAGTTGGTAGTCTTACTTGCCATCACATGAGACCTGATGGGAGGATGGAGACACTTCAAAAAGTGTCCACCTATCTTTCCTTAGTCAACATGTATTCGAACTACTCTAGGAGGCAGAACCTGCAATCACAATCTACTACGAAGAGTTTGTCTTAAACTAGGAAGGTGAAATCCCTCTCTTTCTCTTTCTTTGAAGAGATAGGCACAAAAATGGCAGTTTAGATGGTCTTGAAGTTATTCCAGGCCATTGGTTCTTCATTCATGACTCAGCCCATGATGTGGTTCTCCCACCAGATCTTAGCTTCTCCTTCCAGGAGGTGAGAAACAAACAAAACCTTCTTGTTCAGATTCACTTCCAGTATGCGGAAACCATTCTCGACTTCTAGAAGCCATGCATCACCTTTACCGACCACCTTATTCTTGTCTTCTCCCCATAACTTCTCTATGTTCAGCTTCATGAAATCCAAAATGGTGGCTCCAAGTCATGGACGAACCGGTATTGGCTCACCATCTTCACCTATGTCTAAGTCCATGAGGGCTAAGGCATTAATGGCCTTAGTCAGCTTCTTCTGTTATTCCATCCAGATGGAATCAGGAGTATGGACTACTACAGTTGGTCCAGAAGTAGTTTTAGGGTCAACATTGGCTCATCTTCCGCCATCAGCTCCCTCTTCTGGTCATTCTCTTTGTTCAGGTTGTTGAATGGAATGGGTTTTGGTTCCACATCATCCTCAAAGGATACATCAGGTCTCTTTCTTTTCCTGGAGGCTTCTACCACCATATCTTTTCGTCTCTTCTCTAGTGACCTTCTCTTCATTTGAGAGAGTCTAACCTTGGCATTCTCCAATGGGGTGTCAAGTGGGACATTGAAAATCTAGACATGGGCCATTCTGCTACACATAAGCATGTAATGAAACTGAACCTAAGTTTTATATCAGTAAAACTTATGTCTATGACATCCTTCTTACACACGTTTTATTGTTTGGTAGAGGATTCCTTAATCGGTAACATTCTTAATCCCAAACTAAGGAGGAGGTCGAGAGAGAGAAAACCTTAAGAACTTAAAGTTTCTCCAGTGAAAAGGGTAAAGAAGGGATGAAAGCATATGAGAAGAGCTAGAGGTATCCTATTTCAAGTCAAATCCTTGTATTTGTGCTAGACAGTCACACAGATTTTGGGAGTCCTCATAAACCTACTTGCGGGCCAGAGGAAAATCTTACCATCCCAAGATAATGATCCTTTTCTAAACACCTCCATCTTTGGAAAATTCTCTAATAACTCCCTTGGGCTCTAAAGAATTTGTAAAATTTAACAATTATAATAGATTATATGGAAAACTAGGCTTTTATACCAAATGTAATGACCCCACCCCTAGGCAAACCCCAATTAAGATAGACCAAGAAGATAAAGTTGTTATCCCAAACATGAACAAATGGTTTTTAAAATAATAAAAATAATTAATAATTTATACCACAACTAAGCTTAAAGCATGATAAATTTTTTTTCCACATACCTTTCAAAAATAGGTTTCCAGAACTTTACCCAAATAAAATAATTAGCTAACGAAAATCCTATGAAAATCATTTATCTTTGCTCTTTTTCAATATCCCTTTTTAATGTACACTTTCTTTCCATTAAGCTTGTAGACATAACTACATATAACCCTAAAACGCTGACAAGAAAAATGTAGGTTAGTATAATTAATTATACTCATATGTTGGGGACACAAAAGTTTGCATATACCGTAATAATATAACCACAACAATTATTTATTACAAAACAAAATTTACATTTTTTTCATAACTTCTTAATTGGTTTTACCCAACCTCTAGTATACCCTCTCTTATGATTTTTACCCTACAATGGACATTAGGCTACCTCTCAATCTGGAGTTAGGTACCTCATTGGACACCTCTCAATCTGGAGCTAGGTGTGTTGGTATGTATGCCCATAGAGCAAGTCATATGATGATTGTAATGGGATACTTTGTAAATGATTTGAATAATAATAAAGGCAATTTCCAATCTATATGTTTAAACTATTTCTGAGATGATGGTGTAACATGATAGATGTCTAAAGATTGTCTTACTCAATGACATATGCTTTTAGGTTCATGACCTAAACAATGAGATCATATGGATGTTAAGAGTATACATTCTTGTTTAGTCCCTAGTTGGTTGTTATTGTGGAAATAGCCATAGACATCAATAACACTGAAGACTAGATTGTGTGTTGGTTGATGACAGAATCTCATTAGTCATGATATAGTGATATCAAACCAAGCACATAGGTACTTGTTAGAGAACAAGGTACCGGACAGACCCACCGTGAGAGTGACACATGGAACCATGACTTGGTAGTCACAGTCAGCTCTCACAGTGATGGTGGTGAGTGTGATTCTTAGACCTAAAATCACTACACTCAACACATGTCGTTGGGTACACTTTGACATCATCAAACGCAGTCCTGAAACATGGGTTGTTATAAAGGTGATGATTGGGTGGCTTTGACGCATGGGGCTTTTAAGGGGTGAGTGATAGATATGGGATTTGTCCCTCCTAAGGGAGTTTGATATCCTTGGCCACTTGATGAGTAGGATTGAGAAAGGCATGCGCATGCACGTGTGAATCAATATGTGATATTGATGTCATACACATCTCACTCGATCTACTCTGAGATCAAGGAAATGAATGAACATTGACAGGATGATTGTTCCATGCCTCGAGTTCATTCTGGATATCAGTGACAAAGGAATTATACATTCACTGTAACACCATTCACGGATTGTAGGATGAAAGTTGTTCTCCAACTTTCCACTTTCACTTGGGTAGCACTGATGTGTGACTAGGCACCGCTCTTTGCTTGTGAAGTCATAAGTGTTATGGACTTTCACTGCCAACGTGAAATGGACCTGCAGGGTCACACACATAGGGTTTAACCTGGAAGAGGAGTTTTGTCCACAAAGCAATGTTTAGATTGATTACTAAAGGAGTTTAGTAGTTCAATTAAACACTCAATCAGTCGATGGCTCAATATCGTATGGTTCAAGGTGTTGGACACATTGATTGGAGTATCAGATTGATTGAAATCGCAATTGACTGATTTTGCCCAACCTGTGCTCCCAACCGATCGGTTCATGTGATGAACCGGTCGGCTGAGGTTGCTGAACCGGTCGGCTGGAGTGTCCAGGCCGATCGGCTCATGCCCAGGTTGAAACGACCGGTTCAAGGGTTGAACCGATCGGCTCAACTAGTGTAACCGACCGATTGGGAAAAGTCATGTCAGCAAGAATTTTTCCTTTGGTTTCAAATTGCCCAATTCGATTGGGAATAACATTGGTATTCGATACCAATTGGGAACGAAACAAGGAAAGTCTTTTTGAGCCGGATTAGGACTATGAACCGATCGGTTCAGGGCACCAACCGATCGGTTGGAGTGCCCCAAACGATCGGCTCAGGTCCAACCGATCGGCTCAATGGCCAAACCGATCGGTTCAGTTTGGAACCGATCGGTTCAGTTTGGAACCGATCATTTCAAGTTGCGAACCGGTTGCTTTTTGTGGAAAATTCTCGAACCCTTCTACTCCTGCTTTAGTCCCGTATTGCCAGGCACAGAGAACCCTGTCCCATGATTCGCCTATATATATAGGGGTATTGGGGGCTTCTCAGAGTACAACTCAGTGCAAGTTGATTGCTCTGCAAAGTTGTCGTTCTCTCTGGTTTTGGTAACCGAGAGAGAGCCCGAGCAAGTGCTTCCCGCAAAGGGAGGTGCAGCAAGGGAAGGACAACTGCAGTTGCAATTGACAGCAGGAGAGTGTGTTGGCGACTAGTACGTCAACAGGAGGGTGTGACTCCTTCCACTTCCTTGTGGGACAAGGAGAGTGGAGTTCCAGGTGGTCCGTGTGGACTACTTTAGAGGCGGGAGGACACTGCCGCTCAGGAGGACAACTGTCATCCGACAGTCCGGTAGGAGGAGGAGTCTTCAGTCCCGGTGTGACCAGGAGCTGCACAGACACTGTCCAAGACCGGAGGTGAAGACCGCGCAAGGCGCGTGGTATTGTCGCCGAGCAAGCCTCGGGACAAGTATGATTCACAAACCATCTTTCCTATTATATAGATGTTGACGCGACTCCTTTTATTCCGGGTTTGGAAAAAAAAATTTTTTTGTTTCCGCTGCTTCTCTGCCTCCTCCAAAACCCAACAAGGTGCCGTTAGGTGTTCCCAACCTGGGTCATGACCACTTATGACCTTCCCAACCTGGGGCTTGGTCCGACCTTCCCAACATGGAACTTGGTCCTTTAGTCATCACCATGGCTTTACTCATCTTTTCTTTCATAAATCTAAGAGGTGGTATGCAGTTTGAGAAATTTACAAGCTTTGAAAGGTGATATTCATAGTCAATTAATAAATTGTAAGAATTAAAGTTCATCCAAGAATTTAATTTCACGCAAATGATAAAATTCCAGAAATCACAATGAAACTAGAGCAATTTTCCATAAGCATAACCACATACCTTATTTGGCAGTCTGAAAACCAAGTAAGACAACTTAATGCAATCTAGAAGTCCAATCAACCAAGCCTGGAAATAGATCAAGAAACATGATCCTAAAAATATTTCATAATACCTAATGGTTACCCTCACATCCAAACAACTTTTATTGACTTGGGATTCCATTCTAGGCTATCTAAGTCCCACTAGGTTTCCTTAGGGTTTCTTGGTTTTACTTTCCAATTTTACTCTTTTTAGATCAATAAACCCTAAAAGCACTTTTCCACTCATAGAAATGCTAATTACTCAAACTATCCAAATAAAGGGTCTTTGAACTCAAATAAGTTGAAGAACATCATTTTCATGCCTTCTTGATTTATTTTGACAATTTAAACCATTAAACCTCCCAATTACCAAATTTAGGGTTTTGATGTCCATTAATGCACTTTTATAACTATGGAACCCTAATGAAGTAAATTATACACAATTATCATCCAATTAGATCTAATCCATCATTTTTATGTTAAAAGGTTAAACTTTGCTCATAAAAGTCAGGGAACATCATTAGATCCTTTTTTCTTCAAAACACAGGGTTTTAAATTAATTAAAATAGTAAAGATGGCATCTTTACATACTATCTGAGTTATAAGCATATTTAGGCCAAAAGTTCACTTTTATTATATTCCATGGATTTTTCTGATTAAAAGCCATATATTACATGCTACCTTACGATTATCCTATCATTTACAATAATTTTTACAAAATAATTCTCTTTAGGCCAATCATAAGATGCAACATCAGCAAAGTGGGCATTAACCCTTCCAGTAGGGTTGGTCCTAGAGCCAATCAACTAGCACCAATGTAGCAAGTCGTGATCATGAGGGAACTTTCTTAACCAACAAAAAAAATATAAAAGGGCAGTAACACCCATACCCCTTCCACATGCGGTTAAGGGCAGAGACTTCCTTTTCCCGCCTCCCGTCTTCAACCTTTGGTTGCTTCACGAGCAGCATAGCCAAGTCAACTTGGGTATTGACTTTACGATCCTGCCCTCTAAACTGAAAATTAGAAAAATGACCACCTTCGTCTTGCTTCGGTGGACTCTACTGTGGTCTGAATTCCACAAGTGGGGCTCTGAGTCACTAGGGCGATGAGGAGAGTCTCCATTGAGGGTGGCAGATAGAACAAAGGTGAACATCAAGCCTTTATGATGGAATTTAATATAAGGATGAGTTCCTCTGGTCTCAAGGATACTCACAAGAGGATTTGTTGATCCAAAGAGGGTGTTTACATCCCTATATATACCCACCATTATACACAGAGTTACCCTCCTCCTCCCCAGCCATGTTTGGTGAAAACTTCTAGACACATTGGACATAGGTAAAACCTAGATAGGTCAACTTGGATTGGGCTCATGAAGCCAACACGCCTCTTTCCGAACTTGCTCATGCAGAGGATTGTGTGGAAATTGATCAAGAAACAATCAACCCTGTTATGGTTTCCTTTCTTGACCATAGGAAGGGAAAAATGCTCCACCATTGGATCTTAGATCCCATAGTCCTTGTCACGTGCATCAAGAAAAAAAATTAACTCAATTTCCAAATGGATTAGAAAATCATGACAGTTATTGATATTCCTTTCAGTTTAGGATTTTTTTTCAAAATTCATATCTCCTAAACCACACATCCTTTTAATCCCAAATTTTAAGTAAAACTCTTTAATGAATTAATTTATATGTGTGCAATGTTTGGAACTGAAACTCATAAATAAAAGAGACTTTTCTACATATGCAAGCCATCCACTCATAAGGCATACATTACGCAACTAAATTCATGTGTTCTCTTTGTTTCTATTCTAGTTTGTTTACTATGATTTATCTTCTCATTAAAAACCGAAAGGAACTGAAACTTAACCAATAATGGTCATCCATACCACTTTCTAGAGAATTCTACAAAATTCTCACATATGCACACAATTATCCCTTTATTTCTTTTTTCCTTTTATTTATTATGGGATTTCTTTATCTCTTTTTCCCTTTAATCATTGTTGTATTTATCAAATCAGTATGAACCATGAAATCATGCATCCAATGGAAATATTGCAAAAGAATCCATTCTTTGAAAACAAATCATATAATTTTCCATTCAAATCCCTTTTATTTGAAAATTTTCATTACAAATCATACAAGTAAAATTGAGGTTATAACAAGTTCATAATCATCTTCTTGGGACATGCACCCAAGACTTATAATTTAAATAAAAGACAAAGCCCTAGACTTGACCCAAGACATGATGCATCAACTAGCCAAGGGTTTGAAAGAAGAGCTACTTAGGTCCCAACTGACTGCTCCCTATGAGATGATGCATGTAGGCCAAACCAATATGAAGGAGTGACTACACACATTGAAGCTTTTGGTGTTGTGGAATTTGTCTTAGCTAACATGGCTACCATATTAACTTTGACATCTGAGTAGAATATGAGCCACCTAAAGGGTAATGATGTCAATAATAAACATCCTCGTACACGCTATGAAATGATATGAACTACACATCGTAGTGTCAACTTCAAATGGGGTGTTTTCAATCAATGTAACTTATTGGTAAATTCACAAATTTTCAATTCATCACAAAATCTAACCAGCTCACAATAAATTCCATATTTCCTTTATGTTAGTGACACCATATTTAAATTTGCAGTCCTTCATGTTTCTTCAACCATCTAACATATTGATAAATTATTTTGAATGTTGTCATGAAGTATCTATGGTTAAGCAAAATAGTGAAGGTCTTCATCAATGTTAAGCGTTTATTTTCAATGGATATGGATTTGTTTTCAATTTAGTATGATTGTTAGCCTTATCAAGTAATGTACCTTTATCAAGGCATTCAAGTCTCTTCCCTTACCTCTACCTTCTTTTCCAAGTCAGGAGGTGATTAGATTCACTTTTCCACCCCATATAGCCATCAACAACCAAAAAAGAGAGTTACATTAATTTCCCCAACTTGGGACAACATCGTAAGAGATCGTTCCTACAATCTCTTACCATAAAGTGAGCATGAAACCCACAAAAAAGATAAACAATCCCATACAACACCAACAAAAAAGAGAAAAAAAGAAAGACTTCAACTATCGTTGCCCTAGTATAACCTAATACAGTATTTGTCTACTACCCATCAAACTCTTACCTCCAATCTCATTAGGGAGAGTTGAGGGTAATGTATCACCACCATATTCTACCCCTTCTCCCCCAATTGGCCTATATATGCCACAACAATGTTAGCCTTGTGGGTCATGCATTAACCCAGGTCCTCCATGGTCTTCTTGATATCCTCCACCAATGGGGAAATCCTCCATAGTGCCAACTTCTATCCCTAAACTATCTCAAAGCATTGTGTGTGCCCTAGCCACATAGAAGAACATGAGATGCTCATGCTCCTTGAGCTTATTGGCCACGAGCAGAGCCTACGTATATGCCTCTAAAAAGTCTTTTGCATGGAGCCACACAAAGTAGGCCAAATTCATAGACCTCTATTTGTCATGTACTATGACCAAAATCCATCTATGCCTACTACCCATGACATCAAACCTACACCCTACTGCTAGATTAATCTTCAAATTGTACATGTTAGGTGGTATCCATCACACCAGCCGGGTGTTTTACCACTTCTTGTTTGGTTCCTCTAGACCACCCCCACTACCCGGTGGTACCCCTCCCATCCCACAATCATCAAGAATAAACTCTTCCTCATCATCACATTCAGTGACCAATGACCAACCTCCAAGAAAACCTCACTTCCCCTTTCCCCCATCATATCTCACCTAAAATCTAAAAACACAAATCACCCAGATAGTTGTTGTCCAGACATCCAATGTGCAAACGAACCACCATCAACATTCATGCAAAAATTGTCAAGCCTACCATCAAGTCCCCTACATCCACGTTATACACCTAGAGTTGTAGCCAAGAGTGTGAAAATTGCCACAACAAACCTCCAACTCACCATCTGTGATGGGGTGTCCCAAAAAACAACGAATCCCAAAGAATTGCAGCAAAACAAGAAATCCCTAAGGTCTATTAACAAATCATTGGTGAAGGTGTAAGGGCTATTGGCTTCATGTTGCTTTTCTTATTAAAAAATATTTTAGACTTTCTAAGCTTTTAATGGAGCTCAACCTTGACATGATGTTCCTTCCTTGTTCTACTAAGGAGGTTGAAGTTTTCATTTGTTCTTTTTACCTAATTGGTAGTTTCTTATATGTTGCTTCTGGCCAGGAGGTCGATTACTCTGTTATAATGTTTAGGTTTTCTTTGCCTTCTAGAGGATAATGTGGGGTCAATCTTTTTTGTTCTTCTAGAAATTAGCTATTTTATCATTCTAGGTTCTCCCACCTCTATTGTTTAATTTTTCTACCATCCTATATCTAACATTACTAGACACATATACTCCCTTTCTTTTCCTCAGGTTTTCCTATCTACTACTCTGTATTAAAAAATGTTGCATCCTTTCTGTACTCTACATTAATTGTGAAAACTTTGTGCATAAGTGATGCATATTTTCTAACTAGAATTGTTTGGTACATAGTTTCCAGTTTTGAGTATGAATAATGTAATTTGTATGCTATTCAACTCATTTATATCATAATATCTTGTAAGAAGGTGTTTAACTCAAAAAACCTTTGTTTTACTATTAAGAGATCCAATATTGTTATGTTTCTTTTATAATAGGTGACAATTTAAATTTTCTCATTCTTAAGGCTTTACTAATTAAATTCCTGATGTTGTACAATGTCATGCATGTTGACCTCAACTACAACTTGCACATTACCCTCAATACCAAGGAGCTCAATTTTTTGGTGTATCACTGTGAGATGATCAAGTACTTAGTCTTGCAACAACCAGTTCTCGAGTTCTTTGACAGATGGAGGGTATTATCCATGTTTAGAAAATTTCAAGGCACTTCAGATGCTAAATTAATAATTTTTTGGGTTTCTTCTGTATAGCTAGGTTGCAAATAAAGAGAATCCCTTGTTTGATCGATTTGAATTCGAGTGGAAACAACCTCTCAGGTAATAAATATTAATGCAAGACTTCGATGTAACTTCTCTTATCAGTGCATATTGTTTATTTTAGTTTTTTTTTCATTATTTCAGGTGCAATAAGATAGTTTATTATGTTCAATTTCCAACCTATGAACACATACTTTGCTTTTCTAGTTAATTCTGGAATGTTATATTGTTAAATTTTTGACTCAGTGCAACTTGCAGGTTGTAAGTTTCACATAGAAGTGTACAAATATTTATTACATGATAGAGTTTAGTTTTATTTTGATCATCTTAATCATCTTCAAGGTCCAATTACAGGTTCATCCCGTACATTCGGCCATAAATGTTATTTTTGATGATGTTGTCTGTGCAAACTCTTGCATTTATGCTAATTGTCGACTGAATTGTAGAGGAATAGGTGACATCCATGGACACTGAGTGCTATTGTGATGGCCTCAACCACCAAACATGTCGTACATGTTTAATTGAAAAGTGAGACACAATAGTCTCTCTATCTTTAACATGTACTGCTGATGATAACCCATTGGTTAGATCTATTGTATTGAGGTTGGGTGTGAACGAGGTGCATGAGATTTGGCCCTGGATAGCTTGAATGGCCTTCGCTGCAAGAACTTTCTCTAATGGAAAATTCATTGTCTCGTCCAACTTTTCTCACAAGATTGTTGGATTGCTGCACAGAGAAGAGTAGCCATGTGCTACATTTAGAGAGCATCGACGGTGTGTTTAGTTGATGTAATTATGTATTTATTTCAGCATCAAACACTTGTTACTTCTTTGAGAAATCATGTATAGGTTGTCTACGGAGAAACCTTAAATGTTGTCATTAAGAATTTTGAATATAATATATACACAGAAAGGAGTGTGGTTTCTTTTAATTGGTGCCAATAGTCATTTTTATGTGTTGGTGATAAAGCATATGAATATGATATTGATATGCATATTCAATAGTTGTTGCAATTCAATACTTGGGATATAATATTCGATAGTTGTTGCAATTCAATGCTTCGTATATATTATTTGGAATATAAATTGTATATAAAAGCATGCGAAAATGATATTGACAAGGATATTCAATTAATATAGTAATACATTTTCTTGGCATGTTCATGGAAGTGACAGCACTTTTTTTGTGTCTAGACTAATTTCCGGCATGTACAATACGCCGTTTCTGGTGTTACTTTTCTGCATATTGAGATCTTTTTCCGATATGTATATAGTTTCCGACGTCTTAAAAGATGCGGAAAAAACTTTTAACGGTATGACTTTTAACGACATCTCTCTGATATTACAAAAAAGGCCGAGATATAGCAACAACGTCATATTTTGGATATTTTTCTGGAATTTTTGTATGTTGTGGATACCAATATTTGTCGTAGTATATGCTGTGCTTGCCCAATTTCCATCTCCCCTTCCTCCCGGTTTATCTCTTCCTTTTTAATTTACCCTCCATGTCTTCTTGCTGATTTACGTTACCCTTTTCTAGATTTCTCCTCTTTCCATTTTTTGTGCTTCCCCTATTATGATCCTCCCCTATATCTTACAGTATTTTTATCGTTCATCTCTTCTTTCTCCTCCTCACATTCACTACCACAACATCATTTCCCCTTCCTCGTCCCTTTCTCCTCACCGTCACGGATTATGCTAATGTCCCCTTCCCCACAATTACATCCTATTAAATGAGAATATAAAGTTAAAGAAGCTTGTTAGGATAGCAGTGAATGTATTACAAAGTTGGTAGATATTATTGTTTACAATAGTGAAATCACCCTTTGTTGTAGTGGAAGTAAGTTGGTCAGTTGATCTAATACAAAACAGAACTAGCAAGTGAGTTATAGTTTTTGTTCGCATGGGTGTATAAATGTTGCATTAATCTAACATACCTTGTTCAACTTCTTGTTATTGAATTTTGTGGTGTTAGAACTTTTTTTATTATGATAATATTACTATGACATACATTACTTATGTTTATGAAAGTATAGAAACATTCACAACAAGAATTAACGAAGTAACAAATTGAATTGTCAGAATTATGTGGGATAGTATATGTATATAGTGGTCCTTTATTTTGGGTAGTAAGTACAAACTAAAATACAAATATACTAGGTTTATGCAAAGCATATAGTACATGTAATGTATATAGATAAACTTTAAAATTCAAATGATTAGATTTGTCTGCCTCTACTAACATGAGTGTTGAATTTTGACAGTATAGGCCATGCATGTTGTCATCATGTGTAATGTTGTTTCTCTATAACCACATGGGGATGAAACATAACTTGTAGTGGTACTTAAATGTGTAATTTGATGCCCAAAGGTCATGCATTGACATGTCAGATAATTTAGATTTTCAATCTCTTTACTAAATATCATGTTATATGAATGTGTGTGTATGTATATATATATATATATATATATATATATATATATATATATATATATATATATATATATATATATATATATATATATATATATATATATATATATGGCTTGTATTGAATTCCCACATGGGCATCTACAATTTGTTACCCGTGGCTTGATTACACGGTGGCATATATGGTAATTTCCAAATCTAGCTAATGTTGAAAAGGATGGTGGCATGTGTGATAATTATTAATGTTCCAGCTATCTTCCCATCTAGCGGTGGCATATAATGTAAATTAAATCTCGAGAACTTGTTGCTTCCATGCATGCCAATTGATATTGATTAATTGATTACTACGTGAAGACTACAACATACATAATACAGAGTGCATCTAATGTAAATCAAATCTTGAGAATCTCCTCCTTCCATGCATACCATTTGATATTATTTAACTGATTACTACGTGAATACCAGAACATACATAATATGGATACATCATATGGTACATACATATTGTATTACAAGGCGTCATCGTTGGTTACATTTTTTCATTCCCATTATTATTTTTTCACTCAAAATACATAATGTTCCTTCCTATTACAATTATTCCCATTCTCCTAGATAGATAACTTAACAGATCCAGACTGTAATACAAAATGTCATATTTAATTACTACTTTTTTATTCTCATTATGGATTTCATGTTATCATTACAAAATGATCCTTCTTACTATACATTTTATGTACTCGGGATTCATTCTGTTAGATAAGTAAACATCATACACTCAGATTGTGTTATATAATGTCATCATTGGTTACAACATAATTATAATTAGATGTTAGTTAATTATGACTGCAAAAAGTAGCAGAAAAGACAGTTGCAGACTTTAGTTGATTACCACATGCAGATGGTAGCATACATGATATGGATACAATATGTGATACAACCAGGTTGTATTACGTTCACCATCCTTGTTTTATTTTTATTTTTATTATAATTTTTTTTTAACATTACATAATGTTCTTTCTTATTAAAACTTACTTTGTACAAATTATTCTCTTATACAGGGAATTTGAAAGATCTAGAATATAATATAGATTGTCATCCTTAATTACAACCTTTTCATTCTAATTATGGATTCTCAATTCTCAATACAAAAAATTCCTTCTTAGTATAATTTTTATGTACCAATTTTCATTCTCTTCGTTAATAAAATTTCATACACCCAGGTTGTATTACAAGATATCATTACTGGTTACAAATTTCTCATTCTCATTACAAATTCTCTATTTTCATTGCAAAGTGTTCCTTATTATTACAACTATTACTGTATAGAGGTTCATTCTCTTTGATAGTAGAATTCGATACATCTAGATTGTACTAAAAAATATCATCCTTGGTTACATTTGTTTCCTTTCTATTACAAATTATCTATTCTAGTTACAAACTATTCCTTCTTATTACAAAATATCATCTTTCTTTACTTGCCCTTATTACTAACTATACAAATAATATTTAATTAAACCCGACAAGACCACAAATCATATACACATGCTATGCATATACATGTAGCATCCATATATGTATTATTTTAGTACCCACTTGTAGATATCATGATGAAATATCGTTAGTTTTTCTGTCCTTTTCAAGATATTGAAAGACACCAATTTTGTCCGATGTGCATGCCAGTACATACGTATCCCACATTGACGAAGATGGTGCCGCTATTTGTACTCTGAGATCAGGCTTGCACCCTCCATGCACATTAGTTATTTATAATATAATTACTACTAGTGCCACCGCTACGATCCATGCACGTAAAGCATCTTAACACTTAATTACAATTGTGCCACTACTACTCCATGTCAACAAAACATAGCATTAAATTGGACATGGGTAACTTGACTTATCTACCAGCACGGGTAGCGAGTGAATATCCATATATATATATATATATATATATATATATATATATGTGTGTGTGTGTGTGTGTGTGTGTGTGTGTGTGTGTGTGTGTTTTACCATGTTATGTTTTGATCCAATTTGATACTTGTAGTGGAAACAAACCTCATGCCCACGTAACATCAAGCCACTTCTTCAACATGTGACATAATAGGAGCTACATGCTTGGGTCAACTAAATTTGATGCATTAAAAGATTAAGTATATTTTAATCTTGTAATAAAAAAAAAGAGAAATGATAATGAGAGATGTACTTACTGGGATGAGATTAGATGAACCAAAACTTTAGTGATGGCCCCTATTGTCCTTGAGCATAAAGGTGCATTTTGCACTATCTTTAAGAAATCTAGTGATGACAAGGGTCTCCTGTTTCACAATGTTATGAACATGATCATCCTTTTGGGAATGATCCATTGTTCTAAATAAGACATCAATTAAAACTAACAAAAGAGATAACATATAAGTATCTAAGTATATAAATGGCAAGACCATCAAGGAAAATGACTAAAAATTAGCTAGTGTATAATATAGGCACACCATCATAGACGATGAGCGGATGCTCATATGACACCCTACCCTTCTGGATAATCCTCTCAAGGTAGAGGAAGAACCCTTGCGGTTGATGTACTAGTTAGTGATGTTTGTGAGGACTATGATGACATGACAAACATGTAACTTAGCTCATCATCGTCATCATGAGTTCAGCCCAACCGCTCTTTCTCTAACAATAGTTAGTGTGGCTATCCAGGATGGTTGTGGAGGTGGTATAGGTGCTTGAGGATATTGGCAATTAGAATGTCAGTTTTGAAGGGTCGAGAGTGTCGATGTCCTGAACATCAGGCTTCTACATACCAAACCCCCCATGATCCCCCTTCTTAGATTCTCTTCCATTGCCAAGCCAAAACCACCTTGGAAGATGGCCTACATCCAACTACATGAGGAAGCTAACATGAGAAAGCATATGGAGGATTGAATTGTTTGAAGTGATCTATCATCATCCATGTCTAGTAATCATAGACCTTGAGTTTTGAAGATGCTTTCTCACTCATAGATGTTTGAAGTATTTAAGTGTTTCAAAGTTCTCTTTGTCTCATCCCCTTTCTAGGTCCCAAAATAGGACCTTTCTTAGTGCCCTTGGTTTATCCTAGGGTTGTAATGATGATAGATGTTGTCTTTTTTATGTATATGTGTATGTGCCACTTCTATTTTTAGGTTGATATGTTGCTACATAGACTCTCATTTTAGACAATGATTTTTAGATGCTCCATTTATTATCTCGGACTGAATTAGTGTTGGTAAAAACCTAAAACATAAAACTTTGAGCCCCAACCATGACACTATGATGCCCGACACCTACTTTTCACACAATCATTTTCACTCGGCTAGCTAGGGTGAAGAGCTTCCTTCATTCCTCAACCTATGAGACCACGAGACCACCATGACTCTTTGTTCTCACCAAGAATGTGGCAGTGGAGTGTATTCTCTGCTAGGTAACTTCTCCACTGTTACACCGCATACAATATTAGGACTGGACCCTCAATACCAACAATCTTTTGATCTGTGTTCATTAACACTTCACTAAATCCCATAACTAGGAGGATACACAAGGAGGTGGATATCTCTTTTGTTTCAGTAAATTCCACACAATGAAAAAGGGCTATATTAACACCCTTAATTTACCACACTTTGAACCATATGATACAAATCTTTGTCGAAAAGAATACATCAACCCACAACTATTTTTACCCACACTATCTCCTTAGTGATTGATGCTATTTATGAGTCAACTTTGGTTGAAATGGGGTGCCAAATGATTCCCATATACTTTGTTCTAGAGGAGACACCTTTAGAGGTCAGTCATGATTTATTGAGTTGTAGTATTGTGTATTATTTTGTATTATGAAGATAAAGATGTTTAGTCTAGTTTTTGTTGAGTTGTGGAGTTGAACATCGGTTTGTATTCTATATAGGTAAAATATAATGATAGTTTGTAGTATCTATCTAGTATTTTGGAAGATGGGAAACAATTTTGTCTTATACTTCAAATATTGGTATGAAGATACAATTTTATCATTTAAAAATAAAAAAATTTCAAAATTTGTCTAGATGTGAATAAAAAAATGAATAATTAGGTTGTAGTAGAGAAATATTAGCTAATAATTTCCCACAAAATAAAAGTAACATATTTCGTAAAAAACATATAATGGACTAAATATTAATTTGATATAGAGATCACTTTGAATCAGAAATGTTATAAATCATTAAATGTTGTAATAGATTGAGTTCTATTTACCATAAAGTTTGTGGTCAATTTACCTTTTTCATTATATATCAGTTGATAATATTTTCCCCTTTAGTTGAAACATCCTTTTTATCCTCCTTGATTCCAGAAGCCAAAACCAAATGTATTTGTACAAAGATTTAGCAACTGGACTTGTGAATAACAACAACATAAAAAACATCAATCTCTAACTTACCAATACTATTTATGTGAGTTATGGTAAAAATAGTGGTAGCATGGGAATAATTAACCCCACAAAGTTACAAGCTACATTTCATGTTCCTAATTGTTAGTTGAATGCACATTGATCCTACCTAGTTGGGTGATGATTGAGCCTGATTTTGCTTTTGATCGAGTCCAATCAGTACCAATACATACAATATAAACCTGAAGGAGTAATGGATGTCATTTAAATATCAACTACTCAATCTACATCCTTCCAAGTAAAAACTAAAATCAAACTATAACATACTGAATTCTAGACTTTTCACCTTTTTGGTCCTCTTTTCCATCTTTTCCTTCTATTTCTATTCTCTTTGGCCGTTCTATTTAATTTGTGGATAATATAATGGCCTAATGAGCATTTGTTCACATTTTCTCTCAATATTTTGGTTTTATGCACAAATACCTCAGTGAAAACTTAATAATGGGTTTAATATGTAAAATGTCCACTTAAATAATAAATATAATAAAATATTTCATCCTAGAACTTTCTAGTTCTTTTTATAATATGAAAAAGAAAGGAAATCCCGAAATATACATAAAAGAGATGATAAATATAATAATTGGAGATAAATGGGATATAATGGATAAAAGAAGATAATGAGGAATATGTTGTCTTGAAAATCATAAGTGGAAACACATAAAGATAATTTTGATATGCAAATTCGTTTTCTTGATCTAAAAGAAACTTAATGGCCAAGTATCATATAATTTGGATATTAAATAAATATATAAAAGCCTTTATTACAAGATAATGAGAAATAAGCCAATAAGGTGAAATAAAATATCCAATGTCCTCAAATTGGAAAAATAACTCCAAAAATCTATGTATCAAAATTAGTCTATGTGTGAATTTGTATTTAATTTGGTCAATGTTTAATATTTTATTTTATTTAGGAGAGAGAAAATGACTTAAAGACCAAAAATATTAAATATATGTTGAAAAAAATTAATTAATGGCAAAATCGCATTCCAAACGTTTAGTATTGATTATAGGCCAAGTGTTATATTTTTAGGAAGTTTCTAGATGCCTCTAATAAATTAAAAGGTTAAATAAGTGATAAATTTAAATAAATTAAATTAAATAACAAAAGTCTTCAAAAAAATATATTAATGCCAAATTCGTGTTCTACATGTTAAAATATACCTTTGGATGCATTTTGAATGAATTTGGAAAATATTTGTTGAGACGATAAATTAAGGAGAGAGAAAGTATACAAAACTTTCAAATCATTTTTTAAAATAACAAACGACTTCAAAAAATAGAAATAATGCAAAATTCGTGTCTAACATACTTTATATGACTTGTGGGGCAAGTTTTATAATTTTTGGATAATGCTAATGTCATTAATAAAGGAGGAAAGAGAAAATATGTTTATAATTATTTAACTAATTAAATATTCTCAAAATGCAAAACTAATTCCATATTTGGATTTTGCGCGTCAAAATAAGTTTGAATATAAAATTTGGTAATTTTTGGATAACGTTTGGGCCTCCAAATGAGGAGAGAGAAAAGCATTAAATCACTTTAGTCAAATTTGAATAGGAATCAAATATACAACTGGAATTTGGCACTTAATCTCGACCATTAGATCTCAATCTGAGGTTCCGCGATCTGTCTTCTTCCTCGGTCCATTTTGGGCAACAGGTTCCTTATTTTTCAAGTTTCGAATCCATATATCTCGAGATATACTCGATGGAATTCGATGATTTTTGGCTCTACGAGTTCCTCGCAAGATTCCGCACCACCCTATTCCAAAAGTTTTACATTTTGACGAAGATTCGAGAAACCCCCAAAGTTTGCTCCCCAAGCTTCGACGGCCCACTGTGAAAACCCTAACCCACGTCTCCTTGCTTATATATTCCCATACCCATACGTGCGCGAGCACCTTTGCAACTCAACCACACTGTTAATTTCAAATTTCATGGAAGTTTGGACCATCATCTAGTCGTCGTAGGCTCCTGACCTTACAGCGCCATTTGCTCCCTCATCTCTTCGTCTCCTGTAAAATAACAGGTGTCTTCGAGTTCACATCGTCTTGCTCTTTCTTTTTTATATCTGAACTTTGAATTTGGCTGTGTATTTTGGTTTCGCCCAAAATCCTAGCAAGCACCTGCTTGCTCGGTTCTCGTGGAGCGAGAGTACGAGGAAGAAGAAGACATTCTGTGGTTTTACGATTTTGCCCTCATCTCTACTTTTGTTTGTTTTTCTCGGCCGAGGATAATCCCGTCCTTCTGCTCTTGCGTTTCCTTGCTGGGTGTGCGGGTGTGTTGGCAAGCACCGCAGACTTGGCACCCCGTGGTTGGGCCAAGTCACTGGTCCGCCTCCTCTCCCTCATGCTTTGCCGACGTGGCAGTTTTTGATTGGTCAGTCTTAGAAAAATCGTATCTTTTTACTCGTTGGTCAAAAAATAGAAATAAAATATGTTTTGGAATCAGGAGAATGTAAGCTATCTAATAAAAATGAATTTGATGCCTTATTTTGAATTTTTCAAATATGTTTTTGAGTTGATTTAACTAACTAATAAATATGGAAAATACTCTAAAAAGTCATTAACTCGAAAATATACAAATATATATGTTATTTTGATCAGAAGAACGTAAATAGGACACTAGTGAGGTTTTTAGGGTCTAATTCGATCGTTTGTGGAAAATTCCATGGTTTTGAAGTTTTAAACCTTTTAATGAATAAATTTATCATTAGTACATGTATATGATTATGTAATTAGGAAAGTGGATCTGATCTCGTATAAAAGTTATGAAAAGTGATTCTAGGATTCTAAAGAATAAGGTATGTACATAATACACTTCAGTTGGGAATTATTTGTTCCATTACCTATGTTTCCATAATGAGGCTTATTTGCACCTTATATGATATCTTCATGATTTTCTTGCTATACTTGCCTCATGATCAGTTTGGAATATTATTCTTGGGTCTTGGTACACCACTACTTTGTTCTATTTGATATTGTTGTTACTTTCCATCTATTCTAGCATGTTGATTTTATTAGACCAATTAACTAGTGTAGTGGTACTTGTATGTACAACCACCCATAGTTGGGGAATGTGTTATTTCTCCCCTGGGGAATGTGATACTCTCCCCCGCACACAAAATGTGTGTAGCTGACTGGGAATGTGATACTCACCCCTCACCCTTTTGGTTGAAGGTCCGGTAGGTGCCTCAAACCTACATAGTTAAGGTAGTCAATATTAATCATATATGAAATGTTGTTATTTTACTTTGTTTATGGCAAGCATCTATTGAAATATTCTTTTTTTTATGTCTCATATTTTGATGAATCCCTAGCCTAATTTACTTGTTATAATTACCTTGTCACCTTTAGTATAGATTAGTGACACATACTTTTATTTTCCTTCCCTTTTTGTTGGGTGCCTTCCCAACCACCCAGATGTGGAGCAAGGTGTTGGATATGGCATGAAGATCGTAGCTTTGACATGGACTTGGCTGATGGATGTGCTGCTTGGAGACAAAAGTAGAGTAGTCTAGTTTCCCTCTACTTAGATCCTCATTTTGTATAAAGCATGTACACCCATATTGGGGAAATTTTTATGTACACTTTATTTGAAATTGAATATAGTCAAAATTTTATCTTCCGCTGCTATCCAAATTGGATTTTGTTTACCAATGTTTTTAGTAGAGGGTGGTTTATCCCACTCTTTATAGCATGGTATCAGAGACAATGGTAGTCCGATCTTTGACTATTTCAGTTTGTCTCCCTAATTAGAACCCTAGACTTGCATAGTTTCCTTTAAGTGACATGTTTGCCTACATTTTATCTACCTTGATGATAGGTTGACTTAGGAACCAATAGTTCCACATTAGAACCTTGATGAATAAAATCCTAAAATACTTATAATTAAAATATGCATAACTTGATGTTGTTTAGGTTTGCCTTTAGGCAACTATTAGGGCATGCAGTTGAAGCAAGGGTGTCTAGAAATGATCAGGGTTTCGGGGGCTGGAAAAATTTTCCTCCGCACCACTAGCTTGGTATACGAGGACTCCTGTGCCCATATGATACCGGTCTGGTCTGCACTGATACAAATTTCCAATAATAGTTTGCTTTTAGGCAATAGTAACCTTAGACATATATGTTGGATATCTTTGAGAACCCTATGTTTCACATGTATGATGATTTATTTGAGGATGGATACCGAGATAGTTTCCTTCTGTCCTTTGAACCTAGACCTTAGAGTTTGGGTGTTTGTGAGAATATCAGAGTGCACAGTGGAAGCATGATGGATCTTGATAATGGTTTAGTTAGACCTATCCTTTAACCCTAATGTAGTAGGTCAAACCCTTTAAGGGGTGGAGTATGGTTAGTTGATGATGTTTGAGTGGTTAGATTTTGAGGACGAAATCCTATTTAGGGGGATGAACCCTATAACATCTTGATCTATCTTTAGAAACCCTCACCTCATACTTCGGTGGTTAGTGTACTTGGATCTTTGGTTTTGACCAAACAAGATATAGTTGTAACCCTAACATGCTTGTTTATATATTAATGAACACATAATTATCATCTAAGGAATAAATCATATGCTTGAGCCCTAATGAATATCCAATGCACATAATATGAATATCAATGCTAATTGTCAATAAGTAAGATGCTAATAATGTCATGAACTAATAAACCCTAATGATATGATGAGTAAGGTTATAATTCATAACTTAATGCATGCCAACAAATGAATAAGTATAGTATAATGGTCATGTTGACCTAAACCTAAGTTGTAATATCTAACCCTAATCTATACATCTTTTATGCCTTTCATGATACATTGATGATGTTAAGTGCTACAATCAGTTAACATACCTTGATACACATAAATGATATACATAATCATCTAACCACTTATTAATCAAGTCATTAATATAAAACGCATGTTACCTTGTTAACTAATATACATGTTATTAGTCACTTAATGTGAATCAAATCATTAATATGACATATGTTCCACCTTGATCATTAAAATATATATAATGGATTCAATATGAATATGAGATGATTGGAATTCACATAAATGTGCAAAATCAATAATATAAATGAATAAATATGAATAATGATTAATGATGACATTAATGTGAGAAATATAGATAATGTGACAATGTGAACATGTTTAATATGAATATAAGAAACTAATGTGACATTAATTGGAATAATTATATGCTTAACCACGAATTGGATAGAATGTCTTATATTCATGTAAAATAATTTGTTATAATTAATAAAGTGATAATATGAGGATAAGGAAGTATAAATCCGAATTATTAAGGACAATGATCAAATATAATAATGAATGTGGAGATAATTGAGTAACCTCTAATTGTGCATACTAATAAAATATAATTCTTTTTGACAACCAAGTGAATGTGACATGACATAATTAAAACAATAATGATAATGTGTTATCATAATTAATATAATGAGTCAAAAATGTAAATAAAGTTAAATCTCTTAAAAATAATATCTTAATAGTGGAACCCTAAGTGATCCTTGAAGACCCAACCTACGATGAGTTGTATGTGAAGTTTCTGAATCCTTAGGTGAAGTTGAAGTATAAGTTTTGGTGGAAGTTCTATGGTTGGAGGAACAACCTAAAGTTTTATGATGTGAGGTTGCACACTCACCCTTCCATAATTGCTAGTGATTTCGGGGACGAAATCCTCTTTAAGGGGTGGAGTGCTGTAACATACTAAATTCTAGACTTTTTGCCTTTTTCGTCATCTTTTCCATCTTTTCCTTCTATTTATATTCTCTTTGGCCGTTCTATTTAATTTGTGGATAATATAATGGCCTAATGAGCATTTGTTCACATTTTCTCTCAATATTTTGGTTTTATGCACAAATACCACAATGAAAACTTAATAATAGGTTTAATATGTAAAACGTCCACTTAAATAATAAATATAATAAAATATTTCGTCCTAGAACTTTCTAGTGCTTTTTAGAATATGAAAAAGAAAGGAAATCCTGAAATATACATAAAAGAGATGATAATTGTAATAATTGGAGATAAATGGGATATAATGGATAAAAGAAGATAATTAGGAATATGTTGTCTTGAAAATCATAAGTGGAAACCCATAAAGATAATTTTGATATGCAAATTCGTTTTCTTGATCTAAAAGAAACTTAATGGCCAAGTATCATCTAATTTGGATAATAAATAAATATATAAAAGCCTTTATTACAAGATAATGAGAAATAAGCCAATAAGGTGAAATGAAATATCTAATTTCCTCAAATTGGAAAAATAACTCCAAAAATCTATGTATCAAAATTAGTCTATGTGTGAATTTGTATTTAATTTGGTCAATGTTTAATATTTTATTTTATTCAGGAGAGAGAAAATGACTTAAAGACCAAAATTATTAAATATATGTTGAAAAAATTAATTAATGGCAAAATCGTGTTCCAAACGTTTAGTTTTGCTTATAGGCCAAGTTTTATATTTTTAGGAAGTTTCTAGATGCCTCTAATAAATTAAAAGGTTAAATAAGTGATAAAATTTAAATGAATTAAATTAAATAACAAAAGTCTTCAAAAAATATATTAATGCCAAATTCGTGTTATACATGTTAAAATAGACCTTTGGATGAATTTTGAATGAATTTGAAAAATATTTGTTGAGACGATAAATTAAGGAGAGAGAAAGTGTACAAAACTTTCAAATCATTATTTAAAATAACAAACGACTTCAAAAAATGGAAATAATAGCAAATTCGTGTCTAACATACTTTATATGACTTGTGGGTCAAGTTTTATAATTTTTGGATAATCCTAATGTTATTAATAAAGGAGGAAAGAGAAAATATGTTTATAATTATTTAACTGATTAAACATTCTCAAAATGCAAAAATAATTCATATTTGGATTCTATGCGTCAAAATAAGTCAGAATATAAAATTTGACCAATTTTTGGATAACGTTTGGGCCTCCAAATGAAGAGAGAGAAAAACATTAAATCATTTTAGTCGAATTTGAATAGGAATCAAATATACAACTGTAATTTGGCGCTTAATCTTGGCCGTTGGATCTCAATCTAAGGGTCCACAATCTGTCTTCTTTCTCAGTCTGTTTTGGGCAACAAGTTCCTTGTTTTCCAAGTTTCAAATCCATATATCTCGAGATATACTCGATGGAATTCGATGATTTTTGGCTCTATGAGTTCCTCGCAAGATTCTGCACCACCCTATTCCAAAAGTTTTGCATTTTGATGAAGATTCAAGAAACCCCCAAAGCTTGCTCCCCAAGCTTTGACGAACCACTATAAAAACCCTAACCCACATCTCCTTGCTTATATATACCCATACCCATACGTGCGCCTGCACCTTTGCAACTCAACCACGCTATTAATTTCAAGTTTCGTGGAAGTTTGGACCATCATCTAGCCGTCCTAGGCTCCTGACCTTGCGGCGCCCTTTGCTCCCTCATCTCTTCGTCTCCTGCAAAATAACAACTGCCTTCGAGTTCCCATCATCTTGCTCTTTCTTTTTCATATCTGAACTTTGAATTTGGTTGTGTATTTTGGTTTCACCCAAAATCCTAGCAAGCACCTGCTTGCTCGGTTCTCGTGGAGCGAGAGTACGAGGAAGAAGAAGACATTCTGTAGTTTTACTATTTTGCCATCATCTCTGCTTTTGTTTGTTTTTCTCAGTCGAGGATAATCCTTTCCTTCTACTCTTGCTTTTCCTTGCTGGGTGTGCGAGTGTGTTGGCAAGCACCGCTGCTTGGCACCCCGTGGTTGGGCCAAGTCACTGGTCCGCCTCCTCTCCCTCATGCTTTGCCTACGTGCTAGTTTTTGATTGGTCAGTCTTAGAAAATTTCTATCTTTTTACTCGTTGGTTGAAAAATAGAAATAAAATATGTTATGGAATCAGGAGAATGTAAGCTATCTAATAAAAATAAATTTGATGCCTTATTTTGAATTTTTCAAATATGTTTTCGAGTTGATTTAATTAACTAATAAATATGAAAAATACTCTAAAAAGTCAATTACTTGAAAATATACAAATATATATGTTGTTTTGATTAGAAGAACGTAAATAAGACAATAGTGAGGTTTTCAGGGTCTAATTTGATCATTTGTGGAAAAGTCAATGGTTTTGAAGTTTTAAACCTTTTAAAGAATGAATTTATCATTAATACATGTATATGATTATGTAATTAGGAAAGTTGATCTGATCTCGTGTAAAAGTTATGAAAAGTGATTCGAGGATTCTAAAGAATAAGGTATGTGCATTATACACTTCAGTTGGGAATTATTTGTTCCATTACCTATGTTTCCATACTGAAGCTTATTTGCACCTTATATCCTATCTTCATGACTCTCTTGCTATACTTGCCTCATGATCAGTTTGGAATATTATTCTTGGGTCTTGATACCCCACTGCCTTGTTCTATTTGATATTGTTGTTACTTGCCATCTATTCTAGCATGTTGATTTTATTAGACTAATTAACTAGTATAGTGGTACTTGTATGTACAACCACCCATAGTTGGGGAATGTGTTATTTCCCCCCTGGGGAATGTGATACTCTCCCCCGCACACAAAATGTGTGTAGGTGACTGGGAATGTGATACTCTCCCCTCACCCTTTTGGTTGAAGGTTCGGTAGGTGCCTCAACCCTACATAGTTAAGGTAGTCAATTTTAATCATACATGCAATGTTGTTATTTTACTTTGTTTATGTAAAGCATCTATTGAAATATTCTTTCTTTTGATGTCTCATCTTTTGATGACTCCCTAGCCTAATTTACTTGTTATATTTACCTTGCACCTTTAGTATAGTTTAGTTACACATATTTTTATTTTCCTTCCCTTTTTGCTGGGTGCCTTCCCGACCACCCAGATGTGGAGCAAGGTGTTGGAAATGGCATGAAGATCGTAGATTTGGCATGGACTTGGCTGATGGATGTGTTGCTTGGAGACAAAAGTGGAGTAGTCTAGTTTCCCTCTACTTAGATCCTCATTTTCTATAAAGCATGTACACCCATATTGGGGAAATTTTAATGTACACTTTATTTTAAATTTAATATAGTCAAAATTTTATCTTCTGCTGCTATCCAAATTGGATTTTGTTTCCCAATGTTTTTAGTAGAGGGTGGTTTATCACACTCTTTACAGCATGGTATCAGAGCCAATGGTAGTCAGATCTTTGACTATTTTAGTTTGTCTCCCTAATTAGAACACTAGACTTGCATAGTTTCCTTTAAGTGACATGTTTGCCTAGATTTGATCTACCTTGATGATAGGTTGACTTAGGAACCAATAGTTCCATATTAGAACCTTGATGAATAAAATCCTAAAATACTTATAATTAAAATATGAATAACTTGATGTTGTTTAGGTTTGACTTTAGGCAACTATTAGGGCATGCAGTTGAAGCAAGGGTGTCTAGAAAGGATCAGGGTTTCGGGCCTGGCAAAATTTTCCTCCGCACCACCAGCTTGGTATACGAGGAATCCCGTGCCCATATGATACCGGCCTGGCCTGCACTGATACGAATTGCCCAAAATAGTTATCTTTTAGGCAATAGTAACCTTATACATATATGTTGGATATGTTTGAGAACCCTAAGTTTCATATGTATGATGATTTGTTTGAGGATGGATACCAAGATAGTTTCCTTCTGTCCTTTGAACCTAGACCTTGGAGTTTGGGTGTTTGTGAGAATATCAGAGTGCACAATGGAAGCATGATGGATCTTGATAATGGTTTAGTTAGACTTATCCTTTAACCCTAGTGTAGTAGGCCAAACCCTTTAAGGGGTGGAGTATGGTTAGTTGATGATGTTTGAGTGGTAAGATTTCAAGGACGAAATCCTATTTAGGGGGATGGAACCCTAAACCATCTTGATCTATCTTTAGAAACCCTCACCTCATACTTAGGTGGTTAGTGTGCTTGGATCTTTGGTTTTGACCAAACAAGATATAGTTGTAACCCTAGCATGCTTGTTTATATATTAATGAACACATAATTATCATCTAAGGAATAAATCATATGCTTGATCCCTAATGAATATCCAATGCACGTAATATGAATATCAATGCTAATTGTCAATAAGTAATATGTTAATAATGTCATGAACTAATAAACCCTGATGATATGATGAGTAAGGTTATAATTCATAACTTAATGCATGCCAAGAAATGAATAAGTGCAATATAATGGTCATGTTGACCTAAACCCTAAGTTGTAATATCTAACCCTAATATATACATCTTTAATGCCTTTCATGATACATTGATGATGTTAAGTGCTACAATCAGTTAACATACCTTGATACACATAAATGATATATATAATCATCTAACCACTTATTAATCAAGTCATTAATATAAAACGCATGTTACCTTGTTAACTAATATACATGTTATTAGTCACTTAATGTGAATCAAATCATTAATATGACATATGTTCCACCTTGATCATTAAAATACATATAATGGATTCAATATGAATATGAGATGAATGGAATTCACATAAATGTGCAAAATCAATAATATAAATGAATAAATATGAATAATGATTAATGATGACATTAATGTGATAAATAAAGATAATGTGAACATGTTTAATATGAATATAAGAAACTAATGTGACATTAATTGGAATAATTATATGCTTAACCACGAATTGGATAGAATGTCTTATATTCATGTAAAATAATTTTTTATAATTAATAAAGTGATAATACGAGGATAAGGAAGTATAAATCCAAATTATTAAGGACAATGATCAAATATAATAATGAATGTGGAGATAATTGAGTAACCTGTAATTGTACATACTAATAAAATATAATTCTTTTTGACAACCAAGTGAATGTGACATGACATAATTAAAATAATAATGATAATGTGTTATCATAATTAATATAATGAGTCAAAAATGTAAATAAAGTTAAATCTCTTAAAAAGAATATCTTAATAGTGGAACCCTAAGTGATCCTTGAAGACCCAACCTACGATGAGATGTATGTGAAGTTTCTGAATCCTTAGGTACGAATCGATGTTGGTTGACTTTGTCATTGGTCTTAAGTTCTACTTTGCTTGAATATACATTTCCAATTTAGAACAATGAACATTATAGACATGTAGAAATTGTTAATAGTCAAATTTTAGAATTCAATAAAAATAAATCAAGAAAAAGAGCAACTGAGAGAAGTGAAATTTTAATACACAAATAAAAAGTTGGTCCTTTTAAATATCAAGAGATCCATGTAACAAGGTAAAAGCCTCTTCTTTCTTATTTCTTTGTTTGATGTCAGCTAACACTCCATTTTGGTGTATTCGGGTCATGCCCTATCAGAAAATAGAGTTTTAGATCCAGGATCAAATTAAATGATGGGATGTGTGTACTTCCAACTACAACTTATTCAAGGGAAAACTAAGACTAAATCATCACTTACCACACCCATCCAAATACACTTTCTTACCCATGATCCTTGAAAATGATGAACATCTACACCCCATCAAGATATAAAGAGATGTTTGTCTCGACCCCCTGGTCAACCTGATGTGCTGTATTAAGGATATACTCAGAAAAAGACCAGTTTTAGAAGTAGAAAATAATTAGCGCAAGAAGCAGCAAGTGGATGACTGAAAGTGTGAGGGTAATAGAACCCCAGAGATGAAGTGATTGGACCAATTCTAGTGTCACAAAAGATTCCCAACTCACACTCACTTTGTCGTCACTGTAGCTATGACTCCTAGCGGAGTTTCCAATGTAGAAGGCTAGATTGATATCTGAGATTTGGTTCCTTGGGACCATTCTCACTTTGTCGTCACTGTAGCTATGACTCCTGGCGGAGTTTCCAATGTAGAAGGCTAGATTGATATCTGAGATTTGGTTCCTTGGGACCATTTGAGGTGGCGGTGTCATCCTATTGGATAACCTATATTCTATATGAATTCACAATGGTGGTTTTTTGAAGAAACAGAGCATGGTTGCATTTCTTACCTAGCAGACACATTGGTTGAGAGTGAGGATGAGAAGGCGGATGCATGCGGCGGGAAGTTGTGATGGGAGGAAACCGGCAACCTAAAGCAATTAGATTTGTAACTGATGGGCCATGAAGTGTGAAAATAGCTTGTCAACTGTATTGGGCAATATCAGGTAGACAATATGTATTAGTGAAGCCCTTTTTGGAATGGTAGTAATTAAAACGAGGCCCATAGTGAATACTAACCTCGACATTCCAAAGGACCTTTTTCTATAGTGATAGTAACGACGGTAATTTTGCTTCCTATTAGACTATATATATACTTGAAGGCCATTCTTTTTTTTCTAATACTGACAGCGTTGTAGTTGAGGCTTTGTTGATGCTCAAGATAAGTTTCACTAATTTTGGACACTAGACCGGTGACCCTTGCCTACCGAGAGACTACAACTTGGAATGGGTGGATTCAAGTATGATGACTTGTTTCTGACTCAGGTAAACCAACTGTATGCACTCCACTTGATCAAATCTTAATCACTATTGTAATATCTTTTTAATATAAATTTTTCAATTCACTCTAGCAATTCAATTGTTCATATTTTTGTAAACTTTTTAGTAAATATCAAAACTCTAGACCAATTCTAGGATTTGGTGTCCTTGACGCTCTTATAGTCCTGAAAGTTTACATATATGTTTCATAACTTGAACCAACTCTCTATTGAATCATGAATGATCTATTTACATGGCTTAATTACAATGGCCATAATTCAAGTTATCGTCTGATGCACATTTTTCAATCTTTGTAACAAAAACCATGCAAAGATTTAAGCAACAACAACTTCATAGGGAGTGTTCCAGGATTCCTAGCCTCTTATGAAATCTTCACACCTTGTAGAGTTTGTTGTATTTGTTCAATGGACTCTATTCACAAATTTTAATTGAGCAAATGTAGTTTTTGCTCATTGAATGTGATCAATCAAAGTATCCTTCCCTTTAAGTCACCCATTGTTGTTTACAGGGGCATTTCTAATAATAATTTCGATACCATACCACCATCATTACTTTGTAGTAACCAGATAACATTTATGCAAGTATTTTTATGAAGTAGTGATTTCTTTCATACCAATACATGTCTATTTTTAATATTCATCATTTTGTTATTATTTTCATGTACAATTTTTCATAAATTGTATAGAACTAATGGGAATCCAAAATTGTTGCAATATGGCACATCTCCTCTAGGAAGAAAGCCATTATTTTCAGCTGCAACTACCAGATACAACGTTTATCCTAATAAATTGGTCATTTCCATCCTCTTATTGACCATAGATGTTACGACCCCATCTGAGCTTAATTGGTAAACTAGGGTTTACCTAGACAATCGCAAAGATTAATTAGAATAATCATTCTTGAAATCTAATTAATGACAATAACACAATTAGGATGTTTTAACTATGATAATAAGTCTTACTGTTCTTTTATCTTGTAATTAGGGTTTGAGAAACATAAACCCTAATCGGCCCAATATGGGGTTTTGATGATACATGAATACAGAATTTGATAAGTAGAATGTCTCACTAAATGATTTTTAGTATTTTATGTGTAACTCTGATTTACTTCAAATTTGGATATGATTTGGATATATAAAATGTGAACAACATTGAAAAATATCAGAATTTTTTAAGAATTCTCTGACCTGTTTATCGGCCGAGTTTCAAACTCGACCGATCACATTTCCAGAATTATACAGCAGTGTGGTAATTGAATTTTATCGTTTTATTTGTATATCTAATTGATCTCAAATTTTAACTGTGCTTGAAAAACACAGTTTTAGACACTCTGTTAAATTGGCATAATTTTTGGATGACTTTTTGATCTCTACAGTAAGGGTGTCGGTCGAGTTTTGTGCAGGACAAACTCGGCCGAATATTCTGCAGACTGCAATATAGAAGTGCACTGTTCTATTTTTAATTATTTATTGGTAACTCCAAATGATCTCAAATTTTAACTGAAGCTTTATAGATCAATTATAAACAAGTTCTAAATTCCCATAATTTTTGGAGAATGTTTGATCTCTGAAATAAACGAATTACAGTAACTTTTGTATAACTGAATATTCAGCCAATATAATTAAAGTTAAGTGTTGGGTCAATATGCAATTGACCCAAGCAGCTCAATTGACTTATATGAGCAACCACACACACACATCTCTCATTCTTCGTCATTCACTCCATAGAAACGAAAATCTAGAGAGAGAGGGAGAGTTAGGGCTTGAGTGAAGAAAGTGGGGGAATTGCTGAATTAGGGTTATGCGGTCCCAAGAATGGTGAAATCAAGTAAGTTTGGATCCTTTGCATAAACTTTTATGGTGAATCTTCTCTCTCATGTCAAGATTCCGTCCATGCTCTGATTTGATCCAAGATGACGTCAAAATTCCCTCTTTTCTCACCCTTTCTTCATAATCCCTCTTTTTCAAGGTTCCTGAGTTGAATAGAAGAAGAATTGGGAGATTTGCTAGGGATTTGATAGGAATTCGAGATTCCCTGAGTTGAGCTGAAGTTGTGAGGTGTTTTCACACCTTAGGGTGAGTGGGTTCTTCCTTCAAACATTCTAATGCATGAATTTGATTATAACATCCAAATCCCTAAATGTTTAGCATGTGAATTCTAAATACTGAAATGTCCGTTTGATTTAAGTTATTGTAAATTGATATGATACAGATTCCTTCTCTGTTTGAATGACTTTTTGATGGTAGATTCATATCAGATACGTATACAACACTTCTTAGTGAGAATGCTTTTCAAATTTATATCAAATGATGTAATTAGGGTTTAACCTAATTGAGACATCACTAGTGTTTCAACCTTACTGAAAAGGACTAGTAATCCTATAATTGGTTAGGATGTATCTCATGGGTTATCTTAATTGAATTTTATTCTTGATAAATGATATCTCAGTAAATGATATGGAAAATCTAAATTTAGTTAAGTTTCCATGATTTCATATCTATATTGATTATATAAGATTTGTTGGAAACAATTTTTATTTAGTGAATGCTTATATCTTATGAGATCATGATAAGAGCCATGTGACAAGTGAATGAGGCAAATGAAACCCTAGGAGTAGGGTGTTGGCATGTGATGAATGAATAAGGCGAATGAAACCCTAAGGATAGGGTGTTCAATGAATCATGTTATGGTGACATGAAAGGTCTCGATATGAGATGTGGTGATACTTAACTGTTGAATTGTATGTTTCTAGTGCATTTAATTTTATATGCTTGTTCTCTCTGAGTTGATATCTACATACTGCAGGGCTTCTTATTTTCAATACATATCTCGTAAATTGCAGGTAATGAGATATGACATGCCCTAGAAAGGGATGTTACTGAGACATGGTATATGTTGAATACATGACCTATGATATTTATATGTTAACTAATTAATAGACTTAGGTGCCCTAACACCGTAGAACCCCTCGTGAGGTCTGCACCTTGGGGTGAAACGACCTACTAGCGTGTGTCTAGATGGTCGGTGACTCGTGTTCAACAATAATCCGTGCGTGTGTCACGGTGGCACGAGGGCAGAAAAGCAGTGTTCAACAATAATCCGTGCGTGTGTCACGGTGGCACTGGGAAAAAGAAAGAAAACACGGTTATCTAACACCATTCGTGCAGCGTCACGAAGGTAACCCTGTGACTCTCCACCGATGTACTTAGGTTAAAGGAGGAGTCTAGTGTACACTCCTTTGAGAGTGCAGTGAGGCCATGTGAGCCTGAGAGTCCTGACGCAGACCAGGACAGCAGTCAGACTTAGCATTTCCCGGGTGTGTCGCTAAGTCTTCTACGGTGGGACCGTAGCATGGACTTGTTGCGGATCTTTATATGCAGAGTACACTGCATATATTTAGGGCATAATAATAAAATAAGTATGTAATCATATAGGATCACAGTAAATTAAAGTATTCGAACTTGTGTGCTATTTCTTTATATCTGATTATCTGTTCAAATTATGTGCTATTGCATGGAAATGTGATTATATTCTGCAAATCTGTTATGTTATTAGAACTGCCTTGCCTAATTCTGCATTTATGTTAAATTTCATATCATTTACTCAAATTATATCTGTAATCACTTTAGTGCATTAGTCTGTTTCCATAAAGTACTCATTCACTGAGCGAGTAGGCTCACCCCTCTACTCAAACATTTTAGGGTTAACCGCGTGGACTTGAAGATGATCAGAGCGTCAGAGTAGATCTGCCACAGGAGTCAAGTATGAGATTAGTTGAGTTAGTCGGTCCTTGTCACTCTAGATCCTCAGTAAGAGTTTAGAGAGAGAGTTGTAATTACATTGTGTAATATTGTTCCTCTTTGATATGTATGCTAATTAGCAAGTTTCATGTGCATAATGTGTGAAAGACATCGTGAATGCTTATACATGTATCTTTACTTTTAAAGTTTGATTAGTAAAGGAAATGTTCAGATTCCCTTTCTAAGATGTTTTATGTGGTTCAATGCGAAGAAACAATAATTTTTGGATGACTTTTTGATCGCTACAGTAAGGGTGTCGGTCGAGTTTGAAACTCGGCCGATAAATAGGTCAGAGCATTCTTCAAAAATTCTGATATTTTTCAATGTTGTTCACATTTTATATATCCAAATCATATCCAAATTTGAAGTAAATCAGAGTTACACATAAAATACTAAAAATCATTTAGTGAGACATTCTACTTATCAAATTATGTATTCATGTATCATCAAAACCCCATATTGGGCCGATTAGGGTTTATGTTTCTCAAACCCTAATTACAAGATAAAAGAACATTAAGACTTATTATCATAGTTAAAACATCGTAATTGTGTTATTGTCATTAATTAGATTTCAAGAATGATTATTCTAATTAATCTTTGCGATTGTCTAGGTAAACCCTAGTTTACCAATTAAGCTCAGATGGGGTCGTAACAATGGATGTTTTCATGTAACCTAAGTTTTAGATCCTATGTGGGAATCAAAATGGATTCTCATGTCTTTTATGAATTATCCTATAAAAAGACTTTTCTATAGAAATTTCAATTTTTTTTGAAATATGTGGTGTAATGTGGTTTAGCTTTTGGATTGGTGGTGTATAATGTATTTATAAAGCCATTTTTCATACTTGATTCCAAATGGTCCTGATTTGAAATCTCATGTAACATCCAAAATTTCAAATATATAAATTTAGGATCTTAATTGCAAAACTTCAATTATAAAATTTAAAACATAGATTTTGTTGCAAGTTAACCCAAATTTTAATTACTTAATATGCAATTTGATAAAAATAGAATGAAATAATTTTCATATTTTATGTTCTTTATGATTAAAGAAATCAATAGTGTTATTCTCTCTCTTATTTTCTCTCCTCTGATAAGGCATCAGGTATACATAAAAGAAAATGAATACATCATAAAGTAGATAATCACTCCACATATCAAAGTTTGAATCAAAATCTAGCTCACGAGGGAAAGGGCAATTCAATTTATTTATATTGTAATTGATATACCTTAGATAATAACATATGTGATTTTGATGAACAAAAGGTATATAAATCTAATTCTATTCAAATAGAAAGAATATAGATTGTTGGGTTATTTGATGTTCCAAACTTGAAGTCAAGAAGACTTCACTTAACCCTCCAAATCAATTAGGGAAGTGAACATATAGTTTAAAGAAATGGTGACTTATCTTAAGAACACATTTATTTAAGTGTCACACCTCTTAGTTTCATTGATGTCAGCTATGGTGTGGTTTCTCACATGTGTTTGATGTGGAATCACTCCTGGCAGTTGGATGTTTGTCGCGGAGCTTGGGGCTCATCTCCTACCTAGGATGGGAGACTAATAACAGGAAGATAGATCCTGGTTCCTTCTTAGATCCCATTTCTCCTATGTAGAGTATGTTTGTCCATTATCTTTCCAACATTTCATTATTCATCACCATCTGAACCCAACCATCCTGGGTTTGAGGGGACTTTGTGCCCTATCAACAAAACACACTTTCGGGCTAGGACTCACCTTGCTGTCATGGATTTACAGAATACCTTCCCGACTCTGACCCTGATATATAAGGGGTTAAAATAAACTGTGAGACGTAGAGAAACACTCCTCTTCTAAATTTTATCACATGTACCTCGAGTTACCTCAGAGTACTCGATTTGTTATTCAACAAACACCTTCATAGCATGACCTACTCTGCCGCCTCTAGTCAAATTGGTGAGTCAGTAAGCTCCCTAACCTTGACTACTATTTATAGCATTAGTCTGACTCCAACAATCCCCAAGAACTATATCCTAAGACCTGAGGTTTAGATTCTTTCTGAGGCATGACGCCATAGCGTCTTAGGCATCATACGGATAGGGGAAACCCACCCCAATCTTTGTAGACCATGAGGAGTGTTTTTCATCTTGTCTTTTATAGTTTTCCTCGCATCATTGTTATCCACTGATGACTTGACTCCCATTATCCTCATTGCTTTCCAGTAATCTCTAAGGATACATGAGTATCTCCAGACTGAGCTCCATTTCTTTGACTCCTCTTTGGCTTTGCGAGTCTTTTAGATAGGAAACATCATTTTTTTCTGTATCAATTTCCTAATCTCAATCATAGATACTTGTGTCCTCCATGGCCATGGCGGAATGCTTTTTTTTGGCCTCTTGACCACTATAGAAGTTTGATTTGAGTTCCCTGTATCTGATCAACTTTGAGGATGACATAGTAGTTCGTGTTTTGGATGCTATGAATAAAGGGCAACTTTCCTAAATCAAAATTTGTCTATTGTCCTTAACAAGTAACACACTCATCTAGTTCAGTTCATTGATATGAAAATTAAGATCATAGAGATGATTTATCATATTCACCTTGCATCTGTAAATATTTCTATAACGCATACCATGGGAGTGTCACCTTTTTCCTTTGTCTTCAGAAGCAGTCACTTGTTTCCCTTTCAGTGAATCCTAATCGAGTGGTCGACTCTGATTGGGCCAGCTAGGTAGAGACTTACTGCACTAATGGATAAGTTGATGCCTATGTGGCTTTGTGTAATTCCTGATCGGTCAGATTTTGCAAAAATTGAAGAAATTGTATTCATGAGCAGAAAAAAATGAGAATATATATTTTGGAATGGATTTTTGACATGAAATATGTTTTTTGGGTTTACAAACCCTATTTTGTTTTCCTATTTTGAAGTTTTTTTAAACCCTAACTTGACTCTTTAAAGCCTAATAATGTACCACACGCGATTAATGTGATTTAAAATAGTAATTGTCCAATCAATATTCCTAATTTAATAAAATTAGTTAGTAATCCTAATTCTAATATAACAAAATCCTCATACAACCTAATTTGACCTAGGATTCAATACAAATATTAATTCATGGTGTTTAACGTATAATAACTTGTGACTAATATCTAATAAAGTCAAGAGGGGGGTTGACTTAGGTGTTTTGTCCAAGGTAAATGGGTCATGCTACTAAGCACAATTATTCATGGTTGCTTGATTGTTATGTATAAAGTAAAAATTATGATTTCAAGTTCAATGTTATAAACATGTTCCTTATTTTAGTTACTTGATGATTGTTATATCTTATGTCTTATGGTAATCATGATCACCATGATTATAGAATATGATTAGTGGTTAAAAATTGAAAGTTTAGGGTAAAGAGGGAGAATTCCCACGTTAAAGTTCAAAGATCATGTTATTGTTAATGTTAATTAAAGGATAAGTGCACCCATAAGGTGGGTGGTAGTCTAACGGAATGTGAAAGATTGAAATTTTTTTAAGTCTGGTAGAATTGTATCATCCCAAATTTTAAACAAAATAAGCTTATGGTTTTAATTGCAAAATTTTAAATATAATTTGGAAAACATTGACTTTGAAGCAAGTAACCTAAAATACTATATTTTTATTATGAAGTTTTCTATGAAAATAAAACAAAAAATATTGCTCTTTTATTTTCTTTATGATTAAATGAATTGACAACATTATTCTCTTTCATATTTTCTCTTCTATAATAAGGGTTCACATATAAATAAAAGATAATGAATAGGTCCTAGAGTGAATAATCATTTCATATATCGATATTTGACTCAAAATCTAACTCACTAGGGAAAGGGTAATTATTTTATTTGTATTTTAATCATATACGTTAAGATAATGACATATGTGAGTTTGATTTAAAAAAGTAAATAAGACTAATTCTAATTAATTAAGAAGACTATAGACTCCTTGATTAATTGATTATCCAGATTTGTAGTCAATATGACTTCATTTAACCCTTCAATTCAATTATGAAAGGTAACATATAATTTGCAAAAATTATTAATCAAATATTTGATTTATACACTGACTTAACCTAAGAACCCACCTATTTAAGTGTCACACCTTATATTTTCATCACTTTCAGATTTAGTTTTGTGTTAGACACACTTTTTGATGTGGAATCCCTCCTGGCCATTGTATGTTTATCGTGGGACTTTGGGCTCATCTCCTATCTTGGTTAGGAGATCAATATTAGGAAGCCAGATTTTGGTTCCCTCTCTGATCATGTTTTTCCTCTACAATGTCTATTTTTCCATGATCTATTCACCATTACAACTGCCATCATGATCATAACATATTGTTATGACCCCACCTTCCAGTAACCCACAATTAAGGGAGATTGAGAGGTCGAAGCCGCACCCATAACTTCCGGATCAAAGGTTCGGCAATTAACCAAGAACAATTATTAAATTTTAACAGACTAAACTGGAAAGCTGTAAGAAAAATAAACTTTTACATACCTTTTGAAAACTTGGATCTCTAATCTTCTATCCACATATGAAATCTGCTCTAACTAATCCTCCTTGTATTTTAATTCATTTATTTCACAATATGATGATTTACTGTTTGTCCTTTTGGCTTTGTACCTAAAACGCCAACAAACAAAACGTCGGTCAGCCGAAGCTGGTATCTGGGGGAAACAATAATTGTGCAAATATGATAAAAATGTATTGCAGTCAATTACCATTTAACAAAAAATGTTACATTTAAAATATAACTGCGTAATCCATGTATATCCTATCCCCATTATACCCCTCATGATTCCACCTAACAGGTGAATCAGTTTCTAGGGTTGAGTCACATGACACTACCCGTAGGTAGCCCACTCCTTAACTCATGGCATGCTAAGAGTCTCATGGCTCTACAGATGTGTAGCCCAGTTTCTAACTCAGGATAGCCTAGACCTTGCTCTAGGTTATCCTTTTTAGCCTTTGCATAGCCACATGGGTGGACCCATATCTAAGCCAGTTATATGTATACATTTATAGTGATAGCCATAGTCACTCTATAGTTTCATGAAATAAAAGCATCCAATAGTTAGTTTCAAGCAACCAATAAAACCTCGACAAACCCTCAGAAAACTGACTCAGAATATTCATAAGCGTAACCACATACCTGATTTGATGATTTCACAAGCATTAAGCACATCCAACCAAGAAAGGAATCCAAGCAAGCATTTCAACAATCACATAATTCTTGAAAAGAACATGTACTCTATTTATTACACACTTTATCAAGAATCTACTTTATTGACTTGGATTCACTTTCTAGGGTTTCTAATCCGAATTAAGGTTTCATTAATATTCATTAGGGTTTCTTAGATCAATTTTATCCCTTTTAGGTCAACAAACCCTAAAATACTCTTTTCTACTTATATAAATCCTAATTGCTCAAATTATCCATTTTAACAGTCTTTTATACCCAAATTGACTTAGGATCATCATATCTCTATTTATTCATGGGTTTGAACAATTAAAACAATTAAATGACATATTGACCTAAATTAGGGTTTTCAAGCTCATTAATGCATATCCATGCACATGGAACCCTAAATTAAACCATTCATATAAAAAGATCATCTTTTAGATCCTATTTTCACTTTTATTAACAACAGGTTAATATTGGCTTGAATTATCCAAAGAACATCATTAAATCCATCTATCATCAAATCTAAGGGTTTTTCATTAATTACATCATTAAAGATAATAACTTTATGTATTTTTCACATTTCAAGCATATTAATGCACATAATCTCTAAATTAAACTAATTACGTGCAAAGTTCGTCCTTTTCGATCTTAAAGTACCTTTTTATAATTAATAGGTTAATATTAAGTTTATTTAACCCTTCCCAAATCATTAATCATCAAAGATTTGGGTTTTGCATTAATTAAAACATTAAAGATAACATCTTTACACACTTTTTGAATTGCAATCAGAATTAAGCTTCAATTCTATTTTTATTGCATTCCTTGAGTTCTCCTGATCAAAATTCATATATAACTTATCTAAATCCAAGCCACCAATGATAAATTATGAATTTTGTAAGATTTCACTTACTCAGACCAATCAAAAGCCACCACGTAGCTTCCTCCATGCAACGTTTCTCGGCTTTGTTGAAAACATAACCAAATTACTATTGTACCCCCGTGTCAGCTGTTGTTTTCTACACACCCCGGAGGGTAGAACTATCCAAAGCCCACATCGTCTTCTATCTTGCGCGTCCTAGCGTTGCAACCAACTGTAGCGGATCGTGAGGTTTCTTCCTCACCTCTTCTGCACCCCTAGCATGCCGGCGACGATCCCATGGCCTCCGCCACCTTCCGCCATACTTGCAGAGCTCCCTAGATGCGACCGAGGTGGCTAATATTGGGCCTGGCTGTTGTGCCCACCGCAGCAACACCTGCAGGTCTGCGCGACCTAACGTTTCTCTGCATGTTGTGTCGTACCTTCATCAAGATCCACCACAACCGCCAGTTGTCCCCAAGATAGCCCTATGTTTTCTTGGTTAGGGTTAGCACGAAAAGAAGAAGGACAAGAGGTTGGATTGCGTGGGATCTCTCCTTGGACCTCGACCAGGGCTGTACCCATATATATAGGGTGGTATCCACGCCCCAGATTGCTTGCCCACAAGGCAATCAAGGCTTCTCCTTATAGGAAAGGGATTTCTTCATCAATAAGCTAATTCTCTCTCTTTCTCTCATATTCCCTTTTCTTTTGATATTACGATTTCAAAAATTATCCCATTTAATCACTTGTTTCTTGATTTTCAATCCTTAGGCACGAAATCCTATTTTCCTTTCATAGAAATTACTTTCTTTTTAGCAATACCACATAATACATTAATTGTATACTCACATTATCTTCTTATTTTCTTTTATGGGTATTTTCTCTTTCCTCTTTTATTCATTGGGCTCCTTGGACCCCAAGGAATTGTAATAATTCGAAATCCTTTTTATTGGATACCCATTATCCTTGTAGATGCATCTAAATGAATTATTTCTCATTATCATGAGTATTTCTTATTAAAATATCTTTTTTTTGAAGATTTCTCTTTATTTTTCTTTTATTTTCCTCATTGATTTTCCTTTTATCATTAGGAATCCTTAGAATACGAAATTCCACCAAGGATAACCCACTTATACCTTTTTCCACTTATTTCCAACATTTTAACATTATTTTCGATTTCTTTCTTACTAAAGAAATACTTAATTAATCTTTCCTTTTCTTATTGCTTTCTTTTTGGAACTTTGGACTCCTTGGAACCCAAGGAACCCAAGAGGCACGAAATTCATCCTTGGATTACATCTCATTTCCTGCTAGAGGTTTCTACCTCTTTCTTTTCTCAAATATTCAACTATTCATTTACTAAATTGAATTTTGTTGTTATTCAGGCCCAATAGCCAATAAAGCCCACAACATAATCATTAAGGCTATTGTATATGAAATCCATTTATTTGAACCAAATTATGTCATTATTTTTTCAAATATATTTAATATGAGAAATTACATTTCTCACCAAATGAACCCAAAAATTGGATTTGTAACATCCTTCCCCTCATATAGGAATTTTGTCCTCAAAATTCTATCAAGCAAACAAACAATTCAGGATAAGACTTTTCCATGTCCATCATGGGCCCCTATGTGGCTCTACCATACTCATGGAGCTTCCAAAGAACCTTTATCATCACATATTCTTTTCTCTGAGTTCTTTCATCCTGGCCTCTATAAACTGCACAAGTGACTCAGGCCATTTCAGCCTCCCTTAGGGCTCACTAGGTTCATTGCTCAGCACATGGTCGGGGTACCTCACATAGTACTCTAAATTGGACACATGGAACTCATCACACATTACTTTATCCTGAGGGGTAAGGTCAAACTTAACCTTCTCCACCAAACCATGTCAAAAGAACCCATGCATCAGGGACTCAACTATAACTTAGAGGGGTTAGATTTTCATGTCACATATTCTCCCACAGTGAACTGCATGTCAGTCTAATTTGCATATGCTCACGACTCTTGTCGTCTCTAGACTACTTTCATCCATTGCACGATCAAAGCAAATTCATCTACACACACTGTGGTCCTTTTCTAACCACCATGTGGTCCTTTCACCAACATCACCTTACTAAAGTGGTGACTGACACAACCTCTCTTACAGAGCTTCTTTAAATTCTAATACTGGCTATGGTGTTTATCTTCACATCTTTCATAGGACAAAAACTGTCTGTAGCTATCACCCTGAACAAGCACATATGCTCTCATCAGACCCTTTAGTTTGGATCATACTAACCATTAGTTAGTGGTGATAAACTGTACTAACATTGAGTTCTTCATGTACCTACGTCCACCTTTTGGAAGGGAACCTTTAGGTCAAACTCACGAACTTTTATACTCAACCTCATGGTGTAGTTGAACCATCTCTCTCATATGTAGTTCAACCCGATCTGTCCCTTAACAATACTCTTTCTTTCTCATGTCATCTAGGTAAGGAGATCTACTATAACCCATATTGGATCTCGACCTTCCTTGATCCAGGGGAGACTTACAATATCCATAGTTATGAACTCCCTTTCTCTTTCGGGGACTCTTTATCCTTTATATCAATGTACTGGGTTACTGGTGTTCATCCTTCACCCTCAGCTTGCATGGCCATATACAACATGCAACTTTATCTTATGTATCTAAAGTACCATTGTTACTCATTATCTTCGTAGTACGGTGTTTGGTGATCTTAAAATCATGATCTCTTGTATGTCATTATTCTTCAAGATTAATACCTCAAAAACCCTAAACCATTCTATTAGGGTTTCATCACCTTCTTTTCCAAAGAAGTACATCTGCGGTTCTACCACCATCCTTTCGTTGCATCAAGGACTAGACTGGATAACCAAACAACCATTAACTGATCTCATTACATTAGTGTTAGCTAAACATATCTTCTTTTCCAAACTTAGGGTTAGTCTAACAACTTCTTTTAGCCGAACTAGGTAGATATATCTCAACCAGAGCATCCATTACCACTTCACCTTCTGATGTATTAGGTAACATTCAAGACATACACTTCCATGTATTTCACTTATCGTCTCACATCAAACACTATGTCTAACTTCATTAAGAACACTTTCTGATTTCATCATCATGGTGACCAAAACTCAACCTGGTATAACTTGTAAGTTCCAGATAGTTCATGATAAAAACATCCTTATAAGATGACTACCTTATTTCTCTTTAGCGTTTGCAAACCATTAATGTATCATTCACTTTACCAGGGTATGTTATCTTCTCTTTCCCCATATCTCGTGACAACATTCCAACCCACATCATCTTTATTCAGGCCCAATAGCCAATAAAGCCCACACCATAATCATTAAGGCTATTGTATATGAAATCCATTTATTTGAACCAAATTATATCATTATTTTGTCAAATATATTTAATATGAGAAATTACATTTCTCACCAAATGAACCCAAAAATTGGGTTTGTAACATCCTTCCACTCTTATAGGAATTTTGTCCTCAAAATTCTATCAAGCAAACAAACAATTCAGGATAAGACTTTTCCATGTCCATCATGGGCCCATATGTGGCTCTACCGTACTCATGGCACTTCCAAAGAACCTTTATCATCACATATTCTTTTCTCTGAGTTCTTTCATCCTGGCGTCTATAAACTGCACAAGTGACTCAGGCCATTTCAGCCTCCCTTGGGGCTCACTAGGTTCATTGCTCAGCACATGGTCGGGGTACCTCACATAGTACTCTAAATTGGGCACATGAAACTCATCACACATTAATTTATCCTGAGGGGTAAGGTCAAACTTAACCTTCTCCACCAAACCATGTCAAAAGAAACCATGCATCGGGGACTCAGCTATAACTTAGAGGGGTTAGATTTTCATGTCACATATTCACCCACAGTGAACTGCATGTCAGTCTAATTTGCATCTGCTCACGACTCTTGTCGTCTCTAGACTACTTTCAGCCATTGCACGATCAAAGCGACTTCATCTACACACACTGTGGTCCTTTTCTAACTATCACGTGGTCCTTTCACCAACATCACCTTACTGAAGTGGTGACCGACACAACCTCTCTTACAAAGCTTCTTTATATTCTGATACTGACTATGGTGTTTATCTTTACATCTTTCATAGGACAAAAGTTGTCTGAAGCTATCACCCTGAACAAGCAATTATGCTCTCATCAGACCCCTTAGTCTGGATCATACTAACCATTAGTTAGTGGTGATAAACTGTACTAACATTGAGTTCTTCATGTACCTACGTCCACCTTTTGGAAGGGAACCTTTAGGTCAAACTCAAGAACTTTTATACTCAACCTCATGGTGTAGTTGAACCATCTCTCTCATATGTAGTTCAACCCGATCTGTCCCATGACAGTACCCTTTCTTTCTCATGTCATCTAGGTAAGGCGATCTACCATAACCCAGATTGCATCTCAACCTTCCTTGATCCAGGGGAGACTTACAATATCCATAGTTATGAACTCCCTTTCTCTTTCGGGGACTCTTTATCCTTTATATCAATGTACTGGGTTACTTGTGTTCGTCCTTCACCCTCGGTTTGCATGGTCATATACCACATGCAACTTTATCTTATGTATCTAAAGTACCACTGTCACTCATTATCTTTGTAGTACGGTGTTTGGTGATCTTAAAATCATGATCTCCTGTATGTCATTATTCTTCAAGATTAATACCTCAAAAACCCTAAACCATTCTATTAGGGTTTCATCACCTTCTTTTGCAAAGAAGTGCATCTGCGGTTCTACCACCATCCTTTCATTGCATCATGGACTAGACTGGATAACCAAACAACCATTAACTGATCTCATTACATTAGTGTTATCCAAACATATCTTCTTTTCCAAACTTTGGGTTAGTCTAACAACTTCTTCTAGCTGAACTAGGTAGATATATCTCAACTAGAGCATCCATTACCAATTCACCTTCTTATGTATTAGGTAACATTCAAGACATACACTTCCATGTATTTCACTTATCGTCTCACATCAAACTCTATGTCTATCTTCATTAAGAACACTTTCTGATTTCATCATCATGGTGATCAAAACTCAACCTGGTATAACTTGTAAGTTCCACATAGTTCATGATAAAAACATCGTTATAAGATGACTACCTTATTTCTCTTTAGTGTTTGCAAACCATTCATGTATCATTCACTTTACCAGGGTATGTTATCTTCTCTTTCCCCATATCTCGTGACAACGTTCCTACCCACATCATCTTTATCCTTTGTGTATGGCATGCGTACTGTCCTATCTCTCTCTCCCATAACAAAAGGAAATAAGCATTTGGCTGCAGTCCAAATACAAAGTTCTTTCTATTCCAAGAGTAGAAATGGTACATCCCACCTTGCCAATACACCTTTAAATCTATGTTGAAACGTGCCTTATATGTCACCTCATCACAATCATCTCGATATCAAGGTTACTTCCATGGAATACTGGTTTCAAACCTACTTGGGTTTACACACAATCCTTGGTCATCTCCTCTAGGTCTATAGGGTGCCGACACTTTTAGGTTCATCCCTCTTCCCTTATGCATTCCAGAGAGTGCCCTACTCATCTGCCCTTTGGGTCTCATGAGTTCATGAATGTGATCAATCTCCTAACCTATGACCCTTAGAAAATAATAGCTGTTACCTCCTGACCCCTATGGTCATGTGCAACTAGGGAATTAGGCAACTCCTACTTCCATCGGTCTTATCCCTACCTAACCCTAGGATAGACTTAGGTTTCTCCATTTATAGTACATGTCCAAATTGGAACCTTGCCCAAGCCTTCATAAACTCTCTTTGTATAAATGGGATGACATCCATCCTTTCATAGGGGTCATGGTGACCTGCCTACCTTGGTCAGACCTCTTACCGATTACCTCCATGGTAACACATCCACCTGCACTTAGAGATGGATATCTATGGTCTACAGGTTCATTCTCATACCATGTACTTTTCACTTAGCTTCTTAAGATCCTATGAGACTTCTTTAGGTTACTTAAACCAAAAAAATTGGTAAACACCCCACCAAAGGGTCCATTCTCCCAAGATGGGAGGAAAACTTCACCTTAACAACAAAGGTCACAAACATCCTTATGTCTAGGGTTTACATCCATATGAGCATGCTTAACTCGAGTAAGATATTAAGGAACAAGTTGACCACCTACTAAACCATGCTGGGTCATACTTGTTCTCATCCTCAACACTGGATCATGAGTATACCTTCCTTTGTCATCAACTTAGCTGTCAGGGGTTCATCATACCTTCGACTTAAGAGGCATCCCTTTTCCTCTATACATGAGGATTACCATTCTTGATACTATAGCAACTTAATTCTCATCATGAGCATTAGGTATACCGCTTCCCCTCTTAGGCCTAGGAACCATAGGTTCACTTTCTTGATGTCCAACTGTCTGCTCAACCTCCTAACCACAAACCAAACATGTATCGTGTATGACATACACTTCCTGTCATCCTTTTCCCTCGATCAATCATGTTAAAGTTGAGTCCTCCTCAAGGACAATCAACAAGGTACAAGGCCTCATAACCTGTTACTAAACCTCTCCAGGGTATACATAACTTCTTCTTGCTTTCTTAGAAGGTAATCACTTATACCATAGCCTCATCCTCTCTCTAGGGTTTGGTTCGTCCCATGGCAACCAAGACATCATCAACCTCTAGGCATCAAGCATGTGGTGACCACTATTATCCACTTAGGTTGCATCATCCTCAACTCCCAACTTCTCCTCATATCTCAGAGTCTAGGATTCCAACCTTCTTGTTGGGTTTCCTGCTCTCTCTCTAGAGATAACCCTACAACCAACCTCACCATTAGAGGTCCTCTCTTCATGAAGGATCAACCTAGAAAGCATGCCCCTACCTGGATGAAGCCTATGTTCAACTTATGTTCGCTTAAGGTTATCCACAGTTCTTTATAAGCCATCCTTCGTACTCCCCTGGTCAGGGTTTCAACCTATTGCTCACACTACTAACGTACCATGGGTGCATGCTATGCCCTATTCACATAAGCCCATAGGGTTTCTGCAGGTCCTTCACTAATATCATCATCGAAGGAGCTATCTTTTACTCTAACATGCACGACCCTTCCCAGGGTTGGGTTTCCAAAGGTGTTAGGCTACACATGGATCATATGGCATCCTAAAGGCATGTCCTTTCAAACACCCGTTCTATCGTGATATCTATTCACCACTTCATATCTCTCTAACCAACATCTAGGGTTAGGGTTATCATCATCCTCAGAGGATGTGCCAGGTCTCTACTTGCAATGGAGATCTCTAGCTCCAAGACTAACTTTCTTTCCTTATCCTCCTGACAAGAAGGTCTAGCCTTAGGTCTCTCGTGAGGGCATGACAACTTATGTCATACAACCTAAGCATGTATCTATTCCTTTATGCTTAATCTATTAAGCTTACATCCATGACATCTTATTTACATACTTTTTCATTAATTTGGTGGAGGATTCCTTTAGACACTGTTAACCTTACCCATACATCAAGAGGGTGAGGAGAAGAGAGGAAACCCTAATCCTTAAGGTCCTTAACCAAATCTGAGTTGAGAAGGGATGAATAAGATGAGAAAGTCCTAAAGGTATCTTATTTCGAATCATACCCTAAGACTTTGTCCAGGCAGTCACACTGATATGGGAGTCCTTGTATTCTGACTAGCGATGTGGAGGAAAATATTGCCAGCCCCCAGTTGTGATCCTTTTCTAGACACCTCCATCTTTCGGATAATCCTCTAATAACTCCCTCGGGTTCTATGGAGTTTGTAAAATTTAATAATTATTAATGGTTAAGTGAGGAACCCAGGCACTGATACCAAGTGTTATGACCCCACCTTCCGATAACCCCCAATTAAGGGAGACCGAGAGGTCGAAGCTGCACCCATAACTTCCAGATCAAAGGTTCGGCAAGTAACCAAGAACAATTATTAAATTTTAACAGACTAAACTGGAAAGTTGTGAGAAAAATAAACTTTTACATACCTTTTGAAAACTTGGATCTCTAATCTTCTATCCACATATGAAATCTACTCTAACTAATCCTCATATTTTAATTCATGTATTTCACAATATGACGATTTACTATTTGTCCTTTTGGCTTTGTACCTAAAACGCCGACAAACAAAACGTCCGTCAGCCGAAGCTGGTATGTGGGGGAAATAATAATCGTGCAACTATGATAACAATGTATTGTAGGCAATTACCATTTAACAAACAATTTTACATTTTAAATATAACTGCACGATACATGTATATCCTATCCCCATTATACCCATCATGATCCAACCTAATAGGTGAATCAGTTTCTAGGGTTGAGTCACATGACACTACCTGTAGGTAGCCCATTCCTTAACGCATGGAATGCTAAGAGTCTCATGGCACTACACATGTGTAGCCCAGTTTCTACCTTAACGCATGGAATAGTAAGAGTCTCATGGCACTACACATGTGTAGCCCAGTTTCTAACTCATGATAGCCTAGACCTTGCTCTAGGTTATCCTTTTTAGCCTTTGCATAGCTACATGGGTGGACCCAGATCTAAGCCAGTTATATGTATACATTTATAGTGATAGCCATAGTCACTCTATAGTTGCATGAAATAAAAGCATCCAATAGTTAATTTTAAGCAACCAATAAAACCTTGAAAAACCCTCAGAAAACTAAATCAGAATATTCATAAGCGTAACCACATACCTGATTTGATGATTTCACAAGCATTAAGAACATCCAATTAAGAAAGCAATCCAAGCAAGCAATTCAACAATCACATAGTTCCTGAAAAGAATATGTACTCTATTTATTACACACTTTATCAAGAATCTACTTTATTGACTTGGATTCACATTCTAGGGTTTCTAATCTGAATTAAGGTTTCATTAATATTCATTAGGGTTTCTTAGATCAGTTTTATCCCTTTTAGGTCAACAAACCCTAAAATACTCTTTTCTACTTATATAAATCCTAATTGCTCAAATTATCCATTTTAACAGTCTTTTATACCCAAATTGACTTAGGATCTTCATATCTCTATTTATTCATGGGTTCGAACAATTAAAACAATTAAAAGACATATTCACCTAAATTAGGGTTTTCAAGCTCATTAATGCATATCCATGCACATGGAACCCTAAATTAAACGATTCATATAAAAAGATCATCTTTTAGATCCTATTTTCACTTTTATTAACAACAAGTTAATATTGGCTTGAATTATCCAAAGAATATCATTAAATCAATCTATCATCAAATCTAAGGGTTTCTCATTAATTACATCATTAAAGATAATAACTTTATGTACTTTTAAAATTTCAAGCATATTAATGCACATAATCTCTAAATTAAACTAATTACGTGCAAAGGTCTTCCTTTTCGATCTTAAAGTACCTTTTTACAATTGACAGGCTAATATTAAGTTTATTTAACCCTTCCCAAATCATTAATCATCAAAGATTTGGGTTTTGCATTAATTAAAACATTAAAGATAACATGTTTACACACTTTTTGAATTGCAATCAGAATTAAGCTTCATTCATATTTTTATTGCATTCCTTGAGTTCTCGTGATCAAAATTCATATATAACTTATCTATATCCGAGCTACCAATGAGTAATTATGAATTTTGTAAGATTTCACTTACTCTAACCAATCAGAAGCCGCCAAGAAGCTTCCTCCATGCAACGTTGCTCAGCTTTGTTGAAAACATAACCAAATTACTATTATACCCTTGCACCAGCTGTTGTTTTCTTCACACCCCGGAGGGCATAACTATCCAAAGCCCACATCTTCTTCTACCTTGCGCGACCTGGCACTGTGGCCAACTGTAGTGGCTCGTGAGGTTTCTTCCTCACCACTCCTACACCCCTAGCTCGCCAGCGAGGATCCCATGGCCTCCACCACCCTCCTCCGTACTTGCAGAGGTCCCTAGATGTGGCCGAGGTGGCCAAAGTTGAGCCCGACTGCTGTGCCCACCGCAGCAACACCTGCAGGTCTGTTGGCCATTTTGAGCGAATATGGAAGCAAGGGAAATGTAGCTGGCTACCCAAGGCCTCTGGGGTTGTGTCATGCCTTCATCAAGATCCACCACAGCCGCCAGTTGTCCCCAAGACAGCCCTATGTTTTCTTGGTTAGGGTTAGCATGGAAAGAAGAAGGAGAAGGGGTTGGATTGCGTGGGATCTCTCCCTGGACCTCGACCAGGGCTGTACCCATATATATAGGGTGGTATCTACGCCCCAGATTGCTTGCCCACAAGGCAATCAAGACTTCTCCTTATAGGAATGGGATTTCTTCATCAATAAGCTAGTTCTCTCTCTTTCTCTCATATTCCCTTTTCTTTTGATATCACGATGTCAAAAATTATCCCACTTATTCACTTGTTTCTTGCTTTTCAATCCTTAGGCACGAAATCCTATTTTCCTTTAATAGAAATTACTTTCTTTTTAGCAATTCCACATAATACATTAATTGTATACTCACAATTTTTTCTTATTTTCTGTTATGGGTATTTTCTCTTTCCTCTTTTATTCATTGGGCTCCTTGGACCCCAAGGAATTCTAATAAATCGAAATCCTTTTTATTGGATAATCATTATCCTTCTAGATGCATCTAAATGCATTATTTCTCATTATCATGTGTATTTCTGATTAAAATATCTTATTTTAGGATTTCTATTTATTTTTCTTTTATTTTCCTCATTGGTATTCCTTTTATCATTAGGAATCCTTGGAATACGAAATTCCACCAAGGATAACCCACTTATACCTTTTTCCACTTATTTCCAACATTTTAACATTATTTTCGATTTCTTTCTTACTAAAGAAATACTTTATTAATCTTTTCTTTTCTTATTGCTTTGTTTTGCAACATTGGACTCCTTGGAACCCAAGGAACCCAAGAGGCACAAAATCCATCCTTGGATTACATCTCTTTGACTTCTAGAGGTTTCTACATCTTTCTTTTCTCAAATATTCAATTATTCATTTAATAATTGAATTTTCTTGTTATTCGTGCCCAATAGCCAATAAAGCCCACAACATAATCATCAATGCTATTGTAAATGAAATCCATTTATTTGAACCAAATTATATCATTATTTTTTCAAATATCTTTAATATGAGAAATTACATTTCTCACCAAATGAACCCAAAAATTGGGGTTGTAACACATACCATCCCTAGTTTGATGGGACTCTAAGCCCTATCGAGGAAATATCTTTTAGGGCTGGTACTCACCTCACCGCCACAGGTTTATAAAAGACCTTTCTAAATCTCACACCTATGTATAAGGGGTTCAGTTTGACCATGAGACTGTGAGAAACATTCCTTCACTTCTAATTTTATATCCTCTGCCCCAAGCCGCCTCATTCAACATGATTTGTTCTCCATTGAACACCTTCCTAGCACACCCATATCTTCCTCCTCTAGTCAAATTGGTGAGTCAATAAGATTCCCTACCCTTAATAATTTCTTTTTCTAGAATTAGTTTGCCTCTACAAATAACCAAGTGACATTTCCTAGAACCACAAGTTTAGCTTTTGCCCATACATGATTCCATAGTGTCTTAGGCATCCTTCAGATAGGGGAACCTCACACTGGTCTTCATATGATTTTGAGGCACATCTAGGATTTCATAATTTCCTTGCATTATTGTTTTCTAGTGATGATATAGCTCCCCCGATCCTCATTGTTTTCCTATGTTCTTTATGGATACATCAATATCTCCAGACTCGACTCCATTTCTTTGACTCTACTTTGTCCTTGCAAGTTTCTTAGTATTAGTTTCCTAATTTCAATCACCAATACTCACCTCCTCCATGGCCAAGGAAAAATGATTTTTCCTAGCCACCACACCACCATATAAGTTTGATTTGAGTTCCCTATATTTGACAGACTTTTCAGATGACAATGAAGCTCTTGATTTTATATTCTATGTATGAAGGCCAGCTTCTCTAAATTGATTTTTTTTCTATTTATCTTCACAAGTAAAACATTCATATTGTTTACTTCATTAATATGAAAATGAAGATCAGAATCAATGATTTGTTGTAATCACCCCACATCTCTATTTTTTTTTGTAATGCACACCATGGGCAATATTGTCTTTTGCCTTTGTCTTAGGAAGCAACTGCTTGTTTCACTTTGAGTGAATCCTGACTTAGTGGACAAATCTGATTGGGCCATCTAGGAAGAGCACAATGACACCAATGGTAGGTTCATGCCCATGTGGCTTTTCAAATTCCCTAATTGGTCGGATTTTTCAAAAATCATAGAAATCACATTCATTATAAAAAAAATATGAGAGAATATATTTTGGAAAGGATTTTTTATGAGGAATCTTTTTTTGTATTTCCAAACCTTGTTTTGTTTTCTAGTTCTGATGTTTTATTAGAAACCCTGATTTCACTCTAAACCCTAATCATGTACCACACTTGATTAATGTGACCTAAATTAGTAATTGTCCAACCAAGTCTCCTAATTCAATCAAATTGTTCAATAATCCCAATCCAAACTCCATGGAGAACCACCTTAGTCTGGTCATCACCTCCAACTCCAAATAGAAGAAGTTAGAGGGAAACTGATTCAACAGTGGGGAGGAAAGATATTGTAAACATAGAAATCATGTCACTGACCTACCTGTCCTCCTATGGACAACCCAAAAAAGACTGGAGTTCTGAAATGTTGGGTTTCTCTTTTTTTGGGATTCTCTTTGCTCTCTTTTCCCACCTGTCTATACATTTTTTTAGGAGGGGGGGCTTTAGACTACATGGACGAGTCTGGGGAAAGTGGAAACTCAGAGTGGCTCACTTAGTAGATATAGAATGAGACATCCCAACAAGTCATTCATCAACAAAAAAAGATCATTCCCCCCCCCACTTCTGGCTTCTCCTTCCACTCCAGAGTATCTCACTGAAGAACGAGGAGTCCAACATTTTGAAATGGTGAGGTACTCCCTAATGAATGGACCTCTGCTCCTTCCTCTCTTTTCTTTTAGCCTACCCAGTAGGACTTTTCCTTCTCTGGGACAAAGGAGATGCATACTTTATTTGATTTACCCTACGTCTCAAATGAGACCTGAGACAAAGTGGGACCAGAAAGGAAAGAATAGATCCTCAGTGTCTGATTGTGAAACTTTCTTGTCAAGTTGCAAAGAGTATGCACTTACATCCCTCCAAACATAAAAAAGGCAGAGATCATGGAAGAACCTGTCCTTGACCCCTACCCATTGACAATCAAATTGGGTGTGTCATTAGCCATGGATGCGTGAGAGAGTAAACTAGATCGTTTTTGCTGGTTTGATGAACAAATAAAGGTGACGGTCAGAGACTTCCCCTTAGAATGAGACATAACATAAATGGAAGGGTGGAGTTCTCTAAACATTCCCTTCTCCTGATTGTTGCGGGGGACTATCTATCTACCTCTCCAGACACAATATCTTGGGTACCTATAACGGTGACTACATCTACTAGCATGTGATGTTTGGACATAGAATCGAGTCCTTGTGAATGGGAAGAGTCAGGTGCTCTTATTTTATGAAGGTAGGGATGATTGCTTCAATCACTGACTAGAAAGACACCAAATTATCATTTAGGTACTTCAACTACAATATAGGTAGAAGGAGCTGGTACAAAAAAAACTTCTGTGTAAGGTTCGAAATGGTGAATTAAGGTAGAGTAGACTTGATTGGTGATGGAAAGAAAAAAGTGTCACATCTACTCCTAAGAAACCCCCATCGGTCCCATCTCTGTCTAGACCGGACGTGGTAGTTTTCCATCATAGGGCTTTTGGTATATAGATTGAGCCATTTTCAAGGATCCCATTCATTCAAAACTCAGTTGACTGCTTCGTACTGATAAGGAAGAGCAAAGCATCCTTTGTTCATCCTACCCACACATGGGGCTTCATCTCCCCTATAGTGCTTCACGGAATCGAGATATAGGTCGATTCGTTACGCTCCCTGAAGGTCAAGCAACTTATTTCCTCTTGCTCCATTTCTAACACATTGTGTTGTTTGCCCCAAAGGCTTTCTTCATTCTGAAAGTGAGTGCACCGATTTTTGGTCTTATCCCCTGATTCCCCTCTCTGTAACATAACGTGAAATTGCTTCTTTTTTCCCTGTCAATGGATAAGAAGGGGAAGTGAGAGCTTAGTCATCTGTGCTCGTCAAGTTCCCTCCCATTCCAGGCATTTCAAAAGAAATATTAGGGAAATCGACTATATATAATATATTACAGATTGCGCTCTCGAAAAAGGAGCCCACTTGAAAGAAAGGGCAGCTTGACTCAGAGGTAGACACTCCAGTGTTTCAACCCCACATGACTTTGATTTCATGGGTGGTGTGTACTTACCTTATAGATTCTACGAGTTTCAACTAAATGAAAGGGGTCAGGGAGTGCCGAACATGCTTTCTCACCTCCTCTTTCGGCGGTGATTACTTCACACCTAACTGTGAGGGACCCCTCTATCCCTGGAGTTCACTTCATAAAAGTGTGGCCGCCTGTCACGAAATTTCCCAGTGCATGGAAGGCTTGAGTGCTTGTTTTCTCATGGAGTCAAAGAAGCAGTCTTTTTGTGCGACTCCTATGGGAAGAAGAAAAGATGAAGTGTTCTCTTAGTTTCACTTTGGATTCTAAAGGCTACCCTCTCTTGGCTAGATGTTGGTCCAAACTACTATGATGATCATTTATCACATCATTGTCTTTTTCCTAGGGGTCTCGTGGTTCCTATGCCGTCACATTTCTTGATCCTTTTTGTTTAGTGCTTCGACCCAGATTCGGTACCAAAAAGTGGATAGGATAGTTGCACTCCAACTCACTCCAGAATGGGACATCAACGGTCTGCTGACAAGCTCATTCAAATCAACAAACGTAGTACATCGGAATCCTGAAGCACCACCATGAATGCTACCATGCTAGCCTATGGTGCAGTAAGGCACGACAATGTTGTGCCAACAACCAACTCCAACATGTCAGATTAGTGGTACTAATCAAGCCACAAGCGTCTATGTCTAGCTTTTCAACTGGTAGATTGGTTGGTTTCTTTTCACCCATATCAATATTATCTTCTTTTAAAGAATCGACAGGGGGGACATGAAAAGAAACTACCACAAAGAAAGAGATTGGGGTTCACAATGCTTCTCCACGTCCAACGAGATGCATCAACCTCAGGATGCTTTACTCCTCACCTAGGTTCTGAGGTGGAGCTTAATCTGACTCTCAGTTAAGAACAACGATGATCCACATTTCACACGGTGCACTATTCCATGGATAGTTTCATTTGACATCATGATGGAGGACATAGCTTATGATCATCGGATTTGATCATGCCCCCTGCATCTGCTCTTGACATTGCATAATGATCCGAACACTTTGTCGCATCTCTTCAATACAGATACAATAATGATCATAGAAATCTCCTCTAGTACCTAATGGTACGTCAAAATCCAATTAGTCATAAACATCATAAGTTGCTACTCTTAACAAATCCCAGCATACCCCAGAACCTCTTAACATTAAACCATTGAATCCCCAATCCTTTGCTTGTTGTGTAGTGACAATACCAATATCCACTAATCGTTGTTCCCAGATATGAATGTCGGTTAACATCTCTTCTAATTCATCAATACGAGAAGCAAACTGTTGTGTGAAGGAATCAATATTTTGACATAAGCCAAGAGGCAGATCTTATGCCACTCCACTAGGTCGTATGAAACTAGCAAGCATCCTGTCTCCCAAGACACTTTCATGGAATTCCAAAAATTTCTCTCACACCTCAAAAGCCCAAAGGAACAGAGATAATGCTCACACATCCATAGCATGAATAGTTAAAGAAAGTATATGATTTAAAATTTGAGTGATTTCACAAAATAAGACTCATATATATTGAGCTCGTAATGGTATATCACAATTCAAAAGTCTCTCTACAGATAAAGAATAAGCATGTTCTTGGCCCATTATAGAAGCATAGATAGGGTCAACAATGAAACGAACAACAGAACTTGACGACAACTTTTTGTACACGTTCACTTGCACCACATAGACAAGTGCTCTCTTAACCGTGCAATAACGTCACCCATAATACGACTCTCCCACTTGAGTCACCTGGGACCTAGGCCATACCCTTGCCATAATATTGGAAAATGCTTTTTTGGAGGAGGAAAAGCCCTGCCGCCCAAAAATGGTGTGGTCTGGTTGATAAGGAAGGGGTCAAAAGTAAAATAGTAGCAAATGAAATTGATACCATGTAGAGCGCAGCTGGGTGCAAAGAAGGCCCGCACACATAGGCAAAGATGTCGTAGTTTGTTGATTTGTGCCCTACTGGGAGGGGGTTGAGGGGGAGGAAGGGGGGAGGTGAAGGCTAGAAGAAGAAGAGAAGATGGCCTCCCCGGTGAAGAAAAAGGTTCTATCCCCCCGCTTAAAAAAATACAAGGGTTGGACCATTCCTTTCCTACCGAGCCTCCTCTCTTCATGATTCTAAAAAAGACTCCTTATCGGCCAGACCCTTGATCAGGCACCCTACTTTTAAATCTCCAATAAAAAATACAACAATAAATCATATTTGATCGCCCCTCGGAGAGTTCCCTCTCCCCATTCTCCAGTCTCTCGCACTTCTCGCCGTGTATGACTCCATAAGATTCAATAAAAATAATAACTATTGTTGTTTAATGTTTAATTATAGGTGATTAATATGTAATAAAGTTAAGAAGGGGTTTGACTTATGTGTTTTCTCCAATGTAAATAGGTCATGCTACTGAGTACAATTATTGATGGTTGCCTGATTGTTATGTATAAGTAGCAAATATGATTTCAAGTTCAATGTTCTAAACATGTTCCTTATATCAATTGCTTGTTGATTGCTATATCGTATGTATTATGGTTATCATGACCACCGAGATTATACATTATGATTAATGATTGTGAATTTAAAGTTTAGGTTTCAAGAGGGAGAAATCCCATTATGTTTAAGTCCAAGGATCATGTTAATATTAATGTTAATGCTAAGATAATTGGAATTGAATTAGTTTTATATGTTTCTCAAATCATAGACCACAAAAGGTCCTCAAGGGATTTTCTATTATCAAGGGCTTTCCATGTATCATGTTTTCTTTAGTGGGTTCCATACATAGATGTATATTTTTAATACTAAAATCTACATGCTTTAAAAGACTCAAAAATGTTTATACTTAACTCACACTAATACAAATATAATGTCATTTTTGGTGATGTCAGTTCCTTAGAAAAACTAACACTAATATACCAAATATGTCACTTCTTCATGCCAAGCGTCACCATATATGAAGTCATGCTGATTTAGGAAAGACATGAGTACCACTTTAAATTTAACTTTGGTTTTTTTTCATAGAAATCGACATCTAAAATTGCCTACAAAATACAATTTTTTAGGGAGAAACATTTTCCTACTAAATTTTCATCCAGTCGTCTATTTGTATACAATTGATGACATAATGTTCACGTAATGTCCCCGTGGAAAAAATTATCCTCTCATTATTGGTTGGTTCTACCAAACAAGCGGTGATTTAGACCTCTCACGGAGTTAATTTTTTTTTTGGGGATGGGTCTTAATCATCATTTTCTTAGAAGAAACCAACGATTAGGTATTTTCGCTTCATGTCCCAACAAAAATATTTTTCTCCACAAAATGCTTCTTAGTCATCAATTTTTTTTTTCAAAACCAAATATTATATCCCTAACCTAAGAGTCCATTTTTTTGTATGGATATGGAATTAGTCGTCGGTTGTTACTCACATAACTGACAACTATGTCTCCAAACCTGTGTTGATTTTTTGTTTGGTTTATAAGTTAATCGTCAATTTTTTTTAGTAACCGACAACTATACCGCTAACTTGAGGGGATTTTTTTTTGGTTATGGCCCCAAACTAGTGTCACTATTTTGTTCGGTGTAGGACTTAATCGTCAGTTTTTTGGTATTCGAACTGACAACTATGTCCTTAGATGTTGGTTTTACTATATAAATGACGACTATGGGTAACTTAATAGCCCCTACACGATACATACTTTCTACCCATTCTCTATTTCATCGTGAATGACCTACTTCTCTCTTGGGATTTGCAATCCCTGTTACCACCTCTGCCACTGCTGTTGTTGGACTCTGTGGTCGTTGCTCCTACTGAGCTCATTTTCACTACTACTATTGGACACCACCACTGCTTTTATTATTGAGCTTTTCGCCACTCACTCAAGGTGCTCTTTTTTCAACCATCGCTTGTGCATCATCTCCAGCTACTGGTCGCCATGTTCCACCCCCATCCATTATCTCTACCACCACCACTATCATCGCCATCATCACCAGTCATCTCTAGTCACCACTGCCATCTCCAATCATTTCCACTCATCTTCAGTCTCTGTTGTCATCTCCAGTCGTCATCGCTAATAGTATGGTCAATAAAAGTAAGAACATTTTGTTTTTGTTGTTTTTTGGTTGTGCTATTGTTGTTTGGACATTTATGTGTTGTTTGGAATCTAATGCATTTATGTGTTGTAATATTACTCTAATTTGACATCAAACATCACTTCAGTCCTAAATTTAGTAAATTTGTGTCCCTATTTGGCAAAAAAATCATCCTCTTATCCCCTTTTACTAGGTTTTTTTTCTAAATATCACTCAATGCATGAATGTGATACAATTATGGTGATGCTTGATCACATTTTTGAATCATTTAATGCTTTGACCTGACTCAATAAATTAATATTGTTAATGGTGATTTACTACTTATATTAATTAATATTGATTTCTTTCTCTCTTATTAGTGATTGATTTAACTTAGTTCAAGAATTGGTTTTTAAGATTGTGTAGTTGATTTATATTGACTAATCAGGGTTAATGATGCATAAATGGACTAACCCAAATGGAAGAATTAATTAAATTAAATGATGTTATATAAAACCTAGGGTATGAAAGATGATAATAGGATCATAGGTATAGGGATAACAACATACATGTATTCTTTTGGCCTAGAAACCCATATGAGATTTACTCATTAGGAGTAAATCTTGGATAGTTCTTGATTCGGGACTGTTCTAGAATACTTAACCTCACTTAAGATGTATGTATAATGTACATTAGGTTATCAAGATGTTTTATTGGCACTTTCCTATTTTTTCTCTACATACATATATTGTTGGACATTTTCCCATCTATGTTGGTGGACATTTGCCCATCTACATTGGTGTATTTAGAGAACTGTGGAGAAATATTTTTGAAATTTTCTTGAAAATCAAATACAAATTATACAATTAATAGTGATATTAGGTGTTAAAGAATGGGATAGGTGGTACACATATTCATCACTGAAACCTAAACCATAATCCTCAAACCCTAGTCTTTAAACCCTAACCCTAATATTTAAACACTAAATAGTAATATGTAAATCTTTATACCCTAATCTTTAAACCCTAAACCCTAATATATGAACCCTTATCCCTAAATCTAAAATAATAAATCCTTATATATTTGTAAACCCTTAACATAATATGTAAACCCTAAAATATAATAATTATTTTATATTTGACCATAGAATGGATACATCATGAATGTCCATTTCAAATTGATGCACCCCAGATTTTATTACTGGCCTTGATTAGTTCATAAGATTTATGGAGGAACATAGGAAACAACCTAGAGATAGGTTCTATTGTCCATGCAAACATTGCGGTAACAACTTGAAAGTCAACACTGGTGATGAAGTCAAAAGTCATGTCATGTGCAATGGGATTGTACAAGGCTATACAAAATTGTACTAGCATGGATAGATTCCAACATGAGATCAGTTGATGTCGATAGAAGTACTTGTGTTGAAGAAGAAATTGCCACCAATGATGTAGATGTGAACGAACTGAATCTGATAGACATGGTTGATGTGATGCTAGATAGTTGTGGGGTAGAGCACACCGATCCACCTTCCTTATTCAGGAACATTCTGCATGATTTTGAGAGACCATTATACATATGTTGTCATTGATGTCTTTGTCGAAAGAAATTCTTCGAGAAGGTAATGAGATTCCATTCTCAACAACTAAAATAAATAAAATGTTATGCCCAATGGTAATGTAGGCTAAGAAGATACACACAAGCTAGAATGATTGTGTGTTATTTAAAAATGACTATGTTAGTTTGAAAGATTGTCAAAATTGGGGCATCATGGTCTAAAATGACGACTTCAGGGAAGTCCAAAACTAGCTCTCCTGACGAGGTGATGTGGTATATACTTATCATACTACATTTTCAATGCTTGTTTGCCAATCTAATGAATAAAGAGAATTTAAGGTGGCATGCATATGTTAAGAAAAACAATGATGGGAACCAACAACATGCCTCTGATTCCCCACAATTGAAGAACATTGATTTATTACACCCTAAATTTAGTGAAGAGGTCAGGAATCAAAGACTTGGACTTTATACCAATGGTATGCTTCGATACGACCCATTGAGAAGTCAACATAGCACTAGGCAAGATATGCTTGTTATATACACTCTTTCTCCCTGATTGTGCATGCAAGACCCATGACCTGTGTTTTGGCTTAACCCTATTTGTTTTTCTTGGTTGACTGCTTAAAACCTTTCTCTATTCCTATGGGATGCTTTAACATCTTTTGGAGATCTTAAGTCTCTATTTTGAGTTAAGGTTGGATGATGTGTGTACATTATGTTCTCGCTTTGGGGCAAATTTCAATTTAACCATTTGTGAGGGCTATCTTGCAAATTGCCATTCCTTTTGTGAACATTCTCTATATTTTACTCATGGGAGACAGTGTCATTTTTTGGGACACCTTGGTTGGTCCTTGGATGAGTGGTGACATCACTAGAGGTGATTAGGGTTTCTAAGGTTTGCTTGTTTTCAACTCATGTGTGCTTTGTTGGTTTGTCTTTACCCTTGTGTTGACTCATGATGGTGTTTTGGGTGTGTCTTGACCGAGACACATCCCTTGGGTGGTGTTGCCTTGACCTTGATGGTTTGATGTGCTTTGGGTCGAGAGATTTTATCCTTTCATGGAGTATCTCGACCTAGTGTGCATGGTGAACCTTTTGTCTCCACTAGGGTGATGTTTTTCTCTTATTTTGACCACCTTGAGTTGTTGTGGATGTAAACAAGTGTTTAGGGACCTAATTGGTCATGACCCACCAAAGGTTGTATCACCATCTTGTGCATGAGGTGTTGTGGCTATAAACAAGTGTTGAGGGATCAAAGTGGTTGCGACCCAACATAGGTAGTATTGCCATCTTGTGCATGCATGATTTAAGTGGTTTCATGTGTGTTTCTTTGGTGTAAACGTTTCTCTTTGGTGCCTTAGGGTGTTGATACCTCATCTCACCCTACCTCCCTCCTATTTTATACAAAAACCCTCTTCTCTCCATGCAGGTGACCCCTTTTGACCTTCTATCTTCTCATTCTTTGCTTTCTCATCCTTGAATCCTTGAGGATCTAGAAGGGTTGATCCTTGGAGATTTGGTGACTAAAATTCCTTGCATGTGGTGAGTCTTTCTCATCTGCAAGCTTGTCAAGTTTATGCCTTTCTTTTTTGGCATTTTTCTTGTATATTCTACCCCATCTTCCTCTATTTTCTTGGCATTATACTATGTTTTAACATGGTGTCATTCTTGAGAGTGAACTCCCCATCACAAGGGTCATAGGCCATGTTTTGACAAGGTGGTACCCAAGTGAGAGGATGTTTCTTCTCTCTTTCTCCCTTTTTCCTTTGGATCGACCTAGGGTTCTTTTATCCCCTTTACTTGATATATCTATGACCTTGGTGTCGTCTCCTTCTTGAGGTGTTCTTTTAGGAAAAAGTGGAGCCTTTCATGGAACTTCAAAATCCTTGGTGATTGTGTGCTTGAAGCCTATGATCCTTGGAGTGATCTTCCTTATGATGGGTGATGTAACCCTCTACCCTCTCTATTATTGCAGTTTCACTTACATGCATGTTTCGTCTTATCTCTCTAAAATGTACCCTTAATATTCTAGTATATGATATCATGCTCTAGATCTTTAATGGTAGTGGTTATTATGTTTGGTTTTCTTGGAATCCGAAACCCTAATTTAAGGTACCCAATTTTAGAGATGGATGTGTTATGTCAGTTTTCTTTCTACCTTTTATCCTTTGTCTTGATTACACACATGATTCTCATGTACCTTGATGTAATGTACAGTTTAGGTTCTATTTTGGAGGTGTTAAACATTGTTTTATCTCCATTATATGAGATTCTTCCTTAGTGGTCTCATCATCCAAGATTTAGGATTTTTGGTGATTGATTTTGTGTGAAGTTTTACACCTCAAAGATGATGGTTTCCCTTGCTATTACTATTCTATTTTTTCCATGGTATATCTTCTATCTTGATCTCATTTAAATTTATTTTCATGATGGTTCCTTGCCTCAGTGGTAGCCTGACCTTAGTGGTCTCTACACCATGGTTCTTCTTGGGTTGAGACACTTTTATACTTGGTGATTTGGTCAAGATGATGTACCTATTTTTGTTTCGGCTGAGATATCTTGCCTTGTTTTGGTTGTGACTCATGCTTTACTTTCAGTCAAGATTTGCCTTTGGTTTTGAGATCAAAACATTCTTCTACTTGAGGTCAAGACATGCTTTCCTCGAGTGGTCAAATGGCTAATTTTCAAGGTGTCGCATTCGAGACACCTTATAGTGTTGTGGTCGAGACCCCCTTTTGTGTGGCGGTTCGTTACACATATGAGTGGTGGTTGAGACACCATGCCCCGTCACTTTCATGACACTCGGTGGGATGGTGGTCATGACCCTTTGATGGCTTGAGGTCACGACTCTTGGATGATGTTTAGTCATGACCTATGTATGACACAATAAAATGATACACATTCATATTTATATGATAGTGATACATAGTGTTGTTGACATAATTCTCTAAGCATGGTTGATTAATGATGTTCCTTAATGCAATTATGTTCCAAGAAAGTGGGAGGTTGTATACCTAATATTTGGTGATTGAATATAGCTATAAAACCCTAATCGACCATGTATGAAAACCTAACCCTATTGTTGGCCCATGTGATGTGTTTGCTTCTCTCTCTTGATGTGTTATCATATTTTGCTATTTTATCTCTCCTACTTATAAGCCCCTAACTGACATGAATTTGAATATTGTTATTTGTGTATGCTACGGTGGTGATCAAATGATACATGGTAATGGTTATGAGCCTTTATGAGGCATGTTTAGATCATTTTGATGTGATGGGTCCTATGACCTGGTGATGGCTGGATGCCTATTGTGAGGTGGTATCCTCTTGTGATATGATTGAGGGATTGATATCCCACTGTGATGTGACACTGGTGATTGCCTTATGAATGACATTTTACAAGTATTACGTGATGTTGTGACTAGATCACACCTTATATGTTTTATATCTCATGGAGTTCAACTAATGCCTTATTTTTGTAGAGTTGGTTTTGGCATTGTACATTGTAACTTGATTGTGCTAAAAAACACCTAATTGTCTTAATTCATCAAGTGAAACCCTAACAGGTAGATGCCATGTTCCATAGATCCTTTCCAGTGTCAGCTTAAATTGTAGGATTGGTGAAACGAGTATAACCTAGAGCACATATTTTTGAATGTGAGGGGGGTGCAAGTTGAATATTTCCCTGCAGCCACAGTTACAGGTTGTGTGAGACAACCATGCGTGAGCTGATCTCCTTGGGATATGGATGGCCATGTGTGAGCCACTTCTTCTTTTTAGAACAACCATATGTGACCATGTTCTTCTAGCACCATACCTATACCAACGTGGTCCAGGAGTTGTTATATATATATATATATATATATATATATATATATATATATATTGTGTGTGTGGTATAAGAATATAGATTCAAGGTGGTGACATTTATGGATGGTGAGATGACATGGGTCTTCTAAGGAGATAGGAAGATCCTTCATACATGTCTAGTATCAATGATTGTGGAGGATAAGATGATGAGACAGGGTAACGAGGCATTTTTGGCGCATGTGGGAGATACTGAGGTGAGGAGTTCTAGAATCCAGGAGGTGCTAGTGGTCTGTGAGTTCGAGGATGTATTCTCAGATGAGTTCCTAGGTGTTCCACCACCTTGAGAAATTCATTTTGAGATCAATCTACTTTTTGGCATGCATCTGATATCATAAACACCATATAAGATGTTTCCATCTGAGATGGAAGAGTTGAAGAAACAGTTGCAAGAATTGCTTGAGAAAGGTTTCATCAGACTAATCACGTCTCCATGGGGTGCTCCCGTGTTGTTTACGAAGAAAAAAGATGGATCCATGAGGATTTCTATAAATTACAGACAATTTAACAAGGTGACGATAAAGAACAAGTATCCCTTTTCAAGGACTGATGAGATGTTTGACTAGTTGTGTGGTGCCACACTATTCTCAAAGATAGACCTGAGATGAAGTTATGTCCAGTTGTGGATCAAGGAGGATGAAATCCCTAAGTCATCTTTTAGGATGGGTATGGTCATTATGAGTTTGTGGTTATGCCATTTGGGTTATCCAATGCACCAACAACGTTCATGGACTTGATGAATAGAGTGTTCTGGCCGTTTCTTGATCAGTTCATGGTGGCATTTATAGATGATATCATGATATGCTCTAGAGACAGTCTACAACACGAACATAATCTTCATTAGGCATTGACCTTATTGAGGTAGAATCATTTGTAAGCCAAGTTCAACAAGTATGAGTTTTGGCTGAAGGAGGTGTGTTTCCTAGGACACATGATATTAGTTGAGGCTGTCTGTTTGAACCCCAAAAATTTTGAATCTTTGTTAGAGTGGGAACAACTGAAGATGCCGATAGAAGTGCACATTTTTATGGGTTTGACAGGATACTAAATGAGGTTCATTTAGAACTTTATCTTAGTGGTGTTAGCCCTAAAAAAGTTGACGAGGAAAGATGTATCATTTGTCTGGGGTGACAAATTTTAGCATTCCTTCAAATATTTGAAAGAGAAGTTGACAAGTCAACTAGTGCTATTTTGATCTAAGTAGGGGAAATGATACATAGTTTTCTATGATGCGTCGAGGAATGGTTAGGGTTGTGTGTTGATGCAGGATAAGAATGTGATGTTTTTCACATCACTAAATTTGAATAAACTCGAGGAGAACTACCCAACCCATGATATATAGTTATATGTAGTGGTTCATGATTTGAATATCTTGAGACAATACCTTTATGGTTAGAAGTGGTAGATCTTCACAGATCACAAGAACTTGAAGTACATCTTCTAACAACAGGATTTGAACATGAGGCAATGATGCTCTATGGAGATAATCAAGAACTACGACTGCATCATTGACTACCATCTAGGAAAGGAGAATGTCATGGTAGATGTGCTAAGTAGGAAATATTCTTCATAGCCATTGGTGGAGAAAGTAGAATTTTGTTCCCTAGTATGTCATAAGAGAGACATGTTGGTATCCTTGCATCAGATGAATGTGAAGCTAGAGGTTTTTTTGTTGGCATGATTGTTGACACAGTTACAAGTGAATCTAACATTATGGAAATAGATCAAAGAGGCACAATTGGTTGATATCGTGATACAATATATATGAGTACATTTTGTCAGTAAGAAGTGTGATGGTATTCATGAGGTAGATGATTGGACAATATGCTATTACAACAGAATCGTGGTTTCTCATTTTGAAAATGTGAGAAAGATGGTTTTGGAAGAGGCTCACTCATCAATGTATGCTATGCACCCATGTAGAATCAAGATGTACCACAATATGAAGGATTTGTAATGGTGGCCTGGCTTGAAGCGTGATGCGGCTATGTTTGTAGTCAAGTGTGTCGTGTGTCAACAAGTTAAAATAGAATATCAGAAACATGCAAGGACATTGCAGTCGTGACCTATACCATACTGGAAATGGTATCATATTATGATGGACATTGTCGTTGGTCTTCCTAGGACAACCAAAGGTCATGATTCCATTTAGGTGATCGTTGGTAGATTGACCAAGTCAGCACATTTCCCTCTATATGAAGATGATATATACAGTAGAGAAGCTTTCTCATATATATGTTGATGAGCTTGTGAGTTTGTGTGGTGTGCCATCCATTATCATGTCAAATAGAAGTCCTCAGTTTACAAGTCACTTCTTGGAGCATTTGTAGATGACTTTGGGTACATAGTTAAGCTTCAGTACTCTTTCCACCCGTAGACAGATGGTTAGTCTAAAAGGACCATAAAGAAATTGGAGGATCTATTATGATCTTGTCTCTTGTAGTTTTGGGGCAGTTGGGATGTGCACCTCAACTTGATAGAGTTTGCTTATAATAACAACTATCAGAGGAGCATCTACATGGAACCATATGAGGTGTGGTATGGGAGATGTAGTAGATTGTCATTGTGTTGGTCTGAGATAGGTGAATATCAACTTCTTGGTCCTGAGTTTGTGTAGCAGATGACATATGACGTGTATTTTACTACGCGCTTAAACGCAAGTATACGCGTCAAGTAATATAGGCCTTGTGAGGCCCGAGTCGAACTCATGGATACGTGAATTATTGGAGACTTCTACTAACTAATCGCAATCAGCTAGACCGATTAACAAAGTAGGGTTTTGTTGTTGAAATTAAAAGAAAATAAAAATCAAACAAAGAAAACAATCGATTAAAGGTTAATTTAATCAATTCAAAGGGATATCTTTAGGATGGCAGTTTCACCGCGGGTCAACATTGTATTAGGTTTCATATAATTCCTCACACTTCTCTCTCTATCTGGGTAATGGCCTGAAATGAGAATTACCCACTGTCGTGGTGTAATTCACTACTTAGGTTTAGGTTGATTCCACCGTCGTAGTAATAATTCCCCTAAACTAAGTGCATTATAAACGGTCCCTCAGTTCCCACCATTAATTTTACAACTCCTTTGTCAAGGGTTTTATTGATTAATGTAGAATTCGTCTCTTTTCAACCGTTAATCCTTCTGTTGAAGTGATTAAGGGTGTTAAATTATTATTATGGTGATCAAGCATAACAATAGAAATGGAGAAAATGAATCTATACCACAGATTTGAGAGAAAAATATGAATTATTGATATAAAAATGTCATACAATGCATTCCCGGGCTACTCCCAGTCCTAAAGATGGAGGGTTTTAGCCTCTCATGTTCATCTCACACGAATACATGGTAGAAATTGGGGAATTCATAAAAAATACGGGAAATAAATGGGAAACCCCCTGAACGGAGAAGAACCGGTGGATCCTTGGCGTAAAACACGAGCTTCCCCGCCTGTCGGTGGTGGAAATCGTCTTCGGCAGCGTCCGAATCACCCAGGATGAGCTTCTCGGCCTCCGTTCTCCTTTTTCTCCTCCTCGGCACTCGTGCAATCCAAAAATTGAGATCTCTCTCGTGTGGGCGGCCGTCATTAGGTATAAGTCCCTAATTAGGTCGTCAAATAACAACAGCCATCCGATCGAGATCAAAACAGATCCAACGCATATCTGTCGGCGTCGATACCATCGACGCGGGTCGATGGTATCGACGCAGCGGATTAGCGGCAGCTTTCCTTTCTTTTATTCTGAGCGCCTGTGGTGATCTCGATACCATCGACTTGGGCGTCGATGGTATCGACTCCTGTAGCTTCGGTTTTGTCTTCTAGCAACGCTGTAGCTCTCCTTGTGTCGATGGCATCGACTTTCGTCGATGGTATCGACTGCATCCTCGCCAGCAACCTGAAGTGATCTCGATGCCATCGACTTAGGTGTCGATGGTATCGACTCTGTATTGCTCTTCTCGGCTGACAACCTGTGGCTTGGTCGATGGTATCGACTTCCGTCGATGGTATCGACGGAAGAAGATACTTGTTTTTCCTGAAATTTCACAATAAGACCAAGTAAATCCACACAATTTATAATAAGATGATAAATAATGCTCAAAATAGTGAAACAAAGGGGATTTGATATAATATGATGGCAAAGACCAAATTAAGTGAATTATGCAATATTATCCATGAAAATGAGTAATTAGAGCACAAAACACATATGAAATAGGTCTATAAATGCGACTCAAAATCATCGCATCAAACTCCCCTAAGCTTAAACATTGCTCGCCCTCGAGCAACTAATCCTTAGAATAGGATTGCAGATGTCAACTAAAAATCAACACATCACCCCACATTCCACATGACTCCCACTGAACGTTCTCAAACCGGACTTTCCTAATCACAGAACAGTAATTACCCTACAGGCGACAATAATCATCAATAAGAAAAATTATCCTTCAAACCGATGAACACTATCACATAAGGCAGTTAACATAATAAGGTTCGCCGATTCAGCATTGGTGCATCTTGTGATCGCCTACACTACGTTGCTCGCCCTAACTACCATCTACATGGAAGCAGTTCTCCTGATAAACATGAGTGAGGAGAAAATCACGGTGGCCTACCAATCCGAGCAACGGGTGGATGGAATGGGTGGCTCGTGAAAGAATCTTGGAAGTATTACACAGTTTCAACATGCACATAACAAAATGTCATAAATGATGCAAATGCACATTGAAAATGCCCTAATTCTTAAAATTGGGTGGAATGATGCATGCACTAACCTTCCACCTCAAAATGAGATGGAAACCTAATTAAGCCACATCATGTACTCAATTTCCCTGTTATGCAAGTGATATAATGTTCCTTTCTCCCTCTTATTCCATTTCCTTCTTAATTCTCTTTTTTTTTCTCATATTGTTTTTCAGATTTTCAGAATTTTTTTTTCTTTCTTTTAGCCCACATATCCATAATTGCTTAGAGATACATGTATAAGGCCATTTTCTTCACGATTGGAAATCTTTGCATTATTTCGAGGGTATGGAAAAGTTTAGATCACTTTTTAGGAAAAACTGAGGTACATGGTGTGCTTAAGCATGAAAATCATGAAAGTCGTGAGTGCAACTACATGGCATGCACCTAAAGGTAGTGTGCATGAATCACTATATATATATTTTTTTGTTTCATGCAAAAGTATGAAAAATTTCAATGCAAGTCCTATCTAAATGCTATGCACGCAAAAGGAATTAAAACTGTACTTTACTTCCCATTCTTAGGTGGGTTATAAAAAAAAATGAAGTGGAATGATCACAAGATTAAGTGACTGAACCTTAGAAGAAAATTATGTGTCCCTCCTTACTGACCTGTGTATTAGTTCAAAGGGTTCTCTCTCTTATATCCAATTAAGGTCTCATTACCATTTGATTAGGTTAGGCTCAAACAACCGTTACTATCCACTTTTCGTGAGTCAGCGGGGGTATGGGTGTGACATATTGCTTTAGAGTTGACATAATCAATCATTTTCATAGGACAAGTTCCCCAAGGACAACCAAGTTAAGCTATCCAAAAGACACAGAAATTTTTAAATTCCCTTAAATTTCCCATGAAAACAGCGAGATGACAATTTTTAAGACATCCACGATTACACTAGATAGATGTGGATCCTACACAAAAACTAAAATTGCAAGAACAAATAACAAAGCAAAAACTAAAAACAACTAAAGAAAAGATAAAAGATAGAGCTGTTCCAGCCACCCCCCTAAGCTTGAATTCGACTATGGCCTCATAGTAAAAAACAAACCTAAGGGTGGAACAGAGATACCCTGATCAATCCTGTGGAGGCGGAGGCGGGTACTACGGGGGTCGTGGGGTCCGGATTTGCTCTGGATGATGTGACTTCATTTGACCAATAACCCCGTCTTGAATAACTGACACCGACACTGCTGTGTGCCCGTCGATACCATCGACGGACCCGTCGATGGTATCGACTTCACTGAGTCGATTTCTTCTGAAAATCTCCAGAGATCTCGATGGTATCGACTAGCATGTCGATACCATCGACCATTATTGTGCAACCTGCCTGTAGGTATGTCGATACCATCGACGGGAGCGTCGATAGTATCGACTCAGAGCGATTCCTACAGCTGTCAACTTGAACCTATGTCGATACCATCGACAAGTGTGTCGATGGTATCGACCCTGCCTGTGCCTGCACATTGAACAAACGGATCAAGGTATCTTCTTTACACTAGAATTTAAACGAAATGAAAACAATCTATGACTATAATTAAACTATCCTAATGTACCAATGGTTGGGTTGCCTCCCACCAAGCGCCCTTCTTTAATGTCTTAGGCTAGACGGTATGACGCTTATCATCTTTTCACATTGGAGACTGCGCTTAGAGGATCATGCGGTGATTTGAATTCAACTCGATCTCCTCCAATTCCCAAGGACAAAGTACCTCTCCCTAAGGTAGTCACGACGTCCGCTGTTGCTTGAAACGGTCTTCCTAGAAGAATTTCACAGCTTTGGAGTGGTGGTATATCCATGACTACAAAGTCCACCGGAAATATGAATCTATCCACTTTGACTAGAACATCTTCACATACTCCATAGGGTCTCACAGTAGACCCATCCACAAATTCAACTGTTGCGGCTGACCTCTTTATCTCTTTTAACCCCAGCTTTTGAAATGTCGCCAAAGGCATGAGATTTATGCTAGCGCCAGAATCACATTGCGCTTTAGGGAAATGTTGACCACCTAATGAGCACGGTATGTAAAAACCTCCTGGGTCCTTTCTCTTCTTTGGTGAACTCCCGTGAATCATAGAGCTCACCGTCTCATTCATCCAATAAATTTCATCGTCTTTTATCCGCCTCTTCTTAGTGATGATTTCCTTGATGAACCTCCCATAGGCGGGTACTTTCTCGATCATCTCCACTAAGGGAATATTGATGTGAAGTTTTCGAAATATCTCCAGGAATTTTTTAAAATGACGATGCTCTTTCTTCGACTTAGAATTGACCAGATCTGAAACATCAGCTGCATCAACACGCCTGTGAGGTGGCACATAAGAGCTTTTCAGGGGTACCTCCCCTAAGCTTGCTTCAATCACTCCCTCCGACGTGGGCTTTGGCGAGACATCCTCAATAGTAGCAGCTTGTGGTGGTTCCTCTCTCGCCTTAGATGTCTCCACATGTGCACAAACAACTTGCACTTGTTCTTCCTGCCTAGGTGGAGGTACAATATTCACAACTCTTTGTGATTTTCTGAAGAAAGGGTTTCCGCCCGGCAATCCATAGTACGTGCGTGGATATGGTATCGCCGGTGTTGCATTCACATTGAAAGTCATTTTTCTTTCTTCTACAGCTTCTTGCACCTGAGATTCCTCCTCACCATTTACCACAGACATATACTTGACCTGATGGTGTGCTTGGGCCACATTTGCATTCTCGGCTGGTTTCTATTGATTGGCGTGCTTGATGGCCGCCACTTCACTCGAAATCTGTGCCACGGTGGTCTCTAATGCCCGCATTTGTGCTCCATGGCTTTGCAGCGTCTCCCCAAACTTGGTTAGGATATCACCTTGAGATTGCAATTGTTTTCCAAACATGGCCATCATCTCTTGGTTTTGCTGGACCATTTGACTTAGCAATTCAGTGTTCTTATCCTCGGCTTTCTGCTGTGGCTTGGCATCCGGATCCTGCAGAAAATTATTCGGATCCTTCCATGAAAACTTTTTATCCTTTCTCCATGCATAGTCATTATTTCTATAGCCCTGTTGTTGCATGAACTTCACTTGGGCTTCCTCATCCTCAGATGCATCTTCCTTAGTTAGCAGCTTCTTGGCTAGAAGATGTAGCTTGTCGTTCAGCTCCCTAACTATTCTGGATTCACCAGCAGCCTTGACATGTTCCACAGCCCCTCTATCACCCCATGAATGTTTCCTAGCCATGTTTTTTAGTATCTCCCAACATCTGGTATCCGTATTATTCAGAAAAAATCCGGATCCGGCTGAATCAAGATTACTTCTATCGTGCTCGGAGAGAGCAAAATAGAAGATTTTTACTTGTGTCTCCTTGTCCAATCCATGATGTGGACATCTCCTCAACATGACTTGGAATCGCTCCCAAGTCTCAGAATATGTTTCACCCGCTTGTTGGGTGAAATTGTGAATCTTCCTAATCATGTCATTGGTCTTCTCAGGAGGGAAAAACCTCTCGAAGAAAACCTCCACCATGTGATCCCATGATTCAACAAACTCGTCGTCGAGGTTATGAAGCCACTCTCTTGCCACTCCAGCCAAGGAACTCGGGAATAACTTGAGGTAGAGCACATCCTGTGGAAATCGATCTATCTTCACCATATCACAGTTTTCAACAAACTGACTAATGTGTGCCACTGGATCCTCATTCTTCAGCCCGTGAAATGCATTTGATTTAACTAAGTTAATCAATGTTGGATCGATCTTGTAGGTTGGGATGTTGAGCCCCTGTTTCTTTATAGGCCCCTTTGAAGCTGATGAAGAAGACGCTTTGATCTTCTCCCATATCGTCTGTGGTTCGGCCATTTCTCCTACTTGCTCTTGCTCAGATTCAGAATCTATGTCGCTTTGGTGATCTTGCTCGTAGTAGTCCTCGTCCTCTGGTCCCGGATGTGGGACCTCAGGTGTGCGATTCGCGTAGTCGGTACTACACGTATGCACCATGCAAAGTACCTGAAAATGAAAATCGGGGTTCAGTACAATGCTTTGAACGAGTAAACACAATTATAGAGAAATATAGGAATTTTTTTTAATGGTTTTAAAATAATAAAAAAAATGTGGCCTAGAGTGGCCGCTCTTAGCACTCAAAGTGCCAATAATTCGCCGTATCCCCGGCAACGGTGCCAAAAACTTGACGTGTATTTTACTACGCACTTAAACGCAAGTATACGCGTCGAGTAATATAGGCCTTGTGAGGCCCGAGTCGAACTCAGGGATACGTGAATTATTGGAGACTTCTACAAACTAATCGCAATCAGCTAGACCGATTAACAAAGTAGGGTTTTGTTGTTGAAATTAAAAGAAAATAAAAATCAAACAAAGAAAACAATCGATTAAAGGTTAATTTAATCAATTCAAAGGGATATCTTTAGGATGGCAGTTTCACCGCGGGTCAACATTGTATTAGGTTTCATATAATTCCTCACACTTCTCTCTCTATCCGGGTAATGGCCTAAAATGAGAATTACCCACTGTCGTGGTGTAATTCACTACTTATGTTTAGGTTGATTCCACCGTCGTAGTAATCATTCCCCTAAACTAAGTGCATTATAAACGGTCCCTCAGTTCCCACCATTAATTTTACAACTCCTTTGTCAAGGGTTTTATTGATTAATGTAGAATTCGTCTCTTTTCAACCGTTAATCCTTCTGTCGAAGTGATTAAGGGTGTTAAATTATTATTATGGTGATCAAGCATAATAATAGAAATGGAGAAAACGAATCTATACCACAGATTTGAGAGAAAAATATGAATTATTGATATAAAAATGTCATACAATGCATTCCCGGGCTACTCCCGGTCCTAAAGATGGAGGGTTTTAGCCTCTCATGTTCATCTCACACGAATACATGGTAGAAATTGGGGAATTCATAAGAAATACGGGAAATAAATGGGAAAACCCCTGAACGGAGAAGAACCGGTGGATCCTTGGCGTAAAACACGAGCTTCCCCACCTGTCGGTGGTGGAAATCGTCTTCGGCAGCGTCCGAATCACCCGAGATGAGCTTCTCGGCCTCTGTTCTCCTTTTTCTCCTCCTCGGCACTCGTGCAATCCAAAAATTGAGATCTCTCTCGTGTGGGCGGCCGTCATTAGGTATAAGTCCCTAATTAGGTTGTCAAATAACAACAACCGTCCGATCGAGATCAAAACAGATCCAACGCATATCTGCCGGCGTCGATACCATCGACGCGGGTCGATGGTATCGACGCAGCGGATTAGCGGCAACTTTCCTTTCTTTTATTCTGAGCGCCTGTGGTGATCTCGATACCATCGACTTGGGCGTCGATGGTATCGACTCCTGTAGCTTCAGTTTTGTCTTCTAGCGACGCTGTAGCTCTCCTTGTGTCGATGGCATCGACTTTCGTCGATGGCATCGACTGTCGTCGATGGTATCGACTGCATCCTCGCCAGCAACCTGAAGTGATCTCGATGCCATCGACTTAGGTGTCGATGGTATCGACTCTGTATTGCTCTTCTCGGCTGACAACCTGTGGCTTGGTCGATGGTATCGACTTCCGTCGATGGTATCGACGGAAGCAGATACTTGTTTTTCCTGAAATTTCACAACAAGACCAAGTAAATCCACACAATTTATAATAAGATGATAAATAATGCTCAAAATAGTGAAACAAAGGGGATTTGATATAATATGATGGCAAAGACCAAATTAAGTGAATTATGCAATATTATCCATGAAAATGAGTAATTAGAGCACAAAACACATATGAAATAGGTCTATAAATGCAACTCAAAATCATCGCATCAACATAGAAGATAAAAGTGATTCAACAACAGTTGAAAGCAGCCCCAGATAAGAAAAAATATTATGATGAAAACTTTCATAGACCCATGGATCCCAACTGGGAAAAATGGTGTATCTTAAGGTCTCTTCTTGGAAGTGTGTTTTGAGGTTTGGGAAGAAGGGTAAGTTGGCTCCCAGGTATATGGGACCTTACCCTGTGGTGGCATGTGTTGGGAAAGTGGCATATTAATGAATCCTCCAGATTCACCCTCTCAGTCGCCAATTCTAAGGATTTTATGCTGCATATCGACTGATCTACCCTCGCTTTGGGTTTACTTTAAGTATCTTTTCAGTCTCGTATAAATAGTGCATTACTAGCTCAAATTACCCTAGTTTCCAGCTTATTTGATCTCATTTTCACCTACTCACGATCTCTCTCCTCTACAGATCATCCTCAACTATCACTAACGGTCATGACCCCTACAACACTGACTCTAGCGGTCTCAAGACCGTTTGAGCCCATGCGGTCTCAAGACCGTTTGCTGTGATTGTAAAGACCGAATGGACAGTCAAATACAAGACCGTTTGGAGAGCAGCAACGACGGCGCCTGCGTCGTCAGCAGCAACAACGACGGCGCCCACGTCATCAGCAGCAGCAACAACGACACCCACATCGTCAGCAGCAGCAACGACGACACCCGCAGCACTTGCAACCTACGCCGTCGACATCCACATTCCGCAGCTTACGCAAACAACACCTGCAGCCTACCCGTCGACACCACTGCTGTCCGCGACCGCCGGCGTCGTCGTCTTCACCAACCTTGCTCTACCGCCATCGCATGTGCACGAAGCAGCGCCACCGCCGTCTCTGCCATCGCAGCAGCCATGCCGCCCTCACCAACCACACATGCAAGACCGTTTGCATCAGGCACACACATGCAAACCGTTTAGAACCTTGGTGAGAGATCGTTTGCTGCTGCTAAACACACCAAACCGTCTGGAGCACAAGAGTGCCTGCAAGCACCGAGATCGTTTAAGTCCATGTGAGGTCAAAGTGATCGATCAAATACATGCACATCATGCAGACCAGTTGCTATTTGCAATTAAGGTAGACCGTTTGTTTGCTGCACTTGCCACGTGAAGAACCAAGTGCAGAATGCATGCACATGACAATAAGGAATGATCGAATGGATTAGCAAATAGGGCCCAAACCGCATGAGCTATGGCATAGAAAGAAAACCGTATGAAGCTGCAGATTGTGAGTGGCCGAAACCGCATGGTCCCACGTGACTTGCAGAATTGCATTTGAAACCATTTTCCCAGCAGCTATTATAGCTCACGTGAATGCATGAAGGATCGAATAGGATTGGCACTTTGTCAAAGATGGCAGCAGCATAAGAACGCATGCCCCACGCGGGCATGAAAAGCATAGCACGAGATCGTGAAAACAAAAGGACAAGACCGTGAGAATAAAAGACCGTCTGGGAATACACTACCAAACCGTTTAGAACAAAAAAAGCAGACTGCATGAAGCTTTTGCATGCAAACCGCATGAGCAAAATGAGCCGAAACCGTTTGGATGGACAATGAAGACCGCATGGAGGATCTCGGACGAAGACCGCATAGAGCGTCTGTTTGAGCAGACCGCATAGAGCATCCGTTTGAGCACAGACCGCATGGAGCGTCTGTTTGAGCAAAATGCATGAAAACAAGATCGCATGGGCATTTGCATAAGAGACCGCATGGCCAAGCAAACAGTATGGACTGCTACAACAAACCGCATAAGCATTATTAGAGCAAACTGCATGAACAAAAGGGCACGCAAAAAGTGTGATTCCGGGGCCCAAGATATTTTGGCAAGCCTATAAATAGAAGGGTAGAGGCATGGTCTTAGGCATCCCATCTCACAACGGCCCAAGGCTGCCAGACTGGGACCAGTGCCGGGATGCCGCCAGAATGCCCGTGCACCGTTTCCGACCAAACTTCACCCACAGCCTCAGAATCCTGGCCTGAGTCTAGATCTGGTGTGCTGCCAGACTGGGGATAGATCTAGAAGGCTGTTCCATCACCATCTCACCTCTATCATCTCACTTCTACCATTGTTCTACCTCATTCTACCCGTGCAATCCCGGAGGTAGACACGACGATCGAGGCAGAGAGACAAGCATCATCGACCACAATGGAGCAGTCCCGGAGACTGCGACGATCTACACCGGGCTGTCACAGATCTACTCTTCTGCTCCGACGATGCTTTCTTTCTCTCTCTTCTCTTTCTTTGTTTCTTCCTCTATGAGGAGTGAGTAGTTCCATCCACTGGGGCGCGGAGACTAGCCCCGCTGCCTGTGTCTTGTAACTTGTACTAAAAAGATGTTATCATTCCGATTCAATACTAAATCGTACCTTACATGCTTGAATGTTGGCCGCGTTCCTATATGCATTTATTGAATTTCATTGTGGTTTGTCTACGACTGCTCTTGAGACTCGAATACCGATTTAGTGTTGGTTTTTGGTGTGTGTATCCACAGCGCATCCATTTCGGTATCTAGGAACGCTTTCTAAGGAGTGGAGTAAACTCACCTCCATCATTGTACTTTTGTACTATGAAATGGAATCAGTTGACGTACAAAAGCGCAACCTTGACAGGTCGAGGAACACACTCTGAGGAGAGAGTGGTGCAAAGTACTTGACCATTCATTCGGGAATGGCTGACGTTGCAACACTCTCACGTTTCTCAGAGCTATATCCTCGAAAGAGGGATAGTCTATAAGGATACTAATCGATTTGGTAATTATCGCTTGCTTGTTAGTTTTCCGATGCACGTTTCACGAGGTTGAAAAAGATTTTCTCTTCGAAGACTACATATCTTCATTGACACGTAGATATGTACCGGATGAGAGTTACCCAACCCGTGAAGGATGTGTGCATTACTCTTGTCCTATAAGACATCGGTATTGTACAACATCCATGTATCTTGCTTACAAGTCTTGCTATGTTTGGTACAAGTACAATTCATGTGTAGTGGTGGCGAATACCTGCATCACCCCAGTGATCCATCATCATTTGCTAATCTTAGATTTTAATCCTTAAACTAGTTTTTATTCTTGCCTTTACTTTTGCACGTTTTGGGTTAAATAACTCAAATCAAACTTCTGGTCTTAGATGATTAACTTAGATTGATACGAAACAAGAAAAAGACACTCAGATTCTTAACGTTGTCCTTTGGGTTCGATCCTAAATCTGTACTATGATAAGGCTTCCACACTATTGTGGGGTTGGAGCATTTATCTAGCACTAGTTGTAGGTAAACCTAGAGAGTACATCAACTCCCTAGGGTTTTTGGTGGATATTAGGACTTCCATTGGAAGAGTAATCTTTTGGTGTAATTTCTAGCTCCATCAAAAAATGGCTCCGTTGCCGGGGACAACGGTATAAGAATCGTCTTTTTCGAATTATGTGTCAATTTAGGTTTCTCTAGGGTTTTTCATTTTCTTTTCAAAAACATAAAAAGTGAAGGGCTTAATCTCGCATATCTTCTTGGATTCAAAGTGGTTGGTCAAGCCTGATACACTCTTTCCTTGATTTCAGGTACCAACTCTCTTCAAAATGAAGCAGTCGACACCGCCAACCGTTAGATGTCAACTATGTGGTGACTATTCTCATGCATCGATTTACTGCTTCAATGTCCCTCCTCTCTACGTGATGGCCTTGCGTCAAGTAATCATGAATCAGATTGCTGGGAAACTCAAAGCAGCCTCTTCATACAACTATGGATATAATGCAAGTTATAGTTCGTATCACCCTGGAGGCTACTATGAAAAACCTAACTATGGTGGATTTCAAGGCGTGGACTACAATGTAGAAGGGAAACTGGAAGACGATGAAGTGCATGAGGATCAACACACATTGATGGAAGAACTACATGCGATACAGACATCGGTGGCTCAACAACTAGCTGATCAGACAGCCGTGATCAAGAAGTTGATAGATCAACTTACACAACTTGTCAACGCTCCTGAGCAATATGTAGAACTTCCACCAATTTTAACTAAGCACATCCCTAGTCCACATGTTGATTACGATGATGATTACGATATCATGTGGGAGGTGCCTTCCAATGATCTTCAAGCACCAGTGCAAGGTGGGGAATCATCCTCAGAGTTAACGACTGAACTTAAGGATGACTCCTTCACAACATCACAAGAAAAAGAATCATTTTCTGAGCCAAGGTCTGACTCGGATAATGATTCATGCACTATGCTCCTAGATGAAAGAATGAGTAGCCAATATGAAGATTTTCTACAATTAGAAGACAAACTGGGGATAAATTTCGGTGTTTGTCCATCTTCTCCCCCCATAGACCCAGATTCAACCATACAGACTGAGGGGCAATCAGCAATAATTGACTCCTTCTACGACAAATATTCTTCAACTTCAACTATCTTGTCATTGAATTCCAATGAAGAAGGGTCTACGTTACAAGAACCCTACACTCCTTCACGGTCAGACTTAGATGAAGATGTGACTGATTCAGATAAGGAGACACCTTTTAAGCAAGAGACTCAAATGACCCCATTTCTGGAACATAATTCAATTTTTCCTTATGAAGAAATTTCTGATCATTCGAATGATCTAGAAACAAACTTCGAGGATGGGACCGATCCAGATCTTGATTCAGAAATGGACCATACCACTCTCACTGATGAAGTAGAATCAAGGGAGGATGACGGGTCTCAAGATGACAATCCTATGACCGGTCCTTTTCATGAGATGACATTACCTGAGTTACCGCCACCACAAGAAGTCCAGACGGAGCCAGTCCTCGAACAAGAGCATGATCTTTCTATTGAATCTCCTTCTAGTCGCTTGAACGAGTCGACAGTGCACTATGTAGAGAAACATGAACCACCCCTTGATTTTGGAATGGATCATGATATTTCCATAAACTCTTGTAACGACAAAAAGGGCCCGTGGAAGGATATCGAGTCACAAACCCATCCACTTAGAGAAATTTACCCCTATGAAGAAGACCCTCCTGATATTCAAGAAACTGAGATATGTCCATTACCTGAGCTACGTTTCATTCCTCCCATAGAAACTCTTCCCGAGCACTCAATAGAATCGGAAGAGTGTTATGAAGAAGAACTGGAACAACAACATGACTCAGAAATGGTATATATTAGTCCCAATATCGAAGAAATGGGTTCATCAGGGGATTCTAGCCCTCAAAATGATATGTCAAGGACTAATCCCTCCCATGAAGATACATCATTGGAACCTCTATCTCAGGACCCCATGATTTCCTTACCCGAGCAAGAGTTCATTTTACCAATCAAATCATCTTCTAGTTACTTGGATGAACTAAGGATGTTCTACGAGGAAAATTTTGAACAAAACCTTGAAAAGAAGAACGATGCTCTTACCAATTTCAACATTGATAAAGATGATGATACTTCTCAAAATAACTCATCTGATGAAGAAACGTCCTCCTAGATACCATATCCCACACAAGAAAATCCAGGTGACGAGGTGAAGCCAGAACCAGATCCACCACCTGACCCTAGACAGGAGGAAGTTGAAGTGGTCGACCCTCAATCAACTGCCCTAGTTTTTGAAGAAAGTAGTTTTACTTTGAACTTCGAGGGTGAGCCACAACTGGAGGGCACAAGTGGGCATAACCTTGATTTCTCGCATTGTCCTCCAGTTTCGACTGCCTACATTTCACCTCCTTCGCTGATGGGGGAAGGTCTCTGGATTCTTCTAGACGGACAACGAGGCAAAAGAAATGTGCATCCAAGTCATCCAGATGACTCGTTCGAGTCGCCACAACCACCCATTCAACAGGTTATTCGGGCCACTTCCTCATTCTCAGCACCAGCTATCGCGAGACATCTTTGCCGCACCTTCTTCCAACTACGAGGACCGTCTGGTTAACATTGTGAAACTCTTCCCCTCGACCTTGAACCTAATATTTGTTCAGAAAAGAGCGAATTCAGGAGTTCAAGGTGGAGGGCGGGTGGTATGACCTTCACTCCACCCTCTATCTTTATTGCTTCCTGTTTTTCCATTCTAGTTTCTTTTTCATAATTTTTCTGCCTTTCGGTAGTCTTCCAAAAATAAAGCCTTTATCTAATCGGCTTTTTGTTTTCGAATCTGTGATCATCACCTCTTTTCGTTTCAATTTTCTAAGAAAAGAATGCTTAAAACTAGCCAATGCGTGTATTTCATCTTGAATTGTCTATGAAACCTAATGTCATACCCTCAAATAGGAAAAGATGATACACTTCAATATGGCTGAGATAGATCAAATACATCACGCCTTTATCTGATTAATGGATCTGTTGTATGGATTTCTCATTTGATGTTTCATCATGTCTCTTTTTGAGCAGAGTGTGATGGAGAAAAGAGACCCGTCACATGGAATCGCTAAGCAAACTGCATCATGATCCAAACTCTCTTCTACACTTCTTCCTTCATTTTCATACCCCTCTGTTCACTAACCATGACAAAGTTTTAAGTTCGGTGTGGCACGCCACACTCCTTTCTAGTGAAAACTAGAACTTTTCCGAACTTTAAGTTCGGTGTGGTAAACCACACCTCTGCAAAACTCTAAGTTTGGTGTGGTACACCACACCCCTCTTTCCATTACCGCTTCTTCCATACCCCTAAATACATAACAAGGGTGTATCACCTTCTTTTCTTGATTCAAAGAGTATACAATGATGACTGTGCACATACTGAGGTTGGAGAAAAATCTACCCCGATTCCAAAAAGAGGCTTGGCATCCCAAATATACAAAAATACAAAAATACCCTTTCTCCCAAGCCATGTGAGAATGAATAAAAGCCAGAGTGTGAATAAAAACATGAGAGTTGTGCCCTGAATAAGGATAACCGATAAAGGTCTTGCCCGTCCGGTACATTAGCTACCCTCATAAAGGCAGATGTGTCGTGACCAGTAGTGAGATCCTAAGGATCCAAAAATAGCCTCCTTACCTCTTCTCAAAGAGGTAAAATAGCTAAAAGCCTTAAGCCAACCTATATACACTTCTGAGTTACCTTTAGAAAAAAAAATTGGGTGTAAGGCTAAGTCAACCAGAGTTGTGCATAAATCATTCAAAGTATCTCGATGAGTCAACTAATAATACGAGTCTTGATTCAATCAGAGGAGTGACTCTTATCTTTTGATCATACCCCCATTCCCTCCTTTTTCAACACCAGTGATAGATCGTATGCATTTTGTTGATTATGTGGGTCTGTTCAAAGTCTCATAATACTCTTTAACATGACCGATACAACAGAGAGTGAGAAGGAAGTACTTCAGCAAAGTGAACTCAGAAATGAGGATATCATAAGATGTATTTCGTGATCTAAGGAAGCTCTTATGTTGTATCGATCTGAGCCATGAACAAAATTACGATATGACAATAGGATGAGGCAATCCTGAGATGAACGATTTCATTGGTGACTGTTTTAAGTTTTCCATTTCTTGGGACGAGCAACGCTTAAGTTCGGTGTGGTGATGAATCTTCCAGACTCATCCTCAGTCACCAATTCAAAGTATTTTTGACGTTTTTCCCTAATTTTTTTTTTGCTTCATTTTCCGTTTCTCCTTTTTGTGAAAATTCTGACACTTGCACGAAGGTGAGGTTATTATGAGACCAACTGCATGCGTTTTTGCGACTTTCTTGGGCTTTTTCGTTCCTCGGGATGAGCAACGCTTAAGTTCGGTGTGGTGATGAATCCTCCAGATTCACCCTCTCATTTGCCAATTCTAAGGATTTTATGCCGCATATCGACTGATCTACCCTCTCTTTGGGTTTACTTTAAGTATCTTTTCAGTCTCGTATAAATAGTGCATTACTAGTTCAAATTACCCAAGTTTCCCGCTTATTTGATCTCATTTTCCCCTACTCACGATCTCTCTCCTCTACAGATCATCCTCAACTATCACCAACGGTCATGACCCCTACAACAATAACTCTAGCGGTCTCAAGACCGTTTGAGCCCATGCGGTCTCAAGACCATTTGAGCCCATGCGGTCTCAGGACCGTTTGCGCCCATGCGGTCTCAAGACTGTTTGCTGTGATTGTAAAGACCGAATGGACAATCAAATACAAGACCATTTGGAGAGCAGCAACGACGACGCCCGCGTCATCAGCAACAGCAATGACGGCGCCCACGTCGTCAACAGCAGCAACGACGACGCCCACGTCGTCAGCAACAACAACGACGACACCCACAACACTTGCAACCTACGCCGTCGACATCCACGTTCTGCAGCTTACGCAAACAACACCTGCAACCTACCCGTCGACACCACTGCTGTCCGCGACCGCCGGCATCGTCTTCTTCACCAACCTTGCTCTGCTGCCATCACATGTGCACGAAGCAGCGCCACCTCCGTCTCTGCCATCGCAGCAGCCATGCCGCCCTCACCAACCACGCATGCAAGACCATTTGCATCAGGCACATGCATGCAAACCGTTTAGAACCTTGGTGAGAGATCATTTGCTGCTGCTAAACACACCAAACCGTCTGGAGCACAAGAGTGCCTACAAGCACTGAGATCGTTTAAGTCCACGTGAGGTCGAAGTGATCGATCGAATACATGCACATCACGCAGACCAGTTGCTATTTGCAATTAAGGTAGACCGTTTGTTTTCTGCACTTGCCGCGTGAAGAACCAAGTGCAGAATGCATGCGCATGACAATAAGGAATGATCGAATGGATTAGAAACTAGGGCCCAAACCGCATGAGCTATGGCATACAAAGCAAACCGTATGAAGATGCAGATTGTGAGAGGCCGAAACTGCATGGTCCCACGTGACTTGCAGCGTTGCATTTGAAACCATTTTCCCATCAGCTATTATAGCTCACGTGAATGCATGAAGGATTGAATAGGATTAGCACTTTGTCAAAGATGGCAGCAGCATAAGAACGCACGCCCCACGCGGGCATGAAAAGCATAGCATGAGATCGTGAAAACAAAAGGACAAGACTGTGAGAATAATAGACCGTATGGGAATACACTACCAAACCGTTTAGAACAAACAAAGCAGACCGCATGAAGCTTTTGCATGCAAACCGCATGAGCAAAATGAGCCGAAACCGTTTGGATGGACAATGAAGACCGCATGGAGGATCTCAGACGAAGACCGCATAGAGCGTCCGTTTGAGCATACCGCATAGAGCGTCCGTTTGAGCACAGACCGCATGGAGCATCCATTTGAGCAAAACGCACGAAAACAAGACCGCATGGGCATTTGCATAAGAGACCGCATGGCCAAGCAAACCGTATGGAATAGCTACTACAACAAACCACATAAGCATTATTAGAGCAAACCGCATGAACAAAAGGGCACGCAAAAAGTGTGATTCCGGGGCCCAAGATATTTTGGCAAGCCTATAAATAGAAGGGTAGAGGCATGGTCTTAGGCATCCCATCTCACAACGGCCCAAGGCTGTGGGACTGGGACCAGTGCTGGGATGCCGCCAGAATGCCCGTGCACCGTTTCCGACCAAACTTCACCCACAGCCTCAGAATCCCGGCCTGAGTCAAGATCCGGTGTGCTGCGAGACTGGGGACATATCTAGAAGGATGTTCCATCACCATCTCACCTCTATCATCTCACTTCTAGCATTGTTCTACCTCATTCTACCCGTGCAATCTCGGAGGTAGACACGACGATCGAGGTGGAGAGACAAGCATCATCGACCACAACGGAGCAGTCACGGTGACTGCGACGATCTACACCGGGCTGTCACAAATCTACTCTTCTGCTCCGACGATGCTTTCTTTCTCTCTCTTCTCTTTCTTTGTTTCTTCCTCTATGAGGAGTGAGTAGTTCCATCGACTGGGGCGCGGAGACTAGCCCCGCTGCCCGTGTCTTGTAACTTGTACTAAAAAGATGTTATCATTCTGATTCAATACTAAATCGTTCCTTACATGCTTGAATGTTGGCCGCGTTCCTGTATGCATTTATTGTCTTTCGTTGTGGTTTGTCTACGACCGCTCTTGAGACTCGAATACTGATTTAGTGTTGGTTTCTGGTGTGTGTATCCACCGCGCATCCGTTTCAGTATCTAGGAATGCTTTCTAAGGAGTGGAGTAAACTCACCTCCATCGTTGTACTTTTGTACTATTAAATGGAATCAATTGACGTACAAAAGCACAACCTTGACAGGTCGAGGAACACACTCTGAGGAGAGAGTGGTGCAAATTACTTGACCATTCGTTCGGGAATGGCTGATGTTGCAACACTCTCACGTTTCTCGTAGCTATATCCTCGAAAGAGGGATAGTCTATAAGGATACTAATCGATTTGGTAATTATCGCTCGCTTGTTAGTTTTCCGATGCATGTTTCACGAGGTTGAGTAAGATTTTCTCTTCGGAGACTACATATCTTCATTGACATGTAGATATGTACCGGATGAGAGTTACCCAACCCGTGAAGGATGTGTGCATTACTCTTGTCCTATAGGACATCGATATTGTACAACATCCATGTATCTTGCTTACAAGTCTTGCTATGTTTGGTACAAGTACAATTCATGTGTAGTGGTGGTGAATACCCGCATCACCCCAGTGATCCATCATCATTTGCTAATCTTAGATTTTAATCCTTAAACTAGTTTTTATTCTTGCCTTTACTTTTGCACGTTTTAGGTTAAATAACTCAAATCAAACTTCTGGTCTTAGATGATTAACTTAGATTGATACGAAACAAGAAAAAGACACTCAGATTCTTAACATTGTCCTTTGGGTTCGATCCTAAATCTGTACTATGATAAGGCTTCCACACTCTTGTGGGGTTGGAGCATTTATCTAGCACTAGTTGTAGGTAAACCTAGAGAGGACATCAACTCCCTAGGGTTTTTGGTGCATATTAGAACTTCCATTGGAAGAGTAATCTTTTGGTGTAAGTTCTAGCTTCATCACGTATAAGTTGGATCTACCACCTGAGTTACATAGGTTGCATCTAGTGTTTCATGTGTCTATGTGGAGTAAACATCCTAATACTGAGTCAGTGCTCCAGCCAATAGAAGTGGAGTTGGAAGAAGATATGTCAAATGTGGAAGGACCCGTGTTGATGCTTGATAGAAGAGTGAAGAAGTCAAAGAAGAAGGATATAGTGTTGGTGAGGGTGATGTGGCATCACTATTGCATTGAGGAAGCCATGTGTGAGCTTTAGGAATATATGTAGAGGAAGTACATGTCTCTTTTCTCTTAGAATTATGGCGGCAAAATCCTTGTTAGGTTTATGGATTGTGAGACCTATTGGGTTAACCCTATTTGTTTTGAATGGTTGAGTGCTTAGAACCTTGCTTTAATTATTTGGGATGCTTTAAGATCTTGTGGAGAGTTTAATTCTCTAGTTTGAGCATGTTTGGATGATGTTTGTGCTTTTTGTGCTTGCTTGAGGCAAATTACAATTTACACATTTGTGAGGGTTATCTTGCAAATTTTCACGCCATGTGTGAACCTTGTCTCTCTTGGATTCATGAGAGGGAGTTTGATGATTTGGGACATCTTTGTTGGGCTTTGGATGAGTAGTGACATCACTAAAGGTGATTATGGTTTCTAGGGTTTAGTTGATTTTGACCCATGTGTGCTTTGTTGGTTTATATAGACACTTGTGTCGACCCATGTGGTTGTTTTGGGTGCGTCTTGAACAAGTCACCTCCCTTGGATGGTGTTGTGTTGACCTTGATGGTTTGAGGTTGTTTGGGTTGAGACAGTTTGTCCTTTTGTGGAGTGTCTCGACCTAGTGTGCATGGTTGATGCATGGGTTTTCAATCATTTTCACAAGCATATTTTCCTTGATATCCTGTGTGGATTTTTCATTTATTTTATAAATTATGTATGGAATGCTATCAATGACCTGTTCTATCCAAATACATCAAATTATACAATTTTTGATGTTTAAAATGGTTTAATATTCATCCCGAGTACTTATCCATGTTCAGGTACAATTGAGCTTCATAGATTAAGAATTATTGACACTAAAAGCTAGTGGTACCGATTTCATATCAATACTGGACCAAAAGACTTGTCCAGACTTGATACTACCGACCACCAAAGTCGTTAGTATCAAAACTACGTCAGTAAAGTGCAAGAAATGAATCATGGAAACTCGGGACTACTGAGTCCACAAACTCAGTACTACCGAGACGGCATCAGGGATGCATGCTCAAGTGACCTAAAGACTCTGTGATATCAAGACAAGTATATAGTAATGATGTTGTAATGAATCACATCTACACTACAAACTCAGTAATACTACTTGTAAAGTCAGTACTACTGAGTCTGCCGAATCAGGAAATATGAAGATAGCAATATAATTCAATGGCTGGTGTTATTTCATTCCTTAAGTGATTCCTATGACTTGAGGAGAGTTCAGCCAAACCTTAGGAGGCATCCATTTTCCATTTCATGACACTGGAGAGAGAGGAGAGAAGAGAATGAAACCAAAGGCTTCACCCGAGATAATTCGAGCACCTCTAGAGGGTAAATCTACAGCCGAAGAACAACAGATTGCACGTACGACGTGGGAGTTATCCGAACCGACCATTCTCTAGGGGTTACTTTAGTTTTTCTAATGTTTCCCACATTTTTCACTTTCTTTGCCATGTATAGATACATTAATGAAAATCATGCAAGGCTAAACCCCTTGATTCCTTAGGATTCGGGAGAAGCCCAAAATGCATTGTAATTGATTTTCATCCATTAATATCGTCTTTGTCCATATTTTTTGGATATAAATTAATGAAATTGTCTTGTTTCATTTATGGTTGATCACCAGAGATAGAGTATCATACCCTTAATCATTTTGGAAGAGAGGTTAAGTGTTGGAAAAGCATAAATTTACCTGCTTATTGTGCCCCTAGAAAAAGGTGGAGAATAAACGGGAGGAGAAACCCAGATATATTGTAAAGTACCTAACTAATTAACCAATTACAATGGAAATGGGATTAGCATTAGAATAGGATAGTGAAATAGACTACAGAAGTGGGTAGTTCTGGATATATGCTCTTTATCCAGGGGTAGGAGTAATAGATTTTAGTGTGTGGAGTTCATTGCAATTTTATATGTGGTGAAACATCGTCCTGAGAAACTCAATCTTTAATCTTGTTTTTTTTCTACATTAATTTTACATAAATCTACCAAATTCAACTTTTACTGGCATGTTGATTAGATCATAGTTAGTAGTAGTATTCTAGAGAATGTTTCTCTGTGTTTGAATCGGGCCTCAAAAGACATGTATTACTTAGATACGTCCACTTGCGTATAATGCACGGTAAATAGATGTCAATGGTGAACCTTTTGTCTCGATCAAGGTTATGATTGGTTCTTCTTTTGACCTCCTTGAGGTGTTGCAAATGAAACCAAGAGTTTATGGACCTAAGTTGACAAGACCCAACATAGGTTGTACCACCATCTTGTACATGCATGGTTTAAGTGGATGAATGTGTGCTTATTTCATGGACAAGTGTCTCTTTGGTGCCCTAGGTTGTTGACACTGTATCTACACCCTACTCCCCTTCTCCTTTTCTATATAAACCCTCTTCTCTCCATTCAAGTGACCCTTTTTTAATATGTACCTTATTCATCCTTGCTTGCTCGACCTTGGAGCCTTGAGGAGGTAGAATGGTTGATCCTTGGAGCTTTGGTGACCAAGATTCCTTGGATGTGGTGACTCTTTCTCATCTTCAACCTTTGTAAGTGTGTGCCTTTATTTTTTCATAATTTTGTTGGATATTCTACCCCATCTTATTCTCTTTTCTCTGTCTTAGACTGTGTTTTGGCATGTTGGCCATTATTGAGAGTGAACTCCTCATCACAAGGGTCATAGGCCTTACTTTGACAAGGTCATACCCAAGTGAGAGGAAATTTCTTCTCTCTTTCGCCTTTCTTCCTTTGCATCGTCCTAGGGTTCTTTTATCCCTTTTTCTTAATAAATCTTTGACCATGATGTATTCTCCTTCTTGAGGTATTCCTTTGGCTAAAAGTAGAGCATTTGGTGGAGCTTCATCATCCTTAGTGATCATGTTCTTAAAGCTTGTGATCCTTGGAGTGATCTTCCTTAAGGCGGCGGATATAACCCTCTACCCTCTCTATTATTGCACTTTCCTTTACATGCATGTTGTTCTTTCTCTCTCTAAATTGTACACTTCATATTCTATTATATGATATCATGCTCTAACTTGAATGGAAGTGGTTATTATGCTTTCTTTCCTTCGAATCTGAAACGCTAATTCAAGGTACCTGATTTTAGAGATGGATGTGTTACAGTGATTTTTTTTATCGTTTATCCTTCACCTTGATCACATGAATGATCCTCGAGTACCATGATGTAATGCAAAGTTTACAATCTATTTTGGACGTGTTAAAGGTGGTTTTATCTTCCTTATATGAGGTTCTTCCTTACTGGTCTCATGATCCATGATTTAGGGTTTTTGGTGTCTGACTTTGTGTGAATTTTTCCTCCTTGAAGATTATGGTTTCCCTAGCTATTATATTCTATTTTGAGCATGGTATATCTTTTATATTAATCTTTTTTTAATTTGTTTTTGTGATGGTTCCTTGCCTTGGTGGTAGCTTGACCTCAGTGGTCACTACACCATGTGTCTTCTTGGGTCATGACACTTTGATAAATGGGAATTTGGTCGAGATGATGTACCTATTTTGGTTCAAGGCAAGTGTTAGTTTTGATCGTAATGTATTGCCTTGTTTTGGTTGTGACTCATGCTTTAGTTTTGGTCAAGACTTGCCTTTGGTTCTGATATCTAGATATGGTTTTGGTTGAGGTTGAGACATGCATTACTAGGGTGTTTGAAACCTTAATTGTCAAGTTGTCACCGTCGAGACACCTTATAATGTCACAATGAAGACTCCCTATTATGTGGTGGGCCGTGACACATATGAGTGGTTGTCAAGACACCATGCCATGTTACAGTCACGACACTAGGTGGGGTGGTTGTCACGACCTTCTATGGCTTAATGATGGAGCTTCCACTTACGTGGAATTACGTGCACCAACTAAAAATCCTAAAGATAGTAAGTCTTTAGGTTTATCCTTGCTTATACTAGATAGAGAACTCCACCCACGTATGCTAAGATATGTGGAAGTCTAATCGTAGTATAGTTAAGGGTCGAATCCTTAGGACAATGGTCTTGTTGCAAGCAACAAGATGGAAAACATTATAATTTCACTTAGTCACTTAATAGTAGGCACTTAAATCGACTGTTTGGTTTTTTCATTTTAACCTAAGAACATATAAAGTAAAGAAAGCAAGTAAATCTAAGGAAGTTAAACAATGATAACAGTCACTAGGGTGTGATCGGTTTTTCACCGCCACTACACATGGATCAACACATGCAAAGTAAAACACAACCTGCAAAAGAGTTTAGTCAGTTATTATCTTTGTAGACTTAGTTTCCGTTCAGAGAACAAACTACGAGGAGTGCAGGAATGCTGCAAAGTCAGCCATCCCCGAACGAATGGTCAACTACTTTGCATCATTCCCTTCGCAAAGTGTGTTCCTCGACTCATCAAGGTTGTACTTTCACACATCAACTGATTCCATTTCATAGCATGAAACTACAATGATGGGAGTGAGTATACTCCACTTGTTGAAAGACACTCCTAGATACCGAAATAGATGCATGGTGGATACATGCACCAAGAACCAACATACAAACGAGTTTCAAATCTAATAGTACAAACGTAGACAATTCATACTAAAAGATAAAAGATAACACAAGTTGATGATCGGGCAACATGCATTCATTAAACGTTTGATGTTGAACTGAAAAGGTAAAAACTCTATATTACAAATTATGGATTACATTTACATGATATGAAAACATGGGTAGCGGGGCTACTCCCCGCACCCTAGTGAAAGAGACTACTCACTCATAACTAGGACAAAGAAGGAGGCAAGAAGAGAGAGAGCATCATCCCCAAGAAGGAGAGAGGAAAGTCAACCCCTTGGAGAGAGAGAAATGATGCACCAGCTTCACACGTTGCACAATGACGAGATCTCCCTATTCCCACCTTCTTTGGCAGAGAGAGAGAAAGCAACTTTGAGATGGAGTGTGGGTCTCAGACTGGCAGCCCCTACGCGGAGGATGGAAGTAGGATGTGCTCTGGAGTGATTGAGGAAGCCTTTGGATGTCTAAAACTTGATAACTGGTGGAGGACCCATGGGGTCTTATTTATAGGCCTTAAGTGAAGTCCAAATGGTTTGGAGACCGTTTGGACCTCAAGACCGTTTGGACCTGAGACCGTTTGGACCTCAAGACCATTTGGCTTCATGCGGTCTCGGGACCGTGTGACTCCATGCGGTCTCAGGACCAGTTGGCTTCATGCGGTCTTGAGACCGTTCGACTCCATGCGGTCTTGGGACCGATTGGCTTCATGTAGTCTTGGGACCGTTTGACTCCATACGGTGTCGGGACCGATAGGCTTCATGCGGTCTCGGGACTGATTGGCTTCATACGGTCTCGGGACCGATTGGCTTCATGCGGTCTCGGGACCGATTGGCTTCATGCGGTCTTGGGACCGTTTGACTCCATGCGGTCTCGGGACCGATTGGCTTCATACGGTCTTGGGACCGTTTGACTCAATGTGGTCTTGAGGTTGATTTGGTCTTTTATGATTTTTTTGTGTCTTTTTCTGCGAATATAAAGGGGAAAAGTTAGTCTAATAGTATATTTACAATAAGAGGGAATGTTTAGGGATTATGGCTTATTTTAATTGAGAAAGAGTGTGGAAAACTAAAGAAAGGACTAAGATAATTATCCAAAATTGGAGGTTATCACCCCCCTAACTTAGTGTCTAGCTTGTCCTCAAGTTAGATAGAGCTGAGACATGTAATGGCAAGGTGATTTTATTTAGTCAGGATTTCCATACTCTTGTTTCGATTCTCAACCTGAGTTCTCCTAAGGTCATATGAGGTCTTATTGCTTGCCTTGAATCTTTTAGGTTTTGAGAGTTGCTTGGGTCTCAGGTTCCTTCCGTATCTCATAGCTCGCATTGGGACCACCTTTATTTTGTGCATGTTGTTGACTCTAATCAACTTTATACCTCTCTGAAGGACCTACTGGAAGCTAGAGAGTATGAGGGTTGGCTAAAGGCTTGAAGTGTAACTCCCCCTTCAAGTGGGGGAGGGGTTGTCTATGCTTTTAGGATTTCACTACCGGGCATGACACATCTCCCTTTGTGAGGGCAGCTGAATGTACCGGCCGGGTGAGTCCTTTATAAGCCTTTCATATATTTAGATACCTTAGGGTTTCACTACCGGGCATGACACATCTGCCTTTTGTGAGGGCAGCTGAATGTGCCAGCCGGGTGAGATCTTCATCGGTTCTTTATATAGATCCTTATTTATTGCACAACTCTCATAATTTTATTCAACTCTCTGGCTTTTATTCGAATACTCGCAGGCTTGGGTTTTGGGGTTATGTTCGGGAAATTATTTTGGGTGGCCAAGCCTCTTTTATTTGAAGGGAGGAAAGTTGTTCTTAGAGTTTTTCAACATGCACTTATTTTGTGGTCCACTTGCAGAACTTCTTGATTTGGAAGTTTCTTGATGCCCCTCTCATCCTTGAGAGCCTGCCTTATTTCTACCTTGTTATTGACCTGTGGAGAGTCAGATGAAGAAATGAAGCAAAAGCATGAAAATCAATAGTGGAGGGACATTATTAAATCACCATTGTATGTCTAAGTGCTATTTACTTTTGGGGACTAACATGATTCTAAAGTTAACTGAGGGTGACTTTATTCAGAAAGGATTATTTAAAAAGAATGTTAAAAAGGAAAAAAGAAAAGAAAATATGTACATATAGAGAAAGGAGAAAATGGAAAAAGAGGAATTTAGAAATGATATCTCGCCCTTGTCTAATGTACCCCCCCTAACTTATCACTCCGTCTGTCCTCAGAGTGTCAAAGTGATAGTTTGAGAAGTACGATGACAAGGGATGCAGGCTAATTAAATTCTGAATTTGCCCCTGGTGATTGAAGTAGATTAGCTACGAAATGTCTGCGTAGAGTGTGGTAATCCACGTCAGTCATATCTTCTACTGGTCTTTGAAGGATGATGATGGTGCACATCCAGTAGAGGGAGTGGAAGTCGTAGTCATTTGATTCTCGGATTTGTTGGGGACATTTGTGGCTGAAGGAAGGGCGATGAAAATGTTCTTTGTCGTAAGACCTTGTATGCTGACTTAGAAAGTCGATTAATTTGTCAGCGCATTCCTTCGCTACTACCTCTGTTGGCGTCTTTGGTGTCATGACATAGTTTTTCTGCCGTGGATTGTACTGGCTGTCAGAACTGTTATAGATTGTAGTTGTTCCTTCTGGTAGGTTTGTTGCCAGGAGCATCCAGTGCTCATGATAGAGGAAGGGTAGCATGATGAACTTCGGTGTTGTGTGTTGGAGAAAGGATATTAGCACTTCAGTTGTTCTGAAGTTCTTTAGCTTTAAGAGATCATCCTTCATGTATGGGGACGCCATATATGTTGTGGGGTTGTTTTGGCTGAGGAGAAACTGATAAGTGGCCATTAAGCTTACGGAGAGGGATCCTTTAAACTATAAAGTCTCTCAAAGCATTTCTTCCATTACTAGAATGTCACTAGACATGAATACGAGTTCATCCTTCTCGGCTGAAAGCCACGACATAATGAGACATAGTTCGATGTCGGAGAGACCCTTGCAAGCACTGTGGTCAAAGTTAGGAAAGGTTGGTTCTATGGCAGACAAGGGATCTATGTCTCTTTTACTTTTCTCGGTAGCTAAGGCCGGCTCCTTGGATTTCTCCAACTCTTTCAAATTTTGTCGGAAAGGTCGCCTCTACGGGCATTGGACAACTGAAAAAAGGTAATGAGGGACGTCATCTGGTGCCATTGTCGGGTCCTTGAAGAACCTTCTATCACAAATGAGCTCCATGGCGTAACGCCCTCGCAAGGAGTGAAAATCTTCAACAACTAGGTCAGTAAATGGAATTTCTTGGTTCAGCGCTTGGATGTGACATATGGTCCAGAAAGCGCAGTCCCCAGATCCCTCGGCAGCTTGAACTTGAGGGTTAATTATTTGGAACCAGGACTGGCTCCAGTCTTCGCGGAGGGGTGGGCGTGCAACCCAAATTAACTTAAGCAGCCGAAAGGGTATACATCTTGCGTCACCTGCTGCTTCACCAACAAAGTTTATTGTACCGGCGGGTAGCTCAACGCTGCAAAAATTATAAACCTTGGCATCCCGAGCCTTGGTGTCAACAATCATAAATAACCAGTGATCCGAAACTTGAAAGGGCACGGTTAGATAGCGTGCCTGACATGCTAAACCGGCATGCAGCCGCTCGATTGACTTTGCTCGTATGTCTTTGTATAAAAGGCCGATAGAAAGAGCAGGCGAGGCATTGAAAACTGGCTGCTGCATCTTAGAACTTCTGTACACTTCTATATAGTTGGCAAGAAGGACATGGAAGATTGCCATTGGCATCGTGGACTGTTGTCGCAGGATGTTGCAGAAGTCTTCTCGTGTCAGCTTGCGGTTAGTTTTTGTGTTATGGTAGATGATGTCTTCCCCTGCTTTTGCATCGTCGACAATAGTGTTCAGTATAAAAAAGTCCTGAGCATCTAATATGGAGATGGCCGCCATATCCAAATCGTGCATTTTGTGCGGTAGTGGTGGTGGCGGGGGAAGGTTCTGCGGAGGGGGGGAAGAAGGTTTTACCAAGGCTTCTGCATAGCCTTGTAAATTAGCTTCCGAGTCAGAGGCAGAATTGAGTTCTTCATCTGTGTCTAAGCTTACTCGTTCTGCCTCATCCTGGTCTTGGGGGGAAGGCACCGACATGTCGAGTGCGGAGAAAGGTGGAGCGGTTGTTGTGGGTGGGCTTGCGCTGGTTCCTAATATACATTGGTGGAACTCAGCGAAAGCTGCATCTTTAGCAGACTCCCCAACGGATCCCAGAGAAGAATAATCAAGGAATTGGTCCCCATATGACATGTTTATGTTTTCGTTGTGGGGGGGGCTTGTGGTGATGTCCACCTTCTTGTTGACCTTTCTCGGAACCTTTCTGAGAAGGTTCTGCTGCTTGGCCTGGATCCTCTCCATCCTCAGATTTATCACCTGAGGAGGTGGTATCATTGTTTGAATTAGCAGAGGAGTCGGAGTCTTCCTCATCGTCACTATCGCCATTTTTGTCTGTCGCTGCCTTGTCTGCTAGCTTCTTATTTGCGTTCTTTTTGCACCGCTGGTGGGTGGCATGTAATTCATCGAACGCCACTTGCACATGCTCGTGTGTTTCGAGCAATGCGTCGTGTGTTTCTTTGAGATCGTTATATCATCCCTCGACGGAGAGGAGTCGTGATGTAAGATCTATTACTTGAGCACGTAGCTGCTGGATTTCATTATTTGTTGAATCCATTTGGCGATTGTTTAGGTGTGTTAGGGTGCTGCTGATGGTGTCCAAGAGCATGCTGAGAGATGCTTGTTGCTGCTTGAGCCCGTGGAGAATCTTGAGCAGAGGTTGAGTCTATGCAGAGATCTCACCGACTTGCTTAGCCAGCACTTCTTGCTGGTGCGTCGCTCCAAGGACCATTTCAGGCAAGTTGTTGAAGTGGTTGTTGATGTGATCAACTTGCTTAGCCACCTCATCTTGTCGTTGCTGAAAACTGTGGAGGATGTTGGGCAAGGAACGGTTTTGTTCGTCGATCGTGGCCACCTGTTTGGATAGTCCCTGCACACAAGAAAAAATAGAATGTAAAATGTTAGAAGGATCGGTGAGGAGGTTTCAGACGAAGTCGAATTGACGTCTGAATTCCTCACCGATATTGGAAAAGGGGACCCCAGAGGAGGAAGGGTGGGGTGGCTAGGGTCTGTGTGGGATGGTGGTAGTGTCTTGCGGAAGAGACACTAATGGTGCCACAAACTACATGGTGACTATGGTTGGGGTCACCAACGGTGTCGGGGTGGTGGTGGATGGAAGAGGTGGTGAGAGTGGTGGGAGCAAAAATGTTGGGTGAAGATTGGTGGGAATGGAGGTGAAGGTGGTGACGTCGGGCGTTGAAGCTGAGAAAGGGATTTTAGAAGTGAAAAGGGATGAGTCATGAAAAGGGGAAGTGGATATTATTGTAGAGAAAGATGGGAGAGTGGTGGATTGTGGAAGGGTGGATGATGGTGGGGTAAAGGTGGAAGTTGTGGTGGTGGTTGGTGGTAGTGTGGAAGGGGTGGTGGAGGATAGCTCAATATTCAGACTCTTAATGAAAGAGTCGATTGATGAGGTGGTTATGTTTTCTTCTGGGAGGAGGTCAGCCTCTGGATGTGGCCTTGATGTCGGTGTCCCCGACAGCTGTTGTGCCTGCAACTTCCTTCTGGAAGGTCGTCTTGCATGTATTTTTGATGGTTGAGCCGCCGGGGCTGTGATACATAGCTCCGTCTATCCCGCTTTTGCTTTCTTTTCAGTTGCTTTAACTGATGCTAAGAGGTGTGTAAGCTCTGCGTCAGAGAAGAGGAGCTTTTCTGTGTCATAATTTGTGAGCTCCAGAAGTGGGAGGAGGGTTCTGGATGACTTGACTGTAGGGCAGAAGACGTAATATAGTTTCACATCCTTTTCCTTAATAATGAAAGAGTTCTTCAAGGTTTGTTCATTAGTAAGGATGTCGCCCTTTATTTGCGTGCAACGCGGTAGGGGTCTGTCCATCTTGAGGTATTTTATGATGGATGTGACATGTCCCCCATGCAAATTTCATTTCCTATGGCATAGTTGGAGCTTTTGTATCAACTGCGTCTGATGTTGACCGGCTTTCCATGAAGGATTGACCATAGGATTAAGAGGTCGGCAGCAATAACGTTTCCTCCATCTGATCTGGGGAACAGCGCACTGGTAATCATTTTGTGAAGTGTGTGCACGAACCCTGAGTGAATATTGGAGGCTTTACATGTCTTTGCCTCATAACTTGGGATTCCTGTTAGTGACTTCCAGAAGGTGTGTTTATTGAACAGGTAGATCTCCGTTCATGTAGCTCCAGCTTTTTTGAGCTGCTCAGGATTGTCGATGAAGATTTTGTTTAGAAGATTTTCTGTTATCACAATGTCATTCCCAAAGAGCTTGGTGACCAACCGCCGATCACCACCATCCATTGCTCTGTGTGTAATTTCCATCGTTTCTTTAGTAAGATGGGTAAATAATTCTGTGGTGGGCTCGACATATGAGATTTCAGGGATGAAACAGAGTCTGGATAAGTTGGCGTTGTCGAGCATTCTGAGGACTCTGTCCTAGATCCCCATCTTCAATAGTACGCTTGAGTAGACGTACTTTGTTGGTTTCAGGACTTTGTCGATGGATGGGATGGTGTGGATGTAAAAGTTTTCTGGTGGGGGCACGGTGGTGGTGAGAATTGAGAAGGTGGGGTGGTAACAGGGATGGTGGTGGTAGGTGTTGCAAGGGTTTGGTCCCTAGCAGAGACAGGGCGAACTTGTTTTCTTACCCGTTTCTTGGAGGGTTGTCCGGTTGCGGTGTCTTGGACCTTTCGTTTCCCCTTTGATTTTTAGGTGGGGACTCATCCTCGGGGTTTGGCTCGTATTCTGAGCCTTCATCATCATCAGAAGAAATTTCAATTTCTTCTTCAGGTGCCTCAGCTAGGCACTTGTTGAGGCGATCAAGGTCGCACAAAACCTCCATGATTTTGACATTTGGCGGGGCCTTTCCAGTCCTGTTGTAGTCATCTATGATCTTCTGGAGTTTGGCCTGATCTACCCTCAGTTGCTCATTGGTCCAGATTGGAGCGTCTTCAGATCTGGTGGCCTCCTTTGCTAGTGATGCCATATCTGCAAAATGGGATATCATGAGTTAGAACAACATGTTTAGAAAAATTTGGATTTTATATATATATATTTTGTAGAGATTGTGGAAAGCCAAACAGTTTGTAGACCGTTTGGTTCCAAACAGTTTCAGGACCATTTGGTTCCAAACAGACTCCAGACCGTTTGGTTCCAAAAGGTTTCAGGACCGTTTGGTCCCAAACGGTTTCAAGACCGTTTGGAAGGTGAAACGTTGGGTAACAGCCGGCGAAGGGAAGGCGGAGGCCCCGACGATGAAGACGAAGGCGGTGATTGAGAAGGTGGAGCCGACAACGATAAAAATGAAGGCGATGATGGAAGGAGTCGATGGTGATATAGACGAAGATAAAGGGGATCGCAGCAGAGCCGACGGCGGTGGAGGTGGAGGGTGCCACGCCGGCGCCGTAGACGATGATGGAGGTGAAGACAATTGCAACGATGGATGGACTACCTTGTCGCTGTAGTGGAGACGACGGCGTAAAGGTGGAGAACGGTGGTACATAGGTGAGGTCGCCGTGAAGAAGCATGGAAACCAGGTCGATGGAGGCGAGTCACGCGGGAGTTGGGGAAACAGAAGCAATGGAACAACTCTTGCACAAAGGTTTGAGAAAACTCGAGAGTCGAAGAGAGGAGAAGGAGGGGGTAGGCTTTATATTTATAGGAAATGGGGGTTGACCTGACAAAAACCCTAGGTCAAACGGTTTGGAGACCGTTTGGTTTCAAGTTTGGTCCCAAACGGTTTGGAGACCGTTTGGTCCCAAACGGTTTCAGGACCGTTTGGTAGGGTTAAGGTCGAACGGATATTTATATTTTTTATGTTTGTTTTGGTTATGTGATTTTTTTTTATTTTCATAAAATAAATCTAGGGTAATTAAAAGAACGCAAAATAAAAAAAGAAGCTGAAACCTTGGGTTGCCTCCCAAGTAGCGCCTGGGTTTTACGTCGCTGGCTTGATGAAGCTTTGATGTTGTTAATCTGACATCGTCGCATCTTTGATTTCGATGGTTTGTCTCGGCATCTTATCTTTTGGAGTGTAGTATCTTTTTAAACAATGGCCATTGACCGTCCTTTCTCCTCAGTTATTGTCGACAATTATGACAGCTCCAGTTGGGTATATATGCTTTATGGTGAAGGGCCCAAACCATTTTGTTCTAAGTTTTCCGGAGAACAACTTGAGCTTGGAGATAAAAAGAGTACTTTGTCACCGATGGCGTTGTCTTTCCTCTTAAGATGACCATCGTGCCACATTTTGGTTTGCTCCTTATAAATCCTGGCACTCTGATAGGCGGTCATTCGGAGTTCCTCTAGCTCCTACAGCATGAGTTGTCTCTTTTGTCAGACACTTTTGAGATCGAAGTTTAGCTGTTTGATGGCCCACCAAGCTTTGTGTTCCAGCTCTACTGGAAGATGACAAGACTTCCCGTATACCAAACGGAATGGAGTTGTCCCGATTGGTGTTTTATAAGCGGTTTGGTATGCCCAAAGGGCATCGGGAAGCTTGGTGGACCAATCAGTGCGGTTTCTGTTCACTGTTTTTTCTAGGATCGCCTTTAGTTGTCTATTTGATACCTCAACCTGACCACTGGTCTGTGGATGGTAAGGCGTTGCTACTTTGTGGTTGACTCCGTACTTTTTCAACAGGGCTTCAAAACTTCATTCCAGGAAATGTGTCCCACCATCTGATATGACAGTTGTGGGGACTCCAAATCTGGGGAAAATGATATCTTTGAAAAATTTAATAACTGGCTTGGAATTGCTAGACACAGTAGGTATAGCTTCGGCCCACTTTGAGACATAGTCCACCGCAACCAGGATGTAAGAGAAGCCATAGGAGGAAGGGAAAGGGCCCATATAGTCTACCCCCCACACGTCGAAAAGCTCATTTTCTTGCGACATTGTGAGGGGCATTTCGTCCCTTTTAGATATGTTGCCAGCAAATTGACATTTATTGCAAGATTTCACAAAATCATAGGAGTCCTTTTCTATGGTTGGCCAGAAGAAGCCTGACTGCAGAACTTTTATAGCGGTTTTCTTTGCGCTCATGTGCCCCCCCGTAGGACCTGAATGTCAATGCTCTAGGACGGGGGTAATCTCTTCTTCCGGCAAGCAATGATAGAAAAGTCCGTCAGCACATAGGTGAAACAGGTAGGGTTCATCCCAATAATATTGCTTTATATCATGGAGTAATTTCCTTTTGTCATGGTAGGAGGCGGAGGGGTGAATGATCCCTGTAGCAAGATAATTGACAATATCCGCATACCAAGGGAATCCATGGGTTGCCTTCATTAGTTGGTCGTCTAGGAGAGAGTCTCGGATAGGGATTTTATCTTTGTCTTCCACTTCAATCCGACTGAGATGGTCGGCTACAACATTTTCCACCCCGCTCTTGTCTTTAATTTCTAAATCAAATTCTTGAAGCATCAACACCCAGCGGATAAGTCTGGGTTTGGCATCTTGCTTCCGAATCAAGTATCGAATGGCAGAATGGTCGGTGTAAACAATAACCTTGGATCCAATCAAATAAGAGCAGAACAGTGCCTTAAACCTCTTCAGATGATCCATGCAGTCATCTCCAGAACCCCCAGAGAATGAGATGCCCTGCATGATCTGAATCCACTGGGTCCGGATCTCAAAGTTAGGAATATTGATGATCGGAGGTCGGACCAGGTGGTTGTCTTTGTAGTTCTTTGGGACAGCATAATCCCTCAGCTGCTTGTTCCTTAGTTCCAACTGAGCAGCTTGGGTTGCTGCCTCATTTTCAGCTCAGATACGGGCTTGTTCTTCCGCACAAATCTCCGCTTGAATCTGGGCACGAGTATCAGCGATGAGTTGTGCCCTTTGAGCGGCGATGGCAGCGTTGACCCTCTCCATCACCAATGCAGCCTAGCGTTGATCTTCAGCCATTTGCCTGGCTCTTTGGCGATTGAGTCTAATGCAGCTATGAAAGCTTCTCTCTACCTCAGAGTCAAACTCCGGATCAGGGGAGAATCCGCGGTTATGCGATGATCGCATACACATTTTCTACCTGAGTAGAGAAAAGAAAACACCCTTTAGAAAATGGTAAAGATATAATGGTTTCAAAAAGATATAGACTAATGATTAAAAGAAAGTGTAAAATCCTAACCAACTATCAAGATACTAAATGAAATTAAAACGTTCCGTTGTCCCCAGCAACAGTGCCAATTTTTGATGGAGCTTGCACTTACGTGGAATTGCGTGCACCAACTAAAAATCCTAAAGATAGTAAGTCTTTAGGTTTAGCCTTGCTTATACTAGATAGTGAACTCCACCCACGTATGCTAAGATATGTGGAAGTCTTATCGTAGTATAGTTAAGGGTCGAATCCTCAGGACAACGGTCTTGTTGCAAGCAACAAGATGGAAAACGTTAGAATTTCACTTAGTCACTTAATAGTAGGCACTTAAATTGAAAGTTTGGTTTTGTCATTTTAGCCTAAGAACATGTAAAGTACAAAAAGCAAGTAAATCTAAGGAAGTTAAACAATGATAAAAGTCACTAGGGTGTGATCGGTTTTTCACCGCCACTACAATGGATCAACACATCCAAAGTAAAACACAACCTGCAAAAAGAGTTTAGTCAGTTAGTATTTTTATAGACTTAGTTTCCTTTCGGAGAACTAACTACAAGGAGTGCGAGAATGTTGCAAAGTCAGCCATCACTGAACGAATGGTCAACTACTTTGCATCATTCCCTTCACAAAGTGTGTTCCTTGACTCATCAAGGTTGTACTTTCACACGTCAACTGATTCCATTTCATAGCATGAAAGTACAACAATGGGAGTAAGTATACTCCACTTCTTGAAAGACACTCCTAGATACCGAAATAGATGCATGGTGGATACATGCACGAAGAACCAACATACAAACGAGTTTCAAATCTAATAGTAAAAACGTAGACAATTCATACTAAAAGATAAAAGATAACACAAGTTGATGATCATGCAACGTGCATTCATTAAATGTTTGATTTTGAACTGAAAAGTTAAAAACTCTATATTACAAATTATGGATTACATTTACATGATATGAAAACATGGGTAGCGGGGCTACTCCCCGCACCCTAGTGAAAGAGACTACTCGCTCATAACTAGGACAAAGAAGGAGGCAAGAAGAGAGAGAGAGAGCATCATCCCCATGAAGGAGAGAGGAAAGTCAACCCCTTGGAGAGAGAGAAATGATCCACCAGCTTCATAGGTTGCGTGATGATGATATCTCCCTCTTCCCACCTTCTTTTGTAGAGAGAGAGAACGCAGCTTCGAGATGGAGTGTGGGTCTCAGACCGGCAGCCCCTGGGTGGAGGATGGAAGTCGGTTGTGGTCTAGAGTGATTGAGGCAGCCTTTAGACGTCTGGAACTTGATAACTGGTGGAGGACCCTTGGGGTCTTATTTATAGGCCTTAGGTGAAGTCCAAACAGTTTAGAGACCGTTTGGACCTCAAGATTGTTTGGACCTGAGACCGTTTGGACCTCAAGACCATTTGGCTTCATGCGGTCTCGAGACCGGTTGGCTTCATGCGGTCTTGAGACTGTTTGACTCCATACGGTCTCGGGACCGATTGGCTTCATGCGGTCTTGGGACCGTTTGACTCCATGCGGTCTCAGGACCGATTGGCTTCATGCGGTCTTGGGACCGATTGGCTTCATGCATTCTCGGGACCGATTGGCTCCATGCAGTCTCGGGACCGATTGGCTTCATGCGGTCTTGGGACCATTTGACTCCATGCGGTCTCGGGACCGATTGGCTGTATGCAGTCTTGGGACCGTTGGACTCCATGCGGTCTTGAGGTTGATTTGGTCTTTTATGATTATTTTGTGTCTTTTTCTGCGAATATAAAGGGGAAAAGTTAGTCTAATAGTATATTTACAATAAGAGGGAATATTTAGGGATTATGGCTAATTTTAATTGAGAAAGAGTGTGGAAAACTAAAGAAAGGACTAAGATAATCATCCAAAATTGGAGGTTATGACTTAAGGTTGTGAAACATGGATGGTGTGTGGTCGTGACCTATGTATGATATAATAAAATTATACACATACACATGTATATGATAGTGATACCTAGTGTTGTTATTGTAATGCTCTAAGCATGGTTAGTTAATGATTTTATTTAACCCTAATATTCTCCAAGAAAGTGGGATGTTTTGTACCTAAAGTTTGGTTATTGAAAACAACTATACAACTCTAATCAATCATGTATGGATCCCTATTAATAATGTTGATCAATGTGATGTGTTTGCTTCTCCCTCTTGAAGTGGTTATCATATTTTGATGTTTTCACTTTCCTATTTGTAAACCTTTAACTTTGTTGATGACATGAACTTGAATATCATAGTTTGTCTATTCTATGGTGGTGATGATCATATGACACATGGTAATGGTTATGAGCCTTTATGACGCATGATGAGATCATTTTGATATCATGGTTCCTATGACCTAGTGATGGCTCGATGTCTATTCTAAGGTGCTATCCTCTTTTGATATGATTGAGGGATTGGTATCCCATAGTGATGAGACATTGGTGATGGCCTAGTGAATGGAAGTGGTACCAGTATCATGTGATGTTGTGACTTCCTCACACCTTATACATCCTGGTGTTGCACTAATCCCTTATTTTTTAGAGCTTGCTTTTTCTTTTTATGTTGTAACTTGATTGATGCTAAAAGAAACCCAATTGACTTAATTAATCAAACCATAATCAGTAGATGCCTTGTGTAATAGATCCTTTCTAGTGTCAGCTTTAATTGTTGAATTGGTGAAACAAGTGTAACTCGAGCACATATTTTTGTATATGTGGGGGTACAAGTCGAGTATCTCCTTGCGCCCACAAATACAAGTTGTATGAGACAGCCATGCGTGAGACAATCTCCTTGTGATATGGATGGCCATGCGTGAGCCACTCCTTCTTTTTAGAATAGCCATGTGTGAGCCTATTATTCTTGCACTATAATTTTACCAAGGTGGGATAGGTGTTGTTATATATATATATATATATATATATATATATATATATATATATATATATATATTTGTGTGTGTGAGAGAGAGAGAGAGAAAATCCTTCAGCCTTCTATATGCCATTGTTACAGTTGACTGGTATGTCTATGTGGTGTTTTTCTCTTGTGCTGACCAAGAGGTGTTGTGGGGGTCGAGGATTCCGTCTCTTCCATTGACCTTGTATGGCAATGATTTCGACTTAGCAGTGGTTAGTTGGATTTGTGTTGTACAACTCAAATCCTTAGGGAAATAGTAAAAGGTCTACTACATCCGTATAACATATTTTTGCATAGGGCCAAATCTGAAGAACAATGGTTTATCTCTTTGCATTATTTTTATACTGATTTCTTTAATTATAAGACGACAACAGAAGTCAATTGTTATACATGTTCTTCATTTTCCTTCTTAGAATATTATTTGTTCTATTGCTCAGAGGTAGCTGCCTAGCTTTACTTAATCTACTTTATCTGTTGGATACATATTGTTTAGTTGAATTTGCTCATCCTGCTTTATACTTTTATCTACTTGTTTAGTTATATGTTCTTAAGTAAAGCTGGATGGGAATTATATCTCCCGCTGGGACATTTAGTCTCACCCCAGGGGTTTCCACATCTTTTAGGTGGTCATGCACAAAGGTGGTAGAGATCATGCAATAGATGAAGAGCATTAATCGATAAGGTTGGATGTGCTGTTAGTCTTTTGGTGTTAGAGTCCTAGAGTCATCCATGTACACTCAAATCTTTGGGGTTGTTTTCAATGTGTTTTGTTGAGATGTTATCGATACTAGGTTTTGTCTTGTATGCCCTTTTGTTGTAATGTTCAACAGATGTTCATGTATATGTTTACGAAAGATTATCTCATGTAACAAGTACATGATAGGAACGATTGACAACGATGATGTAAGCACCATGTTATATATTATGTCATACAAGTGTCATGTGGAGTTTATATATGTGAAGGTTTTCAGTTCAAGGTGCTTTGTGGAATCAGTTTTAATTTCCAATTTTTTTGGTAATCTACATAGTTAGTTATGTTTCACATTTAGTTTTGAGTAATCTCAATTTTTTCATGTCGGGACATCACAATAATTGAAAAATAAGTATGTTATGTTATCGTTGTTGATATCAGGCCCTAAACAACCTAGAAAAGATATTGATGTTTTCTTGAACTTCTGATTGGTGACATAAACAAACTCTATGGTGAAGGTGTGATGACGTATGATGCTTCACGTAGAGAGACATTTCATTTGCATGCTATATTGTTTTTCACTATTAATGAATTTCTATGATTTGGGAATTTGTTTAGATATAGTGTAAAAAGCTCCAAAGCATGCCCTATATGTGAAAAGAATACTGATTCCATATAAATAAAACATAGCGGAAAGACTACATATCTTGGTTATCATGGGTTACTTCCAAAAGTCCATTCTTAGCAAAGGTTTCATGAAGCGTTCAATGAATCAAATGAGGAATGGAGTGCCCCTAAAACTATACCAATGGAGGTTGTTTAAGAAAAACTAAAAGAGTTTGTCAATGAATTTGGTAACAGATCACTATGTACCATTCCCACATTGCATGACAAATCTATCTTAAAGAAGAGGTCAATATTCTAGGATCTACCTTATTAGAGTTCTTTGGCAATTATGCATTGTACTGATGACATGCATGTTGAAAAAATGTATGTAATATCATCATTGGTACTCTTTTGAATATACCAGGTAAGACTAAAGATGGCATGAAATCCAAAATGGGCCTACGTGAAATGGGAATAAGGACGAAATAATAGAAGTAGTTAGCAATTATCAAAAAGTACATTTACCTGCTTCTTGTTACACATTTTCTAGAAAGGAGAAGAAAACTTTTGGTTAGTGCTTAATATTATGGTATCACAGAGATACTCTTCCAATATCTAGAGATTGGTATAAATGAAAGATATTAAGATGATAAGTCTTAAATCTCATGTTTGTCACACTAATGCAACAAATATTGCATGTTACAATTCGATGAATACTATCTAAGCATGTAAGGTTTGCAATCACTAGATTGCGCTTCTTCTTCAAAACTATATGCAACAAAGTTATTGATCCTGAGAATCTCGATAGGTTGCAAAGAGAAATTTTCATTACCCTATGCCAACTTGAGATGTATTTTCCTCCTTCATTCTTTGATATCATGGTGCATCTTGTTGTCCATTTAACTAGGGAATTGAATATGTTGGGACGAACTTTCTTGCATTGGATGTATCCTTTTGAACGGTACATGAGTGTTTTTAAAGGTGATGTTAAAAATGATTATCTGCCTAAGGGAGTATTGTTGAGGTTATGTGGTGAGGAGGTTATGGACTTTTATAGTGACTTCCTAAGTGTAATGAAGCTCCTATAAATGACAAGAATATTTAGGGCTATTTTAGCAAAGGTACTTTAGGAGAACAAGTGCAAGTAATCAATTGTGAGTGGTGGGAACAATCTCACTTGTATATTTTACACAACAATGATGAAGTGAGTTTTATATCACCACATATACCAATTTCATCAAGAAACAATATCCCCAAGCCAATTCAATGTGGCTTTCTAGAGAGCATAACAAGACATTTATTAGGTGGTTTGAAGATAAAGATTTATGTCAACTATCTCAAACACCAAATAAGGTTGTTGAAATCAAATACCTCATCTTTAAACCATAAATGAATGTAATGTCTTATGAAGAGTTTGACATAAATGGGTTCTCCTATTACACAAAGCATCATGATGATTAAATCTTCATCCAAAACAGTGGGGTCACCCTTCAAGAGTCTTCATTGTTTATTTCTATTGCGAAGGATAAGAGTCCACATAAGCTAAAATGCCATATTATGGTGTCATTGAAGAGATATGAGAGCTTGAATACATAGATTTCGAAATTCCCATCTTTAGGTGTAATTGGGTTGATAACTGTGACGTCCCCGAATTTTCTAAAACTTAATCTAATGTGGGACGTCCAAACTGAAACCCTCACCTCAGTGAGAATCCCAATTTAAACACCCCACACCAGGATAAGACAAAGAAAATTAGAGGAAGTCAAAAGGAAACAACTAGTAGCACATGCACATGAACAATAATAAAACCATACAAAACATGTTCACTATTCAACATATAATTACAAAATGAATTGGTACAACATTTGATATTACATATTGGACAACAAACTATACATATACATGTACTACCACTAAACTACATGATCTTAAGACAATATGTCCACCTGTACATCAGCTTTCTACGAAACTCTCAACTATCCTGGATCTTTAAGAGCATAACCACAACCTAAACAAAAGATTACATGTGGTACACGTCAACATAATATTCAAGAATATTGTACTGAGTATGCCTACGTGTCTTTTATTTACCTCTCATCATATCTTGGCACTAATATTAAACTAATACTTGGCAGGAACAAAAGAATATAAGAAAAGCGTACTTGAATAAGAATGTTTATTAACAAAAGAGAACACATATTTTAAGCTCATTTTTTATTATATTATCCATGCATTGACCACCGAAGGTTGAATGCATTCATGCCTTTATGATCACTACCAAAGAGTTAGATCATATGTACAATGTGGCCACTACCAAAGAGTTGGGTCACTTCCAAGCACACTGCCAAAAAGCTGGTGCTTTCATATAATGGAACAAATATATTATGTTTGATGTGTTCATAACAGTAAGTATGGAAAATCAAGAAACATATCATACAAGAACAATCATTTCAACCAATACCATATGCCAAGTCTTTACTACAATATAACACAAGCATATTGTATAATAAGCCAAGTAAGAGGTAACAGCATACCTTGATCAAGACAAACCTAATTATCACATATTCTTGATATCAACTATATCCTTGGTCAAACCTGATTAAAACAAGTTCACATATCACCATCAGGTTCTCATCATATTATATTTCATCTTAACCTTAATCGTGTTCCTATTAGGGTTTTCTTATCTCATTATAGTATTCTCATGATTACTTGTATTCTTTCCTTATATTTATCTTATTGATGTCATATTCTAGATTATGGTTCATTATCTGAACATTAGGTTCCATATTCGTTTTGTGCACATATTAACCCTAGCTTATGTACATTAAGCATATTAGGGTTTATATCACATTTAGAGAAACATCATCATATAACATGAATTATGTGTTTCATCTTGATCTCATATTTAAATGTGAAGTTTCAGATATTGATATGAGGGTATTCTATAAATTTCATCATTTATTGAGCATGCATGTATTTATTGCATTTTATTTATGGTTAAAAGCCCTAATTAGCATATGGAGTAAATTACATGATTTCGTGCAACATCATCATCATCACAGACATCCACTGGATTATAAGTGTGAATATTGATTTACTGACATATTCTCATAATTTTTGTCCAACATTTGATATTTATTATCCATCAATTAAGTATTTAACAACTGATAAGATATCACTAATATTCGTGTATCAAAAGCATGATATTTTGATTTCATTGTGTTCTACTCATTTTTCTGATAAGTTTGGTATATTATACTTATTTTTCTGATGCTCGAGCTATTTTCTACGATTTAATGAAGAACTACATATTTACTGACCTATTCACCTTCCACGGCCAATCAAGCGTTTCCACATTGCCCTGCTTTGGTTGTGCAGCCCCCACTCTGGCTACCTACTTCTCATGTGTTTTAGTTGGTTCTCAGAGATTGGACCCAGTTCAAGGTTGCAGACCCAATCCTCCCTTCTGTCCCCCATTTCGTTCTCTCACGCTTTGCGATCCAGAGCTGGCGGGTTCCCCTATCCGCAGTGTGCACCACACAAGACTGCTCTGGTGATAAAACCTTCACGATCAGGTCCTCCTTCTAAACCTTTGACACTGCCTCAAGCTTTGACATCGGTCTACACAACTTCTCAGCTTCACTATTTCTAACACCCTCCTCCAGAGGTCCATGTCCTGGAGCCGCCGACAAGGCTGCCGCCACGGTGGGATGAAACTAGAAATGGTGGGGGGTTCTCCTCCTCCCAATTCATTTCTAAAGCTCACAAAAGATTATACGAGCCTGCATTAACTCGTATGCATCCCTGGAACAAGGTATGATGCTCTCTACTCCAATCCCCAAACTCCATCTGTACTTCTGAAGAGGCTGGGTTCGTTAGCAATCTAAGCTTCCACAGAAGCATGCTTTAAGATTGGTCGTGGACTCCTATACTCTACATCTTCATTCTTCCTCTCTTTGATTTCTCCTTATTTCCTTCGAGTTTTCATATCTACTTCCCCATGCCCCAAGCTTGCCGTAGAGGAGAAGCAACAAGAAAGGAAAACTCATTCTCTCTACTTGAGTGGTGAGGTAGTTCGCCCAAGGGGTCAAATGGGAGCTCATCCTAGTCCGAAGACAAATGTCTAGATGAAAATCTCGCTCACTCCAATGATCCGTGAAGTGGTGGAGGCAAACATGGCCTCATCCTCCCCACATCTCATCCCCAACCTGCTGGAGGTTGAGGACAAACACACAGCCCTCAGATCCTTAATCTACCACCCATATTAAAGCTCAGCACAGGCCAATCTGTGGCATCTTAAGGTTGTTAGGCATGGCCACTAGATCACAAATATAGGGCATGCAAGAGGCCACTCAGCCCGACCCAATATAAAAGGGGCGTGACATAGATTAAAGATCACCAACTTAGGTCCAAAACACATCAATATGCATGTTATTTCACCATTATCAAACGTCCATAACTTCCTCTAGGAATATCCGATTGCACCAAATTTTAACCATAGCTTCTCTACCACTCAATATACCTTCTACTCAAATTTGGTGCCAAAATTCAACTGTTAGACCATCTAATTAAATTCCTCAGAAAGGCATAAAAAGAGAGATTTTAACCATGATATCAACATCACATCAACACAACTACTTTGTCAAAACATTGGAAATCTCAATATTATTCAACCTTATGATTTCACTTATGTCATTATAAATTTAAGGATTTCAAAAGTCCACTCCATCACATCCTATACACCTAAAGGGAAATTTCATCCTCAAATTTAAGCTATAAAACCACTTTGTCACATCATATACATCTTAAAAGAACTTTCATCCTCGAAAGTCAACCATATTTGTACTCCAAGGAAAACTACCATGTCTTCATCCACATGTAGGCACTATTCTATGTGTAACATATCTACAATGGTTACCTAGAAACGCATATCCAAAGCACTAGTAGGAGGTTTCAAAAGCATCAAGAGTGAAACCTCACTCCATAAAAGGCTCAAACAAGGGTTTAGAAGCTTTGGTTATGTCATTACATATCTCATATGTTAGATTTGCTTCCTTATATTTAGCCATGCATTAGGGTTCTCACATCATATTCCTTGTGCTAAAGGAGTTAAATAAGATTAACTCATACTTCAAGGTGTCATAAACATTATGTTGTGCTAACTATCAAACCATATTTTCCATCTATGTTAAGCACTAAGATTAACACCTTGTGCAACATGTTTCATTCATATGATCTTATTTCATTATTCATACTAAATTGCATCATTTACTAGTGAATTCATCACAAGATTAACAACAACATCACATTATCATCGTAATTTATGTATGAGATTAACCATTTCTAGGTTTCCATCATATTATGTTTATGTATCACGTCTCAAGATTAGATCAGATGCTTACCTTTATTATATCATGGTTGTGCTAAACAAACTTATGTGAGTGGCTTGACAAACATATATCAAAACTTTATCTAGTCCAACTAAGGTTCTCCCAACCCTTATTCGGAGGGCGGTGTCATGCTCAATCTCTTTCAGTTCACTCAACTCTATGAGTATCTCATAACACAACTTTATCTTTCCTTTATTAGCCTAGGGTTCTTGGATTACCTCATTGGCACTCCTAATAGCATTACAAGCTCTCGCCACATAAGCACAAACCAAAACATGCTACGACATTGTCTTCACAGATCTTACCCATGAAACATGCTTACCCAAAACTCTCTTATATACACCACTAGATTCCTATGTGGGAAACCACCAACCTGAGCATGAGGCTTCAAAGAAACTGACATAGTTACCTCCTCCAGGGTCTTGGGATCTCTCCCTCACCCAGATGGAAGGCACTCATATTGATGTTCACATATGCACATATATAACCGGCCTCTCTCTGTCTCTAGGGTTTGGTCCTCCCAAGGACATCTAGGGTTCAACGAGACTATAGGAATCATGCATTAAGCTACACAACTCATTCACTCAAGAGTAGTCTAGTTTAGGACATATCATATCACATATCTCAAAATTATCATATCTTGGAGCTTAGGTTCTCTGACCTTCTTCCTGTGGGTCTCACTCACTTTGTAGTTAACCCTAAAACTGGTCCTAACACTAGAGGTCCTCCTTTGTGAAAGAGCTTGAGGCTCATGCTGACTCACATCCTATCTTAGCTTAGCATATCTTATCTCATAAAAGCCTTGTTACTTTCATCATCAAATCTTATCTAAAATCCTCAAAGTAGAACTTAATCCTCAAAGACAAACATATATCATCATAACCATCTTATATCATCTATATAAGACTTACATCATATCATCAAAACTCCATCTATCATATATACTAACAAGGCTCTAGACATCTAATCTAGAACTACTCTCTCTCCTAGACTAATTTCATTCACTTTCACTTAGGTTGCATGGTCACCTTCTACTCATACATGTGTGGGGACACATTTTTGTAATACATATACATAATAAAATATTATATAGTTTTTCTCTAATAAAACAAGCGTCAGACAAAACTATCAAGGTTCGATTCGATTGGAATCCAAAACCAAATTCACAAAATGAGTGTCCCACACATAGTAGAGAGTATAGTGCCATGAAAACTAGTGAAAAGGTTGAGAACAAGGGTTAGACTAGTGTAGCTACTCTAGACAATGTGCACAATATGTCTAGGGTTTATCTTCCCTTGATGTACATTATTTCCAAATAGTTCAACGTCCCATACCGCTGCACTACAAGGAAAGGATGACATCTAGGGACTTCCTACTCAACAAGCACCAGTCTAGACCTAGTTCTCGGACATCTAGGTGCTAACCTAGAGGCTAGGTCAGATCTTGTCTCTAAAAGATGACTAATCTAACCCTAAACATTATTAAGTTCAAGGTTCTTTGGTTTTTAGTTGCATATTGAGCAAATGTTAGGTTTTGCTATTTTTCATGCTCTGATACCACCTGTGACGTCCCCATATTTTCTAAAACTTAATCTGATGTGTGACGTCCAAACTGAAACCCTCACCTCAGTGAGAATCCCAATTTAAACACCCCACACCAGGCTAAGAAGAAGAAAATCAGAGGAAGTCAAAAGGAAACTACCAGTAGCACATATACATGAACAATAATAAAACCATACAACACATGTTCACTATTCAACATATAATTGTAAAATGAATTGGTAGAACATTTGATATTACATATTAGACAACAAAATATACATATACATGTACTACCACTAAACGACATGATCTTAAGACATCATGTCCACTTGTACATCAGCTCGCTACCCAACTCGCAACTATCCTGGATCTTCAAGAGCATAACCACAACCTAAACAAAAGATTACATGTGGTACACGTCAACACAATATTCAAGAATATTGTACTGAGTACGGCTACGTGTCTTTTATTTACCTCTCATCATATCTTGGCAATAAGATAAAACTAATACTTGGCAGTAACAGAAGAATATAAGAAAAGTGTACTTGAATAAGAATGTTCATTAACAAAAGATAACACATATTTTAAGCTCATTTTCCATTATATCATGCATGCATTGACCGCCAAAGGTTGAATGCATTAAGGCCTTTATGATCACTACGAAACAGTTTGATCATATGTACAATGTGACCACTACCAAAGAGTTGGGTCAGACCACTACCAAAGAGTTGGGTCATATGTACAATGTGACCACTACCAAAGAGTTGGGTCACTTCTAAGCACACTTCTATCTCTCTGGTTGTCTGGTTCTCAGGCAGTTTAGTTGGTTCTTAGAGATTGGACCCGTTTCAAGGCTGCAGACCCGATCCTCCCTTCTTTCCCCCATTTCATTCTCTTTGCGATCTAGAGCTGGCAGGTTCCCCTGTCTGCAGCGTGTGCTGCACATGACTGCTCTGATGAGAAAACCTTCACATTCAGGTCCTCCTTCCAAACCTTTGACACTGCCTCAAGCTTTGACATTGGTCTACACAGCTCCTCAGCTTCATAGTTTCTAACACCCTCCTCCAGAGCTCCATGTCCTGGAGCCGCCGGCAAGGCTGCCGCCACGGTGGGATGAAACCAGAAAGGGGGGGGGTTCTCCTTCTCCCAATTCATTTCTAAAGCTTGTTAAAGATGATATGAGCCTGTGTGAACCCGTATGCATCCCCAAACAAGGTGTGATGCTCTCTACTCCAATCCCCAAACTCCATCTATACTTCTGATGAGGTTGGGTTCGTCAGCCATCTAAGCTTCCATAGAAGCATGCTTTAAGATCAGATGTTGACTCCTATACTCTCCATCTTCATTCTTCCTCTCTTTGATTTCTCCTTACTTCCTTGGAGTTCTGATATCTACTTCCCCATGCCCTAAGCTTGCCACAATGGAGAAGAAGCGAGAAAGGGAAACTCGTTCTCTCTACTGGAGTGGTGAGGCAGTTCGCCCAAGGGGTCAAATGGGAGCTCATCCCAGTCCGAAGCCAAATGTCCAGCTGAAAATATTGCTCACTCCCAAAATCCATGAAGTGGTGGAGGAAAACGTGGCCTCGTCCTCCCCACGTCTTAGCCCCAAACCGCTGGAGGTTGAGGACAAACACACATCCCTCAGATCCTTAATCTACCGCCCATATTAAAGCTCAACAAAGGCCAATATGTGGCATCTTAAGGCAGTTAGGCACAACCATTAGATCACAAATCTAGGGCGTGCAAGAGGCCACATAGCCCGGCCCAAAACAAAAGGGGCATGACATAGATTAAAGATCACCAACTTAGGTCCAAAACACATCAATATGCATGTTATTTCACCAAAATCAAACCTCCATAACTTCCTCTATGAATATCTGATTGCCACCCAATTTTAACCATAGCTTCCCCACCACTCAAGATACCTTATATTCAAATTTGGTGCCAAAATTCAACTGTTAGACTATCTAATTAAATTACTCAAAAAGGCATAAAAAGAGAGATTTTAACCATGATATCAACCTCACATCAACATAACTACTTTGTCAAAACCTTGGAACTCTCAATATTATTCAACCTTATGATTTCACTTATGTCATTGTACATTTAAGGATTCCAAAAGTCCACTCCATCACAATAACACCAAAGAAGTTGTAGTGGATGAATTGGGTTTCACTTTAGTGAATGTGGAAAAGGTTGGCAAGACGGGTGATCCATTCATAATGGCATCACAAGTGAATCACATATTTGATATTGATGATCTCAAAAATGAAAAATGGTCGGTTGTTCTTCATGATAAAAGATAGTTTACTAAAGATTCTATAGATGTGGAAGAGTACTATGAAAAGTATGATGATTCCAATCCTTTTCAGTTGGCCTGCCAACACAAATATTGAAATTCAAGATGACTTATATGTGCTTGAAGATCACACTGAGGGAATGTCAATTGATAAAAGATCTCAATATTAGAGGCATATTTTATTTTTTAAATGTTAGACGTGAATTTTGTAATCTTATATTTTTATTATTTCAATATTTTTATATGGCAATTTTTTTAGATGGCATCTAACCATGAGTATTATGACCACGATGATGATTACCATGAGGATAAGCCACATCCTACTGACACTACTATAAGTTTTGTATTGCTTTATCAACACTATATGCCTTTTACAATGTGTCTATCTTGTTGATCACATTTAATGAGTTATATTTGTTAATGACCTACATCTGTTATTTGGTAAATTTTAGATTGAGCATGTATGCCTTGAGGATCTTGTTCATCTTGATGAGCATCATAAAAAAAGTAAGGGGCATCACCATGATGAACAAGTTCATACAACAAATGGGTAACAAAACAGATTTGGTAGTTGATTTTGATCATACAGGAAATACTATTGAAAGGAACTAGATCTATTTTGCTTCATATCTAGGGGTTCTCACTCGTGGCCATTGTAGTATAGTAGTAGAATCTTGTCATAAAATTGATCAAAGAAAGAAATACTTAATATGTAAAGAATTATGTGTGAGATATTATAATTTCAATATTGTTTTTAAAACTATTTGCAATTATTTTTTTAAGAATATTCCATGAAGTATATGAAATTTTATAGAGCATATTTGACCTAGATGAAAATTTGCATCGCAAAAAGGTGATGCAATGTTGTAGGAGGGTTTTGAGGAATTATAAAAAAATATGAAAAGACTATAAACATAGGAGAATGAGAAGAGGAAGAAGGCATTTGAAGCTATCTAGACGTGACAATGTGGGGGACATTTATTCCTATAAAAAACTAATGAATTCAAGGTATTAAGCCTCACACCCCATTTTGAATACATTCTTAAGATTTCATTATTTTACCTTGATAAAGTAGATTATGTTTTACTTACCAATTACTATTGATGATTGCTACTAACCATACTGCAAGCGATGATTAAAAAGAAAGGTGTGAAAAAAATGTGCACAACTACACGATGGGTGAAGGTGGCTAAGCAGTTCTTCATCAAAAGCCACTACCATTGTGTTCATATTTGTGATCTACTCCTGGGACTGCTGAGTCTTCGACTACTAATATTCAAACTCTACTTCACCATAATATATGCATAGTTGGGCGGCAATCGAAATCTAGAGAAATATCCAACCCTGCAACTGTTGAGGCGTCTATAAATATGGAAAATTTACTATCAATGCAATTATTATTAATGAGTTTTAAGTTTAATTACCAATTACTATTGATGATGATTATTGGTAGGTTCACGAGAAAAGGAAACAAGGCAAGTTCATCCCAATGGGTGTTGGTATGTATGCCCTAAGAGCCAATCATGGGATGATTGGTGGGATATATTAAGATTGACTTGATAAACATCAAAGGCAAGCTTCCAATTCTTTCTGGTTCAGTCATATGAGATAGTGATAGAATAGATTGAATGTCTAGAGAATGACAGTACTCAATGACGTATGCTTTCAGGTTGAGGACCTGAACGATGAGATCATACGGATGCTAAGAGTTTGTACATTCTTGTTATGTCCCTAGTCGGATGTCATTATGGAAGGTAGATAGACAACAATGACACACAAGACTAGATTGTGGTGTTGGTTGATGACAAAATCTCATTAGTCATGATATAGAGATATCAAACCAAACACATAGGTACTTGTTAGAGAACAAGTGTACCGGACAGACCAACCGTGAGTTTGACACATGGAACCATAAGATGGTAGTCACAGTCAGTACTCACAGTGATGGTGGTGAGTGTGATTCTTTGACCTGAAATCACTACACTCAACACATGTCGTTGGGCACACTTTGACATCATCAAACGCAGTCCTGAAACATGGGTTGTTATAAAGGTGATGATTGGGTGGCTTTGACACATGGGGCTTTTGAGGGGTGAGTGATAGATATGGGATTTGTCCCTCCTGAGGGGGTTTGATATCCAAGGCCACTTGATGAGTAGGATTGAGATAGGCGTGTGCACGCATGTGTGAATCAGTATGTGATATTGATGTCATACATATCTCCTTCAATCTACTCTGAGATCAAGAAAGTGAATGAACGTTGACAGGATGACTGCTCCATGCCTCGAGTTCATTCGGGATATTAGTGACAAAGGAATTATACATTCACTGTAACACCATTCACGGATTGTAGGATGAAAGTTGTTCTCCAACTTTCTACTTTCACTTGGGTAGCACTGATGTGTGACTAGGCACTGCTCTTTGCTTGTGAAGTCATAAGTGTTATGGACTTTCACTGCCAACGTGAAATGGACCTGCAGGGTCACACACATAGGATTTAACCTGGAAGAGGAGTTTTGTCCACAAAGCAATGTTTAGATTGATTACTAAAGGAGTTTAGTAGTTCAATTAAACACTCAATCAGTTGATAGCTCAATATCATATGGTTCAATGTGTTGGACGCATTGATTGGAGTATCGGATTGATTGAAATCGCAATTGACTGATTTTGCCCAACATGTGCTCCCAACCGATCGGTTCATGTGATGAACCGATTGGCTGAGGTTGCTGAACCGGTCGGCTAGAGTGTCCAGGCCGATCGGCTCATGCCCAGGTTGAAACAACCGGTTCAAGGGTTTAACCGATCGGCTCAACTGGTGCAACTGACCAGTTGGGAAAAGTCATGTCGGCAAAAATTTTCCTTTGGTTTCAAATTGCCCAATTCGATTGGGAATAACATTGGTATTCGATACCAATTGAGAACGAAACAAGGAAAGTCTTTTTGAGCCGGATTAGGACCATGAACCGATCGGTTCAGGGAACCAACCGATCAGTTGGAGTGCCCCAAACGATCGGCTCAGGTCCAACCGATCGGCTCAATGGCCGAACCGATCGGTTCAGTTGTGAACCGATCATATCAAGTTGCGAACCGGTTGCTTTTTGTGGAAAATTCTCGAACCCTTCTACTCCTGCTTTAGTCCCATATTGTCGGACACAGAGAACCCTGTCCCATGACCCGCCTATATATATAGGGGTATTGGGGGCTTCTCAATGTACAACTCAATGCAAGCTGGTTGCTTTGCGAAGTTGTCGTTCTCTCTGGTTTTGGTAACCGTGAGAGATCCCGAGCAAGTGCTTCCCGCAAAAGGGAGGTGCAGCAAGGGAAGGACATTTGCAGTTGCAACTGGTAGCAGGAGAGTGTGTTGGCGACTAGTACGTCAACAGGAGGGTGCGACTCCTTCCACTTCCTAGTGGGACAAGGAGTGTGGAGTTCTAGGTGGTCCGTGTGGACTACTACAGAGGCGGGAGGACACTGCCGCTCAGGAGGACAACTGTCATCCGACAGTCCGGTAGGAGGAGGAGTCGTCAGTCCCAGTGCGACCAGGAGCTGCACAGACGCCGTCGAAGACCGGAGTTGAAGACCGCGCATTGCGCGACGTATTGTCACCGAGCAAGCCTCGGGACAAGGTATGATTCCACAAACCATCCTTTCCTATTATATAGACGTTGACGCGTTTCCTCGGTATGGGTTGGGGGAGAAATGTTTTTGTTTCCGCTGCCTTCTCTGCCTCCCCTAAAACCCAACATTGGTATCAGAGCCACGTCAGTTGTTCTATATTTTAGGAATATCGATATGATCGATTTTGGTTTGTCGCCTTTATTTATTGCATGCGATGCGAATAATATCGGCTTTATGCATGTCCAATCCTAAATCCACAAATCCCTAATTACATATATGATATGTATTATTAATGCACTCGATACGTGTCGCCCTTAAACGAGTTTTATGGTGGATGTGTGTAGCGTGATTATGGCCTATAAACCCCTATCTGTGTGTGGTTGTTTGTGGTTGCTTGCATCTCGGTCTGCACACCGATCTTCCCGCTCTTATTCCTGATGTAACTCGAAATGTAACTCGAGGTTTCCCTTTTTTAAAGAAATGTAATAATTAGGATAGATTTTATTTCCTGTTATGTTGAAGACCGGCGTACATCAGACGACAGCTGAAACGATCGGTTCAAGGAGTGAACCGATCGGTTGACGTTCCAAACGGTCGGTTCAAGGAGTGAACCGATCGGTTGATGACCGGTTCGAGGAGCGAGACGAGCGGGTGGCAGACATGACGAGATGCACGATGACCAGGCGAACCGATCGGTTGGAGGAGCCAACCGATCGGCTGGTGGCACCCAGACGATCGGTTGGAGAGTACATATCATTCATGTGATGAGTTGATCAACTCGGATGGCAAGGCACAGATTTCATCTAGTACAGGTTGCATGAGATGTAGACCTAGATGACCGTGATTCCTCTTGTATCGAGGAATCACATTAGGATGGCCATAATCATCGCTTTTTATTGTTTGTGCATGTTTTCTGTGGGATATAACATGTATATGATACATACTATGTATTGTGGTGATTGGATATGTATATGTATATAAAAACCAAATCCCTCATTAAAATATTAAGTCTTATATGCCTTCCATTAGCGGCACACATGAAAAGCTCGATCGACCAAGCGTAGGTTACGCCAAAGCGTGGTGCGCCGTCTATCTTGTGGAAGTGTGAAGGGTAGACATGTAGGTTCTGCCAAAGCAGGGTGCATGTTTACCGTGCCGGCTTTTGGGTTAGACTTAACTGGTGATTCTTAGAGCGGCTAAGCCCAGAGGCAAGGAATGTTCATGGCAAGGTGTTGTGCATGTTCATTCAACAAGAGTTGCATATGATGCAATTGGCAAGAGTTGCCTACCTGAGAGATCTAAGTTGTGGGCGATCAGCCAAAGCTGACTCATGGCTTAGAGGATTTCAGGATCTTGCCCACTAGAAGGTTGTACGCTGCAATCTTCCGAATTGATGGTGAGGGCTATCAATTTGAACTAAAATAGTGGGAGCGATAATTAATTAAAGGCCTAATTATATCGTCAAACTTTTCAAATCAATCAAACAAGTCAAAATGAGTTTTTGGACTAAAATTGCATATATTTCCTTTTGTTAAAATAAATGGTTAATCAACAAATCACTTTATTTGCGATGGGTCTTTGAGACCAACAAATGAAATGGGAATAATTCCACGACTGGTTAGGACGATGAGAAGTGTTCTCAATCAAGGAGCGAAAGCTCTAAGTCCTAGTTATACCAGAACCAGATGAACTCGATCCCACCACATCAATGGCTGAAAGTATGCTTATGGAAGCATACTAAGGATGACATTGATGAAGAGTGCTTGATGTTGTGTTCTCTGAACTGTGAGTTGCAGAGACAACATGAGACATATGATGTCTCCAAGACACTGTCCTAGTATGTCATGACAGAAGGAGATCCAGTAAGGTATTCACACACTCAATATGATTGGGTATGTGGAAAACCTGATTAAGAAGGATTCCCTCTGAGCCAAGAGTTGGCTATTGGTATGATACTGCAAATGTTGTGAGAATCATACAATTCATGATAAGCTACAACATGAACAACTTTGACAAGCGTTGACAGAGTTGTTGGACATATTGAGGATAGTAGAGGCAAAGATGAAGAAAGACAAACCATAGTCTTTGATATGATCAAAGAAAAGGTAATCTTAAGGGCAAGGACAAGGGCAAAGCTAAGAAGTGTTATGATGCTAGCCAGAAATCCAAGCCGTCTTTAGCCTCAAGGCACATGGGGAAAGGGTGTATGAGGGATTACCCTCTATATCTGGAAGAACAAAAGAAGATGAAGGAGGGGATGGAGATCTCCACCTAAGGTATCATGAAATGAACCGCTTCTTTATCCGAGGTATATGATACCAAGATATGGATATGTCATATATGATATGCAATATCCACAAAGAAGTGATGGCCTTTGTGAAAGGACCAAGAAAGAAGTACCCATCATTGGAGCAAGTGTTGCTGCCATAGACAGGAGTATCTTTCAGTTTATTTCAGCCTAAAGGGCATGAAATAGAGTTGAGAACTGCTATTTCATATATTGCCAATAGATAGAAACACTTTATTGTTGCATATTGTATGACAATGATGGCAATTAATAAAGTTGATGTTTCAATCTTAAAGATATGATCTTTGTGGCAATGCCTTGTTTATCTTGTGATACATGGTATGCATAAGATAAAATGATACCTAAAGTTATTGATAACTCAAACCATCAAATTAGCATATATCATAAGAAATTCATTTCTAGTTTCCATATGATGGATAAATCTAGACTCTTTTGGTTAGAGAACCAGTAAGAGACATGAATATCTTGGACATGATTAATCAATCTTCACTAATGTAGTGGGAGAATGATTATCCTATTAGGTATAATACATGTGATGTATTTACATACCTATTGGAGCGAATGTTAATACTTCAAATGGTGTTTAGAGAAATACCAATATGAATATCTTGAAGTGTCCAAGATTATCATAAATGAAGTACAAATTTGGTAAAGTATTAATTCTTGATGAGATCAATGAATAAAATACTTGGACCAAATGTTTGAGATCCTTATGAGTGATTATGATAGTGTATCATAGTGAACTCATGATTAAGGCATGGTGATGTCTAAATCAAGAAGGAATCATACTCTAAGGAGTTAGAGAATGATTATCAAATAACTAAATTCTTCTTAATAAAAGAATACCCCACACTAATAAAGGAAATTAAGAATCACAAGGGTTGTGAGTTCTTATATCCTTAATAGATACACCTCAATTATCTATGTGATGAGTTGTTCATGTGATGAGTCAACTATCTAGATGAATATGAGGAATTGAATTTTGAGTTATGATTTATGATCATTACATCCTTAAATGATTTCCATGTGAACCATAAGGTATGACCTTGATGGTAGCACTCATTGGATGAAATCCATAAGTGCAAATGAGTCTTAAGTGTTAAGACACATGGATAACATTTTGAGAAGGATGATGCTTGTTGATTGCAACTTAATGACTGAGACATTTGGCATATGGATACTAAAACCGCATTCCTATGAGGAATAAAACAAGGATGTGTACGTGACACAACCTATAAGGTTTATGAATCCACTAATGCAAATGAAGTCTATAAGTTACAATGGACTAATCAATGTGATTGATTGAGTATAAGCAACTCAAAATTGGATCTTTACTTTGATGATATAGTCAAAGGGTTTGACTGATATGTCAAAGATAAAGAAGGGATATGTGATTTAGTGGGAGCGTATTCACATTCCACATATTGATGTGAAATGGAATTGTTCTAGAATGAAAATCCAAAAGTGGAAATTATCTTTAAGGAAGATAGAGATGTTTCCTATATGATAGGAATAGAGATCTATAGAGATAGTTCTCGACAAATCTCTTGACCTGGAAAAGAGAAAGCATACATTGGCAATCTGTACTGAAGGGTTCAGTATGCACAGATTCAGTGGGAGAAAACTTGTCCAAATTATATGGATATTAGTATCCCAAGGCCAAGTGTCCAATTCTTATGAAGAATGGGAACACTAAGAATAGATATGGATCTATCATGTATGCAATCATCCCATTGTCTTGCATATATGACATGGCAAGAATAAAATGCATTCATCATTTTGTATGTATGACATGACAATATGATGTGCTCATCTTGATAACTCGTATGTGGGACATGACGAGTGGATGTCTGTCTACTTCCAATAAGGGTTACTGGAATACCATGAGAACTTGATAAGTACTTATGAAGTACTAGTTCCATGGAGATAAGGAAGAGTTTGATGTAAAGAGTTACATTGATGCAAACTTCCGAAAGGACATAAAATTAATCGCAAAATATACATAGGATGTATAAAAGTGAAAATTTGTTGATAATTGGAAGTGTTCCAATAAAACCGTTTAAAAGGGAAATGCCGAGTATCTGTGTGTTAGTGAACAACAGTAGATACTATATGGATCTAAAAGTTCATGAAATGAACTTATATTCCACTCATTGATGACAAGTCTGGAATCCTTGATCATGCAATGTGGCTAAAGGTTAGCAATGGAATACTAGATCGCATATTACGGCAACTCCATCTCATACGTGCGACGTACAGCGAAGAGGTGAGAGACATGCGATTTATACTGACTTTGGCAAGGTGTTGCCATTACTCACTATGTTGGCACTAGAGCACAGTGACATGTAGGACATGTTTGAAAATCACTATGAATATGATTCAAGGGTGATTGGCTCACAGTGCAAGTGGGAGTCTGTTGGTATGTATGCCCTGAGAGCCAATCATGGGATGATTGGTGGGATACATTAAGATTGATTTGATAAACATCAAAGGCAAGCTTCCAATTCTTTCTGGTTCAGTCATATGAGATAGTGATAGAACAGATTGAATGTCTAGAGAATGACAGTACTCAATGACGTATGCTTTCAGGTTGAGGACCTGAACGATGAGATCATACGGATGCTAAGAGTTTGTACATTCTTGTTATGTCCCTAGTCGGATGTCATTATGGAAGGTAGATAGACAACAATGACACACAAGACTAGATTGTGGTGTTGGTTGATGACAGAATCTCATTAGTCATGATATAGAGATATCAAACCAAACACATAGGTACTTGTTAGAGAACAAGTGTACCGAACAGACCCACCGTGAGTTTGACACATGGAACCATAAGATGGTAGTCACAGTCAGTACTCACAGTGATGGTGGTGAGTGTGATTCTTTGACCTGAAATCACTACACTCAACACATGTCGTTGGGCACACTTTGACATCATCAAACGCAGTCCTGAAACATGGGTTGTTATAAAGGTGATGATTGGGTGGCTTTGACACATGGGGCTTTTGAGGGGTGAGTGATAGATATGGGATTTGTCCCTCCTGAGGGAGTTTGATATCCAAGGCCACTTGATGAGTAGGATTGAGATAGGCGTGTGTACGCATGTGTGAATCATTATGTGATATTGATGTCATACATATCTCCTTCAATCTACTCTGAGATCAAGAAAGTGAATGAATGTTGACAGGATGACTGCTCCATGCTTCGAGTTCATTCGGGATATCAGTGTAACACCATTCACGGATTGTAGGATGAAAGTTGTTCTCCAACTTTCTACTTTCACTTGGGTATCACTGATGTGTGACTAGGCACCGCTCTTTGCTTGTGAAGTCATAAGTGTTATGGACTTTCACTGCCAACGTGAAATGGACCTGCAGGGTCACACACATAGGATTTAACCTGGAAGAGGAGTTTTGTCCACAAAGCAATGTTTAGATTGATTACTAAAGGAGTTTAGTAGTTCAATTAAACACTCAATCAGTTGATAGCTCAATATTATATGGTTCAAGGTGTTGGATGCATTGATTGGAGTATCAGATTGATTGAAATCGCAATTGACTGATTTTACCCAACCTGTGCTCCCAACTGATCGGTTCATGTGATGAACCGGTCGGCTGAGGTTGCTGAACCGGTCGGCTGGAGTGTCCAGGCCGATCGGCTCATGCCCAGGTTGAAACGACCGGTTCAAGGGTTGAACCGATCGGCTCAACTGGTGCAACTGACCAGTTGGGAAAAGTCATGTCGGCAAGAATTTTCCTTTGGTTTCAAATTGCCCAATTCGATTGGGAATAACATTGGTATTCGATACCAATTGAGAACGAAATAAGGAAAGTCTTTTTGAGCCGGATTAGGACCATGAACCGATCGGTTCAGGGAACCAACCGATCGGTTGGAGTGCCCCAAACGATCGGCTCAGGTCCAACCGATCGGCTCAATGGCCGAACCGATCGGTTCAGTTGTGAACCGATCATTTCAAGTTGCGAACCGGTTGCTTTTTGTGGAAAATTCTCGAACCCTTCTACTCCTGCTTTAGTCCCATATTTCCGGACACAGAGAACCCTGTCCCATGACCCGCCTATATATATAGGGGTATTGGGGGCTTCTCAAAGTACAACTCAATGCAAGCCGGTTGCTTTGCGAAGTTGTCGTTCTCTCTGGTTTTGGTAACCGTGAGAGATCCCTAGCAAGTGCTTCCCGCAAAAGGGAGGTGCAGCAAGGGAAGGACAACTGCAGTTGCAACTGGTAGCAGGAGAGTGTGTTGGCGACTAGTACATCAATAGGAGGGTGTGACTCCTTCCACTTCCTTGTGGGACAAGGAGTGTGGAGTTCCAGGTGGTCCGTGTGGACTACTACAGAGGCGGGAGGACACTACCGCTCAGGAGGACAACTGTCATCCGACAGTCCGGTAGGAGGAGGAGGAGTCAGTCCCAGTGCGACCAGGAGCTGCACAGACGCCGTCCAAGACCGGAGTTGAAGACCGCGCATTGTGCGAGGTATTGTCCCCGAGCAAGCCTCGGGACAAGGTATGATTCCACAAACCATCCTTTCCTATTATATAGACGTTGACGCGTTTCCTCGGTATGGGTTGGGGGAGAAATGTTTTTGTTTCCACTGCCTTCTCTGCCTCCCCTAAAACCCAACAATGGGCACACATAAAAAATTGATAGTTGGTCTAGGTAACCTAGAGCATCCTAGACATGTTAGGCCTGTAGGCACTAGTGTGGTTATAAGAGTGTTGTTTGGGCAATTAGAGTAATAATCTATCCAAAAACGGGGATTCTCAAAAGAGGAGTTGAAAGATTTAATAGCAATGGGAATTTAGGAAGCAATGAGTTAGTGGGAGACTTCTCAATCAGCTACTCAAATAGTACCAATTGTGCCACTCCGCTCTTCATGCAAGGTGAACCCCCCTACGAAAGAGGTGGTTGGTAGTGATCTTGTGTGCCCAACACCTAGGACATATGTTGTAAGTATTTTTATGACATAGTAGTCTTTGCAAGATGGTATGTTTAGGTGTATATATATAACACTATGCAAATTTGTTGGGGTTGAGTCCATGTTGTCTATTACAAAAATATTTCATTGTTGTGGGTGATGCTTATCCACCCCTAACCAGTTCCATCCGTCATGGTGATCCAGAACCCGTTGATGCAATTCATGTGTGCCTGGGGCTTATCAATGGAACTTGGAAGAAGTATCCACTTCCATATGACCACCCTGACACTGAGACGATAGGTTAAGAAGAAGGTGACATTGTCACATGGCCCAATGTGGGAGTTATCTATATTAATCAAGTTGTATGGTAAATTTAAATTATGTTTGTATCTATATATACAAAAAAATTAATTTGAAATTATATGCATGCATGATATAGGGACTAAGAAACCCCTTAGAGGTTGTCCTCCTCCACCTCCACCTCCTTCTCAATTACCTGGTTGGCTTGCACAAGACCTATATGACTCAAGAGATCCACAATGCAGGGTTATGGTATAATTTGTAGGAGAACATGAATAAGATTTACCTAGTATGGTTTCTATTAAGGATGACATTGTAGGACAACATAGTGATACTACTATATTTCTACTACATGATGTCGAGTTTTTTTCATTTAGCTTGGTTGAATACATATGTGATAGAAATTTGGATATGGTGAGATCTTATATAGGTATATAACTCATTTTATATATGGTGATCTATTTTCTTATATATTAATGCATACACAATATATGTTTTGTAGCCACTTACATAAGATCTGTATAGAGTTTTCAATTACCCATGTGGGATTTATAGTTGCATCCTTGATCAGTCGTGTACCCTTAATACATTACCCTATACTGCTCTACCATAATAAATTGTTTTGGTAAAAAAGAGTTTAATATTTGCTCCATACAATGTTGAGTAAGTTTACCTACTTTGCTTCTAATTTTTACTTAAGAAATTACATTCCGTTGTAGATTTTGAGTTATATTGTTTTTGGCTTCTTATCACTCAGGAATAACATCATTGTCCCCACGACACTAATTATTTGTTATCAAGATCTTAAGGTGAAAAAATAGATGATAGGGGACACCATTTGAAAAGGACATTATTCACATGAGAAATTTTTTATATTTATATCGGTTAACATATATATATATATATATATATATATATATATATATATATATATATATATATATATATATATATATATATATATATATATATATATATATATATATATATATATATATATATATATATATATATATTACATGACTATTTACTATGTCAATTCAATGTCTTACATTAACGTATAGGGCTATAAAATGTTACAAAAAATCTAGAGGAAAAGAGGACATGAAAAAGAAAGTGATAGTTTGGGAGAATGTTGAGGTTGTTTTATGACTCCAATGCATATTTGTGCCAACTATGCTTACTATTGATTATTAACATTTTGTATGTTGAAATTTATAATGTTTTGTATAAGACAACATTTGGGTGTGCGCATACTGCGTAATGTAGTATATGGAAATGATTGTCAGATATGCGGTAGTAGACATTGATGAGATAGATAATATAATCCATATATATATATATATATATATATATATATATATATATATATATATATATATATATATATATATATATATATCATTGATCATCATAAGTATATAGTCTCATTAGATAATATGAACATATCAAACTTATTAATTATATACACCATTCTCTTTACATGTGTTTAAAATAAGAGACTTCGATATGTGAGAGAAACTACTAGATGTACACATGCCCTATAAAAGAGAACAAGTATTTGAGATAGGAGAACAGTGGTCAGAAGCCTTTAAAAGGGAAGTGAATTTTGAATTTGATTGGGGTGAAGAAGATGAAGAAGAACGTTGAATTCTAATACAAGTGTTGCTTATGATGTCTTGCAACTCTAAATTTGCTGCATGCATATGTGAATGATGATATATATATATATATATATATATATATATATATATATATATATATATATATACATGTATGTGAATGTGAAGATCAATGAATAAATGTTTCTACATATCATGACAATGAACTTGGTATATACTAAATGGAAGGTAAGATGGCTGCGGGAGCATAGTTCCAGGCGACTGAGGGGGCGATTCCGACAATCTTGGCAGAGAATGCGAACTACCCTTCAGGGATCAGTGTGGTCGCTAACAAGGATTCTGATAGCTCTAAGGATCTGGAAGGGGGTTCAAAGTGAAACTCTACTTCAACCTCCTCAATCCAGGTTGCGCCGACGGTGAAATCATGTGTGGATCTGGTAGTAGTGAAGGAGAAGACCGCTCTAGGTAAACTGGATAAGGTTGATGTTGATCTAATTGATGGGAAACTAGTCCACCCCAAGAGCATAGAGGAGAAGAATATAAGAAGATGGAAGCTGATGGCGGCGGGTTGCGTGGTTAGGTTGCAACCAAACTGGTCGATACTTGTCTGTCATTTTACCCAAATCAGGAAAGGCAAAGGCTCGATTGAAGTAAGGTCAAATGGGAAGGGCTTCTTTATAGTCATATTCTACAACGAAGATGAACTTCACACTACGGTGGAGGAATGCCCATGGTTTGTTGTTGGGAAGTTGCTCATTATCAAAAAATGGGAAAGAGGCAATCCATTTAAAAAGCTAAAACTAACTGAAATCCCTATCTGGTTGAAGATCTTTGATTTACCATTGGAGTTATGGGACTATGGATGTTCAACAGAGTGGGTTATGTACTTGGCAATCCTTTCTAAGTGGACAAACTCACTTCTGAGTTTACTAGACTAGAGTACGCAAGGATGCATGTCTTGATATCATCTAACTTCTCCTTCCCCAAAAGTTTGGAGATACAAAGTGATGATGGCCAGACTGATAATATATCCTTCTAATATGAATGGGAGCTCATTAGATGTTGAACTCGTGGGAACTTTGGCCATGAGCAATCCCTATGTGAGAAAAAATCTATGCCATTTCCAAAACTTAAAGCTACGAAGATGACGAAATGGCTACCCAAAACTCATTAGGAGAAGAACGTGGAGGAAGTGGAAGTCTTCTGTGATGCTTTTAAGGAGGCAGTGTAGATGTGGTGATGGAGGATTTATCAGTTGGGAGTTTTGTGATGTTAGAAAGTTCATTTGATGGGAACTCTATGTCATTAGGAAGTCTGCATGTGAAGGGGGTGTCGCCGATAGTTACCCCAGTCCCCTCCCCAACTTGGTAAGTTAATAAAAGGAAGTCTAAATCCCCCCTCGTGTTCATGCTCAGCCAATTTTTACATCAACGAACATTCAAATTTCCCCAAATAGGTTTCGACTTTTGGCTAATTTGAATGATGGGGGTGGAGCAGGATCAGTAGAGAGTAGTGGTGCAAAGGGTTTTAATTCTATAACTATTTATCCAAATGGTTAGCTCACTCACTGTTATTTCTTGGAATGTGAGGGTCATTCAGAACAAGCTCCATCGCATTTAGAAAGAGTTGTAGGAAAATAATGCAGACTTATATATTATTATTGAGTCAAGAGTTGCTATGTAGGATGTGGATATTGTGATTCAATCTCTGTGGTCGGGTGCTAATTTTATCTCAAATTTAGAGTTCTACTCTTATACACGTATTATCCTAGTGTGGAACAACCCTGTCATTAATGTGAGCAAAATTTGTTATAATGAATAGATGATCCATTGTGATTTGTGTATAGGTGATTCAAACTCTCTTCTAACTACAATTTCGTGATAGGAGTCTCCTATGGAGTTTTCTTAATCAACATAGTACTTCCTCTATCCCCTGGTGTGTCCTAGGGGATTTCAATGCAGTCAGATTTAACTATGCGAAAAATGGCCAACATTCATCTTTAGCTAGAAGCATGGAGGATTTCAATCAATCTCTCTTTGTGATAGGTTTGCTTAAGGTTCCTTCTAAAGGAAATTTCTTCATTTGGGACAGCAGAAGTAAAATGGGTCATAGTACATGATCTTAAATTGAAAGATGTTTTTGCAATCTTCCTTTTATGGTTGTGTTCACTTCTCTTTGGGGGAAAATCATTCCTAATCTAGTGAGTGACCACTGCATTCAAGGTTTACATCTAAATGCAAGTAAAAGATCTGAGCTCCATTTAGATTCATAAATGCTTGGGTTAACCATCCTTGTTTTCTTGATGTCATAAACAAGTCTTGGTATAGTAGCTGTCGTGGGGGTGCCTCTTTGTTAATAGTTTATAGGAAATTCAAAATCCTTATTTCTGATTTGATTAAGTGGAATAAAAAATGTGTTGTAGATTTTTCTTCAATTGTGAGAGAGCTAAAAGACAAATCTCTTTTTCTTCAATTGTGAGAGAGCTAAAAAATATCTAGAGTGTTGTGGTTAAAAGAAGGCAATATAAATACATCTTTCTTCTATGCCTCTTTGAAATTGAGGAGGATTCATAATAGTATTTTCTTGTTACATGATGCTAATAGAACTATGAAAGATCTGGAAAAGATTTGTAATCATATTATTCGATACTATTCTAGTGTGTTTAATTCCACTTCGAAGGACCTGGTGAATTGGGATGAAAAGTGGGTGCTTCCCTCTATCTCTAATGATCAGTTCGAGGTGCTTAGAATTCTGGTCACTAAAGAAGATATTGAAAAGGTGATTAAAAGTATGAACGGTGATAAAGAACTGGTCCTGATGGATTAAATGCTTGTTTCCTTCAAGCATGCTAGAGTATTGTAGGTGAGGAAGTCACCAAAGCTATTTTCAATTTTTGCGAGTCTGGGAAGCTTCTAGGTGAGTGCAACAAATCCTTTGTTACCCTTATCCCCAAGATTATAGGATCCACTTCTCTTAAAGATTTTAGGCCCATTTCTTTATGTAATATAATGTTCAAGATTATTACGAAAATCATGGCTAATTGTCTAAGTGGTGTTCTCTCTGAACTTATTGACTTAAATCAGGTTGCTTTTATCAAGGGGAAAAATATTGTGGATGCAATTCTCTTGGATAATGAACAATTGAGTTATTTTCCTTCTGGGGGTAACAAACTTTGTGTGAAAGTTGATCTATCATAGGCCTATGATATGATTTGTAGGGATTACATTTTATTTATCATGAAGAGAATGGGCTATTCAGATTGTTGGCTTCCCTAGATCTCAGTCTATTTTGATACAACTATGTTACAAGTCCTTGTTAATGGGTCCCCCTCTTCCCCATTCCAAGCATCAAATGGGGTAAGTCAAGGAGATCCTCTAGCCCTCTATTTGTTCATTTTGGCTATGCAGGGTTTTTCCTCCTTAATCAATTCTTTTGTCAAGGATGGGTATCTGAAGCAGCTTAAAGCCTCCAGCAATTTTGGTGTTTTGCACATCATTTTTGCAGATGACCTTTTAGTTTTCTCTCAAGTTACTGTTCCCAATGTACAAGCCATCTCTGATATTTTCTCATGCTTTGAGAGGATATATGGTCTTAAACTGAATAAGATGAAGAGTCAAAGTTTCTATAGCAAAGGTGTGGTCCACAGTGATGAGCTCAGTGCTATTCTAAATATAGCCTCCTGTGATCTTCCTACCAGGTACCTTGGTCTTCCACTGTTCATAGTCAGACTCACTAGATCCATGTGTGCACCCATTTTTGATAAAGTTAGAAAGAAGTTGGATACGTGGAAAAGTAGATTACTATCCTTCTCTAGTAGAATTTAACTTGTTTTCTCTACTTTAGCTTCGTGCCACATGTTCTGGTCTGTTGCATTCCAACCTTCCTAAGAGTGTGACCTTAGAGATGGAAAGGATTATAAGAGACTTCTTATGGAATGATAATGAAAAGCAAAAGCATATTCATACTATTTCTTGGGATGCTATTTGTAAACATAATGCTAAGGGTGGTCTTGGTATAAGGTTTTTGGAGGACTGGTCCCAGGCTGGAATCCCTCTAGGTGAAATGGGTTCATGAGAGGTATATTCAGGAGGGTTCTATCTGGATGGCGGAGAGTAAATCTAGCTCTTCATGGTTGTGGAGAAGGCTCTTTATATATAGAAATCTCCTTAAAGTCAATATTGATTTTTGTTTGGGAAATGGCATTGTTTCTCTCTTGTGGTTGGATCCATGGTTGCCTTTTCATAAATCTCTTTCTGATATTTGTGATCAACAACCGATTAGACGATTCGAACATGGTCTGATTTTAAAGTGGATTCATGTCTTGTGGATGGGGAATGTGTTTTTCCTAATATAAGAGGAAACGAGAAGGTGATACAGTTTCTAAAAAACTTCTCAATTATTTTGAATGGTCCTGATTGTAATAGTTCGTTCAAGCACAGGGATGGTTGGAACATTGTGAGGAGATGCAACCATAACGTGGCTTGGTCCAAGTGGGTTTGGAATAAGGATATACCAAGGAATTGGTCTTGTTTCTTATGGAAATGTTTTCATCATCATCTTCCTACACTGGACTTCTTAAAAAGAATGGGTTTTAGCCTTGCTTCTTGTTGTTGTTTTTGTATGAAGCATGAAGAAGACATGACTCACTTTCTATTTAACTGCTCATTTATTGAAGATGTATGATGTAGATATGAAAGGATTTACAACTTTTCTCCAAGGGATCTCAATAGGCTTCTGAACTTAAGTGGGGAAGAGAAACTTGTTGCTATTGCACTCACTTATCAGTTATGGCTGGAGAGAAATTCAAATATCTGTAGGGGTCATGGTTCTAAAGTTGAGGTTGTTTGGTAAAGATGGTATACAAAAACTAAGAGCCTTTGTACCAATGTTCCTTTTTGCTTTGCTCTCCTTTCTCTGAAAGCTTTGGTCATATGTCTCTGTTTTCCATGTGAAAGAGGCTTCTGAATCTGCTGTAGTTGACATCCAAGTGTTCTGGTTATGCTACTTCTTCTCAATACTTAAAGTTTCTATCTGATATTTTTTTTCAGTAGGCTGAGTTGTTTGATGGCTTTCTCTAACCTTCTCTCCTTTGATCTTTGGAGGCCTGGCCTTTCTTCGGCTTTATGTCTGGTGGCTATTTTGAAGTTTTTTTGGTGGTTGGGCTTTTCTTGTTCTTTTTCATATACTCTTGTACAATTATTGTTGTTTTCTTTCTCGTTGGTTTCTTCCCTTGGCACCCTGCCTTGGGTCTTTTTATAAAGTTTACAAAAGTAATGAGAAAAATCAAGACGCGTTTACATAAAAAAAACTTGGTATATACTTAAATGAAATAATGTGTGTGTGAATGAATATGAAGATGAATGAATTATGATTGCCCATGTGATGAAATGGAAATGGATAATAAATACAATTATCTGCATATATATTATGTTTATTATTTTAAGTTTGGTGGCCTATTGTTAAGCTAAACTCACAGGACATTGTTAACCTATTTTTCAGAACTGAATTGTCAGTTCTACATCCTGTTGACCAGTCGAGCAACAAGCTATATGCCTACCATTTAAAAAAAAGACTTACTCATATATTGTATCAAAAAAACCAACATTATATGCCCAAATCATCAATTTTAGTAAAATAACTAACATTAAAGGGAAAAACCAAAAAGACCGTGCTGGAAAACGATCTTGTTGGGTAGTGTGTCGTAGTCGTTGGTTTTTTAGATATAACTATCACTTTACATCAAAATTTCCAATTATTTGGGTTGCACTTGGCATTATACATCATGATAGGTGTCAGTTTATTACCAACTGATGATGTAGGGTGCTTTACTAGTTACAAATGTGACCTGGTCTGGCTCTTTTGATGTATGTTTTTGTCATGCAATAGACTACTAGGACCCCAATCTATATCAGTTTCTTTTTTCCACACAATCGACGTTAGATCTCTAATGTTAGTTTTGCCTTCCCCAAAGAACCGACATCTTAGATATGTGGCTAAATTGTCTCTCACTTAGGTGTCGATTTTTAATCGATGTTATAGAGTTGTTCTAACTGATGCCAAAGATTGTTTCTATAATAGTTTCATGTCAATTATATTTATTTTGATTAATTTATAACTGCCAGTACTGCTTACTTATGGATGGGGATGCGATGTCCCCTAGAGTTGAATAATAAAAGGACTAAAGAGAAGAAAGCAAAGGATTAGAAGACTTTCAAGTGCCAACTGGTGGGGTGCCATCTATGTTAGGTGATCATATTATTTATAATATTTCCTTTTATTTTTAAGATATCACATATTTAAATGCTAGATGTTAGACTTGATAAAGAAGTCATATGTAGTTTTCTCATTTCTAGAATAATGTTTGAATCTTTTTAAGACAATAAATGATGATTTACTATTTATTTGCAATGCTTATTGGAATTTTACATCCCCCATCAAGATAAAAGCTTCCATTCAATTACATTACATATTCAAAAGTTGGTTGTTACACCTCAAGTATGTAGTCCCACATAACTTGCTTATTTAGAAAGCAGGGTTCTTGCTAAGAAAGAGTGTGAACCCAATCTCATGAATTTCTAGTGCAAATGATAATTTAAAGCTGATTTCTTTATTTTACCAAACATACACTCAAGTACATCACTACCTACATTCCAATTCATAATCGAACATCTTTTGCTTTTCAAATAGTCAATTGTTTTAAAATATTTTGTAATTTACTCATATGGAACATGGGTTAACATTTATCAACACATTTCTTTTGTTTGTTGTAATACGTTGTATGGGGTATTGCAAGTCATCATATCTTGGTCGTAAATATCTAGTTAATATTACACAAAAATATATCAAATGTCATGAAGGTGATAATCATATAATGTGATATCTCCTTTAGACATGCTAACAACTTCAAGTTTGTTTTATGACAACATAATCATTACACCCATTTTTTTAATTTTACAAAGTGATTTATCTTGTAAAACCTCTTTTCATGCATTCTCACACTGAGTTGCTAGTTAATTAGATAGTTACTATAATAACACTTAGATATAGCTTTCATATCTATCTTAACCAATTTTTTGGACATTAACTTGATGTTTTGTGTTAAATGTGTTGAACATATGTAGCTTGTCCTACTTGGTTTTGTAATGGATCAACACACCATGCTTTGAGTAGAACTTCTCAATGTTTTTTGTGGCCTAAGAAACACTTAAACTCCTGTGATTATTGTTGGAAACATTTATTTTGAAGTAAAAATTGACTATATCCATTTCCACCACCATTTCAATGATTTTAAGAATATACTAAAATATTATATTGTAAAGTTCATTCTGTTAATGTTTCCTATGGATAGTAAGTACCTTAATTGCACATGAGTGTGTACATCCAATCAATAGCTCTTGGGAAAATGTCCATCAAATAAAACATGTCAAAGCATGTGAACCTAGGCCATGGAAGAGAATATAATGTAAAATTGATCTTTCAAACGAGTCACCAAATAAATTTAAAAGTATGTTCACTGATATCATAAAAATAATAAATTAAAAAAATTAACCAACATAGTGAAAATTTATTGGAATGTGTGCTAGAATACTAGAAACTTTTAACAAAAATGTAGGGACAATAAGGTTCCACAAAATCATAAAATTTAGGCCTCCATAACTTTTATATGAGACAATACATTTTTAACATAAATTACTTAGTTATAGGCATGTTTTACTACATTACTGTATTTAAATTTACTCATACACCCACTAATTGGTTGTTACAATTTGATATTTATACACATATATGCATTATCCCAAAAAAAAATTTTAGAAAATTATCATAGAGAGGAACATGACTAGCACATCATCAAGATTTTTATTGGGTAGTAATGTTGGATTCATAGATACTATATTCACATGTTGAAGTTGCACATGTTGTATTGATTTTATATGATATCAAGTTTTCATACTATAATTGAAATAAAATTTATTCTAATGCCAACCAAGATAGCAAATATAAACCCTAAAAATTCACATGTAATATAATAATGTGATGTATAAATTGTATATTCACTTCAATCCAAAGTAGATTCAAACACAAAACATGTCTGTGACAAAATACTTGAAACATATAATATGACACAAAAATGAAAAAACACTTTAAATGAACTATCACATAAGTTTCTAGTAATCAATCATATAGAAATTAATCTTATTGAAGATATTTTTTGGCAATGTTGTTGTAGTAAATAACATCTATCATTTATGTTACATATCTCTACTTATTGTATTAAAAGTTGCAACACATATCATCATCATCAACAACAATGCATAACTAGAGTCAAATCCTTAAGATATAAATACTTTATATGTTATCTCTTTAGAATAACATATAAGATAATAGTGAGAGAGAAAATATACCTTTTAAAGTAGCAATGCATAACCTTACATTATAGTAAATGAGAAGTGACAAAGAAACAACATAATATTTTAATATAGGTAGAATGAACGTACCAGTGAATAAGACATCATTTTCTATTGATCATATACAATCATCATAAATTTGTTCTTTGTTGTCAGAATCCATACTTCTATTTCAACCATGTTCAAGATCATTAGTATGATTATTGTTGGAAAACTAGCATGGATTTTTCATTCTTCTTGCTATGGTATCTCACATTTTACCATGTCAATCTGAATTAAAGTTCTTATTAAATGTTATAGAACAGAATATTGACTACCTCAAAAATAACTCTTTTCCTGTAGATGATTAAATTCCATGAAGTCATCTATTCCATATGAGAACTACAAATATTATGCATTGAGTGTATGAGAATGTCTTAAACAATCATTATTCCATGCGTAATTTTAAATTTTATTAGAGGCTACTAATATATCCACTATCTAGAACATTTATTTTTTAGTAGAGTGACTATATGACTCTATTCATATTTTAGCTAGTGTTGAAAGTGTAGAAAGAGTGTGAGATAGTTAGGGTTGCATTATGGTATACAAAAAACTACAAAGAGCTTTTCAGTTTTGTAAAAATAGATCAATAACATCATTGCATACCTTTTGACAACTCATTTTTTCTCACTTGGTAGAAATTCACAGTTAATGTAAATTCTTTAGCCAATGATAGAATTTGTATCACATCATACCCATCTTCCACATATTCACTTATTTTTTCACGTTGTATCACCTATTTCATACATCTATTTCTATCCACTTCCCCCCAGTTCAGGCTCTTCTACAAATAAAGCTTCTTTCACAATGAAAGTGCAACTTATCATTCAAATATATATTAAATATGATGTGTTTTGATAAATTATCCAATTAAATTATCTGGAATTAAATTTCCCTCTTTAACAGCATTTTCCAGACAAATCTAAGAGAGAACCTCCACTTATTCTTTTGTGCAAGTTTTCTCCAATTTCATCAGAACATTCCTGAAATCATTCGAACAATGAGAAAATCCTTTATTCCCTAGGATGACACCCAGGTGGATCAAAGCCACCTGTTGGTGGCATGTGGATAGATTCCTTGGTCCTTGATCTAGGAGTTCCAAGCGTTTGGAAGCCCCACTCGTCTCTCTTGAAAGCAAAGAAATGACCACCTTTGTCTTTATTTTTGTATTTCATGGGATCATAGGATCCATTCTCTGACATCACCTTCTCTGAGAGATCTGTAGAATGGTAACTACTCAAATAACAAAATCTTCTATTTCTATTTGTTATAACTACTTTGCTTATCTTCTCATTGTTGTCTTTTTCATATTTATGAAAGAATTAGATCTAGTTTTAAAGGCATACTTCTTCTACTCGTTGATCTTGGTCACTCATGATAGATCTCCACTATGGGAGGTTCTTAGGCGATCATGACCACAACACAACTAAACATTAAGATATTTGGGGCCATGACAGGAAAGTCACAGACATCTTCAACTACAAAATCCCACCTAAAATAAAAATAACTTTTTATCTTATTTTCATGTTTTATGTATTATAATTATCCTCAATCGATCGATTTCCTCACAACCAAATAGTGTTTGATACTAGTTTATTCGACAGGATGTCAGTGTGAATCCTTCCACATTGATAACTTGATCATTAGATCTGATATCTGGTTTTTCTTTTTATTTTCTATTTTCTTACCTAGTATGGATAATCACTTTGTTTACACTATGTCTCTCACGGTAAATATTTTCTCCTCATTTTAAATACAAAATGTTGTGGCGAATCTGAACAACTTTTTATTTGCATATGATATTTCACTATATCAAAAGGGTGCAACTTTATTCCCCAAACATCCCTCTTTTATTCCTTTGATTAGGAAGGATGGGACAGACAGGAGACTCCGTTAGAGAGTATAACCGAATTGATCTGAGTCAAACACCCATTATTCTATTTCAAGGAATGAGCATCGAAAAGATTGTTTATTTTTTCTATTTTCTCCTACTTGATGGGAATAGGGTGGCTGATCATATACCACCCACTCTGGGCATGTAGATCAAGGCAATCCACAATCCCTCTCCTCCCTTCTTTTTCTTTTTCTTTTTTCTTTCTCTTTTATTGGTGTGTCTTGATCTTGATCTTCTTTTTCCATTTTGGATACATATGTCCCAATGGATCAATGTTTTGTCCACACTTTCCATCTAGGGTTTTGTTTTTGTTTCCTCATTAAAAAAATAACAAAACCAATGAAAAAGGGATGAGTAGAACAAGTTGGTTGGAAAAAATACTCTGATCATTTCTAGAAACATGACGATGTTATTTCTTTATTTTCATAATTTTGAATCATCTATTTTCTTATGAAATTACTAAAAACATCACATGCACTTCGTACTCCTATAAACCCACACATCATGGAATTGGTGACAACCTCTCATTGGATCATTGGACATGATGCAGGATGCTAGTAGAAGTATTGGCACAATGTTAAGTTGGTTGTCCGAAGGCCTTGAAAAATCCCACTGTCTTGGCACTCACAATTGATATGCATGTGATAGTAAAGAGGTGTATTGGGAGAAGTGCCTTTGCCATCTAAACAAAAGTTACCCCTCAATTTGTTCTATCCATCCATAAAGAATATAAGGACCCACGCATCATATAAATTTCAAGCTTGAGTGAGGACATAACATGAACCCGAATTCATGGTCTCAAAGGGGGGATATCTACCACCTATGCATATATCTTGTCTTCATTGTTGAAATAAACTTGAGATTGTTGCATACCATTCTTGATGTCCAGATTCAAACAATCTTTTTTCAAAAATTAACAGTATCAAACAATCTTCTTCAAATATTAACAATCTCAAAGATTGACAATCTCAAAGATTGACAATCTCAAAGATTGACAATCTCAAAGATTAACAATCTCAAGAAAACTTTTTTAAGGATTAACAATCTCAAACAAACATTTCAAGGAACAAACAAGCTCAAACAATATTTTTTAAAGATTAACAATATCAAATAATCTTTTTTAGAAATTAACAATTTCAAGGATTCACAATCTCAAAAAGGCTTTTAAAATATTAACAATATCTAAAATTAACAATCACTAAGATTAACAATTTAAAAAAATCTTCTTCAAAAATTAAACAATCTCGAATATTAACAATCTAAAACAAGCTTTTTCAAGGGTAATAAACTAAAATTGGGAATACATCCTTATAAATTGGATGAATATGAGGCTTCCTCCACGTTTTGCAAAGACACCCTTCTCCAATGTTGGGTACGCCCCAAAATGGACCTAGATTTTGACCTTAAACTAATCCCACATTCACTTTTGGATTCTCTAGGGTCGTAGATCATGAGCTAAAAGTAGCCCAATAATACACTCCATATTCCTAAACAAGTTCTTGGAATATGACCTAAAACTATATCACATCCTCTTGATGAACGCCATGAAAAGGAGAAGCCAGGTCGTTGCCCCCGTCCTTGTCAACTATTCCTCACAAGAACAATCCAGAGAAAGCCCTCAATCTAGGAGAAAATTAGGATTTCATGATTGTTTCCAAGTGTTTAAGCTTGGTAGCCCCGTCAGATGAGGATTCCCTTGGGATGAATGGATATTAATGAAGCACATATGTTGGATCATAAAGGGCCACCTTACTCTTGATAAACCACTTAAACCCCCACCTTCCATATTAATTTGAATTATTGTTTTGGAGCACCTCCCAGTGGAACATCATTTCCACCATATTTAATTTACTCACCAAGGCATTACCAAAATTATTTTGGTACATGTGTATAAGTTCCTTCATACAGTCAAAGCTAGGGGAAGTAAAAACCACCAAAAAAGTAATAACAATAAATAATTACATGTTTTTTTCATCATAGAAGAACTGTGAGAAATCTGGGAGCATACCTTCCATATGATCCCCCACCGAGAAGAAGGACTGTTAAATTTCTTGACTGACATAATGTATGAAAGGAACTCATCTTGAGACATATTCTATTTTTCTCATAACGTTACATGCTACTTTTGAATCGTGCTAATGTTTAATGCAGGACATTATGGGAACAACAAGAAGCTTGTAATCACCTGGTCTTTGGAACTATTCAATTAAGATGGCACAAAACGTCAATATGATGGTATCTCTAATGGGGATGTCATCCACAGCAAGCAAGACAAATCGGAAGATGGGTTGTAAGGTAAGCAAGTTGTTTTTGTGCCTTAAGCTGCAGTTTTCCAAGAACGACCTCATTTTGAGTAGCCTTTCAACATGCATTTATATCTCAATCAAGATCGGCCTACACAGGAGGATGAAACTACCTATGGTTCGCTAGACAAGGATCCATGCACACAAGTTTAGCTGCACCATTCTTCCCATACAACTTTTGGGGCTCACATTATACATATCCAAAAACACTATAGATGGGGCTCTACTAGAGTTTTCCCTTTGGAAATGTGGGGTCTATCCCAACACCTCAGTAGGAGGTAATTCCCTTCTTTATAACTATGGGATAAACCAAAGGAAAGAAGAAAGAAAAAGTAGCCACAACCACATAAGTTGGGCCTCAAGCGGCAGACACATCATAAAGGTTCAAATGTAGTATCTGAATGGTTGGAGACCATTCTCGATCCTACACTCCATTTATCCACCACCCCATTCCTCGTACAACCAGTACATAGGTGGAGGGTATGGATTCTTTCCACCAGTATAAATTGTACTGCCAACAACAATGAGACTGCTAGTTATACCTATGGTAGTTTTACATCAAGAATTTGTTGCACAAGAACCTACCGTCATAGATTCCATATTTCTCAAGATCATGCAAAAGATCATATTGCAAGAAGGAAAGAAGGACAATGGGAAACCATTTCCACTTTCGAAATGAGACACTCATTAACAACTTCTACATGCCTAAATTCCATAAGTATACTGGATATGATCGCCATCATCACATGGGACAAGATGGCCAAAAGATTCATCGATCACTATGTCTGGAATCTGGACCAAGTACCAGCCAAGTAGGACCTAGAGGAACTCCTACAAAAGATGGATGGCAACAAATAAGCAAGCCATGAACATGGTGATTCAATTTTCCTGGTCGGCTCTCACTATGCTCTTATGCTTACAAAGCTATAATACCTTCCCAGTGATCATAAAAGTAGGTGTACATATTGGAAATTCAATTAAAAGGGGTCTATGTGAACATAGGCCTCTCTTTCCAGTCATCTCCTACCTTGTCAATGTTGGGTTTTAGGGGAGACAGAGAAGGCAGCGGAAACAAAAAAATTTCTCCCCCAACCCATACCGAGGAAACGCGTCAACGTCTATATAATAGGAAAGGATGGTTTGTGGAATCATACCTTGTCCCGAGGCTTGCTCGGCGACAATACCTCGCGCAATGCACGGTCTTCAACTCCGGTCTTGGACGGTGTCTGTGCAGCTCCTGGTCGCACCAGGACTGACGACTCCTCCTCCTACCGGACTGTCAGATGACAGTTGTCCTCCTAAGCGGCAGTGTCCTCCCGCCTCTGTAGTAGTCCACACGGACCACCTGGAACTCCACTCTCCTTATCCCACAAGGAAGTGGAATGAGTCACACCCTCCTGTTGACGTACTAGTCACCAACACACTCTCCTGCTACCAGTTGCAACTACAGTTGTCCTTCCCTTTCTGCACCTCTCTTTTGCGGGAAGCACTTGCTCGGGATCTCTCACGGTTACCAAAACCAGAGAGAACGAAAACTTCACAAAGAAACCGGCTTGCATTGAGTTGTACTTTGAGAAGCCCCCAATACCCCTATATATATAGGCAGGTCATGGGACAGGGTTCTCTGTGCCCGGCAATACGGGACTAAAGCAGGAGTAGAAGGTTTCGAGAATTTTCCACAAAAAGCAACCGGTTCACAACTTGAAATGATCGGTTCACAACTGAACCGATCGGTTCGGCCATTGAGCCGATCGGTTGGACCTGAGTCGATCGTTTGGGGCACTCCAACCGATCGGTTGGTGCCCTGAACCGATCTGTTCATGGTCCTAATCTGGCTCAAAAAGACTTTCCTTGTTTCGTTCCCAATTGGTATCGAATACCAATGTTATTCCCAATCGAATTGGGCAACTTGAAACCAAAGGAAAATTCTTGCCGACATGACTTTCCCAACTGGTCGGTTGCACCAGTTGAGCCGATCGGTTCAACTCTTGAACCGGTCATTTCAACCTGGGCATGAGCCGATCGGCCTGGACACTCCAGCCGACTGGTTTAGCACCTCAGCCGACCGGTTCATCACATGAGCCGATCGGTTGGGAGCACAGGTTTGGAAAAATCAGTCAATTGCGATTTCAATCAATCCGATACTCCAATCAATGCGTACAACACCTTGAACCATATGATATTGAGCTATCGACTGATTGAGTGTTTAATTGAACTACTAAACTCCTTTAGTAATCAATCTAAACATTGCTTTGTGGACAAAACTCCTCTTCCAGGTTAAATCCTATGTGTGTGACCCTGCAGGTCCATTTCACGTTGGCAGTAAAGTCCATAACACTTATGACTTCACAAGCAAAGAGTGGTGCCTAGTCACACATCATTGCTACCCAAGTGAAAGTAGAAAGTTGGAGAACAACTTTCATCCTACAATCCGTGAATGGTGTTACAGTGAATGTATAATTCCTTTGTCACTGATATCCCGAATGAACTCGAGGCATGGAACAGTCATCCTGTCAACGTTCATTCACTTTCTTGATCTCAGAGTAGATTGAACGAGATATGTATGACATCAATATCACATACTGATTCACACATGCGTGCGCACGCCTATCTCAATCCTACTCATCAAGTGGCCTTGGATATCAAACTCCCTCAGGAGGGACAAATCCCATATCTATCACTCACCCCTCAAAAGCCCCATGTGTCAAAGCCACCCAATCATCACCTTTATAACAACCCATGTTTCAGGACTGCGTTTGATGATGTCAAAGTGTGCCCAACGACATGTGTTGAGTGCAGTGATTTCAGGTCTAAGAATCACACTCACCACCATCACTGCGAGTACTGACTGTGACTACCATCTCATGGTTCCATGTGTCAAACTCACGGTGGGTCTGTCCGGTACACTTGTTCTCTAACAAGTACCTATGTGTTTGGTTTGATATCTCTATATCATGACTAATGAGATTCTGTCATCAACCAACACCACAATCTAGTCTTGTGTGTCATTGCTGTCTATCTACCTTCCACAATGACATCCGACTAGGGACATAACAAGAATGTACAAACTCTTAGCATCCGTATGATCTCATTGTTCAGGTCCTCAACCTGAAAGCATACGTCATTGAGTACTGTCATTCTCTAGACATTCAATCTGTTCTGTCACTATCTCATATGACTGAACCAGAATGAATTGGAAGCTTGCCTTTGATGTTTATCAAATCAATCTTAATGTATCCCACCAATCATCCCATGATTGGCTCTCAGGACATACATACCAACAGACTCCCACTTGCACTGCGAGCCAATCACCCTTGAATCATATTCATAGTGATTTTCAAACATGTCCCACATGTCACTGTGCTCTAGTGCCAACATAGTGAGTAATGGAAACACCTTGCCAAAGTCAGTATAAATTGCATGTCTCTCATCTCTTCGCTGTACGTCGCACGTATGAGATGGAGTTGCCGTAATATGCGATCTAGTATTCCATTGCTAACCTTTAGCCACATTGCATGATCAAGGATTCCAGACTTGTCATCAATGAGTGGAATATAAGTTCATCTCATGAACTATTAGATCCATATAGTATCCACTGTTGTTCTCTAACACACACATACTTGGCATTTCCCTTTTAAATGGCTTTATTGGAACACTTCCAATTATCAACAAACTTTCACTTTTATACATCTCATGTATATATTGCGATTAATTTTCTGTCTTTTCAGAAGTTCACATCAATGTAACTCTTTACATCGAACTCTTCCTCATCTCCATAGAACTAGTACTTCCCAAGTACTTATCAAGTTCTTATGGTATTCTAGTAACCCTTACTGGAAGTAGACAGACATCCACTCGTCATGTCCTCCATACGAGTTATCAGGATGAGCACATCATATTGCTATGTCCTACATACAAGATGATGAATGCATCTTATTCTTGCCATGTCAATACATACAAGATAATAGGATGATTGCATACATGATAGATCCATATCTATTCTTAGTGTTCACATTCTTCATAAGAATTGGACACTTGGCCTTGGGATACTAATATCCATATAACATGGACAAGTTTTCTCCCACTGAATCTGTGCATACTGAACCCTTCAGTACAGATTGCCAATGTATGCTATCTCTTTTCCAGGTCAAGATATTTGTCGAGAACTATCTCTATAGATCTCTATTCCTATCATATAGGAAACATCTCTATCATCCTTAAAGATAATTTCCACTTTTGGATTTCCATTCTAGAACAATTCCATTTCACATCAATATGTGGAATGTGAACACGCTCCCACTAAATCACAGATCCTTCTTTATCTTTGACATATCAGTCAAACCCTTCGACAATATCATCAAAGTAAAGATCCAATTTTGAGTTGCTTGTACTCAATCAATCACATTGATTAGTCCATTGTAACTTATAGACTTCATTTGCATTAATGGATTCATAAACCTTATAGGCTGTGTCACGTACACATCCTGATTTTATTCCTCAAAGGAATGCGGTTTTAGTATCCATATGCTAAATGTCTTAGTCATTAAGTTGCAATCAACAAGCATCATCCTTTTCAAAATGTTATCCATGTGTCTTAACACTTAAGACTTATTTGCACTTATGGATACAATCCAATGAGTGCTACCATCAAGGTCATACCTTATGGCTCACATGGAAGTCATTTAGGATGTAATGGTTCTATACCATAACTCAAAATCTGATTCCTCATATTCATCTAGATAGTTTACTCATCATATGAAAAACTCATCACATAGATGATTTAGGTGTACCTGTCAAGGATATATGAACTCACAACCCTTGTGGTTCTTAATGTCCTTTATTAGTGTGGGGTATTCTTTTATTAAGAAGAATTTAGTTATTTGATAATCATTCTCTAACTCCATAGAGTATGATTCCTTCTTAATTTAGACATCACTATGCCTTAATCATGAGTTCACTATGATACACTATCATAATCACTCATAAGGATCTCAAACATTTGGTCCAAGTATTTCATTCTTTGATCTCATCAAGAATTAATACTTTACCAAATTTGTACTTCATCTATGATAATCTTGAACACTTCAAGATATTCATATTGGTATTTCTCTAAACACCATTTGAAGTATTAGCATTTGTCCCAATAGGTATGTGAATACATCACATGTATTATACCTAATAGGATAATCATTCTCCCACTACCATTAGTGAAGATTGATTAATCATGTTCAAGATATTCATGTCTCTTACTGGTTCTCTAACCAAAAGAGTGTAGATTTATCCATCATATGGAAACTAGAAATGAATTTCTCATGATTAATGCTAATTTCATTGTTTGAGTTATCTATAACTTTAGGTATCATTTTATCTTATACATACTAGGTATTACAAGATAAACAAGGCATTGCCACAAAGATCATATCTTTGAGATTGAAACATCAACTTCATTAATTGCCATCATTGTCATAGAATATGCAATAATAAAGTGTTTCTATCTATTGGCAATATATGAAATAGCAGTTCTCAACTCTATTTCATGCCCTTTAGGCTGAAATAAACTGAAAGATGCTCCTATCTATGGCAGCAACACTTGCTCCAATGATGGGTATTTCTTTCTTGGTCCTTTCACAAAGGCCATCACTTCTTTGTGGATATTGCATATCATATATGACACATCCATATCTTGGTATCATATACCTCGGATAAAGAAGTGGTTCATTTCATGATACCTTAGGTGGAAATCTCCATCCCCTCCTTCATCTTCTTTTGTTCTTCCAGATATAGAGGGCAATCCCTCATACACCCTTTCCCCATGTGCCTTGAGGATGAAGACGGCTTGGATTGTCGGCTAGCATCAGAACACTTCTTAGCTTTGCCCTTGTCCTTGCCCTTAAGATTACCTTTTCTTTGATCATATCAAAGACTATGGTTTGTCTCTCTTCATCTTTGCCTCTACTATCCTCAACATGTCCAACAACTCTGTCAACGCTTGTCAAAGTTGTTCATGTTGTAGCTTATCATGAATTGTATGATTCTCACAACATTTGCAGTATCATACCAATAGCCAACTCTTGGCTCAGAGGGAATCCTTCTTAATCAGGTTTTCCACATACCCAATCACATTGAGTGTGCGAATACCTTACTGGATCTCCTTCTGTCATGACATACTAAGACAGTATCTTGGAGACATCATATGTCTCATGTTGTCTCTACAACTCATAGTTCAGAGAACACAACATCAAGCACTCCTCATCAATGTCATCCTCAGTATGCTTCCATAAGCATACTTTCAGCCATTGATGTGGTGGGAACGAGTTCATCTGGTTTTGGTATAACTAGGACTTAGAGCTTTCGCTCTTTGATTGAGAACACTTCTCATCATCATCCTAACCAGTCGTGGAATTATTCCCATTTAATTTGTTGGTCTCAAAGACCGATCGCAAATAAAGTGATTTGTTGATTAACCATTTATATTAACAAAAGGAAATATATGCAATTTTAGTCCAAAACTCATTTTTGACTTATTTGATTGATTTGAAAATTGACGATAAAAATTAGGCCTTTAATTAATTATCGCTCCCACTATTTTACTTCAAATTGATAGCCCTCACCATCAATTCGGAAGATTGCAGCGTACAACCTTCTAGTGGGCAAGATCCTGAAATCCTCTCAGCCATGAGTCAACTTTGGCTGATCGCCCACAACTTAGATCTCTCAGGTAGGCAACTTTTGCCAATTGCATCATATGCAACTCTTGTTGAATGAACATGCACAACTCCTTGCCATGAACATTCCTTGCCTCTGGGCTTAGATGCTCTAAGAATCACCAGTTATGTCTAACCCAAAAGCCGACACGGTAAACATGCACCCTGCTTTGGCAGAACCTACATGTCTAACCTTCACACTTCCACAAGATAGACGGCGCACCACGCTTTGGCGTAACCTACGCTTGGTCGATCAAGTTTGCCATGTGTGTCACTAATGGAAGGCATATAAGACTTAATATTTAATGAGGGATTTGGTTTTTATATACATATACATATCCAATCACCACAATACATAGTATGTATCATATACATGCTATATCCCACAGAAAACATGCACAAAATGATAAAAGCGATGATTATGGCCATCCTAATGTGATTCCTCGAGCTAAGAGGAATCAAGGTCATCTAGGTCTACATCACATGCAACCTGTACAAGATGAACTCTGTGCCTTGCCATCCGAGTTGATCAACTCATCACATGAATGATCTGTACTCTCCAGCTGGTCGTCTGGGTGCCACCAGCCGATCGGTTGGCTCCTCCAACCGATCGGTTCGCCTGGTCGTCGTGCATCTCGTCATGTCCGCCACCCGCTCGTCTCACTCCTCGAACCGGTCATCAACTGATCGGTTCACTCCTTGAACCGACCGTCTGGAAGGTCAACCGATCGGTTCACCCCTTGAACCGATCGTCTGAGCAGTCGTCTTGATGTCCGCCGGTCTTTGACATAACAGGATATAAAATCCTATTCTATTTATTACATTGCTTTAAAAGAAGAAACCTCGAGTTACATTCGGGGGGAGCAAAGGTAGGAAAGAATCTCAAATTATTTCGAGTTACATCAGGAATAAGAGAGGGAAGATCGGTGCGCAGACCGAGATGCAAGCAACCACAAACAACCACACACAGATAGGGGTTTATAGGCCATAATCATGCTACACACATCCACCACAAAACTCGTTTCAGGGCGACGCGTATCGAGTGCATTAATAATACATATCATATATGTAATTAGGGATTTGTGGATTTAGGATTGGACATGCATAAAGCCAATATTATTCGCATCGTATGCAATAAATAAAGGCGACAAACCAAAATCGATCATATCGATATTCCTAAAATATAGAGCAGTTGACCTGGCTCTGATACCACTGTTGGGTTTTAGGGGAGACAGAGAAGGCAGCGGGAACAAAAAAAATTCTCCCCCAACCCATACCGAGGAAACGCGTCAACGTCTATATAATAGGAAAGGATGGTTTGTGGAATCATACCTTGTCCCGAGGCTTGGTCGGCGAAAATACCTCGCACAATGCGCGGTCTTCAACTCCGGTCTTGGACGGTGTCTGTGCAGCTCCTGGTCGCACCAGGACTGACGACTCCTCCTCCTACCGGACTGTCGGATGACAGTTGTCCTCCTAAGCGGCAGTGTCCTCCCGCCTCTGTAGTAGTCCACACGGACCACCTGGAACTCCACTCTCCTTGTCCCACAAGGAAGTGGAAGGAGTCGCACCCTCCTGTTGACGTACTAGTCGCCAACACACTCTCCTGCTACCAGTTGCAATTGCAGTTGTCCTTCCCTTGTTGCACCTCCCTTTTGGGGGAAGCACTTGCTCGGGATCTCTCACGGTTACCAAAACCAGAGAGAACGACAACTTCGCAAAGCAACCGGCTTGCATTGAGTTGTACTTTGAGAAGCCCCCAATACCCCTATATATATAGGCGGGTCATGGGACAGGGTTCTCTGTGCCCGGCAATACGGGACTAAAGCAGGAGTAGAAGAGTTCGAGAATTTTCCACAAAAAGCAACCGTTCGCAACTTGAAATGATCGGTTCACAACTGAACCGATCGGTTCGGCCATTGAGACGATCGGTTGGACCTGAGCCGATCATTTGAGGCACTCCAACCGATCGGTTGGTGCCCTGAACCGATCGGTTCATGGTCCTAATCCGGCTCAAAAAGACTTTCCTTGTTTCGTTCCCAATTGGTATCGAATACCAATGTTATTCCCAATCGAATTGGGCAATTTGAAACCAAAGGAAAATTCTTGCCGACATGACTTTCCCAACTGGTCGGTTGCACCGGTTGAGCCGATCGGTTCAACTCTTGAACCGGTCGTTTCAACCTGGGCATGAGCCGATCGGCCTGGACACTCCAGCCGACCGGTTCAGCACCTCAGCCGACCGGTTCATCACATGAGCCGATCGGTTGGGAGCACAGGTTGGGCAAAATCAGTCAATTGCGATTTCAATCAATCCGATACTCCAATCAATGCGTCCAACACCTTGAGCCATATGATATTGAGCTATTGACTGATTGAGTGTTTAATTGAACTACTAAACTCCTTTAGTAATCAATCTAAACATTGCTTTGTGGACAAAACTCCTCTTCCAGGTTAAATCCTATGTGTGTGACCCTGCAGGTCCATTTCACATTGGCAGTAAAGTCCATAACACTTATGACTTCACAAGCAAAGAGCGGTGCCTAGTCACACATCATTGCTACCCAAGTGAAAGTAGAAAGTTGGAGAACAACTTTCATCCTACAATCTGTGAATGGTGTTACAATGAATGTATAATTCCTTTGTCACTGATATCCCAAATGAACTCAAGGCATGGAACAGTCATCCTGTCAACGTTCATTCACTTTCTTGATCTAAGAGTAGATTGAACAAGATATGTATGACATCAATATCACATACTGATTCACACATGCGTGCGCACGCCTATCTCAATCCTACTCATCAAGTGGCCTTGGATATCAAACTCCCTCAGGAGGGACAAATCCCATATCTATCACTCACCCCTCAAAAGCCCCATGTGTCAAAGCCACCCAATCATCACCTTTATAACAACCCATGTTTCAGGACTGCGTTTGATGATGTCAAAGTGTGCCCAACGACATGTGTTGAGTGCAGTGATTTCAGGTCTAAGAATCACACTCACCACCATCACTGTGAGTACTGACTGTGACTACCATCTCATGGTTCCATGTGTCAAACTCACGGTGGGTCTATCCGGTACCCTTGTTCTCTAACAAGTACCTATGTGTTTGGTTTGATATCTCTATATCATGACTAATGATATTCTGTCATCAACCAACACCACAATCTAGTCTTGTGTGTCATTGTTGTCTATCTACCTTCCACAATGACATCCGACTAGGGACATAACAAGAATGTACAAACTCTTATCATCCGTATGATCTCATCGTTCAGGTCCTCAACCTGAAAGCATACGTCATTGAGTACTGTCATTCTCTAGACATTCAATCTGTTCTATCACTATCTCATATGACTGAACCAAAATGAATTGGAAGCTTGCCTTTGATGTTTATCAAATCAATCTTAATGTATCCCACCAATCATCCCATGATTGGCTCTCAGGGCATACATACCAACAGTCAATGACTAACCAAAAGGAATAAAAACAAAGTAATCAGATGACATGATTAGAGAAATACTTGTCTCTATTGGGATGGGAATGCAACAATCACCAACCATACAGGTCTCCTCGACATAGACTTGAACAATCCAAGTTATCCATGCTCTGAAACCTGAACCATAACAAGCCCAGGTGATGCCACCCAGATACTATCCTTAATGCATGCCCCCGTAATATGTTTGAATGCCAAAAAACAACTATTAATATGCCCCACCATCATTCTATTTGTCCATGCAGTAAACCTTTTTAGTCACTCCAGTGACAATGACTAATCTAATATTTCATTTTTAGCAATGACTACAACTACAACAATGTAGGAGCCTTCCAAACAAAAGAGGAAGTGCACACCCTTGGCAGCTTCTCTCATCACTATCCTGCCAGATATCAAGCACATGCTCAAGCTTCTAGGCATAAGATACCCATCAAATCCTTAACTAAGAGCAACAACAACAATTCCTTTTGTGACTACCATAGAGAAAATGATCACAAATACGACTCATGCATCACACTCAAACAAACCTTGTGATCTCATAGATGTTGGGTAAGTCCACATAGTCTCTCCAATAGAGGCACCATTGTTAGTAACACAATGGCTATGAACTCATTTCCAGAGGACATACCTTGCTGACCAATTTTTCCACTAGAGCAAGCAATAAGAAATTGGTCTCAGAGTACCTGTATTGTTGCTTCAGTCAAGGAATAGAAGCTAGTGATTCTAATAGACATCAAAAGGTTAACTAGCATGCTAAGCGCCCTCTCAAGGACATGTCAGGGATAGAAGAACACATCCAGTCATTGGATCAAATGTAAGCCCAAAGAAAATAGGGGAGAAGGTATGTATTTTGAAAGTGTTAATAACTAAAAATGCTTTCTCTATATTTCACTATACAAACAATATTCATTAGTGGCATTTAGTTTATATGCATTTATAAAAAATGCCACTATACATTGAATTGTACTGGCTTTTCTAATCTGAATGCCACTATACACTCTATGTCATGGAATCATAATCTCAGTCCCATGAACCAAACGAATACCAAAGGCAACATGCGGAAGCATAAAGCTTATCACAGATGAACAAGTAACAAGATAAAGGCACCAACATAGTCTCAACATTCAACAAGTATAAATTATACAAAATGCATTATATTCATGAATTAAATTACATATTTTCAAAGTTAAGGTAAAAGTCATTCATGTGCACTAAATCTTGATCTTACAAAAAGTACATATAGCATAGGTCACCAAGCCCATCCACCTTCTAGCCATCTCTGAACCAAAACACAATATATGACAAACGGGTCAACACACGAGGTGTTGAGCATGGGGCAGAAAGATACATATATATGAATAAGGTTTGCATAAGATTTCAAGACTAAACGAACAAGAATAAACATGTTAACTATTTAACAAAATGCAAAACCATATTTTATGTCATTTCACTCCATTATGCCAACAATATTGATCATGTTTAAGGCCATTGACCATATTCCCATTGGAAGGATCCATAAGGGTTACAAGATTAGCTAACCCTTTTATACGAGAGGGACCTCAAGGCCATAACTAAGAGCAAACCCTTTATCATCAATATTATAATGGAGTTCTATATATATATAAATAAATAAATAAATAAATATATATATATATATATATTCAAGTTATAAAATTGACGAGGCAAACATTGAGCAAGACATAGCAATACTACTTGGAAATATTTGAGCAAGTAAACAAACAAGCATACAATACATGTCTTTTCAAGCAAGAAAGCGATATTCATATAACTAGATAAGGCCCATACCTATTTCATAGATTTCATAAATTAACATATCCTTCGTCATCTAGCCACATGCCAAACCTGATTAAGCATAAGATTACATACATGCATTAGATTCTCATCAGGAACCCTAATTATATGCAATTTAGGGTTTTGGCCAAGATAGGTTCCAAGTTGCTTATTAGTTCATTAGATTATCTTATATTGATTGGTAGGTCATTATCATGGTGTCATTCAAGTTTCATGCTATAACGATGTTCCATTCATTATATATGACCATTTTAAGGTTTAAGGCATTTACATGTGTTCTAGGGTCAAAAGACTCACAATAGGCCACCCTAGATCATGATTCATCAAGTCAAAGGTCCAAATCTAAAAGAGGATTTAGATCAACAATATTAAGTCATCAGAATCACATAATATGATTAGGTGGATGTCCAGTAGAAGTAAGATTAGTAATCTAGAGCAAAGTTCATCATAAAAGTTCAAACAAACACATATGTACAAAAAGGAGTCATTTATGAATGATATGGAGAGTAGGACCTTCATTTAGTTCAAGTATACATCACAGGTACTGATTTAAGGATCATAGGATAGATTGAGTAAAAGATCCAAGTTTGCATCAAAATCATAAATCAACTATACTCCAAATGATTAAAGTATACATCTTTTGGTAAACCAAAAAACAAAAGATGGAATTAGACCCTGAACCGTAGTCCATTTTGTAGATCTTTTCGAAAGGATCAATTTATATATAATTTCATATATTTTTTCCAAGGGAACTGGGAGATATCAATTTTAGAAAATTATAAGTCAAACTACAGAGAAACTAAGTAGAATACCATGGATTAATTCCCTTGGGACACAAATCCTTGGATCGGAGATTGATGGCCACAGTTAGGTTCGCTCCTGACCACACCCCCTTCTGATCTGGGCCTAATCTTGCCCACTGTTCATCGCTCTAGTTTGTTGGCCTAATGATTTCCATCGGCCAGGCACCGCGTCGAGACGCCGTCATCTGCCAACGAGAGGTCATGGACCCTCGCTCACCACCGCCTCCTGCCCCTTTTGATCATGCCCGGGATTCCTTTGTTCCTTTCGTGGAACATGGGAGGAATAGGGGTTCCTACCTCGAGGACCTATGGTCATGGTTCTCTCTTCACTTGGGGAAGACACAACAAGGGTGGATGTGGAGGGGATCTGAGGCACGTCGACCGCCCTTCATTCTTGTCATGCTCACCATTGTGGTGGTGTGGGGCGAGCCTAGCTACCTGATCCAGTCACCGACTAGCAACCAAAAGAAAGGGAAAGGGTACACGTGGTAAGCAACTAGTTAAGGAGGAGGAACAAGGAGAAAATGAAGAAAGGGTTGGTAAAGAGGGCTTATAAAGAAGCCTGAGGCCTAGGGTTGAGATGGGGGCTGTGTACAGGGCTAGTTTCATCCACTGACTCCATCTCTTGATTTGGAAGGGATGATGGAGGGTAGTTACTTCCATTCATTACTTTCCTAAAGAAGAAAGGGAAGGAGGATCAATTGGATGGGCCCCAAAATAAAATGGACCTGAAGTGTCCAAAATTGGCCCAAAGTAGCATAAACCACACCATGAAAAAGGCTAAAACAGAAAATCTTCAAGACATCAGACCTAGAGTTTCATAGGTCCAAAAGATGCCATTTTTGTCTCATTGAACTCAAGTTTGAATCCTATATAAAATATTACAAAGTGGAGAACAAGAGGATCATAGTGATGAGGTTCAAAAATGGATTCAAGGGGATGATGTATTAAACTATAATACTAAGCTCGAAGTGTTGATTGATGTCACATATTGTGAAATTGAGCGTTACACAACACTCAAACTATGAAGTTGACGTCCAAACTATATAATTGATCATCATAGAGAGAGTGAGACAGTATTATCAAAGGGCAAGAAAATCAGGGTTGTCACATCCTTCCCTCCTTATAAGAAATTTCATCCTCAAAATTTATCCAAGATTATAGTTAAGGGTTAGAGTCCAAACTAGGTCTATGTATTCATCGTTGTCAAGGAATTACCCACATTGGGATGCACACCACATTTTCATCATCACGAGTGTACTCATCTCAATTATGTACATATTACTTATTGTTCCATCGTATTATGACATCATCATGGCATTAGAGTTTTCCCTTCCCTTAGTATCCATACATTAGGGTTTTTGTTCACATCTTCATACGCGACCATGATGTATTATCAAAATCTATGTTATCGCTTCTCAAAAGAATCATGTTCATGGTGATGACTTCAATGAGACTATCGTCGAATGTGTATCTCATCTTTAATCTAGATTTCATGCATGGTTTTTGTTTTCCCCATAATTTCTACCAACTCTAATCAATTATATTATTTTTTTTCATTTTAAACAATTTATTCATCATGTTTATTCAAGTTATGACCCCTGATCATCATCATATCAAGTTAATAATTTTTTTTCAAATGGGAATGAGATTAGGCATGCTACTCCTAATTATTCAAGATAAGATTTCATTACATCATCATATTATTTCATGATTTCAAGGCTACATCTTTTATGCATAGTATGATTCCATACTAGGTCTAGCTTATGAGAGTGACTCATCATATATATTCAAGTTTAGCATATGTGAGATTATTTTCATGTATCAAGCATCACTCGAGGAACAATATTATCATCAACATTGTGGTTTTTAAACTTTCTCACTTGTATCACGAAAAAGCTCCACAAGTTCAAGTCACTCAAGCTAAGACATATATATGTCCAACAAGACATGTTAACCACAAACTTCTACCTATAACAAAAATTTCTACCCATCTTTCAAGAAATAAGGGTAACCACTAGATTCCTTTATATACAACTACTAACCCAAGTATGAGGCTCCTAATGGATATCACACATCATGTACATCATCTTAGGGTCTTGGGACGTCTCCCTCACCTATATAGAAAGCATCACATTTTCAATTGCCTCTTTCTCTAAGGATATATATTTATGTAGGAAGTCTAGGGTTCAACAGGTTCTAGAGACCATAAACTAGGAGACTTATCTCATGTACTTAGAAGTATTCTAGCTAGGGACTCATCATCATGTATTTCATTATGCATATTTTCAATATTTCCATTATTTTGGAGTTTAGGTACTCTGACCTTCTCCCTCGATGAGTCGACCCATATCAAGAGGTCATCCTTTCTGTATTTCCCATACTAGAGGTCCTTACTTGGAAAGAGATTGAGGCCCATGTTGGTCTCAATGTCACATATCATATCACAACACATACAAAACTATGTACAAGTAAGCATGCCAACCCACTAGCTATGTTTAGCACATCAACCAAGCCATATGCATCATACAAGGTGCTACATTTAGCTAAGGTTGCATGGTCAAACTCATTCCATATCATAAACCTATTTGATTTTTTCAAGGAAAAATTTGGGTCTTATTAACATCAACATCATTAACACCATCAACATTAACATTGACATTGACATGAACACCATTATCATTATCATCATCATCTTAGGTTATCTATGCTCATTATCCTAATCTTTATCGTGGCTCTAGACAACTGTAGAGACTATCACTATCATCTAAACTCTCTCTTGTAGACATGATGTTACATCTCTTTCTCCCAAGTTGCATGGAAACTCACTGCCTTTATGCGTGAGGTAACATTTTTCACATGTACATATAATAATACTTGAAATATGTTTTCTCCAACATTTAAATAGAAAAAAAAAACCACCATACTCCATTTGAATAAAACCAAAACCAAAATGAGTTACCACACTCATGAGGCAGTCTAGTACCATGACACTTAGAGAACTAGCAAGAACATGGTACACACCTGTGTAGATATCCTAAGCACATGTCACGAGCATATGTCTAGGGAGGTAAATTACACAATTATACACCTAGTTAAGGAACATCTAGGTTCTAACCTAGATGCTAAGTCTACCTAGTCCACAAAGGACATCTTATTAAGTTGAGATGTAAGGTGAGTTTAGTTTGTGTTTCGTGTGAGCATTGTTTGGTGTAGTTATTGTTCATGCTCTGAAACCATCTGTCACAGAACCGTAATCTCAATCCCATGAACCAAACAAATACCAAAGACAACATGTGGAAGCGTAAATCTTAGCACACATGATCAAGTAGCATGATAAAGGCACAAACATAGTCTCAACATTCAACAAGTATAAATTATACAAAATGCATTATATTCATGAATTCAATTACATATTTCCAGTGTCAAGGTACAATTCATCTCTGATCAGTAATGGTGTTTGGTCTCCTATGAATTCTAGACTTCATAAGAACCTGGCTACTATTCTGAACTCCCTTCCTAACCCAAAAGGCACATGTGATTCTCTGTACTTCGATGGGAAATCTATTGCTAACTTCAGAGATTGCTGGAGATTAGTTTGTAAAGCGCAAGTTGATGGTCCCAAAGATTATTTCCAATGGTTGTGGAGTCACAAAGTCCCTGGAAGACTGCATACTTTTGGCTAGAAGGTTGGTTACCTCAGATTTCCTACTTCCATGTACATCAAACGTTGTGGGATATTTCTTGCTTCTAGATGTCCTTTGTGTAAGTCTGAGGAAGAGAGTACGGAGCATATTCTGTTTGATTGCTCCTACGATGCTGATATATGGCTTCTTGCTAGTGGTTTTCATAATTTTGTCAGTCTGAGAAAGCTGGACAATCTGCATGTTTTGAAAGGCAGGAAGCTACTATTGGTCATTCGTTCTATTATGCATGGGCTTTGGAGTGAGAGGAACAATAGGGTGCATAGAGGCAAGGAGAAAGCTGCTGACCTCGTGTGGTCTTCTATCCAGAATGATATTAACACTACTCTTGACGATTCAGCTCTGTAGTTTTCTTACAGTTTGTTCTTCTTGTTTTGTCATTTTTGACACTGTATATAGTAGGCTATGCCTCTGTCTTCTTTAGTGGTCCTTGTACCCTAAAGAATACTTCATTCTTGTACATTTATAGAAAAATACAAAAATAGAAAGAGTTGAGATGGATTCACCAAAAAAATCCATTCATGTGCACTAAATCTGGATCTTACAATAAGTACACCTAGCATAGCTCACCAAGCACATCCACCTTCTAGCCATCTCTGAACCTAAAAACAAAATACGAGAAATGGAACACACGAGGTGTTGAATATGGGACAGAAAGATACATTTATATGTATAAGCTTTGCATAATTTGAAAATAATTCAGGACTAAACAAACAAGAATAAACATGTTAACTATTTAATAAAATGTGAAATCATAGTTTATGTCATTTCACTCCATTAAACCAACAATATCAAGCATGTTTAAGGCCTTTGACCATCTTCTCGTCGGAAGGGTCCATAAGGGTTACAATATTAGCTAACCCTTTTATACCAGAGGAACCTCAAGGTCATAGCCAAGAGCTAACCCTTCATCAACAATATTATAATGGATTTCTATATATATATGTGTGTGTGTGTGTGTGTGTGTGTGTGTGTGTGTTCAAGTTATAAAATCGACGAGGCAAACATGGAGTAAGACATAACAATACTACATGGCAATATTTGAGCAAGTAAACAACCAAGCATACAATACATGTATTTTCAAGCAAGAAAGTTATATATATATAACTAGACTAGTGGACACACATGTGCACATGCACGTGCCATATAATATTAGTTGGAATGTTAATTAGAAATATTATACTATTAATATCAAGAAATAAAAGAAACTAAATTTGTGATTTATGTTTATATTTTTTTTTGAAAATGATGAAAATACATATTCATTTTGTAATTAAAATTTCATGAAAAAAACGTACATGTAAATCTTTGATACATATCCATATGTTTTTTTAAATGACTTGTTTTCTTTCAGTCAATATTTCTCAAAAATAAATTTTTCCTTCTATATTTCATTCTACAAATATAATTGTGCACATGAAAATCTAGCTTTAAAATGATGAGATAAAATGAATGATGGCTTGTAGAAAATTAAGATATTAATGGGAGGGAAACATTTATAATTGTGATAGTAGGAGAGATGGCTTGAAGAAAATTGTAAAGATTATTGAAATAATTAAGGAATCATTTATAATTTTTTGGTTGAGAAGAAATATAAAATAAATTTGGAGAGAGAGAGATGGGGATAATTGGATAGAAAATTGAAGAATCACTCTGTTTTAAGAAATCTTGAAGCAAAAGGAGAATGACACAAAAAACAATGTTGATAATATTATTTGAAAATGTACATTTCACTATATTTGTTATTACTTAATATGTATTTTAGTTACAATATGTGTATTTTTATTTCAAGGATTAGACAATATGTGTCTTTTTAAGTTCATATTCAAGAGAGAGTTGTTATCATAAGGTACAACTTATTAGATTTTATTATTCCATTTAATATGTCTCTTTCTAAGTGCATGTGAATAATTCTAGAGAGAGGTTCTTCGATAACAACTGAAGAGGATATCAGTATGAGTGAAAAATTATAGGATGATTTTGAGAAAGCGTTATTAAAAGTGTTGGTGTGAAAAAGAAAATAATCTTGATATCATTGTGAGAGAAGCATACATGCATTGTTTTTTTTACTCTGTGTTTTTGTATATTTATTACAAAATGATTTGTTTTCTTTCATTTAATGTTTCTCAAAATTATGTATTCCTTCTCGATTTCTTCCTACTAATTGTTTTTTTATGTACATGGAAAACTATTTATAAAATCATGAGATAATAGGAGAGACGACTTGAAGAAAATTTTGGAGATTATTGGATCATAAGGGAATCATTTATAATTGTTGTAGTAGGAGAGGTGGATTGAAGAAAATTTAGAAGTTTGTTGGGATCATTAAGGAATCATTCATAATTGTTTGTTTGAGAATAAAAATATAATATATTTTAAGAGAGAGGGAGGGGGATAATTGGAGAGAGAATTTTAGAATCAAAGTGTTTTAAGAAAAATACGAAGCAAAAGGAGAGGATAGGAAAAAACTAATGTTGGAAATATTATCTAAAAATGTGCATATAAATATAATTGTTGTTAATTAGTATTCTATATATATATTCTAACAAAAGTTGTTATATTCTTCTCGTACTGATTAGCTAATATGTTTTTTTTCAATTCTAATTGAGGATTGATTTATTGTCATAAGGGTATAATTTATTATATTTTTCATTATTCACATTTATTTTTTCATAAGAAGAAGAACAAAATAATTGTAGAGAGCAATTATTTAGTAATAATTGAAGAGAGTAAACACAATGGATACAAAATTATGATTATTTTGAGAATGAATGAAGAAAATTTACCAAGTAATAAAAAGAAAGTCGACATCATTGTTAGAAGCGTACATATCCATGTATATGTTTAATTTATGATCTTGTACATTTATTACAAAATGCCTTACTTTCTTCTAGTCAACATATCTCAAAAGTATTTTCTCACTACTCAAATTCTTCCTATTGATTGTTGTTTCTTTTTATATAGACGAAGATCTATTTGTAAAATAATGAGACTGTTGTAGAGATGGCTTGAAGAAAATTAAAGAGATCATTTAGATAATTAGAGAATCATTTACAATTGTGGTGGTAAAAGATATGGCTTAAAGAAGATTTAGAAGATTATTTAGATAATTATAGAATCACTTAATAATATTCAATTGAGAATAAAAACACAAAATATATCTGCATAGCGGAGGATAATTGGAGAATGAACCAAAGAATCATAATGTGTGGGGTACCATCAAGTATAATTTTTAATGTGCAAATTTGTTGTTCCAAAGCCGAAGTTTCTATCTCGGACATTGTCTCATCATAATTTTTAAGGTACACAGACCTTATTAATTTTTTTATGTGGGATTTGAATAATTTATTGTAAGGATTTATGGGACACTATTGGGACAACAAGTCCTGGACAAAAACTAGGCCCAACATATTAATATAAATCTTGTACTTTAAATCTTTATTCTAGTCAGTCTAACTCTACTCTAGATGTTCTACCTCAACTTTTCTTTCCAAATTATATCTCATTCAACCCTAGTAGACATAAACACCAAAAATTATCCTTCAAATATAATTTAGGTGGATCAAGGACAAAGATATATATATAGGGAATAGAGGATCTAGACCCACCTTACTTACCTGGTTAATAGAGTAATGAATCAGATTTATAATATTTATTCCACTCTAATTGAACAACATTTGTTTAGCGTTGGCCATATGATTCAAGCAAAACTTGTTCATCTCTAACTGTTAGATCCAAAACCCAAGCAAGTAAATATATAGAAGGTCACCAACAAAGGCAAGCATTCCCCTCAGCCGAAACTTCTCTCTACTGCTCCTTGCCCTAATTACAGAGGTGTTGTATTCCCTTCTGACATTCTTGCTACATTTCATCATAGTCGTCCTGATGTTGTATCCGCCAAGCCCAAAGCTGACCATGACGCTGATGCCCCCAGCACCACCGCCGAAGTAAAGATGGTCAAAATGATCCAACAACGATAAAAATAGTAGCTAGATAGATCATCAAAGGAGCCATAAAGGACAACCTACAGATCTTATTTAAAAATATTTGGTATTTTTTATCATTTGATCCACTTATTCCCTACCTCATACTCCTAACCGATTTCAAAAACTAATTTTTCTAATAAACTGTCCTCCTCCCAGATCCTAGTCGGACTATATGTGCTGATTTGCCCCAGTATTAGAAAGGGATTCATGAAACGACATGCAACTTATATGGATGGTTGTAGTTTCGACGTGATAGCAAGTAAGTTCCATCAGCCATACTCATTATTTTGCATTTTCCTTTTTCTACTCATGTTCAGAAGTTCAAATCTAAGATTTGTGTGGATGTTCATGGCTGTTATAGATTGGAGTCATTCTGGAAGCCGGAGTTTAAAGTCAAGAATGGTAGAAAAAGTTACTAATAAGGTATCATGGGAAAAACTACGATGTTTGTTTTCAAAAAGTTAGTAATAAGGCAATTTTATTAGATTGACGCCCACCACACATTCTCTGACTCTCTCATCGTGCCTGAGAGTAGCAAGGAAAGTGATCAAGTCGACACAACAATCTTGATCTACTACCCTCCCGTAAACAGGCTTGTAACATGTGAATATTCTATTAACGCATGTAAAATGCCATGATTCCTATCCCCCATCAGCCCATTTACTTTGGTTCTTTGATCATGTTTATCGGGACTAAAACACCCAAAACACAATATTGTCTGTCTGCTGACCACGGCTTGCCCAGAAAGGGTTTTTCTATTTGAGAACTTGTCCATAGAACAGGACCAGGAGCTCATAATCCAGATTGTCGAGAAAGACACCACCGCAAGAGGTGTTCTAGAATCATTTAAATCCAAATTATTTGCTACTAGATTTAAAAGCACGTATGGGAAGTGAGGCAAATTATAACTGCATTGGTAATAATTATTGTGTGATTTAATTTGGACATATGGAATGTTCTTTCATTTCTAATTAGCAGGTCTGGTACAACTATGGTTTCATTTCACAACGCCCAATAAAGTTTAGCATATATTATTGCTATCAACAATAACTTTAATGAATTTGGGCTTTTGTCCGAACAATTGCTGCTAAGTAGAGCAATGGTTTCAAGTAAGGTCCTAACATCCTTGCCATTACAGTGTTAAGGATATGCCCTCTTTTATGAATTTTACACATTCCATAACCAAACAACCTCCATCATATTGTAATATATGTATAATTTATTACATCTTGTTCCTTATTTTACGTTAGAATGTATGAATCATTATTATGGCTGCGTACATGTAAATTTTCTGATTTATTTAGCCATCGATTTATAACTTTATGATTATTCAATGTTACATTAATTTGCACCAAAAATATTTTAACCATATGAGCATATATGAAAGATGCAGTATTCTACTACAACATGTAGTTGTCCTTGAACACCCAATGTTTTCACTTTTCTAATAAGGAAGATCAAGAAATGGTCAGATGTGGTAAACAAACCTTAAGATATGGTACAATTTTGATATCATTTAACAATGCTCCTAAAAGTTTATCATATATACGTCAATAGAAACATTGAGGCTTGTGCAAGTTTATTTATAACGACTCATCTATTTACGTGTTTCACATAGGTTTTTTCCCACTCCATTCAGTCTTCTAATGTTGGTAATGTTTCTGAAAGGCTTAGGATTTGATAGTTTCGTACTATAAATTATTTCTAAGTAGACATGTTTGGGTTGGTGTTTAAGTCCATGCTTGCACAACATTATATAAATTGCATAATAATAATAATAATGTTTGTGCTTCTATTACATGTGTCATGGCTTTTTTGTCATATCACTTGTACACGTTCTTGCTTATGCAACAATACATATAATTGAAAAAACAAAAGTAAGAAGATCTGAATCAATATAACTTGTAGTATTCCTTAGAAAGTATGTTGCGAGTGTGTGTATTCTATAGTTGTATTATACTAAAAGTATATATATTTATATTTGCATATTGTAATATATGTATAATTTATTACATGTTTCGTTCCCTCTTTCACCTTATAATGTATGAATCATTATTATGGCTACGTACATGTAGTTTTTCTGATTATGCAATGTTATATAGCCATCGATATATAACTTTATGATTATGTAATGTTATATTAATTTGCACCAAAAATGTTTTAACCATATGAGCATATATGAAAGGTGCAGTATTCTCCTAGAACACGTAGTTGTCCTTGAACACCCAATGTTTTCGCTTTTCTAATTAGGAAGTTCAAGAAATGGTCGGATATGGTACAACTGTGATATCATTTGACAATGTTCCTAAAATTGTAGCTTTGAGGCTTGTGCAAGTTTATTTATAACGGCTCATCTATGCACATGTTTCACATAGGTTTTTTTCCCACTCCATTCAGTCTTCTAATGTTTGTAATGATTCTGAAAGGCTTAGGATTTGATAGTTTCGTACTATAAATTATTTCTAATTAGACATGTTTGGATTGGTGTTTATGTCCATGCTTGCACAACATTATATAAATTGCATAATAATAATAATGTTTGTGCTTCTATTACATGTGTCATGGCTTTTTTTGTTATATCACTTGTACACGTTCTTGCTTATGGACCGATACATATAATTAAAAAATATCAGAAGTAAGAAGATTTGAATCAATATAACCTGTAGTATTCCTTTGAAAGTATGATGTGAGTGTGTGTATTCTGTAGCTATTTTATACTAAAAGTATATATATTTCTATTTGAAATTTATTCATTGATAGATTATTTACCTGGAAGTGTCTTCTTCTGGGGTTAGTGAAGAACAATTGGGTTGCAAGCACTGTTGATAAGGTTAGTGCATGAGATTTTAAGTAAACATCTATAAACACATGAACATTTGGTTATGACTAATTATCTCAGCTGCATATGTTTCCCACTAGGGGGGGCGGTCTAGAAACCAGAAACAACAACAATACATTTAGTTTTGATCATGGCACACTGACACTTTAAATAAGATCGGTAGAGTTGGCATGTCTGCTGATTAGGTTACTGCATAAGGATTAAGGCGGTGAGAATATTTGTATAAAACTTATAAAATATATATCTAATGACTAAATTTGCTGCAAGTATGTGTATTATATATGTTATATATTGAAACTATATAAGTTTATGCTTGAAATTTGTTTCATGATAAATCATTTACCTGGAAGTGAAGCAAAATCTCTGATACATGACTGAATATGATTCAAGTATGTGTACTATATAGCTTTTTATATCGAACAATATAAATGTATGCTTGAAATTTATTCTTTGATAAATTCTTTACCTGGAGGTGTTATTCTAGGAGGAGACTCCTGCAAGCAGCAAGAATAATCATCCTATATTTTGTTCTGATTAGTAGAGTTGGTAGATCTGCATATTAGGTTACAACATAATTAGTCATTTGCATAAGGAATGAGGAGGCACAAAGATTGGTTCTGGTTTCAAGAGGTGGACAGTAATGCCAATTTTTCATAACTGAATATTGCTTTAGTTTAAGAAGTATATGAATATTCATAAATACATACAAACATTTGTTATGGCTAATTACCTACTGGTATTTTCCTCTAAGGGGAGGATCTCGAAAGAAGAAACAACAAGCATCCTACATTTGATTCTAATTTTGGAATTGGAAGCTCTGTCGATTATGTTACCACATGAGAACTATGCAGGGTGAGAGAACAAACTTCTCAAAGAGTAGCGACAATAACAAGTGGTGGTTTGTAACTATTGTTGATTAATTTTCTGCATGAGGAATAAGGAGGCAAGGAGACTGGGTGGGGTCTTAAGAGGTGGATCATAATGTTGGATGTGGGTATTTGATGTGATTGTTGTAACTGAATGCTGAATCATTTATAAACATGATTTGTTGTAAGTGAATGCATTTTACTTTTAAATAATCTCAAAATGCTTATTGTTTAAATTAAATCCTCTAATACTGCTTGAACTTAATAATATGATAATTTTGGATCATAGCACCACGTCTCATGTTGTTGATAGGACTTTGTATGTAATGAATTTTGACGTGTCCTTCTCAAACTGGAACACCACGATTAGTAATTGAATGCCATGTTCTTTTTAATTGAATTATATTTTATTTTTGAATTATCTTTGTAGAAAGCTAATTCTATTTGAACTTAATAATAAGATAATATTAGACCGTAGGACTATGTCTCTTGTTGGTAGGATTGTGAGTGAAGGGATTGGGGCAGTTATATTTTCGAACTGGAACACCACGATTTGTAACCAAATGCCACGTTCTTTTTAATTGAATTATATTTTATTATTTAATTATCTTTTTAGATAATTAATTCTATTTGAACTTAATAATAAAATAATGTTGGACCGTAGGACCATGTCTCTTATTGGTAGGATTGTGAGTGAAGGGAATATGGGTGGTTTTATTTTCAAAGTGGAACACCACGATTTGTAACTAAATGTCACATTCTTTTTAATTGAATTATATTTTATTTTTGAATTATCTTTGCATATAGCTAATTCTATTTGAACTTAATAATAGGATAATGTTGGACCATAGGACCATGTCTCTTGTTGGTATGATTGTGAGCTAAGGGAATCAGGGAGGTTTTATTTTAAAACTAAATAGGATTGTGGACGGAGGGAAGTAGACGTGGGTTTCATCAAACTATACACGACCGCATGTGGCACATTTCTATGACGGAAGAACTATCGATGGGGAAATGTGTGAGAAATAAAAAACAAATAAAATTTGTAAAAGGTGAGAAAAATGTGAGAAGAGATCGAGTGAAGGAGAGATCAGCATTTTGACATGTTGGCAAAATGTTGGAAATGCCAGTTTCTGATTGGCCACGTATGAGTTTTGTCGGGTTTTTTTTTATTGGTTGGAGAACTCACTTTTTTTATAGAAGTATAGATAAGTCCCATACCTATTTCAGAGATTTCATGACCTAACATATCCTTCATCATCTAGCCACATGCCAAACCTGATTAAACATAAGATTACATACATGCATTATATTCTCATCAATTACCCTAATTATATGCATTTTAGGGTTTTAGCCAAGATAGGTTCCAAGTTGCTTATTAGTTCATTAGATGATTTTAGATAGATGGGTAGGTCATTATGATGGTGTGGTTTGATTTTCATGCTATTACGATGTTCCATTCATTATATATGACCATTTCAAGGTTTAAAGCATTAACATGCATTCTAGGGTCAAAAGAATCACAATAGGCCACCCTAGATCATGATTCATCAAGTCAAGAGGTTTGGATCTAAAATATGATTTAGATCAGCAAAAATAAGTCATCAGAAACACATAATAAGATTAGGTGGATGTCCATTAGAAGCAAGATTAGCAATCTAGAGAAAAGTTCATCATAAAAGTCCAAACTAAGAAAATATGTAAAAAAAAGGTGTCATTTATGAACAATATGGAGATTAGGACCTTCATTTAGTCCAAGTATACACCACAGGTACTGATTTAAGGATCTTAGGGTAGATTAAGTAATCAAGATTCAAGTTTGCATCAAAATCATAAATGTACTATACTCCAAATGATTAAAGTATGCATATTTTGGTAAACTAGAGAACAAAAGATGGAAGTAGATCCTAAATCCTAGTCCATTGTGTAGATCCTTTTGAAAGTATCAATTTGGTATATAATTTCATATATTTTAGCCAAGGGAATTGGGAGATATCAATTTTAGAAGATTAGAAGTCTAACTATAGAGAAACCAAGTAGCATATCCTTGATTAATTCCCTTGGGACCCAGATCCTTGGATCGGGGATCGATGGTGACATTAAGGGTCACTCTTCACCACACCCCCTTCTTATTTGGGCCTAGTTGTGCCCAATGTTCACCACTCCGACTTGTTGGCCTAGTGAAATTGAGTATTACATAATCAAACTGGAGTGCCACAACACTAGAACTATGAATCTGACATCCAAACTATATAATTGATCATCATAGAGTGATAGGGAGAGTATAATTGAAGAGAGAGAAAATTAGGGTTGTCACACTCTACTATATGTCTTACAAACTAAACTGAGAAATACAAGCATTTATGATGTTTTGCACCAGTAATTTTTAAATACCATTCTCAAATACAAAATGATTCATTTTCATGGAATCCATTTCAGGTGCTTTTAGTACAATGCCACTAACAACATTTCCACATTCAATTGCATGTCTCAAACTTGGTGGGTGTGAAAATCTAATTTCATAATGTGGCGCCAACCAAATAATTTGTAAGTCAGTCGCGGTCCCACTTTCCCAAAAAACCCTCTATTTCCTACTTGTACCTAATAGATTTAACCTATCCTCTCACTACAATAACAACCTCAATCATCATTAGTGCAGGTGAGATCGAGAAGAGAGATGGAAGGGACTAGAAGAAATCTTCTATGATACTGATCTCATGATGGCTATGTCGAGAAGGTTCATAGAATGATGAGGAGATCACAATGAAGGCGGTCATGATAACCCTCATGTTGATTGAAAGTTCATTAGATGATCCCATAAAATAGATTAGTTAACACTATCTGTAGTTCCATCTACCTCAGAAGTCTCCCCTTTTTGTCCTAAGAAAAGTGAATCCAACATTGACCTAACTTATCGAATTCCAAACTGAGAGGCATGCTACTCATCCTCCTACATAAGGTGAATTGTAGATAAGCACAATCTATTTCCTTCTATTACTTATATACACATATTTAGAAACATTATATGTTTTGGTCTAGTATGCTTTTGTCTGGCACATTAAAACAAGTCAAATCATGACAAACAATGGTGCCTTTGATAGAATATCTTACAATTTTGTTGGTGAAGTAATGAAATACTTTACTCCCTTAGATCTTTCCTGCTACTTTACTATTCACTATTATCTTCAACTTAACTTTCGATTATGTGATCACTTGAGTAGATTTTCCGGTTCTTAAGTCTAATGTAAAATTAAACTTGACTCCCATAGACCTTTACTATGAGTCAATAATGTTTCACCTTCATAATTTCTATGTTGTTGGTTTCACATATTGCAGACAACTACTATTTGACAATTATATAATTTAAGATCTTGACTAATATGGTTACTGATCATGTATGTTGATCATGCTTGGACGTTTTATAAAGGCACATCACAGATGTATGCATACGCCATTCTTGAATGTTTGAAAAAGGTCTTGAAGGGATTGACCTACAATACTTTCTTTTATCGATTTCTACTACAGAGTGTTGATATTTTTAAACTTTGGGAAACCTGGTTTCCTATTGTTCAAGGCATGTGCCAAAAACTTTCCATCAAAATATTAGTTTTTACTTGAAATATGGTTGGATGCGTTAATCTATTTATAAGTTGTATTGACTTAGATCAAAAGAATAGATCAGTGCAAGATATCATTGATCAAGTTTCTCACCAAACAATGTAACTGATACTTATATTTTGTTTGAAATGAGATATACTATATAGTCCCATATAGATGAGACCATGACTTCAATATCAATTATCCATCTACATTTTTTGGGTAACATAATAGAGTCCTAAGAAAACTATACAAAAGCTCATATCTTGTCTACATAGCCAATTTCAACGAATATCCAACAATTTTTTTTGGAAAACATCTTAGGTCCTTGTGTGTAGCTTAGGCATGTCATCAATCTTTCTTTTCTTTAACATGTGACTAGTTACTATTCATGACTTCTTTTCTAAAAAAATGTACCCTCCTCATCATAGTAAGTATGACGTGACAGGAAACTATACAATGCATACCAAAAACTAACATTTTTATTGTTAGGCGTTTCTTCATTAGTAGTGCCTTAAGTTAGTAATAAAGTAATGTTCTAGTAAATTTTGGTGTGGTAGAAAGTTTGGAATTGAGAATTGTGATGAAATGTTTATGAATTTTTGGAATAATATTTTCTTGGTAAACCTCATGATGAAGAAAAGATCAGATAGTCCAATATAGCACTCAAATATTTGAACTCTTGTAGTTCTTTGAGAAATATGCATCTCCTAATTTTCAAATACTAAGACTGATAGTTAACTGGTGGTATAAGAAGAATCACTTTCAGAGAGCATAGGCCGTAAGTCTTGTAAGTTCCATGTTATAATTTCATTTTGTGTACATGCATCTTCTCAAATTTATAATTCCAAATTGATGTGAAATCTATCTAGATGTGGATGCTAATTCCACACTACAGACTATTGATTTGCAACAATTTATGCACCACTAAGGCCTGTCATAATGTATCATATCTCTCATGGAAATGCAACATATGGTGGAGGCTTATTAAACTCTTTGCATCTATCTATAAAATCTAAAATAGCATGATCATACGAAGGCATTTCCTTTCATAGATTTTATTAAATCCTATAGTGATAAGAAAGAGACAAATCACATACAAGTATGTAATCAACATGTGATATCCTTTGTGTTACATATCTTCTTACTTAGAACATTATACATTTCATTTGGTTTTGTCTTTTATATTCTAGGAAACACAATCAACTACCAAGATTGGATTCTTTGTTTATGTAAATCAAGTTGGAAAAAACATTCAAAGATTCTTGGCATAATTGTATTTGAGCTACTCTCATGCAAGGTAGAAAGTTGGTACATTGGGTGATAAGTTATACTTTGGTACAACTATATTATCTACTTTGGTTTGGGCGCATGACATATATTTGTCATGATTATTTTATTATTATGTATGATCGAATTTCAGATCCTAAATATGTGTGTATTTAATATCATTATAGCTCATTGTTATTTAAAATCTTACTAAAAACATATGTTAACACTTATTCAACTTCAATGTATGTGTACCTTTCTAGACATCATTGTCTTACATTTACTTTACTATATGCAATTTCTTAAATACATTAGTTTAAATATTATGTCTCAAGCACTTTTCGAGTATGTAATCTCTTGAAATAGTTAAAAGCATTTCAATCATGCATATCCATATTGCTTTGAAGTACCTCTTTAAATTTAATTCCCTTGTAATGTGCCAAACATTCATCCAATATATATATATAACTTGTTCTAATTGTGGTTTAAATGGGCGGAAGGGGGGTCACCCCCTTCTAGAACTCTTTTTTTTCAATACATTATACAGTAATTGTAAGAAATTTCCTATCTATTCTTTAGTATAGTTATAAGTGCAAATGTATATGGGATTAAATCAACAGACATCCTTCTTACAAGTTGGAGTTGGTCTTATGGTATTCCAATAATTAGGTGGCATCGATGGCATTGGGTTTTATGCAAGAGAAATCCTTGTAATGGTTGGTAAGTACATTCCCATTTTCATTTTTCCATGCAACTCATAAAAACCATCCTTATTTTCTACACATGATGTATCAGGAGTTCCCTTAGCTAACCTTATAACCTTCTTACCAGAAATGGTGTTGCTCTGGTTCTCTTGCAGGTGCCTATTATACATGAATACCTCCGCATTGTATAATAAGACAATGACAGAGTTGTTGGGTTCACTATTATGCCAATGATAACCAGCCACATCTTCTTTCTTCTTCAAATGGTGATAGCATTAAAGTCCTAAGTTGAGGTATGAAAGGATCTATATCTTCTTCTAACCTGGATTGAGCCCATAGGTACACATATCTAGAACACTTTATACAGGAAATCACTATCATCATAACATTAAGGATCCACCTCATCACATCATGTGCATAATCACCCATGAACCATGTCATTGAGGAGCAACCTCTTTGAAACAAGATCATTCACCTAAAAAACTATCCATAGTAGAATTGGAATCATCTAAACATGGTTTCGTAATCTACTTATTTATGTAGGTAAGAAGGACAACTTGATATGATATGTAATCAAACATACATCCTTGACCAATTTGCTTTTACTACTAAGGGACTCAAAGATGCTCTGTAGACCGTGTCTCTAGAAAATCAATTAGCATTGTTCTTCAAATGCTAAACCACTCATAGCATTGTCTCTTTTTGTATCTAAAATACTAACTTCATCATGTTCACCACTTCAGATGTGAGAGCTCAAGTCTGCCAACAAGGAAATAAATGGAATTATGAAGGCAGTGAACATCTCACAAATTGATGTCAGTCTTATACCACTATATTAGATCATGAATGATGGCCTACACTTTGCTGATCACTCCTTGCTACCAATGCTAATCAAATATCCTAAATGTCATGGTTTTTACTGTATAGATCATGGAAGATGATATGGTGGATTTAGTGGATGAGAGCTCCGAAATTCAGTCAGTATTCGATAGAAATTACAACATACTTGATGATGTTGATGAGGATGACCTTATGGGTGGTATAATCCGTCTGAATTCACTGTTGTTTCTTAATCTCATAAAGGTATAAAAGAATTTAGCTAATATCTTTTGTTTGATGCAGAACTAGGGGCTTTGGAAGCTAACATTGAATTAGAATTTGATGATGCTCCATTTATCTTCTGTCGGAGCCTAAGCTAGATCTTCCTGTGGTACCAACATCACAATCAACAACATCTAGTCATAAAATTGCTCGTGTATGTCTTGCTTATTTATGTTGGAAAAACCATAGTTAATATGAATTACATTATTTATGTTATATGCTTCAACTACTTGACTACTATGTTTGTCTAGTGTCTGGGTTGTGTTTAGAGGCTATCTATTTCCTTTTCTAATCTTCATTCTTTTTCATGTTCTTCACATGGCTAGTAGCAACTAAGAGGAAATAACATGGTGTAGTGGTCTTGTAGTAGGCAATGAAGGGATGTAGGAGGTAGTTCTTCTTCCCTATCTTTCCCTTCCTCCTCCTTTACTCTCTAGGACAATACTTATAGATCTAGCTTTTATTAGAACATGTTGTATTACAAATTCTGCCACTAGTGCATGAATCATGTTGATGTTCCTACTGCTATGTGGATTCAAATTCTATATTGGTGGAATCTATGACTAAGAAGAATAGATTCTCTAATAGGGAGGAATAACTCATTGTGATATCTCACAAGGAATTGAGTGGCCCCTCTTCTCTATAGATAAAGCCTGCCACATTTCCTGAACGAAGCAAAAGCTATCTAGAATATATTGCATGCATCAATCTAAAGGTAAGACTAATCCCCGAAGGTTTCCGAAGTATGTTGGAATTTCTATTTTCTTGCACTAAAAAAGACTTTCCACACATGTACCATGGTTAGTCTTTTGATTCATTCTTATATGCATGTCTTATAGTAAACAAGATTGGAATTTTTGTATTATTTCAGACTAAGCTTCTTTGAACGACATTGCCCGTCCATTCTCGAAAGGAAAGATTACCTAGTGCCTCCGCTGATGGGTATAAGGTCCCCATAAAATGGCCAAAAAGTAGAGTTCAACCGTTGGTATAGGATAGAACTAATTGCCCCACTAGCAAAATCTTTTCCTAAATAACATGTCACAATTGTTTTACATGTCATATTTGGTTATTTCTAGCCAAATCATTGTTCTTTATTTTACTAAAATTTTGGTATCTTAGAGTTTACCTTACACCATTTATGCTATTTCAGGCGGACAATATCTTCTCGATATGCATACAATTCTAAGGCCAGGTGGTTTCTTGGTCCTCTCTCATCCACTGTTGAATTACCACAACCATTGGTGTGGATGAAACACAACAATGGAGGAGAAAAAAGGGTGATTTTCACAAGTTAAAGGAGTTATGGAACAACATGTGGTTCAAATTATACAATGTTATGGATGACAATGTTGTATGGAAATGAACATGATTACTATTGTAGTTTGTGTAAGGGCTTAATTTCAACATTTATTGAAACCGACAAGTGTTATGCATGGCTAGTAAGAAACAAGAATGTCATCAAATGAATCAATTGTATTATATAGAAATTTTGTGTACACATACATTGTAATAATCAAAAGCGGTAAGGTAAAATGTCATCCCTATGTAATTTTCATTTGGTTCAATACAAAAGATCCATACTTTTCAAAATTAGAATTCAAAGTAATTGGTGTTTATTTAAAATTTTTGGCAGTGAATTGAAAATTGAAAGACTAAAAGCCATGAAAATGTAGTCATACAGAACTAGTATATTCACACACCATTACACTCAATAATAATGGTTTCATACAACAACCTAATACAAAATAGTGGCATTTGTATGAAAGCAATTAATGGATACTATCATTTTTATAAATGCCTAATGATGTTTTAATGGCATTTATTGAAAACCATTAAATCCAAATGTTTAGTGGCATTTATAACTAACACCAGTATCTTTCTACTGACATTGTTACTAGTGGCATTTTTTTAGTGTCTAAAAATGCCGCTAAACATGTTTAGTGGAATTTTTTTTTTAGTGGCATTTCTAAAATGCCACTAATGTGTATGTTTGTTGTAGTGTTTTTGACACCAGCCATAATAACTCCACCTATTGAAATAAAGGGATATCAACATTATGCCTCTGTAGAGGTGCCACTTCCCCTTGATAAGGGAAATAATAACTGAACTACATACATAAGAGTCCCAATTAGCATTACAAAAGAAGGGGCCAACAAGGTCACCATTTCGACTGTGGATACAAAAAAGGTGTCATTGACGCCTGAGCTTTGCAAAGAGGTTGATTCTAAAGATTTAGACACTATCACATGCCTCATCAAACAAGAAGGAGAAGTATCACAGGAAAAAGTGATGAAAAACTCTCTGATGTGTCAAGATTCTATCACAAAGATGCTTGAACGGGCCTACGTCTCTATGTGTGTACGACCACAACCTCTTACAACCACCATCAGGTAGATTATGACCCTACACTTGATCTTGTTATTCGAAAATAATATCACAACACATGGGAGTCACACATGCCCCTATTGATTACTGCAATATACAATTTCCTTAATATACCGTCCTTCGTCAACAATGGCACATGCCTCAACGTGGTCCCCTAATTACACTAATTAGTCTAAGGAAGTAACTTTCTGATCTCCAACTGATAACAAAGAAAGCCACCTACTTTGATGGTGTAATCAAGGATTTTTGGGAGAAATCATGCTAGAGCTTCAAATTGAACCTCATATAGTCATTGTCCCTATGGATACCTCTCTTTTGATCAGCATAACTGCCAACAAATAGAGAAAATCCCTAACACTAAACCCCTATTAAGCAAAAAAACATTTCATTCTTGACAAACATGATAAACACAATATATGAAAACAAAAAGATTTTTTTGCTTTTTCTTTCTTGACAATTTTCACAAGTAGATGTCACATCAAGGATCTCATAATAAGAACACAAACCTTATTCAAATCCATCAAAACTAGAATAAAATATTATTTCTCACGTGCAGTAAAGTTTAAAGTAGATACATGTACATGAATCATCAAACTTCTTATACTACCCATCCTAGGTAAGAGAGTGTACATGGACAATCTCATTTTTCTGCATTATTCTATTTATGTCTTCTTTCTAACAACCTCTCTGTTGGATAGAATTTTACTTAAAAACATTTGAAACAACCTCATGAGACTCATATAAAGCCCCAGTGAGTGAATACCTCCCGCTCCATCTAGGTACATCCCTCAACATCAGATTGAGTATAATGAACTAAAATTTAACTTTGAGATATGGAAAAGTATAGAAGACAGTTATAGAATCTAATAAAATTTAGTTTACAATGGTAATCTAATCAATCATATAAGGTAATCATGTAAACCAAATAACTTTACAAGCATCTCTTAGATCATGTCTATGGACAAATCAGTAGACAATTCTTAGTTCAGATTAACAGTCCTTCTACATGAGTAACACATCAAGATCCTAGAATGTTTAATCAATACATAAAAATAACACCATTTTTATGACACCCAACCAAAGAGACCAAGAACACATCCTATAGTCCTTAAGAAAAAGTACGCATAGGACATGTCTACCAAATACTATTATCAAATGACAAGAAATCCAAATGATGTGTAAGGTAGGTATAAATCCCAACATTTACTACTTACCCACAAGACAGATCATAATATGGAACAAATAATATATATAATAGAATGATCACTTTCGATGTGTTTGGTTAGTAATGATTACTTTCTATAACAAGAACATAATCAACCATGGTTAATCATCAACTTGTAGTGCAAGGAATGCACAAAAACATTTAAATCATGTTATCCACTGTTAGACCCCTAACCTTGCTTAAATGGTTGAAGATACTTAATCATCATAATTAATAACTTGAAACCTTAATCAAACTTTTTAGGTGTTTTGATATCTTATGACAAGCTTAATTTTCATGTTTGGATCGGTTTGGACATTGTTTGGGCAAGTTATGCAATTTTGTGGACATTTTGGAGTTTTCTACAATTTACCCATATCAGAGGTTTTCTATGCAATTTGTCACATTCTTGTAGTGCCTTATATGTTTTCCTATCATGATTGAGCTTGTTGTTCCATGGGGCTCTTTTTTTCACATTTGTTTTTTAGTCTTTAGGGTTGAATTAGGGTTTACCTCCTCATGGATGAGTTATCTTTGAGGCCATAACTCGATGGTCGTCATATTTTTTTGTGATATGATGGTCATCACCAGGTGGTCACAATGTATGGTGATCTCTATAGGTGACAAGTCTATAGTTTTCTCTCTTGGGGTCCCTTGGATCGGTGATTTCTTTCGAAGGGGTGACCAAACGATGGTTTACCACCTTCTGACCTAGGGAATCAACAAACAATGGTCAACATGCTATCAGCACTCAATGGTTGGCCTTGGAAGACAAGAACCCATGCCCTAGCAAACTGGAATTGATGGATCTTCTTCTTTGCATGGGCAACACGGTTTTGACCATGGACACATGGCAAGCTTAGTAGGACGCATCAAGCTTCTCTTCCTTAAAATCCATGAGCTTTATATACCCTTCCTTTAGCACCCAAACAAACCCTTTTGAACCCTTCTCTCTTATTTTTTGTATGTACCTTTTCCTTTCTTAGTTTAGTTTTGAAAATGGTGCCCAAGGTGGATGAACTTATTGCATGTATGGTAAGAGCTCGACTCTAGCCTTCTTTAGGGTTTGTGGAGCTTCCTTTGCTTGTTCTTAACCTAAGAAAGTAATTTTCTCATTCTATTATTTGTTATCTTTCTTTCCTACCTCCTACTACCTTCTTTTTGGGTTAGAGCATGGTCTTCCATCGCAAAGCCTACTCTAGACCTCATATAACTCATCTTTCTTGCTTCTTATTCCTAATGTTTGCTTCCCTTGTGGAGAAAGGGCTTACTTGGTCGAGTTTAAAGCTTATACTACAGTTTTGTACAGTCTTTGTTCGACTTTTCTTGATTTTTGGAACATGATATTCTTCTTAGATGTGAGTTATATACATTTCTCACGTTTATTACTTACTACTAGCTTATATACTCATGTTCTTGCTCTAAAATGATGACCTAAGCTTGTTATAGATATCTTTGCCTAGGGTTTCAATTTTAATGGCATCCATTGAGTAGTTTATAACCTTAGATGAACTTGGAATCTGGTGCATGACCTTCCTGAGGTTGAGGAATCCTTAGAATTTCTTAGTCACGAATTAATGGTACACTTGGGGTCAGAAATGATGGCTCCTTGTATATGATGATGAATTATATTCCATCTTTTCTTGGTGGCAGATGGCTTGGAACCTATGAATGATCAATGGTCTTTACTTTGTTGTTGTCTTAATAAAATCCAATGAAATCTAGAACTGAAGGTTATGTTTCTTTAGTCCTAATGGTTGATGGTTATGCTAACCATAACAAATGATGGTCGTTTTCTATGTGTTGAGAGTTGGTTTCCCCTTTGACTTCATCACTTGATGGTTGGGACTTTGTGACAACTAATGGTGGGCACTTGATTCTATTTTAAGCCTTCATTTATTACCTAGAGCCTATGTCTATGTTTCTCCAATGTGGGTGAATTTAATACTCACTTCAAGTGGTTGTAAATGAAGGGTGTACCTTAGGATTTTAATGGGTTTTTTTCATCTTAGTGCTTAACATGATGGTCTAGTTCATTTGTTGATTTGTATGGCTTTTGTGTGTCAAAAAACAGTGGTCTCTTTGCTACTTTTTTAGATTCTATATGTTGAGCACAACTGATGGGCATGCCTATCCCTTAAAAACCTATGGTTAGGGTTTCCATACTCAAAGGTCTTTGGTGTCTCTAAGTGGTGCTAAAATGATGATTTTCTTTGTTCAAAAAATGATGGCTTTGCCTTTGTTTTTGGGGCAGTTTTCTTAGTTGTTGACAACTAATGGCCTCTCTGATATCCACAACCTATGGATAATTTAGGCCATCAACCAATGGGTTTTTAAGTCTTAACAATGGCTCTTATGTCTCATGATCAGATGGTGGCACTGAGTGCCACAACCGATGGGAGTTCAAACTCTATCAACCGATGGTGTTCTTCATGTAATCAATCAATGACTTCTTGATTTTGTCAATTGAAGCTTTGCTTTAAGTATACAACCGATGGTGGGTTGTACCCGCAAAACCAATGGTGATATGTGTATACCAACTGATGATTTCACTAGTTTGAATGGTAACACATTTGGGTCACAATCTGATGGCTTTCTAAATGATTTATTTTGAGTGGTTGCTTGTATTACAACCAATGGTTTTAACTTCTCTCATCCAATGGTTTTGGGTTGATACTTGTGACACAAAGGATTAGTTTAAATGATTTTGAATCCGATGGAGTTTTTCCTTTAATCATGTAGTCTTACCTTTTTCCTCATATGAAGAAAAGGGATAGTCACCATAAGGAGTGGATGAGTAAATTTAGTGTGCCATTTGTTGCTACACAAAATTTTAAATGCAATAAGTTATGGTTAAGCCTGGTTTTGTGCATGGATACATACTTAAGTAAAGTATATGATTAGATAGTGATGATTCACCTTATTCCTCCATGATCCAGTGGGGTTGTACTGAATTATAGTTTGGGTATGAGTGTTGATTTATAGCTTATAAGTAACTTATCTTGTTGAACATATTCCTAAATTAAATTCATGATGGTGGTTAGTCATGCTACCCGTCATTGAATAATTAATATAATGATTATATATCCTTCCTAGTGTTTGATTGTAACTCTAATGTGTTAAAAAGTGGTCATCTTATCTTTATGATTTATGCTTTCTTATGATCAACTTGTACACTATAAGTGTGAAGATGGCCAATAATATCTAGCTTCCTTATAGTTGATATAGTAAAAGAATACTCTTCAATGCTAAGATAAACCTCCAATGAACAACTTTTATCATTCATTGCAATACCATGATGAGCCTATGTATTTAATGTATGGTGATGTTTGTTAAGCCTTGTTACAAGGCATGAAAACAATGATGATCTTGCATGAAATGATGTGATGGTATGAATGCCCTTTGGGCATGGTGGAACCCTGAATGATGTGTCATCCTCTTCATTAGTTTATAAGGGTTGGAATCCTAGAATAATATGATAAGCATTTTTATCATGTGATGATGATGTGATGACAAGTATGGTCTCATAAATAGAGAGTGAATAGTACCTTATCATGTTGAGATGATGAATTATCTTTCACACATGTTGTATCTATTCAGGTTGTTAAGTAGAATATTTTGCTAGAAATGAATAAAGGTTGGTTTGTCCACTTGTTTGATGCAACATTATTTCACCCAATCGGCATTCATTAATCATGTGAAACTCTAATCATATAGTTCTAGGTGCCATAGATCCATCAGAGTGTCAAAACTTGTCAGATGGTGACATGAGTATTCCCAAGGGAAACTCAGAGTGCATACTATTGAGTATGTGAGGTGCAAGTGATTGTGTCTGCTTGACATCTTGACTTCAAGATTAGGGAGGATGACTGAAGTCATACCTAGACCTCAATTGGAAAACTATTGTAATCGTGTCTCAATGATTATACATGTTATGAGATTTGAGGACAACTACGGTTGTGCCTCAGATGGTAGGGTTTTCATAGCCACCTCCTTTAACTTGTGTCATGACCTATACTAAGCACAAACTAGGATATTAGTAGCTTGACCTTATGTGTCAGTGTGGTGGACTCATACTGACCGGGTGAGGAGAAAATCATAGGATACTAGCTCTTCCTAGATCTTTTATGGTAAATCATAGGAGTCTAGCTCTTCCTAGATCTTTTATGGTACTGATTTTGACTTACCAATGGTTAGTTGGAAATTGAGTGGTATCCTCAAATTCCTTAGAGGTTCATAAAAGATGCAATATACCCATGTAGCATATTTGTTTAGGGATATACACAATGCCACACACTAGTTGATAATCCTTGTTTGTTCTCTTTACATAGATATGATGTTTAGTGCATTAAAACATAGTAAAAATGATTATGATGTACGTGGGTATGGTCATGTTGTATATGTGTACATACAATAGCCAGGATTATGTTGCTGATATATATATTGCTACTATTGATTATGATTATGATGCTAGTTGTCACATGATGTTATCTATGCTTATACTGCTAACCATGCTTTTGTAGTTGGAATTGCTTATACTATTAGTTGTGCTTATGTAGATAGTTGTGATTATGTTGTTAGTTCTATTTATGATGTTGATATACTCAACCCGTTAGACATATTAATATTGTTAGTTATGCCTATGTTTCTATACTTGTTTATGATGATATAGATGCTTATGCCAATAGACTACTTATACAAAAAGCAATGCATATGATGATAGTTAGGCTAATGGTGATTTTTTTATCAGTCCCTTTATACACCTTGTTAGTCATGTATGTTGTTACACTTATCTATTTAATTGTCTTTATCTTCTTAAACTATTTATTTACATAACATATTGTAATTGATAAGAGGTTTTGAGAGTTAAATCTCTCCTTAGTACATGAGTCTCACCTCGTGGGTCACCAAATATTTTTAGGTGATCGTAACAACGACACCATACATGTGGCAGTGTGGAGAAGCTATGTCTATGGACCTTAGAGAAGGTTTTTTTATGTCTAGTGTGTCCTAGAGTCATCTCTATACTCTCAAGTATGGGTGGGAATGTTTTTATTTAATGTTTTAAACAAATCATGCCTTTAGTAGCATTATGATGCATGTATATGTGCCATATGCGGATGATGTTCTTGTATATGTGCATCTGTTCGTTGAGGCCACATATCAGTTGTCAAATATTCTTCATATGTTATATGAAATAAAGCAAGATGTTGGACTTTTATGTAAATGTCCCTGAGCATGTTGGTCACATTGAAATCAGTTTTACTTTACCTCTTTTTTGGGTTTGTGTTTAATTAGTGATTGATCATATTTTGAAGTTTGAGTAATCTCATTTTGTGTTACAGGTTCTCACAAGTTGGTATTTGATCTCTAGGTTCTCTGAGTCTACATGGACACTAGGACTAGGATTAGGATGATGTCTATGTTAAGAACATTACATAAAGACATGATGCATATTGCCTAATCTCAGTACTTGGATTCCCTATCCAGATCTTCAATTACTGAAGAAAAAGCAAGTATGGAACTCTTAGGTTGTTATCTTAATGATTACTCTAATCAAGTAGTCATTTCAAAACAATCTAAAGAGCATAAAAAATCAGATTCATGGTGCTAATATCTCAAACTTACCCAAAATAAGATGAGAATTACATCGTAACCTATTAAAGACATGAATGTTTGGTAACTACAAGAGAAAGACATGAAATCATTTAACTGAAATCCGAATACAAATAATCAAAACTGGAGATCTTGAAACTATAATTCAAGAAGATAATGAGGTAAAGGACAGATAAATCTGTGATAACAAAATGTTTCAAGGTATAAAATCCACATAAGATGGAAAGAACTCGTGAGATAAGTGTGATATGAGAAGATCAATAAGATAAATGGCTATTGAATAAAGTGCAACCTAAGTTAATCTCATACCAACCTATGTGTGTAAGAAAGTGTTAAAGTAAAATCTTTCATAACATGAGAAAGAAACTAAGGGAGGTGGTGCCTGATTAATAAAGAAAATGCGGAATATGATGATTCATTCCCATTATGAGGAGTTGAAAAACATGATAAAATAAGGGAACATATACAAGAATGATGAACATTCAACAAGAAAAGAGTAATGAGATATAATAATCATGATCATTTCTATGCTGGTAGCAAGAAACCCAAGTTGAAAAAGGAAAAATGATACAAAAAAATCTATAACCGCTTGATGGAGGAAGAATCAGTTACCCTTGCTACTAAACCTTGGATAGTGTTTTTATGTGGTGGGAAGTATGTTTTCCTCTGTGTTCTTCCTTTTTGGGGCACAACATTCAAGTATATATTATGCCACTTGGTAGGTATAGATTTTTTTAATTCAGGGGTTGGATATCTTGATATAGCACGTAGATGGTTTAAAATATGATTCCAAAATTCACAATGTTTGTTGATGAGCATTATTTTTTAACCTTCCAAGAGTTAGTAAGACTCCTTCTATATGTCCTTAGTTTTGACATTGAGGAAGTGGACGAGATTAGGATGTAAGTATCCATTAGCACATGAAGTGTATACCATGGTAAAGAATCTGAGTATCTGAGGTGTACTAATGGTACATGAGTTTGAAGGGATGTAACAAATGAGCTTTATAGTGTTCCTCTCCCTTAGAGAGAGGGAGTTGGATGTTGAAGATCCTCCTAGTGTAATAAATGGGCTATTAACAGTTGGATAAAGCCAATGCCAAGGATAGATGAGTTATTGATCAGTCAACATGTACTATAGTGTTTCTTTAATATGCCATAGGTCAGGACATAATTAGATAAGAACCAGAGTTGTGACATCAGTTGAATAGTCTCCATGAGATTAGAATTTTGCTATTTAGATTAATCAATACATCAACAACAATTATGGACATGATGTGCAGAGTGCTCAAGTCGTGTCCTTATATGTTGTGCAAGTTTTGAACAATAACATCTCAATGTAGTGTAGAGATGGTCGACATCATGATCGACATGTTTGCATACACCTTAGGATTGATGAAGCAGCAATAGCTATGGGCCAAGTTGAGCAAGAGTGAGTTGAGGGTTGACTAAAATGTCTTCTTGGGATTATGATATGTCTGCTAAGAGTGTTATGTGAACCCTGTCAAAGTGAAGACAACATCATTGCTTTCCCTCAACAAGGTTGAATAGGAAAGGTGCTCCTTATCATAAGGAAATATAGGAGTCAACATTGGTGTCTACATTTTTTCTAGATGTTGATGGTTTAAGTGAAGTAGTACATGACTGTCTCATCTTTGACACATATGATGTATCCGACAAATTATATGCATATCATAAGTAAATAACATGCAATGGTAGAAAGTATGGATTTTGATTAAATGTGTTGATACAATATATAGAATAGATCTGAACAACAACTAGACTCCCAAGTTGAAAGGTACAACCAAAGTTTTACATGTGGCACAACAGTTCCTATCTTGAACCAAGGTGACACATGCAATATTTGAGGGAAAAACATAAAACTTCTATGAGAATAATGTGACATCACCATGACATGTAAGTAACCATGATTAAGTTAGAAGATGAGGTGCATGGGAAGTACTCAACTTTGTTTGTCTTAGATTTTGTGGGCGAAGTCCATGTTAGGGGTTTAATGTTGTGAGACCCCTAACCTTGATTAAATGGTTGATCATGCTTAATAATCATAATTAAGAGCTTGAAGCCTTAATGAAATCTTTTGAGCTATTTTGATATCTTATGAAAAGCTTAAGTTTCAAGTTTTGTCCAATTTGGACAGTGTTTGTGCAAGTTATGCAATGTTGTGCACATTTGGACTTTTCCATAATCTACCAATATCTGAGGTTTTATTTGCAATCTCTCACATTATTTTGGTGCCTTATATATTTTCCTATCATTGAGGTTGTTGTTCCTTAGGTCTCTTGGTTGCACCTTGGTTTGATAGTGATGGCTCTATACTGTTAAATTAGGGTTTACCCCTCATAGATGAGCTACCTTTGAAACCATAACTCAATGGTCCTCCTGTTTAGATAGGATCTGATGGTCAACATCATGTGGTGACAACTGGAGGTGATCTCGATAGGTGATAGGTTAATGGTTTTCTCTCTTGGGGTCCCTTGGGCTAGTGGTTTTCTTGTAAGGGGTGACCAAGTGATGTTTACCATCTTGTGAACTAGGGTATCAACAAATGTTGGTAACCATGCCTCAACACTTGATTATGGTGTTGGTATGTATGCCCTGAGAGCCAATCATGGGATGATTGGTGGGATACATTAAAATTGATTTGATAAACATCAAAGGCAAAGCTTCCAATTCTTTCTGGTTCAGTCATATGAGATAATGATAAAACAGATTGAATGTCTAGAGAATGATAATACTCAATGACGTATGCTTTCAGGTTAAGGACCTGAACGATGAGATCATACAGATGCTAAGAGTTTGTACATTCTTGTTATGTCCCTAGTCGGATGTCGTTGTGGAAGGTAGATAGACAGCAATGACACACAAGATTAGATTTTGGTGTTGGTTGATGACAGAATCTCATTAGTCATGATATAGAGATATCAAACCAAAAACATAGGTACTTGTTAGAGAACAAGTGTACCAGATAGACCCACTGTGAGTTTGAAACATGGAACCATGACATGGTAGTCACAGTCAGTACTCACAGTGATGGTGGTGAGTGTGATTCTTAGACCTAAAATCACTACACTCAACACATGTCATTGGGCACACTTTGACATCATCAAACGCAGTCCTGAAACATGGGTTGTTATAAAGGTGATGATTGGGTGGCTTTGACACATGGGGCTTTTGAGGGGTGACTGATAGATATGGGATTTGTCCCTCTTGAGGGAGTATGATATCCATGACCACTTGATGAGTAGGATTGAGAAAGGCGTGCACACATGTGTGAATCAGTATGTGATATTGATGTCATACATATCTCTTCCAGTCTACTCTGAGATCAAGAAAGTGAATGAACATTGACAGGATGACTGTTCCATGGCTCGAGTTCATTCAGGATATCAGTGACAAAGGAATTATACATTCACTGTAACACCATTCATAGATTGTAGGATTGAAAGTTGTTCTCCAACTTTCTACTTTCACTAGGGTAGCACTGATGTGTGACTAGGCACCGCTCTTTTCTTGTGAAGTCTTAAGTGTTACGGACTTTCACTGCCAACATGGAATGGACCTGCATGGTCACACGCATAGGATTTAACCTGGAAGAGGAGTTTTGTCCAAAAACAATGTTTAGATTGATTACTAAAGGAGTTTAGTAGTTCAATTAAACACTCAATTAATTGATAGCTCAATATCATAATGCTCAAGGTGTTGGACATATTGATTGGAGTATTGGATTGATTGAAATCGCAATTGACTGATTTTGCACAACTTGCACTCCCAACCGATCGGTTCACGTGATGAATCGGTCGGCTGAGGTTGCTGAACTAGTCGGCTCAAGTGTTGAGCCGATCGGCTCAAGTCCAGGGTGAACCGATTGCTTCAAGTGTTGAAACGATCGATTCAACTGGTGCAACCGAGCAAGTTGGGAAAGTAGGATTGGCAAGAATTTTCCTTTCGTTTCAATTGCCTAATTTGATTGGGAAATAGGATTGGTATTCGATACCAATTAGAAACAAAAGAAGGAAAGTCAATCGGGAACTGACCAGGACCACCAACCGACCGGTTCACTTGTGAACTGACCAGTTGAGGTGTCCCAACTGACCGGTTCACTTGTGAATCGATCGGTTCAGGTCCCCAACCGCCCGTTTCATTTGTGAAACGATCGGTTCAGGTTGTGAGTTGGTTGCTTTTGTGGAAAATCTCGAACCCTTCTACTCCTGCTTTTTGTCCCGCATTGCTCGGGATAGAGAACCCTGTCCCATGACCCTCCTATATATAGGGGTATTGGGGGCTTCTCAAAGAATAACTCAGTGCAACCTGTAGCTCTGCAAAGTTGTCATTCTCTCTAGTTTTGGTAACCGAGAGAGAGCCCGAGCAAGTGCTACCTGCAAAGGGAGGTGCAGCAAGGGAAGGACAACTGTAGTTGCAACTGGAAGCAGGAGAGTGTGTTGGTGACTAGTACATCAACAGGAGGGTGTGACTCCTTCCACTTCCTTGTGGGACAAGGAGTGTGGAGTTCCAGGTGGTCTGTGTGGACTACTTCAGAGGTGGGAGGTTTCTGCCACTCAGGAGGACATCCTTCAATCCTGTCAGTCCCGGTGCGACTAGGATCTGCACAGACACCGTCCAAGACAGGTGGTGAAGACCGTGCAAGTTGTGAGGTATTGTCGTCGAGAAAGCCTCGGGAAAAGGTATGATTCCACAAACCATCCTTTCCTATTATATAGACGTTGACGTGTTTCCTTGTTCTGGGTTTGGGGAGAAATTTTTTTTGTTTCCGTTGACATCTCTGCCTCCCCTAAAACCCAACTGTGGTATCAGAGCCACATCAACTGCTCTATATTTTAGGAATATCGATATGATCGATTTTGGTTTGCCACCTTTATTTATTGAGTACGATGTGAATAATATTGGCGTTATGCATGTCCAATCCTAAATCCATAAATCCCAATGACATATATGATATGTATTAATGCACTCGATATGCGTCGCCCTTAAACGAGTTTTGTGGTGGATGTATAGCGTGGTTATGGCCAATAAACCCTATCTGTGTATGGTTGTTTGTGGTTGCTTGCATCTCGGTCTGCGCACCGACCTTCCTTCTCCTATTCCTGATGTAACTCGAAATAATTTGAGATTCTTTCCTACCTTTGCTACCCTCGAATGTAACTCGAGGTTTCTCTTTATGCAATGTAAAATAGGATAGATTTTATTTCATGTTATGTCAAAGAATGGAGGACATCGAGATGATAGTTGAGACAATCAGTTCAAGGCGTGAACCGATCGATTGACGTTCCAAACGATCGGTTCAAGGAGTGAACCGATCGGTTGATGACTGGGTCGAGGAGAGAGATGAGCGGGTGGCGACCATGATGAGATGCACAACGTCCAGGCGAACTGATCGGTTGGAGGAGCCAACCGATCGGCTGGTGGCACAAGACAACTGACCAGAGAGAGCAGATCATTCATATGATGAGTTGATCAACTCGGATGGCAAGGCACATAATTCATCTTGTACATGTTGCATGTGATGTAGACCTAGATGACCGTGATTCCTCTTGGCTCGAGGAATCACATTAGGATGGACATAAGCATCACTTTTATCATTTGTGCATGTTTTCTGTGGGATATAGCATGTATATGATATGTACTATGTATTGTGGTGATTGGATATGTATATGTATATAAAAATCAAATCCCTCATTAAAATATTAAGTTTTAGATGCCTTCCAAATGCGACACATGTGAAAAGCTTGATCGACCAAGTGTGGGAACGCCCTAGCGTGGTGCACCGTCTCTCTCGTGGAAGTGTGAAGGATGAATGTGTGGGTCTACCCTAGCAGGGTGCATATTCATCATGTTTGCTTTGGGTCAGACTTAACAAGGTGATCTAGATGGGATCTAGTACCTTGAGGCATGGAGATGTTCATGGCAAGGAGTTGCATATGACATCTTATCAAGAGTTGCATATGATGAAATTGGCAAGAGTTGCCTACCTGAGAGATCTATGTTGTGGGTGACAGCCCTAGCTGGTCCATGACTTAGAGGATTTTAGGATCTTGCCCACTCGAAGGTTGTACGCTGCAATCTTCTGAATTGATGGTGAGGGCTATCAATTTGAACTAAAATAGTGGGACCGATAATTAATTAAAGGCCTAATTATATCGTCAACTTTTCAAATCAATCAAATAAGTCAAAAATGAGTTTTTGGACTAAAATTGCATATTTCCTTTTGTAGTACAAATGAAGACAAACAACAATCACTTTTCTTTGCGATCGATCCTTGAAAAGGACAAGCTAAATGGGACAAACTTCCACAATTGGTATCGGACATTGAGAATTGTTCTCACTCAAGAGCTTAAGCTCTATGTCCTGGATACTCCAATTCCAGAGGAACCCACTCCTAATGCACCAAAGATAGAAAGGGATTCTTACAAGAAGCATTCTGATGATGCCATTGATGCAAAGTGCTTGATGTTATGTTCTATGAACCATGAGTTGCAGAGACAAAATGAGAACATGGGTGTCATTGAGATGATTCAGCATCTCAGGAACATGTATGAAGACCAGGCACGACAAGAGAGATACAATGTCTCAAGGGCACTGTTCAAGTGCATCATGACAGAAGGAAATCTAGTTGGTCCTCACACACTCAAGATGATTGGGTATGTGGAGAACCTACAAAGACTGGGATTTCCACTGAGCCAAAAGTTGGCTACTGACGTGATACTACAATCATTGCCAGAATCCTACAGTCAGTTTTTGATGAACTACAACATGAACAACTTTGATAGGCCACTGTCAGAGTTCTTGGGCATGTTGTGGACAGCTGAGATACAGATGAAGAAGGACAAGCCTAAGCCTGTGATGGTGATCACGAGCAAGAAAGGAAAGTCCAAGTGCAAGGGCAAGGGTAAAGCTAAGAAAGGTTCTGATGCTAGCCAGGAGTCCAAGCCATCTTCAGCTCTCAAGGCTAAGGGAGGCATGACCAAGAAAGGAAATTTCCACCATTTTCAAAAGCCATGACATTGGAAAAGGAATTGTCCTCTCTATCTGGAAGAACAAAAGAAGAAGGAGGCTACAGACGTCTCTACTTAAAGGTGTCATGAAAGTAAACTTGTAACACTTTTTGAGGTATATGATACCAAGATGTAAAGTGTAAAACACTCATAATTGGGGAAAGTGTTGCCGCCATAGATAGGAGTACTTTAGTTTATTTTCAGCCTATAAGGCATGTAATACAGTTATGAACTGCTATTTCATTTTTGTCAATAGATAGAAACACTTTATTTTGCATATTGTGCGACAATGATGGCAATTAATAAAGTTGATGTTTCAATCTTAAAGATATGATCTTTGTGGCAATTCGTTATTTATCTTATGGTATTTGATATGCATAAGATAAAATGATACCTGAAAGTTATAGATAACTCAAACAATCAAATTAGCATCAATCATGAGAAATTCATTTCTAGCTTCCATATGATGGATAGATCTAGACTCTTTTGGTTAGAGAACCAGTAAGAGACATGAATATCTTGGACATGATTAATCAACCTTCACTAATGGTAGTGGGACAATGATTATCCTATTAGGTATAATACATATGATGTATTTACATACCTATTGGAACAAATGCTAATACTTCAAATGGTGTTTAGAGAAATACCAATATGAATATCTTGAAGTGTTCAGGATTATCATAGATGAAGTACACATTTGGTAAAGTGTTAATTCTTGATGAGATCAATGAATGAAATACTTGGACCAAATGTTTGAGATCCTTATGAGCGATTATGATAGTGTATCATAGTGAACTCATGATTAAGGCATGGTGATGTCTAAATCAAGAAGGAATCATACTCTAAAGAGTTAGAGAATGATTATCAAATAACTAAATTCTTCTTAATAAAAGAATACCCCACACTAATAAAAGATATTATGAATCATAAGGGTTGTGAGTTCTTATATCCTTAACAGATACACCTCAATTATCTATGTGATGAGTTGTTCATGTGATGAGTCAACTATCTAGATAAGTATGAGGAACTGAATTTTGAGTTATGGTTTATGACCATTACATCCTAAATGACATCCATGTGCACCATAAGGTATGACCTTGATGGTAGCACCCATTGGATAAAATCCATATGTTCAAATGAATCTTAAGTGTTAAGATACATGGATAACATTTTGAGAAGGATGATGCTTGTTGATTGCAACTTAAATGACTAAGGCATTTGGCATGTGGATACAAAAACCGCATTCCTTTGAGGAATAAAACAAGGATGTGTACGTGACACAACCTATAAGGTTTATGAATCCACTAATGCAAATGAAGTCTATAAGTTACAATGGACTAGTCAATGTGATTTATTAAGTACAAGCAACTCAGAATTGGATCTTTACTTTGATGATATGGTCAAAGGGTTTGACTGATATGTCAAAGACAAAGAAGGGATCTGTGATTAAGTGGGAGCGTATTCACATTTCACATGTTGATGTGAAATGGAAATGTTCTAGAATGGAAATCCAAAAGTGGAAATTATCTTTAAGGAAGATAGAGATGTTTCCTATGTGATAGGAATAGTGATCTATATAGATAGTTCTCAAAAACCTCTTTACCTGGAAACGAGAAAGCATGCATTGACAATCTGTATTGAAGGGTTCAATATGCACAGATTCAGTGGGAGAAAACCTATCCATGTTACATGGAGTTGGTATCCCAAGGCCAAGTGTCCAATTCTTATGAAGAATGGGAACACTAAGAATATATTTGGATCTATCATGTATGTAATCATCCCATTATCTTGCATGTATGGACATGGCAAGAATAAAATTCATTCATCATCTTGTGTGTGGGACATGACAATTTGATATGCTCATCCCGATAACTCGTATGTGGGACATGACGAGTGGATGTCTGTCTACTTCCAGTAAGGGTTACTGGAAACCATAAGAACTTGATAAGTACTTGAGAAGTACTAGTTCTATGGAGATAAGGAAGAGTTCGATGTATTGAGTTACATTTATGCGAACTTTCAAAAAGATAGAAAATTAATCATAAAATATATATAGGATATATAAAAGTAAAAGTTTGCTGATAATTGGAAGTGTTCCAATAAAACCATTTAAAAGGAAATGTTGAGTATCTATGCGTTAGAGAACAACAATAGATACTATATGGATCTGGAAGTTCATGAGATGAAGTTATGGATATTCCACTCATTGATGACAAGTATGGAATCCTTGATCATGCAATGTGGCTAAAGGTTAGCAAAGGAATACTAGATCGCATATTACGGCAACTCCATCTCATACGTGTGATGTACATCAAAGAGATGTGAGACATGCAATTTATACTGACTTTGGCAAGCTGTTGCCATTACTCACTTTGTTCACACTAGAGCACAGTAACATGTGGGACATGTTTGAAGATCACTATGAATATGATTCAAGGGTGATTGGCTCACAGTACAAGCGGGAGTCTGTTGGTATGTATGCCCTGAGAGCCAATCATGGGATGATTGGTGGGATACATTAAGATTGATTTGATAAACATTAAAGGTAAAGCTTCCAATTCTTTATGGTTCAGTCATATGAGATAGTGATAGAACATATTGAATGTCTAGAGAATGACATTACTCAATGACGTATGCTTTTAGGTTAAGGACCTGAACGATGAGATCATACATATGCTAAGAGTTTGTACATTCTTGTTATGTCCCTAGCCGGATGTCATTGTGGAAGGTAGATAGACAACAATGACACACAAGACTAGATTGTGGTGTTAGTTGATGATAGAATCTCATTAGTCATGATATAGAGATATCAAACCAAACAGATAGGTATGTGTTAGAGAACAAGTGTACCAGACAGACCCACCGTGAGTTTGACACATAGAACCATGACATGGTAGTCACAGTCAGTACTCACAGTGATGGTGGTGAGTGTGATTCTTAGACCTAAAATCACTACACTCAACACATGTCATTGGGCACACTTTGACATCATCAAACGCAGTCCTGAAACATGGGTTGTTATAAAGGTGATGATTGGGTGGCTTTGACACATGGGGCTTTTGAGGGGTGAGTGATATATATGGGATTTGTCCCTCCTGAAGGAGTATGATATCCATGGCCACTTGATGAGTAGGATTGAGAAATGCATGCATGCATGTGTGAATCAGTATGTGATATTGATGTCATAAATATCTCTTCCAATCTACTCTGAGATCAAGAAAGTGAATGAACATTGACAGGATGACTGTTCCATGCCTCGAGTTCATTCGGGATATCAGTGAAAAAGGAATTATACATTCACTGTAACACCATTCACGGATTGTAGGATTGAAAGTTGTTCTCCAACTTTCAACTTTCACTTGGGTAGCACTGATGTGTGACTAGGCACCACTCTTTGCTTGTGAAGTCATAAGTGTTATGGACTTTCACTACCAACGTGAAATGGACCTGCAGGGTCACACACATAGGATTTAACTTGGAAGAGGAGTTTTGTCCACAAGCAATGTTTAGATTGATTACTAAAGGAGTTTAGTAGTTCAATTAAACACTCAATTAATTGATAGCTCAATATCATAATGTTCAAGGTGTTGGACATATTGATTGGAGTATTGGATTGATTGAAATCGCAATTGACTAATTTTGCACAACTTGCACTCCCAACCGATCGGTTCATGTGATGAATCGGTCGGCTGAGGTTGCTGAACTAGTCGGCTCAAGTGTTGAGCCGATCGGCTCAAGTCCAGGGTGAACCGATTGCTTCAAGTGTTGAAACGATCGATTCAACTGGTGCAACCGAGCAAGTTGGGAAAGTAGGATTGGCAAGAATTTTCCTTTCGTTTCAATTGCCTAATTTGATTGGGAAATAGGATTGGTATTCGATACCAATTAGAAACAAAAGAAGGAAAGTCAATCGGGAACCGACCAGGACCACCAACCGACCGGTTCACTTGTGAACTGACCAGTTGAGGTGTCCCAACTGACTGGTTCACTTGTGAGTCGACCGGTTTAGGTCCCCAACCGACCGTTTCACTTGTGAAATGATCGGTTCAGGTTGCGAGTTTGTTGCTTTTGTGGAAAATCTCGAACCCTTCTACTCCTTCTTTTTGTCCCGCATTGCCCGTGATATAGAACCCTATCCCATGACCCTCCTATATATATAGGGGTATTGGGGGCTTCTCAAAGAACAACTCAGTGCAACCAGTTGCTCTGTAAAGTTGTCATTCTCTCTAGTTTTGGTAACCGAGAGCGAGCCCGAGCAAGTGCTACCCACAAAGGGAAGTGCAGCCAAGGAAGGACAATTGTAGTTGCAACTGGCATTAGGAGAGTGTGTTGGCGACTAGTATGTCAATAGGAGGGTGCAACTCCTTCCACTTCCTTATGGGACAAGGAGTGTGGAGTTCCAGGTGGTCCGTGTGGACTACTTTAGAGGCTGGAGGTTTCGGCCGCTCAGGAGGACAACCTTCAATCCTGTCAGTCCCGGTGCGACCAGGAGCTGCACAGACACCGTCCAAGACAGGTGGTGAAGACCGCGCAAGTCGCGAGGTACTGTCGCTGAGCAAGCCTCGGGACAAGTTATGATTCCACAAACCATCCTTTCCTATTATATAGACGGTGACACGTTTCCTTGTTCCTGGTTTGGGGAGAATTGTTTTTTGTTTCCGCTGCCATCTCTGCCTCCCCTAAAACCCAACATATTGGCCTAGGAAGCCAACAACCTATGACTTAGTAGGATTCTATAGTAGATGGAGCTACTGTTTTTTATGGGAAACACGTTTTAGACCATAGACACATGACAAACTTAGTAGGACACCTGAAGCTTCTCGTCCTTTATATCCGTGAGCATTATATACCCTTTCTTTAGCACCCAAATGAGTCCTTTTGGACCCTTATATTGTCTTTTATGTTTGTAGATTCTTCTTCCTCTATTTAGTGGTGAAGAGGGTTCCCAAGATAGAAGAAGGTGGATGAAGTTCTTGCATGTATGCCTAGGTCTCAGATCTACCCTTCTTTAGGGTTTGTGGAGCTTCCTTTGCTTGTTCTTAACTTAACTAAGTACATTTATAGTTCTATTATTTGTTTCTCTTTCTTTACTACATCCTCCTACCTTATTCCTTGACTTAACCATGCTCTTCTATCATAAAGCTTGCTCTAGAGCTGAAAGAACTCATCTTTCTTGCTCCTTATGCCAATGGTTTGCTTCCCTTGTGGATAAAGGGCTTACTTGGTTGAGATTAGAGATTATACTAGAGTTTTGTACCTTCTTTTTGAGAGTTTTCTTATTTTTTAGATCCTGCTCTTCTTCTTAGGTGTGAGTTACATAACCCTTCTCATGTTTATTGCTTACAATTCTTTCTCTAAATGAAGATTTATACTTGTAAAAGATGTATTGTCCTATGGTTGCGGTTTTAATGTAATTCCTTGAGTACTTTTTAACCTTTGATGAACCTAGAATTTGTTGCACGACCTTCCTTACTGAGGTAGAGGAATCCTTAGACCTTTTTGAGTCATGAATTGATGGTACCCTTGGGGTCACAAATGATGGCTCCTTCTATATGATCACAATCTACATTCCTTCTTCTATTCATAGACGATGGTTTGGCACCTATGAATGACTGATGGACTTTACTTTTTTGTTTTCTTAAGGATCTCTAGTGCACCCTAGAACCTCATTTTATGTTGCTTTGATCTCTAATGGTGATGGTTACGTTGATCCTAACTAATGATTGTCTTTTTCTATGTATTCAACGTTGGTTTCCCGTTTAAATTCATCACTCGATGGTTGGGCCTATGTGACAATCGATAATGGGCACATGATTCTATTTTAATACTTCTTTTAGTCCTATAGTTGATGGCTATGTTCCTCCAAGGTAGGTGTCATTAATACTCACTTCAAAGGGTTCTGATTGATGGGTTTACATAGGGCTTTAAAGGCTGGTTTTCATCTTGGTGTTTAACCTGATGGTCTAGTCCATTTTCTTACTTGTATGGCTTTTGTGTGCCAACATATAGTGGTCTATTTGATACTATTTTAGATGTTATACATTGAGAAAAACCAATGGGCATTCTTCTCCCTTAATAACTGATGGTTAGGGTTTCCATATTTAAAGGTCTTTGGTGTCTCTAAGTTGTGGCTTAAATGATAATTTTCTTTGTTTGACAAACTTCAATTTTTCCTTTTATTTTGGAGTAGTTTTCTCACTTTTTGTTGACAAACAATGGCCACTCTTAGATCTACAACCAATTTCTAGTTTAGTCCATCAAACAATGGTTTTTAAGTCTCAATCGATGGCTCTTGGGACTCATGATCTAATGGTGTCAACCGAAGGTGGCACTGAGTGCCACAACTGATGGGAGTTCTGACTCTATCAACTGATGGTTTCCTTCATGTAATCAAACAATGGTCTCTTCATGTTTTTAACTTATGGTTTAGTTTAAGTATACTTCTATGTGTGTGCCAACCAATGGTTTTACTAGTTTGAATGGTGACACACTGAGGTCACAATCTAATGGCTTTCTAAGGGATTTGTTTTTAGTGGTTGCTTGTACTACAACCAATGGTTTTCCTCCTCTCATCCAATGGTTTTGGGTCGATACTTGTGACACATTGGGATAGTTTAAATGATATTGAACATGGTGGAGGTTTGCCTTTAATCATGTAGTCTTACCTTTGCCCTCATATGAAGAAAAGGGATAGTCACCATAAGGAGTGGATGAGTACATTTAGTGTAGAATATCTTGTTATACTTAACCTTGTAGTAAATAAGTGATTATTAAGCCTTGTGTTATGTGTGCATCCATACCTAAGGAAAGTATGTGTAACGATCCCGCCTCCCAGTAACCCCCACTTAAGGGAGACCAAGAGGTCAGAGCCGTTATCCCAATAAACCAGATCAAAGGTTCGACAATTAATCAGTAATAATTAAGAAATTCTACCCACTAAACTAAAATATGGTATAAAATAAAACTTTGCATACCTTTTAAAAACTTTGGAAATCTACTTCTATCCACAACTTGAATCTACTCTATCTAATCCTCCTTGCACTTTATTTCTTATTTTCACAATGTGTCAATTTACTCTTTGTTCTTTTCAGGGTTGTACCTAAAACACCGACAAAAAAAACGTCACTCATCATATAAGAATATGCCAGTATGTGGGGACAACCAAAATTTTCACAAATATGGCTAACAATCTAGATATAATGATCAAGTTAATTAACAAGCCAATTTATGCTTTCAATGTGACATTCTCCATCACTTTTGCCCTAACCCTGGAATACCCTCTTTAGGGTTTCTCTTTTGCCATTGACTTAAGGCCACCTTCTCAATCCTGAGCTTGGTGCCTGGGGTCACCTCTCATGGTGCCCATTAGTCATGCAATAAAGACCACCTTCTTATTCCCAAGCTTGGTATCTGGGGTCACCATTCATGGTGCCCATGGGTCTTCCCTCCTGGGATTGACCTTTTGGCATCATCCATCAGGGTGGCATGTAGGTGTGAGAATACACACTTCTATTATAATTGTGATATTCACAATGACTTTATAATTTGCAAGTAAGAACATTCAAACTGACAGGTTGCATTCAATGCGATAAATCATCCAAAAAACCTTCGGGAAACTAATGTGATTAACCATAATTAACCACATACCTGATCCAGAGGAACTTGATGTCCAAGCAATAATGAAAAAGAACAATCAAACAAGCAATCAACAATATCTTGAAATTAATGCATAACACCCAAGTGTTATAGTTTATCCAAAACATTCTAAAGATAGACTTGGATTCCACCTTAGGCTTTCTAGGCCACTTTAGGGTTTTATTAGGGTTTTAGCCTCCATAATGCTTTTATCACATTTCATGCTCTCTTAATTCACAAACCCTAATTTCAAGATAGGCACAATTAAAGTCTATTATTTCTCTTTTATACCAAAACTACCATCTTTATCCTTTTAAGTTATTTCAAAATCATTAGACTCAATTACCACCTTTAGTTTCCTTCGAATTGACAACTCATATTTCATTATGATCTAATTCATATTTGGATTCCATTTATTACTAATTCCACATTTATCCATTAGAAAACCCTAATTACCAAATTAAGGGTATTTATCCACAATTAGGAACTTTTATACTCAAAATAGCTTAGGACCATCATATCTTAGCCTTATTCATGAATTTGAACAATTAAAGTCATTAGGAGTCATAAGTACTAACATTAGGGTTTCAAGGCACATTAAAGATCATTTAAGCACACGGAACCCTAAATTAATTCAATTATGTGTAACGTTCATCCTTTCAGATCTTAATGTGTCTTTTTATAATCAACATGTTATTATCAACTTTAATCATCCACGTAACTCTTCCCAATTCATTAATCATCAAAGATTGGGGTTTTTCATTAATTAAACCATTAAGGATAGCATCTTTACATACTTTTTGATTTACATATACTATCAGACTCTAATATCAATTTTATTCTGTTCTACGCATTTTTCTAATCAAAAAGCACTACTCATATGCATTTTTTGGCCAAATGAGTGATTTTTAATGATTTATATAAGAATCCATATTTTTTTGGAATATTGGGTAGAGAGGCGAGTTGCCTGGGCTTTTTCAGAAAAATGAGGACCTTCAAATCGTCGGTCTTCATTCACTACGTAAGATCGTGCGGTCCTTAGCGCACGCACCCACTCATGACTTCAGAAACACAGAGCTCCTCATGACTGTTGATCTAACTCACGGCCCATTGTGGACTTCGATCAGACGACGACTGCCCTTCGTCCTCACCTAACTCAACAATGAGTCTCACGACGGTGCCACAACTGAGAGCTCGTCGGAGTAGCATCAATCTAAGGACCCGAGGTACGAGAGTAGAGGGCAAGCTTCCAGTTGCAATCGTGAAGTCATTAGCAATGAGAAGGGGGTCCTATATATAGGACTTGGGGTCGATTTTAGGGTTTCCCAACCTTTATCATCGCTTGAATTTTAGGCCATCAGGTTTTTTCTCTAAAAGCATCTAAAGTACGAAGAACCAGGGTCTAAGATGCGCGGAATTCCTTCCCAGACTCATCCATCAACTTTTCTAGTATGTACATCGACTAAATCGCGAGAAAAATCAGGTGCAAAGACCCTCTGTCCGCATCCTATCTCCTAGTTCGTTTAGAACTAGATGATGAGAGGCTACCGTTGGATCAAAATCCAGTGGTCCGCATCACTTGCACCCAACAAAGGAGAGTTTGGTTTCTTATATTAAGGAAAAACCCTTTTTATTTTAAGATAACTTTAGAAAATCATAACTCTCCAACCATGGCTCTGTTTAATCCCAAATATTGAGGGAATCTTATTAATGAATTAATCTATCATAATGCCACGTTTAGGCTCATTATCTAAAAGAAAATGTGTCTTTTATTTTGGTGCAAGATATCACTAAATTACATATATTTCTCACATATTTTCTCTTTCCCTTGCTATTAAATATTATTCTGAGTTCCTTGAACCTGAAGGAACCTTAATGGATCAAAATCCCATCTTGGGAATATACGTTAGCCTTTTACTTATCTTTTATCAATTTCTATTTATTCCTTTATTCAATTGATTTCCTTTTTCCTCTATTCATATTTCTCTTAATAGAAATCATATGTAAATGATTTTTACTTAATTGTGGTCATTAATGCCACTTTCTAAATATTACCAAGTATTTCTTTAAAATTATTTTCTTAATATCCATTATCTTTTATCTTTTTAAAATTGGACTTTTCTTCTCTTTTGTATCCATTATTGGATTAATATAATAGTAGGAACCACGAAATTCCTATTCAAAGGAATGTTTGCAAAGAAACACATCCTTTGAAGCAAAGCATACAACCTTTTCAATGAAGTCTGTATTCATGAAATTATTACATTTATGAGAACATTTGCAAATTTGAGGTTGTAATATCCTTCCCCTCTTATAGGAATTTTGTCCTCAAAATTCCATCAAGCAAACAAACAATTCAGGATAAGACTTTTCCATGTCCATCATTGGCCCCTATGTGGCTTTACCCTATCCATGGTGCTTCCCAAGAACCTTCATCATCTCATATTCTTTCATCTAAGTTCTCTCTCTCCTTGGTATATCGTACCCTCATAGGTGACTTAGGACCTTTCAGCCTCTCACAAAGTTGAATAGGTTCATGGCTCAGCACATGGCTTGGGTGCCTCACATAGTGCTCTAGATCGGACTCGTGGAACACATCATTCATGATGTTATCCTGAGGGGTAAGGCTAAACCTAACCATCACCACCAATCCAACTCAAATGGACCCATGTATCGGGGACTTAGCTTTCTCAGCTATAGCTCAAAGGGGTCAGATTTCACATCACATGCTTTCCCACAATGAACTATATGTCAGTCTACTATGCATCATCTCACGACGCATGTCGCCCTGGGCTTTCTCAGCTATCACAAGATCAAAGTGACTTCATCTACACCCACTGTGGTCTTTCTGACCTTCATAAGGCCTATGCACTAACATCCTCTTCATGACATGGTGACCGAAACAGCCTCCCTTACAGATCTTCTTACATCCCGATGAAGGCTATAGTGGTTAATATCACAACTCTCATAGGACAAAAAATGTCTCTATGTATATATCACCCTGAACCAGCACACATGCTCTCATGAGACCTTCTAGTCTGGATCATTCTAACCATCAATTAGGGTGGTAAGTTGTACTAACATTGAGTCCTTCATGTATCTACTTCCACATTATGGAAGTGAATCTTTAATTATACTCAAGGACCTTTGAACTCACATCATGTAGTTGGACCATCTCTCTCTCTTAAGTAGTTCAACCAAATCTATCCCTTGACAAAACACCCTCTCTTTCTCTTAGACCATGTCAACTAGGTAAGGTGATCTACCATAACCCATATTGCATCTTGACCTTCCTTGGTCCAGGGTAGACTTACCACTACATCCCTAGTGATGAACTCCCGTTCCCTCTCAGGGTCTCTTTATGCTCTATATCAATCTTATGGGTTATTGGTGTTCGTCCTTCACTTCCTGGCTTGCATGGGGACAAGCCACATGCATCTTCATCTTAGGTATCCAAAGTACCACTACCATTTATTGTCTTAGTAGTACCACAGTGTATAATGAACTTAAAATCATGATCTCATGATTCCTCAAGGTTGATTCCTCAAAACCCTATAACACTCTAGTCGGGTTTCATCACCTTCCTTTCCATAGAAGTGCATCTGAGGTTTTACAACCATCCTTTGATCACATCAAGGCCTAGGCTGGCTAACCAAACAACCACTAACTTGATAAACCGAACCTGTTACATCTAAGTATTATCCAACATATCTCCTTTTTCAAACTTAGGGTTAATGTAACAACCTCTTCTAGCCTCCAGCTAAAGTAGGTAACTACATCTCAATAAGAGAATTCATTACTACCTTTCATCTTTAAGTGCTAGGTAATAGTAAAGACATACACCCCCTTGCATTCCACTTATCATCTCATCTCAGACTCTATGTATAACTTTATCAAGGAAACTCATATCTCATTCTCTTGGTTATCGAACTCTACCTTGTATAGTTCATAAGTCCCACATAGCTCATGATAAAAATATCCTCCTAAGATGACCACCTTAGTTGTCTTAGTGATTGTTCAACCTCTACACATTGTACAACCCATAAGGGAACATTATTTTCTCCATCTGCATGCAACGTTTCCACTCACATCATCTTTATCTTATGTGTATGGCATACGTATTGTCCTATCTCTCACTCCCATAACCAGAGGAAATAAGCATTTGGCTATAGTCCAAATACATAGTTCATCCCGTTCTAAGAGTAGAGATGGTACATCCCACATTTCCAGTACACCTATAATCTACACTAAAATGTGCATCACATGTCTCTACATCATGAATATCTCAATATCAAAGTTACTTCCTTGAAAAACTGGTCTCAAACCCACTTGGGTCACCACACAATCCTTGGTCATCTCCTCTAGGTCTGTAGAGTGCCAACACCTTTGGTGTCATCCTCTTCCCTTATGCATCTAGAGAGTTCCCTCCTCATCTGCCCTTTGGGACTGATGAATTCATGAAGGTGATCAATCTCCTAACCCATGGCTCTCAGACAATGATAGTTGTTTCCTCCCGACCCTATGGTCATGTGCAACTAGGGAATTAGGGAACTCCTACATTCATTGGCATTGTCCCTACCTGACTCTAGGATAGGCTTAAGATTCTAATATAGTACATGTCCAACTTAGAACCTTACCCAAGTCTCCATCATCTCTCTCGACATTTGTGGTCTGACTTCCATCCTTTCGTATGGATCATGGTGACCAACCTTGATCAGTCCCCATACTAGTTACCTCCATGGTAACACATCCACAAGCACTTAGAGATGGTTATCTATGGGTGTACTGGTTCATTCTAATACTATGTACTCTCCACTTAGCTTCTCAAGATTCTATGAGATCTCCTTAGGTTACCTCAAACCCAACAAGAGCTCGTACATAACCTACAGAAGGGTCCCTCTTCCAGGATGGGAGGAAACTATATTTTGGTACCACAAAGGTCTCAAACATCCATACGTTTAGGGTTTACATTCACATGAGCATGTTTAGCCGTAGCAAGCTACTAAGGCATGTAGCTAACAAGCAGACTACCTACTAACACATGCTAGGTCTCCATGATAGGTCCTATTTGTTCTCAATCCTTATCATTGTACCAAAAACATACCTACCCATGTCACCAACTTTGATGTTAGGGGTTCATCAAACATACCTTAAACTTAAGGGGTTTACCTTTCCTATAAACATGAGGAATGCCATGCCTGAAACACAAATTTCGTCATGATCATTAGGTACACTACTTCCCCTCTTAGGTCTAGGAACCCTAGTTTCACTTTTAAAATTTCCACCTGCATGCTCAACCACTTAATCACGAACCAAGCATGTACAAGGTATGAAATGCACTTCCTATTATCCTTCTACTCTAGTAACACCTCCAAGTTTAGTCCTCCTCATGGACAACCAACTAGGTATACGACCTCACAACTTGTTACTAAACCTTTTCAGGGTCTAAGGAACTCTTCTTCCTATCTCAGTGGGTAAACACCCATACCATAGGCACATAGGTACCAACCATCTCATATTCTCTCTAGGGTTTGGTTCCTCTAAATGCAACCAAGATACCAATCAGCCTCCAGGGATCATGCACGAGGCAACCACAACCATCCACTTAGTTTGCATCATCCTCAACTCCCCACTGTTCCTCATATCTCAGAGTCTAAGCTTCCAACCTTCTTGCTTGGATCTTGCTCTCTCTCTCTAGAGCTAACCCTACAAACAACCTTACTACTAGAGGTCCTCTCTCCATGAAGGTGGATCAAGCTCACAAGCATACCCCTACATGGGTGGAGCCTATGTTCAAACTTAGATTTGCTCAAGATTATCCATAGCTCTTCATGCTTATCTCATTAGCAAACCAAAATTCTTTCAGGCTTAGGTTTCAACCTACTTCCAACACTACTGATGTACTCTGGGTGCATACTAAGCCATGTTCATATAAGCCCATAGGTTTTCATAAGTTCTTTACTAACCTCATCAATTAAGGAGCTATCATTCACTCTAACATGCAGGACCCTTCCCATGTTTGGGTCACCAAAGGTACTAGGTCATCCAACCTAACATGGCTCATATCATCATGGGTATCCAAACCAAAAGCATGTCCACCCACACACCTGGTCAATCATGACATCTAACTCATCATGTCATCTCTCTCTTACCACCACTTAGGGTTAGGGTTAGCATCATCCTTAGAGGATGTGCCAGGTATCTACTTATAATGGAGGTCTCTACCTCAAAGACTAACTTTCTCTACTCATCCTCCTGACAAGGAGGTCTAGCCTCATGTCTCTCCTGAGGGCATGACAACATATGTCATATGACCTAAGCATGCAACTATTCCTTAGTTTATGCTTAAACTATTAAGCTTATGTCTATGACATCTTATTTACATGCTTTTCATTACTTTGGTGGAGGATTCCTTAAACCATATCAACTTTACCCATACCTCGAGAGGGTGAGGAAGAGAGAGAAAACCCTAATCCTTAAAATCCTTAACATCATTTGAGTTGAGAAAGGACGAATAAGGTGAGAGTGTCCTAAAGGTATCTTATTTCGAGTCAAATCCTGAGACATTGGCCAGGCAGTCACACAAATCCAGGAGTCCTCGTGTTCCGACTAGCAGTGCAGAGGAAAATATTGCCAGCCCCCGGATGTGATCCTTTTCTAGACACCTCTGTCTTTCGGAAAATCCTCTAATAATTGCCTCCGTTCTATGGAATTTGTAAAATTTAATAATTATTAAATATTAAATGAGGAACCTATTCTCTGATACCAAATGTAATGACCCCGCCTCCTAGTAACCCCCATTTAAGGGAGACCAAGAGGTCAGGTTTGTTATCCCAATAAACCGGATCAAAGGTTCAATAATTAATCTGTAATAATTAAGACATTCTACCAACTACTCTAAAATGTGGTATAAAATAAAACTTTGCATACCTTTTAATAACTTTAGAAATCTACTTCTATCCACAACTTGAATCTACTCTATCTACTCCTCCTAGCACTTTATTTCTTATTTTCACAATATGTCACTTTACTGTTTGTTCTTTTCAGGGTTGTACCTAAAATGCTGACAAACAAAACGTCGGTCAACATATAAGAATATGTCGGTATGTGAGGCAACTAAAATTTCACAAATATGACTAACAATCCAGATATCACAATCAAGTTAATTAATAAGCCAATTTACGCTTTCAATGTGACATTCTCCACCACTTTTGCCCTAACCCTAGAATACCATCTTTAGGGTTTCTCTTTTGCCATTGACTTAAGGCCACTTCTCAATCCCGATCTTGGTGTCTGGGGTCACCTCTCATGGTGACCATTAGTCATGCAATAAAGACCACCTTCTCATTCCCGAGATTGGTATCTGGGGTCACCACTCATGGTGCCCATGGGTCTTCCCTCATGTGATTGACCTTTTGGCATCATCCATCAGGGTGGTATGTACGTGCAAGAATACACACTTCTATTATAATTGTGATATTCATAGTGACTTTATAATTTGCAAGTATGAACATTCCAACTGATAGGTTGCATTCAATGTGATTAATCATCCGGAAAAGCTTCAGTAAACTGCAATTAACCATAATAACAACATACCATATCATGAACAATTTGATGTCCAAGCAATAATGATAAAGAACAATCAAACAAGTCATCGACAATATTCTAAAATTAATGCATAACACCCAAGTGTTATAGTTTATCCAAAACATTCTCAAGATAGGCTTGGATTCCACCTTAGGCTTTCTAGGCCACTTTAGGGTTTTAGCCTCCATAATATTTTTATCACATTTAATGATATCTTAGTTCACAAACCCTAATTTCAACATCATAGGCATGATTAAAGTCTTTTATTTCTCTTTTGACCAAAACTACCATCTTTATGCTTTTAAGTTATTTCAAAATCATTAGACTCAATTACCACCTTCAGTTTCCTTCGAATTGATAACTCATATTTCATTATGATCTAATTCTTATTTGGATTCCATTTATTAATAATTCCACATTTATCCATTAGAAAATCCTAATTACCAAATTAAGGGTATTTATCCACAATTAGGAACTTTTATACTCAAAATAGCTTAGGACCATCATATCTCAGCCTTATTCATGAATTTGAACAATTTAAGTCATTAGGAGTCATAATTACTAACATTAGGGTTTCAAGGCACATTAAAACTCATTTATTCACATGGAACCCTAAATTAATTCAATTATGTTTAAAGATCAACTTTTTAGATCTTAATGTGTCTTTTTATAATCAACAGGTTAATATCAACTTTAATCATCCACATAACTCTTCCTAATTCATTAATCATCAAAGTTTGGGGTTTTTCATTAATTAAACCATTAAAGATAGCATATTTACATACTTTTTGATTTATATCTACTATCATGCTCTAATATCAATTTCATCGTGTTCTACACATTCTTTTGATAAAAAATCACTACTCATATGTATTTTTCAGCCAAAGGAGCAATTTTTAACGATTTATATAAGAATCCATCTTTTTCAGGAATATTGGGCAAGGAGGTGAGTCACGTAGGCTTTTTTAGAAAAATGACGACCGTCAGATCACCAGTCTTCATTGACTGCGGGAGATCATGCGGTCCTTTGCGCATGCACCCACTCACGGCTTCAGAAACATGGAGCTCCTCAGGGTCGTTGATCTAACTCACGACCCATTGTGGACTTTGATCAGACAACGGCTGCCCTTCGTTCTCACTTGACTCAGCAAAGAGTCTCATGGCAATGCCATGGCTGAAAGCTCGTCAGAGCAGCGTCAATCCAAGGACCTGAGATACGAGAGCAGAGGGCAAGCTACCAACTACAATCGTGAAGTCATTAGCAATGAGAAGGGGGTTCTATATATAGGACTTGGGGTCGATTTTAGGGTTTCCCAACATCCTTCGTCGTCTGCCTTCTTAGGCCATTGGGTATTTATCTAGAAGCATCTAAAGTATGAAGAACCAAGGTCTAAGATGCGCGAAATTCCATCCTGGACTCATCCATCAACTTTCCTAGTATGTACATCGACTAAAGCGCGAGAAAAATCGGGTCGAAAGGCCCTCTTTCCGCGACCTATCTCCTAGTTCGTTTAGAACTAGATGATGAGCGGCCTCCATTGGATCAAGATCCAACGGTCTGCATTGCTTGCGCCCAACAAAGGAGAGTCTAGTTTCTTATATTAAGGAAAAACACTTTTTATTTTAAGATAACTTTGGAAAAGCATAACTCTTCAACCATGGCTTTGTTTAATCCCAAATTTTGAGGGAATCTTATTAATGACTTAGTCTATCATCATGCCAAGTTTGGGATCATTATCTAAAAGAAAACGTGCCTGTTATTTAGGTGCATATTATCACTTAATTATATATATTTTTCACATATTTTCTCTTTCCCTTGCTATTAAATTATTATTCTGAGTTCCTTGAACCTCAAGGAACCTTAATGTCTTGCAATCCCATCTTGGGAATATACATTAGCCTTTTACTTATCTTTTATCCATTTTCTATTTATTCCTTTATTCAATTAATTTCTTTTTTCCTCTTTTCATATTTCTCTTATTAGAAATCATATGTAAACGAATTTTACTCAATTGTGGCCATTAATGCCACTTTCTATATATTTCCAAGTATTTCTTATAAATACTTTGCTTAATATCCATTATCTTGTATCTTTTTCTAATATTTGGACTTTTCTTCTTTACTTCTCTTTTGTATCTATTATTGGATTAATATAATAGTAGGAACCACAAAATTCCTATCCAAAGGAATGTTTGCAAAGAAACCCATTGTTTGACTCAAAGCATACAACCTTTTCAATTAAGTCCATATTCATGAAATTATTACATTTATGAAAACATTTGCAAAATTGAGGTTGTAACAGTATGGGACTAGATGGTAATGCTTCACCTTATGCCTCCATGATTTAATGTGGATGTCATGAATTAGGGTTTGTGTATGAGTGTTGATTTGTATCTTCAAAATAACTTATCTTGTTGACTCTAATCCTATAGTAAATATATGATGGTGGTTAGTCATTCTACCCATCCGTGGATGATTAATATAATGACAGAATATCCTTCCTAGTGATTGATTGTAACTCTAATGTGTTTATTATTGGTCATTGTAGCTTTGTGATTTATAATTTATTATGTTAAACTTGTACACAATAAGTGTGAAGATGGAAAATCATACCTAGCTTCCTTATATGTTGATATAATAAAGGAATGATCTTAACTACTAATTTCACTATGGAATGTTATTCTATGAACAACTTTTAGTCACTCAATGAAATGCCATGTTAAGCATGTGTATTATAACTATGTTGATGTTTGTTAAGACTTGTTATATGACATTGAAAGATAATAATTATCTTACAGGGAATGATGTGATGGTCTTAGTGACCTTTGGGCATGGTTGAGCCATGAATGAGGTGCAATCCTCTTTATGATGTGATGAGGGTTGGAAACCTGGAATAATGTGATAATGATTTGTATCACGTGATGATGATGTTATGACAAGTATGGTGTCATATACGAAAAGTGAATGGTACCTTATGATGTTGAGATCAGGAATTATGTTTCACACATTTGCATCTTCTAAGGTTGTTACATAGAAATGTTTGCTAGAAATGAATTATGGTTGGTTTGTTTACTTGTTTGATGCAGCCTTAATTTACCCAATTGACATTGATTAATCAAGTGAAACTCTAATTATGTAGTAACATGTGCCATAGATCCATCTAAGTGTCAAAACTTATCAGATGGTGAAATGAGTATTCCTAAGAGAAACTCGTGGCACATACTGTAGAGCATGTGATGTGCAAGTGACTATGTGTCCATGACATCTTGACCTCATGATTAGTGAGGATGGATGTGGTCATACCAATCCCTAAGTTGGACAAAGGCTATGGCCGTGTCTTGGTGACTATATATGTTATGAGATTTGAGGACAACTGCGGTTGTACCTCGGATGGTAGGGTTTGCATACCCACCTTCTTTCACTACTGCCTTGACATGTACCAACGATGAACTGGGATGTCAGCAGCTTGACCTTATGTGTATTGACTGTGTGCAAAAAAGATCTTTTGAGTATGTCTCATCCTAGATCTTGCATGGCACTAATTTAAATGTAGTAGTGGTCAGTTGGAATTGAAGTGGTATCCTTAAATTTCTCAAGACTTAATAAAAGATGTAATATAGCCATGTAACGTATCTTTTTAGCGCTATACATAGTGCCTAACATGGGATGACAATCCTTGTTTGTTACAACCCCAACTTTTGGGTTAATTCGGTGAGGATTGTAATTTCTCATTTTAAAGATATTGGAACAAATAATGATATAATTTGTTTTGAATAAATGGATTTCGTTTACAATAGCCTTGATGATTGTTTTGTGGGATTTATTGTCTATTGGGCCCAATAACAAGGAAAAGACAAAAGGAACTCCATTATTAATAAGAAATGGAGAAAAGAAAAATGTAGAAACCTCTAGAAGGCAAAAGAATATAATCCAAAGGTGGATTTTGTGCCTCTTGGGCTCCTTGGGTCCCCATGAGTCCAAAGTTGTAAAGATAATACACCAAGAAAAGAAAATATCAATTAAGTATTTCTTTATTAAGAAAGAAATTGAAAACAATGATAAAATGTGGAAAATAATTGAAAAGATGTATAATTGAGTTATCCTTGATGGATTTTAGTATGCAAAGGATTCCTAATGTTAAATGGAATGCCAATGAGGAAAATAAAAAGAAAGATAAAGAGAAATCCTCAAAAAGAGATATTTTAATAATAAATAAACAAGATAATGTGAAGTAATGAATATAGATGCATCTAGAAGGATAATAAGTATCCTTAAAAAGGAATTTCGAAATATTAGAGTTTCTTGGGGTCTAAGGAGCCCCAATGGAGAAAAAGAAAGAGAAGAGGGAAATAAAACAAAACAAGAGGATAATGTGATACATCATTAACACTACTACAGAAACAACATTTAGTGTCTCTTTTCTGGGCGTCGGTTCTTTACCAAAACTGACACCTATAATCTTCAATATCATATATTTAGGAACCCCGACGTCTATATTGAAAGACCAGCCAGACATGGGTACCGCTTTGTATTCAGCGTCGGCTGGGTAAAACAAAATGACGCCTAAAATCACCCGCAAAATCCAATTTTCGAGCAAAATTTTTTTGCCCCAAAGTCGCACATACAGCGTCGGTGTTTTAACTAATAACCGACGCCGATATAAGATGGAAATTTGCGCGAAAAGTTCCAATATAGGTGTCGGTTATCCATTTGAAAACAGACATTGATAATGGTTCCCGCCAAATAATTTAGGGCAAAGATTGTCTAATTGGACGTCGACTGTTAATATTAACCGACGCTTAAAGGTTAAAGGCATCGGTTTTCTAGATAACCGACGTTGTTGACTAACTTAATAGACCCGTATCACCCATCTCTTCCCCTTCCTTCCTATTTCATTGTTGTGATTGCCGCTCCCCTAAATTTCCCGACGATCGCCTCTTGCCGCTCTACTGCCGCCGCCGGTCTGCTCTGCTGCCATCGTCGGTCTGCTACTGCTCGCATGCGCTTGCTTCCACCATCACTTACTGCCTCCGCCGCTTGCTGCTCACTGCGGCTTCCGGCTGTCGCCATCGCTTGCTTCTGGTTTTTCCTGCTCGCCGCCACTGGTGCCACTGGTCATCGTCGCTCTTCTCCACGCTAGCTCCAGGTAGCCCTGGCCTCTTTTCTTGCTTCTCTATAGCTCCTTACCAATAGCAAGCACGGTCGTGGCTGTGTTGTGGGTTAGGGGTACCATGGCCATGTTGGGTAACACGACTGTTTTGGAGGAGGAGGTGACCATGGGGAATCACCACAGTCGTCATGAGATCTTCGGCCACGGTCGTAGTAGGTGGCCACGGTCGTGGCATTCTGGGGAAAAACCTTGTTGCAAGGTGAACTTTGGCAATTAATTCCCATGACTGTGGCAGGGTTCCACGACCATTTTCTCTTCTACTGATCATGACCGTGCTGATGGCCACGGTCGTGGTGTCTTCAATGGCCACGGTCGTGGCAGGTGGCCACGGTTGTGGGATTATGTAGGATTTCCCTTTTGAGCTTGGTGTCATATTGCTAAAAAAAAGCACGACCGTGGCATAGTGCCCACGGCCATGGTGAGGTTGGCCTCACTTAATTACACTTCAATCTTCGTCATTTTTGGATGTCTTTGCTTGGGGACGTTATATTTGTGTTTCTAATCCTAGTGTTTGACCTAATTCAGTAAATTTTGATGCATGTTGAAATAAGATTTAAACTTGTCCATTCTAGCATCCTAATTTGATTTGATTAAACCCTAGCATTGATGAAACCCTATCAATTGTGATGAAACCCTAACAGTAATTGTGATGAATCCCTAACATGTACCTATCTATTATTGTGTTTATGCCCTGATGTTTCATTATCTTCTAGTTAATACAAATGCTAAATGTTTTCCTTTTTAATGACATTTTCAGATGGCTGACCATGATGAGCATGATGTCCATGATGAGCATGAAGTCCATGATGAGCATGTTGTCCATGATGAGCATGGCGAGGATACCAATGTAATTTCTAAAAACATATCCTGTATTTCTATAAAATTCATTATCTTCTAGTTATGTCATATATCCCATATTTCTATATTGGACTAATTCCATGTGTTTATTTTTGTCAAATTTTAGGTTGATGATGCACATGTACCCACTGAAGCACTGGAGGAACTTGATGTGCATCACCAAACACTTAACAAGAAAAGGGGCATCACTCTGTTGAAGAAGTGAATAGCGCTAAGTGGAAGTGGCAGATTGGTTGTGGAGTTTGATAATGGCCGAAATGCAATTGGAGTGAACCGCAATAATTTTGTAAACTATCTTGGGGTTGTCACTTGAAGCCATTGTGGTGTTAAGTATGATAATTGGCATAAAGTTCCTCAGGCAAAGAAAGACTTGATATGGAAGGATTTATGTGTGAGTTACTATTATTTGCAATTCTATTTTGTAGATTACAAATTCTATTATTTGCAATTCTATTTTTGGATACTAGTTCATAAGAATTCTATTTTACAGAATCTATTTGCATTGGATGAGAAGTTGCATAGTAAAAGCATGATGCAACGTGCTGGAAAGATGCTAAGGAAGTATAGGAAAAATATCAACAGAGAATACATAAAAGATGGCGATAAGAAGAAGAAGTCAGTCCTTGAACAGTGGAACTTCTTGGACAAAGAAGATTGAGACACGTTTGTTGCTTCAAGAAAATCTGAAGAATTCAAGGTATTAGGCGTCACTCCCAATTTAACTAATATACGTTGTATTCACCTATTCAAGATTAACATTTAGTGCTACTAACCAAATCATTAATGTGCATACTAACTAGGCCCTCAGTGAGGCGCAAAATGCAAGGCGTGCACGGAATGTGCATGACCATACTATGGGTCCAAAGGGATATGCAAGCGTTCGCCAAAGACTACAGGCAGAGTCTACAGCTACTCAGGAGTCCTCTACTATAGGTAGCACACCTCTGCCTCGCCATGATGTTTGGATAGCTGGGAGGCAAAATAAGAAGGGAGAAATAAGGAAGCCCGCAACTATTGAGGCGGCTGCAAAAATGGTAAAATACAACTCTTAGAGCAATCATTTGAATATTGATTATTTGTGGTGTTAACTGATCGATTTTTGTTGATGGTGATTAGCGGGAGCTGCACGAGCAGAGGAAACAAGACACGTTCATCCCTCAGGGCACAAGGGATGAATTGACAGTTGCTCTAGGTAACCCAGAGCATCCTGGACATGTTAGGGGTGCAGGCGCTGGTGTGGGCATCAAAGCATTCTTTGGGCCATCCCAGCGAAAACCCAGAGCGGGACTTTCACAAGAAGAGGTAACCTATTCTTTTTTTAGAATGTTACCACAAAAGGAAATTCAATAATACGAAGCTAATGTTTCTTTTATAAATGTATAGGAGAATAATAGAGTCGAGGATATAGTTGCTAAGAAGGTCAATGATATAGTTGCTGAGAAGGTCAAGGAAGAAATAGTGTGGTGGTAGGCATCTCAGACTTCCAATCAGCCTATGGTGACCCACTCTTCTCCTGATGCACAGACTGAGAGTAATCATGTAGACCCACCGCCTAACACGTCTACTGTAAGTACTGTTTATGACATTGTAGCTAGTCTTTTCAAGATGATATGTTTTCAAGATGATATGTATATATGTATAATATTCTTTATGTAAATTTGTAGGCATTGAAGCCATGCCGCATAAGAATACAAGACTATGTTGTTGCAGAGGTGCAGGCTTACCCGTCCCTTCCTGGGGCAACGTTTCACGGGACTCCAATGCCACACGGCTATGTTCGTGTGAGCCCGATACGTGTATTACCTGATTGGAGGGAAGCTACATTTCCATATCCCCACCCAGATATTGATACACTTGCTGAGGGTCAGAAGGCGGGGTGATATTGTGGCCCAAAGTAGATGTCGTCTACACTACTGAAATTTTAAGATAAATTTACATTACATTAGATTGTTAATGTGTATATATGAGATCAACTGATCTGAAATTATATATACATGTTAAAAAGAAGACACTTGGAGCACCTAGGCCTCCACCACCACTTCCTGCATTACCAAGTTGGGTTCTAACTGACCTAAAATACCCGTTAGGTCCTGCTTGTAGAGGAATGGCATGTTGGCTACAGGCACATAATATACATTGCCCTATAATTGTTTCTTTAGAAGCGAATTATGCAGGTCAATCATATGAAAGCTCTTTATTTATATAAGATATTATTGAGTTGTTTATGTATGATTGGCTGAAAAGGTCAATGATAGAGACATGGATAAGGTGAGATCTTGTTTATACATCCATATAGCTTGTGTAAGATCTGGTGATCTGGTTTCTTATATATTAGTGCATACATAATACATGTTTTGCAACTACTTAGTCGAAGATCAATGCAAACAATTTGCATTTGATCATGTGGGATTTTTTATTCCATCAATGATTAGTATGGTAGCTAAAGACCCTGATAGTATTCAACAATATTGTATAGATAATTTTATAATTTTCGGTCAGTAAAAGAAGACGATAATAATAGCTCCATTCAATGTCAATTGTGGATTTTGAGTTATTAATTTTTAACTTTTTTATCTCTAGCGGTAGGCATTGGGAGTTACTAGTTATTGTCCCCGGGACATTCACTGTTTATTATCTAGATCCTGCGGGGAGTACATTGAATACTAAAATTGGACATGTAATGAGAATGCCATTATTTTGGTGAGAAATATTTCATTTTTATATTTGTTAACATATGTTATTACATTACATTTAATTATGCAATTTACTATGTTACATTAACATGTAGGGGTTTAGATGCATTCAAAAATGCTGGAGGAAAGGTCCCAAGGAGAAAGAACCAACCAATAATTTGGGAGAATGTAAAAGTAAGTTCCCGACTCCAATGTATATATTACTTATGTGAATTGTGCTTAGTTGTATTTTTAATATTTTGTATGTTTCAATTTATAGTGAGCTACACAAGACAACGGCTGAGCATGCACATAATATGTGATGCGATTTATGCAGATGATTATCCGATATGCCACATTGGACATCAATACCATACACGAGGTATTATATATAGTCTCATTAGTTAGTATGAAATATATCAATCTTATTTTTATATTATTACTTATATATATACATCATTCTCTTTGCAGGTGTTTAAAACTGACCACATTATAGGTAAATGCTTAAAAGATGTACATGCTCCATATACGATGGAAGCATTAAATGAAGTAAGAGAAGAATGGGCAAGAGCCATACAAATAGTGGCGATTGTAAAATATAATTGGGATGCTGATAGCGATGTTGAATGATATTTTGTAAATGAATATTTCTGAATGTTTATACATGTGTGAATGTTTCTACATGTATTTGAATATTTCTACATGTGTGAATGTGGGAATTGAATTGATGTCTGAATGTATCTACTTGTGTGAAAAGTATATATGTTGATTTTGTAGGTTTGTGGCCTGTTTGTAGACTGATATCAATGGATGTCGATAACCTACAGTTCAGAAAACTGAACTGTAGGTTCTCATCCTACTCACCAGCCACAGCAGGCCTGCAAACTGATAAGAAAAAAAAATTAAAACATAGGCATCAGTTATTTATATAACACCGTCATCAAAGCCTTACATCATCGATTATTGGATAAAACTGCCGCCTAATATGACAAACAACCCGACCGTGCAGGAAAGCACGGTCGTGGCAGAAAAAGCATCGGTGATTAGTATAAAATCGACGCCTATAGATCTAAACACGGACGTGTAGGGAAGCAAGGTCGTGGCGTCTGGAACTATGTCATCAGTGATTTAGTTGCAAACTGACATAGAATGTGTCCTAGATGGCGCCTTTTTTGTGGCGCAAATCCTTTTGGCGTCCGTTATAAAACTGATGCCAAAGAGTTCTACCTTTAGCAGTGCCCACATAGGCGTCACTTGAGAACCGTCGCTAAAAGGGATTAAACAACCGACGCCAAAGACATGTTCTATAGTAGTGTAATGACTTTTTGACATTATAAAAAAGAGATATCTTTTGCTAAGAAATTATAAATTTGTGCCAATGAATTAAAAGCCAAGTGAAAAGAGCAGAAAAGAGGTAATATTTTGAATTCCTAATTATCCAAAGAATATAGATATCTAAGAAGATAAGGAAGAGAGAGAAGATTTCTTCACGATGAAGGAATGTGGTTCCTTTTTAGATTTGGACTTGTGTGCTTCACGGGCAAGCATACTGGGGCGTGGATACCCTCCCCTATATAAGGGGTTGAGTCTTTGGTTCGAGTTCAAGATGGAATCCCACACAGCTCTCTCCTTTCTCCTTCTTCCTGGCACGTAAAACTTAACCAAGAAGCATAGGGCTTTCTTGGGGGTAGCTAGCGGTTGTAGCATGATCTCTGGGGAGGCACGAAGTTACCACCTTTCCCTGCTAACCACTTCCATGCGGCACCTGCAACACAGTTTCCAGGACGGCCGCAGGTTGCAGGCCAGGCTAGCATGGGTCAGTCGCCCTGGCTGTGAGTAGAGGGCACCATCGGTTGCATGGAGGATCCACGGAGGGAGGAGAACTTTCCTTGGCGGCCGATGGGGTTGGGGAAGGGGTGAAGAAGTTGCGCCTCGTGCAACCAGAGTAGCGACGCTAGGTCAGCACGCGGAAGAAGAAGCACAAGTGCCTTTGAACGAAAATGCCCTTCCGCGGGCTGAAGCACCAATCCACTTATCAGGGGTAAAAGAGTCAATAAACTATGTTTTCAAACCAGCGAGCACATTGCATGGGAACGGGGCGGCGTGACAGCTTCTGATTAGCCCAAGTAAGATTTTATTAGAAAATTGATCACTAAATAATGGTTGCTCGGATTGGTAGTTATTATATATGTATTTTGCTCAGAAAAACGAGAGGAATTTTTTAAAAATGGGTTTAGAGGCTAATTCCTATTGAAATTTTAAAATTAATGGAAGTTATCAACTTTAATGCTTTAATGACTAAGAAACCCTATTTTGAGATGATTAAGGTAATTAGTAGACATTAATGGATGATTAAAGTTGATATTATCATGTTAGTCATGAAAAGGGTATTTTAAAAACAAAAAGGATGAACTTTGCACATAATGAGTTTAATTTAGAGTTTCGTGTGTATAAATATGCTTTAATAGGCCTTGAAACCCTAATATTAGTAAATGTGACTCTTAATGGCTTTAATTGTTCAATTTCATGATTAAAGTTGAGATATGATAATTCTAAGCTATTTTGAGTATAAAAGTTCCTAATTGTATATAAATATCGTAATGTAGTAATTATGGTTTTCTAATGGATAAAGGTAGAATTAATGAAAAATAGAGTTCATATGTGAATTAGACCATAATGAACTATGAATTGATAATAAATGAGCATAATGATATTATCATGGATTAAAAGGATAGAAATAGTACGTTTAATGTAAAAGAGGTTTAATGGACTTAATTGGTGGTTAATTATGCTTCTTATGATATCAATGTTATATCTTGTTAAAAGATAACCTTAGTATCTTTCATGATGAATAGATGAGATAATTAGGGTTTGTGAGTAATTATATAAAATTAGGGTAAGAGACAAAGGGAAACCCTAGTAAGCGAGCTAGGTGTAATAGATCTTGATGGAATGATTAATAATAGAAAATTGTATGCATATTTTAGGATCTCATAATGTGCTTGCTTTCCTATTTGGATTTCTTGATTGGATTATTCTTTCTCAAATCAGCCTGACAGGTATGTGGTTATGCTTATGAATAATCACTTTAGTTTCATAGCGATTCTCGAACGTTTTATCAGTTTCCTGAAAATAACTACTTGGATGACTTTTATTTCATGTAACTATAATGTGACTATGATTATCACTATAAATATAGATACATGATTGACTCAGATCCTGGTCCTCCTCTATGGCTTTTCAAATGCTAAAAAGGGTAACCTATAGAAAGGTCTAGGCTATCAAGAATTAGGGATTGGGCTACCTACGTGTACTGTCATGCCATGCTTTAGCACACCATGAGTTAAGGAGTGGGTTTCCTATGGGTAGTGCCATGTGACTCAACCATAGAAACTGATTCATCTGTTAGGTAGGATCATGAGGGGTTAAATGGGGATCTACCATATGGAAGGTAGCATCCAGGTCCACTGTAGGGATAGCACAGAGGTTAGGGTATTAAGGATTGAGCAGTTATGTTGAAAACATAAAGTTGTTTGTTAAATCATATTTGACTACAATATGTTGTTACAATTATTTGCACAATTATTATTTCTCCCACATACCAGCATAATTCATTTATGCTTACTGACATTTTGTTTGTCGACATTTTTAGGTTCAAATGAAAAGAACAAATAGTAAAGTGGCATATGTGGAATTAAATGAGGATTAACGATCAAGGAGGATTAGTTAGAATATTCTCTCATATGGATAGAGGTTTAGAAATCTAACTTTTTCAAAGGTATGCAAAATGTTAATTTTCATTACAACATTTCAGTTTAGTTTAGTAAAATTTGATAATTATTATAGATTATTTGTCGAACCTTTGATCCGGAAATGGGGATAACGGCTCTGACCTCTTGGTCTCCCTTAATTGAGGGTTACTGAGAGGCAGGGTCGTTACATTTGGTATCAGAGCATAGGTTCCTCATTTAATCTTTAATAATTATTAAATTTTACAAACTCTGTAGAACCCAAGGGATTTATTAGAGGAATTTTTGAAAGGTAGAGGTGTCTAGAAAAGGATCACGTTTGGGGGCTGGCAAGATTTTCCTCCGCACCTCTAGTCAGAATATGAGGACTCCCGGATTAGTGTGAGTGCCTGGCCAATGTCCCATGATTGGACTCGAAATAAGATACCTTTAGGATTATAAGGATTAGGGTTTTCTCTCTTTTCCTCACCCTCTTGAGCTATGGGTAAGTTTGATAAGGTCTAAGAAATCATCCACTAAATTAATGAAAAGCATGTAAATAAGATGTCACGTACATAAGCATAATAGATTAAGCGTAAACTAAAAAATAGATACATGCTTAGGTCGTATGACATAAGTTGTCATGCCCTCGGGAAAGACCTAAGTCTAGACCATCTTGTCAAGAGGATAAGTAAATAGATTTAGTCTTAGAGGTAGAGACCTCCATTATAAGTGGAGACCTGACACTTTCTCTGATAGTGATGTTAAACCTAACCCTAAGTGAATGTTAGAGAGAGATGTCATGATGAGTTAGAAGTCACGGTAGACCAAGTGTTTGGATGGACATGCCTTGGATGCCATATGAGCCATGAGAGGTTGGATGACCGATTACCTTTGGCGACCCAACCCTGGGAAGGGTTGTGCATATTAGAGTGAAGGATAGCTCCTTCTTTGTTGAGGTTAGAGAAGAACCTATAAGAAACCCCATGATCTTATATGAGCATGGCATAGTAGGCACCCAAAATATGTCAGTAGTGCGAGCAGTAGGTTGAAACCCTGGCCAAGGAAGTATGTTGGATAGCTGATGAGATAAGCATAGAGGGCTAGGGATAACTTTGAGAAAACATAAGTTTGAACCTAGGCTTCACCCACATAGAGGTATGCTTGTGAGATTGATCCATCTTCATGGAGAGAGGACCTTTAGTATAAGGCTGGTTGTGGAGTTAGCTCTAGAGAGAGCGCAGTAGCCAAGCAAGAAGTTTGGAAGCCTAGACTCTGAGATATGAGGAAAAGTGGGGAGTTGAGGATGATGCGACCTAAGTGGATGTTTGTGGTTTCCTCATGCTTGATCCATGGAGGCTAATGATGTCCTAGTTTCCATGAGAGGAACCAAACCCTAGAGAGAGGATGAGTCTCCTGGTACCTCTGTACCTAAGGTATAGATGAGGAAGAAGAGTTCCTTAAACCATGAAGAGGTTTGGTAACATGTTGTAAGGCTTGTACCTTGTTGATTGTCCTTGAGAAGGACTCAACTCTGAAGTGTTGTTCATGTAGAGGGATGATAGGAAGTGCATGTCATGCCTTATACATGCTTGATTCATGGTTAAGAGGTTGAGCATGCACTTTGACACCCAAAAGTGAACCTTGGGTTCCTAGGCCTAAGAGGGGAAGTGGTGTACCTAATGCTCATGATGAGATTTGAGTTTCTATAGGTGCGAGCATGGTATTTCTCATGGATAGAGGAAAGGGAAACCCCTTAAGTTTAAGGTATATTTGATGAACCCCTCACAGCTAAGTTGAAGATATGGGAAGGTATGATCTTGATCCAATGTTGGGAATGAGAACAAGTATGACCTAGCATGGTTTAGTAGGTGGTATGTTTGTGCCTTAGTAGATGTTGGGTTAAGCATGCTCACGTGAAGATAAACCCTAAGGATGTTTGTGACCTTGTTGTCAAGAGTTGTAGTTTCCTCCCATCCTGGGAGAGGGATCCTTTGGTAGGGTGTATATCAGTTTGGTGGGTTTTGAGGAAACTTAAAGAGGTCTCATAGGATCTTGAGAAGCTAAGTGAAAAGTGCATGGTATGAGAATGAACCTGTAGACCCATAGATAACCATCTCTAAGTGCATGTGGATGTGTTACCATGGAGGTAATCAGTATGGGGCCTGACCATGGTAGGCAGGTTGTCATGACCCTATGAAAGGATGGAAGTAAGCCCATGAATGTAGAGAGAGAGATGATGAAGGCTTGGGTAAGGTTCTAAGCTGGACATGTACTATAATAGAATCCTAAGTCTATCCTAGGGTTAGGTAGGGATAAGACCGATGGAATTAGGCATTGCCTAATTCCCTCGTTGCACATGACCATAGGGTCAGGAGGTAACATCTATCATTGTTTGAGGGTCATGGGTTAGGAGATTGATCACCTTCATGAACTCATGGGACCCAAAGGGCATATGAGTAGGGCACTCTCTGGATGCATGAGGGAAGAGGGATGACCCCAAAAGTGTCAGCACCCTATAGACCTAGAGGAGATGACCAAGGAATGTGTGTGGACCCAAGTAGGTTCAAAACTAGTTTTCCATGGAAGTAACCTTGATATCAAGATGTTTGAGATGTAGAGACATATGTGGCACGTTTCAACTTAGATCTAAAGGTGTACTGGCAAGGTGGGATGTACCATCTCTACTCTTAGAATAGGGAGAACTCTGTATTTAGGCTACAGCCAAATGCTTATTTCCTCTTATTATGGGAGTGAGAGATAGGACAATATGCATGCCATACACCAAGGATAAAAGGTGATGTGAGTTGGAATGTTGCCATGAGGTATGAGGACATAGATGATAACATACCCTGGTGGAGTGAATGATACATGGATGGGTTACAAACATTAAGAGAAACAATGTAGTCATCTTATGAGGATGTTTTATCATGAGCTATGAGTTATACAAGGTTGAGTTCAAAAAACCAAGAGAATAAGATCAGAGTTTTCTTGATGAAGATAGACTTAGAGTTGAGATGAGATAATATGTGGAATACATGGAGGTGTATGTCTTCAAAGTTACCTAACACCTAAGGATGAGAAGTGGTAATGGATGCTCTGGATGAGATGCAGCTGCCTAGTTTAGCTAGAGGCTAGAAGAAGTTGTTAGGCTAACCCTAAGTTTGAAAAAGAGATAAGTTGGGCTAACACTCAGAGGTAACAAGATTTGTTTAACAAGTTAGTAATTATTTGGTTAGCCAGCCTAGGCCTTGACACAATGAAAGTATGGTTGTAGAACCTCAGATGCACTTCTCTGGAAAGGAAGGTGATGAAACACCGATTAGAGTGGTTTAGGGTTTCCGAGGAATCAACCTTAAGGAATCATGACAATACAAGAGATCATGATTGAAGATCACCATACATAATGGTACTACGAAGATAGTAAGTGACACTAGTACTTTGGATGCGTAAGAAGAAGTTGCATGTGGTATGTTTCCATGCAAGCCATGAGGTGAAGGATGAACACCAGTAACCTAGTGTATCGATATAGAGGATAAAAGAGTCCCTGAGAGGGAATGGGAGTTCATCACTATGGATGTTGTGGTAAGTTTCCCCTAGACCAAGGAAGGTCAAGACGCAATATGGGTTATGGTAGATTGCCTCACCTAGATGACATGAGAGAGAAAGAGTATTGTTAAGGGATAGATCCAGTTGAACTAGATATGAGAGAGATGGTTCAACTACACCAAGATGCGAGTTCAAAAGCTCTTGAGTATAACCAAAGGATTCACTTCTAGGAGGTGGAAGTAGATACAAGAAAAACTCGATGTTAGTACAATTTATCACCCTTGCTAATGGTTAGTACGATCCAGACTAGAGGGTCTGATGAGAGCATGTGTGCTCGTTCAGGGTGATACATAGAGACAATTCTTTGTAAAATGTGATGATAACCACCATAGCATGTATTGGGATGTATAGAATCTCTGCAAGGAAGGTTGTGTTGGTCACCACTGTTGGTATGTATGACCTGAGATCCAATCATGGGATGATTGGTGGGATACATTAAGATTGATTTGATAAACATCAAAGGAAAGCTTCCAATTCTTTCTGGTTTAGTCATATGAGATAGTGATAGAATAGATTGAATGTCTAGAGAATGATAGTACTCAATAACGTATGCTTTCAGGTTAAGGACTTGAACGATGAGATCATACAGATGCTAACAGTTTGTACATTCTTGTTATGTCCCTAGTCAGATGTCATTGTGGAAGGTAGATAGACAACAATGACACACAAGACTAAATTGTGGTGTTGGTTGATGACAGAATCTCATTAGTCATGATATAGAGATATCAAACCAAACACATAGGTACATGTTAGAGAACAAGTGAACTGGATAGACCCACCCTGAGTTTAACACAAGGAACCATGACATGGTAGTCACAATCAGTACTCACAGTGATGGTGGTGAGTGTGATTCTTTGACCTGAAATCACTACACTCAACACATGTCGTTGGGCACACTTTGACATCATCAAACACAGTCCTAAAACATGGGTTGTTATAAAGATGACGATTGAATGGCTTTGACACATGAGGCTTTTAAGGGGTGAGTGATAGATATGGGATTTTTCCCTCCTAAGGGAGTTTGATATTCATGGCTGCAAGATGAGTAGGATTGAGAAAGGCGTTCACGCATGTGTGAATCAGTATATGATATTGATGTCATACATATCTCTTCCAATCTACTCTGAGATCAAGAAAGTGAATGAACGTTGACAGGATGATTGTTCCATGCCTCGAGTTCATTTGGGATATTAGTTACAAAGGAATTATACATTCACTATAACACCTTCACGGATTGTAGGATTGAAAGTTGTTCTCCAACTTTCTATTTCACATGGGTAGCACTGATGTGTGACTAGGCACCGCTCTTTGCTTGTGAAGTCATAAGTGTTATGGACTTTCCCTGCCAACGTGAAATGGACCTGTAGGGTCACACACATAGGATTTAACTTGGAAAAGGAGTTTTGTCCACAAACAATGTTTAGATTGATTACTAAAGGAGTTTAGTAGTTCAACTAAACACTCATTCAATTGATAGCTCAGTATCATAATGTTCAAGGTGTTGGACTGATTGATTAGAGTATCATATTGATTGAAACTGCAATCGATTGTTTCTGCACAATCTGCACTCCCAACTGATTGGCTCATGTGATGAACCGATCGGCTCAGCTTGGTGAACCGATCAGCTCAGGTGGTGAGTCAATCGGCTCATGGACAGGGTGAAATGATTGCTTCACGTGTTGAAACGATCGATTCAACTGATGCAACCAAGCAAGTTGGGAAAGTAGGATTGGTGAGAAAGTTCTTTTTGTTTCACTAGCCCAATTTAATTGGAACAAGGATTGGTATTGGGTATCAATTAGAAACAAAAGAAGGAAAGTCAATCGGGAACTAATCAGGACCACAAACCGACCAGTTCAGAAGTGAACCGACCATTTCATGGGTCCCAACCGATCGGTTGAGGTGTCAACCGACCGGCTCAGGTCCCCAACCGACTGTTTCAGAAATGAAACGATCAGTTCAAGTTGCACAGTTGGTTGTTTTTTTGGAAAATCTTGAACCCTTCTACTCCTGCTTTAGTCCCACATTGCCCGGGATAGAGAACCCTATCCCATGACCCTCCTATATATTTAGAGGTATTGGGGGCTTCTCAAAGTACAACTCAGTGCAACCAGTTGCTCTGTAAAGTTGTCGTTCTCTCTGGTTTTGGTAACCGAGAGAGCCTGAGCAAGTGCTACCCGATAAGGGAGGCACAACAAGGGAAAGACAACTGCAGAAAGCGACTGGTGATAGGAGAGTGTGTCAGTGACTAGTACGCTGACTGGAGGGTGCGACTCCTTCCAATTCCTTGTGAGACAAGGAGATTGGAGTTCCAGATGGTCCGTGTGGACTACTTCAGAGGCGGGAGATTTCTGCCGCTCGAAGGACAGCTGTCAATCCCGACAGTCCTGGTGAGACCAAGAGTCATCAGTCCCGGTGCGACCAGGAGCTGCACAGACACCATCTAAGACCGGAGGTGAAGACCACACAAGCCACAAGGTATTGTCGCCGAGCAAGCCTCGGGACAAGGTATGATTCCACAAACCATCCCTTCCTATTGTATAGACGTTGACGCATTTCCTTGTTCTGGGTTTGGGGAGGAGAAATTTTTTGTTTCCCCTACCTTCTCTGCCTCCCCTAAAACCCAACAGTGGTATCAGAGCCACATCAATTGCTCTATACTTTAGGATTATCGATATGATCAATTTTGGTTTGTCGCCTTTATTTGTTGCATATGATGCAAATAAAATTGGCTTTATGCATGTCCAATCCTATATCCACAAATCCCAATTTACATATATGATATGTATTATTAATGCACTCAATACGCGTCGCCCTTAAACGAGTTTTGTGGTGGATGTATAGCATGGTTATGGCCAATAAACCCTATTTGTGTATGGTTGTATGTGGTTGCTTGCATCTCAGTCTGTACACCGATCTTCCTTCTCCTATTCCTGATGTAACTCGAAATAATTCGAGATTTCTTTCCTACCTTTGCTCCCCCCGAATGTAACTCGGGGTTTCTCTTTTTATAATGTAAAATAGGATCGAATTTTATTTCATGTTATGTCAAAGAACGGAGGACATCCTGATGATAGCTGAGATGATCGGTTTAAGGCATGAACCGATCAGTTGACTTTCGAGACGATCGGTTCAAGGAGTGAGCCGATCGGTTGATGACTGATTCGAGGAGAGAGACAAGCGAGTGGCGGCCATGATGAGATGCACAACGACCAGGCAAACTGATTGGTTGGAGGATCCAACCGATCGGCTAGTGGAACCTAGCCGACTGGCCTGATGGCAAGCCGATTAGTCATCTGATGAGTTGATCAAACCCAGAAAGGCAAAGCATAGAGTTCATCTTGTACATGTTGCATGTGATGTAGACCTAGATGACCGTGATTCCTCTTGGATTGAGGAATCACATTAGGATGGCCATAATCATCACTTTTATCATTTTGCATGTTTTCTGTGGGATATAGTATGTATATGATACGTACTATGTATTGTAGTGATTGAATATGTATATGTATATAAAAACCAAATCCCTCATTAAATATTAAGTTTTAGATGCCTTCCAGATGCAACACACATGAAAAGCTTGATCGACCAAGTGTGGGCACGCCCTAGCGTGGTGCACCGTCTATCTCGTGGAAGCGTGAAGGATGGATATGTGGGTCTTCCCTAGCAGGGTGCATATTCATCGTGTTTGCTTTGGGTCAGACTTAACAAGGTGATCTAGATGGGATATAGTACCTTGAGGCATGGAGATGATCATGGCAAGGAGTTCCATATGACATCTTTTCAAGAGTGGCATATGATGCAATTGGCAAGAGTTACCTACCTGAGAGATATAAGTTGTGGGTGACAACCCTAGCTGGTCTATGACTAAAATGGTTGTACGCTGCAATCTTCCGAATTGATGGTGAGGGCTATCAATTTGAACTAAAATGGTGGGAACGATAATTAATTAAAGGCCTAATTATATCATCATCTTTTCAAATCAATCAAATAAGTCAAAAATGAGTTTTTGGACTAAAATTGTAGATTCACTTTTGTAGTACAAATGGCAACAAACAACAATCACTTTTCTTTGCGATCAGTCCTTGAAAAGGACAAGCTAAATGGGACAAACTTCCATGACTAGTATAGGACATTGAGAATTGTTCTCACTCAAGAGCGAAAGCTCTATGTCCTGGATGCTCCAATTCTAGAGGAAGCTACTCCTAATGCACCAAAGGAAGAAAGGGATGCGTACAAGAAGCATTCTGATGATGCCATTGATGCAAAGTGCTTGATGTTGTGCTCTACTAACCATGAGTTACAGAGACAACATGAGAACATGGGTTCCATTGAGATGATTCAGCATCTCAGGAACATGTATGAAGATCAAGCACGGCAAGAGAGATACGATGTCTCAAGGGCATGGTTCAAGTGTGTCATGACAGAAGGAGATCCAGTTGGTCCTCACACACTCAAGATGATTGGTTATGTGGAGAACCTGACAAGACTGGGATTTCCACTGAGCCAGGAGTTGGCTACTGACGTGATACTGCAATCGTTGCCAGAATCCTACAGTCAGTTTCTGATGAACTACAACATGAACAACTTTGATAGGCCACTGTCAGAGTTTTTGGGCATGTTGAGGATAGCCGAGACACAGATGAAGAAGGACAAGCCTAAGTCTGTGATGGTGATCATGAGAAAGAAAGGCAAGTCCAAGCGCAAGGGTAAGGGCAAAGCAAATAAAGGTTCTTATGCTAGCCAGGAGTCCAAGTCGTCTTCAGCTCTCAAGGCCAAGGGAGGCGTGACCAAGAAAGGCAATTGCCACCATTGTCAAAAGCCAGGACATTGGAAAAGGAATTGTCCTCTCTATCTGGAAGAACAAAAAAAGGAGGCGACATCCATCTCTACTTAAAGGTGTCATAAAAGTAAACTCGTAACACTTTTGAGGTATATGATACCAAGATGTAAAGTGTAAAGCACTCAATAAATGGGGCAAGTGCTGCCTCCATAGATAGGAGTACTTTAGTTTATTTTCAGCCTAAAAGGCATGTAATACAATTGTGAACTGTTATTTCATATTTTCCTATAGATATAAACACTTTATTTTTTCATATTGTATGACAATGATGCCAATCAATAAAGAGATGTTTCAATTTCTAATGATATGATCTTTGTGGAAATGCCTTATTTATCTTGTGATATTTGATATTCATAAGATAAAATGATACCTAAAAGTTATAGATAACTCAGACAATCAAATTAGCATCAATCATGAGAAATTCATTTCTAGTTTCCATATGATGGATAAATCTAGACTCTTTTGGTTGAGAACCAGTAAGAGACATGAATATCTTGGACATGATTAATCAATCTTCACTAAAGGTAGTGGGAGAGTGATTATCCTATTAGGTATGATACATATGATGTATTTACATACCTATTGGAACAAATGCTAGTACTTCAAATGATGTTTAGAGAAATACTAATATGAATATCTTGAAGTGTTCAAGATTATCATAGATGAAGTGCAAATTTGGTAAAGTGTTAATTCTTGATGAGATCAATGAATTAAATACTTGGACCAAATGTTTGAGATCCTTATGAGTGATTATGATAGTGTATCATAATGAACTCATGATTAAGGCATGGTGATGTCTAAATCAAGAAGAAATCATACTCTAAGGAGTTAGAGAATGATTATCAAATAACTGAATTCTTCTTTACAAAAGAATACCCCACACTAATAAAGGACATTAAGAATCACAAGGAGTTGTAAGTTCTTATATCCTTGACGGATACACCTCGTTTATCTATGTGATGAGTTGTTCATGTAATGAGTCAACTATCTAGATGAATATGAGGAACCATATTTTGAGTTATGGTTTATGACAATTACATCCTAAATGACATCCATGTGAACCATAAGATATGACCGTGATGGTAGCACCCATTGGATGAAATCCATAAGTGCAAATGAATCTTAAGTGTTAAGCCACATGGATAACATTTTGAGAAGGATGATGCTTGTTGATTGCAACTTAATGACTAAGACATTTGGCATATGGATACTAAAATCGCATTCCTATGAGGAATAAAACAAGGATGTGCCTATAAGGTTTATGAATCCACTAATGAAAATGAAGTCTATAAGTTACAATGGACTAATCAATGTGATTGATTGAGTACAAGAAACTCAGAATTAGATCTTTACTTTGATGATATAGTCAAAGGGTTTGACTGATATGTCAAAGATAAAGAAGGATCTGTGATTTAGTGGGAGTGCATTCACATTCCACATGCTGATGTGAAATGGAAATGTTCTAGAATGGAAATCCTAAAGTGGAAATTATCTTTAAGTAAGATAGAGATATTTCCTATATGATAGGAATAGAGATCTATAGAGATAGTTCTCTAAAACATCTTGACCTGAAAAGAGAAAACATACATTGGCAATCTGTACTGAAGGGTTCAGTATGCGTAGATTCAGTAGGAGAAAACTTGTCCATGTTACATGGAGTTAGTATCCCAAGGCCAAGTGTCCAATTCTTATGAAGAATGGGAACACTAAGAATAGATATGTATCTGTCATGTATGTAATCATCCTATTATCTTGCATGTATCGACATGGCAAGAACAAAATGCATTCATCATCTTGTATGTAGGACATGGCAATATGATGTGCTCATCCTGGTAACTCGTATGTGAGACATGACGAGTGGATGTCTGTCTACTTCCAGTAAGGGTTACTGGAATACCATGAGAACTTTATAAGTACTTGAGAAGTACTAGTTCTATGGAGATAAGGAAGAGTTCAATGTAAAGAGTTACATTGATGCGAACTGCCGAAAGGACAGAAAATTAATCGCAAAATATATATAGGATACATAAAAGTGAAAGTTTTTTGATAATTGGAAGTGTTCCAATAAAAACCATTTAAAAGGAAATGTCGAGTATCTATGTGTTGGAGAACAACAGTGGATACTATATGGATCTGGAAGTTCATGAGATGAACTTATAGATATTCCGCTCATTGATGACAAGTATGAAATCCTTGATCATGCAATGTGGCTAAAGGTTAGCAAAGGAATACTGGATCACATTTTATGGCAACTCCATCTCATAAGTGTGAAGTACAACGAAGAGATGTGAGACATGCAATTTATACTAACTTTGGCAAGATGTTGCCATTACTCACTATGATTGCACTAGAGCAGAATAACATGTGGGACATGTTTGAAGATCACTATGAATATGATTCAAGGGTGATTGGCTCACAGTGCAAGTGGGAGTTTGTTGGTATGTATGCCCTGAGAGCCAATCATGGGATGATTGGTGGGATACATTAAGATTGATTTGATAAACATCAAAGACAAGCTTCCAATTCTTTCTGGTTCAGTCACATGAGATAGTGATAGCATAGATTGAATGTCTAGAGAGTGACAATACTCAATAACAATTACTTTCAGGTTAAGCACCTGAATGATGAGATCATACGGATTCTAAGAGTTTGTACACTCTTGTTATATCCCTAGTAGGATGTCATTGTGGAAGGTAGATAGACAGCAATGACACACAAGACTAGATTGTGGTGTTGGTTGATGACAGAATCTCATTAGTCATGATATAGAGATATCAAACCAAACACATAGGTACTTGTTAGAGCTACAGTATCGGACAGACGCACCGTGAGTTTGACACATGGAACCATGACATGGTAGTCAGAGTCAGTACTCACAATGATGGTGGTGAGTGTGATTCTTTGACTTGAAATCACTGCACTCAACACATGTCATTGGGCACACTTTGACATCATCAAACACAGTCCTGAAACATGGGTTGTTATAAAGGTGATGATTGGGTGGCTTTGACACATGGGGCTTTTGAAGGGTGAGTGATAGATATGGGATTTGTCCCTCCTAAGGGAGTTTGATATCCATGGTCACTTGATGAGTAGGATTGAGAAAGGTGTGCACGCATGTGTGAATCAGTATATGATATTGATGTCATACATATCTCTTCCAATCTACTCTGAGATCAAGAAAGTGAATGAACGTTGATAGGATGACTGTTCCATGCCTCGAGTTCATTTGTGATATCAATGATAAAGGAATTATACATTCACTGTAACACCATTCATGGATTGTAGGATTGAAAGTTGTTCTCCAACTTTCTATTTCACTTGGGTAGCACTGATGTGTGACTAGGCACTGCTCTTTGCTTGTGAAGTCATAAGTGTTATGGACTTTCACTGCCAACGTGAAATGGACCTACAGGGTCACACACATAGGAAAAGGAGTTTTGTCCACAAACAATGTTTAGATTGATTACTAAAGGAGTTTAGTAGTTCAATTAAACACTGAATCAATTGATAGCTTAGTATCATAATGTTCAAGGTGTTGGACTGATTGATTAGAGTTTCAAATTGATTGAAACTGCAATTGACTATTTCTGCACAATCTGCACTCCCAACCGATCGTCTCATGTGATGAACCGATCGGCTCAGCTTGGTGAACCGATCGGCTCAGGTGGTGAGTCGATCGGCACATGGACGAGGTGACACGATTGCTTCAAGTGTTGAAACTGTAACATCCCTGACCTGGGTTATGAGATAACCCTAGGTGTTTTTCTTAATTATGTATTAAGATACTTGTAATTATCTTTTGGCATGTAATTAAACTCCTGAGGAACATATATTTCCATTCCTGTCCTTTTTAAACAATGTTGTAGTATTCTTTTGTAATACAAGGACCTATGTGCAAATTACCCAAACAGAGGGGTTAACTTGCAATTTGTACATGTTAAGATGTTATTTTGGTGTTTAGACATCATAATAATGAATATGATGAAGAATGATTGATTCCCCAAGCTTGGGCACCAAGATGCAGCTTGTGGAGTAATCCTTGTGTTCTAAACCCTAATTTTGGTGTAAAGTGCAATTTACCCAAAATGTGGGGTGCAACTTGTAAAATACACCTTATAGAGTATCTTTATGACTCTTGGCATCATTTAGAGTAAAAATGATGAAGAGGGTGCTTCTTTTGAATAATCATATAATAAGGAACACCTTTGTATTTATATAATCAAGTTATAAGTAAGACGATCCTTATATATGTGTACCTTAGTGATAAGTTGACCTTCTTTGCCTTTAGTTCTTGGTCTTAGAAGGAGTTTTACCTTAGAAATAAGAATAAGGGACGTGCAAAGAAGAAAGGAGGGACCTAGATGAGAAATGGAGAATTAGATGTCCTTATGTTGAAGTTTCACCCAAAGATATATATACAACTTTCCTTTGCAAACAAATGAACATTTCTCTTCTTCTATCACTTATCACCTTGCTTGGACTGAATAAGGCAGAGCTTAGGAACAGAGGAGAACGGCAAAGGAGAATCTAGGTAAGCTTGGACCATCTTCTTGCTCGAATTCATGGAGGAAAGTGGATTACAAGGTTGCTTTTATAGTTATCTTACTTAGTTCTCTCTTTCTAGCCGATCTTTCCCAACCTTTCCTTGGAAAAACACCTTTGGCCGACATGTGGAGCTCAAGACGCCATTAAAGTCTTGAAGCTTGGAAGCTTGGAGCTCTATGAACAACCATAAGGCGGGTTTTATAACTCTGAACCTCTTGCTTTGTTTATGCACATCCTTATTCTTGCAATTTGTAGTTAGTTCTTCTTCTTCCCCATCTTTCCTTGCAAACATCACGGTGGACCCAAGCAAGGTGATAAGTGATAGAAGAAGAGAAATGTTCCTTTGTTTGCAAAGGAAAGTTGTATATATATGTTTGGGTGAAACTTCAACATAAGGACATCTAATTCTCCATTTTTCATCTAGGTCCCTCCTTTCTTCTTTGTACGTCCCTTCTTCTTATTTCTAAGGTAAAACTCCTTCTAATACCAAGAACTAAAGGCAAATAAGGTCAACTTATCACTAAGGTACACATATATAAGGATCTTCTTACTTATAACTTGATTATTTAAATACAAAGGTGTTCCTTATTATATGATTATTCAAAAGAAGTGCCCTCTTCATCATTTTTACTCTAAATGATGCCAAGAGTCATAAAGATACTCTAGAAGGTGTATTTTACAAGTTGCACCCCACATTTTGGGTAAATTGCACTTTACACCAAAATTAGGGTTTAGAACACAAGGATTATTCCACAAGCTGCATCTTGGTGCCCAAGCTTGGGGAATCAATCATTATTCATCATATTCATTCTTATGTTGTATCAACACCAAAAGAACATCTTAACATGTACAAATTGGAAGTTAACCCCTCTGTTTGGGTAATTTGCACATAGGTCCCTATATTACAAAACAATACTACAACATTGTTTAAAAAGGACAGGAATGGAAATATATGTTACTCTGGAGTTTAATTACATGCCAAAAGATAATCACAAGTATCTTAATACATAATTAAGCAAAAAAACTAGGGTTATCTTATAATCCAGGTCAGGGATGTTACAAATTATCCACCCCTTACAAGGATTTCATCCCCGAAATCAACAAAACATATTTTAAGAGAAAAGAGCAGGGTATTTCCTTCTCATTTCTTCCTCTAGTTCCCAAGTGGCTTCTGCAGCACCACGATGATTCCAGAGGACTTTCACAAGACTTATATCTTTCTTTTTCAGCTTTTTAATTCTGTTATCAAGGATTGACACTGGTCCTTCCTCATAAGATATATCATCATTCAATTCTAACTCCATAGGTTGTAGAACTGACTCAGTATCAGGGTGACATTTCCTCAGCATAGAAATGTGAAACACAGGGTGTAACTTCTGTAACTCTAGTGGTAACTCTAGTCTATAGGCTACCTTTCCAACCCGTTCAATGATTGGATAAGGCCCCATAAATCTAGGAGCTAACTTCCCTTTCCTTCCAAATCTCAAAACTCCCTTCCAAGGCGAAACCTTAAGATACACTCTGTCTCCAATCTAGAATTCTAAGGGTCTACGATGTCTGTCAGCATATGATTTCTATCTATCATGTGCAGTCTTAATTTGTTGTTGTATTACTTTAATCTTCTCTGTAGTTTGTTGCACAAGATCAGGACCTAACAACTGATGTTCACCGGTCTCATACCAACATAAGGGTGATCTACAACGTCTACCATACAAAGCTTCATAAGGAGCCATGTCAATGCTATGTTGATAGCTATTGTTATAGGCAAACTCTATCATGCTTAGGTGTAGATCCCAACTCCCTGTAAACTGGAGAACACATGCTCTCAGCAAATCCTCCAAGGTCTGTATAGTCCTTTCTGACTGTCCATCAGTCTGTGGGTGAAAGGCTGTACTAAACCTTAACTGGGTGCCTAGAGCTTTGTGCAGCTGCTCCCAAAAAGGACTCGTAAATTGAGGACCTCTGTCAGAAACTATAGTGACTGGAACTCCATGCAGTCGCACTATCTCTTCAACATACAGCTGTGCTAACTTCTTAGCAGAATAGATTGTTTTGGCAGGCAAGATATGCATTGTCTTTGTCATCCTATCAACTATTACCCAAATGGAATCATGTCCTTTGTTTGTCCTGGGTAGGCCAACAACAAAGTCCATGGTTACATGGTCCCACTTCCACTATGGTATGGGTAAAGGTTGTATTGTTCCTGCAGGTTTCTGGTGTTCAGCTTTAACTTGCTGACACACAAGACACCTCATCACAAACTCTGCAACATCCTTCTTCATCCCAGGCCACCAATACATATCTTTCAAATTTCGATACATCTTGGTGCTTCCTGGATGCATGGCATACATCGAATAATGAGCTTCTTCTAGGACTAAAGTCCTCAAATTATCCACATCTGGTACTATCATCCTACCATGATAGCATGCTACTTGATCATTTGAGTCATGGAAACCATCTCATTTCTCATCACCATACTCAGATCTGATCCGCTGAATTATAGCATCCACTTGTTGTGCCTCTCTAATTTGCTCTCTTAGGGTAGGTTTAATATGCATCTCAGCCAACAACCCAGCTAACAATGACACCTTCAACTGTACATTGTCTTGCCTTAAGGAGATAAGCATATCTCTTCTGGGGCATACTAAAGAGTTTAGTTGTGCTCTATCACAGGATAGTTTTGCTAATTTCCTACTCAAGGCATCTGCAAACACATTGGCCTTCCCTGGATGGTAATCAATTGTACAATCATAGTCCTTGATTAATTCCATCCAGCGATGTTGCCTCATGTTAAGCTCATGCTGAGAGAAGATGTACTTAAGATTCTTATGATCAGTGAAAATCTGGAATGTCTCTCCATAAAGATAATGTCTCCATATTTTCAAGGTATGAACCACAACAGCTAACTCCAGATCGTGTGTCGGATAATTCTCTTCATGTTTCTTAAGCTGTCGGGAAGCCAAAGAAATCACTTGCTTTTCCTGCATCAACACACATCCGAGTCCATTCTTGGAGGCATCACAGAAAACCATGTATCCTTTGCCTTGCTTAGGTAGTACAAGTACGGGTGCACTTGTCAACCTCTCCTTCAGTAGCTGAAAGGATTGCAGACACTTATCACTCTAAACAAAAGGAACATCATTTCGGGTCAACTTAGTCAAGGGTAAGGCTATGGAACTGAAGTTCTTAATGAACCTTCGGTAGTAGCCAGCCAATACTAAGAAACTACGGATCTCTATCGGTGTCTTCAGTTGTTCCCACTGTAGAACAGATTCTACCTTTTTAGGGTCAACACGAATACCCGAAGAAGATACCACGTGTCCAAGAAAAGACACTTCCGACAACCAGAACTCGCACTTGCTAAACATAGCGTACAACTTCTGTTCTCTTAGCAAGGTTAGAGCCTGACGAAGGTGTTGTTCATGTTGCTGAGCATCTCTACTATAAATCAGAATGTCATCTATAAAGACAACAACGCACTGAGCAAGGAAAGGTTGAAAGATTCTATTCATGAGTTCCATAAATGCAGCAGGTGCATTAGTTAGTCCAAACACATAACTGTGAACTCATAGTGACCATACCTTGTCCTAAAGGCAGACTTGGATATGTCACTATCCTTAATACAAAGTTGATGATATCCCGACCTCAGGTTTATCTTTGAGAAGACAGTTGCACCACGCAACTGGTCAAAGAGATCATCAATCCTCCGCAAAGGGTACTTATTCTTTATTGTTACTTTATTTAGTTGTCTGTAATCAATACACAAATGCATTGAACCGTCTTTCTTTTTAACAAAAAGGACTGGAGCACCCCATGGTGAAGTACTCGGTCGGATAAAACCCTTCTCAAGCAACTCTTGAAGTTGTAACCTGAGTTCTGCCATCTCAGCAGGCGCCATCATATACGGTGTATGTGCTATAGGTTGTGTGTCTGGGATCAAATTGATTTCAAAATCAATTTCCCGAGGCGGTGGCACACCTGGAAGTTCTTCAGGAAATACATCTTCAAATTCCCTGACTATAGGAACTTCAATAGGGTTAGGACTCTCCATGGTAGTATCTACCACATGGGCTAAGAATGCATAACATCCTTGCCTCATCAGCTTCTCAGCAACCATAGCTGATACCAGACAGGTGGGTAGAATCTTTCTCTCTCCTTGAAAGATCCATGTGTCGCTTTCATCAGCAAACACATCCTTCTTGGATTCACAATCCCAGACAACTCTATACCTTTCCAAGGTATCCTTTCCAAGGATTATATCAAACACTTGCATCTCAAGTGGTATAAGATCCACTTGAATGCGATGTTCAGAAAAGAAAAGGATGCAGGAAGAGCATACCTCCTCTAATACAGCAGACCCTCTCAACAGAGTCTCAAGCAACAGGCTATCTGCCCTATGACTGACTGTCATATTGCAGTTACGAATCACTCTTCGAGTGATAAAGGAGTGTGTAGCATCGGGGTCAATCAAAACAGATACAACGCAGGATGTAGAAATATCAGAATATAACAACTCCATCTGACCTGCCATGACCCGCGGGTTGATCACTGCATCAGGTGGATTCATTGCATAGAACCTTGCTGTCGCCTGAGGTTGATTTGGTGCTGACGATCTAGCTTGAGACACTTGTCCAAGTCCTCTAGCTCCTCCTAGAAACTGTCTCCTCTGGGATCCTTGCTGACTCTGCCTCTGTGGTTGGGTTACACTTGCTGGTCTAGCTCTACAGTCTTTCATTAGATGTCCCACCTTCCCACATATGTAGCAGCTTCTTTCCAGTTGTTGTGGTCTTGGAGGTCCTGTGACTGACATTGATGCTGAACTGCGAGCCCCTTGTAGTGGTAGGCTCCGTACTCTACCTTTAGTCGGTGTCCACCGTGTCTGAGCACTAGGTCTAGGTGGTGGTGGTGTAGGAGCAGAAAACTTAGGCTTCTTGAAGTCTCTAGATGATGATCCTTGGAACTGAGGATATCTCTTATGGATTTGCCTTTTCTCTACTACAAACCTTTCTGTCCTTCGGACTGACTCAACGAAGGTAGCAAATCTTTCCTGATTCTCTAGGGCAGACACAGGATTAGTCAAGTCAGCGTTCAAACCCTTCTTGAACCTTCTGATCCTCTCTTCTTCTATAGCAGCCATGTGCGGACAGAAGCACAACAGCTCCATGAACTTAGCTTTGTACTCACTAATGTTCATCAAACATTGCCTCAACCTCTCAAATGGAGAGATTTTATCTTCCAGGAAGGTCTTTGGAAAATATCTATTGATAAATTCCCATCGGAAGGCTTCCCACGTAGCTTCCACACCTGGCCTCTTCTGCTCTTCCATGGTCCACCAGTGACCGGCACTCCCCTTGAGAAGATAGACATCATGTCTAACCTTCTCAGTTTCTGGGATGTTCAGGATTCTAAAAGCTTTCTCTAAATCGGTCAACCACATATCGACATCTACAGGGTCAGCTATTCCGAAGTATTTGGTTGCTCCGACATGACGAAGTCGCTCGAACGTCTTACTGATACCTTGTCCTTCAGGTTGGGCAGGTGCCCTAGGTGTAGGAATGGGCATCCTGTCAGTGATGTGTGTCATGGCAGTCATAAACTGCCCAAACATGGTCTGAACAGCTGGGTTCTCCATGTCAGCTGGGTCAAACTGAGGTGGCTCCATAGGTGGCTCAGGTACATGTTGCTCTACTTCTAGGTTCCTTGCACCTTCTCGAGGTGCAGCAACAGTACTCTCTGCCACATACTCCTCCTGTGGTCCAGACATCCTTACTTATCTTCTTCTCCTGAGGAGTAGAAGACACTATTAGATATACTGGAAAACACTAAGAATAGACTCGACATCCTAAGTCCTATGTCTCTGTAGACTCAACGAACCTAGAGCTCTGATACCACTAATTGTAACGTCTTACTTCGGAAAAACAAGATTAACTAATGCGGAAGCAAATTACTGAAAATCACTGGAAATTTAAAACTTTTTAAGGAAGATCTGTAAATTATAAGACTCCTTTATCATAAACAAGATAAATAGTTAACATCATGTTTTAACATTACATCTCTGATGAATCACCTCTTGGGTGTTTATATACATCCTGATACAAAATCTCGAGGTTAAAAACCAAAATCTCAGACCTACTGACTCCTAGGACCTGAGAGTACAGAGACGACATAAGACTGACTAACTATATGACTTGACAGTCAGTATCTCCACCTAAGATTCACTGCTGCCCCTGGTATTGCTGCTGCTGATACTGTTCACCCTCGGATTGGTTTCTCCGTCCTCGACGTCCATCTAAAAAGTTGAAACCTACGGAGTGAGACAATCTGAATAATTGTCCCAGCGAGAGTTATAAATCTCCGCCAGAAGCTTTGTTATAGCAAATCAAGGAATAACATAAACAATATAAGCTTTAAGACAATCAACAACATATTTGATATGTAAATAAAGCAACATTTACTTAAGCAGTCACTTCATAAAAGCATATGAAGAACATGTATTAGATATTTGAACAAATCATTAATGTAAACAATGTAACACCAATCATTGTTTCTCATAGTTAAATCTAAGTAGATATACTATGTGGTTGATTATGTTTTACAAACATTATTATGCCCTGCGGAGATGAGGTATACCGCTCATACTCCAACCGATCACTATTAAGTCACATCGGTATCATACATAGGTCATCAAAAGAGTCGGATTCTTATGACCTCATCTTCCTCAGTCAGTGTGAGGATTAACATGCAGGACATCTGGTGTCTCTGCTAAGATAGCTTACCAGGGTATTCTGGTACTTCGCTATTAGAGTCACATTGGCATTATGTACTCTCTTCGTCATCGAAAGATCTCTTGTTTATCTCTCATTGATGTGGTATTTAAAGATTCCTTTTGGAGATTTGTGGTACATCACCCCGACATAAACATATAGTGAAGGGTTGATAGATTAAGGTACATCTACATCAATTCCTATACTAGGATGTAAGGATATTCACATACATATTCCCCCACATGCTCAAAAGTATGTGATCCAGGAGTTCCCTTAGGAAAACCTGTTTCACCATCAATTTGCTTCTGACAATGATGGATCTATGATCAGGGCTCTACATGATATGGTTATACTTGATTAGTTAGGTGCATTACATCATTCTTTTAGCATCAAGCATGTTTCCAAGCATTAATCATTAGAACAACAATGATGAAAGTAGAATATTGAATGTATCAGGTCTAATTCACATCAGTTATCATATATATGTCAATTCTTAATCACCTCATCATAAGTCATCTAATCAACATGACCTTGATGTTATCCATGGCTCTTATAGCCTATTAATCTCATATGATGCCACTTACTAGGCAACATAGCATATATCACTTATTCATAAAGCTAATAACATGCTTTCAATGAATATGATATCATATCCCTTACCTGGATATGGTCTTCCTCTTATAAGAACCTGCATGGTTAATTCTTTTGAGAACAATTAACAAATCATTTCCAGATCAGCAATTTATAAAGAAACATCAATCTTTCAATTCAAGGGTTGTACCTTCATACCTTCCCTAAGGCTAGGTTCCCTTATTTACATCAATTAGGGTTATTCAATCCCTATTATTATTATTATTATTAGGAATAATTATACCTTATCTCATATTTTAATCATGAAGTTTCATGCTTAAAAGCATAACCTTGAATTAGGGTTTATTGTACATTTCAACACATCACCCTCAATTAGGGTTTACTATTCACATTACATGTTTTTACCATGGAATTAGGGTTTACTATTCACTTCATAGTGAATTGAGCTTATAGCATCACCATATATGAAATTATCATCCTTGATGCCTTCAAATTTGGTTAAGATTCATTAGTTATCATAATTAAGGTTTTCATGATCTCTCATAAGTGGATCATACCCTAATCATGCACATTCATATACATTGAAGGTACTTTACTTGAGTTTTAACCATAAATGGATCTTTCTCTCTCCTCTTACTAGTAAATGGTGATTACATCACTCTAGATTAAATTAGGTCAAGTCAACTTTGATTAACATAAGCCATGTCACCACTATGATGATTATTAGAGTTTGATTAAACAAGGGTGTCATCTACTTGAACTCTTCAAGGGTGCATTGATAAAGTACACCATTAATTCGCAACATGGGTCAATCTATTAATCACTTAGCCCCTTATGGTCTTTAGGTATCATTACGGTTTGGATTAGACAACCACTAAACCAATTAAGCCTTCAAGTCACTAAGCAATCATTGCCCTAAAGGTCCCCAAACGGTTTCACACCTCAACCTCCAAATGGTTTTAAAACCATTTGGAACCGTTGACCGTTTGGTCACTTTGACCACCAAAACTGCATGACACTCAAGACCGTTTTCCCTTAAACGGTCTTGAGACCGTTTGAGTACGTTGACCGTTTGATTAGAGTTGATTTTGAAACCGTTTGAACAAAATCACCTTGAAACCGTTTGATCTTAAACGACCTTGAAACCGTTTGGTTCCAAACGGTCTTGAGACCGTTTGGTCCCAAACGTTCTTGAGATTGTTTGCCCCTAAATGGTCTTGAGACCATTTTGTCACAAACGGTCTTGAGACCGTTTGGATTCAAATGGTCTTGAGACCGTTTGGTCCAAATGGCTTAAAACCGCATGGACCTCAAAGGTGCATCAAAGCTTGTAATCGATTAGGGTTTTCAAGGTTGAAGCACTCAATTGACCTCTCATGTCTTAACCACTTATCAATTGAGGCAATTAGGATTATCTTTAACCAATTGGACACTCAATTGACCCTCAATAGTTAGCCAATTAGGGTTGAAACCAATCCAATTAGGGTTTGTAATCGGTTAACCATCAATGTTCATCAACATGAGTCTATTTGATGTTGAACCTATCAATTGACCTTCAAATGGGCCCAAACTTGGCCCAAACGGTCTTGGGATCGTTTGGACACCCTCCAAATGGTCTTGAGACCGTTTGCCCAAAGTCACATCAAAATCTAAGTCAAATTGTCAAGGGTTGAACCCTAATTAAGTCTCAAATCAATACTTTCAATTAATTCAACAACCTATTGTGATTGGACCTTCAATTGATTAAATTATCTTAACCCTAGGTCTTGAGACAGTTTGGGTGAATCCCAAATGGTTTTGAAACCATTTGGGTCACTCAACCCAAAGTTCAACAAAATCGATTCTTGAAATCATCAATTGAACCCGATTAGGGTTTAGAGGGTTGATGTCCCTTCAACTTGTGATTGGTTTGCAATTAGGTCATGATTCTTTGTAATTGATTAATTAAATATAAATCCAATAGACCTCTAAACAATCTTCACTTGGTCAACCCTACCAAACGGTCTTGGAGACCGTTTGAATCTAAACGGTCTTGCAAACCGCATGAATTCAAACGGTGTTGCAAACCGTTTAGACCAAATGGTCCAAGATCATTTGGTAAAGTAACATAGGGAATCACACCCATCATCTTCAACCTTAGATCAGGTCAGTTACTTCACGGATTTCTTGCAAGTTTGCAAGGAAAGATGGGGAAGAAGAAGAACTAACTACAAATTGCAAGAATAAGGATGTGCATAAACAAAGCAAGAGGTTTAGAGTTATAAAACCCGACTTATGGTTGTTCCTAGAGCTCCAAGCTTCCAAGATGCAAGCCTTTAATGGCGTCTTGAGCTCCACAGGTTGTCCAAAGGTGTTTTTCAATGGAAAGGTTGGGAAAGATCGACTAGAAAGAGAGAACTAAGTAAGATAACTATAAAACCAACCTTGTAATCCACTTTCCTCCATGAATTCGAGCAAGAAGATGGTCCAATCTTACCTAGCTTCTCCTTATCCGTTCTCCTCTATTCCTAAGCTCTGCCTTAGTCGGTCCAAGCAAGGTGATAAGTGATAGAAGAAGAGAAACGTTCTTTTGTTTGCAAAGGAAAGTTGTATATATATCTTTGGGTGAAACTTCAACATAAGGACATCTAATTCTCCATTTCTCATCTAGGTCCCTCCTTTCTTCTTTGAACGTCCCTTCTTATTATTTATAAGGTAAAACTCCTTCTAAGACCAAGAACTAAAGGCAAATAAGGTCAACTTATCACTAAGGTACACATATATAAGGATCTTCTTACTTACAACTTGATTATTTAAATACAAAGGTGTTCCTTATTATGTGATTATTCAAAAGAAGTGCCCTCTTCATAATTTTTACTCTAAATGATGCCAAGAGTCATAAAGATACTCTAGAAGGTGTATTTTACAAGTTGCACCCCACATTTTGGGTAAATTGCACTTTACACCAAAATTAGGGTTTAGAACACAAGGATTACTCCACAAGCTCCATCTTGGTGACCAAGCTTGGGGGATCAATCATTCTTCATCATATTCATTCTTATGATGTATCAACACCAAAAGAACATCTTAACATGTACAAATTGCAAGTTAACCCCTCTGTTTGGGTAATTTGCACATAGGTCCCTGTATTATAAAACAATACTACAACATTGTTTAAAAAGGACATGAATGGAAATATATGTTCCTCAGGAGTTTAATTACATGCCAAAAGATAATCACAAGTATCTTAATACATAATTAAGAAAAACTCACAGGGTTATCTCATAACCCAGGTCAGGGATGTTACACTTCTACTCCTGCTTTAGTCTCACATTGCCCGGGATAGAGAACCCTGTCCCATGACCCTCCTATATATAGGGGTATTGGGGGCTTCTCAAAGTACAACTCAGTGCAACCAGTTGCTCTGTAAAGTTGTCATTCTCTCTATTTTTGGTAACCGAGAGAGCCCGAGCAAGTGCTACTCGATAAGGGAGGCACAACAAGGGAAAGACAACTGCAGAAACGACTTGTGACAAGAGAGTGTGTCAGTGACTAGTACACTGATAAGAGGGTGTGAATTCTTCCAATTCCTTGTGAGACAAGGAGATTGGAGTTCTAGGTTGTCCGTGTGGACTAATTTAGAGGCGGGAGATTTCTGCCGCTCGGAGGACAGCTGTCAATCCCGACAGTCCCGGTGAGACCAGGATTCGTCAATCCCGGTGCGACCAGGAGCTGCACAGACACCGTCCAAGACCGGAGGTGAAGACCATGAAAGCCGCGAGGCATTGTCGCCGAGCAAGCCTGGGGATAAGGTATGATTCCATAAGCCATCCGTTCCTATTTTATAGACGTTGACGCGTTTCCTTGTTCTATGTTTGGGGAGGAGAAAATTTTTATTTCCGCTGCCTTCTCTGCCTCCCCTAAAACCCAACAACCACTTCATTAAGATGATGTTGGTGAAGGGACCTCATGAATGTTAAGAAAGGACCACAGTGTGTGTAGATGAAGTCTCTTTGATCGTTCAATGGCTGAAAGGATCCTAGAGACAACATGAGTTGTAAGCTGATGCAAAGTAGACTGACATGCCGTTCACTATGGGGGAAAAAGTGACATGAAAATTCGACCCCTCTATGTTATAGCTAAGAGAGTTGAGTCCTCGATGCATGGGTTCTTTTGACATGGTTTGGTGGAGAAGGTTAATTTTGACCTTACCCGTCTGGATAAAGTAATGTGTGATGAGTTCCATGTGTCCAATTTAGAGCATTATGTGAGGTACCTGAACCATATGTGGAGCAATGAATCTAGTGATCCCAAGGGAGGCTGAAATGACCTAAGTCACCTATGAGATTTATAGATGCCAAGGTGAAAGAACTCGGAGAAAGGAATATATGATGATAAAGGTTCTTTGGAAGCACCACGTATAGGACAAAGCCACATAGGGGCCAATGATGGACATGGAAAAGTCTTATCCTGAATTGTTTGTTTGCTTGATGGAATTTGGAGGACAAAATTCCTATAAGAGGGGAAGGATGTTACAATCCCAACTTTTGGGTTCATTTGGTGAGGAATGTAATTTCTCATATTAAAGATATTGGAACAAATAATGATATAATTTTTTTTGCATAAATGGATTTCGTTTACTATAGCCTTGATGATTGTTTTGTGGGCTTTATTGGATATTGGGCCCAATAACAAGGAAAAGACAAAAGGAACTCCATTATTAATAAGAAATGGAGAAAAGAAAAATGTAGAAACCTCTAGAAGGCAAAAGAATATAATCCAAAGGTGGATTTTGTGCCTCTTGGGTTCCTTGGGTCCCAAGGAGTCCAAAGTTGCAAAGATAATACATCAAGAAAAGAAAAGATAAATTAAGTATTTCTTTATTTAGAAATAAATTGAAAATAATGATAAAATGTGGAAAATAAGTGAAAAGAGGTATAATTGAGTTATCCTTGATGGATTTTCGTATCCAAAGGATTCCTAATGTTAAATGGAATGCCAATGAGGAAAATAAAAAGAAAGATAAAGAAAAATCCTCAAAAAGAGATATTATAATAAGAAAAAAACAAGATAATGTGAAATAATGAATATAGATGCATCTAGAAGGATAATAAGTATCCTTAAAAATGAATTTCGATATATTAGAGTTTCTTGGGGTCCAAGGAGCCCCAATGGATAAAAAGAGAGAAGTGGGAAATAAAACAAAACAAGAGGATAAGGTGATACATAATTAATGACTTTTTAACATTATCAAAAAGAGATATCTTTTGCTAAAAGAAATTATAAATTCGTGCCAATGAATTAAAAGACAAGTGACAATTAAAGAAAAAAGGTAATATTTCTAATTCCTAATTATCCAAATAATATATATATCTAAGAAGACAAGCAAGAGAGAGAAGATTTCTTCATGATGAAGGAATGTGGTTCATTTTTAGATTTGGACTTGTGTGCTTCGCGAGCAAGCATACTGGGGCATGGATACCATCCCCTATATAAGGGGTAGAGTCTTTGGTTCGAGTTCAAGATGGAATCCCATGCAACTATCGCCTTTCTCCTTCTTCCTTGCACACAAACCTTAACCAAGAAGCATAGGGCTTTCTCAGGGGCAGCTAGCGGCTGTAGCAGGATCTCCGGGGAGGCACAAAGTTACCACAAGGACCTAGGGTGGTCGGCCACCTTTTCCTACCAACCACCACCACGCAGCACCTGCAACACGGCTGCCAGGTCGGCCGCAGGTTGTAGGCCCGGCCAGCATGGGCCAGCCACCCTAGCTGTGAGCGGAGGGCACCATCAGTTGCGTGGAGGATCCACGGAGGGAGGAGAACTTTCCTTGGTGACTGACGGGGTCGGGGAAGGGGTGAAGAAGTTACACCTCGTGCAACTAGAGCAGCGACGCTAGGTTAGCGTGAGGAAGAAGAAGAACAGGCGCTTTGGACAGAAATGCCCTTCCGAGGGCTGAAACACCAATCCACTTATCGAGGGTAAAAGAGTCAATCAACTATGCTTTCAAACCAGCGAGCGCATTGCATGGGAACGGGGCAACGTGGCAACTTCTGATTAGCCCAAGTAATATTTTATTACAAAATTCATAACTAAATAATCGTTGCTCGGATTGGTACATATAATATATGTATTTTTCTCAAAAAATGAGAGGAATTCGTTAAAAATGATTTTCGAGGCTAATTCCTCTTGCAATTTGAAAAGTCATGGAAATTATCAACTTTAATGCGTTAATGATTAAGAAACCCTATATTGAGATGATTAAGGTAATTAGTAGAGGTTAATGGATGATTAAAGTTGATATAAGCCTCTTAATCATGAAAAGGGTATATTAAGAACAAAAAGGATGAACTTTGCACATAATGAGTTTAATTTAGAGTTTCATGTGCATAAATATGCTTTAATGGGCCTTGAAACCCTAATATTAGTAAATGTGACTCTTAATGACTTTAATTGTTCAATTTCATGATTAACGTTGAGATATGATAATTCTAAGCTATTTCGAGTATAAAAGTTCCTAATTGTAGATAAATACCCTTAATGTAGTAATTAGGGTTTTCTAATGGATGAAGGTAGAAATAATGATAAATAGAGATCATATGTGAATTAGGCCATAATGCAATATGAACTAATGATAAATGAGCATAATGATCTTGTCCTGGATTAAAAGGATAAAAATAGTAGCTTTAATGTAAAAGAGGCTTAATGGACTTAATTGGTGGTTAAATATGCTTTTTCTGATATCAGGGTTATATGTTGTTAAAAGATAACCTTAGTATCTTTCATGATGAATAGATGAGATAATTAGGGTTTGTGAGTAATTGTATAAAATTAGTGTAAGAGACAAATGGAAACCTTAATTGCAATGGAAACCCTAAAAGTGGACTAAAAACCCTAGGAAGCGAGCTAGGTGTAATAGATCTTGATGGCATGATTAACAATAGGAAATTGTATGCATATTTCATGATCTCATAATGTGCTTGCTTGCCTATTTGGAATTCTTTATTGGATTATTCTGTCTCAAATCATCCTGACAAGTATGTGGTTATGCTTATGAATAATCGCTTTAGTTTCACAGCAATTCCCAAACATTTTATCGGTTGCCTGAAAATAACTACATGGATGAATTTTATTTCATGCAACTATAAAGTGACTATGATTATCACTATAAATATAGATACATGACTGGCTCAGATCTTGGTCATCCTCTATGGCTTTACAAATGCTAAAAAGGGTAACCTAGAGCAAGGTCTATGCTATCAAGAATTAGGGATTGGGCTACCTACGTGTAGTGCCATGCAACTCTTTAGCACACCATGAGTTAAGGAGTGGGCTACCTATGGGTAGTTCCATGTGACTCAACCCTAGAAACTGATTCACCTGTTAGGTAGGATCATGAGGGATTAAATGGGGATCTACCATAAGGAAGGTAGCATCCATGTCTACTACAGGGACAATACAGAGGTTGGGTATGTAAGGATTGAGCAGTTATGTTGAAAATGTAAAGTTGTTTGTTAAATCATATTTGACCGCAATATATTGTTACGGTTAATTGCACGATTATTTTTTCCCCCACATACCAACATAATTCATTTATGCTGATCGACATTTTGTTTGTCGGTGTTTTTAGGTTCAGGTGAAAAGAACAAATAGTAAAGTGGCATATGTGGAATTAAATGAGGATTAACGATCAAGGAGGATTAGTTAGAATATTCTCTCATATGGATAGAAGTTTAGAAATCCAAGTTTTTCAAAGGTATGCAAAAAGTTAATTTTTATTACAGCCTTTCAGTTTAGTTTAGTAGAATTTTGATAATTATTATAGATTATTTGTCGAACCTTTGATCTAGAAATGGGGATAACGACTCTGGCCTCTTGGTCTCCCTTAATTGGGGGTTACTGGGAGGCGGGGTCATTACATTGTTTATTCTCTTTACATAGAGATGACGTTTAGTGTATTCAATGATTGTAGATATGCTTATGTTGTGGATATTCTCATGTTGTAGATCTGTACATACACTAGCCATGCTTATGTTGATAGATGTACTACTATTGTTGATTAAGATATGGTGCTAGCTATCACATGATGTTAGCTATGCTTATACTTCGAGCCATGCCTCTATAGTTAGAACTGCTTATACTACTAGTCATGCTTATGTTGTTAGTTCTACTTATGATGTAGATTTTCTCCATCTGTTAGACATGATAATATTGTAAGTTGTGCCTATATTTCAAGACTTATTCATGATGATAGAGGTGCTTATCCCAATAAACTACTTATACAGTTGGCAATGCATATCATGATAGTTAGGCTAATGATGATAGTTTTGTGAGTCCCTCTGTACACCTTGTTAATCATGCATGTAGTTATTCTTATCTGATTAATTAGCTTGATCTTCTTAAACTATTTAATAACATTACGTGTTGTAATTAATAAGTAGTGTAGAGAGTTATATCTCTTGCTAGGACATGAGTCTCACCTTATGAGTCATCACATCTTTTTAGGTGATTGGCAACAGTGGAATAAGACCCATGGCAGTGAGGAGAAGTTGTGATGATGGACTTAGAGAAGGTTTTTTATATTTCTAGTGTGTCCTAGATTCATCCTTGTACTCAGGTCGGGGAGGGAAAGTTTGTATATGATGTTTTAAACGAAACACATCTTTAGTAGCATTGTGATGCTTGTACATGTGGAATATGTAGATGATGTTCTTGTACGATGGCTATGGGCATGGATCAGTTATAAAATATTCTTGAAAGGTTATATGAAATAAAGCAGGATGTTGGACTCTTATGTAAATGTCTCTGATCGACATGGAAATTGGTTTTAATTTACCCTGTTTTTTTGGGTTTATGTTTAATTAGTTATGAATCATGTTCTAAAATGTGAGTACTCTCATTTTGTGTGGCAGGTTCTCATATACACATCTTGCTATATTTTATTCATTTTCCCTAAAACTACTTGACTTGTACCTCACCAACTAGAAGTCACCATGCATGATTCTCATGTCAACTACTCACTATCACTATCTTAGGGTTTAGCTGGCCACCTGAATGTATCAATAACATAGCCTAGCCACCATAGGGTTTCCTAAAGAGGCTCATGTCATCATCTCAGGTACAGGAGATTGGAACCAGCAAAACAGTATATCACATATCACATATCACATTATTTCTAATATATTCATATTTCACATATCTCATTTCATCACACTCTATTCCTCATGGACAAAGTCTTTCAATGCAAAGATTTAGGGCCATATATATTTTGATGACACACTCCTAGATCATGGTGGTCTAATCTTTAAAGTCTCAATTCACACTCTAGAAACACTACATATATTTCATCTATTTCTATAAGGAGATCCATTGTGTTTCCCCGGTGTAGCCCTTAGGGGAAACTCATCGCATTCAGGGCACATAACTAGATGTTTCATAATTTCACTTATTATTATCTCTTTTACTCATCTCAAAAGAATTATTAACATCCTATATCATATGTGTGTTTTCTCATGTAACTAGAATACCATGAAATGTATTAGGCTCCTAAAAAAGGCAATGATTAAAGAAAGAAGCACAACAAACTTATGTTGCTTGCAACACATATGATTCTTTCCATTTTCTACATCATCTCATAGGAGGCATCATCAATGAGCTTTCAACTGAAGGCATAATCTAATTGTCCAACATTTACCTCGTTAGGGTTCTATCATCAATAGTGGGCTTTCTGTCCTAAATATAATCACATTACATAAAGTTTACCCTCAACATGGTTTCTCATATGTAATCAGTGTATGTTACTTTCATACTCAAGATATTTCTTATTAGTTCAATCTATATCACAATTCTAAACAATATTCACATAGACATTAGTGTTGGTATGTATGCCCTGAGAGCCAATCATGGGATGATTGGTGAGATACATTAAGATTGATTTGATAAACATCAAAGGCAAGCTTCCAATTCTTTCGGGTTCAGTCATATGAGATAGTGATAGAACAAATTGAATGTCTAGAGAATGAAAATACTCAATGACGTATGCTTTCAGGTTGAGGACCCGAATGATGAGATCATACAGATGCTAAGAGTTTGTACGTTCTTGTTATGTTCCTAGTCAGATGTCATTGTGGAAGGTAGATAGACAACAATGACACACAAGACTAGATTCTGGTGTTGGTTGATGACAGAATCTCATTAGTCATGATATAGAGATATCAAACCAAACACATAGGTACTTGTTAGAGAACAAGTGTACCGGACAGACCCACCGTGAGTTTGACACATGGAACGATGATATGGTAGTCAGAGTCAGTACTCACAGTGATGGTGGTGAGTGTGATTCTTTGACCTGAAATCACTACACTCAACACATGTCGTTGGGCCCACTTTGACATCATCAAACGCAGTCCTGAAACATGGTTTGTTATAAAGGTGATGATTGGGTGGCTTTGACACATGGGGCTTTTGAGGGGTGAGTGATAGATATGGGATTTGTCCCTCCTGAGGGAGTTTGATATCCATGGCCACTTGATGAGTAGGATTGAGAAAGGCGTGCATGCATGTGTGAATCAGTATATGATATTGATGTCATGCATATCACTTCCAATCTACTCTGAGATCAAGAAAGTGAATGAACGTTGACAAGATGATTGTTCCATGCTTCGAGTTCATTTGGGATATCAGTGACAAAGGAATTATACATTCACTGTAACACCATTCACATATTGTAGGATTGAAGGTTGTTCTCCAACTTTCTATTTCACTTGGGTAGCACTGAAGCGTGACTAGGCACCGCTCTTTACTTGTGAAGTCATAAGTGTTATGGACTTTCACTGCCAACGTGAAATTGACCTGCAGGGTCACACACATAGGATTTAACCTGGAAGAGGAGTTTTTTCCACAAACGATGTTTAGATTCATTACTAAAGGATTTTAGTAGTTCAATTAAACACTCAATCAATTGATAGCTCAATATCATAATGTTCAAGGTGTTGGACTGATTGATTGGTGTATCGGATTGATTGAAACCGCAATTGACTGATTATGCACAATTTGCACTCCCAACCGATCAGCTCATGTGATGAACCGATTGGCTGAACTTGGTGAACCGGTCGGCTTAGGTGGTGAGTCGATCGGCTCATGGATAGGGTGAAATAATTGCTTCAAGTGTTGAAACGATCGATTCAACTGGTGCAACCGAGCAAGTTGGAAAGTAGGATTGGTGAGAATTTTCCTTTCGTTTCACTTTCTCAATTTGATTGGGAAAAAGGATTAGTATTCGATACCAATTAGAAACAAAAGAAGGAAATTCAATCGGGAACTGATCAGGACCAGGAACCGACCGGTTTAGAAGTGAACCGACCGGTTGAGGTGTCCCAACTGACCGGTTGAGGTCCCCAACCGACCGTTTCAGTTGTGAAATGATCAATTCAGGTTGTGAGTTGGTTGTTTTTGTGGAAAATCTCGAACCCTTTCACTCCTGCTTTTAGTACCGCATTGCCCGGGATAGAGAACCTTATCCCATGACCCTCCTATATATATAGGGGTATTGGGGGCTTCTCAAAGTACAACTCAGTTCAACCAGTTGCTCTGTAAAGTTGTCGTTCTCTCTGGTTTTGGTAACCGAGAGAGCCCGAGCTAGTGCTACCCGATAAAGGAGGCACATCAAGGGAAAGACAACTGTAGAAATCGACCGGTGGTAGGAGAGTGTGTCAGTGACTAGTACGCTGATAGGAGGGTGTGACTCCTTCCAATTCTGTGTGGGACAAGGATATTGGAGTTCCAGGTGGTCCGTGTGGACTACTTTAGAGGTGGGAGATTTCTTCCGCTCGGAGGACAGCTGTCAATCCCGTCAGTCCCGGTGCGACCAGGAGCTACACAGACACCGTCCAAGACCGGAGATGAAGACCGCGCAAGCCGTGAGGTATTTTCGCCGAGCAAGCCTCGGGACAAGGTATGATTCCACAAACCATCATGTCTTGTTGTATAGATGTTGATGCGTTTCCTTATTCTGGGTTTGGAGGAAAAAAAATTATGTTTCCGCTGCCTTCTCTGCCTCCCCTAAAACCCAACAATTATAACTAGCACAGTAAAAGCATATTGGTATCTTGCATCATTCTTCATACTCTGATATGCGTCGCTTAACACACCAATCACTAAGATTGTTAATCGTAGAGTTTAAACCTTTTAACTTTCCGATTAAGGCTAGTATAGAAAGGGTCGAATCCCAAAGGACAACTTTTAAAAATTGTTTCTTAAACCCAATTGTTGAATAACTTTTTTATTTGTTTTTGGTATTTTCAGATTTCGAACAGAAAATGAAATTGGTTTGGGTGATGAATGGTTACACTAAGGAAGGAAATTTCTGTACTTAAACAAAATATTATTTGCCCTGCAAAAGGTAAACAAGATTGTTGTTAGAAACAAAAGCAATTATGAAAAAAAAGACTTAAAACTAAGACAAATGAGACAGTTGGTGATTGAAATCAAAGGAAGAGAATCGAGGTTTTAGGGGTTTTCACCTCCTTAGCGATGGAAAGAAAATGAATTAACAACTAATTAACAAATAGGCGACGAAATTTGAATCACAAAAACCCACAAAAGATGAACTCCTGATGTAACTCGAAATAATTCGAGATTTCTTTCCTACCTTTGCTCCCCTCGTATGTAACTCGAGGTTTCTCTTTTTACAATGTAAAATAGGATAGAATTTTATTTCCTGTTATGTCAAAGAACAAAGGACATCCTGACGACAGCAGAGATGATCAGTTCAAGACGTGAATCGATCGGTTGACATTCAAGACGATCGGTTCAATGAGTGAGCTCATCGGTTGATGACCAGTTCAAGGAGCGAGACGAGCGGGTGGCGGCCATGATGAGATGCACGACGACCAAGAAAACTGATCGGTTGGAGGAGCCAACTGATCGGTTGGTCGCACCCAGATGTCTGAGCCAGAACGGGCAAGTCATTCATGTGATGAGTTGATATACTCAAAAGGCAAAGCACAAAGTTCATCTTGTACAGGTTGCATGTGACCTAGATCACCGAGATTCCTCTTGGCTCGAGGAATCACATTAGGATGGCCATAATCATCGCTTTTATCGTTTTGCATGTTTTCTATGGGATATAGCATATATATGATATGTACTATGTATTGTGGTGATTGGATATGTATTTGTATTTAAAAACCAAATCCCTCATTAGATATTAAGTTGTAGATGCATTCCAAATGTGACACACGTGAAAAGCTTGATCGACCAAGTGTGGGCACGCCCAAGAGTGGTGCACCGTCTATCTCATGGAAGCGTGAAGGATGGATATGTGGGTCTGCCCAAGCAGGGTGCATATTCATCGTGTTGGCTTTGGGTTAGACTTAACAAGGTGACCTAGATAGGATCTAGCACCTTGAGGCATGGAGATGATCATGGAAAGGAGTTTCATATGACATCTTATCAAGAGTTGCATATGATGCAATTGGCAAGAGTTGCCTACCTGAGAGATCTATGTTGTGGGTGACAACCCTAGCTGGTCCATGACTTACAGGATTTCAGGATCTTACCCACTAGAAGGTTGTACACTGTAATCTTCTAAATTAACGATGAGGGCTATCAATTTGAACTAAATTAGTGGGAGCGATAATTAATTAAAGGCCTAATTATATCGTCAACTTTTCAAATCAATCAAATAAGTCAAAAATGAGTTTTGGACTAAAATTGCATATTTTCCTTTTGTAGTACAAATGGCAACAAACAACAATCACTTTTCTTTGCAATCAGTCCTTGAAAAGGATAAGCTAAATGGGACAAACTTCCATGACTGGTATATGACATTGAGAATTGTTCTCACTCAAGAACGAAAGCTCTATGTCCCAGATACTCCAATTCCAGAGGAACTTGCTCCTAATGCACCAAAGATAGAAAGGGATGCTTACAAGAATCATTCTGATGATGCCATTGATGCGAAGTGCTTGATGGTGTGCTTATGAACCATGAGTTGCAGAGATAACATGAGAACATGGGTGTCATTGAGATGATTCAGCATCTCAGGAACATGTATGAAGATCAAGCACAGTAAGAGAGATACAATGTCTCAAGGGCACTGTTCAAGTGTGTCATGACAGAAGGAGATCCAGTTGGTCCTCACACACTCAAGATGATTGGGTATGTGGAGAACCTGACAAGACTGGGATTTCCACTGATCCAAGAGTTGGCTACTGACGTGATACTGCAATCATTGCCAGAATCCTACAGTCAGTTTGTGATGAACTACAACATGAACAACTTTGATAGGACACTATCAGAGTTGTTGGGCATGTTGAGGACAGCCGAGATACAGATGAAGAAGGATAAGCCTAAGTCTGTGATGGTGATCACGAGCAAGAAAGGCTAGTCCAAGCGTAAGGGAAAGGGCAAAGCTAAGAAAGGTTCTGATGCTAGCTAGGAGCCCAAGTCGTCTTCAACTCTCAAGGCCAGGGGAGGCGTGACCAAGAAAGGCAATTACCACCATTGTCAAAAGCCAGGACATTGGAAAAGGAATTGTCCTCTCTATCTGGAAGAACAAAATAAGAAGGAGGCGACCGACGTCTCCACTTAAAGGTGTCATGAAAGTAAACTTGTAACACTTTTTGAGGTATATGATACCAAGATGTAAAGTGTAAAGCACTCAATAAATGGGGCAAGTGTTGTAGCCATATATAGGAGTACTTTAGTTTATTTTCAGCCTAAAAGGCATGTAATACAATTATGAACTGCTATTTCATATTTTCCAATAGACAGAAATACTTTATTTTGCATGTTGTATGACAATGATGGCAATTAATAAAGAGATGTTTCAATTTCTAAAAGATATGATCTTTGTGGAAATGCCTTGTTTATCTTGTGGTATTTGATATGCATAAGATAAAATGATACCTAAAAGTTATAGATAACTCAAACGATCAAATTAGCATCAATCATGAGAAATTCATTTCTAGTTTCCATGTGATGGATAAATCTAGACTCTTGTGGTTAGAGAACCAGTAAGAGACATGAATATCTTGGACATGATTAATCAATCTTCGCTAAAGGTAGTGGGAGAGTGATTATCCTATTAGGTATTTACATACCTATTGGAACAAATGCTAATACTTCAAATGGTGTTTAGAGAAATACCAATATGAATATATTGAAGTGTTCAAGATTATCATAGATGAAGTGCAAATTTGGTAAAGTGTTAATTCTTGATGAGATAAATGAATGAAATACTTGGACCAAATGTTTGAGATCCTTATGAGTGATTATGATATTGTATCATAGTGAACTCATGATTAAGGCATGGTGATGTCTAAATCAAGAAGGAATCATACTCTAAGGAGTTAGAGAATGATTATCAAATACATGATTTCTTCTTAAAATAATACGCCACACTAATAAAGGACATTAAGAATCACAAGGAGTTGTAAGTTCTTATATCCTTAACAGATACACCTCAATTTTCTATATGATGAGTTGTTCATATGATGAGTCAACTATCCAGATGAATATGAGGAACTGAATCTTGAGTTATGGTTTATGACCATTACATCCTAAATGACTTCCATGTGAACCATAAGGTATGACCTTGATGGTAGTACCCATTAGAATAAAATCCATAAGTGCAAATGAGTCTTAAGTGTTAAGACACATGGATAACATTTTGAGAAGGATGATGCTTGATAATTGCAACTTAATGACTTAGACATTTGGCATATGGATTCTAAAACTGTATTCCTATGAGGAATAAAATAGTGATGTGTACATGACACAACCTATAAGGTTTATGAATCCACTAATGCAAATGAAGTCTATAAGTTAAAATGGACTAATCAATGTGATTGATTGAGTACAAGCAACTCAGAATTGGATCTTTACTTTGATGTTATAGTCAAAGGGTTTGACTGATATGTCAAAGATAAAGAAGGGATCTTTGATTTAGTGGGAGCGTGTTTGCATTTCACATGTTGATATGAAATGGAAATGTTCTAGAATGGAAATCAAAAAGTGGAAATTATCTTTAAGGAAGATAGAGATGTTTCCTATGTGATAGGAATAGAGATCTATAGAGATAGTTCTCAAAAACCTCTTGACCTGAAAAGTGAAAGCATACATTGGCAATCTGTACTGAACGGTTCAGTATGCACAGATTCAGTGGGAGAAAACTTGTCCATTTTACATGGAGTTAGTATCCCAAGGCCAAGTGTCCAATTCTTATGAAGAATGGGAATACTAAGAATAGATATGGATCTATCATGTATGTAATAATCCCATTATCTAGCATGTATCGACATGTCAAGAATAATATGCATTCATCATCTTGTTTGTAGGACATGGAAATATGATGTGCTCATCCTGATAACTCATATGTGAGACATGACGAGTGGATGTCTATCTACTTCTAGTAAGGGTTACTGGAATACCATGAGAACTTGATAAGTACTTGATAAGTGCTAGTTCTATGGAGATAAGGAAGAGTTCAATGTAAACAGTTACATTGATGTGAACTTCCGAAAGGATAGAAACTTAATCGCAAAATATATATAGGATATATAGAAGTGAAAGTTTGTTGATAATTGGAAGTGTTCCAATAAAACCATTTAAAAGGAAATGCCGAGTATCTATGTGTTGGAGAATAGTAGTGGATACTATATGGATCTGGAAGTTCATGAGATGAACTTATAGATATTCCGCTCATTGATGACAAGTATGGAATCCTTGATCATGCAATGTGGCTAAAGGTTAGCAAAGGAATACTAGATTGCATATTACGGCAACTCCATCTCATACATGTGACATACAACGAAGAGATGTGAGACATGCAATTTATACTGACTTTTGCAAGGTGTTTCCATTACTCACTATGTTGGCACTAGAGCACAGTAACATGTGGGACATGTTTGAAGATCACTATGAATATGATTCAAGGGGGATTGGCTCGCAGTGCAAGTGGGTGTCTGTTGGTATGTATGCCCTGAGAGCCAATCATGGGATGATTGGTGGGATACATTAAGATTGATTTGATAAACATCAAAGGCAAGCTTCCAATTCTTTATGGTTCAGTCATATGAGATAGTGATAGAATAGATTGAATGTCTAGAGAATGACAGTACTTTATGACGTATGCTTTCAGGTTGAGGACCTGAACGATGAGATCATACAGATGCTAAGAGTTCGTACATTCTTTTTATGTCCCTAGTCGGATGTCATTGTGGAAGGTAGATAGACGGCACTGACACGCAAGACTAGATTGTGGGGTTGGTTGATGACAAAATCTCATTAGTCATGATATAGAGATATCAAACCAAACACATAGGTACTTGTTAGAGAACAAGTGTACCAGACAGACCCACCGTGAGTTTGACACATGGAACCATAACATGGTAGTCACAGTCAGTACTCACAGTGATGGCGGTGAGTGTGATTCTTTGACCTAATATCACTACACTCAACACATGTCATTGGACACACTTTGACATCATCAAACGCAATCCTGAAACATGGGTTGTGGCTTTGACACATGGGGCTTTTGAGGGGTGAGTGATAGATATGGGATTTGTCCCCTGTGGGAGTTTGATATCCATGGCCACTTGATGAGTAGGATTGAGAAAGGCGTGCATGCATGTGTGAATCAGTATGTGATATTGATGTCATACATATCTCTTCCAATCTACTCTGAGATCAAGAAAGTGAATGAACGTTGACAAGATGATTGTTCCATGCCTCGAGTTCATTTGGGATATCAGTGACAAAGGAATTATACATTCACTATAACACCATTCATGGATTATAGGATTTAAGGTTGTTCTCCAACTTTTTATTTCACTTGGGTAGCACTGATGTGTGACTAGGCACTGCTCTTTGCTTGTGAAGTCATAAGTGTTGTGGACTTTCATTGCCAACGTAAAATTGACCTGCAGGGTCACACACATAGGATTTAACCTGGAAGAGGAGTTTTGTCCACAATCGATGTTTAGATTCATTACTAAAGAAGTTTAGTAGTTCAATTAAACACTCAATCAATTGATAGCTCAATATCATAATGTTCAAGGTGTTGGACTGATTGATTGGTGTATCAGATTGATTGAAACCACAATTGACTGATTCTATACAATCTGCACTCCCAACTGATCGGCTCATGTGATGAATTGATCGGCTCAGCTTGGTGAACCGGTCGGCTCAGGTGGTGAGTTCATCAGCTCATGGATAGGGTGAAATGATTGCTTCAAGTGTTGAAACGATCGATCCAACTGGTTTAACCGAGCAAGTTGGGAAAGTAGGATTGGTGAGAATTTTCCTTTCGTTTCACTTGCCCAATTTGATTGGGAAAAAGGATTGGTATTCAATACCAATTAGAAACAAAAGAAGGAAAGTCAATCGGGAACTGATCAGGACCACGAACCGACCGGTTGAGGTGTTCCGACTGATCGGTTGTGGTGTCAACCGACCGGTTTAGGTCCCCAACTGACCGTTTCAGTTGTGAAATGATCAGTTCAGGTTGTGAGTTGGTTGTTTTTGTGGAAAATCTCGAATCCTTCTACTCATGCTTTTAGTCCCGCATTGCCCGGGATAGAGAACCTTGTCCCATGAGCCTCCTATATATAGGGGTATTGGGGGCTTCTCAAAGTACAACTCAGTGCAACCAGTTGCTCTGTAAAGTTGTCATTCTCTCTGGTTTTGGTAACCGAGAGAGCTCGAGCAAGTGCTACCCGATAAGGGAGGCACAGCAAGGGAAAGTCAACTGCAGAAAGCGACTGGTTGCAGGAGAGTGTGTCAGTGACTAGTACGCTCACTGGAGGGTGTGACTCCATCCAATTCTATTTAGGACAAGGAGATTGGAGTTTCAGGTGGTCCGTATGGACTACTTCAGAGGCAGGAGATTTCTACCGCTCGGAGGACAGATGTCAATCCCGACAGTCCCAGTGAGACCAGGAGTCGTCAGTCCCGGTGCGACCAGGAGCTGTACAGACACCGTCCAAGACCGGAGGTGAAGACCGCACAAGCCGCGAGGTATTGTCGCCGAACAAGCCTCGAGAGAAGGAATGATTCCACAAACCATCTTGTCCTATTGTATAGACGTTGACATGTTTCCTTTTTCTGGGTTCGGAGGAATTTTTTTTTTTGTTTCCGCTGCCTTCTTAGCCTCCCCTAAAACCCAACAATTAGAACTAGCAACAGTAAAAGCATATAGGTATCTTGCATCATTCTTCATACTCTGATATGCGTCGCTTAACACACCAATTACTAAGATTGTTAATCATAGAGTTTAAACCTTTTAACTTTGGAGTTATCGCTAGTATAGAAAGGGTCGAATCCCAAACGACAACTTTTAAAAATTGTTTCTTAAAACCCAATTGTTGAATAACTTTTTTTTTGGTATTTTCAGATTTGGAACAGAAAATAAAATTGGTTTGGGTGATGTATGGTTACACTAAGGAAGGAAATTTATGTACTTAAACAAAATATTATTTGCCCTGCAAAAGGTAAATAAGATTGTTGTTAGCAACAAAAGCAATTATGAAAAAAAAGACATAAAACTAAGACAAATGAGACAATTGGTGATTGAAATCAAAGGAAGAGAATCGAGGTTTTAGGGGTTTTCACCTCCTTAGCCATGGCAAGAAAATGAATTAACAACTAATCAACAAATAGGCGACAACCTGTGAATCACAAAAACCCACAAAAGATGAACTCCAGATGAGGCCATTGGTCCTGGTGCTTATGTTTCCTAGTTCGTAATCTGAAAAGAGATAAATTCATAGTAACATCAAAATCTCTATGTGAATTGGTTTAATCATTCTAAATCTGGATTTCTATAATCATTTCCATCGGGGTTAACATATACATCTAATGAGTAATTACTTCGCTAGATTATTGATTTAATAAACCAATCGTCGTCTAAAAGAAATCAATTGAAACTAATTCAATCAAACCATGGCTAAGGGACTATTCCCCTTGCCTCAATATGAAACTACTCACTCATAGTTGAGGAGAAGGGGGAGACAGAAGAAAAAAGTACCTTGGCCATAGTCTAGCCCAAAATAAGAAATAAATCCTTATGTTAGAGACATGTAAATGGCCAGGTTCTTAATTCCTTTCTCCAGAACTAAAGAAAGTGGAAAAAGAGATCTAGATCTAAAAGCAGAATAAAAGAATCGAGGAACAATCTAAGAATGAACAATGCTTCAAGAAAAATTACTTTATTGCAGAACTAGAAGAAGAATACAAGAATGAGATGCTCCGAGAATGCTAGTACAAAAGTGAAATCCCAGATGATCAAATGAGGAGGAAGTGCCCCTCCTTTTATAAGAAAAGGAGAGGGGTATACATTAGGTTTAGGGCAAAAGAAATGGCCGGAGGCGGCTGCTAACATTCTGGATCTTGTCAATAGAGGAAATAATTGATTGCTTTGCACTCTTTCTGCAATAATTTCCTGCAACAGCCAATTCAAGCGTATTTTTAGGCTTGTTATAAATTTGTAAACGGTCCAAAAATATATTTTTCGAGTATATAATTAAATTATATTTCCAACGCATACTTGAACATTAAATTCCTCCTTGGGATGTGGGAGTTATACCAATTTTGGTGAAAGGTATATACTGAAGTCAGACACTGCGGGAATTTGTGCAAACATATCTTCTGGGGGAATTTACTAATGAGCTAGTTTCCTACAAAAAACAAGCAAATATATTTAAAACTCTAAATAAATAGAAAATTCCAAACTAATGCAATTAATAACAAAATAAATAAGATAAGTAACAAAACAATCCTAGAAAGATATCTAAAAGATGTAAATAAAGCGATAAATACACATTTATCAAAATACCCCAGACTTGAATCTTTGCTTTTCCTCAAGAAAATAAAATCACAAATAAAGTCCAATTTATATTCTCATATGCCATACTCAACTTAAAAACATCACTACAGTCCTCACCTCCAAATTTTGGCCAAGTGACCCAATCTCCTAGAGCCACATAGCATAAAATTATATATTCCCTATCAAAACAATTGTCAAATCTAGCTTCTAAAATAAGAATTTGTAGAAAAATAGGCATTGTCTTACTTTCACTTTGATACTCTCAACTTTTAGTACTCTTGTTTTTAGTTATTGCACAAGAATAGGACGAATTTGGGGTGTGAAAATAAAGAAAGAAGTGACAAAAATATATTGATCCCTCCTTTATTCGACTCAGGATATGAATTTATAGAGTTGTGGCTACATTGGTCACAATTTTTTTCATGTGCTTTTTTGGCATCTTTTGATGGTACGCCCTTTGTGGGGTATGGAGTTTTATTTTGGGAAGCACGCCACCCCATACTTGATTTTTGTCTGGTGGTGATTCTTTGCTTCTCTTTTTTAGAAAATAATAGAGGGAAGGAAGAGATGTTCTTGTGCTTATAACTTTCAAATTTGTTTCATATATTTTTTTCAGAGAGTGTCATTGATCTAGTTAGAGTATTCCTATAAATCACATCATATAAATTTTATAACAAGATAATCCATTGCTTAAATATAGAGAAAATTATGCTTGGTTCTGATTGATTCCTTTGACTTGCCAACTATTCTGAGGAGTGATGTTATTAGGGGTCCTAGATGACATGGTGGTTTCAGACATGGCAATTTATAATAGTCTTTGGAAAAAGTTTACTAAATTCAAAGGGGTACCATGATAACCATCTATTCATATTGTCCGACTAGATAAAGGCCATTTTGTAACAAAAGAAATAAAAATATGGCCGACTAGATAATGGCCATGAATAAAGCAACTATATGCAAAACAAAAAAAAGTATAAATAATGCAAGAATAAAAAGATAAGGGGTGGAATAGAAACATACCACCCACCTCCACCCCAGACTCAGATTTTTACTCGTCCTGAGAAAAATCAAAACCCGAGATGGAGGGAAGAGAAGAGCAAGGATTTTCAGGTCGCCCTGGTAACTCAAAAAAACATCCAGCTGAAGGGGATGTGTATGACAGTTGGTACCTTTATCTGACGAGCTTCATAGTGTACCCTATGATAGGGTAATTGTAGAAGCTCAGAGGGGTGCTCATATTTTCTTTCACGTCGCATTCCCTCCAATAGGATCCACAGATCTTCCATCAATAGTGAAGGAAGTGTTGAAGATGGATGTGGATTGGGGGAGGTTGGTGGGTACCCGACTGGTAACACATGCAGCGCCAGATGTGCAATGTTAGGCAGAGGATCTGGCTCTGGTTTCCCTTAATCATATTGACCTACATATAGGAGAATTGGTGGTGATATGAATGGGACAACTAAATTTAAATCAGCATGATAAGTATTTTTCCTATGCTCAGAATTCATGCAATCAACCTTGAGATAGATGGGATTCATGGTTGATATAGCATGTAACTCTAGTTCTTCTATGCAAGGAGTTCCCAAGGGTTCATGAGGGATAAAAATGGGGACATATTCCTTGTAGTCAGTGGAAGGGGGTATGTAGACTTCTCCTAAGGGTTGTGTCTCTTCTTCTAAATCAGTTGTGCATGGAATGGGAATTGGTTGAAACAGAATGTGTGGAATCATTTTGTCAAAGGGGGTTGGATGCTTATTATCCAAAATAGACTCAAAATAAGGGTATTGGTCTTTGATGTCAATTGGATATTTGTAAGTGGTGGAGGGAGTAGTTGGATTTTTAGATTGACTCTCCTGCTTCTACTTTTCATATTCAAAGTCTATAAAGGAAAGATAGGGACACCCATGTCCTCACCGCACGCAAAATATGGCTCCATTTTTCTGCTATTTCTTCAGGATCCGACATATATGACACAAATAGGATCATCATCGTCATCATCGCTAGGAAGAACCATCTTGGGTTGCGCAATATCTATAGGGGGAGTTTGTGATTGATCCTCTAGCAAGGTAGCTAACATGGCTTGACTGGATTCAAGTTTTTGCTTATCCTTCTACTACCATCTTTTCTAGGGCCTTAAGTATCTCTTCCATTTCAAGATTAAATTATTTTTCACCATAGGATTTATACACCCCATAATTTTGGCCATCCTCACCACACTCCCCATAGTTTCCATGGCCATGGTGGCATTGCTCCTCATAATAATCTCCAGAAGAAGGTGGATTGTAATTTCCATGGCGTCCATCTTGGTAGGAAGATTCAATATTATAAGGTGTCACCAATTCATGAGGAAACATATTTGAACAATCTATATTTTAGGTTTGGGCTTCTAGCAGGGTGGTTAAGAAGGCTCAACTAGTTTTTAGTTTTGTTTCTCCTTCTACTGCTATCTTCTCTAGGCCCCTAAGTCTCTCTTCTTGTTGAGGATTATATTGAGTTTCATAAACATGTTCATAACCCCCAAGGTTTTGTTGGTTACATCCACAAAATTTTGTTGATCATATCCCACATTAGAATATGAATAGCAAGATTCCCCATAATGGTTCTTAAAAAAATGTGGATTCACATTGCACCCACCAGGATGAAAGGGCTCACAATTAAAAGGGGTGCTATCATAAGCATGGGGTAGAGTCAGGCAGGCAAGAGATGCATGGTTGTAAAGACCACAATAATAACATTGTGGGGGATATTGGGATGCCCACTCCATTTGAAAAGATTTTTTTTTACAATTCAAAAAAGAACTAAAGATTTGTACAAGACCATAAATTAAAAGGAAAAACTAAGGGATTATGACACAAGGTCAAAAATTACAAAACTAACATTTTTTTACAAACTAGTGTATTTGCAGAAACAAAAAAATAGACTGTCAGAATGGAAACTCGACAGAAGGAGTAACACTTCCGGAATGTTACTCGGAAGGCATAAAAAATAAAAAAAGTTTTTCAATATATTTTTGAGGGTTTGAGAAAACAATCAGTTGTCCCCGACAACGGCGCCAAATTGATATCCATAGCTTAACACACCAATCACTAAGATTATTAATCCTAGAGTTTAAACCTTTTAACTTTCCAGTCAAGGCCTGTATAGAAAGGATCAAATCCCAAAGGACAACTTTTAAAGATTGTTTCTTAAAAACACAATCTTTGAATAATTAATTTATTTGTTTTTGGTATTTTCAGATATGGAACAGAAAATAAAATCGGTTTGGGTGATGAATGGTTACACAAAGGAAGGAAATGTATGTACTTCAACAAAATATTATTTGCCCTGCAAAAGGTAAACAAGATTGTTGTTAGCAAAAAAAGCAATTATGAAAAAAAAGACTAACAACTAAGACAAACGAGACAGTCGGTGATTAAAATCAAAGGAAGAGAATCGAGGCGTTAGGGGTTTTCACCTCCTTGGCCATGGTAAGAAAACGAATTAGCAATTAATTGACAAAAGATGACGACATGTGAATCACAAAAACCCACAAAAGATGAACTCCACATGAGCCCATTGGTCCTGGTGCTCCTGTTTCCTAGTTCATCATCTGAAAAGAGATAAATCTATGGTCACATCAGAATCTCTATGTGAATTTGTTTAATCGTTCTAAACCCGAATTTCCATGGTCATTTCCATCCGGGATAACATATACATCTAACGAGTAATTACTTTGCTAGATTATCGATTTAATAAACCAATCTCCATCTAAAAGAAATCTATTAAAACTAATTCAATCAAACCATAGGTAAGGGGTTATTTCCCTTTCCTTGATATGGAACTACTCACTCATAATTGAGGAGAAGAGGGAGACGGAGGAAGAAAGTACCATGGCCATAGTCTAGCCCAAAATAGGAAATCAATCCTTATGCTAGAGATAATGAAATGACCAGGTTCTTAATTCCTTACTCCAGAACTAAAGAAAGGGGAAAAAGAGATCTAGATCTAAAAGTGGAATAAAAGAATCGAGGAACAATCTAAGAATGAACAATGCTTCTAGAAAAATTACTTTATTGCATAAATAGAAGAAGAATACAAGAATGAGATGCTCTGAGAATGCTAGTACAAAAGTGAAATCCCAGATGATCAAATGAGGAGGAAGTGCCCCTCCTTTTATAGTAGAATGAGGGGGGTAGACATTCAGTTTAGGGCACAAGAAATGGCCGGCGGAGGTGCTAACATCCTGGATCTAGTCAATAGATGAAACAATTGATTGCTTTGCATTTTTTCTGCAGTAATTTCCCGCAATAGAGATTTCAAGCGTATTTTTGGGCCTGTCATAAATTCGAAAGCGGTCCAAAAATATATTTTTCCTGTAGATAATTAAATTCTCTTTCCAACTCATACTTGCACATTAAATTCCTTCTTAGGATGTGGGAGTTATACTAATTTTGGTAAAAGGTATATACTGAAGTTAGACACTACGGGAATTTGTACAAAAATATCTTCTAGGAGAATTAACTCCTGAGCTATTTTCCTACAAAAAAATAAGCAAATAAATTTAAAACTCTAAATAAATAGAAAATTCCAAACTAATGCAATTAATAACAAAATTAAGAATATAAATAACAAAAAAATCCTAGAAAAATATCTAAAAGATGTAAATAAAGGGATAAATATACATTTATCATACTCCAAATATATTTCTCATATAACATATACTTATTCCATCTAATAGTCTTCTTTTATTTCACATTCTATAGTTAGGGTTACTAATCAACACATGTTGAATATCATTTGAAGTCCATCCTCATAGTACACGTATTATATCAAATAATCACAATCAAGCAACACATTAATGTAAATGAATTGAAATGCTTGAACCTCATCTTTTAATTGAATTCAACTACAATTCTGTGCATTCCTTAAACCCACATTTGAGATCATTATCCATTCATATCATTGAACTCTCCATTTTAGACCAGAGTTATGTTCTTGGATTCATGTTCTAATTCCCATCGGTTTCCTTTATTTTATATTCATTAGCCTCAACTTATTTCATTATACATTACATTATTGGGACAAAACATTATTAATTCACTTGATAAACAATGTCTCTCTTCTCATCAACAAGCATCAAAGTCTAATTATTATATTTCAGTCAACTTGGGTCAAGCCATATGTAAATAAAATAAAAATTTAAAGACCATCATCATAACTTCATTTATTTCATCTTTAACTTGCCATCACCATCGTGTACCTTTTTGTCCATATTGTTTCTTATATATAGATAAGTGTACCATGTCATTTCCTAATAATGTAACTTCCATAATCAACAATGATCATTCCCTCTTATACTACTCAATTTATGTGCAAAGAATAAATTAGGCTTACATCTTCTTAAATTGTAATCTCTAATCATCCTTGACAATTCATTGTTATATAACTTAAATAAAATATTTGCATTCATCATAAATTATGCTAATATAGATGAATTAGTCTTAGATCATACTGATCAGATTCATCATCTTCAATTAGAGTGAGAACATCTAAATTTGAGAATTTCATCACAATCGCAAGGCTATATACAACCTTGAGCTTTATCTCTCATACTAGACTCAGTACTAGATTTCTAAGGTCTAAGAAGTCATCTTAGTTCAACATATCATAATCATATTATTTAGTAGTATGGTGCACAAGGTTTCATTAGGGCTATTTACACACATGGAAACCCTCATTTTCATTTTCCCACATTTCATTCGTTAATTATAAGTACACATTGTTTAATTGACTCATTTTATTCAATCCCACAATAAAAACCTTAAATAGGGATTATCGTCACCTCATATTGATCCTTATGAATATATCATATTCAATTTCAGTCAGACTCAATGAAACACTTGTATAATTCATTCTTATACAATTCAAATATTATTCTAAACATGTCAATTAAATTCCCATGCATATTAGCCATTGGACTGATTTTTTGACAATATTCACTTGAATTAGCATAGTCATCTATCCATAGGATTTTCCATGGATGCAAAATCAGTATATTGGGAACTAAGGAAGTTCCAATAAATGAGAAATAATCAAATTTAATAGAATTATATTGCCTAATATCTTTCTAAATCAATTCCCAATCACATACATATACCATAAAGGTTTTGGATTATTTTATAAAGTTAGAATTAGGCTTTCAACATAAATATAGAGCTTAAGAGGGAGAGCAACAATCACCTAATATGACAAGCATGTTAAAAACATAGATCTAACTCGAACTTTCTAGAAATCCAAGTAAACTCTAGAAATTACATCCATTTCTTCCTCCTCTAAACTTGGAAACCCTAGAAATATAGATTAGGAGAGAAAGAGTCATAAAAATGGGTGATTTGATTTGATTTTGAATCAAATCAAGGAGGGACAAAATCTTGACATGAGAGACAATATTCACCGTGAAATACTATGCATAGATACTAAATTTACTTGATTTCATCATACACTGAATAGGGAAACCACGGATAATGAAATATCAGAGCACCTTGGGTGCTTGATTGCTCATATGGATCAATTAAGGTGCTTCAACCAATTGCAAATTGACCCCACTTATACTATATTTTAATTCAACATATTTTTATCATAAAAATTATTATTGAAAAGCATTTACTATATAGGTCAAACCTCATCCAACAATTCTTAAAATTTAACATTCTATCTAGAACAACATTTTAGAGCTCCAATAAAAATTACAGATGAATCAGAGTTATAAAATATAAAGATAAGTATCATACACAAGTTGTTGTTTTTCAGCCAGAATGCATGGTCAGCTGAGTTTGTGTTTGGGGATACTCGACCAACACCACACTCTGTAGAACTCAGACATCATCCAAAAATTATAAATATATAATAGTATATCTAAATTGCAGTTTCCAATCTTCATATAAACTTTCAGATCAATTGGACATACTAATAAAAATATAAATTTAAATACCATTCTTCTATAATTAAATCTGAATACATGGTCGGCTGAGTTTGTACTGGTGAAACTCGTTCGACAAATTGGTCTAGAAATTCTTAAAAATATATATTATTTTGTAAGAACAATAATAATTAAGTTATCCAAACTATATCCAAATATCAACTAAATTAAAGTTGTATATTAAAAAAAATCATTTAGTACACCACTATAATTATCAAATTCTCAATTCATATGCCATCAAAACCCTAGTTTTTGTTGATTATGGTTTTCAATTCTTAAACCTTGATTATGGAATAAAAGTATGATTAAATATTCTCATTAGATTTAAAACATCAAAATTAAACTACCATCAATAATCAATCTTTAAACAATGATCAATCTGGTTAAGCATACAATCATAAGTAAACACTAATTAGATGAGTAATTTGAAAATGGCTCATTATAGTCATAATTATCATCATGGAGTTGAGTCCCCATTTAAAACTCCTCCTAGGAAGGCTATGGATTTATCTAAATTGGGTGGTTTCCTCATTAATACATCAATGCTAAAGTACCAGTTGAACCATGACATCTTCATGCTTCAAGGCAAAAATCCAGATTCCATTATGGATATTAAAGAAGATGATCTCTTACTTCCCTTCAAGAAGTTATACAATTCCAACATAAATTGGGTGGCCCCACATAGGAGGAGACTTCATTGACAATACAACCCCATCTAGTTAGCAAAATGCAAAAGTGAGTTAAATATCCATTAAGATAGATGACATGAAGCCTGACGACAAGGATGCACTAAGATCATTCAAGTTACTCCTAGAAAAAAAGGGGTAGTCCTACACATGACCTCGGATCACTAGGTGGATGTCGTATTCAATACCCATAATGTTGTGGCCCTCTACAAGGGACATAACCCAAATAGGTTACCTTAACATCTTACTGATGACATGAGATTTGAGTCATGAAGCCTGCAACCTCCAACTAGAAGAAGAGAATTAACTCAGGGTGTTGTATTGGTGGGACCCCAGCCCTAAGCACAAAGGTCCCTATTCATACTTCCCTTGTACCATGTACATCATTGAAGACTATTTAGACACAACTAAGTGAAGCATTCTTGAGACATAGCCTTACTACACGGAAGAGGTCGATGACACCAACCAAGAGAAATATCACAATATTGATGGAATGAGTAAAATTTCATTGCAATAGGTCACTAGCTTTGCCTTACTTATGATATATACCCCTTATGTGCTATGAATGAGTTAAAATTCATCTGAGTTCATATAAATGGAACCATATATTCTTATGATATTTATATTTTGGTACAAATATCCTACATAATGACCATAAGTTATTGTTTATTGTATGAATGAACTCTTACCAGACATTATCTATTCTCTTCTATATATTTTAATATTCCTATTTGTGAGTTGGTATTTGGAGGCTTAGATCATATCATTTTATAATATAAGTTCACTGTACACCCTCATCATGAACGTGTTTCTTGATTCTTCTCACGATATGTAGATCGTTCAGATTGATAAAGCTTTAAGATTTAGGACACCTCCATCAATAGAGTAAAATGGGTGTTCCCAACTAGCTTGGTGAATTTTACTTCTCCAAATAATGTCTGCCATCATAATCTCTATTCTATGTAGTGTGGATTTACTTATCTATGTTTGAGTTAGCCACTAGTTCAGTAGCTGCATTGCACAACCTTTGAGAGGTAATACTATCCTTGCTATAAAAAAGTTAGTAATTGTGCATCAGCTAATCATTTCCTTTACTCTTTCAAGGCATTAATTGAAATTTACTCACCTAACAATACCATCTTCCATAGTATAGCTTAAATATTCCCTGGGACAATTACCAAACATAATATCTAGATTGTCAGTGAGGTCATGTTTATACATATAGAAAGAAGATTAGATATGCATTTTTGCCTCATTGATGTTCATGCCAAATTAGTTACTGAATGCATGAAAAATTTCTTTGATATTTTATGAAATTTTGTCTCTCTTTTCAAGAAACATAAGTCATCATTGTCAAACTGTAACATGATTGTTTTACCTCTTATTGCTTAGGTCTTGAGTTTGTTTGTTCTGAATTGCTTTGTATGTTTTCTACTTAAACCTTCCATAGATATTATAACAATAAAGGAGAGAAAATAGTATTCTTGTATTAATTGGTTTGAGTTATGAAACATCCCTAGATGAACCACTAAGAAAAAGGTATAAAGATGGAGTAGACACACATGTCATGATCATCTATATCCATTTTCCCTGATAACAAAGTTGTATCAGCATGTTGATATATAGCTTTATTGAATATAATCATAAGTTGTTGTTATGTTAAGCTACACAAAAGAAAACAATACACTTTTTTAAGACTAAGATTCAACATAAAAACAATAGCTAACATAGAGCATCTTTAATCTTTATTCAAAAGTGAATGCCTAAGTGGATGAAGTCAACGAAGGAAACTTTGAAATGAATTTGATTGTAATGTTGTTGTTAATATTATATGAAATGGAGCAGCATTTTGTTGTATTAAATTTACCAAGATATGCAACAACATGTTTCTATATTATTCACGTGAAAATGGTTAATTGATTTTCATATGTTAAATCACAACAAAATAAAACAATAGTCTTTATATTGTCTTCTTTAATTACTTTTTGTTTTCTATATAATAGTTGTCACTAATTTGATCAGGTCCTAGGCTTTTGAGAGAACTAGTAATCCACATAGCATTCATTATTGCTTCTTCATTTTATATTAGTAATGGAATTCATTATTATCCTCACAAAATGGTCTTTCTATTTTGGTCATCAAAATCATTTCATGTGTGAATTTAAAAGATTTTTTAAGAAGTTGATTCTCTCCCTAGAAATTCCATCCTTCTCAATAAGAATTTTTCCATCATGCCATAAATATTGGTGTTTGATTTTAAGTCTTATCTACATTTGAAAGTAAACTAATATTGTTTGGTATTTTGGCTACCAATTTCAATCCACTTCATGTTGTTTCTTTTTTGGTAATATCTCACATCTCCCATGTCAAGGTGTTTATTTTTTCTTATGTACTTCTCTTAGATTCATTGAGTTACTCATCCATATGATTTTGAAGGGAATAAAAATATCGTTCAATTCTTGATACTTAGTGAGGAGATTTTTCAAATTTGCATAATTTCTTAACAACTATTTTTATTTCTTTTTTACATGCATGGATTTGAAATAAAAAAGTGTGTTTCCAATTAGGTTCATACCATGAGTCCTATAATATCAACATATATTGGCCATTCGTGTAGATGATTCAAGTATCTAAACAATCTTGGTTTCCTCATTAATTCCATCATACTCACATTTATTGCAATGCCCATAGAGTTTACAAGTAAGAAGCTTTAACATAGTACCAAAAAATTAGTGATTACAAGATCTTTATCAATCTTACAAACAATTCTCTTGGATTTCTCAAGTTTATTGATCCAAGTGAGAGTTTCTCTACAAATATGTGAAATTCAAATACATTAAGAATATATATAGAATAATGAAAATATCTAAGATTTGATTTAAGTATCTCTCTTCCTTTAGCTTTCTCTTCTTCATTTTTTTTAATTCTCATATCATAATAAATGGTCTTAGATAGAAGTAGAACGTAGTTCCTACTTATTCAATAGGATCGTTCATTCTCATATCAAGTCCCATGGATTGTAATGTATGTATGTACCCTTTTATGTATGTACGTATGTACATATATGTTTATGCATGGGATTGAGAGAGAAAGATTAACCCATCTCTAAAATATCCTACGATGGAGTAGGGATGTTGTATGATAGTATATATAGATACATATATATACATGCATACACACACAGATATATATATATATATGTATATATATATACATATATATACATATATATACATATACTTGTCAGTATATGTATATATGGAATTAAGAGAGAAAGATTTCTCCCCCGTCTCCCACGCTCGTGGTGGAGGCTAAATGCCTGGGAGGATGGTAAATCAAGGTGACAACTGAGATTCAAACCCGGATCCCTTCATGAGGAGACACCGTGCTTATCCACTTGACCCACTCCTTGTCGGTGTCAGTATATGCATGGAATTAAGAGAGAAAGATTTTGTAACATCCCTGACCTGGGATATAATATAACCCTAGAAGTTTTGCCTAAATATGTATTTAAATACTTGTGATTACTCCCTGGCATGTAATTAAGTTCCTCAAGAACATATACTTTCCATTTTTTGCCTCTTTGTAAACAAAGTTGTAGTATTGTTTTGTCATGCAGGGACCTATGTGCAAAATACCTAGTTAGAGGGGTTAACTTGCAAATTTCATAGGTTAAGATGTTCCTCTGATAATGAGACATCATATGAGTGAATATGATGAGGTATGATGGATTTCCCAAGCTTGGGCATCAAGATGCAGCTTGAGGAATGATCCTTGTGCTTAAAAACCCTAAATTGGAGTAAAGTGCAATTTACCCAAATTATGGGGTGCAACTTGTAAAATACACCTTCTAGAACATCTTTTATGACTCTTGACATCATTTAGAGTAGAAATGATGAAAGGGAAACATGAATGAGTAATCAGATAAGAAAAATGATCTTTGTGCATAAAATTCACTAAGTATGAGAATGGAAACCTTTCATATATGTACCCTAGTTGAAAGTTGGTTTCCTTTTCCCTTAGATCTTGAGTTTAGATGATCTTTGCATAAGTTTGGATAGCTTGGACGTGCCTCAGAAACAAGGAGGGACTTGGTTGAGAATTCCATGGTTTAGAGGTCCTTAAGGTGGAAAATAGCCTTAAGTATATAAGCCTTCACCCTTGCAAACTAAGTGAACGTATCACTTATCCCCTTCATTTCTTATCTTCCTCAAAAGGCCAAGGCAGAGCTCTGGACTTCAGGGAGACGACCAAGTAGTTCTAAGGTGAGTAGGAACCATCTTCAAGCTCGAATTCTTAGATGAATTCATCATATAAGGTTGGTTCTATGGTTAACTCACTTAGATTCTTTGTTATAGCCGACCATCCCCATCTTTTCCTTGGAGAATCACCTCTGGCCGAGTTGTGGAGCTCAAGACGCCATTATAGGCTTGAATCTTGGAAGCTTGGAGCTCTAGGAACAAAGTTTGAGGCGGGTTTTATAACTCTAAACTCTTTGCTTTATATGCATATCTTTGTTCTTGCAATTTAAGCTTTAGTTCTTCTTCTACCCCCTTTTCTTCCTTGAACTTTTGCAAGCAAAACCGTGGTATAACCGACCTGAACAGAGGTTGAAGATTATGGGCGTGAATTCCTAGGCAACTTTATCAACCGACCTTGGACCCTTTTGGTCTAAATGGTTGCAAACCGTTTGAAATCAAAACGGTCTCAAACCGTTTGATCTCAAACGATCTTGCAAGACCGTTTGGATCAAAACGGTCTCAATACCATTTGATAGGGTTGACCAAGGGACGAATGTTTTAGGGTCAGTTGGTAACATATTGAGTTTCATTCCTACAAATAATCACAATCTAATTCCAAACCTATTGAGAGTTGAAGGCATTTCAACACCCTAACCCTAATCGGGCTGAAATTGCTGATTTCAAGTATAGATCTTGTTGAGTTTTGGGTTGAAGGACCCAAACGGTCTCAAGACCATTTGGGGATTCATCCAAACGGTCTGAAGACCGTTTGGTGACAACCCAAGACCGTTTGGAGGTCTAGGGTTGAGCTAATTTGATGGTTTGAGGGTCCAATTGCAACAAATTGAAGAATAGATAAAATTGCTGATTTTAGACCTAATTAGGGTTCAACCCTTATCCAACCGACTTGGTTTTTGGTCAAACTTTGGGAAAACGGTCTCAAGACCATTTGGATAATGTCCAAACGATCTCAAGACCGTTTGGGCCAATTTTGGGCCCAATTGGAGGTCAATTGATAGGTTCAACCTCGATTTAATTCACATTGTTGAACATTGATGATTATCTGATTGAAACCCTAATTGAGATGGATTTAACCCTAATTGGCTTTCACTTGAGGGTCAATTTGGTAACGAATTGATTAAGGCTCATCCTATTTGATTCAATTTGTAAGTGGTTAACATGGATTTGTCCAATTGAAGGCTTCAACACAGATATCCATAATCGATTGGAACTTTTGAACCACTTTGGAGGACCAAACGGTTTGAGCCCATTTGGACCAAACGGTCTCAAGACCGTTTGGATCCAAACGGTCTCAAGACTGTTTGAGGCCAAACGGTCCCAAGACCATTTGGGGCCAAACGGTCTCAAGACCGTTTGGGCTCAAACGATCTCAAGGTCGTTTGGACCAATCAATCTCAAGTCATTTTAAGATCAAACGGTTTCAAACCGCATAAGCTTCAAACGGTTTGGAGGTCAACTCTCCCCAAACGGTCAACGCAGTCAAACGGTCTTAAGACCGTTTGAGGGAAAACGACCAAGAGGTCATGCGGTCTTGGAGTCAAACATAGCAAATGGTCAACACATCCAAACGGTCTCAAACCGTTTGGAGGTTGAATGTGTGCAACCGATTGGAGATGTTCAAGGTTGTTTGTACATAATCAATTGAAGGTGTAATTGGTTCAATGATGGTCTGATCTAAACCCTAATGGTAACCTAGTACATTAATGGACTAAGTGACTAAAGAATTGACCCATGATGGTGATCAATGGTGTAAATTACCAAAATACCCCTAAAGTGTTCAATTGAAGGATACCTTGTTCTAATCAAACCCTAATCACTTGATAGTGGTGATTTGGCTTATGTCAGTCAATGAGGACTTGACCAAACTAATCTAGAGTGGTGTAATCACCATCTAATAGTAAGAGGAGAGAGAAAGTATCAGTTATGGTTGAAAATCAAGTAAAATACCTTCAATACATGTGAATGTGCACAATTAGGGTATGATCCACCTATGGGAGATCATGGAAACCCTAATTATGATAATTGATGAATCTTAATCTTATCTAAGGGCTTTAATGATGATGTTTCTCATACATGATGATGTTATGAGTTTAATTCACCATGAGGTGAATAGTAAACCCTAATTGATGAAAATCAGGGAACCTAACTCTTGTATGAGTAGGAAGGTACAACTCTTGATATAAATTGTTTACTGTTATCAGTTAAATTAACCATGTAGGTTTTTATGAGATGATGATCATATCCAGGTATGGATTATGATGCTATATTCATTGAAAGCATGCTTTAGCTTTATGAATAGTGAAATACCCTGTTGCTCAGTAAGTGGCATCTTATGAGATTGTTAGGCTGTGAGAGCCATGTGTATCATCAAGGTCATGCTTATTAGATGACTTGTGAAGATATGACTAAGAAATGATATCTGATGTAAGTTAGACCTGTTACATTTAGTATTCTATTTTCATAGCTTCTATTCTAATGAATTATGTTTGAGAACATGTATGATGTTAAAATAATACTGAAATGTACCTAACTAATCAAGTATAATCATACCATGTAGAGCCCTGATCATAGATCCATCATTGTCAGAAAGCAAAATGATGGTGAAATAGGTTTTCCTAAGGGAACTCCTGGATCACATACTTTTGAGTATGTGGGGGAATATGGATGTGTAAATCTTTACATCCTACTGTAGGAATTGATGTAGATGTATCTTAATCCATCAACCCTTCACTATATGTTTATGCTGCAACACAATTCTCTCGAGGAAATCCTTATACCGCATCGATCAGAGATAAACAAGAAATCTCTCGATGACAAAGAGAGTACAGAATGCCACTGTAACTCTAAAATAGCAAAGTACCAGATTACCTTGCTGAGCTATATTAGCAGAGACACAAGATGTCCTGCAAGTTATCCTCACTCTGACTGAGGAAGTTGAGGTCATAAGAATCTGGCTCTTTTAATGACCTAGGTATGATACCGATGCGACTTAACAGTGATCGGTTGGAGTATGAGCGGTATACCTCATCTCCGCAGGGCATAATAATGTTTGTAAAACATAATCAACAGTGTAGTATATCTGTTAGGATTAACTACGAGATACTTGATTGATGTTACACTGTATAGTACACATGTCCTTCATATTTCTTAAATGATGAACTTCTGCTTATTACTAAACTGCTGTTGAAGACTTTGAGAGCTTTTATTGCTTATGTTATTCTTAGATTTGCTATATGAAGCTTCTAGTGGAGAGTTATAACTCTCGCTGGGACAATTATTTAAAATTTTCTCACTCCGTAGACTTCAACTTTTTAGGTGGTCATCGAAGACGGAGGAACCAACCTACAGGGGACCAAAACCACCAGCAACAGCACCAGGAGCGGCAGTTAATCTCAGGTGGAGATACTGATTGTTGAGTCATTTTGTTAGATAGTGCTATGTCGTCTTTGTACTCTCAGGTCCTTGGAGTTAGTGGTCTGAGATTTTTGGTTTTGACTCTTGAGATTTTGTATCATGATGTGTATAATTACTCAAGAAGTAATTATCAGAGATGTAAATAGTTTATTCCCTTTTCTATGGAAGAAGTTTTATGGGTTCAAACTCTTATCTCAAAAAGTTTAAATTTCCCATGATTTTTGTCTTTCGCTATTAATTGAATGCTTCCGATGAGTTTAAATCGTGTTTATATTGTGGTTTGGAGATCGGAGCCCACATTTAAGTGGTATCAGAGCTCTGGGTTCGCTGAGTCTACAGAGACATAGGACTTAGGATGTTGAGTCTATCTTTAGTGTTTCTTCCTTATCTAATAGAATCTTCTGCTCCTCAGGAGAAGAAGATATATAAGGATGTCTGAGCCACATGAGGAGTACGTGGTGGAGAGTAGTGTTGCTGCACCTCGAGAAGGTGCAAGAAACCCAGAAATAGAGCAACCCGTACCTGAGCCACCTCAGTTTCACCCAGCTGATATGGGTAACCCAGCTGTTCAAACCATGTTCGGGTAGTTTATGACTGCCATGACACATATCACCGACAGGATGCCCATGCCTGCACCTAGGGCATCTGTCCAACCGGTGGGACAAGATATCAGTAAGACGTTCGAGCGACTTCATCATGTCGGAGCTACCGAATACTTTGGGACAACTGACCCCACAGATGCCGATTTGTGGTTGACCAAGTTGGAGAAAGCCTTCCGAATTTTGAACATCCCTGAAGCTGAGAAGGTTAGACATGTTGTCTATCTTCTCAAAGGAAGTGTTTGTCACTGGTGGACCATGGAAGAGCAGAAGAGACCGGGAATAGAGATCTCGTGGGAAGACTTTCGTCGGGAATTTGTACACAGATATTTTCCAAAGACCTTCCTGGACGAGAAGATCTCTCAATCCGAGAGATTGAGATAGGGAATGATGAACGTTTGTGAGTATGAAGCTAAATTCATGGAGTTGTTGTGGTTCTGTCTGCACATGGCTGCCACAGAAGAAGAAAGGATCAGAAGGTTCGAGAAGGGTTTGAATGCTGACATGACTACTCCCGTGTCTGCCCTAGAGAATCGAGAAAGGTTCGCTACCTTCGTTGAGTCAGTCCGAAGGATAGAAAGATCCGTAGTTGAGAAGAGGCAAACCCATAAGAGATATTCGCAGTTCCAGGTTTCTTCATCTAGAGACTTTAAGAAGCCTAGATTATCTGCACCTACACCTCCACCACCCAGATCTAGTTCTCAGACTCAGTGGTCCCCAAGTAGAGGTAGAGGACGGAGTTTACCGCCACAAGAGACTCACAGTTCAACATCAATGTCAGTCACAGGACCACCAAGACCACAACAACTGGAAAGAAGCTGCTACAATTGTGGGAAGGTGGGACATTTGATGAAGGACTGCAGGTCTAGGCCTATCAGTGTGACACAACCTCAGAGACAGAATCAACAGGGATCACAGAGAAGGCAGTCTCAAGGAGCAGCTAGAGGACGTGGACCAGTATCTCAAGCTGGATCATCAGCACCAACTCAACCTCAGGCGACAACGAGGTTCTATGCTATGAATCCACCAGATGCAGTGGTCAATCCACAGGTTGTGGCAAGTCAGATGGAACTTTTATATTCTGATATGTCTAAATCCTGTATTGTATCTATTTTGATTGACCCGGGTGCTACACACTCCTTTATCACCCGAAGAGTGATCTGTAACTGCAATATGACAGTTAGTCATAGGGCAGATAGCTTGTTGTTGGAGACTCCGTTGAGTGGGTCTGTTGTTTTGTAGGAGGTATGCTCTCCCTGCATCCTCTTCTTTTCTGATCATCGCATTCAAGTGGATCTTATGCCACTTGATATGCAAGGATTTGATATAATCCTTGGGATGGATACCTTGGAAAGGTATAAGGTGGTTTTGGATTGTGAATCCAAGCTGGCTGTGTTTGTTGATGAAAGCAACACATGGATCTTTCAAGGAGAAAGAAAGATTCTACCCACCTGTCTTGTGTCAGCTATGGTTGCTGATAAGCTGATGAGGCAAGGATGTTATGCATTCTTGGCCCATGTAGTAGATACTACCATAGAGAGTCCCAAGCCTGCTGAAGTTCCTATAGTCAGGGAGTTCGAGGACGTGTTTCCTGAAGAACTTCCCGGTATACCACCGCCTCGGGAAATTGATTTTGAATTCAATTTGGTCCCAGATACACAACCCATAGCCCAGACACCGTACAGGATGGCGCCTGACGAGATGGCCAAACTCAAGAAACAACTTCAAGAGTTACTTGAGAAAAGTTTCATCCGACCGAGTACTTCACCTTGGGGTGCTCTAGTTTTGTTTGTTAAAAAGAAAGATGGGTCAATGCGGTTGTGCATTGATTACAGACAACTCAATAAAGTAACAATAAAGAACAAGTACCCTTTGCCGAGGAGTGATGATCTTTTTGACCAATTGCATGGTGCAACAGTCTTTTCAAAGATAGACTTAAGGTCTGGATATCATCAACTCCGTATTAAGGACAGTGACATATCCAAGTCTGCCTTTAGGACAAGATATGGTCACTATGAGTTCACAGTTATGTCGTTTGGACTAACTAATGCACCTACTGCTTTCATGGAACTCATGAATAGAGTCTTCTGACCTTTCCTTGATCAGTGTGTTGTCGTCTTCATAGATGACATTCTAATCTATAGTAAGGATGCTCAGTAGCATGAACAACATCTCCTACAGGCTCTAACTTTGCTAAGAGAACATAAGCTATACACTATGTTTAGCAAGTGTGAGTTTTGGTTACCTTAAGTGTCTTTTCTTAGACATGTGGTATCTGCCTCGGGTATTCATGTTGACCCTAAAAAGGTAGAGTTTGTTCTACAGTGGGAACAACCAAAGACACCGACGGAGATTCGAAGTTTCTTGGGATTAGCTGGTTATTACCAAAGGTTTATTAAGAACTTCAGTTCTATAGCCTTACCCTTAACCAAGTTGACCCAGAAAGATGTTCCTTTTTCCTGGAGTGATAAGTGTCAACAATCTTTTCAGCTGTTGAAGGAGAGGTTGACAAGTGCACCTATGCTTGTACTACCTGAACAAGGTAAAGGATATATAGTTTTCTGTGATGCCTCCAAGAATGGACTCGGATGTGTGTTTATGTAGGATAAGCAAGTGATTTCTTTCGCTTCCCAACAACTTAAGAAACACGAAGAGAATTATCCGACATACGATCTAGAGTTAGCTTCTGTGGTTCATGCCTTGAAGATCTGGAGACATTATCTCTACGGAGAGACATTCCAAATTTTCACAGACCATAAGAATCTCAAGTATATCTTCTCTCAGCATGAACTTAACATGAGACAACGTCCCTGGATGTAGTTAATCAAGGACTACGATTGTACAATTGATTACCATCCAGGAAAGGCCAATGTGGTTGCAGATGCCTTGAGTAGGAAATCAACAACATCAACCATGGATAGGGCACAACTAAACTCCTTAGTATGCTCTAGGAGAGATATGCTTATCTCTTTAAGGCAAGACAATGTGCGGTTAAAGGTGTCATTGTTAACCGGTTTGTTAGCTGAGATGCATATTAAACCTACCCTAAGAGAGTAGATAAAGGAGGCACAACAAGTTGATGCTGCAGTTCAGTAGATTAGATCTGAGTATGGTAATGAAAAGCGAGATGGTTTCCACGATTCAGATGATCAAGTAGCATACTATCATGGGAGGATGATAGTACCAGATGTGGATAACCTGAGGAAGTTAGTTTTGGAAGAAGCTCATTCTTCAATGTATGCTATGCATCCAGGGAGCACCAAGATGTATCGAAACTTAAAAGATATATATTGGTGGCCTGGGATGAAGAAGGATGTGGCTGAGTTTGTTTTGAGGTGTCCTATGTGTCAGCAAGTTAAGGCTGAACACCAAAAGCCTGCAGGAACAATACAACCTTTACCCATACCACAGTGGAAGTGGGATCATGTGACCATGAACTTTGTTGTTGGCCTACCCAGGACAAGTAGAGGACATGATTCCATCTGGGTAATTGTTGGTAGGTTGACAAAGACAGTGCATTTCTTACCTGTCAAAACAACATATACTGTTGAAAGGTTATCACAATTGTATGTCCAAGAGATAGTGTGTTTGCACGGAGTTCCTGTCACTATAGTTTCTGACAGAGGTCCCCAGTTTACAAGTCATATTTGGGAGCAGTTACACAGAGCTTTAGGCACCAAGTTAAGGTTTAGTACAACCTTTCATCCACAGACTGATGGACAGTCTGAAAGGACTATACAGACCTTGGAAGACATGTTGAGAGCATGTATTCTCTGGTTTACATGAAGTTGGGATCTACACCTAAGCTTGATAGAGTTTGCCTATAACAATAGCTATCAGCATAGTATTGATATGGCACCTTATGAAGCCTTGTATGGAAGACGTTGTAGATCACCCTTGTGTTGGTATGAGACTGGTGAACATCAGCTGTTAGGTCCTGATCTTGTGAAGCAGACTACAAAGAAGATCAAAGTTATACAACAACAGCTTAAGACTGCACAGGATAGGCAGAAGTCTTATGCCGACAGACGTCGTAGACCCTTAGAGTTCCAGGTTGGAGACAGAGTGTATCTCAAGGTCTCACCTTGGAAAGGAGTCCTTCGTTTTGGAAGGAAAGGGAAGTTAGCTCCTAGATTTATGGGACCATATCCAATTGTTGAACAAGTGGGAAAGGTAGCCTATAGACTAGAGTTACCTCAGGTGTTGCAGAAGTTACACCCTGTGTTTCACATTTCTATGGTGAGGAAATGTCACCCAGACACCGAGTCAGTTCTACAACCTATGGCAGTAGAATTGAATGAAGATATAACTTATGAGGAAGGACCAGTGTCAATCCTTGATAACAGAATTAAAAAGCTAAAGAAGAAAGATATAAGTCTTGTGAAAGTCCTCTGGAACCATCGTGGTGTCGAAGAAGCCACTTGGGAACTAGAGGATGAGATGAGAAGGAAATACCCTACTCTTTTCTCCTAATGTGTTTTATCGATTTCGGGGACGAAATCCTTGTAAGGGGTGGATAATTTGTAACATCCCTGACCTGGGATATAATCTAACCCTAGAAGTTTTGCCCAAATATGTAATTAAATACTTGTGATTACTCCCTAGCATGTAATTAAGTTCCTCAAGAAAATATACTTTCAATTTTTTGCCTCTTTGTAAACAAACTTGTAGTATTATTTTGTCATGCAGGGACCTATGTGCAAAATACCCAGTTAGAGGGGTTAACTTGCAAATTTCACAGGTTAAGATGTTCCTCTGATAATGAGACATCATATGAGTGAATATGATGAGGTATGATGGATTTCCCAAGCTTGGGCATCAAGATGCAGCTTGAGGAATGATCCTTGTGCTTAAAAACCCTAAATTGGAGTAAAGTGCAATTTACCCAAATTATGGGGTGCAACTTGTAAAATACACCTTCTAGAACATCTTTTATGACTCTTGACATCATTTAGAGTAGAAATGATGAAAGGGACACATGAATGAGTAATCAGATAAGAAAAATGATCTTTGTGCATAAAATTCACTAAGTATGAGAATGGAGACCTTTCATATATGTACCCTAGTTGAAAGGTGGTTTCCTTTGCCCTTAGATCTTTAGTTTAGATGTGCTTTGCATAATTTTGGATAGCTTGGGCGTGCCTCAGAAACAAGGAGGGACTTGGATGAGAATTCCATGGTTTAGAGGTCCTTATGGTGGAAAATAGCCTTAAGTATATAAGCCTTCACCCTTGCAAACTAAGTGAACGTATCACTTATCCCCTTCATTTCTCATCTTTCTCAAATGGCCAAGGCAGAGCTCTAGACTTCAGGGAGACGACCAAGTAGTTCTAAGGTGAGTAGGAACCATCATCAAGCTCGAATTCTTGGACGAATTCATCATATAAGGTTGGTTCTATGGTTAACTCACTTAGATTCTTTGTTCTAGCCGACCATCCCCATCTTTTCTTTGGAGAATCACCTCTGGCCGAGTTGTGGAGCTCAAGACGCCATTAGAGGCTTGAATCTTGGAAGCTTGGAGCTCTAGGAACAATGTTTGAGGCGGGTTTTATAACTCTAAACTCTTTGCTTTATATGCATATCTTTGTTCTTGCAATTTAAGCTTTAGTTCTTCTTCTACCCCCTTTTCTTCCTTGAACTTTTGCAAGAAAAACCGTGGTATAACCGACCTGAACAGAGGTGGAATATGATGGGCGTGAATTCCTAGGCAACTTTATCAACCGACCTTGGACCCTTTTGGTCCAAACGGTTGCAAACTGTTTGAAATCAAAACGGTCTCAAACCGTTTGATCTCAAACGATCTTGCAAGACCGTTTGGATCAAAACGGTCTCAAGACCATTTGATAGGTTTGACCAAGGGACGACCATTTGAGGGTCTGTTGGTAACATATTGAATTTCATTCCTACAAAGAATCACAATCTAATTCCAAACCAATTGAGAGTTGAAGGCATTTCAACACCCTAACCCTAATCGGGCTGAAATTGCTGATTTCAAGTATAGATCTTGTTGAGTTTTGGGTTGAAGGACCCAAACGGTCTCAAGACCATTTGGGGATTCATCCAAACGGTCTCAAGACCGTTTGGAGGTCTAGGGTTGAGCTAATTTGATGGTTTGAGGGTCCAATTGCAACAAATTGAAGAATTGATAAAATGCTAATTTTAGACCTAATTAGGGTTCAACCCTTATCCAACCGACTTGATTTTTGGTCAAACTTTGGGAAAACGGTCTCAAGACCGTTTGGAGAATGTCCAAATGATCTCAAGACCGTTTGGGCCATGTTTGGGCCCAATTGGAGGTCAATTGATAGGTTCAACCTCGATTTAATTCACATTGTTTAACATTGATGATTATCCGATTGAAACCCTAATTGAGATGGATTTAACCCTAATTGGCTTTCACTTGAGGATCAATTTGGTATCCAATTGATTAAGGCTCATCCTATTTGATTCAATTTGTAAGTGGTTAACATGGATTTGGCCAATTGAAGGCTTCAACACAGATATCCATAATCGATTGGAACTTTTGAACCACTTTGGAGGACCAAACGGTTTAAGCCCATTTGGACCAAACGGTCTCAAGACCGTTTGGATCCAAATGGTCGAAAGACCATTTGAGGCCAAATGGTCACAAGACCATTTGGGGCCAAACTGTCTCAAGACCGTTTGGGCTCAAACGATCTCAAGGTCGTTTGGACCAATCAATCTCAAGTAGTTTTAAGATCAAACGGTTTCAAACCGCATAAGCTTCAAACGGTTTGGAGGTCAACTCTCCCCAAATGGTCAATGCACTCAAACAGTCTTAAGACCGTTTGAGGGCAAACGACCTTGAGGTCATGCGGTCTTGGAGTCAAACATAGCAAACGGTCAACACATCCAAACGGTCTCAAACCGTTTGGAGGTTGAATGTGTGCAACCGATTGGAGATGTTCAAGGTTGTTTGTACTTAATCAATTGAAGGTGTAATTGGTTCAATGATGGTCTGATCTAAACCCTAATGGTAACCTAGTACATTAAGGGACTAAGTGACTAATGAATTGACCCATGATGGTGATCATTGGTATAAATTACCAAAATACCCCCAAAGTGTTCAATTGATGGATACCTTGTTCTAATCAAACCCTAATCACTTGATAGTGGTGATTTGGCTTATGTCAGTCAATGAGGACTTGACCCAACCTAATCTAGAGTGGTGTAATCACCATCTAATAGTAAGAGGAGAGAGAAAGTATCAGTTATGGTTGAAAATCAAGTACAATACCTTCAATACATGTGAATGTGCACAATTAGGGTATGATCCACCTATGGGAGATCATGGAAACCCTAATTATGATGATTGATGAATCTTAATATTATCTGAGGGCTTTAATGATGATGTTTCTCATTCATGATGATGTTATGATTTTAATTCACCATGAGGTGAATAGTAAACCCTAATTGATGAAAATCAGGGAACCGAACTCTTGTACGAGTAGGAAGGTACAACTCTTGATATGAATTGTTTACTGTTATCAGTTGAATTAACCATGTAGGTTTTTATGAGATAATGATCAGATCCAGGTATGGATTATGAAGCTATATTCATTGAAAGCATGCTTTAGCTTTATGAATAGTGAAATACCCTGTTGCTCAGTAAGTGGCATCTTATGAGATTGTTAGGCTGTGAGAGCCATGTGTATCATCAAGGTCATGCTTATTAGATGACTTGTGAAGATATGACTAAGAAATGATATCTGATGTAAGTTAGACCTGTTACATTTAGTATTCTATTTTCATATCTGCTATGCTAATGAATTATGTTTGAGAACATGTATGATGTTAAAAGAATACTAAAATGTACCTAACTAATCAAGTATAATCATACCATGTAGAGCCCTGATCATAGATCCATCATTGTCAGAAAGCAAAAAGATGGTGAAATAGGTTTTCCTAAGGGAACTCTTGGATCACATACTTTTGAGTATGTGGGGGAATATGGATGTGTAAATCCTTACATCCTACTGTAGGAATTGATGTAGATGTATCTTAATCCATCAACCCTTCACTATATGTTATGCTACAACACAATTCTCTCGAGGAAATCCTTATACCGCATCGATTAGAGATAAACAAGAAATCTCTTGTTGACGAAGAGAGTACAGAATGCCACTCCAACTCTAAAATAGCGAAGTACCAGATTACCCTGGTGAGCTATATTAGCAGAGACACAAGATGTCCTGCAAGTTATCCTCACTCTGACTGAGGAAGTTGAGGTCATAAGAATCCGGCTCTTTTGATGACATAGGTATGATACCGATGCGACTTAACAGTGATCGGTTGGAGTATGAGCGGTATACCTCATCTCCGCAGGGCATAATAATGTTTGTAAAACATAATCAACAACGTAGTATATCTGTTAGGATTAACTACGAGATACTTGATTGATGTTACATTGTATAGTACACATGTCCTTCATATTTCTTAAATGATGAACTTCTGCTTATTACTAAACTGTTGTTGAAGACTTTGAGAGCTTTTATTGCTTATGTTATTCTTAGATTTGCTATATGAAGCTTGTAGTGGAGAGTTATAACTCTCGCTGGGACAATTATTTAAAATTGTCTCACTCCGTAGACTTCAACGTTTTAGGTGGTCGATGAAGACGGAGGAACCAACCTACATGTGACCAAAACCACCAGCAACAGCACCAGGAGCAGCAGTGAATCTCAGGTGGAGATACTGACTGCTGAGTCATGTTGTTAGATAGTCCTATGCCGTCTCTTTAATCTCAGGTCCTTGGAGTTAGTGGTCTGAGATTTTTGGTTTTGACTCTTAAGATTTTGTATCATGATGTGTATAATTACTGAAGAAGTAATTATCAGAGACGTAAATAGTTTATTCCCTGTTCTATGGAAGAAGTTTTATGGGTTCAAACTCTTATCTCAAAAAGTTTTAATTTCCCGTGATTTTTGTCTTTCGCTATTAATCGAATGCTTCCGCTCAGTTTAAATTGTGTTTATATTGTGGTTAGGAGATCGGAGCCCACAGATTTCTCCCCCCCTCTCCCATGCCCGTGGCAGAGACCGAACGCCCGGGAGGGTGGTAAATCAAGGCGACAACTGGGATTCGAACTCGGGTCCCTTCATGAGGTGTCAGTATATGTATGGGATTAAGAGAGAAAGATTTCTCTCCCCCTCTCCCATAACCTGTGGCGGAGGCCGGATGCCCGGGAGGGTGATAAAGGTGTCAATATATCTATGTATGCATGTATGTATGTATGTATCGGAATCAGGTAAATATATTCTGACTTCCCCCACCAAATAGTAGGGGGCCAAGAGTTACATATAGCTCCTATGCTCGCTATACAACCCGCACGTGAGCAACTCACACTTCTAGCTACTACGTAGCTTCATTTTGCATTTTTACATGTTTTTGCAGTAATGATATTCTCACTCCTAGCTACTCCTCCATGCTTACGTGTGTTTCTTTCATCCCATATATGAAAGCACAAGGCCACCAGCAGGACCATCTTCTTCTCGCCGTTACCGCATCGCTTGACCCTCTTCATGGTATCTTCAATCAGCTCTATCTGTAGGTGGAACTCTTTGCAGACGTTAGCCTACACGTCCTTAGTGAATTTGTAGCTACCAAATAGGTGGTCATGGGACTCCTCTCTCTCCTTACACAGAAGACAATTAGAAGATGTATGTATGTATGTATGCATGTATGTATATATGTATGTATATATCTATTAAAGTATGTTTATATATATATCCTAACCAATTAAATTTTATTCTAAATCACCAAAAACTAAGGACAAAAAACAAAGATGGCCAAACCTACATTAGACAACTCAATTCAATATGTTGATATTTACTACCAATGCAGACTATATCTTATCAATTTCATGATTTTTTGAACTACATGTACATGGAACTTGCTCTTCTCTTTGTGCTTCCATCTATTTTTTCCTTCCAAATGTGGAAGCACATAGAAGAATAGGAAATCAAGACTTCTCATCCACAAACATCTTGGATATATCTTGACCATGGTTCTTAGGGATGGCTTCATGGTTTATTTAAATTTTAAATCATAGTTCACTTCTCACCAAATAAGCTCCATAAAATGGCAATCAGTGAACAAATGACAATGTGATTCTTCATGGTGTTCGGACATAAAGCAAGTAGTTTTCATATTGGTGTACCAATTCCCAACATTATTCAAGTATTGTAGTGAGATTCTTAGAATTTGAAGCAAAAAATAGCTCCATTTCAATATTCCCCTCCTTCTCCAAACAAATTTGTAAATGATATTTAGGTCTCCTTTTCTCATGGTGGACTCCCAAAGATTCATTCTCAGAGCATTATATGTCCATCCATGTCAATTATCTTCTTAGAAATAAGTCTCCACCTCTTCTTTCTACATGATCAACAAAACGTTCAATATTCTTGATACATGGTATCTATCCCAAAAGGATATTGTCTCCCCACCAATCCATCTCACCCACACTGATTTCTAAGGTCTTCATATTAAAAATTCTATTGAAAGTCTCCCAGTGTGCAGCATTATTCATTGTTTTAAAAGTCAGACTTCCTTCCTCACTAGAAGATATCACCTTGAATATTTAATGGAATGTCTATTATTTTACCAAAATATGTCTGATATGGTTATCTTCATTATTTTAGCATGTTGTACCCAAAAAATAAGAAAAACCTTCAATTATTGAATTCACTAGAGTAGCCTTCCTCGCTATGAAGGTTTTTAATATTTTCCATCTTCTTCTCATCTCATCTAATTTGTTAGTGCAATAAAAAAAATTGACACCTTCATATTTCCTCTTGCTGAAAATAAATTCAACTATTTGGTGCGAATGGTGTTGATTGTAACATACCAAATTTTGGGTACTAAATTCATATTGAACTTTATATCATCATTTCTCCTGAACTTGTGTTGATTCACTCAATTGTCCCTCCTTCCAAATCTTACGAATGTATTTTGAGATATGATCATCTACTTTGGTACCACTTATCCCCAAGGTAAAAAAAAATTCTTCTCTCTCTTCCTATGAATAATGTTTGAAAACTAATTCCTCACTAAGTATCAAGTGTTGTATTTGTAACCACATAGTCCAATTTGACATTTTGTGTCTAACAACCTTGATTTGACCTCAAAACACCAACTACCCTCAATTGGACTACTATTTCATTTGGAAATAATTCAAAACATTAATCATCTTAAAAAACTTATTATTTAAAATAGTTATGATGGTGAATAAATTAGCTAACTCTTATTCGTAAAAATGGCTATGGTATTTTTAAGAATTACTCATATAGAAATTGGACTCATGATTAAAATCACAATGTAAGAGTATTTTGTGTGTAAATTATTGAAGTAGAGGATATGAAAATGCAAAAATAATTAGTATCCATAATTCATGGTCAAGGAGGGAATTGGCTGAACCATACATGCAATACAACGTTATCTTGTCCGCATTCATGGCAGACATTGCCAGACTCTTGAAGGCAATCAAATGCAAACTCCAATAACGATAGATCACCGCCCCCTCCTTCGGTTGCTGGTGGTGCACCCACGCGATTTGAAGGAAGGAGACTCCAAGATGGCATCATATTACTCCGACTGACAGAAACATGGCCAAATCATCTGTACCCGAGTCTATCCTACTCTCTGTACCCAGCAGATCGCAACTGTTCATTTTGCATTCAGTAACAGACTACTTAGTTGTTGCACACGGAGTGCACGACTTTGATTTGTTGGGACATTGTCCTGGGCACTGAGAAATTTTAACCCGATAGAAACAACCTTTGTAGCTGTTACACTTGCGGCCAACCCGACCGCAAGAATCTCTTAGGCGCTCCTCCTCCTCATCACGATTAACACCCTAAAACGCTAGTGGCCTTCATCTGTTTCAACTTCTACCTATCACAACACACAGGCTGCTACATAACTTGCCCAACCTATATAGCCGCAGCCGTCATCTTTTCTCTACGTCCCGCACCGCCTGTATCCTGATCTTCCTATGCCCAACAACCACGGGAACCAGGAGGCTACTGCCGCCTGCTGCAGCGGCCAATGGAGCCTTGGTGGCGCCAGAAAACAATAGTGATTGCTTCTCCTTTCATCATCATTAATGTCTTCTACCAGACTATCACTAGTATTAGGGTGTCCCACATTCCTCATCTAGATACTCATTGCAAGCTCTCCTTTATGCACAACAAGAACTTCTGAATACAAAAAACTCACATTTGTGCCCTTTGCTCCCTCTCTCTAAGACATCGCCAGCAAATACCAAAACATCCCCACACCTCCTTCTCATAGATGATTAATCCTTCTACGAACCTGCAGCACTACCATCGCCCATGTCTTCACACAACCACCAACTCAGATCATGATCTACTGTAAGACCTACAACCAACCACCACCAACACCGATGAATATTACCAACGACCTGCAGCTGCAGTCCAGCAACATCTCGTGGCCCATGGATGGCACCAAGTCCGACGGCCGTCTGGGAGTCTTGACTTCCAGTAAGGATCAAACACCGCCGGGATTACCCATCTCATCACCTTGAATCCCTTAAAACAACACCACAATGTTAAACTAGTGATAATTCAACCTGCGACAATTTGAATCCCTGGCTCTGATCCAGCCTATGGGGTCATCCTGCAAGTAGTCGGGATAGTTGACTTGCAACTCAGCTCGACCTACAGTGTCGAACCTCCTATCTACAAAAGACAATCCAGATCTCAGCATATCAGATCCACTTGATGCTAGGTAATGGTGATATGGTGTCAAATCCCTGGGGAAAAGGACCACAATGATCATCTCCAACCTGGCAGTGATGCGTCATTTAAAATGACTTTGAGCAAACCACTTATATCACTACAAGAACTTGGGGTATTAATGACAAAGCTTCACGACCACCTTAATATCTTGACGTAATTGCTACACAAAAGGCGACAATAGTTTCTGTTTGTCGCAATAGGTGTACCCAATAACGACAAATAGTTTATTCAAACGTTAATTATGTAAATTTTTCACCGTTAAAACTTCTCACTTCCTTCCATGAAATCTAAGTCAATGCATCCTAAATATGTACTATTCTCATGTTTTGTGCATATTTTTATGAACTTCTTATGGTTTGTTCATTTAGTATGGTCTAAATCACATTTTTTATTATGACAAGTGCTTTGGTTCTTTTTAACATTTTCATTGCCCAAAAATATATATCCTAAAACATTTACAACCCATCATCAGGAGAGCTTGAGATCGATGAAGTAATATCCTAATATCAGTAAAACTAATAATCAAGTTAAAAAAAATACTAATAGCGTGATCCTAACACCCGATGCCCACTACCCAGCCCTAGAAGCGAACATTGTTAGTTGTTGTAAATGTGCAGCCCCCGTGTTTCGTCATTCCTCCCGCAACCTGCTCCAGCCTGACATTTCCCAGGTCGTCGACTCCGTACGCCAGACTGGCGCCACCTTCTTCAGCTTGACGCCGCCCAGGTTCCCGACCCCCAACTCACCGCTACTCAACTGCTTCCGGACCGCCGCCGAGATCCCACGACGGGCGCCCGCTGGCTCCATTTGCAGTTCCTCGCGAGGTTGACGATGCCCAAATTTGTGGTATTTGGCTAGATAAACGTCTAGATCGACGACCATCCTCCTACAGTGATGCACTTTCAGTCGCGACCACAAAAGATGTGTTTTATCTCCACCTTATCTTCTCTACCTCATCCTATCCTGCCCTCTCCAACTAAGTCGTTATTGTTGAAAGGATCAAGATCATTATCGCCTTGTAAGCATCCTTAAATAGGTATATCTAGAGATCATGTCTTATGATCCTGATTCATTTTTCATAGGAGCAAAATGATCACAAACTTAAGTTTTGTGACACCTTCCAAGTGTTTGGTTCATTGTGTCATACAAATTTTACATTGTATGCTTTTGTCTTCCTTTCCAAGTGGTGCCAGCTTGTGCATACTCAAGCTATTCAGGCTCTTACGGTTCAAAAATGAAAATAGTAGCATTCATTTTTCTCATGATGATGATCTCAATCGTGACAAATTTTAATTGCCCCTAAATGAGTAGTGGCAAGTCACTGTTGCATTTAGTTGCCTACCAACTTCTATTTAATTTAAATTAAACAAAATCGATCTCTTTGACAGACATTCTTTATTTTGTGCACGAATCTTTATAGCGTATAAGATTATTATAATTTCTTCTCAATCTAGCAAATGTCATTAATCATTACATAATTTCCAATCTGTATAGTACACTTTGTCATACTTGCAATTCATTTTTGTTTTCTTTTCCCTTTCATCAATTCCTTACATATTTGGCAATGTTGTTACATAAGAGAGAAATAATATCATGTGTAATTATTAAATTGAAAATACAAGTTTGCAACCCGTTTGATTGTGAATATTTGACTAATTATTTCACAGTACGTTTATAACTTGAATAACTCTTATCATATGAAGTTCATTTGATTGTGATACTGAAATAGAGTATCATATCTTATCATGAAATGTACCTTTGTTCTGATCTAGTTGATATCACATGGGCTCTTCTTTGGTCAAAGAATCTAATGTTTTCAAGATTCTATACATTGTCTTTGCCTATCTAATTAAAATCCCATTATTTTTATGTCATATATTTCTTATTACAAGTATGTGCTACGTGTGATACTAAATTTATTAATAAGCAAGGGCCAATCTATCTAAACATGACCTTTCAATTTAAACCAAGAGAGAGAAGAATATTGTTTCAAAAATAGGATTTTGGATTCCTTTGTTCTCTAAGTTGATTGTACCACTGATTATGTCAACCACGTCCTAACCTTCTTCTCTTAGGTTTGTAGGGTATTGCATGAAGACATGACTTCTTAATATATTTTCTCTGGCTGCCGAACTATATATATATATATATATATATCGGAAGTTAATGGATGCCATCAAATCTTTTCATCATGTTGGTTACCTCTTATCTCACTTTGGTGTAGTTATGAATATTGGGAGCTAATGGATATTAACAAAGCATAGAATCACACTGCTTACCCCTTGATTATTTATTTTAAATTTTGAGGTTGTGTTCTTATTGTTTATTAATGTGATTGTGCTAATTTATTTAAAAATGCACCTATTTTAATGTTGGGTAGTTCCAATACTTCTCAAATTATCTCTTCTTTTACATTATCAGTATCCAATACCCAAGAAAAACATGATTCAAGTTTGAAATTAATTACTCAACATGTAACAACTATGAAAACTATAGAAATGAATGAAGTTAACACATGAGACATATGTTGTTTTGATGGAATATGTTCCTAATGTGTCATTTTTTGTAGGTTTTCTTCTAAATTGTGTGACGATGATCAATATTATATGATAAGTGCACAAACATTATTTGATCGGTCTATGTAGACTTGCATTGGTGCTATTTCCATTTCCTTTTGAACTCTATATTTGTAAAGATCAGCACTACCCTTGGTAATGCCTTGTTAAGCATCTACTACTACACACATTATATGTGTAAATTATCATGGCATCTAGTTTTATTTTCCTTAATTTGTTTATTTCTGTTGATTTCATAATTTCCACATGCTTGTACAAGTCATGTATTATCTAGTCATTTTTTATTTGTGTCATATGTTGTGAATTCAACCTCAAATTCAACATTTGTTTTTTTTCTTTCATATTTTCATCATTCACATCAATGTATTTCTCCTTGTTCTATGCTTAAGATGTATGACAAGGTCTTACCCTAAAGAAATGGAGATCTGATACTACAAGATTTTCTAGGTAAATGGTCATGTTACCCTATTTTTATACAACCTATTTGTGGATGAAATGTATCTATGAGTTTAAAATCCCTCCATGCAAAAAAAAATTAAGTTTTTGAATATGAATTTGTATAGATGAAATATGCAATCCTTATTTATACACTTCATGAGGTTCATTCTTTCACTTGAGTTTGATCAAATGTTGTTCTATGCACGTTGTTCTTCTTGTATTGTCCTCATCTTTATATGTTTTTTCTTCTAAATTTAGGTTTTAAATCATAAACTAACTCATTCATTTTCTTTAATATATATAGATTCATAGTTACATTCAATATATGGTCATATGTTTCTTTGTATTTTTAGGTTTTTTTGTTGATTTACATAGAAAAGATCAAGTGAAGTCTTGTACCAAAACTCTTCTTGGAAAACCCTCTCCATCCCCTAAAATTCTAGATGCACGTCGTTTTGTTTTTGAACGCACAATGTATATGTTGTTTTAGTTTTCGAGTGAGCATATGCAAAATATGCCCAGTAGCACATGCGGAAGATGTGTCAGTTGCACATCAGGAGATATGTGTCCGTTGCACATTCGGCTTTATATGTCCGACGCACATCTGAAGATATGTGCATTTCATGTATTGTGTTTCTAATACATTGGACTTTCTTTTATAGGTTCTCATTTATCATTAATTAATGACATATGATATTCACATGATATGTTACACGTAGCTATGGGACTGGAATATATATGGCTTTCTTCTTCTATACATTCTTCACTTTTATGAACACCTCATTTCTTTGGTGCAAGAAAAATCAAACATGAGTATTGAAAAAGTAAGTACTCTTCCTTTATACATATTGAATATGTGAATGGAAGTGTTTTTCATCTATTCATAATAAATATATAAAATAGTTTTGACTATTATAATAAACATATAATTTGTCGAACAATTTACACATAGTACTCAAAGATGCAAATAATCTTTGTTGAACCCACTTGATTTTACCTATGACTTGCATACATTGTATTAGAAGTTAAATCTTTAGATCTCACTAAATTAGAAGATATTGGGCCTTTTCATTTTGTAAATATTGTGCGTTGAACCATATTATGAAACATAAATTTGTTTTAGACTTTTTTTGAAGTCACTTCCTTTCATTCATAAAGAGAGTCAAGAAACAAAGAATACATCATTTTCGCCAACTAACAGGCATAGAGTCCCATCTAATTCTATGGCCACCCGAGTCAATCGCATCCCTAGCCAGTGAGTTCTGGGCCCTTTTTACATGAACAGACATAGAAGAAAGAAAACTAGAGGCTAAGCTACAGATGTCATCAACTATCAAACCCTAGTAGTTAGGTCTTTTCTCTGTGTCCTTCAAGGCTTTCACCACATTTAGCGAGTCCGAGCATAATACCAACTTTCCTCCCAAGGAAAGAGTCTCCACCGCAAGTAGCATCCCCTCCCTCGCAGCCATGACTCAACAATATTTGAGTTCCGATCCACACAAACATATCTTTACACCGCCCCCCAAAACTCCTCCTTGCCATACTACAACACTTCCCCAAGAACACAATGACCATTCTCCTGCACCGCAATGTCCACGTATAGCCATCGCCAGCTGCTATCGACACCCGCAGTACCCAGAGTGCTCGCGTTCAACACCCCGCCCCTTTTGTTTAAAAAATGAGACAATTTTGGAGGTCATTTTTTATCCCAGATCAATCTCCAAAGTTCATGTGGGACATCCCTTTCCCTTTCCCTCGGGCATGTACCTCCCAGTTTGTCCATCCAGTATGTCGAGCGAACTGAGAAGACACTTTTATTGCTTGGCCACCAAAAGCACCATCCAGTATCCCCTTGAGAGATAAAGGAATAGCCTTGATTTGTGCCAAGGGACATTGTTTTAGACTTTATCATTCATACATGTAATAGACATTTGTAGATTACGTATTATGATACGCTATCACACAAACATGTATGCTTTCAAATTTTTATATTAATAGTAAAAAGCAATATTTTGAAAAGCAGTCACTCAGGTAGCCCAGACCCCTGTCCTCTCAAAATCATCTTTAGGCGACGGTCAGGTGGATCTCCATAAAGAGGCCACCTCAGGCCCGCTTAAGCTTCCACTTGAGCACTACTTCTGAGTGCATGCCTGAGGCCGCTCAAGTGAAAATCGGGTTTTGAACCCACTTCCTGGACCTAAAATGAAATTTAAATTAATTTTTGGTATGCATCGCTATTGTATAACATTATTTAACATGTTAATATAATACTATTGCACTAAACAATGAAATATGTATCTAAATATTATACAACAGTTAACTAGTGTGTAGTACTACACTAATTTTGCTTTTTCAAACATAACTTATGCTTATGAATCAAGGTAAGTATGCATTTTAATTTTTAATTGTGTTTTAAATGCATTAAAATTGTCCCTACTTCATACAAGCTCTGTATGTATGTACTGTTGCACCCATGTTACATCTATATGTATGAACTGTTGTACCTACATCACATATTTATCATTTATAAATACATTGTTGCTATGCTATTGACTGAACTATTAATATTTACTAATAAACTATATTTGTATATATACTACTTATACATTCATACGTTAATTTATCCTGTGTTGTCATGTGTTCAGCTAATGTACTAACTATGTAGATGTACATTGTACTATCCAATACATATAACTGTATAATGTACACATCATGTACTGCCTACTATTGTATAATGTATATTCTATACAATGTAGCATGCACCTCTAAACTATAGTGTATTGCATATATATCATGTACCATCCACTACTATATATTCATGCACTATGTGATATGTACCACTAGTACATCATGTATTAACTACTATTGTGGGTTTAATATAATATATAAGGGTTAAAAACCCTAATTTTCGACCTTCAAAACCAAATCATGATTTGTGACTTCAAACCTAGACCAAAAGCTTATTTGAGTTTCAATCTTTAAGAAAACATATTGTATTTATCAATTTGGAGTTAAAATGAATTAATTATCATTTTTAGAACATTTTATATCATCAAAATGGTATCCAAGGTAAACTTCAAAAATGAAAGAGAACTAAGACTCAAAAACTAGAAAATCAGATTCTACTCGAAAAATCCTTTCCAATGACTATTTATTTGCATTTTTCTTACCAATGGTCGATTTACTATGAATTAAATAAATTAGGCCAATCGGAAATTAGGAAGATGCCACATTGGCATCAAAGCTTGCAAAGCAGCGAGCCACAGAGGCCGGACCCACACTAACATGGGCCAATCAGGTCTGGCCCAGTCAGTTGGTCGCTCATGTGGACTCAGTCAAAGGGTGATTGAAGCAAAGAAGGAAAAGACTTAAATACTCTTGCTGGTGAATTGAATCAATTATAATCACGAGGGTATTATTGTCATTTGCATGTATCAAATTCATTAGTGAGAAAATAAAACAAGAGAAGGGAATTTACCAAACTATCCATGAAGGGTTAGTCGTTACATTTCCCACGCATGACCATCTTGGTTATTCCATGACCTGGCTGCCTTAAATCGCCATCAAGGCGTGCATCTGAGAATTGAAACCGGAAATGAGTTTTGTAGTTCCCCCCAAACTTGAAGATCCCAAGTACTAGCCTTTGCGTGCTCAAAATAGTGGAAACCGAACCAGACATGGATGGAACAGAGGAAGAAAAAATGAGGAAACAAACCATTAAAAACGTAAGGCAACAAGAAACTAAGGTCAAGATCACCTTCACGGGGCCAAGGCGAGTTGAAAGTGTGCCTTGCCGCAAGAGGAGGAGCACTGAAATAGGAAAACACATAGTCGCGGAAGAGCTATACGGCGGCTTATAGGTCAAAACATTTGGGGCTTTCATGAGGCAAACTGGGAGTAGGAAATGAAAAGGCAGAGGTCGGATATGGTTACCTTGACGTTGATTTGGCTGAGGTGGTCAGAGGTGTGAACTGTGAGTCGCCATCGCCGAGATGAACAATGAGTAGGTTCGGGGTACTCACATCCATCAAGGAGGAATTTAAGCAGGAGAAGTGTAGGGTGTGGTCTAAGGATGCTCAAAGACCCTTTATATAGGCAGAAGAGGAGTTGTGTCTCCCTCTGGAACTCCTCAATGGAGAGTAGGGGAAAAGCCCTAACGGGCGTTTCGTGCCCAGTGTGAGAGAGGAGATGATCTTTGGCTAATTTGAAATGGAAGAAGGAGGCAGATCCAACATAAGAAGGATTGTGCCAAATGATGAAGGAGAGAGGGAGAACAAGGTCGGGGAGCGACCTACCATGAAATGACTGTTGGCTCACAATGAACGGGAGGTAGAGGATGAGATGCAGGCCGTTGGATGTAGATGTCAATATGGATGATCAAATCTGGGCCCTTGGATGGCTCGCCTAGGATGGGTAACGTGTGATAGATGCATTGAAACTGAACTTAGGCGTAAATGTGAGATGTTAATGAAATCAGATTGGTTGCTTAATAAACAATATTGAAATCATATAAAATCAATTTAAGGGGTCAAACTACCTCAAAATTTAACCATAGGATAGAATTAATGTCTAGAACAATGTTATGCAATTAGAGTTCATTTTTATGTACAATATAACTCATAACTCATATATTGTCCATTAATGCATTATTAATGTATTAAAAGTGTGTGAATTAATACAAAACCATTTTCTTAGTAATTCCTTTAATAAAATTCGAGACAATTATTATAAATCCATTTAAGTGTCATATTCCACATTTCATTTTCCATTTTATTGCTTTAACACCAATTAGGAGGAGAGAGAGAGAAATGAGGGTGATCATTACATTAAGTGAACTCAATTTCACGTTAAGTCTTATTTCTTATTCCAAAAAGATACAAAATCTCCATATTAACATTATAATCTAATTGTCTCTCATTAATGGTCATTTTGCATTATTAGTCCCCAATTATCACACTAATTGGATTATTTGTGCAAACACCCCTTGATTATCATGAATGTGGGTAATTATAGATTACACAATCAATCGTTGCTCAATTTCAACATTGAGGCCAAGAAGGATACAAAAGATAGGAAATTTATGAAAAAGGTCCAAAAGGACTTGAAAGAAAAGAAAGAGTGAAATTGGGTAAATTGCAAGGAGAACACTAGATTTCAGTCTGTTACAGCCTCAACCCTACTTAGTTAATGTAGTCTAATATTGATCATTCATGCAATTCATTATCATTTGTTGGTTTTTCACAAGAATCTGTGTTTTTATATGCCTCATCCTCTTGGCCCTCTCATCATGTGATGAATCCATATATTTATGCTATAATGTTATCATTATCTTTTGTACTTGTTCAATATTTTGGCACATACCTTGTTTCCTTTCCCTTTTGCTGGGTGCTCTCTGAACCACCCAGGTTAGGACAAGATGTTGAGTTGAATCAGGAGAACATAGCTTTGGACATGGACCTATAACTTAGAGATGTTGCTCTGGAGACAAGATTTGAAGTAGTTTAGACTTCCCTCTATCTAGATAGTTATTGTTGTATCTTGTTGTAAACCCTCATGGGAGATTTTGATGTACTTATGTAATCTTTTATGAAAGTTGAATATAGTCAATTATTTTTATTCTACTGCTACACTTTGGTATTTTGCAAACCGTTATAATGAATTTAGAAAATGTATACCTATTCCAATATATGTTTGAGTGTGTTCAGAATGGATGTTTTATTCTTAAAAGTTTTGTGAGTAGGGAGTCCACTCCTTACAACATGGTATCAGAGCCCATGGTAGTTGGAATGTGACTATTTCAATTTTCTCTCCCTAGTTAGAATACTTGGATTACCTTTTTAAGTGACATGTTTGCCCTAGAATTGATCAATGCTACTCTTGAGATGATGAAATATTGATTTAGGATCATAAGAGTTTCACATTACAAATATGTTTAATTAACCATAGTGTGATGAGTACATTAGGTAGCTATTAGGGCATAAGTTGAAAGAAAAGGTGTTTAGATATGATCATGGTTCAGGGGCTGGAAAGATTTTCCTCTGCACTACTAGCTTGGTTTATGAGGACCCCCAGATCCATATGATACCAGACTGGCCTGAGATGATACTGACTGTCCAAAATAGCATGCCTATATATAGTAGTAGCCTTAGTAAACTATGTTGTATACTCTTCAGAACCTAATATGTTGACCTTGTCTTTCAGGTGTAATGACTTGTTTAAGGATGAATACCTAATATAGTTCTCTTATGTCCCCTAGAACCACATGTTTGGATAGTCTATCCCTAAGAACCTAGACTTTAATGTTTGGTGTTTAGTAAGCAATCATAGTGCACAATGGAAGCGTGATGGGTCTTGTACATGGCTTAGATAGACTCGCCATTTTACATCTAGGTTAGTTTAGCTTGGTAGGTTAAACTTTTTAAGGGGTGGAGAGTAGTTGGTTTGATTATTTTGCAAACTTAGATTTCAAGAATGAAATCCTTTTTTAGGGGATGGTGTAATGTAACATACAAAAATCTAGCTATACTGACTCTAGAAACCCTAACCCTGTTATTAGGAGGATAGTTGGGTTGGATCCTTAGTATTGACAAACAAGTTGTAGTTGTAACACCACAGGCTTGTTGGTATCCTAAAAGACATATAATGGTCATATAATGAATAATTCACAAGTTTTAACCCTAATAAATACCTAATGCACATAATATGAGTAATTCACATATTAATACTAATAGTGGGTACTATTGATACTAAGCATGTCTTGGACCAAAAAATTCTAGTGATATTATGAGAAAGATAATTATAACCTAGTCTTGGACTTAATGCATACTAAGAACGTATAGGTGAAGAATAATGATCATATTGACCTAAACTCTAAGTTTTAATCATCTAACCTTAACCTATGCATCCTTAATCACATTCTTGATACATTAGTGACATTAGGTGTCATAATCATATAACATACCATAATACACATAAATGATATATAATCACCTAAATATAAATTAATAAGGTCATCGATCACCTTGTTCTCTAATACACACCTAATTGATCACCTAATCATTACATAGTATGTTAATCAAATCATTAATTTTTAATATGTCCCACCTTGGTCACTAAAATACATATAATGACTTCAATATGGATATGAAGTGATTGATTCACATAAAAGTGCATAATAAATCATAAGAATTGAATAAATATGCAAAAATGATTAATGATGACATTAATGTGAGTAAGAAATTTAATGTGACAATGTTTAATATAGATATAAGTAATTAATGTGATACAATTTTGATGAATTGTAACAAATTGGATAAAATGTCTTAGTTCATGAAAATAATGTGTTACAATACAATATGCTGATAATGAAGACTAAATTCAAATCATTAAGGATAATAATATAGTATGTTGAGATAAATGAGTAAACCCTAATTGCTCTAAAACTCTTAATGAGATAAAAAAAGAAATATATAGGACTTTTTGTATAATAATAAAAATATAACTCTTTTGGCAACAAAGTAAATGTAACATGACACTATTAAAATAATAATAAGGATGGTATAATATCATAGTGAATATAATATTAGTAGACCTAATATTAATTGTGTTATATCTAACAAAAAGAAATCTAAATAGTGGAACCCTTAGTGATCCATGAGATCCTGACATATTTGGATTTGCTTGATTAGATTTTGAACACCCAAGTTAAGTAGTTGAAAAACAAGGATTTTGAGTTAGTGAAAGTTTTGGTGCAAGCTTTATGGAAATAACTTGGGAGGTTAGTGTTGGGATGTTGCATACCCACCATACTATTTTTGTTTGAGATTCGAAGGATGAAATCCTTATAAACGGTGGATTGTTGTAATATACTGAATCTTAGATTTAATCTCCATGCAACTATTTTTCCCAAGTGTCCCTTTCATTTATGTTTCTCATGTTTAATTAGTGGAATTTATAGTGGTTTGGTGAACACTTATTAACTATTTGTACCAATAAAAGGGTTTATGCACAAATACCTTAGTGAAAGTATATTTAAGGACCTTATTTAGGTGTTATAATACTTAATATAACTTTTTTGTTTTTTAAAATTATAAAATGGGCCTAGGTTTCAAATTTGGTTCAATTTGGATGTTGTTTTTGCAAGTTATACAATTTTAGATACATTCTGGACTTTTCTACAATTTACCCAATTGCGAGGTTTTCTATGTAAATTATCACATGCATTATAATGCTTAGATATTCCCTTATCCTTCTAGAGATTTAGAACAAAGGGGAACCTAGTTGCACCTTCATTTGAAGGTGTTTCTGTCCAAGGGAATTTTAGGGATTACACTCTTTATAAATGACCTTATCTTTAAAAGATATCAACCAATGGGGTTATTTCTTTGATTGGAGAATGGTGGGGATGTCGTAGTAGTCTCCATGGGATTTTAGGAGTGACATTTTATATATAAGAAGTCTGTATGAGTTGTCCTCTTGCATGTTCGTGAATCCCTAGGCTAAGGACACATGGAAAGTCCCATAGACACCTCATGCTTGCCCCCTTCTTTACAAAGCCATGTCTACCCCTTCCCACATCCCAATTCAAAAACTCTTGATCTCCTTCTCTTTTCCCTAGCTTATAGCATTGTTCCTACTCTGTTTGGCCATGAAGGTGTTGTCCCAATATAAAAGAAGGTGCTTACCTTAGTGAAGAAGGCTCATAGGGTTCCAAATGTGCTCTATTTAGGGTTTCTAAAGCTCCTTCTTGGTGATTTTGACTAAGAACAATATGTTTCCTCATTTCCTTTCCTATTTTCATTTTGTTAGTCTTCCTTCCACCTTCTTACAGGTCAAAACCATGGCCTTCCGTGGTGATACCCAACCTAGATCCTTAAACACCTCATCTCCATGTTCTTTTGGTAGGGTTTTTCATCTCTAAAGTGGAGAAGGTACTTCTATCTCGAGATAGAAGCTTTGTTGGAGAAACCAGCCTCTTTCGATCTAGAATCTTCCTACTTGAACTATTCAACCTTATCTAGAGGCGAGTTTTGTTCACCCCCTTCTCATATATTGCTTACTATATTGGTAAAACTCATGCTTCTATGTTCAAAATCAATGATCTTCATCTCTATTTACCTTGTTCTTCTAGGGTTTTGGTTTCTTGATATTTTACCTTCTCTATAAGATCTATTGGTTACCATTGAAACTCCCAACCCTGATCTTGGGTCTCAACTGGTCTTTCTCTCTCTCTCTCTCTCTCTCTCTCTCTCTCTCTCTCCTCTTATCTCGGTCAGTTTGATGATGTGGCAATTTCTATTGGATACCTCAAAATCACCAAATATATACTTTAATCTTCATAACTCCAAATTATATAAAATTATATGTTTTCTTAATCATAAGAACCTAACTAGATCAATGGTGATGTTTTCAGAGTCTAAATCAATGTTTTGTGCAAAAAGTAAAAAATAGGGGGTTTCTTTACATTAATGCATATAACATACCCTTGTACGTGGTTATACATTTGAAATAGGATAAGTTGGTCTTTAACTTAATAAAGTGTGGTAGTTCAAATCGTATGAGAGGTATGTGCATATCTAACCCTTTAGTTGGGATACTTGTGAGCCAACCTTACTTTCCCTAATGAGGCTTTATTGACTATAGTAGTGGTACTTATGTACAACCACCCATAGTAGGGAATGTGTTAAGTCGCCCTGGGGAATGTCTTATTCTCCCCCATATAAAATGTGTGTAGGAGACTGGGAATGTATTAATTCTACCCTCACCAATAGGTTAAGGTCTGGTAGGTGCCTCATCTTTACTTAGTTAATGAGTCCAATATTGATCATTCATGCAATTCATTATCATTTGTTGGTTTTTGGAAAGAATCTATTTTTTTATATGCCTCATCCTCTTGGCCCTCTCGTCATGTGATGAATCCATATATTTATGCATCAATATTATCATTATCTTTTGTACTTGTTCAATATTTTAACACATACCTTGTTTCCTTTCCCTTTTGCGGGGTGCTCTCCCAACCACCCAGGTTATGACAAGTTGTTTAGTTGAATGAGGAGAACATATCTTTTGGAATGGTCCTAGCACTTGGAGATGTTTCTCTGGAGATAATATTTGAAGTTGTTTATACTTCCCTCTATCTAGATCCTTTTTCTTGTATCTTGTTGTAAACACTAATGGGAGATTTTGATGTACTTGTATAATCTTTTATGAAAATTGAATATAGTCAATTATTTTTATTCCGCTGCTACACTTTGGTCTTTTTCATACCATTATAATAAATTAGAAAATTTATACCTATTCTAAAATACCTTTGAGTGTGTTTGGAATGGATGTTAATTCTTCAAAAGAAAATTAGTAAGGGGGTGATCCTGCTCTCCTTGCACATATCACGTTGGCAGTGAATTTCTATAACAACTTATGACGTCACAAGCAGACAATGGTGTTTAGTCTCTCATTAGTACCACCCAAATGAATGAAATGGTGGAGAACAACTTTAACCTACAATTTGTGTATGGTGTTACAATATTTGTAACTTTTCACTAACATTGATATCCATATTGAACTAGAGGCACGTAGTAGTCACCCTCATTATTATTCAATCTTGTTTATTGAACCAAAGAAGACTATCTGAGAGTGTGTAAGCTCAACACATGGACTCACATTTACATGGCCATGTATTTCTTAGCCTTGCTAATTAAGAGGCCTAGGATATCACACTCCCATAGGAGGCACAAACTCCATATCTATCACTCACAACCAATCCCCATGTGTCGAAGTCACCCACTCAACATTGTTATAACAACCCATGCTTTATGATTGGGTTTGATGATGTCAAAGTGCACCCAACTACATGTCATGAGTGAAGAGATTTTAGTTCTAATAACCACAACCACCACCATCTCTGTGAGACTTGACTATGACTTCCATTATGTTGTCTTCCATGTGTCAGACTCGTGATCGGTTTGCCAGATACACTGTTCTCTATCATGTATCTGTTGGATTAGTTTGATATCTCCATATCATGACCAATGAGACTTAGTCATCAACCAACTCACACTCTAATATTATGTATTATTGTTGTCTACCAACCTTCCATAATAACATCCAATCAGGGACATAATGAGAATATGTATATGTACTCTTAACATCCATATGATCTCATTTCTTAGGTCCTCAACCTAAAGAAATATGTCATTGAGTAATATTACTCTCTAGACATTTCTTTACGTTATTTCATTATCTCATAACTAAACAAACAGAATAAATTGGATGCTTGCCTTTTATTAATAATCAAATTGTTTACATTTACGCCATTACAATCATCACATGATTGGATCTCTATGCATACATACCAATAAGATTTGTGAAGTGGCTACTACCATATGTGTGTGAAAGATGAAGATGTTCTAAAGACAGTTTTTAAAAGTAAATATGGGCATTATGAGTTTCTAGTCATGCCTTTTGGCTTTAAAAAGTCCCGTGCTACTTTTATAGATCTGATGAATCAAGTGTTTCAATTTGATCTTGATTAGTTTGTAGTGGTGTTAATTGATGATGTGTTAGTGAACTCTGAGTCTGAGGAACAACATCATGAACATCTACAAATACTGTTGAACACACTAAGAGAAAACAACTCTATGCTAAGTTCTCAAAGTGTGAGTTTTGGATAAAGGAAGTGATGTTTCTGGGTCACATGATTTGTACCAGACATATTGTTGTTGATTCTATAAAGGTAGAAGTTGTGACCTAGTGGAAAGTTTTGATGACTCCGTGTGAGAGTACATAGTTTCTTCACTTCACCAGGTTACTACTGGAGGTTTCTAAAGAGTTTCTTTGAGTTATATATCCCTCTTACAAAGTTGACACCAAAAGAAGTCAAATTTGTGCGGACAACAGAATGTGAGCATAGTTTTCACAAGTTGAAAGGATGTTTGACATCTTCTCCTATTCTTATTTTACCTGTTGAAGGAAAACCCTACATCATATACATTTATGCTTCTAAGCAAGGTTTAGGGTGTGTCTTTACGCAAGAAGTTCGAGTGATCGCCTATGCTTCACGCCAGCTGAAACCTAATGAAGAGAACTAGCCTACGCATGATTTAGAGCTAGCTTCTATCATGCATGCTTTAAAAATATGGCGACAATATCTAAATGGACTTTAGTTTGATGTCTCCTTAGATCATAAAAGTTTAAAGTATCTTGTGGAATAGAAGGATTTGAATCTGAGACAACAAAGATGGATGGTATACCTTAATGGCTATTACTTTACCATCACTTATCATCCTAGTAGAGAAAATGTAGTTGATGATGGTTTGTGTCGAAAGAAAGATGTAGTTTGTGCTGCTATGAATCTACAGTATTGTTCTTGTGGTACCCGCATCCTGTTGATGAAAATTATGTTGATAAGTTATGTGTTCACATGGCTAGTTTGTCCATTACACCATCTTGGATCTCAGAAGTTATTGCTGCCTAATTAGAAAATTTTAAGCTTCATGAGATGAAATCCTTAGCTCTGAAACCACAATCTAACTCTTCAAGTAGAGTGGATGGTGCTATTCATTTTTGGCATTGGTCGTGGATTCCTAAAGTTGGTGATATGCGACAAAATGTTCTAACCGAATCCATGGGTCTAAGTATACTATTCATACTAGTACGACTAATATGTAAAAGGACCTACAATGAAGTTTCTGGTGGAATAATATGAAGAAGGATATATTTTTGTTTGTGGCAAAGTGTTTGACTTGCCAACAAGTCAAGATAGATCATCAATAACCTGGTGGTCTTCTTCACCTACTTGAGATTCCAAAAAGGAAATGGAAGAAGATTACCATGGACTTTGTCACTAGTTTCCCTAAGACCAGGAAAAGTCATGATGTAGTGTGGGTGGTGACTGATAGACTTACAAAGTCTGCCCACATCTTTCCTTTTAAATCCACTTACAAGGTTGATGTTATGTCTTAGTCGTATTTAGATTGGATAGTTTGTCTACATGGTGTACCTAAAGTGATAGTATCTAATTGTGACCCGAATATTACCTTTCATTTTTGGAGTAATATTGAGGAAGAAATGAGAACTGAATTACATTTTAGTACCACTTATCATCCAGAAATAGACGGTCAGTCCGAGAGAACTGTGAAAGTTTTAGAAGATTTGTTTCGTGCTTGTGTTATGGATTGGGATGGTGCATGGGATAAGTATCTTCTATTGGTTGAGTTTGATTACAACAAGAGCTACCAAGCTAGTATTGGTATGCCACCTTCTGAATCTCTATATAGAAGACCTTGTCATTCTCCACTACACTGGGATGATGTGGGAGAACATGCTTCAATGAAGACCCATGACATGAAGATGATGATAGAGAAGGTTTAGTTGATTACAAAGAGTATGCAAGTTGTACAAGATCGATAGAAGATGTATGAAAACAAGATGAGGTTTGATGTAAGTTTCTTAGTGGGTGACCATGTGTTCCTAAAGATCAAGCCTATATGCTCTATAGCTCAATCTAAATTTAAAGTCAATCTTAGTCATTGCTATGTTGGACCATTTGAGATCTTAGATAAGGTTAGAGAGGGTGCTTACCATTTATCTCTTCCTCCTACTTATGACAAGATCCATAATGTGTTTCATGTTTCTGTGCTAAGGAAGTATGTGAAAAACCCTTCCCATGTACTTACAATAGAACCTTTGGAGATTCAAGAGAACCTGACCTACAAGGAATTACTTGTGAAGATTATTGACTCTCGAGTTGAGAAGTTGAAGGAGAAGGAGATAGAGTTGGTGAATGTCTTGTGGAAGTATCACGGTTTGGAAGAAACCATTTGGGATCTTAGAGACGACATGTTGCGTACTCACCCTTCTCTTTTTGTTTGAGATTTCAGGGATGAAATCCTTTTTCATTGGTGGAGTGTTGTAATGAACTGAAATCTATGTCTAATCTTAACCCTTTCCTACATTTCTCCTTTCCTTTGTGTCATTTTTCTCCTTGGTGTTGTTATGAGAAATATTAGTGGTTTGGAGTGAATTTGATCACCATTTATGCCAATATTTGGGTTTATTCACATATACCTCTGTCAATGTTTCAACTAGGGGCTAAAATGCAAATTTACTTTTAATTAGATAATGATAAAATAAATTCATCGTAGAAAAGATAAATGATAACTCTTTAAGCAAGATAAGGTGATATTGAATAATTAATATAGTAAAACTTTATACTAATGAATAATAGGCCAAAATTAATTAAAGGAAGGCTAATTGGTTAAAATTAACTATTTGTTTGTTTTCTTTGGGCTTTATTTGGCTTGGGGCCAAGTTTCACAAATTTTGGATAATATTAACAGTGGCTATTTTTTGTGAAAAGAATAGGTTATTTTCTCCCAAAATTGTAAATATAACATTTAATGACCCCAAAAGAGAAAAACAATCTTAGATTTGTAATCTACACAATAAAAATAGCCTTTGAGTCATTGTTCTTGCAATTTGGATGATCATTTATTTTTTAGTATGTTTACTAGAGATTAAGTGGAATTAAAGGCAAAATAATAAATAACATATCAAATAATGCCAAAGGATAAAATTAATGACCAATTTGTGCTCTATTTGGTTTAGTTTGCTTTAGGGTGAAGATTCACCAAAATTGGTTAATTGTAGAAGTCTCTAATGCGGCACTAAGGAAATATGAATTACTTTGGAAGAATGAAATAAAATATTTAGAGTCTTCAGAAGTGAAAACTAATGACAAATTTGTATTGTGCATGTTCATATTAGGCTAGGTGACATATTCCATTAAATTTGGGATTTGTTTACATTCTCAATTGAAATATAGTATCTTTCTACTTATTTACTTACCTCACAAATTGACATCTTGCTTTGCATTTGTTTTATAATCGTGGATGTGTAGGTTGTTTTAATCATGATTAGATATTCAAAACTTTCTTGTTACCCCACTTGAAGTGTTAGCAAGGGATAATGGGGTGATTGGATTATGATCTGCTAATATGTGGAGACTGGTCAATCGTAGTTAGGGAGTCCAATCAGATGAACTAGGAATTTGGGTACCGAGACTGGTCAGTTCCAAGGAGTTTAATCCATGCAAGTATCAATATCCCATGAGGGTCCAGTAGCTAAGCCTATATTAAATAAATTTATATTTAGGAGTTGATTTTTCCTAGAATAATTAGGTAGGCTTTAGTGGGTGAAACCCCATACCTAGTCCTTTTTGTTATCATTTCTTTACTTCTTTATCCATTGTTGTCATTGGAAACAATTTCATTTAATCAATCAACCAACTTTCTCGATGACAAATAATACTCTTAGTACTTATGAATATATATAACTAATTAAAAAGGTTGTCCTTTGGATTCGATCCTTAATTATATTGCAATAAGGCTTCCATTCTATGGAGTGGGGAATTAGAGAAAATCTTTTGATCAAACCTAAGGGTTATTCCCTTAGAGTTTTTATTGGTGCAACGCTCAGAGCGCCATCATGTAAAAAAGGTAGATTTGTTAAAGTATGATTCTATTATGGAATGCTAAAAAGAAGATCAACCTATACATAGCATACTATAGGAATTTCGAGATGAGGGCGCAACAAAGAAAAATCTTCCCTATATACCCAAGTCATAAGATCTTTTATAGCTATAAAACTTTGATCAACAAAAGGCATAGGAAGGGATAAAGGATAAACCTTTGCACAGCGTAGTTGTCCAACAAATAGACAAATCTTTTGCATTTTAAGAACATGATCTTCTGGATCTAGATCCAGAACCACCACCAAGAAACACAAATCAATCAATAATAATTCAAATTGTCCATGAAGTTGTTTCTATAAAACTTTGCACCCTAGTCATAAGATCTTTTATAGAAATAAAACTTTGATCAACAAAAGGCATAGCAAGGGATAAAGGATAAAACTTTGCATAGTGTAGTTGTCCAACAAATAGACAAATCTTTTGCATTTCAAGAACATGATCTTCTAGATCTAGATCCAGAACCACCACCAAGAAACACAAATGAATCAATAATAATTCAAATTGTCCATGAAGTTGATGCACGATTGTCTTCTTGTGGAACATCTTCTCCAAGCCTCCACATATGTTCCTCATTCTATACTTCAACCATGCAAAGGACATGTTGAACCATATTGGCCACCATGTCAAAGAAGAATAGGAGTTCGAGACATGCTACTCATCCTTGAAATCCCTTTTTTCTACTATATTAGGAAACAATCCTTAGGGTAACTTCCACTCTCCAAGAAATAATTTTGATGGTCAACTTGTCTCACAAGTTGTCTCAAGTGTTACAATGTTGTGTCAAACCTGTTGGGACTTTTTATCTATATTAGAAGAGTCATGGTTTTGGAAAACACTAATTTCCTATCTATATCTTGAACTATTGAATGACCCTTGGGATAACTAGTGTAGTGGAATGAAAAGAGAGATACACTTCCCATCTTTTTCCCCTTATCTACCAAAAAATACAAATATGAGGAAGAGAGAGAGATAGAGTCTCTAGGGATAACTATACCCTAATTGTATCAGTTCTAAGATGGAAAGAGGAGCCATATGGCATGCAAATCTATCTCCAGTACGCAGTCAAACTCCATAAAAATTGAGAAGAAGGAAGGTTCGGGGAGAAGGTATCTTCACGCCCATTCAACTTGGAGTACACACGAAGTTCTAAATGTTACTTCTATACTTTGAGTGCTACCTGAACAAGAAGTTTTTCCCCATTGTTTTCTTCAATTTGGTGGAGGGGATGTAGACCTCTACTGGGATTGAGTTCTTCATATATGTACAAAGATACCATGAGTCAATGGTCTTTCTACACCTATAGTGAAGCTAAGGTACCCTTTTTCTTTGAGGAGGATGCTATTAGGATTCCCCATATCATCCCAAGCCTTGAAGGTATTGGAAATAGTGAACTCCTAGAGTCATCAGAAATATGTATAAGAAAATGGGTGGAAGACATGATGACTCAACAAGTAGAACCCTAGTTTTAGAAATAAGGTACTATCAGGTTTCCTTCCATCCTGCTGGAGTTGTTGGAAACCCCCTACTGATATGAGCTTCGAACAACCATGACGTCCTCATTTGTTAGATCTTTGTGCCAAGGATGAGCACCACTCAGTCTGCAAATGTGTAGATCAAGATGATAATATATGGGTATCATGTAAAGGTGAGAATGAGAGGATGAGTCACAATCAGCCCAACGACTACTAAGCAGATAATTCACCCGATCTAGGGTGGGGAAAGAAGCTATGAGTCCCAACTCCTCTACACGGTAGAGATCCAATCCCCATAGAGAGAGATTTGACGGTCCAATACCATATATATGAATACCTACTAATATCTCATAATTACCAGTAAACTTAGAAAATTTATTAGAAATGGATCCCATGTCTGCCGCGAAATATATTCAAACTCATAAAAATGTCAATTTTTACAGGACCCCAAGATCATGTTATTGAATGAATAATAACAATCATAACATATAATTTATATGTTAGGACTATACATAGGTGCTCATTAATGGAATAAATGCTCTCTTTTTAAGTTAAATTTTGAGAAAATATATTGTGAATCGTATATATATTTAATCACACCATTGAACTCCATATTGCAAAATAATTTTGAATGATAGGACTTTTGTTATTAAAATTTAAATACATGCATTTAACCTCATTTGAACTTAATAAAATAGACCGATCATTAGATAAATGTAGAATTTGGACTAGACACTTATAATGATTTACTGACCAGTATAAAAATATCACAACATGATTAAGATCAATTGGAACCTAAGTTTGGCTAATAGTTAATATGGACACAAACATCAAGAATAATGATGAACCTTGTATTAATGGTGATTATAGGTTATTAAACAGGTGATGATCAGATTAAATTGATGATCATGGATGTATAAGGAATTTTTGAACTTAGGTACATGTTTTTATCTAATTATAAGGCCAATTTGCTTGTCTAAAATCTAAGTATGTTGTATTTCTTGTTCTTGATTGAGTTTATGCCTTGTATATAATATGAATGTAGTATGAATCTCCTCCATGTCAGTAAAACATAAAATAAATGGATGGTTTGTAGATACTAAGTGTTTTATGCTCCCTCTATAAATATAATGCCAACACATCCTCATAGCCCTATGGGTGGGGATCCCCACAATGTAAGGGTAGGGGAGGGCCCAACATAAAAATGGATATGTAGTGTTGAACTACTTAGTAGTACATAATCATAAAAAATTCTAATATAAAAGAATGGTTTTGTAATTTTCACTTTCAATATTGTTTTCTTTTACACTTTCTTTTTTCTCAATGATTCAAATATACAAGCATATATGTATGTATCTTTTTGCCCATGTACGTAAGAGATCAGGTGTTGATTTGTTATTTAACATATGTTTTAGGTTAGAGCTAGCATTTGAGAAAAGACAGGAAGTGAGTTGTTAAACTGGTTGTCAGCATACCTATTATGTAAGATACTGGTTAGCTTATAGGGTCATACTATTGTAAAATTCTCTATTCAATGTGTCCATGTAAGTTGTAATTATTTCTTTTTGTAATTGTATACATGTTGATTGTTAAGAATGTTAATGGTGTATACTAATAGTTGAATGTTCATGTATGCATATTATGCTTCCGTATCACACTTTGATATGATTAATTAAAATTTTTTGAGTTCATCATATCAGACTCCTCATAGTTTCATGAATTCAAATTCTAGATCATTAAAATATCTGTATCAAAATATGAAAAATCCTCTAAATATTATGGTTTCTAATTAGGTACATAGTTAAATGGATTGCTCTAGTGTTGTCCAACCCATAAATCTTTTTAGATCAGAAAGAGATATGTTTGCATGTAGTTATGTGTCGAACTCAATGCCTAGTTTAGATGCTAAAGATTTAAATGCTAGAATTTTAGGTCATGAAATGAGGTCATTGATGTGATTTGTATAGTGTTCCAATACCTGTGGTTGTACAATATCATTAGATAATTTCTTATGAAGTGATGTAGCATGTAATGTGGACATATCAGATGTAACATTGAAGGACATACCTAATTTGTAAACATTGAAGTAGTTCAAATTTTTGTTTCCCTCTAGATTCTAGATAAGAGATCTAACTAGGAGCACTAGAGTTGACCCTTTTCTAGGTGAGATTGTGAGAGTATTTGAGTTCTTCAATGATTTTTTATTTTAATGTGTTAATAGATTGCTATTTAAGGCAAGTGGGTGAATAATTTTTGAAAGTTTTGTTTAAATGGAAGGGGTTGAGTGAATATGAAACATAGTTCCAAATACAAATGTTATTGTAGGTGGGGATGCATGGGTGATTTAAGGATATCAAACTATTCTGTTGTGAGGGTGTTGACTCCTAGAGTGAAAGTCCTTTCTTTCCCATACCATCTTTCTATCATGGTTGTGTTTGGTATTACCATATTTTGGAAAATGCTTTTTACTATCGGGTAAAAACCATGAGGTTGGGTGAACATATACGTCCAAGAAAATTATGTGTATCTCTTCAGGATCTTCAACAACAATTATTATGGTTTACAGAAATTTACCAAATTTGTTCCTGAGGGTGGAAGGGAGTTGGTTGCCTTGTCTAACTAAGAAGATATAAAAAGGGTTTGATGTAATTACTAGGTTGAACGGTATACAGATTGATGAATATCTACTTCCCATAAGTGAGGAGGTAGATCAGGATGGATAGTCAACTCAAACCTCTTGTGCCCAAATGAGCAGCACCATGGTCTACCGTCCATTTTATGCGATGAGCTTTAGTAAAACCATCTCCACATGGAATTTTTATGGTCCATCCAAAGATCAAGTTTGGTGCCTTCAGATGCAAAGTTTATGAGTTACGAGTGTGTGTGAAATGATCTTCGGCTTAAGAAAAATGTGACTTGGGATGAGATGAGTAATATCAGGGTGAGGTTTTAAGATGTTTGTTACTATATATTGTTTTGTTATTATGTCCTGGAACTAGTTCAAAGTAAAGTTTCATACGTCCTCCCCTTTCTAAGCATAAAATTTTTTAACAAAGAAAGATAAACTTTATTTTTTCTCATATTTTGATGTTAAGAAATTTTTAATTATTAAATATACAAGTAAAATAGAATCTGGTTAAAATTGTGATACCCATTTTTGATGATATGTACAAATATTGATTTCATTTTAAGAAGGGGTACAACTCTTCTACAATGTATATTATTGTGTAATGTTTTATGTAGATGCTACTTTTGAGTTATAGTTTCAATGTAAGATAACTGGTTTAACTATACCTTTTTAAATAAGATGGTAAGGGTAAGGGTCTATTAAAGTTTGAAGGTCACCACTCAAACAAATTTGGTTTGTGTTAGACGATACAACCATTTCAAAGGGTTCAATTCTAATGTTTCAGGTTTGTTTTCCTAATGTGTGCCATTAATTCTCCATGATATACGCACCTCATTGATTTTTAATGTATGGATTTTTGGTTGAATGAATGTAAAAGATTTTTAGGACACTACTAAAACAGTGAGTTCTCTGCAATAGATTTGAAGGCCATTTCATGATGGCTGTTCTATTTTAGTAACATATGGTTCATACATTAATTTTTATTTCTTTTTCTGTAACACATAAGATTCACATCGAACTCAAGATTTATTTTTAGGATTATCACACATTTTGTAGTTGGCCTAAAAATGCATTTCCACAGTTTACTTGGTTATGTTTGTGGTCCCCAATATATGAAACCTCCAAATATGAAGCAAGTAGAAGACTTCATCGATTATTCGTCACTCCATATTAATGCATTGAAAGAAAAAGCATGGATGAGAACTATTTCTCTCCTCATTAAAGGATGGTAGTCTACTACTCTCAACCATGTAAAATTTCACAAGACATTCCTTGATTCTTCATAAATAAATTGGGATATGATATGTAACTCAAGCTCATCCATTTCATTCTCCCTTCATCAAAGAAAATTCACAAGTCATGGCTTGTCTTGTGTTGTTGGTTTTCTTCCTCCTTGCTACTGCTCCAACATTTGGCAAAGGTAAAAAGCAAATGGTTTTTATTCTTTCTTTCCCAAAGACATTTGTAACAATATTCCATGTGATTCTAGTTGGAGTATTAGATCTTATAAGCTCAAAACTATTGAATAGCCATAGGGATAAGCTACATAGTGGCATGAATAGAGAGATACACCTCCTCACCTCTTCCCCCTTATCTACCAACAAATATGGAGACGAGGAAGACCAAAAGCTAGAGTCCTGAATTGAAGTACCTAGTACTGACTCTATCCTAAATGTATCAATTCCAAGGTGGAACTAGGAATCAAATTACATGTAGATTAGAGGGTTTTAGAGCTCCCCCATAGAGGAGAGGAAGGCCTGCCTTGGAATTAGGACATATTCACGCTAATTCATCTTATAGTACACCCCTAATGTTCTAAACATTCATGTTATGCTTCAAATGCATTCATTGTGATAAGAAGAGCCAAAAAGCCATTTTACCCCCTTATCTTCTCCCTACTGTGGTGGAGGATGTAGTCACCAAGTGGGAGTGAGTACGTCGGAGGTGTACAAGGATCCTAAGATTTAATGGTCTTGCTAGAGATACGATAAAGACAATGTATCCTTTTTCTTTGAGAATGATGCTACCAGGATTCCCCATCACATCCTTGGCCATAACTGTGTTGGAAATAGGGAACCCTAGGAGGAATCACAAACATCCAAAGGGTGATAGGTCAAAATTGTTGTGGCTGAGCAAGAACCCTAACATTGGATATGAGGTTCTATTGGGTTCCCTCAAACCTTGCCAGAACTGTTGGAACTCCCATGTTGAGATAACCATCAAAGAGCCATGACGTCTTGACTCGTCACATCATTGCGCCAAGGATGAGCTCCACTTCATTTGTATATGCATCAAGGAGAATTATAATAAAGTGGTTTCATGTGGAGATGAGAATGAGAGGGAAAGTCAACATTCGGGCCATCAACAACTAAAACAGATAGTTCACATAGTCCATGGTGAAGTAAGGAGCTATAGACTCCAACTCCCCTATAAGGAAACATGACATAGACCCAAGAACCACAGAGTGAAATCTGTGGCGCATACAATTCAAAATATGTAAATACCTTTTAAAATCCAATTAAAAATAGTATTTTTCTTTAAAAAAAATAGTTCCATGTTCATTAAGTCCTCAAACATTTCAGTGAACTCCTAAAACATCAACTTTATTACTGGACCCCTAGATCAAGTTTTTTTAGTACAGATAATAGTGGTTACTAAATTAGATGTTTAGGCCTATATTTAGGTGTTCATTAAGGTAATATAAGTTCTCTGCTCAAGATAATTTCTTAGGCCCTTATAATGACCTTTGTGCCAGTGTGTTAATATCATAACAAATTTAAGATCAGTTGAAACCTAGGTATGACTAAACCCTAATATGGACATAAATATCAAGAATAGTGATGAACCTGGTATTAATGGTGATTAATTGCTATTAATCAAGTAATGGCCAGATTATCTTGATGGTCTTGGGTGTATAAGGAATCTGGAAACTCGTGTAGAAGGGTTTTATATATGTAGATGACTAGTTTTCTTATGTGAAACCTAACTATAATGTTTTTCTTGTTCCTAAATAAGAATATTGCTTGTATGCAATATGAATGTAGTATTGATCCCTACCATGTCACTGAGATCATGAAATAAATGCGTGATTTGTAGCTACTAAGTGTTTTGTACTCACTCTCTCTCTTTCTAAGTATAAGGTCAGAACTTTCTCATAGACATGGGGGGAGGATCCCAATAGAAACACTTAGTAGTACATTCTGATAAAAAAGGCTAATAAAAAATATTGGTTGTCTAATTTTTGCATTAAACAATCTTTTCTTTTACACTTTCTCAAATTATTTGAATATGCAATCATATATGTATGTATTTTTCTACCCACATACACAAGAACTCTTGTGTTGATCGGAGAATGAATCCTAAAAGTTATGGCCCTGTGGTTCCCACACGTGAATAAAAAATCCTAGGACGGATCGCTCATGATGAATTTGAAAATGTTGTACAAAATGAAATGTCACAATATTTTTTTAACGCATGTTTAGGTTCAGAGCTAGTATGGGAGAAAAGACAAGAAATGAGTTGTTGTAGAGGTTGTAAGTATTGTGTATGATCCTAGTTAGCATACATGATCACAAAGTTGTATAATTCTTTGTTTGATGTGTAAATGTAAGTCGTAACGATTCATGTTGTTATAAAATACATGTTGATTCTTGAGAATGTTAATGGTGTATGCTTATAGTTGAATGTTCATGTATGCATTCTATTCCTCTACATCATACTTTGATATGGTTTATTAACATTTTAAGAGTTGATCATCTTAGACCCCTCCAAGTTTTAGGATTACAAAATTTAGGGACATTACAACATATATCTCAAAGTATGAAAAATCATCTAAAAACTAAGGTTTATGATTTGTTACGTAGCTAAATGGATTGATATGGTGTTTCTCCAACCCATTAACATTTCTAGTTTAGAAAGAGAGATGTTTGCATTAAGAGATGTGTCGAATTCAATTTCTAGTTTAGATGACAAAGATATAAAAGCTAGAATTTTAGGCCATTTGGAGAGTTCATTCATTTGATTTGTATGGTGTTTCAATACATGTAGTTGTATAAGATCATTATCCTATTATTGTGAAGTCAAGTACCATGCAAGGACATATTATATGTAACATTAGGGGTAGAATCAGATCTCTTATAAGAAAAGTAGTTCTTATTTTTGTTGCCCTCTTGGGTCGAGATAAGAGATCTGAAAGAATGCACAATATTAGGGGCATTCGAGTTGATTTTTTTAGATGGGACCATGGAAGGATTAGAGTTCTTCAATTATTTTAGATTTTAGTATGTCAATTGTTTCTTTGTTAAAGCAAGTGGGTGAATGCTTTGTCGAAGGTTTGTTAAAAGGGAATGGGTGGCATGAATATACAAAATAGTTCCGAATATAAACGTTATTGGATGTGGAATTGTGGGGGTGCTTGAAGTATATGGCACTATTTGATTGTGAGGGTGATAAACTCCTAGGGTGAAGGTCCTTCCTTTCCCTTACTATCTTCATGTCATGGATACATCCTAATTTACTATTTTCTGGAAAACATTGTTTACTAGTTTGAAAAAATCATGATGTTGGATGACCAGATAAGTCTCACAAAGTAGTGGGTATCTCATTAGGGTTTTCATCAACAAGTTTGATGGTGTAAAAAAATTCATCATATCTGACCTAGAGAGTGTAAGGGAGTTGGATATCTTGTATAATTGAGAAGAAACAAGAATTTGATGTAGTTAGTAATGTTGAAGGGTGTCTATAAATGATGAAGTGTAAGGTAGAACCAATATCATGGGCAATTCCTATAAAAATGTCTACTTCCCATAAGTGAGGAGGTACATCTCACATGGGTACCCATATCAAAGCGCTTGTGTATGAATGGAAGAGACATGGTCTATTGTCCATCATGTGAGATGGGCTTCAATAAAACTATCTCCACAAGGGATTGTTATGGGATGTCCAAAGAGGTGATCGAGTTCGGTGGCTTCAGGTACAAAGTATATGAGTTGTGACTGTGTGAGGATCTTCGGTTTAATAACAATGTGATCTAGAATGAGATCAATAATAGTTCAGGTGACATTTAAAGACGTTCATCACTATATGTTGTTATGTTGTTATTGTTTGTAATTACTTCAAGGAAAAGTTCCATACATTCTCCCTTTGTAAACTTACAATTTTTGAAACAAATAAGCATTAACTTTATGCTATCCTCATATTTGGATGTTAAATAGTTTAAATTATTAAATTTACATGTATAATAGAATCAGGTTAAAACTATGATACTCAATTTGTGATGATTTTGATAATTAAATATTTCATTGTAGGGAGTGGTACAACCCTCCCACAATGTAAATTTTGGTGTAATACTTTATTTTGTTGCTACTTTTGCGTTAGAGTTTTGCCGTAGCACAACCAGCTCGGCAACCCCCTTTTGTATAAGATGGTTTGTGTAAGGGTCTGCTAACGTGTCAAGGTCGTCACTCACACACATTTGGTTTGTGTTAAAGGTACAACCATTTCAAGATGTATGTTCGGTTGTTGTTTCATCTTTAATTCTTAGTTGTTTTTCTATGAGACGTAAGATTCACGTCGAACTCAAGATTTATTTGTGCGATTATTACATATTTTGTAAGTGACCTAAAAAAAGCATTTCCTCAATTTACTTAGTCATGAATGTGGTCCTCGATATCCAGTGATCGATTAGAAGACGACATCATCTATTCCTCACTCCACTACCAAAAAAATATGGTATAAGGGACACACTCATATAAAAGGTTACACATTTTAGGTGACATTTCTATACATCATTTTTAATTTGTATAGATCTACATAAAATAGATGGCATGCATTTTAGCATATTTGAAATGGTTACATAGTTTAGGTGACATGTATGTAAATCACCTACAGTCTGAATAAACTTGCATAACATAGATGAAACACATTGTGTATCATACTTGAAAGGGAAACACCATATACATGACATACATTTAGATCACTTATGTTCTAATGGGGGTTTACCATTTAGGAGATATTGTATATGAGTCACACGTGATCTAAAAGGGAGTATATTGCTTAGGTGACATGCATGCCTATCACTGAACTCTTATGTGTCATACATGCTTGTCACCTAACTTTTAGGAGACAAATATGCCAGTCATCCAACATCTACCAACTAATAATAAGCATGACTTTTCTCAATGCATTTTCATGGAGATATATCAAATATTTATTTAGCAATTCACAAACGAGATGTTTGAGTGAAAGTGTTGTTGGGAGTCATTCTAAGTAATTATGAGAGTCATTCATAAAGGGATATCGGAATGATCATCCCCAAACTCATACACGTCTCCTTTGTTCTCATTTTGGGGTTAATGGGCCTTTGTCTTGCAAGGCAAATTGTTCCTTAGAAGTGACTTCTATAAACCAACCAATCCAACAACAATTAATGCATACAAGTAGTGGTTTTTGCAAGCACCCAAACAAATGTGTTTTGATTGTCCCAAAACTCATGCATGTATCATTAATGAAGAGTCAAGAGGACAATACATATATACACGTCTCCAATCAAAGTATTTATAGAGAGTTGCTGTGAGATGACACTGTCATTATATGGATCCTCGATCCTCCTATAAGCATTTTTATAGACTTGTTGTGAGAGGAAACTATCATGATATGGGTCATGGATCCTTGCAAATGCATATCATAGGACTTCCTATGAGAGAACATTCTCATGATATGGGCCTCACAAACTTGTTGTGAGAGGACACTAACATGATATGGGTCTTATCTCCTCATAAATGCATTGTAAGGGACTTGTTCTGAGAGGACACTACGACCATTGCTCCTCCAAAATCGATTTTCATGGAAATACATCTATCTGTAATTCATAAAAGAGACGTGTGAGACAAATTGTTGATTTCTAAGTCATTCTTCAAGAAATTCCTAAAGGTTGATTGGCATGATGATCATCTCTAAACTAATACACGCCACTTTTGTTATCATTTCAAGGTTAAATGTCATTTGTCTTGTGAGGCAAATTGCTTCTCTGTAGTAGCTTGCGTAGACCACCCAACCCCAACAACAATTGCTATAAATAGGAGGTGTTTCCGTAAGAGAACCCAACCTCACAGGATTTTACCACCCTCAAACTCATACATGTTGTCTTTATGAACAATTAAGAGGACATTACATATATATATGTCTCTGGTCCAAGAATTTCTAGAGACTTGTTATTAGAGGACATTGTAATGAAATGGGCACAAGCTCCTCCTAAAAGAATCTTCTTTGAACAACTATGAGAGGGCACTGTCATATATGGGCCTGACTCCTATAAAATGCATTTTGGGGGACTTGTTGTGGGATGAAATTCTCATGATGTGGGCTCTGGATCCTAAGAAATGAATTTTTAGGGGCTTTCCATGAGAGGACACTACCATGTTATGGCTCCATCTCCTCACAAATGCATTTCAAATAACTTTTTGTGATAGGACACTGTCATGATATGGTCCATGGCTCCTCCCAAATCCATTTTTATAGGGACATAACAAAACATTTATTTAATAATTTATAAAGGAAACATGTGAGACAAATTAGTATTGAGAGTCATCCTAAGTCATTCTTATAGTCATTCATAATGGGGTATTGGCATGATGATCTTCCCAGAACTCATACAAATCTCTTTTCTAATCATTCTAGACTAATTGTCATTTGTCTTGTGAGGGAAAGTTCCCCTTAGTAGACGATTGCATATACCACCCATCCCTAGCAGTGATTGTTGTAAATGGTAGCGTCTTCCGAAAGCACCCGATAGACTTTGCTTTGATCATTCCAAAACTCATACATATTTCCTTTATGAGTAGTTCAGAGGTTAATACATATTGTTGTTAAGAGGATTACACATACTTACACGTCTTAGATCAAAGCATTTCTAGGAGCTTTCTATGAGAGAATACTTTCATGATATAGATTCTAGATCATCCTACAAAAAATGAGATGACACTATCATGATATGGGCCCTAGCTCCTCCCAAAAGAATTTTTTAAGGACTTTATATGAGAGGACACTATCATGATATGGGCCCTAGATCCTCCCAAAAGAATTTTTGAGGACTTTCTATGAGAAGACATTATCATGATATGGGCCATGGATCCTCACAAATGCTTTTCAAGGGACTTAATTGTTAGTATGTATGCCCAGAGAGCCAATCATATGATGATTGCAATGGAATAACTTGTAAATCATTTGATTAATAATAAAGGAAAGCTGGCAATTTATTATATTTTATTCAGTTGTGAGATAATTAAGTAGCATAATAAATGTCTAGATAATGATATTACTAAATCATGTATGTCTTTGAGTGCTTGACCTAAAGAATGAGATCATATAGATGTTAAGAGTATATATACATTCTTCTAATGTCCCTAATAGGATGATATTGTGGAAGGCTTATATACAACAATAATAGATAATTCTAGAATGTGTATTGGTTGATGACAAAATCATCAATCATCATATGTGATATCAAACCAAGCACGTAGATACTTATTAAAGAATTGTGTATCAGATAGACCCAACATAAGAGTGATACTTGAACACCAAAAATGGTAGTGAGAATCATCTCTTATAGTGTTGTGGCGATAGTGGTTCTTAGCCTTAAATTCACTACACTGATCACATGTCATTTGGTGTTCTTTAACATCATCCACCGTGATCCTGAGCAAGGGTTGTTGTTATAACGTCATTTTCCAAAACATGTAATGAGATATGTGAATCTCCTTTAAAAGATAAATAAGATCAATGTTTGATTTCATGGTTTGATTTGAATGAATTTCATATATAATGGCCTTGCATGCTTTCTTGATGGGCCTTATTGGCCATTAAGCCCAATTGAAAGAAAAAGGAAAAGAAAGGAAAAAGGACTTCAATGGGATAATGGAAATATAAGAAAATGGATAAAATATGATTAAAAGGCTAAAAGATAATTTCCCATAATAGGATTTCGTGTTATAAAGAATCCTTGGGGTTCAAGGAACTCAGGATAATTAAATAATAGCAAGGGAAATAAAGAATATGTGGAAAATATGAATAAAAAGCTATTTTCCTGCAACCAAAGAAAAGGAACGGTTTAATTGATATAATGATCTCAAATTTTTCAGTATGAGAGATAAAAACATAAAAGAGTTTCCCTCAAAATTTGAATAAAACGGAGTTAAGAATTGGGAGTTATCGATTTTTCAAGAATATCCTTATAATGGGATTTTCCCTTGCAATTTGGGAAATCTTTCCTTTTTTTTGGTTGAACACGGACAATAGGGGCTGTTGGATCTTGATCCAACTAACCCGGCTCATTGTCCAGAGTCCCAGAAGGACACGACCTGTAGCACGACCACAGGGGAATTTCCCCCATCGCTTTTCTCACGATCTAGTGCTTGTGCACTTTTGGAAACCTCTTCGTTGAGTCTGGGCGTGAGAGGCGAAGCTTCTCAACCCTACTTTGTTGGGTTCTCTTCACCTATTCATGAAACACCCAATTGGGCTAGAGGATAGTTGGCGGAGGGGTTGAGAAAACCCTATAGGAGTCCCCTATGTCCTATATAAAGACCATCACATGAGTCCTCACACCCTAGCAACCTCAAACGACCTTTTCCCAAGCGCCCACATCCTCTCTCCTGCCCTATTACCATCAATCTGACGAGCCCCAGCCACGGTGCTGCCGCGAGTTGCATATAAGAAGAAGAGGAGGAAGACGATCAGGATTCGTCGGATCGGGGAGCACGGTGGGCTAGAGCGAGATCTAATGACCTCAGGAGAGGCACGCTGAGGTAGCTCGCTGAGTGGAGCGAGGCGACGCAAGACGTTCGATCGAAATCCATTGTGGACTCGAGCGCCATCTGACGGACGACAACCTGCAGCTGCACGCATTGCTCTGTTAGTGGAGCTAATCAACGAGGAACGTCTGATCAAGGTGCGGACCAAAGGCGCACCAATCGAACGACCACGAAAATTCGGTATACATCTCTCTCTGCTCAAATAATTCAGGAAATTGTTTTTCCTTGCAAAATTAATAGAAAATGCTAGGAATATCCAATGAGAAAACTTTATATATGAAAGTTGGGTAGAAAAATGCAAGGAATCTAATAAAAATGATTGTATAACCGGATTCTAGTTCGTTTTGCAAAAGTACTTTAATTTGCTTGTAAAATGCATTTCAAGTTAATTAGAAACCCTAATGGTGTATAAAAGAGGTATCTTTGAAAGATAAAGGGTTAATTAGAAAGGTAATAACCTATTGAGGTATATGATAGAGTTTCTATCTATTTTGAATACAAAATTGGTTAAATTTGGGTTTATGTCCATAAATGCAAAGTAATGTATATGGGATCCCTAATTTAGGGTAAAAGAGAAAGAAGACCATGTTATTTTGAATGAAGGAAGTAATTTGCTAAATAATGGTCATAAGACTATCAGGAATATTAAAAGGAGAGTAACTAAGGGTTTTAGGTGATTTTGAGGAATTAGGGTTTATGATAACTAAAGTATGGAGGTAAAACTCTAATTTCCAAGGAAACCCTAAAATTGGAATAGAAACCCTAAGGAATAAGATGGAATTGAATAAGTTTTGATAAAATATAGTTGGGAAGTTTATTTCAGGGTTTCTGTGCAATTTTCTTGTCTACTTGGATAATCTCTCTCTTCATACTTGATTCTGTATTCAAATCTGCAATAAGAGGTATGTGGTTACGCTTATGAATATCTCGGGTTAGTTTTATGAGATTTATCGAAGTTTTCTTCGAAATCATGAATTAATTGTTGGATGATTTTAATTCATGCAAACTATAATGTGTCTATGACTATCACATAAGATATGTGCCTACTAGCTCAGGACCTGGTCCCCTCTGTGGCTTAATAATTGACCTAGTAAATGGCTACAAATGGTGTAGGTCCATCAGGTCATTAGATGACTTAGTAAATGACTACCAATGGGGTAGGACCATCAAGTCATCATGAGTTAGATATTGGGCTACCTGCGGGTAGTGCCATGCGACTCTATTACCCTAAGTATTGGCTACCTGTAATGTAGGTCCATGGGGGTAAGAAGCTACCTAAAGAGAGGTAGCATACAAGGGATAGCACAGAGTTAGGGGATAGGTAAGGATTGAGTATTATGGATTAAAACATAATCTTGGTTGTTAAATGATTAATTGAATGATTACGTTGTTAACATATTTGCATGATTATTGTTTCCCCCACATACCAGCTTCGGATGACCGACGTTTTAGGTACAATGAAAAGAACAAATAGTAAAGTGGCATATGTGGTACTAAATGAGAATTAAAGAGCAAAGGAGGATTAAATATACTAGTATTTGTGTGGATAGAAGTTTTGAAATCCCAGTTTTAAGAGGTATGCAAAAGTTCTTATTTTTTCTCCATATTTCAGTATAGTTGGTAAAATTTAATAATTGTTAATGATTATTTGTCTAACCTTTGATCCTGTTAATTGGATAACAGCTCTGACCTTCGGGTCTCCCTTAATTGGGGGTTACCGGGAGGCAGGGTCGCTACAATTGGTATCAGAGCGAAGGTTCCTCAATTAACCATTAATAATTATTAAATTTTACAAACTCCATAGAACCCAAGGGAGTTATTAGAGGACTATCTGAAACATGGAGGTGTCTAGAAAAGGATCATGACTGGGGGCTGGAAATATTTTCCTCTGCACTGCTAGTCGGAATACGAGGACTCCCGGATCCGTGTGACTACCTGGCCAAAGTCTTAGTGTATGAATTGAAATAAGATACCTTTAGGACTTTCTCATCTTATTCAACCCTTCTCATCACAAATTTTGTTAGGGACCTTAAGGATTAGGGTTTTCTCTCTTTTCCTCACCCTCTTGAGGTACGGGTAAGATTGATAGGGTCTAAGGAATCCTCCACCAAATTCATGAAAAGCATGTAAATAAGATGTCATGGACATAAGCTTAATAGAGTAAGCGTAAACTAAAGAATAGATACATGCTTAGGTTGTATGACACAAGTTGTCATGCCCACAGGAGAGACCTATGAATAGACCTCCTTGTCAGGAGGATAAGTAAAGTTAGTCATGGTGGTAGAGATCTCCATTATAGATAGAGACCTAGCACATACTCTAAGGATGATGTTAACCCTAACCCTAAGAGAAGGTTAGAGAGAGAGATGGAATGATGAGTTAGATGTCATGGTAGACCAGGTGTTTGACAGGACATGCCTTTGGGATGCCATATGATCCATGGGTGACCTACCACCTTTGGCAACCCAGCCCTGGGGAGGGTCGTACATGTTAAAGTGAAGGACAACTCCTTCATTGTGAGGTGAGAGAAGAACCTATGGAAACCCCACGAGCTTATATGGGCATAATAGGCACCTAGAATGTATAAATAGTATGAGCAATAGGTAGAAACCCTGGCCGAGAGAGTTTGAGGGATAGCTTATGTGATAAGCATAAGGGGCTATGGATAACCTTGAGCGAACATAAGTTGACCATAGGTTTCATCCAGGTAGGGGCATGCTTTTGAGGTTCATCCTTCATGAAGAGAGGACCTCTAATGGTGAGGTTGGATGTAGGTTTATCTCTAGAGAGAGCAGGAAACCAAACAAGAAGATTGGAAGCCTAAAACCTCGAGATATGAGGAACAATGGATGATAGTGGTGGCCTCATGATCGATCCCTGGAAGTTGATGATATCTTGGTTGCCTTTAAAGGAACCAAACCCTAGAGATAGGACGATGCTCCTGGTACCTATGTGCATGTGGTATAGGTGTTTACCTTATGAGACAGGAAGAAGAGTTCCCTAGACCTGGAGAGGTTTGGTAACAGGTTGAGAAGCCTTATACCTTGTTGGTTGTCCTTGCGGAGGACTCGACTCTGAGATGTGCTCAAGTAGAAGGATGACGAGGAAGTGCATGGCATACCTTGGACATGCTTGATTCGTGGTTTAGAGATTGAGCATGCAGTTGGATACCCAAAAGAGAACATAGGGTTCCTAGGCCTAAGAGGGGAAGCAGTGTATCCAATGATCATGGTGAGATTTGAGTTTCTATAGATGAGAGCATGGTACCTCATATGTTCAGAGGAAAAGGGAAGCCCCTTAAGTTTAAGGTATGTTTGATGAACCCCTCATAACTAGGTTGATGATAAAGGAAGGTATGATCTCGATCCAGCATCGAGGAAAGATGACAAGTATGACTTAGCATGGTTTGGTAGGTGATCTGCTTGTGCCTTATTAGCTTGCTAGGGTTAAGTAGGCTCATGTGGATGTAAACCATAGACCTAAGAGCTTTTGTGACCTTGTTGTCAAGATATAGTTTTCCTCCCATCCTGGGAGAGGAACCCCTTTGGTAGGGTATATATCGGTTTTGTTGGTTTAAGGTAACCTAAAGAGGTCTCAAAGGATATTGAGAAGCTAAGTGAAAAGTACATTATAGGAGAATGAACCTGTAGACCCATAGATATCCATCTCTAGGTGCATACAGATGAGTTACCATGGAGGTAACCGGTAAGGGGCCTAACCAAGGTGGACAGGTCACCATGACCCCTATGAAAGGATGGATGTCAGCCCATGTATACAATGAGAGATGATGAAGGCTTGGAAGAGGTTCTAAGTTGGACATATACTATAAATGGAGAATCCTAAGTCTATCCTAGGGTCAGGTAGGGATAAGACCAATGAACATAGGAGTTGCCTAATTCCCCAGTTGCACATGACCATAGGGTCGGGAGGTAATAACTATCATTGCCTGAGGGCCATGGGTTAGGAGATTGATCACCTTCATGAACTCATGGGACCCAAAAGGTAGATGAGTAGGGCACTCTCTTGATGCACGAGGGAAGAGGGATGACCCCAAATGTGTCGGCATCCTATAGAAGAAGATATGACGAAGGATTGTGAGGTGACCCAAGTAGGTTCGAAACTAGTTTTCCATGGAGGTAACTTGAATATCAAGATGATTGTAATATAGAAGCATAAACAACACGTTTCAACCTAGATTTAAAGGTGTATTGGCAAGGTGGGATGTACCATCTCTACTCTTGGAATACGAAGAACTATGTATTTGGACTGCAGCCAAATGCTTATTTCCTCTTGTTATGGGAGTGACAGATAGGACAGTACGCATGCCATACACTAAGGATAAAAAATGATGTGAGTTGGAAGGTTGTTGCGAGGCATGAGGATAGAGAGGATAGCATGTCCTGGTAACGTGAATGATACATGGATGGTTTGCAAACGCTAAAGAAAAATAAGGTAGTCACCTTATAAGGATGTTTTTAGCATGAGCGATGAGTAATACCAGGTTGAATTCAAAAACCAAGAGGTGAGTCTTACAAGGTTGAGTTTGATCACCATGTTGATGAGATCAGAGAGGGTACTTGATGAATACATACCTAAAGTTGAGATGGGATGATAAGTGGAATACATAGAGGTGTATGTTACCTTATACTGAAGGATGTGAAGTGGTAATGGATGCTCTGGTTGAGTTATACCTACCTAGTTTGGGTTGTTTGGCTAACCCTAAGTTTGGAAGGGAGAGGTGTTTGGATAACACTTAGATGTAATGAGATATGTTGAGCAAGGTAGTGGTTGTTTGGTTAACCTAGTCCTTGATATAATAAAAAGGATGGTGGTAGAACCTCAGATGCACTTCTTTGGAAAGGAAGGTGACGATACCCTGATGAGATTGGTTCCAGGTTTCTGAGAAATCGATTTTGACAAATCATGACATACTAGAAATCATGATTTTAAGATCACCAAACACCGTGGTACTACCAAGACAGTAAATGGCAATAGCACTTTGGATGCTTAAGATGAAGTTGCATGTGGTATATGGCCATGGAAGTCAGGAGGTAAAGGACGAACCCCAGTAACCCAGTGTATCGATATAGAGGACAAAAGAGTCCCTGAGAGGGAATGGGAATTCATCACTATGGATGTTGTGATAGGTCTCCCCTAGACCAAGGAAGGTCGAGATGCAATATGGGTTATGGTAGATCGCCTTACCTAGATGACATGAGAAAGAAAGAGTTTTGTCCAGGGACAAATCTAGTTGAACTACCCATGAGAGAGATGGTTCAACTAAACCATGAAGAGAGTCCAAAGGTTCTTGAGTTTGATCTAAAGGTTCCCTTCCAAAAGGTGGAAGTAGGTACATGTAGAACTCAATGTTAGTACAGCTTATCACCCCTAACTAATGGTTAGTATGATCCATACTAAAGGGTCTGATGAGAGCATATGTGCTCATTCAGGGTGATACCTAGAGATAGTCCTTGTTCTAAGAAAGACGTGATGATGACCACTATAGCCGGTATCGGGATTTAAAGAAGCTATGAAAGGGAGGTTGTGTCGGTCACCACTTCAGTAAGATGATGTTGGTGAAAGGACCTCATGATGGTTAGAAAAGGACCATAGTGTGTGCAGATGAAGTCGCTTTGATCATGCAATGGCTGAAAGGAGCCCAGGGATGACATGAGTCGTAAGATGATGCAAAGTAGACTGACATGCAGTTCATTGTGGGAGAATATGTGACATGAAAATCCGACCCCTCTAAGTTATAGCTAAGAGAGCTAAGTCCCCGATGCATGGGTCCATTTGGGATGGATTGGTGGAGAAGGTTATGGTTAACCTTACCCCTCACGATAAAGTAATGTATGATGAGTTTCATGTATCCAGTTTAGATCTCTATGTGAGGTACCCCGACCATGTGCAGAGCAATGAACCTAGTGAGCCCCAAGGGAGGCTGAAATGGTCTGAGTCACCTGTGCAGTTTATAGACGCCAAGATGAAAGAACTCAAAGAAAAGAATATGTAATGATAAAGGTTCTTTGGGAGCTCCATGAGTACGGTAAAGCCACATAGGGGCCAATGATGGACATGGAAAATTCTTATCCTGAATTGTTTGTTTGCTTGATAAAATTTTGAGGACAAAATTTCTATAAGAGGGGAAGGATGTTACAACCCCAATTTTTGGGTTCATTGGGTGAGAAATGTAATTTCTCACATTAAAGATATTTGAACAAATGATGATATAATTTGGTTTGAATAAATGGATTTTGTTTACAATAGCCTTGATGATTGTGTTGTGGGCTTTATTGGCTATTGGGCCCAAATAACAAGAAAATTCAATTAGTAAATGAATAATTGAATTTTTAAGAAAAGAAAATTGTGGAAACCTCTAGAAGGCAAATCCAAAGAGGGATTTCGTACCTCTTGGGTTCCTTGGGTTCCAAGGAGTCCAAAGTTGCGAAGAAAAAGCAATAAGAAAAGAAAATATTAAGTAAGAAAGAAATTGAAAACAATGAAAATAAGAAATGAACAAGATGATGAGAAATATGTTCCTTTCGAAATTTGTTTGTCTCATTGATGAATTTTGAGGGCAAAATTCTTATAAGGAGGGGAGGATGTTATAACCTCATTTTTCAAAACATGTAATGAGATTTGTGAATATCCTTTAAAAGATAAATAAGATCAATGTTTGATTTCATGGTTTGATTTGAATGAATGTCGTATATAATGGCCTTGCATGCTTTCTTGATGGGCCTTATTGGCCATTAACCCCAATTGAAAGAAAATGGAAAAGAAAGGAAAAAGGACTTCAATGGGATAATGGAAATATAAGAAAATGGATAAAAGATGATTAAAAGGCTAAAAGATAATTTCCCATAATAGGATTTCATGTTATAAAGAATCCTTCGGGTTCAAGGAACTCTGGATAATTAAATAATAGCAAGGGAAATAAAGAATATGTGGAAAATATGAATCAAAAGGTGTTTTCTTGCAACCAAAGAAAAGGAATGGTTTAATTGATATAATGATCTCAAATTTTGCAGGATGAGAGATAAAAACATAAAGGAGTTTCCCTCAAAATTTGAATAAAAACGGAATTACGAATTGGGAGTTACTGATTTTTCAAGATTATCCTTATAATGGGATTCTCCCTTGCAATTTGGGAAATCTTTCCTTTTTTTTGGTTGAACGCGAACAATAGGGGCCGTTGGATCTTGATCCAACTGACCCGGCTTATCGTCCAGAGTCCCAGAAGGACACAGAATATAGCATGACCATAGGGAAATTTCCCCCATCGCTTTTCTCACGATCTAGTGCTTGTGCACTTTTGGAAACCTCTTTGTTTAGTCCGGGCGTGAGAGGTGAAGTTCTCGACCCTACTTTGTTGGGTTCTCATAGCCTATTCATGAAACGCCCAATTGGGCTAGAAGATAGTTTGCGGAGGGGTTGATAAAACCCTAAAGGAGTCCCCTATGTCCTATATAAAGACCATCACATGAGTCCTCACACCCTAGCGACCTCAAACGGCCTTTTCCCAAGCGCCCAAATCCTCTCTCCTACCCTATTACCATCACTCCGACGAGCCCCAGCCGCGGCGCCGCCGCAAGTTGCAGATAAGAAGAAGAGGAGGAAGACTAGTAGGTGTCATCGGATCGGGGAGCACGGTGGGCCAGAGCGAGATCTAACGACCTCAGGAGAGGCACACTGAGGTAGCTCGATGAGTGGAGCGAGGCGACGCGAGACGTTCGATCGAGATCCATTGTGGACTCGAGTGCCATCCGACGAACAACAACCCACAGCCGCGTGCGTCGCTCTGTTAGTGGAGCCGATCAACGAGGAATGTCTGATCAAGGCACGGACCAAAGGCGCACCAATCGAACGGCCACAAAAATTCGGTATACATCTCTCTATGCTCAAATAATTTAGGAAATCGCTTTTCCTTGCAAAATTAATAGAAAATGCTAGGAATATGCAATGAGAAAACTTTATGAATGAAAGTTGGGTAGAAAAATGCAAGGAATCTAATAAAAATGATTGTATAACCTGATTCTAGTTCGTTTTGCAAAAATACTTTAATTTTCTAGAAAAATGCATTTCAAGTTAATTAGAAACCCTAATGGTGTATAAAAGAGGTATCTTTGAAAGATAAAGGGTTAATTAGAAAGGTAATAACATGTTAAGGTATATGATGGAGTTTCTATCCATTTTTAATACAAAATTGGTTAAATAAGGGTTTATGTCCATAAATGGAAAGTAATGTATATGGGATCCCTTATTTAGGGTAAAAGAGAAAGAAGACCATGTTATTTTGAATGAAGGAAGTAATTTCCTAAATAATGGTCATAAGACTGTTAGGAATATTAAAAGGAGAGTAACTAAGGGTTTTAGGCGATTTTGATGAATTAGGGTTTATGATAACTAAAGTATGGAGGTAAAACTCTAATTTCCAAGGAAACCCTAAAATTGGAATAGAAACCCTGAGGAATAAGATGGAATTGAATAAGTTTTGATAAAATATAGTTGGGATGTTTATTTCAGGGTTTTTGTGAAATTTTCTTGTCTACTTGGATATTCTCTCTCTTCATACTTGATTCTGTATTCGAATTTACAATAAGAGGTATGTGGTTATGCTTATGAATATCTAGAGTTAGTTTTCTGAGATTTACCGAAGTTTTCTTCGATGTAATGAATTAATTGTTGGATGATTTTAATTCATGCAAACTATAATGTGGCTATGACTATCACATAAGATATGTGGCTACTAGCTCAGGTCCTGGTCCCCTCTGTGGCTTAATAATTGACCTAGTAAATGGCTACCAATGGAGTAGGTCCACCAGGTCATTAGATGACTTAGTAAATGGCTACCAATGGGGTAGGACCATCAAGTCATCATGAGTTAGATATTGGGCTACCTGCGGGTACTGCCATGCAACTCTATTACCCTAAGTATTGGCTACCTGTAAGGTAGGTCCATGGGGGTAAGAAGCTACCTAAAGAGAGGTAGCATACAAGGGATAGCACAGAGTTAGGGGATAGGTAAGGATTGAGTAGTATGACTTAAAATGTAATCTTGGTTGTTAAATGATTAATTGAATGATTACGTTGTTAACATATTTGCATGATTATTGTTTCCCCCACATACCAGCTTCGGCTGACCGACGTTTTGTGTGTCGGCATTTTAGGTACAATGAAAAGAACAAACAGTAAAGTGGCATATGTGGTACTAAATGAGAATTAAAGTGCGAAGGAGGATTAGATAGACTAGTATCTGTGTGGATAGAAGTTTTGAAATCCCAGTTTTAAGAGGTATGCAAAAGTTTTTATTTTTTCTCCATATTTCAGTATAGTTGACAGAATTTAATAATTGTTAATGATTATTTGTCGAACCTTTGATCATGTTAATTGGATAACGGCTCTGACCTTCGGGTCTCCCTTAATTGGGGGTTACCAGGAGGGAGGGTCGTTACAGTTGCCATAAAGGTGATGCTCAGGTGCATTGTGACACATGGGGATGATTGTGAGTGATGTAGATAGGATTTGACCCTCCTACTGGAGTTTGATATCCTAGACATTAGATTAGGGAGAGTGATAAAGCATGGCCATGCACATGTGAGTCAATATGTGATATTGAGCTTACATATATCTCAGATGGTCTGCTCTAGTTAAAGGAACATTGCTAGAATGATTGAAGAAGATGGCGATTTGATGACTCAAGTTCAATCTGGATATCAGTGAGAAACGAACTATACAAACATTGTAACACCAATTTCAAATTGAAGGTTGTGGTTGTTCTCCAAATTTCCATTTACTTGGATAGTAATGATGAGTGCCTAGGCACCGCTCTTTTCTTGTGATGTCATAATTGGTTATGAACATTCACAACACCATAATATGGAACCTATAGGGTCACACACATAGGATTCACTTGGAATTGCAGTTCAATCATGAATGATAATTATTTTGATTAGCAAAGTGGTTTGGTACACATTTTAAACATCAATCGACTGAATGAACATTGAACCAACCAGTTCAAGTGTTGAACCGACTTGTTGGAGTGTCAGGTTGATTGGAAATTGAACTGATTGAATTCTCGATGAACCAAGTCATGAATTGACTGGTTCACGAAGTGAATCGATCGGCTCAGGTTGAGAGACAAATGGTTTATGAGATGAATCACCCGATTCACAAGAGAATTTGATTGCATCAAGGATTAGTTCTAACGTCATGTTGTGTAAAACTTGGATTAAAATTGCAAATACAATTGTGATTGGGATACATGATGAAACAATTGATTCATGGGATTAACCGATCAGCTCATATGACAACCGATCAATTCACCTATGAACAGTTCGTTTCTTTGCTCACAGATTGTGAAAATGTGTTGAATTTTGGTCCTTTCCACTCGGGAGAGGTGGGAAAAAATTAATGTGAGATGTTAAAAAATGAGGAAAGAAAAAAGTCACAAAATAGAAGCGAGAGAATCAAGCAGGATGTACAATTACTTTTTATGTTATATTTAGTTCTCTAATTCCACAAACTACACCACCTCTCCTAAACTTTCAGTAGGCCATTTATGTTTCTTTCCTCTTTATATCCAATTACCAAATGAATAAATAAATTGTCACAGAAACATTCTTACCCCAATTCCAATCCTACTGCCTAGACATTAGTAAAAGCATTGAAGCACCCATCCCTAAGTGGCCCGATAGGATCTAACACATTGGCATATACAATAAGAAATAATAACTCAAAAATAGGAAATTTAAAGAACAACTAACCCAATATAAGAGATATTTGTAGATCAATCTTTTTCATCAGAGTATATCAGTGCGGAAGCGATATATTCAAGATTCCAATGATTGCCTAAAATCAAGAAAATCAAGACACAAAGTCAATGCAATTGCATGATACACTATATAAAAACAAGTAAAATTGTTTATAACAAAAATTAGTGTACTTGGCAGGACTTATATTTCAAAAGTATAATGGGAAGTTTGCAAAACCCAAAAGTTATTTGACAAGTTTTTCAAATGAATTGATTTTTATTATGAGTTCTCATTATGTTGTAATCAATAAGCATGCTTATATATTTTGTGTGACTCTATTACCCCAATGCAATGGGGAGGTCAACATGCTCCTTCTCACCATAGGAGATAGAAGGTCAGTGTACAAGTCCACCTCTATATGAGGGGTTGCTTGCACTCAATATCAACATTATCAATATTATCATCATCATCATCATCATTATCAATATATGTGCAGTCATAATGGGCATGTCATTTATGTTTTCCAATTTGTCTCAAAATATAATATAAGAAATATGGAATCCTAATCAATATGGAACAATAGCTCAACCAAGTATATAGCCAAGTACACAATCAAGAGATACATAAAAAGTATCTTTATTAAAACCAAAGAGGAGGTATAATAGTGTACCTTTCACTGAGGATTTTGAGTATGATCAATATTCATGTCAATAGGTCAACCCTTTGCGTCAGATCCTAAATCATCAAGATTGGATCAAGGGTCAAGATCATGATGTTCAAAATATCATGTTTCAATAATTGAGATTAGGGTTACACTTTTCCTATGTCAACCTTAGGGTTGCGTCATTCACTTATAATCAAGCCAATATGTCAATATGTCCAACATTATTTCAAGTGTCAAGTATTTTCTAGTGTGAATGACTTACCTAGGTTTTCTAGGATCATATGTGTGAACCCTAAATTATGATCAATATTCAAGTCATCATCACATTCTTAAGTCATCATCATGATACTTAGCATAATTGAAATTCAAGAACAATTTGATTAGACTAGAGTCGTCAATCAAACACATGATCAAGGTTTTCACAAGATTTAGATCCAATATCATAAGATTGAGGTTAATCCTTAGTTCCATGTGCATGATTCACATTCTAAGAAATATGAGTTAAAAGATTAGATCTAAACTCATAGTTAATCAAGTTTGGTTTCAAGATGATCATTATAGTCAGAATTAGGGTTTTTTAAGGATTAATCATCATTATTGCACCATTGGATAAACTAAATAAGAAAGAGGACAAATATAAGGATATCAGTGAAAAAAATTTGGAATCAGGTCTCAAAAGTAATTTTAAGCGATCCATTGTATTTTCTGATCAAAATGGACTACTTATTTGTAATTTTTGGATCTAGGGTGCATTTTCTATGATTTAACCAAGATCTGGCTATTTAAAAGATTATTTGTCAGAGATGCAGCAAAAATACCTTAAAAGGAAAAGCCTGGGCCGTTGGATTGCTAGATCAGATGGATGAGATTGCTCAACACAGACACATGGTATCTTTCTAGATGAGACACACCGGTTTGATCCAATTGCCCCCCCAAGACCAGATGGTTTCCCTTTTGGACTGGCCGATCGGAAACTCTCTTGCTCCTGTTCTATTCCTCGTGAGTCCAGAAATTAGGAGGAGCACGATCACTGTCTTGGAGAGGAGCTAGGGGCAGGAGAGGCCAATGTAGGCCATGGGCGTGCTGTCTGTGATCATCGTGGCTTCACATGTTGGGTGGCGGCGGTTGATCGAGGCTAGATGGCGAGGAAAGTAGACGCCTAGAGGGGCTTATGCAGCGGCGCCATTGTGGCAGCAGGAGGTGGTGAGGAGAAATTGGGTTGTTTAGGGATGAGGGGGTGAGCAAGGGTGTGGCTCTGAGTATGGTGAGGTGATTCAAACCGAAGGGGTCCTTTTTATAAGGGCTAAATCATGATTTGAAAATGGCCATGGCTGCCGGAGTGAGAGGGGAGAGCAAAGAGCTCATTTTGGAAGCTGGAGAGAGCAATAAAGGTGGTCAAAATAGGGTTACTTGTGTTTGAAATCATGACAGGAAGATTTCCATTCTCTTAGATTTTCAAACCATGGTCGTGAGCGGGAGATTGGCCATTAAGGCCGCCTTGTCTCCTCCAACAATTAGCGGGAGGTAGGAGATGACTCCCTGACCACTCAATCAACTCCCTTATCTGTGGGAGCCTCATCTAAAAGTCAGGATCCCTCCCTTCAAGTAACCCACGAATCGCTGACTTTGAATAGCCAACAAAAGGGCAAATACAAGGCAATAAAAAGGGTTTTATTGCAAAACTTCAAAAATCCGTAGACAGTTGTAGGAATGTCAAAATGAGATGAAATTTTGACCATAGGTTCAAAATAATGTGTAGAATATCTAGAAAATGTTTGAGATCCAAATGATGAAGTTTGATGGATCAATTTGATTCTTTGGACAAAGTGATGAATAAATCAAATTTGTGGGTTATAATGTATATAAAATCCACATTGGTCACCATATTTCGAATTTGAGTATCAATATTGATTTATAAGCCAAGAGAAATAATATGGAACCAAGAGTGAGTATAATTGGGGGAAAATAGTAATTACTTCATTATGATGCTAAAATCCACTTTGTTACATCCTTCCCTCCTTAAAAAGGAATTTTGTCCCCAAAATTCAAAAACAAATCCTCAAAATTAGGATTTTCAAAAGCCAGACCATATCCTCAAATACTAGTCTATACTCAACTATATAATCAAAATCATGACCTCAAAATTCAGGTAGTCCAAAAATCATAATTGGGATTCCATGTTCTATATCATAACTAATTTGGTACCAACATCGTTTCATCATCGAGCAATTGAGTATCAAGGTCAATGCATATATTGTTCAAAGTCATCATATGAGTCACAAATACGGAAAGCATCATGTTCATTACAATTTGGAGAGATCATATTTTAGGTCAAACAAATAGAGTTCTTGAATCATGTTTACAAGGTGACTTTCAATCCCAATATCTCAGGGTCCTAGCTTCTACATTGGCCTAGGTGGGGTTATATATCCATGATTTGAGATTTCATATTTCAACATTTTGAGACAACATCATACTTTTAATATCATGATTTTGAGCTCAAAATCAATGAGAGGTCCCACCCTAGTCCTAATGAGAACTAAACCCTAAGTCATAAATCGAGAGAGTCAAAATAGTCATCATTTCAAAATTTTCAGGATTTGGGATTTTGAAGTCATTAGTCATATATCAAAGGTGATCTCAAGATCCACATGATTAATCATTATCATGTTTCAAGATTTTGTGCATCAATATCAAGAGTTGAATTTTAGACTTCAAGATCATATGTAGAAATATTCCAAAGCTAGGTTTTGAATTCCTATTTAGACCTTGGGGGAGATAACTCATCGATACTCAATTTTGAGAAACAATATTCAAGCAATATTCGAGAAACATATCAAGATTTCATTATCATGGTATCCAAGTTTGATGAATGATCTAGAGCTAGGTCTATCTAGGAAGTAAACCACAAGCTATAGTTAACACTGTCATACATCAAGGTCATTATCAAATCAATATTGAAGATTGACTATCAACATTGGGTTTAACCTAATAGGCTTAGGTCTCAGGTGAAAGGGGATACCTTTCCACACTCTAAATAAGTAACAAGATGAAAATTTAGAGGTTGTCATAATAGGGATGTGACCTAGGTTAGAGGAGTCATGAGTCAACTACCACCCTAATCTAGCACATTACTAACATTAGTTATTTTCCATTAAGTTTATTCAAATAGAGAGAGTATCAATGATTAAATCATATTCCATAAGGTCGTGAGATCAAAATTCAAGATCATAACAGGGAAATAATGTCAAGATTTGCATTCCTTTTTCCTTTCATGATCAAGGTAGTGATATAATTTGGAAATCAAGGATTTGAGTTTGGCATTCGAGGATTAGAGCATTATAGTGCAAAATCTAGGCCCATAATCATCATATAAAAATTGAGATTGCAAAAGGCATCAATAGTCAATAGGAAAACCACTTTTTGCATCATAGTCTTACATCATTATTTTGTGAGACTTAGGCTTAGTTACTTGATGGCATAATCATGATGGGCATCAAATAGGGAAAACGTTTAATGAACTTTGTTTGAGGTTTAATCAATAATAGGGCAACATGGACATTAATCAAATTGAGACCTAATAAGTAATGAGGTGTAAGATATAAGTCATCCTCATTTCACCAAATCAAAATTTACCTAAACATATAAGGCATGTAGTCTAGTTTTAATTAAATTGAGTTTTCATGATATTAGGGTCATAATGGGTATTTGATTTCAAAATTTATTTTAATTGATGAAAAATTGAGTTTTCAAATTAAGTTCAAATCATGGTATCAACTTTCAAAATTTAATGATATTCATTTTTCCCATGCATAAGCTACCCATAATCAAGACATCATGTGGTAAAAGGTCACAAGAAAGGTCCACATGAGGGGATAAGATGACTACCTAATATTCGTCTACATGGGTGGCTTAGGATAGTCCTTAAAGAAGATATGAGATGCTAGAAGACTCTTTAGGGTTTCATAAGAGAACCTTTAGGTCTAGTTCTGGATCAATTAAGGCTAGGTAGAGCGGGGCTCTCATCCACCGTGAAGACAGATAGGAGAAATTATGCCAAGACCCGGACCCTAGATACCTCAATTTTCACCATTACGAATCTTTAGGGTTTCTTGGGTATAACAGACTTGAGAAATTATTTACTTAAAGTATATGGGAGTGTGTAAGATTTGATACCAATTGTCACAAAACCATTCTTACCCCAATCCCAATCCTACTTTCTAGACAGTAGTACAAGGATTGAAGCACCCATCCTTGAGTGGCCTGATGGATCTAACACACTATCATATATAATAAGAAATAAAAACTCAAAAACAAGGAAATTTAAAGAACAACTAACCCAATATAGGAGATATTTGTAGATCTGGAGTATATGAGTGTGGAAACAATATAGTAAATATTCCAATGTTTGCCTAGAATCAAGAAAATCAAGATAGAATGTCAATGCAATTACAGGATATGCTATGTAAAAACAAGTAAAATGGTTTATAACAAAAATTAGTGTACTTGGAAGGACTTATATTTCAAAATTATAATGGGAAATTTGCAAAACCCAAAATTTATTTGACAACTTTTTCAAACGATTCGATTTTTATTACAATTTCCCATTATATTGTAAATAATAAGCATGATTGTATATTTTGTGTGACTCTATTACCCCAACATGATGGGGAGGTCAGTAGGATCCTTCTCACCATAGGAGATAGGAGGTCAATGTACAAGTCAACCTCTGAATGAGGGGTTGCTTGCACTAATTGTCAACATTATCAACATCATCAACATCATTATCAATATACAAATTGTCGTAATGGGCATGTCATTTTTCTTTTCCAATTTGTCTCAAAATATAATATAATAAATATGAAATCCTAATCAATAGGGAATAGTAGCTCAACCAAGTATATAGCCAAGTACACAATCAAGAGATACATAAAAAGTATCGTCATTACAACCAAAGAGGAGGTATAATAGCGTACCTTTCATTGAGGATTTTGAGTATGATCAATATCTGAGTCAATAGGTCAACCCTTCGAGATAGATTCTAAATCATCAAGATTGGATCAATTGTTAAGATCATGATGTTCAAAATATCATATTTCAATATTCGAGATTAGGGTTACACTTTTTTTATGTCAACCTTAGGGTTGAGTCATTCACTTATAATCAAGCCAATATGTCAATATGTCCAACATTATTTCAAGTGTCAAGTATTTTCTAGTGTGAATGACTTACCTCAGTTCTCTAGGATCATATGTGTTAACCCAATAATTTCATCAATATTCAAGTCATCATCACATTCCTAGGTCATCATCATGATACTTAGCATAATAGGAATTTAAGATTAGTTTGATTAGAGCAGAGTCGTGAATCATACACTTGATCAAGGTTTTCATAAGATTTAGATCCATTATCAGAAGATTAAGGTTAATCCTTAGTTCAATGTGCATGATTCACATTCTAGGAGAGACAAGTTACAAGATCAGATCTAAACTCATATTTAGTCAAGTTTGGTTTCAAGATGATCATTATAGTCAGAATTAGGGTTTTTTTTAAGGATTAATCATCATTAATGAGCCATTAGATAAAATAAATAAGTAATAAGTCAAATATAGGGATATCAATGAAAAAAATTTAGAATTTGGTCTCAAAAGTATTTTTAAACAATCCATTGTATTTTTCTGATTAAAATGGACTACTTATTCGTATTTTTTGGATTATGGGTGCATTTTCTATGATTTAACAAAGTTCTTGCTATTTAGAAGATTATTGGTCAGAGATGGAGCAAAAATACCTTGAAAGAAAAATTCAGGGCCTTTGGATTGCTAGATCGGACGACTGAGATTGCTCAACACAGACGCATGGCATCTTGCTAGCTGAGACACGCCAGTTCGATCCAATTGCCCCCCCTAGGATCGGTTGGTTTCCCTTCTGGACCGACCGGTCTGGGACTCTCTTGCTCACATTCTGTTCCTCATGAGTCCCAAAATGAGGAGTAGCGTCACCTGCATGGAGGACAGCTAGGGGCAGGAGAGGCCGATGGAGGTTGTAAGCATGCCATCTATGATCATTGTAGCTTCGCGAGTTGGGTGGCAGCGGTGGATTGAGGTGAGATGGTGAGGAAAGCAGACGCCCAGAGGGGCCTATGCTACGGCGCTACTATGACAGCAGGAGGTGGAGAGGAGAAATTGGTCAGTCAGGGATGAGGGATTGAGCAAGGGCATGGCTCTGAGTATGGTGAGGTGATGCAAACCTAAGGGGCCCTTTTTATACTGTTGGGGTGGGGTTTAGGACTTGATCAAGATTTGAAAATGGCCATGGCCGCTGAAGTGAGAGGGGAGAGCATAGAGCTCATTTTGGAAGATGGAGAGAGCAATAAAGGTGGTAAAATTAGGGCTAGTTGTGTCCAAAATCATGAGAGGAAGATTTCCATTTGCTTAGATTTTCAAACCATTGTCGTGAGCGGGAGATTGGCCATTAAGACTGCCTTGTCTCCTCTCCACAATTAGTGGGAGGTAGGAGATGACTCCCTGACCACTCAATTAGCTCAGTAATCTACGGGAGCTTGATCTAAGGGTCAGGGTCCCTCCCTTCAAGTAAACCCCAGATCACTGACTTGGAATAGCCAACAAAAGGGCATATAAAAGGCAATAAAAAGGGTTTTTAGATGCAAAACTTCAAAAATTTGTAGATAGTTGTGGGAATGTCCAAATGAGATGAAATTTGGACCATAGGTTCAAAATAATTTTGAGAATATCTAGAAAATGTTTGAGAACCAAATGATGAAATATAATTGATCAATTTGATTATTTGGACAAAGTGATTAATTAATCAAATTTGTGGGTTATAATGTGTATCAAATCCACATTCGTCACCATGTTTCTAATGTGAGTATCAATATTGATTTATAAGCCAAGAGAAATAATATAGGACAAAGAGTGAGTATAATCAGGGAAAAATAGTAATTACTCCATTATGATGCTAGAATCCACTGTCACAGGAATAGATAATTATCTTGATCAAGAGAGAAGTAATTTGGGAGGATTGACAAGAAAAGTCTATTTTTCACACATGAGAGGAAAAGGAAGAATATCATAACTAACTAAGGTGGGTGTGATAGAGTCATAAATAGTAATGAAACATAATTATTTCTTGCCCAACAGGAAAAAAAGAACAAATGAGTGACAAAAAACATGTTCTGAAGATAGTAGTACACATATAGTAAACCCAAAATTGTTCCCTTACTTATCAATCAAACCCCAATTTGTTTGTCATGTTTTTAGTGAGAATTTGTAGCAATTAATTGAATAAAAAAAATAATTAACTTGATAAATCAATCACTTACATTTAGATTTTTACTGACTTGAATCTGATGCCTTATTTTCTTAACTAAAATTTGATTTTTTTAATAGTTTATAAGGAGAGAATTAATTACTAAAAGTTTTTTCCCACAATGCAAAAGCTTTTTTGTAGTTCATTTCTATTTTATTTATATAAAAATATTGAAATTATGGTGTCAAGTTAATTTTTTTTCTTAACCTAAAAAAATAAATTTGTTACTCGTTCTTATGCAAAGACATTTTTGTATTTTTTTCTTTTAGTATATGTTGAATAGAATTAAATAAAAATAATATTGTAATAAAAATTAAATGAAAAACATTATTATAAAAATAAAATCAAAAACAAGTTTTTAGGAGATACTTGGGTGTCCAAGGACTTATGCATAAAAATTAGGATAGTTGGGCCTAGGGATATTTGATGGTTTTGTAAGTTCTCATTTTGAATGTTACGCAACATGGATGTATATTTATTCCACTGTTAATTAAAATCCTACCTCAATCTTTAAAAGAAAAGCAAATTATATCAATTTTCTTAAAATAAAATTATAAGAATTAAATTATAATCAATGTAATGCAAAAATGCAACACTCCCTCTCTCGGGCATCATTCTCGGACACATGATGCCCTCTCTTATCCCATCTTGACTTGTCCCCAACTGCCAACCGACCACCCCGACTCCTTCGCTAATACGACAGACTCAGTCTCCTCCATTCCCAGATTTCTTGCACATGCAGCCGGATCATGTTCTCACCATCTATCTCATACTAATGGAATCCTCACCTATCTCTCTTCTACTTTCCTTCTTCATCTTTCTCTATACAAGGGATTTCCTGCCCTGGGCTAATTTTGTTTCCCTTTTCTATTCATCTTCCACAATCTCAATTGTGGCTTGCTTGGTGGAAAATTCAAGTATTGTCGTCGGTACCGACCTACACTAAGGAGGAAAAGGCTTTTTCCTTGTAGCTTTCATGATGATGGTTGTCACAGTCCAGCTCACAAGGTTTCCAGTCGTGAGGACTAAATCCTTGGAATTCCAGTCAAAGTTGTTGGTTAGTCTAAGACATGTCAAGCATCTCTAGAGGGTCCCCGTCGTCTTTTTTGTTCGTGGTAGGGGTGGAAGATCTGTAGGTTCCAGATTCCTCATACAGCTCCTCTAGCCTTATGAAGGCCTCCAAGAACTCGTTGGCGGTGAGGTCAGATAAGAGTTTAATGCCTTTGTTTGCAGTTGGATCTAGCATCAAGTTCTCATCGGTGTAGAGGACGATCTGGGCAAACACTCTGAGGCATTCTAGCCTCGATGTGTGCATATCAAGTGTGCTAACTATTGGATCTACAGCTCTAATGGGGGTGAATAGAGCTTCAAAATTCTCACAAAAGAGCAGTTAGACCTTCAAATTATGTCATTCAAAACCAATAACTTAAGATCAATTTTAAGTCCTAACTAAGAAAGCATGGCAAGGATGAGAGAAATTCAAACATGCACTTAGACAAGGTGGTTTAGAGTGATTCCACTCTCCAAACTAGGAGAGAGTCAATACACTACATAGAGAGGTCAACCTCTTGGACTTTGCATTATGTGTATACTTATATTCATTCATAAGAGGTACAAGGAGACCACCATAGATGCAAGAACTTACCTATTCAATAGAAGAGTCCTCCACCTACACAAGGACTTACCCACTTGAACAAGATGTCCTCAGACATCAATAATGACTTACCCATACTTTCATCAAGTCTTTAGCCATGAAAGAATTTTCTCACTCTACTTGAATCTTTTCCTTGCCCTTCTCCTTCACTTGGAGAATATCTTCACCTCTTCTTCAACCTCGACAAAGTACAACATCAACTTATCCTTCGTTCGGAGTAGCTTGCTTCAACATTTTCTTCTTTGAGAAAGGGTGTTGGGAAGATGGAGTGGAATGAGAGATTTATAAGAACATGAAGGTACCTCTCTTACAACTACCCTAACTCACTCAAAATCATGAAATTCTTTGTAAATGAGAGAGACAAAGGGGCTCAAGGAGTTGCAACGCACTCAACTCTGGCAAGGACATAGAATAAAATGAATGAGAAAACCTAGAGTAAACTCCAAGGGGTCACATTTATAGATGGGGGTGTTCCCTTGAGTGTGGGATCACTTAAGGGAGAAATATAGTCATTTTCCAAGTTACAACGGATCTACTCTAGCTCAAAACAACTCGCAAATGGTTATAATCACTTTTTCTGTGTTTTCCATATAGTACATTCGTTCGAGTTTCAATAAAGGTAACTCAACTGATCCACTAAGTTACAAAGCAAAATTTCAAACAATTGGTTGAGTTTGTTATAGTAAACTCGACGGATGAGTCAAAATTAGTTTTACTTATTTGATCGGTTGGTCAAGTTCTATGAGTGTGCAACTCGACCGATTGGTCATCTGAAGAAAATCCATCATTGGATCAGTTGAGTTTCCAGTTCGACCAACAAATAGAATGTGAAGAATTTTTTAGTTTAACTTTTGAGTGATCAAATGTTTGAATTAAGTGTCCCTGATTATTTCTCATCTTCGTTACAAGTCATATTATCAATACAAGTAATTACAAAAATCAGCTAAGGTAATTTGGAGTGATTTCCCAAAATGTGCACTTACATTGCTTTTGACTTGAACTTGAACAAGCTAGGGCTTGTGTAGTTTGAACGTGTTCATGTACCTAAAGCCTAAAATCAATATCGAACAAACATATTAGATACATAGGAATGGAATGGTTAAGTCATTATCAAAATATGGGCATTGTATAACTCTTAAGTTTACATTCTCCACCTTTTTGATAATGACAAACCATTCCTCAATCATATTGAAAAGGATATGTAAAGTTATACCTTTACCTTGTGAATTGTAGGGGATTTCATGATTTGAACAATGTGAATAGCTTCCCCGTCAATCTATGATTACTCTTACCAGCATAGTTAGTCTATCTACACAAAGCAATATGACATATATACTATATGGTCCTTTAGAAAGTCACATGGTAAAGCATATAATGAACATGAAAAGGATCACATAGAAGTAAAAGGAATATGGTTGAGATTCAAACCATTTAACTTCTCTCCCCATTTTGACATTATCCAAAAGGAAGGGGGTAGAAGAGCACAGAAATAGGTCTTCTCCAGGCATACACCAAACAGAGACAAGAGAAACAAACAATATAAGTCATAATTAAAATAGGGTAAACTTAGCACCAACACATGAGATATAGTAAATCAAAGAGTAAGTGTACAAAGGATTAAGATTACAACTCAGATAGCATGTCCTCAAATACAACTATAGCCTAAAATGATGATAACATGATGATAAATAGTACAACTCAGAAAATGTGCCCGGATATTTTTAGTACAAAATAGCCTAGAGAGATATATATGATCAACAACTAGACTAAAAAAAATCTAAACATCTAGGTCATCTATGTCCACATCATCAACAACATCATCAAGATCAGCATCTGAGGCCTCTGGCTCATAGTCATCATCTCTGGATGAAGGAGCAACAACATCACCTTCATCACCAGCGAAGCCACATCAGAATCATCATCACCACCATCATCCTCAAAAGCCTCCTCATTAGTAGCAGAAGCTTCCTCATCGGCCTAATCTACCATCTCCTCATTGGTAGAGAATTTGAATCCACGACCGAGCCAACAGGCATTCTGCTTAGCCCAAGACATGCCAAGAGCATGGAGATCATTGGAATGAGGGAAAGAAGGAGAAGAACTACCAAGGCTGGCAAGCATGGTGGATAAATGGCTAGCATGAAGAGGCATCACTCCAGGGGTAGGTCCACCAATAGTAGAGGGTGTATCAGTGGAAGCCGCAAGTGGAGAGGTTGGTTAAAAGTGATCATATGCATAGGATGCATAGTCACCTCTTTGGTATGCTTGGTATGTTGGATAAGGGTGTGTACATGACAAGTTCATGTTGGACATGATGGCACAGAGGTCCTCATGCATGTGCTCCTAAACCTGAAGGTTATACACCTGTTGATGCATCATGTCACCCATGAGGGTTTCATTTGATACATGGAATGAGGCGTGGGAAGGTATGAGAAGATGAGGTAGTGGAGGTGCACAGGTGGAGGTAGAGGTATAGGTTCTGAGTATGTAGAGGAAGGAAAAGGCACAAACTTTTGAAGTGTGGTCTCACTGATGCAAACTCCTTTCTGGTCTGGTTTTTAGTGAAGGTCATAGACAAGATATTTTTCCAGTGACAGCTTGAAAAAGGCCATAGATTAGGGAAGGGTATGGTGGATGGGCGTCGCATGTGTTATTTCCAATGTGAAAGAAGATCATATGGTGGAGGACATAATGAGCCCATTTGACTTCGATGTTCTTCATGAGACAAAACATAATCACCGCAATGTTCTTCATGAGACAAAACATAATCACCGAAATGTTAAGTATAATTTCAGTCGGATTTTTCTTCGGATGAATATTGCAGTTAACAACTAGGGTGAGTATGCGGTTCTTATGGTCTAAAGCACAGGAGGGAAGGGAACACTTCTTCCTATAGGGAAACTGATGTTTCTTCAGGTATTTATGAATATCATGGAGAGTGAGTTCATATTTCTTGTAGAAGGCCCCAGGGTCAACTAGGTCAAAATACTCAGGTAGTCCTTCCTCCAGGTATCGGTCACCTCAATAACCCAGAAGAAGATGTTCAGGGTATCCTCAGAGACTTGGATTTCTTCATAGCGATCATGGAAGCGAGGACTACTTGAGCATTAGGCGGGGGTATGAATGTGTCATAATTCCATTGCAAGTTAGCATATAATTCATGAATGACTTTCATGGTTGTGATGGAATTGTTGTAGAATGCACGTTCGAAACTCAAGGTAGAGAGGTGGTGATCATATAGCAACTCAACTACTTGATCAATGACCCTTTGTCAATGAGGGGTTGGCTCAAAAAAGGCACAAAAAGGAAAAAGATTCCTAGGAAGGAGCCCCTTATACCTATTGATAGCCTCATTGGAGACAAAGATGATATCATCAAAGGGTATGAGATGTGAGTTGGAAGAGGATGATGGTGCTCTAGATGGGGCCACTCTCTTTCTCCTATTGGATATTGTGGAGATGAAAATAATGGATGGAAAGAGCAAAAACAAGGAAAACACCACCACAAACTATCTACACACCTAGGGTTGATGGGAAAGTGGTCAAGGAAGGTTGATATAGGTTGAACTAGGACTAGGGAGACGAAGGTTGGGGCTAGGGTTGAGAGTTTGAGGAAGCTAGAGGTTGGATCGATCTATTTTTAACTAGTTGAGAGGGATAAAAGACTAGCTGACCCAAACTTATGTTTGATCCAGCCGAACATTAGTTGAGTTCTATGACAAAGAAACTCGATTGATCGGCTCTTGAAAAAACCTCTTGGCCACTGATCGGTCGAGTTGGCAACTCGACCGATGGTCCTTCTGAACCAACATAAGACATATTAATTTGTATCCATTAGAGTGTTAATTAAATTTATTTTTCAAGTCCATTTGGCATTTTGAACATAGTTAGGCACATATCACTCATCATTATGTAATATTTTGTGATAAAACAAGTGTTTGCAAAAAATACCCAAAACAAAGAGAAAAGCAAGGAAAAAATAACATGAAAAATTGATTTTTAGCATATTAGCAAGAAATGATGATCAAAACATATGAAAAACGTATATGATAGCTGACACCTATATAGAAGGCATATTAGATTCATTCAAAGAAGTTATGAGCAATTTATATCTCATAAAATTAAATTTCTCTCTAGCTAGAGGTTTAGTGAAAATGTCTACCAACTAATTTGCAGTGTCCACATGTGTGATATAGATATCATTTTTGGCAATGTGATCATGAAGAAAAGGATGATGAATCTGTATGTTTTTAGCTCTACTATGCAAGATAAGATTATATGACAAGTAGTTTCATTATTATTATCATAATATATAGGAGAAGCATCAAAATGAATGTTAAAGTCTTAGAGTATTTGCTTCATCCATAGGACCTGGGCACAACAACTCCCAATTGCAATGTATTCATCCTTGGTGGTTGATAATGCCAATGTGCTCTATTTCTTGGAGAACCAAGGCACCAAGCATGGTCCTAGGCAAAAGCAAGTGCCACTTGTGAACTTTCTATCAATCAAGTGTCCCGCATAATCCACATCACTATAAGCCATAAGAGTAAAGTACCTTGAGATGGTATACCATAGACCAAAATGTGTAGTTTTGGATAAGTACCTTAAAATCCTCTTAACAGCTATAAGATGTGATTTCTTAGGATTTAATTGAAAGGGAGTACACAAGCCAACACTAAACAATATATCAGGTCTAGTGGCAGTTAAGTAAAGTAAACTTCCTATAATACCGCTATAGAGATTCTCATCTACCTTCTCACCTTATTCATCTTTATCATGTTTGGCGGTGTTTGACATGGGTGTGTCTATCAGCATGGTGTTCTCCATCCCAAAGCGCTTAAGTAGCTCACTTGTGTACTTGCCTTGTTTGACGAAGTTCTCCTCTTTCGTTTGCTTGATTTGAAAGTCGAGGAAGAATGTGAGCTCACCCATCATACTCATCTCAATTTCACTATGCATAAGATCACTAAATTCTTTGCAAAGATCAAGGTTATTTCCACCAAAAATGATATCATCAACATATATTTGAATGATAAGAAATTTGTTAGAAGTGTTCTTTAGAAACAAGGGAGAATCTACTTTTCACATGATATACCTACAATCTAACAAAAAGTTATTTAATTTCTCATACCAAGCTCTAGGTTCTTGTTTGAGTCCATAGAGGGCTTTTGCAACAAATAAACATGGTTAGGTAAATTATCTAGTTCAAAGCCAGGGGGTTATGCAACATACACTTCCTCCTCAATTGTACCATTAAAAAATGCACTTTTATCATCCATTTGGTAAAGAAGAAAGTTTTGTAACTGGAAAAAGCAAGCAACATACAAATGGACTCAAGTCTAGCTACATGTGTACTTTTTTGTCAAAATCTATACATTCTTGTTGATTGTAGCCTTGAGCCACTAACCTTGCTTTGTTCCTTACCACTTTGCCGCTTTCATCTAGATTGTTGTGGTAGACCCACATGGTGCCAATGATCTTTCTATCACTTGGTCTTGGCACTAGGATCCATACTTTGTTCTTTTCAAATTTCCCCAACTCTTCTTGCATGGCTAGGATCTGTTCATCATTTCCAAAGGTTTCTTTGACATTATTTGGCTCGAGCTATGAGATGAAGGCGATGTTGGCTTGTTCTTTGTTGAGTGCAGCCTGTGTCTTCACTCTTTCAAATGGATCACCCAAAATCAACTCTTTTGCACAATTATATACAAATTGGGGAGTTGAATACTTCTTTTATTCATCTTTCTCTTCTTCTGGAATGACCACCTCTTTTTCATTTTGGGTGATGTTGTGTTATTTTAGATTAGAGAATACTTCACCTGAAACATCATCATTTAGAACAATGTATTTGGGAATAGAGGGGTTAGTTTCATTAAACTTAACACTTATAGATCCTTCTACTTCAGCAAGATCAACGTAAAATACTCTATGGAGGATGACAATCTCAGGAGGTGCCACTTCCATGAATGCTTGGACAAACTTAGAGACATGATCCAGAGATGGTCAGGTTCTAAAATTTCTATGGCTAGTCATCTTGTTCTTATCAAGCATTGTGCTATGGGCTTGATTGGCTACTAGCTACATATTGGTGACATTCCTCAAGTTGTTCTATGTAGAATGGAGTTGCTACTTTCATATTTCTTATGGGGAAGTTCAATGCATCCTTCTTGTTGGGCATGACTTGCCTACCCACTTTGTGAAGGAGGTCTTGGTTTAAAGAGGCTTGATGAGCTTGCTGATTTCTATACTGTATGTCGTATTAAAAGGTTCACTCAAGTTCAACGCATATGGAGCTCATGGATTTCTTGTAGGTATGGAAATTCCTTGACTACTATCTCCAAGAATAGCTCTACTTGTCATAGGTGAATGACTACTCTTTGGCCTTCCTTCTCTTTGTGGGATGGCTAGGATCTTTGGGATAACACCAGGCAAAAGTGTCCTATTGATAAAGCTTATGGTAATCTTTGGTTATCTAAGCATTATCCTAGATGGAGTCTCACTACATTCAGAGCTCTCATTGATGTCCTTCCTACTTTGGAAAATATCAGCTCCTGGTCTGGGTTCCTGTCGTTGCATGATTGTTGTGTGGCCAACATAATGACTCGGTTGCTCATCTCTTCGGGAGCTACAAATATTGGAAGTATATATGGGGTCGAGCTCAGCTTAAGCTCAGCATCAGATCCTCTTCTTCTCTTTATGGCTGCCCACAGATCTTCGTAACGTGTCTAAATACTCCAGAATCATAGAGCTTTGGGCCATCACTGGGGCTGTCCACTTCATTTGGGAGGAACATAACAAAAGGTTGCATAATGGTGGCGCTTCTGACTTTGTTGGCATCTTCAACCATCTTGCTTTAGAGATCAAGAGAATTTATTCCACATTTAAAACTTGTCTTGTTATCTCTCCTATGATAGCTAGGAATTGGGATCTGTTGTAACCAATTCCTAGGAGTTTGTAGTCACATGTAAGGGTGTGGCTTGTAACTTTGTCCCCCCTTTCCTGGGGATTTTAGGAATATACATACCAATTTTCCAAAAAAAAACATAAAATACTCTATAAGCCTTGTAAGTAGTACTCCAGCCAAGAAAGAAAGCCTTGTAAGATTTCATATCAAACTTGTCGAGAAAATCTTTCATATTCAAAACGAAACAAGGACATTTAAAAACATGAAAATACTCGGTGGAAAGCTTCCTACCACCCCATAGCTGATAGGAGGTTTTCTTTAAAGAAGGATGTGTAAAAACATAGTTTCTCACAAAACATGAGATACTCACGGCTTCAGCCCAAAACTTCTTTAGAGTGTCATACTCTAAAAGCATGGTCCTAGACATCTCCTATAGTGACCTATTCTTCCTTTTTACAACCCCATTTTGTTGAGGTGTTTGAGGTGAACAAAAGTTTTGAGCATACCCAAATTCCTCCCAAAAGCATTCAAAAAGATCATTTTCAAATTCTCCCCCATGAATACTACATATGTAAATGATTCAACAAGAAGCTTCATTGTCAACTCATTTGCAAAAACTAGATAAAACATCAAGTGTATCACTAGTGGAAAGGAGAAAGATGGTCCAAGTATATCTAGAGAAATCATCGACAATAACAAGGCAATACTTGGAACCATGAAGTGATGGAGTTCTCATTGGTCCAAATAGATCAATGTGAAGAAGTTTAAGAGCTCTCTTGATACTAATGACGCCATTAGATTTGAAGGAGGACTTGGTTTGCTTTCCTTGGGTACAAGGTTTGAATTCCTCATCCTTTTTAAAATCCAATTTGGGAAGTCCCTTAACCAAGTTCTTTTTTGCTCAACTTCTTCAATAAATGCATATTTGCATGACCAAGCTGACAATGCCAATGAGAAATATCATTCAAATTGACTACTAGACATCTACCAACAATAGGATTAATAGATTCAAGTATAACTACATAAATATTAACACTTCTAGTTCCCTTATATATGATTTGATAGGTGAGGGAATCTAGAATCAAGCATTTAAAAGTAGTAAATAGAACAAGGTAACCCCTTTATTACATAATTGACTTACACTTATTAAATTGTGATTTAGGCCTTCCATAAAAAGAACATTATTGATACACACAGATTAACCTACATCACCCTCACCTTTAACCTTACCTTTCTTTTTGTCCCCAAAGGTAACCGAACCTCCTTTCTTCTTAGTGAAGTTGTTGAAATGGCTTATATTACCTATCATGTGCTTAGGGCAGCAATTATCAACAATCAATCTACCTTTTTTTGTAAGAAAGGAGACTTTCAGTTCCCAACTCAAACTCTAGTATCTGAAGTTAGCTTAGGGACCCATTTCATCTTTGGGTTGGTCCCCTTAGTCTTTTAAGGGAAATAAGTAGAGTAATGATCATCACACTTTCAATGAGAACAAATCATAGGGTTCTTAGTGCCAAAAGACTCTCCAATGAAAAAAGGAGGTTTCCTTCCTCTTTTTCATACCTTTGGTTTTTTTCTTTCCCTTAGGTGATCCCCATACAAATCCCAAATCACTAGTACAATTGTTTTTGGTAGAATGGTCAAGGATTTCATTTAGGGAGTTCTTCCCTTTAAGGAATTTCTATAGAGAGGCTCTAAGTATGTGATTGTCATCATTAAGAGATATGATAGTCGAAGACAAACTAGAAAGATCATATCTATCATGAACAAGGTCGACCTCTAAATAGAGGGCTTTAGTAAAAAAAAATCTTTCTTAAGAGAAATAGAAGCAATATCATTACTAGGCGGGATAGGCCTAGAAGATAAATCATTCACTTGACCAAGCAAGTTAGCATTTACAGATTTAAGAACTTTAATTTCCTTAAGATAAACATCCCTCTCATCCCTACGAGCATCAACCGTGAGCTTAAATTTAGCATTTTCAATTTTAAGAGTTTCAAGATCATTTAGGAACTTTTTGTTATCTTCCTTAAGAGTTTCAATGTTGTTAAGGTAAAATCCATTATCTAATTTAACTCCATTGTATTGGAACTCAAGATCAAGATATTGGCCTTGCAAATTATCAATGCTCTCATGATGAGTCTTCCCATTAAGCTCAAGAATTTTAAGTTTAGCATAAAAATCATCAATAATTTTCCTAACCTTTTTCTTTTTAAATTTACATTTAGTAAAAGAAGAATGGGTAGAAACAAGCATATCAATAAGAGTTTCCTTAGATAAATCATGCAATATTACCTCACTTGCCTCATCAATTTCTTCACTAGTATAGGTCATGAGTGCAAGGTGGCACTCTCCATCTTCTTTGGATCTAGAGACACTTGAGGATGATTCCTCATAAGCTACATGAGTTGCATTCTTGTGTCTTTTCTCCTTATTTTCCTTCCTCTTGTACTTTCTCTCCTTCTTGTACTCTTCCTCAATCTTTTAGTTTCCATTATGGTGTGACTTTCTTGATTTGGGACATTCACTCTTGTACTATGCCTTTTGTCCACACTTGTAGCATCTAGGAGTAGAGGAGGAGAATTGCTTTCCCTTGATGTGCTTTCCCTTGGTGTAGTTGGCTTCACACTCACTAGGGCCATCATCTTCACTAGAGTAGGAGGGAGATGTCTAAAAAGCAAGTTGTTGTTGAAGGATGACAACCTCCACTTGTGCTTTGAAAGCACTATCTTTGTTCTTCTTGGCTTCCTTCTCTTCTTGCTTGGCTTCTCCTTCTTGCTTGTCAAGCCTTGGCTCATGAGCTTGGAGGTTGCCAATGATCTCTTCAATTGGGATGTCACCAAGGATCATCACTTCTTCAATGGAGGTCTCTTTTGACTCCCATCTCTTTAGTAGAGTCCTCAAGATCTTGGAGTTGAGTACACCTCTATCCAAATTTTTGCCCAAATAAACTACGCCATTGATGATCACATTGAGCCTAGAGTATATCTCCATGATCTCTGCTTTCTTTCCCATCTTGAAGTTCTCTAGAAGGTTGTTCAACATGTATATCTTAGCCTCCTTGACTTGCTTTGTGCCATCATAGGTAATTCACAACTTATCCAAAATCTCAAAGGAAGTATCCCAAGATTTGATGCAGCTAAACTCTGTTGGGGTAAGAGTTGCATAGAGAATGCTTATGGCTTTGGCATTGAGATGGAATTTTGTAGAGTAGCTTCATTCCATGTTGAATCAGCTCCAGTTGGCTCCTTGTATGGTGTGACCATCACCTTACACATGTCAAAATTCATCCCTTGGATGTAGAACTACATACGCCTCTACAAATAGATGAAGTTGGTATCATTGAATACTAGAGGATGCGTGGAGAAGACTCCCTCTAGGTTGAGTGAACCAAGTAGGTTTTTTCCCATCTTCTTGTTAGAGAAGATCCTTGGCTCTGAAACCACTATCTAGATCTAGGGTTGTAGAGGGAGGTGAATAGAGCTTCAAAATTCTCACAAGATAAGTTAGACGTTCAAATTATATCAATCAAAACCAATAGATTAAGAGCAATTTGAAGTCCTAACTAAACAAACATAGCAAGGATGAGAGAAATTGAAACACACACTTGGACAAGGTGGTTTAGAGTGGTTCCACACTCCAAACTAGGAGAGAGTAAATCCACTACCTAGAAAGGTCAACCTCTAAGACTTTGCAATCCATGTATACTTATATTCATTTATAAGAGATACAAGGAGACCACCATACTGTTGGATAAATTGGACATTATAATAAATCCCTTTGTTTCGATGATGACAAACATTTCATTCTTGTTGATCTAACGTGCTACTTGAGTGTTACAGGAATAAAGTGGATGACAAAGCTCTAGGGAAACTATACGCTTGAATGATTTTGTAAAAGTAATACAATGTAATCAATTGTAAACTTGTACAAATAGATAATGTACAAGTACTTAGATCTCATGTAAATCAAGCATTAGATCTTCCCTAGCCAATCACCACACTTAGTTAGGTCATCCCTTTCAAATAGGTTCACAAATGCACACTCATACATTTACTTAGTGCCTAAATTGAAAGATTGAAACAGGGTCAATCTCGGTCGACCAAACTCATCGACCGAGACACTCTCGGTCGACAAACTTCTCGACCGAGAATGACCCAAGTAGCCGTTAGACACAACTGACAAAGTAGTTGGCAGTTGCAAATGAACGTTAATCCAGAGAGCCTCTCGGTCGACAAAACTTCGACCGAATAGGTATCTCGGTCGACAAATTGTCGACCGAGATGGTCTCTGACAGCAACTGCAGAATAAAGTAACTAGCCGTTACTAATGCAACCTAACTTATATCTAACGGCTAGTTAAGCACTTAGAAGCCCCTAGAAGTTGTCTAGAACGTCCTTAAGTATCCATAGGCCACTCCTATAAATAGGACATACCTTAGGACACCTAAAACATCTAAGCTATACTTGTGCTATACTTCAGCTTGAATACACACTTGCAATCTGTTTTAGAGCAATAGAGCAATTCCTACACTTGCCATTCATCCCTATTGCTCCCATTTCGTGTCCTATAGGCTAGTATCTCCTATCCACTACAATCACATTGTCATACACATTGTTTAGGAGATCTATACGCTTGATATAGGCAAATCAAGCCTTGTCCTTACAACGGTATTGTAATTTCTATTTTTCCTTCTTGTTCCTTTTATCCTTTGTACTCTCCTTGCTACTCCTAGGGTTGGAGGCTACGGATCGGAGAGGGTTGACTTCTCAGGTGGAGAAGGGGACTTCAAGCTACTTCAAGAAGGCTATCGCACGGGAAGCTACTTCAGAAGGCTGGTGCAACGGGAGTTGGTGCATCTACTTCAAGGGAAGGCTGCTTCAAGGTTGGGCGATTACTTCTAGGTGAAGGCTGCTTGAAGGGTTTGGGAAAAGAAATTGTATTTTTTGTAAAGTCCTTGCGAGGTAATAAAATAAATTTCTTTTCAAATCCCGGTTGGGTAAGCAACCGGGTAGTGGACTGACTTCCTTAGTATTTGCTAAGGTTGGAACCACTCTAAACCCTGTGTCTCCTTGTCCAATATTTTCATTGTGGTTGTTTGAGTTAAATTATTATTAAAATCATTATAAAACTCTATTCACCCCCCTCTAGTAGTTTTCAATTGGTATCAGAGCGAGGCTTCAAGGAACCCTAACTAGGTCTTGAAGAATGAAGGGTGGATGTGTCTACAACCGCAAGCAAAAGAAAAGAATGGACAAATCTTCAACAAGATGCGAGTGGTGCTTAGGAACAAGTCACACAACATCCAGTTGTCCATGGAGATCAAAGAAGGAAGATGAAAACAAAAATTGTCTTATTGCTACAACCAATGAAGAAGAAGAAGAAGAGGTAAGCCTTCTTGATTTATCAAAAGAAGAGCTAATTTCTAGTCTTGAAGAAACTCACAATAAATATATTGAGTGCAAGAAGAAATTAAAGAAATCTAGTAAAGCAAACGATGAGTTAAATACTAGACTTCTTGCTCTTACATCCGAAAATGAAGATTTATATGCTAAATTGAATACTCTTGGTTTTGAAAAAGATAGCATTGTTTCTGAAAACCGTACATTGAAATCATCTCTAAGTAGTAGTGATGTGAAGATTTTTACTCTAGAAACAAATTATGATCTTCTATATCAAGAAAAGGTTGAATTACTTGCAAAGTTAAATGATTTTCAAAAACAACCTGTTTTGTGTACACATCTAGATTATGATAATATAGTAAAAGAAAGGAATTCTTTATCATCTAATCTAGATCAAGCAAAACTAGATATTAAGAAAAGAATGGATGAGATCGCTAAGTTGCAACAAGAAGTTAGTAGGTTAAGCAACAATGGAATCCTTGATAGAATTTTGGATGATTCCTATCATCAAATTGGGAGAAGAGGACTAGGTTATAAGCCCAAAGGGAAATCTCATCAACAACCTAGTTGGAGAAAGACACGAGCACATCAAGCCACATTTGTACCAAAGAACAACCTAGAACAAAATCATAGAAAAAGACTTGAGGTTGATTCTATATGTTGCCATTACTGCTCACGTCTTGGACATTACTCTTTTTCATGCCCATACAAGAAAAAGAATGTTGAGTTAGTATGGGTTCTGAAACCCCCAAATTGAATTGATTAGACTAAGTTGAGATATGACCGAAGACTTTAAATTGCACATCCTTATGTCTATCTCAACTTAACATAAAGGGATAACAAAATGATTCAAGTAAATAAAATCTCTAACTTGAAAACTTATCTTAATTAAGGTCCTCAAAACTTAATTTTTTTTAATATGATTAGTTGAGATTTGATCTAAATATTACTTTGATATTCATATGTTTTATCTCAACTAAAACTGATTCTTAAACTGCATAATTGAATTAGACATAGTCTACATTTTTACTCGAAATCAATAAATAGTTCTGTAGGTAAAACAGAAACCTTGTCGGTCGAGAAATCGTCGACCGAGCTGTCAGTCGGTCGAGAAATCGTCGACCGAACTGGTCACTAATTTCAGTCTGCAGTGAAATTACTGAACAACTGATTGATCAATGGCTATCTATCTGTTGTTAATGACTGTTTTACAAAACAAGTTGAAGATCTTTTTGAATATAAATGACATCATTCTCTAAGTTGAAAATCAAGTTTAGAAATCCCTATTTTATAATGTTTTACATGATTTTCTTTAAAGCATCTATCTAGATAGAAATCATGTGTTATGACATTCAGTTTAAATGATTACAATCACTGTATTTCATGAAATTATCATTCTATTGGACATGCTTTCACTATTTCATCATTAAGCATGTTGTTGTGTTAACACAAATAGATAATGATAATTGCATGCGTGAGTCTTGATGATAAGTGTGACGTCCCCGGATTTTCTAAAACTTAATCTGATGTGTGACGTCCAAATTGAAACCCTCACCTTAGCGAGAATCCCAATTTAAACATCCCACACTAGGCTAAGAAGAAGAAAATCAGAGGAAGTCAGAAGGAAACATACATCAGATTAATATGATATGAAAACCCTAATGCATGGCTAAAGATAAGGAAGCAAATCTAACTTATGAGGCATGTTATGACATAACCTAAGCCTCTAAACCCTTGCTTGAACCTTTTAAGGAGTGCTTGTGCACCAAGATGGTTGTAGAACCCCCTGATAGTGCTTTGGATACATGGTTCTAGGTAACCTTTGTGGATGTGTTACACATAGAATAGTGCCTACATGTGGATGAAGGCAAGATAAAGTTTTCCCTGGAAGTATGAGTATAGTGTACTTTCGAGGATGAAAGTTCTTTTAAGATGTATATGATGTGACAAAGTGGTTTTTCTGGCTTAATTCTGAGGACGGAATTTCTTTTAAGGTGTGTAGGATGTGATGGAGTGGACTTTTGGAGTCCTTAATCATCCTATGATGAAAGTCAAATAATAAGGTTGAATAATATTAAGAGTTTCAAGTGTTTTAGTAAAGTTGAAATGTTGATCGAGATTTATATAATGATTAATATCTCTCTTTATATGCCTTCTTGAGGAATTTGATTGGTCACCGTAGTTGAGTTTTGACACCAAAGTTGGATGGGAGATAGCTTGGTTGATAATAAATATATGAACAAAGTTGCATGAGGTTTCGATGCTCCTAGAAGGAGTTACTTAGGTTTAGATTTGGAAAACAATGTATAAGCTTGATGTAGCTAAGTAATGACTTTTGGTCTAGGTGTTGGATGTCATATAGTGTCACGACCCTATTCGTTATGGTCACAGCAATACCCGAAAGAAGCCCCAGATCAAGAAGACAGTAGGTTGATCCATGTCCTTGCTTATGATCTAACGGTGGAAAGTATATCACCTACTTCTAAACGGTCCAATATCATGGAGCCATGCGCTTAACTAGAGCAACAACGTGGGTGTTTCTCCACTCTAGCCACGATCAGCGTTTGTGGGGTGAGTGGAGAGCGAGCTCGCTTGCCGCGTCATGAGCAGCAGTTCAAGGTCTTACGGGACTGCTACATCCTGCCTCTAGCCAACCTCTCCATTGGCAGTCGCAGGGAGAGTACGAGAGCAGTGATGAGTACTCTCCACCGTCCCTCTATAGAAGCCAGTTAGTCTACAGAACAAGGAGAGTGAACTCCCAGTTCCTTTGCCGGTTAACGATGTTGGAGGAGTTCTTGAGGAGAAGGAAAAGGGCGCCGGCCACCCTGGAGCCCACACCGGTGCGAGAAGCCAAGCGGAGCCGAGCCGGAGAAGCTAGGAGAGCCACGAAGGTGCTAGTTCGAGAGCAAGCAGACGACGGTGGCGTGCGCTGCATGAAGCTTCCAGTAGACGTGAGGGCATGTAAGCCCTGTCATCGCTTACCGGTCTCAATCACGGAGTCGGCGGTGCTAATCCTGGAGGAGCGCGTTGGAGCAGTAGGGCGGGGGCGGCGTTCCCTCATGCGGAGTGAGACGAGGCCATGGACCTGGAGCTCCGAAGCTGCGGTGGGGCTGAGAAGTTGCAGACGCAAGCATGCCAAGGTCGTGGCTGACGAGGAGACATGTGGGTGCCAATCCATTGTCGAAGCTGAGGAGAAAGACTTTGAGATGGATCATAGTTCTGTAGCCCGTGGTAACGACGGCGGACGGCACCTGAGATCGTGAAGCTTGATCGCACAGAACGTGCGTTGGGGATGGCGTTCACCAGAGGAGATCCAGGCGGCGGCAGACCTTCCCCAGAGGCAACCGGAAACCCAAGCGGAAGGAGGAGGTGATCGCGAGCCTCCGATCTCCCTTGCAGTGGATAGTACGGGCGAGGAAGAGGTTGTCCGCCTGCTTGCTCGCCATGGAGTCCAAGCGCGGCTGCGCTCAAGCCGGCGGCGTTTTGAGAAAAAGGGGAACCGCGTGAGACGGAGAAAGAAGAAAGGGCAGACCGGCCCTTCAAGCCAAACCGTGAAGCGATCCGAGCTAACTCCAGACCAGGCTCAAACCAGCCGGCCCAAGGCAAGCCAGGAAAAGAACCGGCCGCCAGCAAAGGGGAGCGCCCTGCCACGTGGCGGCCTCTGAATGGCTAGAAAGAGGTAAATTGCCCAGTAATTTCAGTATATTCCCAGATGTTGTTTAATTCGTATAAAATAGCTCGATGCTCAGAAAAATACAAATAAGGTACCAAAATGTTCAGAAAAATGTGTAGAACAAGATGGAAGCATAATATCCTGCTTTTGATGCATGAATATTTGTGATATCTTGTTAGTTGTGAAATGCTTAGTTCTTGAGTAATAAATATCAAACAATGTTCTAAAATTATGGGAAAATGTCAGTAACTCCATAATAATGCTTATAGTGCACCTGATGTCAGTGATGATCATGTTGATGCACGAAATTATGTAATTTGATTAATATAGCTAATTAGGGCTAATAACCCTATATTAAATGTAGTAAATACATTAATGCTCAATAAATGATGAAATTTACAGAATTAGTTCATATTAGTAATTGGAAGATAATATGTAGATCTGAGATCAGTTTTGTACATGAAATTCATGTTATATGAAGATGACCCGTAATATATGGTTTAAAACCCTAATCTAGGTTAATGATGTAACCTAGGGTTAATTAATGTGCACAAAAATATATGGAACCTAATGTTCAGATGATGAACCTGGATAAGGAGATATAATCTGGAATATGACATCAATATGATAATTCTAAGACAAGAAAGCAAGTGATAATGAGAATATCCTAAAAAGATAAGCAAACCCTAATATGAACACGATTAGGGTTAAGATGAGAAGTAAGATGATAAGAACCTGATGACATGTAATCTTATCTTAATCAGGTTTGACCAAGTTATAGTTGACATGAAGCATATATCTGATGATTAGGTGGTCTTTCTTGATCAAGGTACGCCATTACCTCTTACTTGGCTTATTATACAATATGCTTGTGTTATATGCATAATAAAATACTTGGCATATGGTATTGGATGAAATGATTGCTCTTGTATGATATGTTTCTTGATTTTCTGTACTTATTGTTATGAACACATGAAACTTAATATATCTGTTCCATTATATCCAAGCACTTCAACTCTTTGGTAGTAAAGTGCTAGAAAAGAAGTACTTCAACTCTTTGGTAGTAAAGTACTTGGAAGTGATCCAACTCTTTGGTAGTAGATCATAAAGGCCTTAATGCATTCAACTCTCAGGTAGTAAATGCATGGATGATATAATGGAAAATACGTATAAAAGACATGTGTTCTCTTTTGTTAATAAACATTCTTGTTCAAGTATGCTTTTATTATATTCTTTTGTTACTGCCAAGTATATTAGTTTTATCTTATTGCCAAGATATGATGAGAGGTATATAAAAGACACGTAGGCGTACTCAGTACAATATTCATGAAATATTGTGCTGACGTGTACCGCATGTAATCTTTTGCTTAGGTTGTGGCTTGTGCTCTTGAAGATCCAGGATGGTTGAGAGTTGTATAGCGAGCTGATGTACAGGTGGACCTGTTGTCTTAAGATCCTGTTGTTTAGATGTAGTACGTGTATATGTTTAAGTTTACCTTTCAATATGTAATATCAAATGTTGTAACAATTCATGTTGTAATTATATGTTGAATGGTGAACATGTGTGTATGGTTTTATTATTGTTCATGTACATGTGCTACGGTGTTTCCTTCTGACTTCCTCTGATTTTCTTCTTCTTAGCCTAGTGTGGGATGTTTAAATTGGGATTCTCATCTGAGGTGAGGGTTTCAATTTGGACGTCTCACATCAGATTAAGTTTTAGAAAATCCGGGGACGTCACAATAAGCAAGCAAAATAATTCATTGGTGATATGACTATTAAAAATGCTTGCAAAGAACACAATGTTACAAAATTTCTCAAATTGATATCTTTAAAAAGACTTGAGATATTAATCATGCTTTCATTGTTAAGAAAATGTTTTCATATTGAGTATCACTTAACATGCTTCATCATGATCATTATGTTTCATTGGTTTAAAATAAGCTTTGATTCATATATACAAATCATGAATGATCATTGTGATTCGGATAATTGCAAATGTCATTAGCTTAAAAGCATCGTGACATAATAGATAATAATTGTGGACACAGCTTGTGATGAAGATGTTGCTATGTCAAGCCAAACGGTGCCTCTTAGAACAAAATATTAATATTTTTATCTATTTGCTTGTTCTAAGAAATCAAAAGCAAATATCTTGACTTTAAAGACATTAATCTTGCTTTCAAAATATATGTTTCTAAAAGAATCTTATGATAAGGGTATAAGAAGAAATGGGATTTTATATTTCTGTACCCATAAGCATATGAAACATCATTTACAATGAATGTAAAACATGCATTCTAGAAAAATCTAGGTCAAAGACTTCACTAATGATGCTCATATTAAGTTTTTATAATGGGTATATCTTAATGTGCTTCAAATTGATATTTATAGCTATCTGCAGAAATTATATTTCACATATGTTTATCTTGGAAATCTGCAGAATTTGCCTCTTGGTTAAAATTAAAATTGACCAAGGGGCGCTATGGTCGTAGTCAAAGGCGACCTAAAATAAGCTTTGACAAAATGCTTATTTGGACATCAATTTATTGAACTTAATCTTAGTATACTTTTGATAAAGGTCAAAATCAAAAATTAAAAATCATTTGTGACCTTAAAAGCCTTAAATTGCTTAAATTGTAAGATTAAGGGGGAGCTTATAAAAACAAATTTGATTATTTGATTATGAAGCTTACAAAAACATTTGTTAACATCATTTGGAGTTTGTTATGACCTTCGGATTCTTAAAAGTAATTTATATGAAAAAGAATTTCATCAAAATAATATATCTTGCTCTTAAAGGAACTCTCGAAACAAATCAGGGCTTAACATCCCTTGCATTTGGTTGGAGACATTTTTATGTACTCTAAGATTAAAGGATTCTCATTTAATTTAGGGCTTAACATACCTTGATAAAATGAGAAATCAATATACATTCATAAGCGTAAAAGGAATCTCATATCATTTCAAAGCTTAACATCCTTTGCAAATGATTGAGACACAAATTGTGGATAAAATTAGACAAAAATGATATTAAATCCATGTTCCTAATAGGATATCTATTTAAGGGGGAGCTTAATATAAAATTAAGGGGGAGCAGAAATAAAATGTTCAAACTGGATATCTTTTTGAAATGACAAAGGGGGAGAAAGAATATAAAATCAAAAATATAAATGAGTTTCATCTTGATGGCCAGCACTCACTTGTAAAACAAGAATGGCTACAAAAGGTAATCCTCAGGTATGAAACTCACATGCTTTATATTTCCTTATTTCATATTTTAGGAAATGTTTGTCATCTTCAAAAAGGGGGAGATTGTTGGATAAATTGGACATTATAATAAATCCCTTTGTTTCGATGATGACAAACATTTCATTCTTGTTGATCTAACGTGCTACTTGAGTGTTGCAGGAATAAAGTGGATGACAAAGCTCTAGGGAAACTATACGCTTGAATGATTTTGTAAAAGTAATACAATGTAATCAATTGTAAACTTGTACAAATATATAATGTACAAGTACTTAGATCTCATGTAAATCAAGCGTTAGATCTTCCCTAGCCAATCACCACACTTAGACAGGTCATCCCTTTCAAATAGGTTCACAAATGCACACTCATACATTTACTTAGTGCCTAAATTGAAAGATTGAAACAGGGTCAATCTCGGTCGACCAAACTCATCGACCGAGATACTCTCGGTCGACAAACTTCTCGACCGAGAATGACCCAAGTAGCTGTTAGACACAGCTAACAAAGTAGTTGGCAGTTGCAAATGAACGTTGATCCAGAGAGCCTCTCGGTCGACAAAACTTCGACCGAATAGGTATCTCGGTCGACAAATTGTCGACCGAGATGGTCTCTGACAGCAACTGCAGAATAAAGTAACTAGCCGTTACTAATGCAACCTAACTTATATCTAACGGCTAGTTAAGCACTTAGAAGCCCCTAGAAGTTGTCTAGAACGTCCTTAAGTATCCATAGGCCACTTCTATAAATAGGACATACCTTAGGACACCTAAAACATCTAAGCTATACTTGTGCTATACTTGAGCTTGAATACACACTTGCAATCTGTTTTAGAGCAATAGAGCAATTCCTACACTTGCCATTCATCCCTATTGCTCCCATTTCATGTCCTATAGGCTAGTATCTCCTATCCACTACAATCACATTGTCATACACATTGTTTAGGAGATCTATACGCTTGATATAGGCAAATCAAGCCTTGTGCTTACAACGATATTGTAATCTCTATTTTTCCTTCTTGTTCCTTTTATCCTTTGTACTCTCCTTGCTACTCCTAGGGTTGGAGGCTGCGGATCGGAGAGGGTTGACTTCTCAGGTGGAGAAGGGGACTTCAAGCTACTTCAAGAAGGCTATCGCACGGGAAGCTACTTCAGAAGGCTGGTGCAACGGGAGTTGGTGCATCTACTTCAAGGGAAGGCTGCTTCAAGGTTGGGCGATTACTTCTAGGTGAAGGCTGCTTGAAGGGTTTGGGAAAAGAAATTGTATTTTATGTAAAGTCCTTGCGAGGTAATAAAATAAATTTCTTTTCAAATCCCGGTTGGGTAAGCAACCGGGTAGTGGACTGACTTCCTTAGTATTTGCTAAGGTTGGAACCACTCTAAACCCTGTGTCTCCTTGTCCAATATTTTCATTGTGGTTGTTTGAGTTAAATTATTATTAAAATAATTATAAAACTCTATTCACCCCCCCCCTCTAGTAGTTTTCACATACAACCACGGACTTACCAATTCAAGACAAGAGTCTTCCACCTAAACATGGACATACCCACTTGATCAAGATGTCTTCAGCCTTCAACAAGGACTTACCCACACTTGCATCAACTCTTTGGCCTTCAAGGAATTTGCCCACTCTAGTTGAATCTTGAACTTGCCCTTCTCCTTCACTTGGACAAGATCTTCACCTATTCGTCAACCTTGAAGAACAACAACAACAACTTCACCTTCACTTGGAGTATCTTGCTTCAACCTTTTCTTCTTTGAGAAAGGGGGTAGGGAAGATGGAATGGAATGAGAGCTTTATAAGAACATGAAGGTAGCTCCCTTACAACTGTCCTAACTCATTCATAATCACAAAATGATTTGTAAATGTGAGAGAGAAAGGGGTTCAAGGAGTTGCAACACACTCAACTATAGCATGGACTTAGAATAGCATGAATGGGAAAACTTGGAACTCCAAGAGGTTCTATATATAGCTGGGGGTGTTCCCTTGGGTGTGGGATAACTTAATGGCTAAATATAGCCATTTTCTGATTTACAACAGACATATTCTCGCTCAAAACAACTCTCCAACTGTTATAATCACTTTTTGTACATTTTTTGTATAGTACGTTCAGTTGAGTTTCAATAAAGATAACTTGACCAATCCACTAAGTGACAAAGATAATTTTCAAACTATCGGTCGGGTTTTTTCTGGGAAACTTGACCGATAAGTCAAAATTGATTTTTCTTAGTTGATCGATCAGTCAAGTTTTGTTAGTGTGCAGCCGACCAATTTGTCATCTTTAGAAAATCCATCACTGGATCAGTCAACTTTCCAACTCAATCGATAAATAGCTTGTGTCAAATTTTCAAATTTGAGTTTTAAGTGATAAAATGTTGGAATTAGGTGTCCCTCATTTTTTCTCATCTTAGTTACAAGTCATATCATCAATACAAGTGATTAAAAAAATCATCTATGCTCATTTGGAGTGATTTCCCAAAACGTGCACTTGCATTGCTTCTGACTTGAACTTGAACAAGCTAGGGCTTGTATAATTTGATCATTTTCATGTACCTAAAAGCCTGAAATCAATCTTGAATAAACACATTAGATACATAGGAATGGAATGGTTAAGTCATTATAAAAATATGGGCAATATATAACTCTTAAGTCAACATCAACCGCTCTCAGGCCTCCCGTATTTTGCCAATATCATACCCATGTCTATACATTTCTCCACAAACATGTACTTGATGGGTTGGAAACAATTCCTCTTACAATCTAGTAAGGTAATGAACTTACCAATGATTCATGGGTTAAGTTCAGCAAAGCATGGGCTCTATGAATCATCATAGGCTATATAACGTTTTCTGTTGTTACATGTTTTCTTTACATATCAGATCAAGGTTTATACACAAGAGATTTTTCCATGTGTGGATGATCTATTTAGTTTGTCTTGGATTGATTGTGATTGGTTCAGGCCCTCTGCACATCAAAAAATCACATTCTCATAACTTTTATGTTTTATTTCTCAATTCCATTTGGTGTGTTTCTACCAATGATGTTACACACTACTCAATTACAGTTTGAATAGATGCAACCTTGTGAATAGAAACACATAGTGGATTCACTTTCAAATTTATAATGGACCTAACTTAACACACACCCAAAAACTAAAACATTACACCCGCAAGCACACAGGGTCGTGTCATAGTTTAGGAGGGAAATAAGTATAGGGTCAATCCACAGGGAGAAAAGGGGGCACTATATCTAGGTTAGTTTTTGGGCTAGGTTCCAACTGTGGAGTCTAGGGTTAAGGGTATAAAGGTTATTTTGATTGTTAAGCTAATGGTGAACAAGCGAGCAACTAAAGAAAGACAAGTAAGAAATAAAACCTAATTTAACCCTAGACAATTAATTCTACAAAGCAAGAAAAGATAAGTCAAGGTAAAAAAAGAACAATCTACACTAATGCAAGTAAAGAGCAATCTACACTACACTAAAATAGCAAACAAAGCAAAAGAGAAAGTAAAGACCTAAACTAACAAGAACAAAGAAAGGAAAAGGTAAGAAGCTAACTAAGCAAGTTAAGAGCTAACTAAGCTAACACTAGCTAAGCAAGATGGCAATTAGGGGTTTAAAGAAATATAGAGATATGTGGGATGTTTAGGGGATGCACTTATCAATTATGTTGGGGGTGACATGTGAACATTATGATTCCATTTAGATTATAAAACCAAACAACATGATAGAGTCTAATGAGTTATTCTAAACTACTAAGTGGCCATGTATATGCTAGGTTGTTTATAAGGGAACTAGTCCCTAACACTCCCTACTACCCTTGTGAGGCTCAATTAGGTTAGGGTTTGTGTATAATTCAATTAGAGTATAAACAAGCCTAGGTTTCTAGGTTAGATGATCATAGGATGATTAGGGGTTGAGGTTAGTAATGGGAGTGGAAGTGATGTTTTAGGCATCCCATCATCCACATTCTAACCTTGACAAAGCTCCATTCTAAGAACACCAAATTCATCTAAACTAACTACTTAGATCTCTTAACTAGGGTTAGAATAATTTATTAAGATGTATGAAGATGTGTGGCTAGCTAGGGATCCAAGAATTGGACCGAGGAGCAAATCCCAAAATTCACACATATAAGCAATTTCCCTAAATTCCTAGGTGATTTCAAGCACAAACCAACGAGAAATTCATGGAGAGTGAGATAGAAATAGAACATAATAATTAGAAAATAAAATTACAATGTTTAGATATCATTTTCCCACAACATTGTATTAAAGTAACACTTTTCACCCCAAACAGCCCACCAAAGGGGCCTAGCTACTCATAGCAATGCAATATAAAAAGAGAAGGGAGAAAGATGTAGAATAAGTCATCGAGCTCGGTGTAGATGTAGAAACCATCCACTTTAGTAGTTGCAGGGTGTCCTCCTCTCTCCTCCAAGGTGCAATGGCATGGGATGATGGTAGAATAAGGGAAAACACTAGGAAACTAGGATTTTGGTGGTGGAAATGGTGAAATGGAGTGGAATAGGTGGAATTTAAAAATGGGGAGTAAAGAGGTGGTATAAGGTATCCAGGGGTGCCAACCTCATGCTCGAGCTGCCCCCAAGGTTTATATTGGGTTCTAGGGTTAAGTAAAGGAAATAGAGGTAAAGAAATGCAAAATTAATCTAGGGTTGATCTCCACCATGGGGGTAGTGAGTCACCATGGACGTGTTGGTTGTAGTGGAACATGGTCGTGGTTTATGGGCATGGGCAAGGTGAAAAATGGCTAAAGATCATAGGGAATTGGTTAAATTTGTACACAAAATGCCAAGGCCATGGTGATCACCATGGGCATGCTGGAGCTTGGTCACCACGGGGGTGGTGGGTCTGATCCCCATGGGGTGGTGGTTCACCACAGAGGTGGTGGAGTATGATCACCACGGGGGTGGTGGAAAGAAGTTTCAAACTTGCACTTTACTATGACATGGAGCATTTGTGTCACAACTGTGTTGGAGCTTCTTCTTTACACTTTGACGTTCAATTTGCTCATCTTTGATGCTCCTAGCTTTGGGTTGACTCTTGACCACTTGGGGTAGGTTGGGGAAGCTCTTAGACTCTCTTTAGGCTCCTACAAGTGTGAAGAATCCCTTAGATTCTCCTCCTTCTCTCCCTTCCATCAAGTAGTGGCCAAAGTATGTATAAAACATGCAAAAATCCTCCATAAGTGCATTTGATAGAAATATGCATATTTGAGGGAAATAACATGTAATCTAATAGGTATAGATGTGATTGAAGTGCAATAAGACACAAGATTCATCCCTAAAATAGGGCTAAATCACCACCCCAAACTTAAAACATACTTGTTCTCAAGTATGCTCGAACTCAATCTCTCTACAAATTTTTCACAATCAAGTTTGTGGCAGTGTAGTTGAGAACAAGTATGTTTTAAGTTTGGGGAGCGAACCAAACTTAAAACATATCAAACCTTGGATCAACAGAGGACATATGCTAGACGTTAGCTGGGCTAAGGTGCAATGGGGAGCGAACCACTACCCCAAATGGAGTACTACTGCGTACAGAGCAATGATGGGGAAGCTGCCTACCTTGGATCGGCTCCTATCTTGGGGCATCCAAGGAACAACACCCGCACTTTGTACAAAAGAGAGAATGAACATCACAAGCACTTGTTCATTGCTTGTAGCTACGCCAAGCTGGTATGGTCTACTATTTGCTTGAAGAACACTTGGGGACCAAATCACAATAGCAATCTGGAGGAGGTCATCCTTTGGATGAATGTGAATCTAAACACTAAAAGAAGCATGTAGTTCGGTGGGTTGTGCTTTGCTACTTTTTTCTACTACATATGGGAGGAGAGAAACAATAGAGAACATTCTCGTGCTTCTCGCTGTGAAAGTCAGCTGATGAAAAAGATTGCTTATGAACCCACACATCATATACATGCAAAGAAAAACCTCATTAAAGGGGTGCCCGTGAGGGCAAGAGTATACTGGGGATTTTGTATATAACACTGCTATATGTTGCTGGGTGGGTTTTTGTACACCCTATCCTTTTTTATGTAGATGTCATGTCTTTGTAACCGGTAGCTTTGCTACAACCTTTGAAATATATTTACCTTACTTCCAAAAAGAAATGGAAAATGCAATGCAATAGACGAATATTGATTAAATGGGATCAAAGATGGCTAAGTACATGTATTTCACCTCTCTCCTATCCTCTTTCACAAACCAATCATGATTACATCACTGAGTCTACAAACTTCAAATATAGTGCATAGAAAACACAATCCATCCATATGGTTGTCATATCACTCAGGGTAAACCGTTTCATGGTAGTAAAGGTAAAAAATGACTAATTTTGCTGTTTAACATTCATGCATTCAATCTCGTATGTCCATCTACACTAAGTAACCCACGTGGATGTGAAAAAGGGCAAAATAAGCTTGGATTGATATTTCCTAGCTCCATGGGCATGCAAACGGAAGAAAGGGTTGTGGTAAGAGTTTCGAGTGCTTTTACACACTCATCTTTTCTTTATTTATATCATCTTAAATAGGAGCATCTTTTATTTTCTTTTTACATTTTCTTTTTCTTTTTCTTTTTCATTTTGCATTTGTCAAAGATCATCATTTTCGATCCAAAAAGTAAAGATTGGGTCAAAACATACTTTTTATGCAAGAACCTTTAAATTTGGGCAAAATTAGCCAAAATAGTGCCAAGTTGCCTTGAATCACATCTAATCCTATATTATAGAACATAAAGCAGAAAACAACCAAAATCTAGGTAAAACATGAAAAAATTATAGAAAACTACATGATATGCAATGCATGGAAAAAAGAGTAAAAAAATTGAAAATTGTGCAAAAATTGACAAAAACTAAACTATGTGACATGCAAGCATGCGAATTAGGTAAAATATAATGTAGATGGCAAGAGAAAGAAAACAAAACAAGAAAACAAAACTATGTGGTAGGTGAGATGCAAAAAGAGTGAAATGGGAAAAAGAGCATACAACCCTACCACCCCAAAATTTTGAATCCTATTGTCCTCAACATGACATTAAAGTATAGGTGTGATAGGGTAGACGATCACTGTGGTGGCTCCGGTGGTGGTCTTCCCTGTGATTGTAAATTGTTGACTTAAGTGTTGGAGTCTGGCTATAATATGGCTGTGTGGGAGTGCTTGTTACACGGTCATGTTGCCTTGCACGACCATTCTAACCTTGTCCTTTACATGGTCATTCTTCCTTCACACGACCATGCTAATTTATATGCTACACCACCATGTTGCCTTGCACGGCCGTGCTAAGTCTGTTCTTCACTTTGTTGATTTTCTTTGATTCTCGTCAATTTCCATGTTGATTGTGAGTGCACCACCATGGTCGTTCCATGTCACCATGGTCGTGGTGAGTACTGTAGTAGTTCATTTCAACTTGAATCTCATCAAAACATAAATTCTTTGATTCAAAATGATTTTTCATAGATTAATTGTCAAAATTTTATCTAATTTCCTCATTTCAACCTATTTTCATCTGCTCATCTTAAAACTAAACAAAAGCTATTAAAAACAAGTATGTGTATGTTTTCTTGGAAAGTGTAGAAACAAAACAAAATCCAAAATGGATGGTTGGGTGACAAATTCCCAAACCAAAGTGGGTTTCCTCCCACAAGCACTGAGTTTCATGGCTTCAGTTAGGCTTCTTGGAGATTGTTCAATCATTCATCCATTTGGCATCCGCATGTGCCCATTCTTGCAATAGATATATTTCTCATGTGCACTCAACCTAAGCTCATCATCCCTTTGATCACCAAAGTTGTCATCAAATCCTTCATCTAGATCTCATCCTCTCAAATGATCAATCAGACTCTTGAAGTGACCATATCCAATATACTCATCTCGAATTTTCTAATTTGAGGACTGGTATATGTTAATCTTTATCTTCATGCCCATGAAAGAGACTGCCATTATGCCACTTTGAACATGTATCTCAGCATCAGCTATAGATAATAATGGTCTCCCCAAGATTATGGGGATCTTCCTATCATCTATCTTCGTGTCAAGAACAATGAAATCAGTCGGGAACATTGATCCTCTTTCCTTGTCAATCATCACCATGGCATCATCCACTCATCCTCTAGAAACTTTAATGGAGTGATCCGCTAATTGGAGAGTGCAATGTGCTAGTTTCAACTTTCCTAAACCCAGCTCAACATAGACATTATATGTTATCAAATTCACACTGGATCCCAAATCAAGTAGGGATTTGCCTATGTGATGTCCCCCAATGTAGCTAGGTATGATCAGGGCTCCAGGGTCTTTAGAGTGAGTGTTGTAGGATAGAGCTCATTTGTTCAGTCAACTTCACTCTCTTTGGTATTCTCCCCGTTGACCTTCTCTTCATAGTGCATAAGTTCTTAAGAAACATGGCATATGATGGGATATGCTTGATAGAATCCAAAAATGGAATGTTAACCTTCATTTGGAGAAACATCTCAAGAATGTCAACATTGTGCTTTTGTTTCCTCCTTATTTCTGGTGGCTCATCTAATGCTTTAATGAAAGGTGGCTTACTTGCTTTTGTCGTTCCTGAATCAACATGAGATGGAACACTAGGGATGGTGGTACCTGAAAATGGAGTGTGACGTGGAGCACATGGTATCCCTAAATCAATACAAGGTATCATTGAATCATCTTCTGCAATCCCAATCACAATATCACCATGTGGTTTCCTTTGCTTTGCTTTGTCAACCTTGCTTTGACTTGCAGGCTGCTCAAGAGATTTACCACTCCTTATAACTTTCATAGAATTTCCTTGCTAGTGGTGTAGAGGGGGGGGCTAGTTGTGGTTCTGGAGGAGGTGGAGGTGGTACTTGATGTTGAAATTGAGGTGGACGAGAGAATTGAGGTTGGAAGGTGAATTCTTGGGAAATTGGTGGTGAAGGAGGGGATGGGGGAGTATAAAGCATGGGATCACCATGAAAGTGGTATATGGGGTTCACTTTCATGGGAGGTGGATTATAGAAAACTTGTGAAGAACACATTGGTCCACTTGCTTCATTGAATCTCAAGATGGGTTTTGAAGATAGTTTTTCTTCTTAGAGAGCAATTATGGAAGACAACTATTCTATTCTCTCCTCAAGTCTTGTCACATTCATTTGTATATCTTCAAAGCTCTTCAACCTAAAGAGAACCTCTTCCTCAAACCTTTATCTATATCTTGGACTTTATGGTTCTTAGTAGCTATAGGAGTGAGGTGTCTTCTTTTCTTCACCTTAGAACTCAATAGAATTGATTGAGTGGTAAGGAACATTTGTCACTTGGTTCTTCATGAAGTTAACCATGTCACAAAGAATCTTCATCACTTTTAGGATTGAGTCATTATGATTCGAAGATGTCATGTTAAAGGAATAGCCACTGTCACTCATCATGCTAGAAGCTCGAGTTCTTGAACCTTCAGCCAGGTGCTCAAACAAAGGCCATATCTCCTCAGGTGGCTTAACCAAGAAAACTCCTCCACAAGAAGAATCAACTATATCTTGATCCTTTAGAGATACGTCAGAGTAGAATGATAGAACTAGCATCCACTAAGGGCTATCATGGTGCAGACACTCTCTCAAAATTTTCTTAAATCTCTCCCACACATTGTGAAATTGCTCATTTCCCATATGACTGAATCTCATTATGGCATGTTGCATTTGTGTTAACCTTACTATAGAGTAGAATTGCCTTAGGAAGTCATTTTTCATCACTTCACAACTCATGATGTCCCTTCTTGAATCATACCAATCTTTGTCTTTATCTTTGAGGGAGAAAGATAACAAGGTCAACCGGATTGTGTCATCACTAGTTGTTGGTGTCCTGAAGGTGGATCATACTTCAAGGAAGGAGTCTAAGTGCTTGTATGGGTTCTCACTCTCTGATCAGTAAAAGATGGGAAAGAGCCCATGAAGACCTGGAGGGATAGACAATTACTCCCCTGGCATTTGGTCAACGATGCTAACAATTGACGATTTGTAGTTTTTAGGCATGAAGTAATCTTGAAGTGGCTTGTAAGGTGCATTTTGGTCTTCCATCTTGTCTTCCCCCAAGTGGCTTGTCCAATGCACAAGGCACAACAAAAGAAAAGACAACAAGTTAGTAAACCAATATGCACAAAGAATGCAAAGAGTAAATAATAAATAATAGCAAAGATGAGGGATGTAGGAAAAGTCAAAGAAAAACTAACTAGCTAGGCCAAGTGCCTCTAATCCCTGGAAGCGACACCAAAAAGCTTGGTGTGTTTCTCAAACGCAACAAAAAAATGTGGAAAAAGATGGTGCCAAAGGGGAGAGTCAACACCACGACTACTAGGTATCTATGTCACTTTTTGTCCCTAGAAACGATGCTAGAAAGATTGGTGCATAACTTTTTCACCCCAAACAACTCACCAAAGGGGCCTAGCTACTCATAACAATGCAAAATACAAAAAGAAGGGAAAAAGTGGTAGAAGAAGCCATGGAGCTCAGTGTAGATGAAGAGATCCTCCACTTCAGTTACTGTAGGACATCCTCCTCTCTCCTTAAAGGTGCAATGGCATGGGATGATGGTGGAATAGGGGCAAAACACTAGTAAACTAGGGTTTTCGTGGTGGAAATGGTGAAATAGATGGGAATGGAGGTGGAAATGGATTGGAATGGATAAGGGGCAAAAATGGAGTGCTAGGAGTGAGCTAGGGGTGGCCAACCTTGTGCTCCAATAGTCACCTAGGTATATATAGTTGCATGGGAAGCAATAGATCAAGTAGGGGAAATGGGTAATGCAGTGTAAAAGTAGCTAGACTTTTGTGTGTAGCGTGACCATGGTGGGGAGGGGTAGGAACGGTCATGGTGTATAAGAACGATTGAGCTGAAAAATGGGGGAAAATCACAGGGACTTGGTTGATTTTGAACTGGATGTGGCACCACCATGGTGGTCACCACGACCGTGGTGGTACTAGGGTAGCACGACCGTGGTGGCTTGCAAAACATTGCTCGTTCTTGGGTCCACGGTCGTTTTGTCTTAGATTTCACATGACCATGTAAGGTGGCACGATTGTTCTTAGTCATTTCACCACAACCATTCTAAGTGGTATGATCATGGTGATTCTAGATTTTCTCCAATGTGATTTTGTTGATTTGCAAGTATGTTAGCATGACCGTGCTGGCCTCTGGATCAACACTTGGACTTGTTTCTTTGGATTTTCTTGGACATTTCTTCAATGGATCTTTGGTCACTAGGAGTAGGTTGAGGGAGAAATAGACTTCACTTTAGGCCTCTCCAAGGGTAGAGAAACCCTATGATCACTGCTACTCTCTCTCTTCCATCAAGTGTGGTCTAAATGCCTGAAAAATGTGCAAATAATGTCCATAACTGCATTTTATACAAATATGCATATTGAGAGAAACAAAATGTAATTAAAAGGTATAGATGTGATTAAAATACAAAATGATACAAGACAAAGCCCTAAAATAGGGATGAATCACCACCCCAAACATAAAACATACTTGTCCTCAAGTATGATCCAACCCAATCTCTCAGCAAATTTTTCACATTCAAGAAATGACAAATGCAATGCAAAAGGTGATTATCATTGAATGGGATCAATGTTGACTAAGTGCATGCATTGCATCTATCTCCTTTCCTACTTTCACAAAGAAATCATGTAAAGGGTACAAAGCTTATCAACTTCAAATATAGTGCATAGAGCATACAAGCTATCCATATTTCTTTCAAGTAGTTCTGGGTACACCGTTTCATGATGGCGTTTATCAAGGATGACCAAGAGTGTTGTTTGACCTTCATGCATTTATTCTTATGTTTCAAATGACACCAAATGACCCATGTGGTTGTGAAAAAGGCAAAATGAGCTAGGTTTGATGTTTCCTAGCTCAATGGGTATGAAAATGGAAGAAAGGATTGTGTTAAGATTTTGGGGTGCTATTACATATAGCAGTCATATTTTCTTTATTTAGATACTCTTAAATAGGAGAATCTTATATTTTCTTTTATTATTTCCTTTTTCTTTTTCTTTTCTTTTTCCATTGGTGTAGATAGGGCATATGGTGATGAGAGTGAAATGGGAAGATATAGATGAGGCCACCCCAAACTTTTGGAGGTGGCCACGACTGATATGTGCACTTTGGTATCCTTTCATGAGGTGGAGGGGAAAGAAAATGGTGAATGAAAAGTTGAGTCGGAGGGGTCACTAGTGTGATTCTCAACTTAAGATTTCCTACATGAAAATTAATCCAACACTTCATCCAACAATTTCACACCACATGAATGAACAACATGAAATTGATACTTCTATCAAGCAATTTCATAGGCACTAAGCACTCATAGATTGCTCAAGTCACAATTCAACCAAAACTTTCACAAATACAAGAGAGGTGATGTGCATGTAAAAAGTCAAGAATTGATACTATTTAGTAATAAACAATGATAATTCACTTACATTTGTCAAAGGTAATCATTTTTAATCCAAAGAGTTAGAGATTGGGCAAAAACACACTTTTAGGCAAGAAATCTCAAATTTGAGCAAAATTGGCCAAAACGGTGCCAAGTTGCCTTCAATCACATATAAGCCTACATTATTGAACAAAAAGCAGTAAACAAGAAAATCCTAACTAAAAGCATGCAGAAATGAACAAAATCTACATGGAAATGCAATGTGTGACAAAAATAACAATTTTTTTTAAAATTAGACAAAAATTGCAAGAAATTAACTACATGTCATGAAGGTATGCAAAGCAGGCAATTTCTGAACTAAAATAAATAAATGCCAATAAAACAAAAGTAAATGACAAGTGAAATGCTAAAAGAGTGAAAATGAGATAAGGGCATACCACCCTACTACCCCAAACTTTTAAATCATGATGTCCTCAACATGACACTAAAGTCTAGAAATGATAGGGTAGATGATCATTGCGATGGAGGTGCTCGTCCCTGTGGTGGAGATTGCCAGTAATAGGAATCCTAGTAGTTTGACTGTGGAGGCGGGTAGTTGTCCTGAAATGCTGACAATGAACTTCACCGATATTCACCCACTGGGGTTCCTCTGGGATTGGGTGTGCTGGAACTGATACAAGTGGTTGACGTAATAGTGCATATGTTGATGGTCTAACCACATAACATCCTATGTGCATTGAAAACCCTCTTGTGTGCTCAAAATCCCCTCCTGGGTGCTCAGTATGTATGCCCTCCAGTTGTGCATGTATGGTAGACATATTGTATGCGTTCACTAAAGGCTATAGTGGTTGCTAAGCTGTCTCTGCCTCATGTCGCCTCACCCTGCGCATCTCTTGATCCTCATTTGTCCTCCTCTCAACAGCTAAATGTGACTCTCTAAGCCTTTCAGTCAGATCTCTGGACTGTTGTTGCCATGTATCTCTAGGGTTCTCCTCTTCCCACCTCCTCAAAATATCTAGAAAATCCAGAGATGGACCACTTCCATCTAGGAGAGGTGTTTCATGGTAGGGGAGCTCTAATGAAACACCTACATAAGGAGGGTTGACCTGGTAGAAAATCTTTTGATCAACCACTGAAATCATAGATGAGCGAGTGAAGTAGTGCATATCAATGATCTTTCCTCCTTCTACCTTTGTGTAGCCAGATATATCATGCCCTAGGGCCAATGCAATGGAAGTTATTATCCCTCCAGTAATAAAAGGATTCTTGATCTTGGGCGGGATTGTCTTCATGTGGTCAATAATAAGTGACCCCGTATTTACAAGCTTTCCCTGCACTGTCCATCCTAACACAATGAGGTCTTTCTTGGTACAACTACCTTGATTTTCCTATCGGGTGAAGATGGTGTTCGCCAAGACCTTTTGAATGTATCTTAAGATGGGATTATGAATCAGACTTGTCTTTGATTTACCCACCACAAAATTGCTTTTCCCGGTAAGTTTCTTCTACATTACAGTGTACTTCACATTGATTTCTCGATATGTGCTTCCTTGATCTAGTGATGTTTCTACCTCAGGGGTTGGATAAAAATGTCATTAAGAAAAAATATAGTACTGAGGTAGGTGTTATTCCCCAAGGTGACATAGATGGCATCCTATGATACCTTCCCTAGGGTTGCAAACAATTGCTATGTAAGCTCTACATAGGTCTCCTAAACTGTGGTTGACACCTCAACTAGCCCAACATGCTCCAAGATATCCTGAAAAAAATTGAAAATACCAAAAGTCTCCATTGTCTTGTGGCACAAGAAGTGACTGACAATCACTCAGCTTGTCAATCACTTTGGGTGCTTTGACTTCTCCACATTATTACTCTGACTCTCAGGTTTTACCTCATGACGTGCTTCAGGTGCATCCTCTTTATGTGCATCTGAAATTGTCTCATCTTCATCATCTACTAGTAGTTGTCGACGTGCTCTCAGTTGTGGTTGTGGCTACAGTGCCATGGACGTCGAAGGTTGTGTAGCTAAAAATGGCAGTCGAGCTGCCGAAACTGATGGGTGGGCTTATAAAACTGATGGTCAGACTACTGTCCTACCTCTGCTGGGTAGTCTAGAAGACTCCTCCATCATGGGATCCACCATCGTAGCCACAAGGGGTGATTCTGCTTGTGAACTGGAGCCTGCTGATGGTGGTGGAAGTGCTAGGATAGCTGACACAGCTGAGGAAGATGCATTCTTGGGCTGGTGTCCATAAGAAATGACCTCCTTGGTCTTAGACATAGCCTTCTTAGCCATTTGCTTCATTTTAGATCAAAAATGGTGGAGAAAATGGGGAGTTTAGGTTTTCTCTAGAGAATGAGGTTGTTGGGGTGGATTGGAGACAAATGGGGGTTTTTGTGGATGAAAATTAGTGAATCTAGAGAGTAAGGTAGTGGAAATGATGGGGGATTGATTGGAGATCGATTGGGGGTGATTTGGTGGTGATTTGAGGGTGGCGGAGTGGTTGGGAGGTGTTTTACAGCTGTCGTTCATGGAGAACAGTCGTGGTGTTTGTGGAGTTCAACATAGAAGTGATTTGGAATTTTTGCAAAATGTTGACATATGTGCTGGAGTTAGGCTGCATCATGACTGTGCTGCATGGCACTACCATTGTGGCTTGCTTGATGGATAGTTGTGGAACCCCACACGACTGTTCTATGTGAGTAGCTACATGGTCATGTTGCCTCGCACAGTCGTGGTAGGTCTGTTCTTCAATTATCAACTTTCTTTGATTTTTCTCAATTACCATGTTGATTGTGAATGCACCACCACCGACGTTCCATTTCACTACGACCATTGTAAGTACTATGGAAGTTGTTACACACTTGAATTTCATCAAAATGTCAAATCCTTGATCCAAAATGATTTTCCATGGATTACTTGTCAAAATTCCATCTAATTGTCCTCATTTCAGCGTATTTTTACCAGCATATCTTAAAACTAAACAAAAAAATTAAAAACAAGTGTGTGTGTGTTTTCTTGGAAAGTGTAGAAACAAAATAAAACTATCATTAATTGAATGTTGGGTGAAAATTCCCAAACCTAGGTGGGTTTCCTCCCACAAGCGTTAAGTTTCATGCCTTTAGGTAGGCTTCTTGGAGATTCTTCAATTTTTCATCCATTTGGCATCCTAATGTGCCCATTCTTGCAATAGATACATCTCTCATTCACATTCAATCTATGTTCCTCATCCCTTTGATCACCAAAGTTGTCACCAAATCCTTCATCTTGCCCTTATTCCTTCTAATGATCAATCAAACTCTTGAAGTGACCATATCCATCATTCTCATTGTGAACTCGCTGGTTTGAGGACTTGTATATGTTGATCTTTATCTTAATATTCATGAAAGAGACTATCATTATGCCACTATGAACATGTATCTCGGCATCATTTGTAGATAAGAATGGTTTTCCCAAGATGATGGGGATCTTCCTATCATCTGACTCCATGTCAAGAATAATGAAAACAGCCACGAACATTGCTCCTCTTTCATTGTCAATCATCACCAACACATCATCCACTCATCCTCTAGGCACATTGACGGAGCGTTCCGCCCATTGAAGAGTGCAATGTGTAAGTTTCAACTTGCCTAAACCCAGCTCAATATAGACACTATATGGCATCAAATTCACACTAGATCCCAAATCATGTAGGGATTTGCCTATGTGATGTCCCCCAATGTAGTTAGGTATGATTAGGGCTCCTAGTTCTTTCCTCTTTACGGGGAGTGAGTTTCGTAGGATAGAGCTCAGTTGTTTAGTCAACTTCACTTTCTTTGGTATTCTCCCCATTGAACTTCTCTTCATAGTACATAAGTTCTTAAGAAACTTGGCATATGATGAGGTTTTCTTAATAGAATCCAACAATGGAATATTGATTTTCACTTAGTGAAACACCACAAGAATGTCAACATTCTGCTTTGGTCTCCTCCTTAATTCTGGTGGCTCATCTAATGCTTCAATGAATGGAGGCTCACTTACCTTGGCCTTTCTTGCGTTGATGTGATATGGAACACTAGGGATGATGGGACTTTCAAATTGAGTGTGAGGTGGGGCACATGGCATCCCAAAATCATCAAGAGGTATCATAGAATCATATTTGAAAATCTCAATCACATAATCATCACTTTGCTACCTTTGCTTTGCTTTATTAACCTTTCTTTGACAAGAAGGCTTATCAAGAGATTTTCCACTCCTTAGAACTATCACAACATTTCCTTGCTCATGATGGAGAGGGGGAGCTAGTTGTGGTTGTGGAGGAGGCGGAGGTGGAACTTTGTGTTGAAATTGAGGTGGATGGGAGAATTGAGGTTGGAAGGTGAATTGTTGAGAAATTGGTGGTGATGGAGGGGGAGGTGGTATATAAGGCTTGTGATCTCCTTGGAAGTGGTATATGGGATGCACTTGAATGGGAGGGGGAGTATAGAAAACTTGTGAAGAGGGCATTGGTCCACTTGTTTCATTGAAACTCAAGATGGATTTTGAAGACAATTTTCCTTCTTGGAGATAAATTATGGAAGATAGCTTCTCTATCCTCTCCTCAAGCCTTGTCACATTTATTTGTATGTAATGAAAGCTCTTCAACCTATAAAGAACCTCTTCCTCAAACATTGAGTTGTATCTTGGACTTTGTGGTTCCTAGTAGCTATATGAGTGAGGTGTCTTCTTTTCTTCATTATAGAACTCAATAGCATTGACCGCATGGGAAGGAACATTTGTCACTTGGTTTTTCATGAAACTCACCATGTCACCAAGAATCTTCATCACTTGTGGGATTGATTCATTATGAGTCAGAGATGTCATATCAAATGCATGGCCACCATCATTCATCATGCTAGAAGCTCAGATTCTTGAACATTCTACCAGTTGCTCATACAAGGGCCATATCTCCTTGGGTGGCCTAGCCATGAAAACACCTCCACAAGCAGAGTCCACTGAGGATTGGCTCTTTAAATATAGACCAGAGTAAAAGGAATGAACAAGTTTCCATAAAAGAACCTCATGGTATAGGAACTCTCTCAACATCTTCTTAAACATTTCCCATGAATTGTGAAACTACTCATTGCTCATTTGACTAAAACTCGTCACGGCATGCCGCATTTGTGTTAACCTTGCTATAGAGTAGAAGTGTCATAAGAATGCATTTTTCATCACTTCCCAACATGTGATGTCCCTTCTTGAGTCATACTAAAATTTGGCTTTATCTTTGAGGGAAAATAAGAACAATGTCAACCAGAATGTGTCATCACTAGTCGTCGGCGTCCTGAAGGTGGAGCATATTTAAGAAATGAGTCCAAATACTTGTAAGTGTTCTCACTCTTTAAGAGTATACGACGGGCAGGAGCCTAAGGAGACCTAGAGGGATGGAGAATTTCTCCCTGGCATTTGATCAACCATGCTAACAATTGGAAATTTGTAGTTGCTAGGCATGAAGTAATCATAAAGTGGCTTGTGGGGTTCATTGGCCTTCACACTTGTGTTTTCTAGAGTGGCTTGTAACATGCACAAATCACAACAAAAAATAGGGTAAGTTAGGAAACCAATATGAACAAAGAATACAAACAATAAAGAATAAATGATAGCAATGATGATGGTAGTAGGAAAAGTCAAAGAAAAATTAACTAGCTAGCCCGATCTCTTTTCTCCCCGACAACGAAACCAGAAAGCTTGGTGTGTTTATGCCAATGGTGTCACACACTACTTAATTGGAGTTTGAGTAGATGCAACCCCGTGAACAAAAACACATGGGGGGATAAACTTTCAAAATTTATAATGACCTAAATCAACGCACTCACATATACTAAAACACTACACCTACAAGCACACGGGGCCGTGTCATAGTATAAGAGGGTGATAAGTATAGGGTCGATCCACAAGGAGAAAAGGGGGCACTAGAGATAGGTCAGTTGTTAGGTACTAGGTTCCTACTGTGGAGACTAGGCTTAAGGGTTTGAAGGTTGGTTTGATTGTTAAACTAATGATGAACAATAAAGCAAGTGAAGGAAGGGAAACAAAACTAAACCTAAGCTAACCCTAGACAGTTAATTCTACTAAGTAATAAAATAACAAACTACACTAAGGCAATGAAAGAGTCTACACTACACTAACCTATCAAAAAAGGCAAAAGAGAAATTAAAGATCTAAACTAGCAATAACAAGGCAAGAATAAGGAAAAAATCTAACTAAACAAGTAAATAGCTAACTAAGCTAACACTAGCTAAGCAAGAAGGAAATTAGGGTTTTAAAGAAATTAAGAGAGGTGTGGGAATTTTAGGGGATGCACTTATCAATTAGGTTGGGGTAACATAAGAACATTATGCTTTAATTTATATTACCAAGCCAAACAACAAGCTAGAGTCTACTAAATTATCCTAAAATACAAACTGACCATGGATATGCTAGGTTGTGTATAGGGGAACTAGTCCTAACACCCCCACCACCCTTGTGACACTCAATTGGGTTAGGTTTTAGGTGTAATTCAATTAGAGTCTAAACAATCCTAGGTTTCTAGGTTAGATGATCTTAGGATGATTAGGGGTTGAGGTTAGTAATGGGAGTGGAACTTTGGTTTTAGGCCTCCCATCACCCACATTCTAATCTTGAGAAAGCTCCATGTTAAACACACCAATTTCATCTAAACAAACTACTTAGGTCTCTCAACGAGGATTAGGACAATTGATTAGAATGTACGAGGATGGGTAGGTAGCTAGGGATCCAAGAATTGGACCTAGGAGCAAATCCCAATATTCACACATATAATCAATTTCCCTAAATTCTTAGGTGATTTCAAGCATAAACCTACATGCAATTCATGGATAGTAAGATATAAATAGAGCATAGTCACTAAAAAATGAAATTACAATGTTTACATATCATTTTCCCCCAACACGGTATCAAAGTAACATTTTTCACCCCAAATAGCCCACCCAAGAGGCCTAGCTACTCATAGCAAAGAAAAATACAAAAAGAAGGGAGAAAGAGGAAGAAGAAGTCATGGATCTCAGTGTACATGAAGAAATCATCCACTTTAGTAGCTGCATGACGTCCTCCTCTCTCTTCCAAGGTGTAATGGCATGGGATGGTGGTGGAATAGGGGCAAAACACTAGGAAACTATGGTTTTGGTGGTGGAAATGGTGAAATGGAGTGGAATGGAGGTGGAAATGGAGTGGAATGGGTGGAAAGAAAAATTGGGGAGCCAAGATGTGGTAGAAGGTAGCATGAGGTGGCCAACCTTGTTGTCCACCTACCACTTAGGTATATATAGGTGTGGGGGAAGCAATAGGTCAAGTAGGGGCAAATGGGTAATGTAGTGTAAAAGTAGCTAGGCATTTGTTAGTAGTGCGGCCGTGGTCACCACAGCTATGGTGGAGAGGGGTGAGAACAGTAGTGGTGGATGGGAACGACCGAGTTCAAAAATGGGGAAAAATCATAGGGACTTGGTTGATTTTGAACTAGAAGTGGCACGAACGTGGTGGTCACCACGACCGTGGTGAGGCTAGGGTAGCATGGTCGTTGTGGTCACCACGACCGTGGTGGTTTGGAAAACATTTCCCATTCTTGGCTCCACGATCATTCTGTCTCAATTTTCACACAGTCATGTAAGGTGGCACGACCATTCTAGGTCAGTTCACCACAACCATTCTGAGTGGCATAGTCGTGGTGGTTCTAACTTTTCTCCAATGTGATTTTGTTGATTTACATGTATGCTAGCACGACCATTCTATGGTACCACGACTGTGTTGGCCTCTGGATCAACACTTGGACTTATTTCTTTAGATTTTGTTGGACATATTTGCTTCAATGGATCTTTAGCCACTAGGGGTAGGATGAGGGAGCATTGGACTTCACTATAGGCCTCTTCAAGGGTAGAGAAACCCTAGGATCACTCCTTCTCTCTCTCTTTCATCAAACATGGTCTAAATGACTGAATAACATGCAAATAATGTACATAAGTGCATTTTAAATAAATATTCATATTGAGGGAAATAACATTTAATCTAACAGGTATAGATGTGATTGAAATGCAATATGACACAAGGTGAAGCCCAAAAATAGGGATGAATAACTATTAATATTCTTTTGCACTCTTTTTAAATCCTCATAAATATTGACTGCTTTATCTTGTAATAGTTTGATGCATTTCAAAGGTTCAAGGGGTTTACAATTGATTTTGGAGCAATACATGTTGCTCTGAGAAAATATCCAAAGGTGAAGCAATCCCTTATTGATAATCACATGGTATACACTTTATACATCAAATCATCAAACATTAATTGTTATCACATCTGATATTTTTTTGAAGTCATAGATCATGAGCACAACACACACACACACACACACACACACACACACACACACACATATATATATATATATATATATATATATATATATATATATATATATATATATATGGGGGGGGAGGATTTATTCGCTGCCTGTGCAGGTAGCCTAATTTTTTGCTACCCGCACATCCAAAAGTGTAACTATATGGTACACAAAAGTAACTCCAAGATCAAAAGAGTAACTATATTGATAAAAAAAGTAACAATATGACTAAAAAAGTAACTGTGCAGAAAATATGTAGTAAGTAAATATATGGACGTATTTTTTTTATTTTGGTGGGGCAAATGATATTATATTTGGATGAAATTTTTTGGGGAGCTATAAAATGCTCCTCTACAATTGTGAAATAAAATAAAATAAAAAGTGACAGGAATGGTGTGCAGGTAGCTACCCACACGAGTATAAAAGATGAACCATATATATATATATATATATATATATATATATATATATATATATATATATATATATATATATATATATATATATATATATATATATATATATATATACATATACATATATATACATATATATATACATATATAGAGAGAGTAAGGCTAGAATACACTCGAGTGTATTCGGAGTATAATACACTAAAGTAGTTTTTCATGATGCAATATTTTTTTCAAAAATCTAATCCGTTGATCTTCTTAAACATGTTGTGAATAGATCATACGCAAAATTTGAGCACATTTGGACATTTATAGGTCATGTTATAAAGACCACAAAAATTATGCATTTCAAATTAGTTTCAAGTGTCGATTTTGTTTCCCTTGGATGAGTGACTTACACTCATCCAAATGGGCTCAAAATTTGTATGTAGCCTAGTTATAGTATGACAGTGAAGATCAATGGTTTACATTTTGTAAAAAATGGTATTGGTAAGCAAACACACTTGAGTGTATTTGTGGGATTTGTACACTCGAGTGTATTCTAGCCTGACTCTCTCTCTCTCTCTCGCTTTATATATATATATATATATATATATATATATATATATATATATAGTTTTTGTAACATGCTATCATATCCAACAATTATTTTCTGTGTGTCTTACATTATGCATATACCTTTTTCATTCTATTATCTTTGTTTGATGTTTGGTAATTTATTAGTTGATGACCTCTGGGCATGCCTTTGATGTCATCTTGCCTTGGACTCAATTGGACAAGGAAATCTTTGGTGATTTCTAATGAAAATGTGATGCTTTAATATTTGTCAATATTTTTTAGATAACATTCTTTTGGAGTTGGGGAGAGCTACATGCTTGACATGGATTGAAGGGTTGCTCCATAAGAGTTTGAACTTAAGATATTGGTAAGGAATGTAAAACTCCTTCCTTATTCATATTTCTATAATTTGAAGTTGATTTCTTTCCAGCTGAATATTTATCACTAATATTTTTTAGATGAATCTGTATGTTTGCAACTTTTTGTTCTTATATCTATTCATATGAATTCTTCTTGAATTATATGACTAGTACATGTACTAGCCAAAAATATACTATGATCATTCATGCTAACTTTTCAAAGTACGCTATGGATTTTATTAAGGGTATTACTTTTTTTATCTTCTACATATTTCTCATTTAGCCTTCTTCATATAGAAGATTATTTATCATATATATAAAAGTTATATAATATGATATACTATTTTCTAGTTTGAGGTGTTTAGTGAATGGTATGTCGTTAAATGTATCTAATAAAAGGTAATGTTCATTTTGCACAACTCTTTGTATTACAAATGATATTATCATTCTTGTACGCATTAGATAAAATTTAATGTATGACTGTCTACTTCTTTGTATAAGTAGATACTGAAGCCAATATGCATCATGTAAGACCTATAGGAAAATAAACTAAAAAGTGGAAGTCCCAAGTCACATTTTAATTTTCATCTCTTATGTGGTCGTCAACAATTGTAGGTCAACCATATGCACACTAGTTTTTTGGGCATCCAACGGTGGACAATTATTTATGAAGTCATCATTTATAAGAGACCCTAGAGATTGCATGACTTCCACTAATATACAACCTACTTTTTGCACCATAAGGCACATGTCCTCTATGATTGGTATTATATATATATAATTTTGAAGAAAAATCAGAATTCATTATATTTTTTATGGTTATTTTACATAATAAACTTGTCATAAGGAGGAAAGTACGTAGGAATGTTGGCTTGATACATGTTTCTTTTCTCAATAATAATTTTTATATCATGTTCTCGTATGGTAACTCAATCACTTCATCAAGGAATTTCATAGTTAGTGTCCTACAGTGTAAAACATGCACATTTTCTTTTTTTACATTAGATGATACGTCTGCTTTGGATTCTTAGGAGAAGGAGGTGCATGCATTTCTTCATTAGATTAAACTAATATGGCATGAGAAGTAGGGTTTTCTACCCTCAATATCCTGATTGGGATTGAGGTTCAAAGAGGTGTTTCCCCTATATATAATCCTATTTTTTCTTTCTTCCTTGGCATTTTCTTGGGTGGCATAGGAGCGTTGGAGTAGTATATCGTGTAGTGGCATACTTTGATGATATAGTTTGTATCTTGGCATTGTAACTTTTCTCCTCCTATATCATCCACTGTCATTTGTTAAAAGACCTCTTAGATCCAACATGGGACATGGAAGCATCAAAGAAGGAAATGTGATGTTAAACATGTCTTGAAGAATAAGAAAGAAGAAGATAAATAACAATTTTCAAAATTCAATACATATTAAACTTCCTGGACATAGGCCCCAAGGCAAGCATTTTTAACACTACACGACTTGACCCTCAAATAAAGGAAATAAAATCATAATTATTAAAATTCAGAATTAAATAAAACCTAAAATAAAGAGAAGTAGCAAACATTTACAACCAAGAACATAAACTAGATAATTTGTGTTGAGGTCCCCAAATATTAAGATAAAGCAAAGCCAAATAAAATAAAGACTAGTACGTCCTACATCAAAATGTTTCTTTTAATAGGTCCTCAAGTGTATTTGGAGGATTGATTTTCACTTTAGTGGTAATCAATGCCTCTCATGGAGGGTGTGGTTATGACATATCTATGAGTAATTGATAGAGAACATCACCTATCATCTAATTAAAGTTTCTAGTCCAACTCTTTAGTAGGTGTTGCTTATACATCCTCCTAGATTTTTGTTAAATGTATAGGATGCATCCTTATATAGGTTGAAAACATCCCATGCATGTGTTTCTACACAAATCCCATAATCTTTATGATGGGAACCTCCTGTTGTGTTGTCAGTATAAGAGAGTAGTGTTTGTCACTTGTGGTTTTCATCACCTAGATCCTGCAACTATTCTAATGGATCAGAAAATTTCATCTTAATATCTCAAGATAGAAAATTACCAATGACTGAATGAAGAATAGTGGGAGGTATATGTGGTGTAGGTGATCCTCCAACATTTGTGTTTGTCCCCTCCATTGCATTTGGCAATGGCATAGTGTCAATGATGATAAGGCAACAACTCTCACATGTAAGGCTACAACTAATGGTGGGGTTTCTTTCTGTTGTGCAAAAATACACTGATGAAGCGTCATGCACATAGGAGGTTAGTGGTGGTGGCATCTCTAAAAAATATCAAAGAATAAGTTTGAGGTTCTTCTTGTCATGGCTAAATATCTCAATTGTATGGGTGAGCCTGGATCTTGAATTCCCCTCTGCCACTTGGATTTTAGCAATGGGGCTTATAAATTCTCAGGGTAGTTCAATATAGCTGGTGTGTGTGAGAAAGCAATATTGATCACACATATAATGCAAATCTTGTTATAGATCTTTTGTTGGATCCCTATATCTACTTAGTTCACTTCATCGACAAAGCATGTATGGTATGAGTTCCTGCACTCAAACAAGGCAAATCGTTGGTGTGGTCGACATTACTTGGTTCAAAGTTTGCAGTCCATGGTGTTGTTCCATTTTTTGAAAGGTTCTACTAAAAAGTTGAAGTACAGTGTTTGTCTTTCTTGGTATATTCATGGGGGCAGTCTCAGCCAATGGTTTGTTGTGGCTTCAAATGTTACTATGCTCTTGATAGCCCTTATGAAGGCTGCAAGCACCTCAAAAACTTAGACAAATCTTTTTTAAATTGCTTTCTTCTTCATAGCGTCCTTGTTCATACCAATCTTTCTTAGTCTTTAGTGGGGTTGTATGGAGTGAGCAATAGAGAGGTAGAGTCAATAAGAATTGCATGTAGACTGAATTTGATTTTTCTTCAACTCTTGAAAATCTAATCATGGTTGATCATGGTTGTAATTGTATATTATTGTTTTCCTCTCTGCTTTCTTTAAAATATTGAATGGATATTGTAGATCTTATGAATGCTTATAAAGACAATTAGGCTTCATTCATATTGTTGTGTAACTATCAATTTTATCTTGACTATGTGATGTACACCACTTAGTGTAGTTATACATCGTTAGCACTAAAATGTCAACATGACATCATATTTGGACTTCTGCTGTAACGTCTTACTTTGGAAAAACAAGATTAACTAATGCGGAAGCGAATTACTGAAAATCACCGGAAATTTAAAACTTTTTAAGGAAGATCTATAAATCATAAGACTCCTTTATCATAAACAAGATAAAAATTTAACATCATGTTTTAACATTACATCTCTGATGAATCACCTCTTGGGTGATTATATACATCCTGATACAAAATCTCGAGGTTAAAAACCAAAATCTCAGACCTACTGACTCCTAGGACCTGAGAGTACAGAGACGACATAAGACCGACTAACTATATGACTTGACAGTCAGTATCTCCACCTGAGATTCACTGCTGCCCCTGGTATTGCTGCTACGGATACTATTAATCCTCTGATTGGTTTCTCCGTCCTCGACGTCCACCTAAAAAGTTGAAACCTACGGAGTGAGACAATCTGAATAATTGTCCCAATGAGAGTTATAACTCTCCTCCAAAAGATTTGTTATAACAAATCAAGGAATAACATAAACAATATAAGCTTTAAGACAATCAACAACAGATTTGGTATGTAAATAAAGCAACATTTACTTAAAAAGTCACTTCATAAAAGCATATGAAGAACATGTATACTAGATATTTGAACAAATCATTAATGTAAACAATGTAACACCAATCATTGTTTCTCGTAGTTCAATCTAAGCAGATATACTACACTGTTGATTATGTTTTACAAACATTATTATGCCCTGCGGAGATGAGGTATACCGCTCATACTCCAACCGATCACTATTAAGTCACATTGGTATCATACATAGGTCATCAAAAGAGCCGGATTCTTATGACCTCATCTTCCTCAGTCAGTGTGAGGATTAACATACAGGACATCTGGTGTCTCTGCTAAGATAGCTTACCAGGGTATTCTGGTACTTCGCTATTAGAGTCACAGTGGCATTCTGTACTCTCTTTGTCATTGAAAGATCTCTTGTTTATCTCTCATCGATGCGGTATTTAAAGATTCCTTTGGGAGATTTGTGGTACATCACCCCGACATAAACATATAGTGAAGGGTTGATAGATTAACGTACATCTACATCAATTCCTACATTAGGATGTAAGGATATTCACATCCATATTCCCCCACATACTCAAAAGTATGTGATCCAGGAGTTCCCTTAGGAAAACATGTTTCACCATCAATTTGCTTCTGACAATGATGGATCTATGATCAGGTCTCTACATGATATGGTTATACTTGATTAGTTAGGTACATTTCAGCATTCTTTTAGCATCAAGCATGTTTCCAAGCATTAATCATTAGAACAACAACGATGAAAGTAGAATACTAAATGTATCAGGTCTAATTCACATCAGTTATCATATATATGTCAATTCTTAATCACCTCATCATAAGTCATCTAATCAACATGACCTTGATGTTATCCATGGCTCTTACAGCCTATTAATCTCATATGATGCCACTTACTAGGCAACATAGCATATATCACTTATTCATAAAGATAATAACATGCTTTCAATGAATATGATATCATATCCCTTACATGGATATGGTCATCCTCTTATAAGAACCTGCATGGTTAATTCTTTTGACAACAATAAAAAAATCATTTCCAGATCAGCAATTTATAAAGAAACATCAATCTTTCAATCCAAGGGTTGTACCTTCATGCCTTTCCTAAGGCTAGGTTCCCTTATTTACATCAATTAGGGTTATTCAATCCCTATTATTATTATAAGGAATAATGATCCCTTATCTCATATTTTAATCATGAAGATTCATGCTTAAAAGCATAGCCATGAATTAGGGTTTATTGTACATTTCAACACATCACCCTCAATTAGGGTTTACTATTCACATTACATGTTATTACCCTGGAATTAGGGTTTACTATTCACTTCATAGTGAATTGAGATTATATCATCACCATATATGAAATTATCATCCTTGATGCCTTCAAATTAGGTTAAGATTCATTAGTTATCATAATTAGGGTTTTCATGATCTCTCATAAGTGGATCATACCCTAATCATGCACATTCATATACATTGAAGGTACTTTACTTGAGTTTTAACCATAAATGGAACCTTCTCTCTCCTCTTACTAGTAAACGGTGATTACATCACTCTAGATTAAATTAGGTCAAGTCAACTTTGATTAACATAAGCCATGTCATTACTATGATGATTATTAGAGTTTGATTAAACAAGGGTGTCATCTACTTGAACTCTTCAAGGGTACATTGGTAAAGTACACCATTAATTCACAACATGGGTCAATCTATTAATCACTTAGCCCCTTAAGGTATTTAGGTATCATTAGGGTTTGGATTAGACAACCATTGAACCAATTAAGCCTTCAAGTCACTAAGCAATCATAGCCCTAAAGGTCCCCAAACGGTTTCACACCTCAACCACCAAACAGTTTTGAAACCATTTGGAAGTATTGGCCGTTTGGTCACTTTGACCTCCAAAACCGCACGACACTCAAGACCGTTTTCCCTTAAACAGTCTTGAGAACGTTTGGGTACGTTGACCGTTTGATTAGAGTTGACTTTGAAACCATTTGAACAAAATCACCTTGAACCATTTGATCTTAAACGACCTTGAAACCGTTTGGTTCCAAATGGTCTTGAGACCATTTGGATTCAAACGGTCTTGAGACCGTTTGGTCCAAATGGCTCAAAACCGCATGGACCTCAAAGGTGTATCAAAGCTTGTAATCAATTAGGGTTTTCAAGGTTGAAGCCCTCAATTGACCTCTCATGTCTTAACCACTTATCAATTGAGCCAATTAGGGTTAGCTTTAACCAATTGGACACTCAATTGACCCTCAATTGTTAGCCAATTACGGTTGAAACCAATCCAATTATGGTTTGTAATCGGTTAACCATCAATGTTCATCAACATGAGTCTATTTGATGTTGAACATATCAATTGACCTTCAATTGGGCCCAAACTTGGCCCAAACGGTCTTGGGATCGTTTGGAAACCCTCCAAACGGTCTTGAGAGCTTTTTCCCAAAGTCACATCAAAATCTAAGTCAAATTGTCAAGGGTTGAACCCTAATTAAGTCTCAAATCAACACTTTCAATTAATTCAACAACCTATTGTGATTGGACCTTCAATTGATTAAATTATCTTAACCCTAGACCTCCAAACGGTCTTGGGTGGTCACCAAATGGTCTTGAGACAGTTTGGGTGAATCCCAAACGGTTTTGAAACTGTTTGGGTCACTCAACCCAAAGTTCAACAAAATCGATTCTTGAAATCATCAATTGAACCCGATTAGGGTTTAGAGGGTTGAAGTCCCTTCAACTTGTGATTGGTTTGCAATTAGGTCATGATTCTTTGTAATTGATTAATTCAATATAAATCCAACAGACCTCTAAATGGTCTTAACTTGGTCAACCCTACCAAACGGTCTTGGAGACCGTTTGAATCTAAACGGTCTAGCAAACCGCATGAATTCAAACAATCTTGAGATCATTTGATTTCAAACAGTCTTGCAAACCGTTTAGACCAAATGGTCCAAGATCGTTTGGTAAAGTAACCTAGGGAATCACGCCCATCATCTTCAACCTTAGATCAGGTCAGTTACTTCACGGATTTCTTGCAAGATTGCAAGGAAAGATGGGGAAGAAGAAGAACTAACTACAAATTGCAAGAATAAGGATGTGCATAAACAAAGCAAGAGGTTTAGAGTTATAAAACCTGCCTTATGCTTGTTCCTAGAGATCCAAGCTTCCAAGCTTCAAGCCTTTAATGGCGTCTTGAGCTCCACAGGTCAGCCAAAGGTGTTTTTCCAAGGAAAGGTTGGGAAAGATCGGCTAGAAAGAGAGAACTAAGTAAGATAACTATAAAACCAACCTTGTAATCCACTTTCCTCCATGAATTCGAGCAAGAAGATGGTCCAAGCTTACCTAGCTTCTCCTTATATGTTCTCCTCTGTTCCTAGCCTCTGCCTTAGTCGGTCCAAGCAAGGTGATAAGTGATAGAAGAAGAGAAACGTTCCTTTGTTTGCAAAGGAAAGTTGTATATATATCTTTGGGTGAAACTTCAACATAAGGACATCTAATTCTCCATTTCTCATCTAGGTCCCTCCTTTCTTCTTTGCACGTCCCTTCTTCTTATTTCTAAGGTAAAACTCCTTCTAAGACCAAGAACTAAAGGCAAAGAAGGTCAACTTATCACTAAGGTACACAAATATAAGGATCTTCTTACTTACAACTTGATTATTTAAATACAAAGGTGTTCCTTATTATATGATTATTCAAAAGAAGCGCCCGCTTCCTCATTTTTGCTCTAAATGATGACAAGAGTCATAAATATACTCTACAAGGTGTATTTTACAAGTTGCACCCCACATTTTGGGTAAATTGCACTTTACACCAAAATTAGGGTTTAGAACACAAGGATTACTCCACAAGCTACATCTTGGTGCCCAAGCTTGGGGAATCAATCATTCTTCATCATATTCATTCTTATGATGTCTCAACACCAAAAGAACATCTTAACATGTACCAATTGCAAGTTAACCCCTCTGTTTGGGTAATTTGCACATAGGTCCATGTATTACAAAACAATACTACAACATTGTTTAAAAAGGACAGGAATGGAAATATATGTTCCTCATGAGTTTAATTACATGCCAAAAGATAATCACAAGTATCTTGATACATAATTAAGCAAAACACCTAGGGTTATCTCATAACCCAGGTTAGGGATGTTACAATTTATCCACCCCTTACAAGGATTTCATCCCCGAAATCAACAAAACATATTTTAAGAGAAACGAGCAGGGTATTTCCTTCTCATTTCTTCCTCTAGTTCCCAAGTGGCTTCTTCAGCACCACGATGATTCCAGAGGACTTTCACAAGACTTATATCTTTCTTTTTTAGCTTTTTAATTCTGTTATCAAGGATTGACACTAGTCCTTCCTCATAAGATATATCATCATTCAATTCTACCTCCATAGGTTGTAGAACTGACTCAGTATCAGGGTGACATTTCCTCAGCATAGAAATGTGAAACACAGGGTGTAACTTCTATAACTCTGGTGGTAACTCTAGTCTATAGGCTACCTTTCCAACCCGTTCATTGATTGGATAAGGCCCCATAAATCTAGGAGCTAACTTCCCTTTCCTTCCAAATCTCAAAACTCCCTTCCAAGGTGAAACCTTAAGATACACTATGTATCCAATCTGGAATTCTAAGGGTCTACGATGTCTGTCAGCATATGATTTCTGTCTATCCTATGTAGTCTTAATCTATTCTTGTATTAATTTAATCTTCTCTGTAGTTTGTTGCAAGAGATCAGGACCTAACAACTGATGTTCACCGGTCTCATACCAACATAAGGGTGATATACAACGTCTACCATACAAAGATTCATAAGGAGCCATGTCAATGCTATGTTGATAGCTATTGTTATAGGCAAACTCTATCAAGCTTAGGTGTAGATCCCAACTCCCTGTAAACTGGAGAACACATGCTCTCTGTAACATCCCTGACTTGGGTTATGAATTAAACCTAGATGTTTTGCCTAATAAGGTTGATTAGATTCTTAATCTTATCTTGGGAAAAGTAATTAGGGCTCATGAGAAACTTATGTTTCAATTTTGGTCATATTTGAACAATGTTGAAGCAATGTTCGCTTATTTTTGACTAAAGTGCAAATTACCCAAGTTGAGGGGTCAACTTGCAAATGTTTCATGATAAGATGTTCCTCTAATGTTGAGACACCATAAGAATGAATATAATGTAGTGGTATGGATTTCACAATCTTGGGCATCAAGTTTAAGCTTGTAAAGCAATGTTATGCATTAAAACCTAGTTTTGGTGTAAAGTGCAATTTACCCAAAACCTAGGGTTCAATATGCAAATTACCACTTCAATAAGGTCCCTAATGTTTATTGGCATCATGTAGAGCAACGAAAATGAGAGGGGCATCTCATTTGAATTAAGTTGGAGGAGAGAGAATCTTGATATTAAAATAATCAAGATTTAATCTTAAGTGAAACCCTAATTCAATTTAGGGCAAAAATGAATGTATTAATTAAAGGGCGTTCAACAAAAATGTTATTGGTTGATTTTGAATAAGTATGGACGTTCCTTTTCCAAGATAAGGAACAAAAATATCCTAAGTAGGTGAAACTCCACTCACCTTATTATAAAGGAAAGTAATTTCCACTCACATATGGGATATTAATATAATAAGCATTAAGGTGCTTATTTTCTTTTCCCTTAATTCATGGATAATACAAGGGAGTTGGGTGGGGATAGAGATTCCCTTGCATGCAAGAAACCAAGGGGGAAGTGGTGGCAACAATTTTGGAATTAAAAGACTTTTATAAAGTATCTTCTCTCTCCTCAATTTTCTTATAAAAGTACCTTTTCCAAGCCAAATGAAAGGCTTTTACGACCCCACTTCTTCTCCTTGCTTGCAAAACCGACCAAGAAGGCTAAGGACAGCAGGGAGCACGTCCCCAACCTTTTGGTAAGCCTTTGATCTTCGTTCTTCATGATTTCATGGTGAAAATCATAAAACAATGTGTAATTCCTTCATTTCTTCACTCAATCTTCAATTCTAGCCGATCATTTCACTCCAAATCTTGAAGTTGAGCCTTGGAATAGTTGGAGAAGCTTCATCCACCATTAGATCCGTGTAGCTTGCAGCTTGGAGATCAGATTTGAGGCGGGTTTTATAACTCAAACCCTTAATCATTGATATTGCATCCATTCTCTATACTTTGTTGATTGTTTTCTTTAAATTGGTACACTCTTGTTTCTTTGCTGCAATTTCCATCAAGAACGGTTGCTGTTCTTGGTTGTTCGAAGGAAGGGGACGATGACATCATCCTAGATTTTTATCCAAAGAAAAGTACCAAGCCAAACGGTTTTGATAGCTATTCCAAATCGTTTTAATTTGATTGACTATGCGGTTTCAGCAAACCGTTTAAAGGCAAACGGTTTGAAACCGTTTGGGAGAAAACGGTTTCAAGACCGTTTGAGATGGTTGACCAAGCGTTTACCGTTTGTGAATTTTGTTCCTAATTATGTATGCTAATGACCCACCAAATTTGAGGGGTTAACTCCAAGGAAATCGTAGGTTGAAGGCCAATCAATTAGGAAAATTTAATTGAATTAAATGCTGATTTTCAACCTGATTAACTTGACCTGTTTGGGAAAACGGTTTCAAGACTGTTTGAGTGAGTTGACCAAGCGTTGACTGTTTGGGATTCCAGTTCATAATTATGTTGGTTGATGACCCTAACAATTTTAGGGATTAACTACCAAGGAATCGTGAGTTAAAGGCTAATCCATTAGGGAAACCTAATTGGATTAAGTGCTGATTATCAATCTGATATAATTGAACTTTTTGGGAAAACGGTCTCAAGACCGTTTGAGTGCGTTGACCAAGGGTTTACCGTTTGGGATTACTGTTCCTAATGATGTGGTCTAATGACTCACCAAATTTGAGGGATTAACTCCCAAGGAATCGTGATTTGAAGGCTATTCAATTGGGAAAACCCTAATTGAAAACAGTGCTGAAATTCCAATGAGTTAATTGGAGATTTTGGGGTGATTAGCCCAAACGGTTTCAAGACCGTTTGGGGATCACCCAAACGGTCTCCAGACCGTTTGGGGGTCACCCCAAGACCGTTTGTAGGTCTGGGGTCAAGTATAGTTGACCAATTGAAGGTCTAAAGGTACCAAATCATATTGCAATTAAGTGCAGATTTGTTGATCAACTCGATAGACCAAACCTTGATGAAATTTCACTAGAATCCAAAGGTTGGATGAGCCAAACGGTCTCAAGACGGTTTGGAGCTCATCCAAACGGTCTCAAGACCGTTTGGTGGTCACCCAAGACCGTTTGGAGGTCTAGGGTTGAGTATGGTTAGGTGTTTGAAGGTCTAAAGGTACCAAGCTGATATACAATGCAATGCTGATTTGGTGATCAATTCCATGATCCAAACCTTAATTGGATGGCTTGGATTTGAGTGATATGATGGGCAAACGGTCTCAAGACCGTTTTTAGGTCATCCAAACAACCTCAAGACCGTTTGGGGTCAGGTCATACCCAATTTGGATGATGGTTCAAAAGTTTCAAAGTAAACAATCTTGTGTTGATGAGTGTTGTTGAATCATCGATTCTAAACCCTAATCCAATTGAATCAAACCCTAATTGATGACCAAGTGAGGGTCAATTGAGGGTCAAATCAGTTGAAGGTTGACCTACTAAACTCAAGTGAAGTATGAGCATAGGTCCAATTGATGATTGGTTCCATGAATTCAATGGTTGAAGATCCAATGCAATCAATTGAAACATAATTAGTAGCTTGACTGATGATCAACTTCAAAGCTCTAATTGGTGTTTATAAACCCTAATTCCATTGAGATCAGACCCTAATCGAAGATCCAATTAAGGGATGAGTTCATGACTCAATTGATGATTGAGTTGATGATCCAATTGGTTGAGATTCCATAGATTGGAATTGAGTGTTGTTGAAGTCTTAATTGACTCTTTGGTCCATGCGGTTTTGAGAGGTTTGGACCAAACGGTCTCAAGACCGTTTGATACCAAACGGTCTCAAACCATTTGAGACCCATGCGGTTTCAAGTCCATGCGGTTTTAAAGCTTTTTGCTTAAACGGTTTCAAACCGTTTGTGATTCAATTTGGTTAATTCAATTGGATGCCCAATGCAATTGAAGGATCAATTGGTTAATCCAATTGAGTACTTAAAGTAATTGAAGGAACAATGGGTTGATCCAATTGAGTACCCAATGAAATCAAAGACTCAACTGACTAATCCAAATAGATACCTAGTGCAATTGAAGGTTCTATTGATTAATCTATTTGGATGCCTCATGTTATTGAAGGTCCAATTGATCAAACATTTTTGGAAACCTAATGTAATTAGGTGAGAGATACCTTAATGGTACTAATTAATAATGCATAAAAAATGCATGGATCCAATACATGATGAAAACCCTAATTGAGGATGATTCCATGTATAACCCTAATAAGAGGTTGTCTACATATGAAATCACTAATTAGGATGAATAGTAAACCCTAGTTGAGGGTGTATCCATGTGAAACCCTAGTTGAGGGAGTATCCATGTGAAACCCTAACTGAGGGTGCATCCATGTGAAACCCTAATTGAGAGTGATTTCATGAGAAACCCTAATTGGAAATGATTAGTAAACCCTAATTATGGGCAACGTGTTATGAAACTCTAATGAAGGGTGATGCTATATGCAATCCCTATTCTAAAAGAGGGGAGATGATATGTGAAACCTTAGTCCCTAATGAAAGAATAGAATTCATACTTGAATAGGATTCAAGAGGTGAACTCCTGTAGCACGACCATGTTAGGTAGCACGGCCGTGGTATCTTGCATTTGCACGACCGTGCAAGGTAGCATGGCCGAGGTGGATTCACTTTGCACAATAGTTCAACGTAGCACGACCGTGGTGACTTTCTTTGCACGACCGTTCTTGGTTGCACGGATGTGGTATTCTATGTTTGACTTAGAGTTTGTTTTGAATAGGACCTAACATGGTCTTTTTATTAATTCCTGACTTATGTATGAATCCATAGTATTGGCAATAGTTGTATATTCCAAGTAAGTGACAATTGATCACTACTTTACATGATGAATGTGATAAACTGTTGCATAAAGTATTAGGATGGGTAATACCCTAATACAAGCTAAATATGTGAACTTAAGAAAGTTAATGGTGTTGAGGGAAGTGAGACATCGAGATATGATAGATATCATATCCAACACCCCAAATACTGGTATACCTTGTTGTGATATAAGTCCAATATGATTGGATGAATGAGACATGAGATGTGTGATGGAAATCCTAATCCTGGTAAAGGATTAAGGGTAATACCCTTGAATTATTAATACATTGTTTTTGCATGATGTTGATACATAATTGATGTGCTGCTATCATATGTGCTAACCATGCAGGTATCATGAGATGATGGGCATAGCCATGTATGCGCTGTGATATATTATTAATTTGAATTTGTTTATTGGGCCTCGTGTGCCATAATATATCTTGTTGTCTGATAAGAGGTAGCAAGAGAGTTAATAGGCCTCAAGTATCATACTTACCTTGGTCAAATGACCTAAAGGTGTTAGTTACCTAAGGGAGTGGTAACAATGCTCAGGTGATGAGCTAAGGGTTTAAACACCAAGAATCACATGGTTAGGGTATTGAAATTGTGAAAGGATGAGAATTTCCAGTGGTGAATTGAGGGATTAAGATCCCAACACTTTATGAAAAGAATATGGCTACGGGCCATGACTCCACAATGATAATACCAAGCTTTAGATATATGATCTAATCCTGAAGAGAGTTAAAGCAGTGGTAATGATTCTGTAGTTTGAATAGATGTTATACATGTTCTTTATATTACTTAAAGGATAAATGACATGTTGGTTCTATCAAGTTATAGTTGCAATGCTTCTGATATAGAATAATGTTCTAATCTGTTAGACATTAAAATATCTGCTGCGATATAAATATGATTCTTCCATTCATATTTATCTTCTTAAGTTGCAATAACAATGTTACTGGCGGAGAGTTATAACTCTCACTGGGGCAATTTTTATAATTGTCTCACCCCCATGGGAACCACATTTTTAGGTGGACGCGGACGAGGAGATAAGAATCCTTCAATAGGTGAAGGACAACAATAGCAACAACAAAGACAGCAGTGAAGTCTCAGGTGGAGACACTGACTGTTATGCCTTGTATAGATGTAAATAGAGTCCTATGTGTCGTCTTTGTACTCTCAGGTCCTCGGAGTAGTAGTTAGTGCTTTAGAGATTTTGGCTTAGAGCCTCGAGATTTTATATTGCCAGTGTTTAGCTTGACAGGACAGTTAATGCTTGTAATTCTCAAAAGGAGATGATACAGAATATGTACCTATGAACAAGAATGTAATTATGTTACTTTGGTTCTATGTGAGAAAGTTTTCCTTCAATGGATATTTTGATAAAAAGGTTTTAATTTTTAGTGATTTTCGCTAATCCTCTGTTTGATGAACACTTCCGCATTAGTTAATCTTGTTTTCACGAGACGGTCGTGACACTCTCAGCAAATCCTCCAAGGTATGTATAGTCCTTTCCGACTGTCCATCAGTTTGTGGGTGAAAGGCTTTACTAAACCTTAACTGGGTGCCTAGAGCTTTGTGCAGATGCTCCCAAAAACAACTCGTAAACTGAGGACCTCTGTCAGAAACTATAGTGACTGGAACTCCATGCCGTCGCACTATCTCTTCAACATACAATTGTGCTAACTTCTCAGCAGAATAGGTTGTTTTGATAGGCAAGAAATGTGTTGTCTTTGTTAACCTATAAACTATTACCCAAATGGAATCATGTCCTTTGTTTGTCCTGGGTAGGCCAACAACAAAGTCCATGGTTACATGGTCCCACTTTCATTGTGGTATGGGTACATGTTGTATTGTTCCTGCAGGTTTCTGGTGTTCATCTTTAACTTGCTGACACACAGGACACCTCATCACAAACTCTGCAACATCCTTCTTCATCCCAGGCCACCAATACATATCTTTCAAGTTTTGATACATCTTAGTGCTTCATGGATGCATGGCATACATCGAAGAATGAGCTTCTTCCAGGACTAAAGTCCTTAAGATATCCACATCTGGTACTATCATCCTACCATGATAACATGCTACTTAATCATCTGAGTCATGGAAACCATCTTGTTTCTCATCACCATACTCAGATCTGATCCGCTGAATTGTAGCATCCACTTTTTGTGCCTCTCTAATCTGCTCTCTTAGGGTAGGTTTAATATGCATCTCAGCCAACAACCCGGCTAACAATGACACCTTCAACTATACATTGTCTTGCCTTAAGGAGATAAGCATATCTCTTTTGGGGCATACTAAAGAGTTTAGTTGAGCTCTATCAGAGGATGGTGTTGCTGACTTCCTACTCAAGGCATCTGCAACCACATTGGCCTTCCCTGGATGGTAATCAATTGTACAATCGTAGTCCTTGATTAATTCCATCCAGCGATGTTGCCTCATGTTAAGCTTGTGTAGAGAGAAGATGTAGTTAAGATTCTTATGATCAATGAAAATCTGGAATGTCTCTCCGTAAAGATAATGTCTCCAGATTTTCAAGGCATGAACCACAGCAGCTAACTCCAGATCATGTGTCGAATAATTCTCTTTGTGTTTCTTAAGCTGTCAGGAAGCAAAAGAAATCACTTGCTTATTCTGCATCAACACACATCCGAGTCCATTCTTGGAGGCATCACAGAAAACCATGTACCCTTTGCCTTGCTCAGGTAGTACAAGTACGGGTGCACTTGTCAACCTCTCCTTCAATAGCTGAAAGGATCGCAGACACTTATCACTCCAAACAAAAGGAACATCCTTTCGGGTCAACTTAGTCAAGGGTAAGGCTATGGAACTGAAGTTCTTAATGAACCTTCGATAGTAGCCAGATAATCCTAAGAAACTACGGATCTCCGTCGGTGTCTTCGGTTGTTCCCACTATAGGATAGATTCTACCTTTTTAGGGTCAACACGAATACCCGAAGCAGATACCACGTGTCCAAGAAAAGACACTTCCGGCAACCAGAACTCGCACTTGCTAAACTTAGCGTACAACTTATGTTCTCTTAGCAAGGTTAGAGCCTGACGAAGATGTTGTTCATGTTGCTGAGCATCTCTACTATAAATCAGAATGTCGTCTATAAAGACAACAACGCATTGATCAAGGAAAGGTCAAAAGATTCTATTCATGAGTTCCATAAATGCAGTAGGTGCATTAGTTAGTCCAAACGACATAATTGTGAACTCATAGTGACCATACCTTATCCTAAAGGCAGACTTTGGTATGTCACTATCCTTAATACTAAGTTGATGATATCCCGACCTCAGGTCTATCTTTGAGAAGACAGTTGCACCATGCAACTGGTCAAAGAGATCATCAATCCTCGGCAAAGGGTACTTATTCTTTATTGTTACTTTATTTAGTTGTCTGTTATCAATGCACAACCGCATTGAACCGTCTTTCTTTTAAAAAAAAGGACCAGAGCACCCCATGGTGAAGTACTCAGTCAGATAAAACCCTTCTCAAGCAACTCTTGAAGTTGTTTCTTGAGTTCTGCCATCTCAGCAGGTGCCATCCTATATGGTGTCTGTGCTATAGGTTGTGTGTCTGGGATCAAACTGATTTCAAAATCAATTTCCCGAGGCGGTGGCACACCTGGAAGTTCTTCAGGAAATACATCTTCAAATTCCCTGACTATAGGAACTTCAATAGCATTAGGACTCTCCATGGTAGTATCTACCAAACGGGCTAAGAATGCATAACATCCTTGCCTCATCAGCTTCTCAGCAACCATAGATGACACCAGACAGGTGGGTAGAATCTTTCTCTCTCCTTGAAAGATCCATGTGTTGCTTTCATCAGCAAACACAGCCTGCTTGGATTCACAATCCAAGACAACCCTATACCTTTCCAAGGTATCCATTCCAAGGATTATATTAAACCCTTGCATCTCAAGTGGTATAAGATCCACTTGAATGCGATGTTCAGAAAAGAAAAGGATGCAGGAAGAGCATACCTCCTGTAACACAGCAGACCCTCTCAACGGAGTCTCAAGCAACAGGCTATCTGCCCTATGACTGACTGTCTTATTGCAGTTACGAATCACTCTTCAAGTGATAAAGGAGTGCGTAGCACCCGGGTCAATCAAAATAGATACAACGCAGGATGTAGACATATCAGAATATAACAACTCCATCTAACCTGCCACGACCCGCGAGTTGATCACTGCATCAGGTGGGTTCATTGCATATAACCTTATTATCGCCTGAGGTTGATTTGGTGCTGACGATCCAGCTTGGGACGCTTATCCACGTCCTCTATCTCCTCCTGGAAACTGTCTCCTCTGGGATCCTTGCTGACTCTGCCTATGTGGTTGGGTTACACTTGCTAGTCTAGCTCTGCAGTCTTTCATTAGATGTCCCACCTTCCCACATATGTAGCAGCTTCTTTCCAGTTGTTGTGGTCTTGGTGGTCTTGTGACTGACATCGATGCAGAACTGCGAGCCCCTCATAGTGGTAGGCTCCGTCCTCTACCTTTACTCAGTGTCCACCGTGTCTGAGCACTAGGTCTAGGTGGTGGTGGTGTAGGAGCAGAAAACCTAGGCTTCTTGAAGTCTCTAGATGATGATCCTTGGAACTGAGGATATCTCTTATGGGTTTGCCTTTTCTCTACTACAGACCCTTCTATCCTTCGGACTGACTCAACGAAGGTAGCAAATCTTTCCCGATTCTCTAGGGTAGACACGGGAGTAGTCAAGTCGGCGTTCAAACCCTTCTCGAACCTTCTGATTCTCTCTTCTTCTGTAGCAGCCATGTGCGGACAGAACCGCAACAGCTCCATAAACTTAGCTTCGTACTCGCTAATGTTCATCAAACCTTACCTCAACCTCTCAAATTGAGAGATTTTATCATCCAGGAAGGTCTTTAGAAAATATCTATTGATAAATTCCCGTCGGAAGGCTTCCCACGTAGCTTCCACACCTGGCCTCTTCTGCTATTCCATGGTCCACCAGTGACCGACACTCCCCTTGAGAAGATAGACAGCATGTCTAACCTTCTCAATTTTTGGGATGTTCAGGATTCTAAAAGCTTTCTCTAACTCGGTCAACCACAGATCGGCATTTGCAGGGTCAGCTGTTCCAAAATATTCGGTTGCTCCGACATGACGAAGTCGCTCGAACGTCTTACCGATACCTTGTTCTTCAGGTTGGGCAGGTGCCCTAGGTGCAGGCATGGGCATCCTATCGGTGATGTGTGTCATGGAATTCATTAACTGCCCGAACATGGTCTGAACAGCTGGGTTCTCCATGTCAGCTGGGTCAAACTGAGGTGTCTCCATAGGTGGCTTAGGTATAGGTTGCTCTACTTCTAGGTTCCTTGCACCTTCTCGAGGTGCAGCAACACTACTCTCTGCCACATACTCCACGTGTGGTCCAGAGATCCTTACTTATCTTCTTCTCCTTAGGAGCAGAAGACACTATTAGATATACTGGAAAACACTAAGAATAGACTCGACATCCAAAGTCCTATGTTTCTGTAGACTCAGCGAGCCTAGAGCTCTGATACCACTAATTGTAACGTCTTACTTCGAAAAAACAAGATTAACTAATGCGGAAGTGAATTACTGAAAATCATCCGAAATTTAAAAATTTTTAAGGAAGATTTGTAAATCATAAGACTCCTTTATCATAAACAAGATAAACAGTTAACATCATGTTTTAATATTACATCTTTGATGAATCACCTCTTGGGTGATTATATACATCCTGATACAAAATCTCAATGTTAAAAACCAAAATCTCAGACCTACTGACTCTTAGGACCTGAGAGTACAGAGACGACATAAGACCGACTAACTTAATGACTTGACAGTCAGTATCTCCACATGAGATTCACTACTGCCCTTGGTATTGCTGCTGCTGATACTGTTCACCCTCAGATTGGTTTCTCCATCCTCAACGTCCACCTAAAAAGTTGAAACCTACGGAGTGAGACAATCTGAATAATTGTCCCAGTGAGAGTTATAACTCTCCACCAGAAGCTTTGTTATAGCAAATCAAGGAATAACCTAAACAATATAAGCTTTAAGACAATCAACAACAGATTTGATATGTAAATAAAGCAAAATTTACTTAAGCAGTCACTTCATAAAAGCATATGAAGAATATGTATACTAGATATTTGAACAAATCATTAATGTAAACAATGTAACACCAATAATTGTTTCTCGTAGTTCAATCTAAGCAGATATACTACGCGGTTGATTATGTTTTACAAACATTATTATGCCCAGCGGAGATGAGGTATACCGCTCATACTCCAACCGATCACTATTAAGTCGCATAGGTATCATACATAGGTCATCAAAAGAGTCGGATTCTTATGACCTCATCTTCCTCAGTCAGTGTGAGGATTAACATGCAAGACATCTGGTGTCTCTACTAAGATAGCTTACCGGGGTATTCTGGTACTTCACTATTAGAGTCACAGTTGCATTCTGTACTCTCTTCGTCATCGAAAGATCTCTTGTTTATCTCTCATCGATGTGGTATTTAAAGATTCCTTTGGGAGATTTGTGGTACATCACCCCGGCTTAAACATATAGTGAAGGGTTGATAGATTAAGGTACATCTACATCAATTCCTACATTAGGATGTAAGGATATTCACATCCATATTCCCCCACATACTCAAAAGTATGTGATCCAGGAGTTCCCTTAGGAAAACCTGTTTCACCATCAATTTGCTTCTGACAATGATGGATCTATGATCAGGGCTCTACATGATATGGTTACACTTGATTTGTTAGGTACATTTCAGCATTCTTTTAGCATCAAGCATGTTTCCAAGCATTAATCATTAGAACAACAGCGATGAAAGTAGAATACTAAATGTATCAGGTCTAATTCACATCAGTTATCATATATATGTCAATTCTTAATCACCCCATCATAAGTCATCTAATGAAGATGACCTTGATGTTATCCATGGCTCTTACAGCCTATTAATCTCATATGAAGCCACTTACTAGGCAAGATAGCATATATCACTTATTCATAAAGCTCATAACATGCTTTCAATGAATATGAATACATATCCCTTACCTGGATATGGTCATCCTCTTATAAGAACCTGCATGGTAAATTCTTTTGACAACAATAAACAAATCATTTCCAGATCAGCAATTTATAAAGAAATATCAATCTTTCAATCCAAGGGTTGTACCTTCATGCCTTCCCTAAGGCTAGGTTCCCTTATTTACATCAATTAGGGTTATTCAATCCCTATTATTATTATTAGGAATAATGATCCCTTATCTCATATTTTAATCATGAATATTCATGCTTAAAAGCATAACCTTGAATTAGGGTTTATTGTACATTTCAACACATCACCCTCAATTAGGGTTTACTATTCACATTACATGTTATTACCCTAGAATTAGGGTTTACTATTCACTTCATAGTGAAATGAGCTTATAGAATCACCATATATGAAATTATCATCCTTGATGCCTTCAAATTAGGTTAATATTCATTAGTTATCAGAATTAGGGTATTCATGATCTCTCATAAGTGGATCATACCGTAATCATGCACATTCATATACATTGAAGGTACTTTACTTGAGTTTTAACCATATATGGAACCTTCTCTCTCCTCTTACTAGTAAATGGTGATTACATCACTCTAGATTAAATTCGGTCAAGTCAACTTTGATTAACATAAGCCATGTCACCACTATGATGATTATTAGAGTTTGATTAAACAAGGGTGTTATCTACGTGAACTCTTCAAGGGTACATTGGTAAAGTACACCATTAATTCACAACATGGGTCAATCTATTAATCACTTAGCCCCTTAAGGTATTTAGGTATCATTAGGGTTTGGATTAGACAACCATTGAACCAATTAATCCTTCAAGTCACTAAGCAATCATAGCCCTAAAGGTCCCCAAATAGTTTCACACCTCAACCTCCAAACGGTTTTGAAACCATTTGGAAGCGTTGACCGTTTGGTCACTTTGACCTCCAAAACCGCATGACACTCAAGACCGTTTGCCCTTAAACGGTCTTGAGACCGTTTGAGTACGTTGACCGTTCGATTAGAGTTGACTTTGAAACCGTTTGAACAAAATCACCTTGAAACTGTTTGATCTTAAACGACCTTGAAACCGTTTGGTTCCAAACGGTCTTGAGACCCTTTGCCCCTAAACGGTCTTGAGACCATTTGGATTCAAATGGTCTTGAGACCGTTTGGATTCAAACGGTCTTGAGACCGTTTGGTCCAAATGGCTCAAAATTGCATGGACCTCAAAGGTGCATCAAAGCTTCTAATCGATTAGGGTTTTCAAGGTTGAAGCCCTCAATTGACCTCTCATGTCTTAACCACTTATCAATTGAGCCAATTAGGGTTAGCTTTAACCAATTGGACACTCAATTGACCCTCAATTGTTAGCCAATTAGGGTTGAATCCAATCCAATTAGGGTTTGTAATCGGTTAACCATCAATGTTCATCAACATGAGTCTATTTGATGTTGAACCTATCAATTGACCTTCAATTGGGCCCAAACTTGGCCCAAACGGTCTTGGGATCGTTTGGACATCCTCCAAATGGTCTTGAGACCGTTTTCCCAAAGTCACATCAAAATCTAAGTCAAATTGTCAAGGGTTGAACCCTAAATAAGTCTCAAATCAACACTTTCAATTAATTCAACAACCTATTGCAATTGGACCTTCAATTGATTAAATTATCTTAACCCTATACCTCCAAACGGTCTTGGGTGGTCACCAAACGGTCTTGAGACCGTTTGGGTGAATCCCAAATGGTTTTGAAACCGTTTGGGTCACTCAACCCAAAGTTCAACAAAATCGATTCTTGAAATCATCAATTGAACCCGATTAGGGTTTAGAGGGTTGAAGTCCCTTCAACTTTTGATCGGTTTGCAATTAGGTCATGATTCTTTGTAATTGATTAATTAAATATAAATCCAACAGACCAATAAATGGTCTTCACTTGTTCAACCCTACCAAACGGTCTTGGAGACCGTTTGAAACTAAACGGTCTTGCAAACCGTATGAATTCAAACGGTCTTGAGATCGTTTGATTTCAAACGGTCTTGCAAACCGTTTAGACAAAATGGTCCAAGATCGTTCGGTCAAGTAACCTAGGGAATCACGCACATCATCTTCAACCTTATATCAGGTCAGTTACTTCACGGATTTCTTGCAAGTTTGCAAGGAAAGATGGGGTAGAAAAAGAACTAACTACAAATTGCAAGAATAAGGATGTGCATAAACAAAGCAAGAGGTTTAGAGTTATAAAACCCGCCTTATGGTTGTTCCTAGAGCTCCAAGCTTCCAAGCTTCAAGCCTTTAATGGCGTCTTGAGCTCCACAGGTCGGCCAAAGGTGTTTTTCCAAGGAAAGGTTGGGAAAGATCGGCTAGAAAGAGAGAACTAAGTAAGATAACTATAAAACCAACCTTGTAATCCACTTTCCTCCATGAATTCGAGCAAGAAGATGGTCCAAGATTACCTAGCTTCTCCTTAGCCGTTCTCCTCTATTCCTAAGCTCTGCCTTAGTCGGTCCAAGCAAGGTGATAAGTGATAGAAGAAGAGAAATGTTCCTTTGTTTGCAAAGGAAAGTTGTATATATATCTTTGGGTGAAACTTCAACATAAGGACATCTAATTCTCCATTTCTCATCTAGGTCCCTCCTTTCTTCTTTGCACGTCCCTTCTTCTTATTTCTAAGGTAAAACTCCTTCTAATACCAAGAACTAAAGGCAAAGAAGGTCAACTTATCACTAAGGTACACATATATAAGGATCTTCTTACTTACAACTTGATTATTTGAATACAAAGGTGTTCCTTATTATATGATTATTCAAAAGAAGTGTCCTCTTCATCATTTTTACTCTAAATGATTCCAATAGTCATAAAGATACTCTATAAGGTATATTTTACAATTTTCACCCCACATTTTGGGTAAATTGCACTTTACACCAAAATTAGGGTTTAGAACACAAGGATTACTGCACAAGCTGCATCTTGGTGCCCAAGCTTGGGGAATCAATCATTCTTCATCATATTCATTCTTATGATGAATCAACACCAAAAGAACATCTTAAAATGTACAAATTGCAAGTTAACCCCTCTGTTTGGGTAATTTGCACATAGGTTTGTGTATTACAAAACAATACTACAACATTGTTTAAAAAGGACAGGAATGGAAATATATGTTCCTCAGGAGTTTAAATACATGCCAAAAGATAATCACAAGTAACTTAATACATAATTAATCAAAACACCTAGGGTTATCTCATAACCCAGGTCAGGGATGTTACAAATTATCCACCCCTTACAAGGATTTCATCCCTGAAATCAACAAAACATATTTTAAGAGAAAAGAGCAGGGTATTTCCTTCTCATTTCTTCCTCTAGTTCCCAAGTGGCTTCTTCAGCACCACGATGATTCCAGAGGACTTTCACAAGACTTATATCTTTCTTTTTCATCTTTTTAATTCTATTATCAAGGATTGACACTAGTCCTTCCTCATAAGATATATCATCATTCAATTCTACCTCCATAGGTTGTAGAACTGACTCAGTATCAGGGTGACATTTCCTCAGCATAGAAATGTGAAACACATGGTGTAACTTCTATAACTCTGGTGGTAACTCTAGTCTATAGGCTACCTTTCCAACCCGTTCAATGATTGGATAAGGCCCCATAAATCTAGGAGATAACTTCCCTTTCCTTCCAAATCTTAAAACTCCCTTCCAAGGTGAAACCTTAAGATACACTCTATCTCCAATCTAGAATCCTAGGGGTCTACGACGTCTGTCAGCATATGATTTTTGTCTGTCCTGTGCAGTCTTAATTTGTTGTTGTATTACTTTAATCTTCTCTGTAGTTTGCTGCACAAGATCAGGACCTAACAACTGATGTTCACCGGTCTCATACCAACATAAGGGTGATCTACAACGTCTACCATACAAAGCTTCATAAGGAGCCATGTCAATGCTATGTTGATAGCTATTGTTATAGGCAAACTCTATCAAGCTTAGGTGTAGATCCCAACTCCCTATAAACTAGAGAACACATGCACTCAGCAAATCCTCCAAGGTCTGTATAGTCCTTTTCGACTATCCATCAGTCTGTGGGTGAAAGGTTGTACTAAACCTTAACTGGGTGCCTAGAGCTTTGTGTAGCTGCTCCCAAAAATGACTCATAAACTGAGGACCTTTGTCAGAAACTATAGTGACTGGAACTCCATGCAGTCACACTATCTCTTCAACATACAGTTGTGCTAACTTCTCAGCAGAATAGGTTGTTTTGACAGGAAAGAAATGCGTTGTCTTTGTCAACCTATCAACTATTACCCAAATGGAATCATGTCCTTTGTTTGTCCTGGGTAGGCCAACAACAAAGTCCATGGTTACATGGTCCCACTTCCACTGTGGTATGGGTAAAGGTTGTATTGTTCCTGCAGGTTTCTGGTGTTCATCTTTAACTTGCTGACACACAGGACACCTCATCACAAACTCTACAACATCCTTCTTCATCCCAGGCCACCAATACATATCTTTCAAGTTTCGAATCATCTTGGTGCTTCCTGGATGCATGGCATACATCGAAGAATGAGCTTCTTCCAGGACTAATGTCCTCAAGTTATCCACATCTGGTACTATCATCCTACCATGATAACATGCCACTTGATCATCTGAGTCATGGAAACCATCTCGTTTCTCATCACCATACTCAGATCTGATCCGCTGAATCGTAGCATCCACTTGTTGTGCCTCTCTAATCTGCTCTCTTAGGGTAGGTTTAATATGCATCTCAGCCAACAACCCGGCTAACAATGACACCTTCAACTGTACATTGTCTTGCCTTAAGGAGATAAGCATATCTCTTCTAGGGCATACTAAAGAGTTTAGTTGTGCTCTATCATAGGATGGTGTTGCTGATTTCCTACTCAAGGCATCTGCAACCACATTGGCCTTCCCTGGATGGTAATCAATTGTACAATCATATTCCTTGATTAATTCCATACATTGACGTTGCCTCATGTTAAGCTCGTGCTAAGAGAAGATGTACTTAAGATTCTTATGATCAGTGAAAATCTGGAATGTCTCTCCGTAAAATAATGTCTCCTGATTTTCAAGGCATGAACCACAACAGCTAACTCCAGATCATGTGTCAGATAATTCTCTTCGTGTTTCTTAAGCTGTCGGAAAGCAAAAGAAATCACTTGCTTATCCTGTATCAACACACATCTGAGTCCATTCTTGGAGGCATCACAGAAACCACGTATCCTTTGCCTTGCTCAGGTAGTACAAGTACAGGTGCACTTGTCAACCTCTCCTTCAGTAGCTGAAAGGATTGCAGACACTTATCACTCCAAACAAAAGGAATATCCTTTCAGGTCAACTTAGTCAAGGGTAAGGCTATGGAACTTAAGTTCTTAATGAACCTTCAGTAGTAGCCAGCCAATCCTAAAAAACTACGGATCTCCGTCGGTGTCTTCGGTTGTTCCCACTGTAGAACAGATTCTACCTTTTTAGGGTCAACACGAATACCCGAAGCAGATACCACGTGTCCAAGAAAAGACACTTCCGGCAACCAAAACTCGCACTTGCTAAACTTAGTGTACAACTTATGTTCTCTTAGCAAGGTTAGAGCCTGACGAAGATGTTGTTCATGTTGCTGAGCATCTCTACTATAAATCAAAATGTCATCTATAAAGACAACAACGCGCTGATCAAGGAAAGGTCAAAAGATTCTATTCGTGAGTTCCATAAATGCAGCAGGTGCATTAGTTAGTCCAAACGACATAACTGTGAACTCATAGTGACCTTACCCTGTCCTAATGGTAGACTTGGATATGTCACTATCCTTAATACGAAGTTGATGATATCCCGACCTTAGGTCTATCTTTGAGAAGACAGTTGCACCACGCAACTGGTCAAAGAGATCATCAATCCTCAGCAAAGGGTACTTATTCTTTATTTTTACTTTATTTAGTTGTCTGTAATCAATGCACAACCGCATTGAACTGTCTTTCTTTTTAACAAAAAGGACTGGATCACCCCATGGTGAAGTACTCGGTCGGATAAAACCCTTCTCAAGCAACTCTTGAAGTTGTTTCTTGAGTTTTGCCATCTCAGTAGGCTCCATCATATACGGTGTCCGTGCTATAGGCTGTGTGTTACACCCCGATCTCACAATTTCCTCAAATCATGAGATTAGGGCATAAGATAGGACTTATATGTAATACAAAGAACACCCTTAACTTTATTTTTTTCTTTTCTTTAAAACTCTTGTTTCTCCGCATTGAACCACATAACATCTTAACAAAGGAATCTGAACATTTTTTTTACTAATCAGACTTTAATAGTAAAGATACATGTATAAACATTCATGATGTCTCTCACACCTTATTGCACATAAAATTTGCTAATTAGCATACATATCAAAAGAGGAACAATATTACACATCATAATTACAACTCTCTCTCTTATCTCTTACTGAGGACCTAGAGTGACAAGGACTGACTGACTCAACTCATCTTGTACTTAACTCTTGTGGAAGATCTACACTGAGCTCTGACCATCTTCAAGTCCACGCGGTTAACCCTAAAATGTTTGAGTAGAGAGGTGATCCTACTCGCTCAATGAATGAGTACTTCATGGAAACAGTCTAAGGCACTAATGTGACTACAGATATAACTTTGAATAAACGTTATGAAATTTAACAACAATAAATACTACACTGAGCAGTTCTAAAACAATATAATTGAAATAACAAAGAATGTAAATATTGCATCCAAAGAATAACTACTAGAAGACTATGCTCTAGTCTTCCTTAGCTCATTCATTCATAAGGAACTCTATGAACCTATATGATCGTAACAACTCTTCCCCCCTTAGAATGTTTCGTCCTCGAAACATAAACCCACAAGAATGATACATTCAAGGTTAATTTAAGCTTCTAAAGCCTTCCATGTCATTATATTCTTGTATTTCATACCTGAATATAGTTTTCAACATTAGATCTTTTAATTCTTTACTAAATCACAACATATTTCAAATAGTTCTCAATGATATCAAGCAAATTCTTTATGCCACAGTCAAACATAGAATGCAAAGATAAACCATCACGCTTTTGCTGCGCAACTCTGATACTCTGATACAACTACCTCAACTTATGCGGCTCAGAAAGTTCTATTGTTCTGTATCACCTTTAAGTGACAAAAGCGAGTTCACCATGCTATTTTAAACTTTAATAAAGTGCTATTCAAATAGCCAAACAGTCTTGAATTAAAAGACTAGATTAAACAATCAATTACACAATACTACTCTTGGCATCCCCATTGGGTCATGGATGCATGAGGTGAAGCATTACCACCTCATTCCATACTATCCTGTTTCGATCCTGGGACCTGTGGGTTATGGGCCGACACACAATTCAAAGTGTAACCATCATATTATATCATTTTAGGGTTTCAACCACAGTAATAAAGTAATCCACAATTGTATCAGTCATTCAAGCATTAATCATACTCCATTACCATCACTCAGTTATATTAGAGCTAGGTATAACAAGCTACACCTCATTAGGGTTACTTGTCCAGACAATCTGATTATCATCCCTTTCTATTAATATGAGTGGATAAGTATGACTACCTTGTTTTGGGTATCTCTCCATGTGTTCTGACATCATCCCAAACCGTATCACCATATCACAAATACACAATAGTAAGATGCATATAAGATATGAATTACTACAACTATCATATGCCTTTAATTTAACATATAGCTTACACAAATACCCTGAAATCATATGTAGAACCAACTTTCATACCTAAATATGCCTTCAACAAATCATACATGTAAAAAAAATTCACATATTATACAAAGCTAGTGTTTTCCCATATCTCTCTACTCATTCATTACTTCTTTACTTTTTGCTACCTATCCTTTTCATATGATTATATACAATAAACATCATTAACATTAAAACATTCAAGGTAAGAATAGATTATTCATCATCCTTGCTATCACACAAGAATTTATTTCTTATCGCACACCATCGTAATGTATGTCACTATTACATTCACTAGATGACCCTACCAAGGTAGTTATGCATCATATATGATTCATTTTCTCTTATCATTTCATTCCCACCTTGCTCTCATTAAGGAATATATGAAAGAGAAGATGATTTTAAGACTTGGAATACTTGTATTCAAACATTCCCTTAATACATTCTCGTATGTAGATTTACTTAGTTATCAACAGAGATATTTGATTAATTAGCACTTGCTTGAATCTCACAACCTCTTTATTTTATAACTTCTCCATCATATTCCAAACCCTATCTTACGTTTCATAGTCCTCTTACCATATACTACTCTTTAACTCGTCATCTTTAATTCTAAATTTTTCTCTTATGACCATGTTTCTTATTCATATGTATGGTCATGTATACCATGTTGCACATATTTCCTCCTTTATCTTTATACTATTGTGAAGTTAACGTTCTAAATTAATAGTCCTTCTATTAGTTTTTCCTCATGTTAAATACATTACATATTCTTCATTTTTAAATCAAGTGGATCATGCATGGGTCAAACATAGTTTCTCTTTCAATCAAGTTTTTCTCTCCTGAATACAGTCTACCTTTGTATGACTTATTCATTCGTTAAACTACACCTATGTTCTTTTCTTAGAAACTAGTTTGTTGTTCTAGTCTTATGAATTACATGTTCATACGATTCTTTTCACTTTTACTCTTTTGAAGACTCTTTACTTCTATGGACCTATTGAATGCTCAACCCTATTCTCTACTTAGATTTTGCTTTAGAGTTCATAAAAGCATTATACTCTATTCTATGATTCATTCTTCATGATTGATTCTTGCTATCTTGAACCATACCTACATTTCACATATCTTTTCTATATTTCATATGTATAGTTCATATAATATTAATCAATAAACTGATTATGAACTTCATATCATGTTCCTTTATTCCCAATTAAGGTTTTCTCATATGAGGCCCCAAAATTGAACCTCAGATATCAGTTTCAACTAATTCTTAGTTGTTCTGATCTTGCCCATATGTTGCAACATCTTACTGTATGTACATTCTTACTCTGACGTGGGTCTAATTATTCAAATTCTATTCTTATTATACTATTGATAGGATTCATTAGATCCTAGTAACGCATCCTGCCAGCCGGACCAGGCCAAACCTGAAGTCCTAAAGCCAAGAACTACAAGGGATTACTCAACTCCTATTCATCTCAGAAGTGTGGAAGAAAACTTATCCACTAACAAAATCTCATTCAAAGGTCAACTCTAGTCTACTTGTTACAAAGAATGAAATCAATAAATGCTACAAATGCATAGTGTACAACAGATATTAAAGACCCATATTTCAAAGTATAGAATATTTCAATTCAAACATATAAGAGCATTTATATACATTTCCAACAAAAATAACATTATGAAATGTAAGTTCTATCTCCTTTTACATTTATGCTCTTAATTCTTGTTTCTTTTCTCGTTTTCTAACCCTAACATTTCTAGGTTTCCTCTCTAGACCATTCTTCCACTGTATACCTGGCCAGGGTATACATGAAAGAATAGACAGAGTAGCTTGTACTGGTTGATCCAAGTACTCAGATATCGGGCCAGGATATCCAAATACTCAAATCCCCAAAGCTAACATCAAACATCTCCTATCTGCCACACATAGGACTCTAACTTACTAACTTAATGGTCCTTGACAACTCACCCTAAGCTCTGATACCAAGATGTTACACCCCGATCTCACAATTTCCTCAAATCATGAGATTAGGGCATAAGATAGGACTTATATGTAATACAAAGAACACCCATAACTTTATTTTTTTCTTTTCTTTAAAACTCTTGTTTCTCCGCATTGAACCACATAACATCTTAACAAAGGAATCTGAACATTTCTTTTACTAATCAGACTTTAATAGTAAAGATACATGTATAAACATTCATGATGTCTCTCACACCTTATTGCACATAAAACTTGCTAATTAGCATACATATCAAAAGAGGAACAATATTACACATCGTAATTACAACTCTCTCTCTTATCTCTTACTGAGGACCTAGAGTGACAAGGACCGACTGACTCAACTAATCTTGTACTTAACTCTTGTGGAAGATCTACACTGAGCTCTGACCATCTTCAAGTCCACGCGGTTAACCCTAAAATTTTTGAGTAGAGGGGTGAGCCTACTCGCTCAGTGAATGAGTACTTCATGGAAACAGTCTAAGGCACAAATGTGATTACAGATATAACTTTGAATAAACGTTATGAAATTTAACAACAATAAATACTACACTGAGCATTTCTAAAACAATATAATTGAAATAACAAAGAATGTAAATATTGCATCCAAAGAATAACTACTAGAAGACTATGCTCTAGTCTTCCTTATCTCATTCATTCATAAGGAACTCTATGAACCTATATGTTACACCCCGATCTCACAATTTCCTCAAATCATGAGATTAGGGCATAAGATAGGATTTATATGTAACACAAAGAACACCCTTAACTTTTTCTTTTGTTAAAAAACTCTTGTTTCTTCGCATTGAACCACATAAAACATCTTAGCAAGGGAATCTGAACATTTCCTTTACTAATAAAACTTTAATAGTAAAGATACATGTATAAGCATTCACGATGTCTTTCACACATTATGCACATGAAACTTGCTAATTAGCATACATATCAAAGAGGAACAATATTACGCATTGTAATTACAACTCTCTCTCTAAACTCTTACTGAGGATCTAGAGTGACAAGGACCGACTGAATCAACTAATCTCATACTTGACTCCTGTGGCAGATCTACTCTGACGCTCTGATCATCTTCAAGTCCACGCAGATAACCCTAAAATGTTTGAGTAGAGGGGTGAGCCTACTCGCTCAGTGAATGAGTACTTCATGGAAACAGACTAATGCACTAAAGTGATTACAGATATAATTTGAGTAAATGATATGAAATTTAACATAAATGCAGAACTAAGCAAGGCAGTTCTAATAACATAACAGATTTGCATAATATAATCACTTTCCATGCAATAGCACATAATTTGAATAGATAATCAGATATAAAGAAATAACACACAAGTTCGAATACTTTAATTTATTGTGATCCTATATGATTACATACTTATTTTATTATTATGCCCTAAATATATGCAGTGTACTCTGCATATAAAGATCCGCAACAAGTCCATGCTACGGTCCCACCGTACAAGACTTAGCGACACACCCGGGAAATGCTAAGTCTGACTGCTGTCCTGGTCTGCGTCAGGACTCTCAGGCTCACACGGCCTCACTGCACTCTCAAAAGAGTGTACACTAGACTCCTCCTTTAACCTAAGTACATCGGCGGAGAGTCACAGGGTTACCTTCGTGACGCTGCACGAATGGTGTTAGATAACCGTGTTTTCTTTCTTTTTCCCAGTGCCACCGTGACACACGCACGGATTATTGTTGAACACTGCTTTTCTGCCCTCGTGCCACCGTGACACACGCACGGATTATTGTTGAACACGAGTCACCGACCATCTAGACACACGCTAGTAGGTCGTTTCACCCCAAGGTGCAGACCTCACGAGGGGTTCTACGGTGTTAGGGCACCTAAGTCTATTAATTAGTTAACATATAAATATCATAGCTCATGTATTCAACATATACCATGTCTCAGTAACATCCCTTTCTAGGGCATGTCATATCTCATTACCTGCAATTTACGAGATATGTATTGAAAATAAGAAGCCCTGCAGTATGTAGATATCAACTCAGAGAGAACAAGCATATAAAATTAAATGCACTAGAAACATACAATTCAACAGTTAAGTATCACCACATCTCATGTCGAGACCTTTCATGTCACCATAACATGATTCATTGAACACCCTATCCTTAGGGTTTCATTCGCCTTATTCATTCATCACATGCCAACACCCTACTCCTAGGGTTTCATTTGCCTCATTCACTTGTCACATGGCTCTTATCATGATCTCATAATATATAAACATTCACTAGATAAAAACTGTTTCCAACAAATCTTATATAATCAATATAGATATGAAATCATGGAAACTTAACTAAATTTAGATTTTCCATATCATTTACTGAGATATCATTTATCAAGAATAAAATTCAATTAAGATAACCCATGAGATACATCCTAACCAATTATAGGATTACTAGTCCTTTTCAGTAAGGTTGAAACACTAGTGATGTCTCAATTAGGTTAAACCCTAATTACATCATTTGATATAAATATGAAAAGCATTCTCACTAAGAAGTGTTGCATATGTATCTGATATGAATCTACCATCAAAAAGTCATTCAAACAGAGAAGGAATCCGTATCATATCAATTTACAATAACTTAAATCAAACGGACATTTCAGGATTTAGAATTCACATGCTAAACATTTAGGGATTTGGATGTTATAATCAAATTCGTGCATTAGAATGTTTGAAGGAAGAACCCACTCACCCTAAGGTGTGAAAACACCTCACAACTGCAGCTCAACTCAGGGAATCTCGAATTCCTATCAAATCCCTAGCATATCTCCCAATTCTTCTTCTATTCAACTCGGGAACCTTGAAAAAGAGGGATTATGAAGAAAGGGTGAGAAAAGAGGGAATTTCGACATCATCTTGGATCAAATCAGAGCATGGATGGAATCTTGACATGAGAGAGAAGATTCACCATAAAAGTCTATGCAAAGGATCCAAACTTACTTGATTTCACCGTTCTTGGGATCGCAGAACCCTAATTCAGCAATTCCCCCACTTTCTTCACTCAAGCCCTAACTCTCCCTCTCTCTCTAGATTTTCGTTTATCTGGAGTGAATGACGAAGAATGAGAGCTGTGTGTGTGTGTGGTTGCTCATATAAGTCAATTGAGCTGCTTGGGTCAATTGCATATTGACCCAACACTTAACTTTAATTATATTGGCTGAATATTCAGTTATACAAAAGTTATTGTAATTCGTTTATTTCAGAGATCACAAATTCTACAAAAATTATGGGAATTTATAACTTTGTTTATAATGGATCTATAAAGCTTCAGTTAAAATTTGAGATCATTTTCCGTTACCAATAAATAATTAAAAATAGAACAGTGCACTGCTATATTGCAGTCTGCAGAATATTCGGCCGAGTTTGTCCTGCACAAAACTCGACCGACACCCTTACTGTAGAGATCAAAAAGTCATTCAAAAATTATGCCAATTTAACAGAGTGTCAAAACTGTGTTTTTCAAGCACATTTAAAATTTGAGATCAATTGGATATACAAATAAAAAGATAAAATTCAATTACCACACTGCTGTATAATTCTGGAAATGTGATCGGTCGAGTTTGAAACTCGGCCGATAAACAGGTCAGAGCATTCTTCCAAAATTCTGATATTTTTCAATGTTGTTCAAATTTTATATATCCAAATCATATCCAAATTTTAAGTAAATCAGAGTTACACATAAAATACTAAAAATCATTTAGTGAGACATTCTACTTATCAAATTCTGTATTCATGTATCATCAAAACCCTATTTTGGGCCGATTAGGGTTTGTGCTTCTCAAACCCTAATTCTCAAGACAAAAGAACATTTAAACTTATTATCATAGTTAAAATATCCTAATTGTGTTATCGTCATTAATTAGATTTCAAGAATGATTATTCTAGTTAATCTTTGCAATTGTCTAGGTAAACCCTAGTTTACCAATTAAGCTCAGATGGGGTCGTAACAACTCTTCCCCCCTTAGAATGTTTCGTCCTCGAAACATAAACCTACAAGAAAGATACATTCAAGGTTATTCTAAGCTTCTAAAGCCTTCCATGTCATTATATTCTTGTATTTCATACCTGAATGTAGTTTTCAACATTAGATCTTTTAATTCTTTACTAAATCACAACATATTTCAAATAGTTCTCAATGATATCAAGCAAATTCTTTATGCCACAGTCAAACATAGATTGCAAAGATAAACCACCACGCTTTCGCTGTGCAACTCTGATACTCTGATACAACTATCTCAACTTATGCTGCTCAGAGAGTTCTATTGTTCTGTATCACCTTTAAGTGATAAAAGCAAGTTCACCATACTGTTTTAAACTTTAATACAATGCTATTCAATAGCAAAACAGTCTTGAATTAAAAGACTAGATTCAACAATCAATTCAAAATACTACTCTTGGCATCCCCATTGGGTCATGGATGCATGAGGTGAAGCATTACCACCTCATTTCATACTATCCTGTTTCGATCCTGGGACCTGTGGGTTATGGGCCCACACACAATTCAAAGTGTAACCATCGCATTATATCATTTTAGGGTTTCAACAACAGTAATAAGGTAATCCACGATTGTATCAGTCATTCAAGCATTAATCATACTCAATTACCATCACTCAGTTATATTAGAGCTAGGTATAACAAGCTACACCTCATTAGGGTTACTTGTTCAAACAATCTGATTATCAACCCTTTCTATTAATATGAGTGAATAAGTATGACTACCTTGTTCAGGGTATCTCTCCATGTGTTCTGACATCATCCAAACCGTATCACCATATCACAAATACACAATACTAGGATGCATATCTAGTATGAATTACTACTACTATCATACACCTTTAATTTAACATATAGCTTGCACAAATATACTGAAATCATATGTAGAACCAACTTTCATACCTTAATATGCCTTCAACAAATCATACATGTAAAACCAAATTCACATATTACACAAAGCTAGTGCTTTCCCATATCTCACTTCTCATTCATTACTTCTCTACTTTTTTCTACCTATCCTTTTCATATGATTATATATAATAAACATCATTAACATTAAAACATTCAAGGTAAGAATAGATTATTCATCATTCTTGCTATCACACAAGAATTTATTTCTTATCGCACTTCATCATATTGTATGTCACTATTACATTCACTAGATGACCCCACCAAGGTAGTTATGCACCATATATGATTCATTTTCTCTTATCATTTAATTCCCATCTTGCTCTCATTAAGGAATATATGAAAGAGAAGATGATTTTAAGACTTGGAATTCTTGTATTCAAACATTCCCTTAATACATTCTCGTATGTAGATTTACTTAGTTATCAACAGAGATATTTGATTAATTAGCACTTGCTTGAATCTCACAACCTCTTTATTTTATAATTTCTCCATCATATTTCAAACCCTATCTTACATTTCATAGTCCTCTTACCATATACTACTCTTTAACCCGTCATCTTTAATTCTAAATTTTTCATTTATGACCATGTTTCTTATTCATATGTATGGTCATGTATACCATGTTGCACATATTTCCTCCTTTATTTTTATACTATTGTGAAGTTAATGTTCTAAAATAATAGTCTTTCTATTAGTTCTTTCCTCATGTTGAATACATTACATATTCTTCATTTTTAAATCAAGTGGATCATGAATGGGTCAAACATAGTTTCTCTTTCAATCAAGTTTTTCTCTCCTGAATACAGTCTACCTTTGTATGATTTATTCATTCGTTAAACTACACCTATGTTCTTTGCTTAGAAACTAGTTTGTTGTTCTAGTCTTATGAATTACATGTTCATACGATTCTCTTTACTTTTACTCTTTTGAAGACTCTTCACTTCTATGGACCTATTGAATGCTCAACTCTATTCTCTACTTAGCCTTTACTTTAGAGTTCATAAAAGTATTATACTCTATTATATGATTCATTCTTCATGATTGATTCTTGTTATCTTGAACCATACATACATACATTTCACATATCTTTTCTATATTTCATATGTATAGTTCATGCAAAATTAATCAATAAACTGATTATGAGCTTCATATCATGTTCTATTATTCCCTATTAAGGGTTTCACCTTTGAGACCCCAGAGTTGAACCTCAGATATCAGTTTCACTAATTCTTAGTTGTTCTGATCTTGCCCATATGTTTCAACATCTTACTGTATGTACATTCTTACTCTGATGTGGGTCTAATTATTCTAATTCTAATCTTATTATGCTATTGATAGGATTCATTAGATCCTAATAACGCATCCTGCCAACCAGACCAGGCCAAACCTGAAATCCTGAAGCCAAGAACTACAAAGGATTACATTCTTCCTGAACTGCCACTCACAGCTCAGAAACTCGGCCGATTGGTCAGAAACTCAGCCGATTGCTTCACAACTCGGTCGATCCGCTTGAAACTCGGCTGATCAACTTGCCGTTTGATTTCCTGAAAAAGGAAACTCGGCCGAATTACATACAACTCGGCCAAATCGCGTACGAACTGAAAACCTAAACAGACCTGCTGGTGTCAATTTCACTCGAATCAACTGGCAAAACTATAGAAACAAAAGCTTATTTCAAGATGATTTCTAATCTACATGTTACAAAGAATGAAATCAATAAATGCAACAACTGCATAGTGTGCAACAAATATTAAAGACCCATATTTCAAAGTATTGAATATTTCAATTCAAACATATAAGAGCATTTCTATACATTTCCAACAAAAACAACATTATGAAATGTAAGTTCTATCTCCTTTTACATTTATGCTCTTAATTCTTGTTTCTTTTCTCGTTTTCTAACCCTAACATTTCTAGGGTTCCTTTCTAGCCCATTCTTCCACTGTATACCTGGCCAGGGTATACGTGAGAGAATAGACAGAGTAGCTTGTACAGGTTGATCCAAGTACTCAGATATCGGGCCAGGATATCCAAATACTCAAATCCCCAAAGCTAACATCAAAACATCTCCTATCTGCCACACTTAGGACTCTAACTTACTAACTTAATGGTCCTTGACAACTCACCCTAAGCTCTGATACCAAGCTGTTACACCCCGATCTCACAATTTCCTCAAATCATGAGATTAGGGCATAAGATAGGATTTATATGTAACACAAAGAACACCCTTAACTTTTTCTTTTCTTAAAAAACTCTTGTTTCTTCGCATTGAACCACATAAAACATCTTAGCAAGGGAATCTAAACATTTCCTTTACTAATCAAACTTTAATAGTAAAGATACATGTATAAGCATTCACGATATCTTTCACACATTATGCACATGAAACTTGCTAATTAGCATACATATTAAAGAGGAACAATATTACACATTGTAATTACAACTCTCTCTCTAAACTCTTACTGAGGATCTAGAGTGACAAGGACCGACTGACTCAACTAATCTCATACTTGACTCCTGTGGCAGATCTACTCTGACGCTCTGATCATCTTCAAGTCCACGCGGTTAACCCTAAAATGTTTGAGTAGAGGGGTGAGCCTACTCGCTCAGTGAATGAGTACTTCATGGAAACAAACTAATGCACTAAAGTGATTACAGATATAATTTGAGTAAATGATATGAAATTTAACATAAATGCAGAACTAAGCAAGGCAGTTCTAATAACATAACATATTTGCAGAATATAATCACATTTCCATGCAATAGCACATAATTTGAACAGATAATCAGATATAAAGAAATAGCACACAAGTTCGAATACTTTAATTTACTGTGATCCTATATGATTACATACTTATTTTATTATTATGCCCTAAATATATGCAGTGTACTCTGCATATAAAGATCCGCAACAAGTCCATGCTACGGTCCCACGGTACAAGACTTAGCGACACACCCGGGAAATGCTAAGTCTGACTGTTGGCCTGGTCTGCGTCAGGACTCTCAGGCTCACACGGCCTCACTACACTCTCAAAAGAGTGTACACTAGACTCCTCCTTTAACCTAAGTACATCGGCGGAGAGTCACAGGGTTACCTTCGTGACGCTGCACGAATGGTGTTAGATAACAATGTTTTCTTTCTTTTTCCCAGTGCCACCGTGACACACGCACGGATTATTGTTGAACACTGCTTTTCTACCCTCGTGCCACCGTGACACACACACGGATTATTGTTGAACACGAGTCACTGACCATCTAGACACACGCTAGTAGGTCGTTTCACCCCAAGGTGCAGACCTCACGATGGGTTCTACGGTGTTAGGGCACCTAAGTCTATTAATTAGTTAACATATAAATATCATAGCTCATGTATTCAACATATACCATGTCTCAGTAACATCCCTTTCTAGGGCATGTCATATCTCATTACCTGCAATTTACGAGATATGTATTGAAAATAAGAAGCCCTGCAGTATGTAGATATCAACTCAGAGAGAACAAGCATATAAAATTAAATGCACTAGAAACATACAATTCAACAGTTAAGTATCACCACATCTCATGTCAAGACCTTTCATGTCACCATAACATGATTCATTGAACACCCTATCCTTAGGGTTTCATTCGCCTTATTCATTCATCACATGCCAACACCCTACTCCTAGGGTTTCATTTTCCTCATTCACTTGTCACATGGCTCTTATCATGATCTCATAAGATATAAGCATTCACTAGATAAAACCTGTTTCCAACAAATCTTATATAATCAATATAGATATGAAATAATGGAAACTTAACTAAATTTAGATTTTCCATATCATTTACTGAGATATCATTTATAAAGAATAAAATTCAATTAAGATAACCCATGAGATACATCCTAACCAATTATAGGATTACTAGTCCTTTTCAGTAAGGTTGAAACACTAGTGATGTCTCAATTAGGTTAAACCCTAATTACATCATTTGATATAAATCTGAAAAGCATTCTCACTAAGAAGTGTTGTATACGTATCTGATATGAATCTACCATCAAAAAGTCATTCAAACAGAGAAGGAATCCGTATCATATCAATTTACAATAACTTAAATCAAACGGACATTTCAGGATTTAGAATTCACATGCTAAACATTTAGGGATTTGGATGTTATAATCAAATTCGTGCATTAGAATGTTTGAAGGAAGAACCCACTCACCCTAAGGAGTGAAAACACCTCACAACTGTAGCTCAACTCAGGGAATCTTGAATTCCTATCAAATCCCTAGCAAATCTCCCAATTCTTCTTCTATTCAACTCGGGAACCTTGAAAAAGAGGGATTATGAAGAAAGGGTGAGAAAAGAGGGAATTTCGACATCATCTTGGATCAAATCAGAGCATGGACGGAATCTTGACATGAGAGAGAAGATTCACCATAAAAGTCTATGCAAAGGATCCAAACTTACTTGATTTCACCGTTCTTGGCACCGCAGAACCCTAATTCAGCAATTCCCCCACTTTCTTCACTCAAGCCCTAACTCTCCCTCTCTCTCTAGATTTTCGTTTCTCTAGAGTGAATGACGAATAATGAGAGCTGTGTGTGTGTGTGGTTGCTCATATAAGTCAATTGAGCTGCTTGGGTCAATTGCATATTGACCCAACACTTAACTTTAATTATATTGGCTGAATATTCAGTTATACAAAAGTTACTGTAATTCGTTTATTTCAGAGATCAAACATTCTCCACAAATTATGGGAATTTATCAAGTTGTTTATAATTGATCTATAAAGCTTCAGTTAAAATTTGAGATCATTTGGAGTTACCAATAAATAATTCAAAATAGAACAGTGCACTGCTATATTGCAGTCTGCAGAATATTCGGCCGAGTTTGTCCTGCACAAAACTCGACCGACACCCTTACTGTAGAGATCAAAAAGTCATTCAAAAATTATGCCAATTTAACAGAGTGTCTAAAACTGTGTTTTTCAAGCACAGTTAAAATTTGAGATCAATTGGATATATAAATAAAAAGATAAAATTCAATTACCACACTGTTGTATAATTCTGGATATGTGATCGGTCGAGTTTGAAACTCGGCCGATAAACAGGTCAGAGCATTCTTCAAAAATTCTGATATTTTTCAATGTTGTTCACATTTTATATATCCAAATCATATCCAAATTTTAAGTAAATCAGAGTTACACATAAAATAATAAAAATCATTTAGTGAGACATTCTACTTATCAAATTCTGTATTCATGTATCATCAAAACCCTATTTTGGGCCGATTAGGGTTTATGCTTCTCAAACCCTAATTCTCAAGACAAAAGAACATTTAAACTTATTATCATAGTTAAAACATCCTAATTGTGTTATCGTCATTAATTAGATTTCAAGAATGATTATTCCAGTTAATCTTTGCAATTGTCTAGGTAAACCCTAGTTTACCAATTAAGCTCAGATGGGGTCGTAACACTATATGATCATATATTTATCATTTTTATGCCCTAAACATATGCGGTGTACTCTGTATATAAAGATCTGTAGCGAACTACGATCCCACCGTACAAGACTTAGCGACACACCCGAGAAATGCTAAGTCTGACTGCCAGCCCTGGTCTGCTGCAGGACTCTCAGGCTCACAAGGCCTCAGGCTCACAAAGCCTCACTACACTCTCAAAAGAGTGAACTCTAGACTCCTCCTCAAACCTGAGCACACAGGCGGAGAGTCTTACTGGGTTACCACTGTGACACAAGCACGGATTAATGTTGAATAACCCCTATTTACTCCAGTGCCACTGTGACACACGCACGGATTATTGTTGAACACTGCCTCTCTCTATCCTCGTGTCTGTGACTCCACACAGTTATTGTTGCAACACGAGTTTCACCCCCCTGGTGCAGACCTCTCAAAGGGGTTCTACGGTGTTAGGGAACCTAAGTCTATTAATTGATTAACATATAAACCATTAAATAGGAAAAATCACATTTCATACTTATTTCACATTCTGGATATCATTTGAAAACACATATATATCATTTGTCATCTTCAACATGACTCAGTAACATCCCTTTCTAGGGTATGTCATATCTCATCACCTGCAATTTACGAGATATGTATTGAAATATAAGAAGCCCTGCAGTATGTAGATATCAACTCAGAGAGAACAAGCATATAAAGTTAAATGCACTAGAAACATACAATTCAACAGTTAAGTATCACCACATCTCATATCGAGATCTTTCATGTCACCATAACATGATTCATTGAACACCCTACCCTTAGGGTTTCATTTGCCTTATTCTTTCATCACATGCCAACACCCTACTCTTAGGGTTTCATTCGCCTCATTCACCTTTTCACATGGCTCTCATAAGGATTTCATAGGATATAAGCATTCACTAAATAAAGATTGTTTTCAACAAATCATATACAATCGATATATGTATGAAACCATGGAAAGTGAACTAAATTTAGGTTTCCATGCTATTCACTGAGATATCATGTATCAAGAATAAAATTCAATTAAGATAACCCATGAGGTACATCCTAACCACTTATAGAATTACTAGTCCTCTTCAATAAGGTTGAAACTCTAGTGATATCTCAATTAGGTTAACCCTAAATTACATCATATGGTATAAATCTGAAAAAAAGCATTCTTTCTAGGATGTGTTGTATACGTTTCTGATGTGAATTTACCATCAAGGAGTCATTCAAACAGAGAAGGAATCCATATCATATCAAATTGCAACAACTTAAATTAAACGGACATTTCAGGTTTTAGAATCACATACCAAGCAATTAGGATTTGGATTCTATAATCAAATTTTGTGCATTATACTATTTAAAGGAAGAACCCACTCACCCTAAGGTGTGAAAACACCTCAAAACCGCAGCTCAACTCAGGGGATCTCGAACTCATATCAAATCCCTAGCAAATCTCCCAATTCTTCTTCCATTCAACTAGGAAACCTTGAAAATGAGGGATTATGAAGAAAGGGTGAGAAAAGAGGGAATTTTGACATCATCTTCGATCAAATCAGAGCATGGACGGAATCTTGACATGAGAGAGAAGATTCACCATAAAAGTCTATGCAAAGGATCCAAACTTACTTGATTTCACCATTCCTCGGACCGCAAAACCCTAGGTCAGCAATTCCTCCTCTTTCTCCACTCAAGCCCTAACTCTCCCTCTCTCTCTATATTTTCGTTTCTTTGGGATGGATGACGAAGAATGAGAGCTGTGTGTGTGTGTGGTCGATCATATAAGTCAATTGAGCTGCTTGGGTCAATTGCATATTGACCCAACACTCAACTTTAATTATATTGGCTGAATATTCAGTTATACAAAAGTTACTGTAATTCGTTTATTTCAGAGATCAAACCTTCTCCAACAATTATGGGAATTTATCATCTATAAAGCTTCAGTTCAAATTTGAGATCATTTGGAGTTACCAATAAATAATTAAAAATAGAACAGTGCACTGCTATATTGCAGTCTGCAGCAGATTTGGTCGAGTTTGCCCTGCACAGAACTCGACCGACACCCTCACTGTAGAGATCAAAAGTCATCCAAAAATTATGCGAATTTAACAGAGTGTCTAAAACTGTGTTTTTTCAAGCATAGTGAAAATTTTAGATCAATTGGATATACCAATAAAAAGATAAAATTCAATTACCACACTGCTGTAGAATTCTGGAAATATGATCGGTCGAGTTTGAAACTCGACCGATAAACAGGTCAGAACATTCTTCAAAAATTCTTATAATTTTCAATGTTGTTCACATTTTATATATATAAATCATATCCAAATTTGAAGTAAATCATAGTTACACATAAAATACTAAAACTCATTTAGTGAGACATTCTACTTATCAAATTCTGTATTCATGTATCATCAAAACCCTATTTTGGGCCGATTAGGGTTTATGCTTCTCAAACCCTAATTCTCAAGACAAAAGAACATTTAGACTTCTTATCATAGTTCAAACATCCTAATTGTGTTATCGTCATTAATTATATTTCAAGAATGATTATTCCAATTAATCTTTGCAATTGTCTAGGTAAACCCTAGTTTACCAGTTAAGCTCAGATGGGGTCGTAACAACTCTTCCCCCCTTAGAATGTTTCGTCCTCAAAACATAAACCCACAAGAAAGATACATTCAAGGTTAATTTAAGCTTCTAAAGCCTTCCATGTGATTATATTCTTGTATTTCATACCTGAATATAGTTTTCAAAATTAGATCTTTTAATTCTTTACTAAATCACAACATATTTCAAATAGTTCTCAATGATATCAAGCAAATTCTTTATGCCGCAGTCAAACATAGAATGCAAAGATAAACCATCACGCTTTCACTGTGCAACTCTGATACTCTGATACAACTACCTCAACTTATGCGGCTCAGAAAGTTCTATTGTTCTGTATCACCTTTAAGTGACAAAAGCGAGTTCACCATGCTATTTTAAACTTTAATAAAGTGCTATTCAAATAGCCAAACAGTCTTGAATTAAAAGACTAGATTCAACAATCAATTGCACAATACTACTCTTGGCATCCCCATTGGGTCATGGATGCATGAGGTGAAGCATTACCACCTCATTCCATACTATCCTGTTTCGATCCTGGGACCTGTGGGTTATGGGCCGACACACAATTCAAAGTGTAACCATCGTATTATATCATTTTAGGGTTTCAACCACAGTAATAAAGTAATCCACAATTGTATCAGTCATTCAAGCATTAATCATACTCCATTACCATCACTCAGTTATATTACAGCTAGGTATAACAAGCTACACCTCATTAGGGTTACTTGTCCAGACAATCTGATTATCATCCCTTTCTATTAATATGAGTGGATAAGTATGACTACCTTGTTTTTGGTATCTCTCCATGTGTTCTGACATCATCCCAAACCGTATCACCATATCACAAATACACAATAGTAAGATGCATATCAGGTATGAATTACTACAACTATCATACACCTTTAATTTAACATATAGCTTACACAAATACCCTGAAATCATATGTAGAACCAACTTTGATACCTTAATATGCCTTCAACAAATCATACATGTAAAAACAAATTCACATATTATACAAAGCTAGTGTTTTCCGATATCTCTCTGCTCATTCATTACTTCTTTACTTTTTGCTACCTATCCTTTTCATATGATTATATACAATAAACATCATTAACATTAAAACATTCAAGGTAAGAATAGATTATTCATCATCCTTGCTATCACACAAGAATTTATTTCTTATCGCACTCCATCGTAATGTATGTCACTATTACATTCACTAGATGACCCTACCAAGGTAGTTATGCACCATATATGATTCATTTTCTCTTATCATTTCATTCCCACCTTGCTCTCATTAAGGAATATATGAAAGAGAAGATGATTTTAAGACTTGGAATACTTGTATTCAAACATTCCCTTAATACATTCTCATATGTAGATTTACTTAGTTATCAATAGAGATATTTGATTAATTAGCACTTGCTTGAATCTCACAACCTCTTTATTTTATAACTTCTCCATCATATTCCAAACCCTATCTTACGTTTCATATTCCTCTTACCATATACTACTCTTTAACCCGTCATCTTTAATTCTAAATTTTTCTCTTATGACCATGTTGCTTATTCATATGTATGGTCATGTATACCATGTTGCACATATTTCCTCCTTTATCTTTATACTATTGTGAAGTTAACGTTCTAAATTAATAGTCCTTCTATTAGTTTTTCCTCATGTTAAATACATTACATATTCTTCATTTTTAAATCAAGTGGATCATGCATGGGTCAAACATAGTTTCTCTTTCAATCAAGTTTTTCTCTCCTGAATACAGTCTACCTTTGTATGACTTATTCATTCGTTAAACTACACCTATGTTCTTTGCTTAGAAACTAGTTTGTTGTTCTAGTCTTATGAATTACATGTTCATACGATTCTTTTCACTTTTACTCTTTTGAAGACTCTTTACTTATATGGACCTATTGAATGCTCAACCCTATTCTCTACTTAGCTTTTGCTTTAGAGTTCATAAAAGCATTATACTCTATTCTATGATTCATTCTTCATGATTGATTCTTGCTATCTTGAACCATACCTACATTTCACATATCATTTCTATATTTCATATGTATAGTTCATATAATATTAATCAATAAACTGATTATGAACTTCAAATCATGTTCCTTTATTCCCAATTAAGGGTTTCTCATATGAGGCCCCAAAATTGAACCTCAGATATCAGTTTCAACTAATTCTTAGTTGTTCTGATCTTGCCCATATGTTTCAACATCTTACTGTATGTACATTCTTACTCTGATGTGGGTCTAATTATTCAAATTCTATTCTTATTATACTATTGATAGGATTCATTAGATCCTAGTAACGCATCCTGCCAGCCGGACCAGGCCAAACCTGAAATCCTGAAGCCAATAACTACAAGGAATACTCAACTCCTATTCATCTCAGAAGTGTGGAAGAAAACTTATCCACTAACAAAAGCTCATTCAAAGGTCAACTCTAGTCTACTTGTTACAAAGAATGAAATCAATAAATGCTACAACTGCATAGTGTACAACAGATATTAAAGACCCATATTTCAAAGTATTGAATATTTCAATTCAAATATATAAGAGCATTTATATACATTTCCAACAAAAACAACATTATGAAATGTAAGTTCTATCACCTTTTACATTTATGCTCTTAATTCTTGTTTCTTTTCTCGTTTTCTAACCCTAACATTTCTAGGTTTCCTCTCTAGCCCATTCTTCCACTGTATACCTGGCCAGGGTATACGTGAAAGAATAGACAGAGTAGCTTGTACTGGTTGATCCAAGTACTCAGATATCGGGCCAGGATATACAAATACTCAAATCCCCAAAGCTAACATCAAACATCTCCTATCTGCCACACATAGGACTCTAACTTACTAACTTAATGGTCCTTGACAACTCACCCTAAGCTCTGATACCAAGATGTTACACCCCGATCTCACAATTTCATCAAATCATAAGATTAGGGCATAAGATAGGACTTATATGTAATACAAAGAACACCCATAACTTTATTTTTTTTCTTTTCTTTAAAACTCTTGTTTCTCCGCATTGAACCACATAACATCTTAACAAAGGAATATGAACATTTCTTTTACTAATCAGACTTTAATAGTAAAGATACATGTATAAACATTCATGATGTCTCTCACACCTTATTGCACATAAAACTTGCTAATTAGCATACATATCAAAAGAGGAACAATATTACACATCGTAATTACAACTCTCTCTCTTATCTCTTACTGAGGACCTAGAGTGACAAGGACTGACTGACTCAACTAATCTTGTACTTAACTCTTGTGGAAGATCTACACTGAGCTCTGACCATCTTCAAGTCCACGCGGTTAACCCTAAAATGTTTGAGTAGAGGGGTGAGCCTACTCGCTCAGTGAATGAGTACTTCATGGAAACAGTCTAAGGCACTAATGTGATTACATATATAACTTTGAATAAACGTTATGAAATTTAACAACAATAAATATTACACTGAGCAGTTCTAAAACAATATAATTGAAATAACAAAGAATATAAATATTGCATCCAAAGAATAACTACTAGAAGACTATGCTCTAGTCTTCCTTAGCTCAATCATTCATAAGGAACTCTATGAACCTATATGATCATATATTTATCATTTTTATGCCCTAAACATATGCAGTGTACTCTGCATATAAAGATCTGTAGCGAACTACGATCCCACCGTACAAGACTTAGCGACACACCCGGGAAATGCTAAGTCTGACTGCCAGCCCTGGTCTGCTGCAGGACTCTCAGGCTCACAAGGCCTCAGGCTCACAAGGCCTCACTACACTCTCAAAAGAGTGAACTCTAGACTCCTCCTCAAACCTGAGCACACAGGCGGAGAGTCTTACCGGGTTACCACCATGACACAAGCACGGATTAATGTTGAATAACCCCTATTTACTCCAGTGCCACCGTGACACACGCACGGATTATTGTTGAACACTGCCACTCTCTATCCTCGTTCCTGTGACTCCGCACAGTTATTGTTGCAACACGAGTTTCACCCCCCTGGTGCAGACCTCTCAAAGGAGTTCTACGGTGTTAGGGCACCTAAGTCTATTAACTGATTAACATATAAACCATTAAATAGGAAAAATCACATTTCATACTTATTTCACATTCTGGATATCATTTGAAAACACATATATATCATTTGTCATCTTCAACATGACTCAGTAACATCCCTTTCTAGGGTATGTCATATCTCATCACCTGCAATTTACGAGATATGTATAGAAATATAAGATGCCCTGCAGTATGTAGATATCAACTCAGAGAGAACAAGCATATAAAGTTAAATGCACTAGAAACATACAATTCAACAGTTAAGTATCACCACATGTCATATCGAGATCTTTCATGTCACCATAACATGATTCATTGAACACCCTACCCTTAGGGTTTCATTTGCCTTATTCATTCATCACATGCCAACACCCTACTCTTTGGGTTTCATTCGCTTCATTCACCTTTTCACATGGCTCTCATAAGGATTTCATAGGATATAAGCATTCACTAAATAAAGATTGTTTTCAACAAATCATATACAATCGATATATGTATGAAACCATGGAAAGTGAACTAAATTTAGGTTTCCATGCTATTCACTGAGATATCATGTATCAAGAATAAAATTCAATTAATATAACCCATGAGGTACATCCTAACCACTTATAGGATTACTAGTCCTCTTCAATAAGGTTGAAACTCTAGTGATATCTGAATTAGGTTAAACCCTAAATTACATCATCTGGTATAAATCTGAAAAAAAGCATTCTTTCTAGGATGTGTTGTATACGTTTCTGATGTGAATTTACCATCAAGGAGTCATTCAAACAGAGAAGGAATCCATATCATATCAAATTGCAACAACTTAAATTAAACGGACATTTCAGGTTTTAGAATCACATACCAAGAAATTAGGGATTTGGATGCTATAATCAAATTTTGTGCATTATACTGTTTAAAGGAAGAACCCACTCACCCTAAGGTGTGAAAACACCTCAAAACCGCAGCTCAACTCAGGGGATCTCGAACTCATATCAAATCCCTAGCAAATCTCCCAATTCTTCTTCCATTCAACTAGGAAACCTTGAAAATGAGGGATTATGAAGAAAGGGTGAGAAAAGAGGGAATTTCGACATCATCTTGGATCAAATCAGAGCATGGACGGAATCTTGACATGAGAGAGAAGATTCACCATAAAAGTCTATGCAAAGGATCCAAACTTACTTGATTTCACCATTCCTCGGACCGCAAAACCCTAGGTCAGCAATTCCTTCTCTTTCTCCACTCAAGCCCTTACTCTCCCTCTCTCTCTAGATTTTCGTTTCTCTGGGATGGATGATGAAGAATGAGAGCTTTTTGTGTGTGCGGTAGATCATATAAATCAATTGCGCTGCTTGGGTCAATTGCATATTGACCCAACACTCAACTTTAATTATATTGGCTGAATATTCAGTTATACAAAAGTTACTGTAATTCGTTTATTTCAGAGATCAAACCTTCTCCAACAATTATGGGAATTTAGCAAGTTGTTTATAATTGATCTATAAAGCTTAATTTAAAATTTGAGATCATTTGGAATTACTAATAAATAATTAAAAATAGAACAGTGCACTGCTATATTGCAGTCTGCAGCAGATTCGGTCGAGTTTACCCTGCACAGAACTCGACCGACACCCTCACTGTAGAGATCAAAAGTCATCCAAAAATTATGACAATTTAATACAGTGTCTAAAACTGTGTTTTTCAAGCATATTTAAAATTTGAGATCAATTGGATATACCAATAAAAAGATAAAATTCAATTACCACACTGCTGTAGAATTCTGGAAATATGATCAGTCGAGTTTGAAACTCGACCGATAAACAGGTCAGAACATTTTTCAAAAATTCTGATATTTTTCAATGTTGTTCACATTTTATATATCTAAATCATATCCAAATTTTAAGTAAATCAGAGTCACACATAAAATACTAAAAATCATTTAGTGAGACATTCTACTTATCAAATTCTGTATTCATGTATCATCAAAACCCTATTTTGGGCCGATTAGGGTTTATGCTTCTCAAACCCTAATTCTCAAGACAAAAGAATATTTAGACTTCTTATCATAGTTAAAACATCCTAATTGTATTATCGTCATTAATTAGATTTCAAGAATGATTATTCCAATTAATCTTTGCAATTGTCTAGGTAAACCCTAGTTTACCAGTTAAGCTCAGATGGGGTCGTAACACTGTGTGTCTGGGATCAAATTGATTTTAAAATAAATTTCCCGAGGCGGTAGCACACCTGGAAGTTCTTCAGGAAATACATCTTCAAATTCCCTGACTATAGGAACTTCAATAGGGTTAGGACTCTCCATGGTAGTATCTACCACATGGGCTAAGAATGCATAACATCCTTGCCTCATCAGCTTTTCAGTAACCATAGCTGACACTAGACAGGTGGGTAGAATCTTTCTCTCTCCTTGAAAGATCCATGTGTCACTTTCATCAGCAAACACAGTCTGCTTGGATTCACAATCCAAGACAACCCTATACCTTTCCAAGGTATCCATTCCAAGGATTATATCAAACCCTTGCATCTCAAGTGGTATAAGATCCACTTGAATGCGATGTTCAGAAAAGAAAAGGATGCAGGAAGAGCATACCTCCTGTAACACAGCAGACCCTCTCAATAGAGTCTCAAGCAACAGGCTATCTGCCCTATGACTGACTGTCATATTGCAGTTATGAATCACTCTTCGAGTGATAAAGGAGTGCATAGCACCCGGGTCAATCAAAACAGATACAACGTAGGATGTAGACATATCAGAATATAACAACTCCATCTGACCTGCCACGACCCGCGAGTTGATCACTGCATCAGGTGGGTTCATTGCATAGAACCTTATTATCGCCTGAGGTTGATTTGGTGCTGATGATCCAGCTTGGGATGCTTGTCCACATCCTCTAGCTCCTCCTGGAAACTGTCTCCTCTGGGATCCTTGCTGACTCTTCCTCTGTAGTTGGGTTACACTTGCTGGTCTAGCTCTGCAGTCTTTCATTAGATGTCCCACCTTCCCACATATGTAGCAGCTTCTTTCCAGTTGTTGTGGTCTTGGTGGTCATGTGACTGACATCGATGTTGAACTGCGAGCCCCTTGTAGTGGTAGGCTTCATCCTCTACCTTTACTCAGTGTCCACTGTGTCAGAGCACTAGGTCTAGGTGGTGGTGGTGTAGGAGCAGAAAACCTAGGCTTCATGAAGTCTCTAGATGATGGTCCTTAAAACTGAGGATATATCTTATGGGTTTGCATTTTCTCTACTACAGACCTTTCTATCCTTCGGACTGACTCAATGAAGGTAGCAAATCTTTCCCGATTCTCTAGGGCAGACACGGGAGTAGTCAAGTCGGCGTTCAAACCCTTCTCAAACCTTCTGATCCTCTCTTCTTCTATACCAACCATGTGCAGACAGAACTGCAACAACTCCATGAACTTAGCCTCGTACTCGCTAATGTTCATCAAACCTTGCCTCAACCTCTCAAATTGAGAGATTTTATCATCCAGGAAGGTCTTTGGAAAATATCTATTGATAAATTCCCGTCGGAAGGCTTCCCATGTAGCTTCCACACCTAGCCTCTTCTGCTCTTCCATGGTCCACCAGTGACCGACACTCCCCTTGAGAAGATAGAAATCATGTCTAACCTTCTCAATTTCTGGGATGTTCAAGATTCTAAAAGCTTTCTCTAACTCGGTCAACAATAGATCGACATCTGCAGGGTCAGTTGTTCCAAAGTATTCAGTTGCTCCAACACGACGAAGTCGCTCAAATGTCTTACCGATACCTTGTTCTTCAGGTTGGGCAGGTGCCCTAGGTGCAGGCATGGGCATCCAGTCGGTGATGTGTGTCACGGCAGTCATAAACTGCAAGAACATGGTCTGAACAGTTGGGTTCTCCATGTCAGCTGGGTCAAACTAAGGAGGCTCCATGTTACACCCCGATCTCACATTACCCACGAATCATGAGATTAGGGCATGATAAGGATTAACACGTCTCACAAAAAAAAACCACACTTAACTTTTTCTTTTCTTAGTCACATTAAGCATACCAACAGGAAAATCTTACAAATTACTTAAAGACTGAAACTTACACAACTTGCAGAGGCATTTCAAATTTTACTTGCTAGAAACATAAACAGAGTCATTGTCATATTACATTTACATGCGGAATATAAAGTTGACAGTTAAATACAAAACTGATTAAAATATTAAACACACTCTCTCTCCACACCATGTCCCAAGGACCGAGGGGAAAGGACTAAGAGACCACTATCTAACTAACTACATATACCTTCTATTGACTAGGGTGGTAAGATCCTTCAGATTCCTGGAACTGTCGCTGACCAGAAAATGTTTGAGTAGAGGAGTGAGCCTACTCGCTCAGTGAATAGTTTTTCATTTAACTATCACTAAACAACTCGTCAAGTTTATTAAATTGAAGTAAAGCATAAGAACAATACTATACAGAGCAATCCTAGTGACATAGTGAAACTAGCAGATAGTACATAACTATGAAGCATTTAATATCAGGATTTGCATATCTTAAACATAAAAACAACTATCGAGATTTTTGCACAGTGATTCTAGACTCTTAACATTTTAAATTGTTGTGGTTCTACATGATTACATATTTTATTATGCCCCAATCATACGTAGTGCACTCTGCATATAAAGACCTGTAGCGAACTACGATCCCTCCGTACAAGACTTAGCGACACACCCGGGAAATGCTAAGTCTGACTGCTCTCGTCCTGGTCTGCTACAGGACCACAGGCTCTCTGGACTCACTGCACTCTCGAAGAGTGTAAACTGGACTCCTCCTACCTGAGCACACAGACCGAGTGTCGAGCTGTGCCCATCTGGACTATCCTCCAGTAGGTAACACGACTACCCGGCCATCTGGACTGTCCTCCAGTAGGCCTCACAAAACTACTAGACCATCTGGACTGTCCTCCAGTAGGTCTCTCTCTCCAACCATCTGGACTGTCCTCCAGCAGGTTGTCGACCGTCTGGACTGTCCTCCAGTTAGGTCGTTTCATCCCCTTAAGATCACAGACCGCACAAAGGGGATTCTACGGTGTTAGGGCACCTAAATCTAACATTTTTATTATATTCTTTGAATATGAACTGTACAACATTCAACAAACTACTCAACATGTACAAAAGCATTCTTAGAGCTAGTCAAATATCTAAATTATCCAAAACATACAAAGCAGTATTTCTATTCCAGTAATTGTATCAAACACATTTGGTTTCCATTGCACCAAATAAAATCATTGAACTGTTCTACACTGATCAGAAGCTATTCTAGATCATGTATAATCATACAGAAGCAATTTATAAAATAAAATTCAAGTTTCATCAAATACTGATAAAATGCCTGATAACCACTGATATCAGTGCAAAAATGCCCAGTTTACCGAAAAATTCCAACGAAGGAGTTACATGATGATAACTAAATGAAATCCTACTCACTGCGTTTCGAACTGTCCGGGTTCATCCGGAATTGCGTCTAGAGGCCGGATTCTGGGGGATTTCGGATCGTCTTCAACCTTGGTATTATTTCTTCACTGTTCCTGTTCATGGAACAGGAATTTCACGCTCCAATGGAAATCTGCTATTATGCGCTGATTTGGGCTGAATTGATTGAAATTTCTGAACTAGACCTCCTAGCCGAGGTCCAAGGTGATGATTGGAAGCCTTGGCCGCCCCAAATCCACCTTCTCCAGGCCACGCATGGCAACTGCTTCCAGCTGCAGCTTGTCGCAGCCAAGCTGCTATGCGGCAGCTAGCTAAGGAAGGTAGTATAAAGGGAAGGAAGAGGTAGGAAGAAGAAAGAAGAAAAGAAGAAGAGAAGAGAGGAAGCATAATCGAATTGCTGGAAGTAGGCAAATGATCGCCCCTGTGATCGCCTTTGCGGGCCTGCACCTCCTGTTTGCCGCCTCCAACAGGATGAAAATGAAACGGATAACCAACAGAGAAAATAAAGGAAAGTTTATAAGGAAAAATTTTGGAAATTTTGCAATTTCAACCCTGGAATCGAAAAAGATCATAACTTTTGACTCGAAAGTCCAAATCAGGTGATTTCTTTTGCATATTTTCAAGAAAAATGCCCACTACAAACCCAAGGCATGAAATCAAGCTAATTACACTGTTTTACTGATTCAACATTCCAATTACATCCAATTATTACTTTACTCAAATTAATCATCTTAATTATGCACTAATTGATCTTATGTGCTTAATTCAACTAAATCAAGTTAATGATTCACTAAATACCTCATGAGCACTTAAATTAACTCAAATAAATTTAATTAGGCTCAAATTATAAAGCTTACCAATAAACTTTGGAACAGGTCATAACAATCTCCCTCCCTTATAAGAATTTCATCCCGAAATTCCTAAAAGAGAAAAAGAAACTTGTTACGAATCTCAGATTCAAGCTCCCACGTAGCTTTCTCTAGGTTATGATTCCTCCACAGAACTTTCACTAATGGTATCTCACGATTCTTGAGGTTCTTGATCCTTTGATCAACTATCTGAATTGGTCCCTCAACGTAAGACACATCTGATCTGAGATGTGCAGGTTCTGGGTCAACTATCTTTTCTGTACCAGGATAGCATTTCTTCAACATGGATACATGAAACACATCATGCAGATTAGACAATTCAGATGGCAATTCTAACCTATAGGCTATAGGTCCAATCCTCTCAATGATAGGATATGGGCCCATAAACCTAGGAGTCAGTTTGCCTCTCTTAGCAAATCTCAGCACTCCTTTCCATGGTGAAACTTTCAAGTATACTTCATCACCAACCTCAAACTCAAGAGGTCTACGTCTTTTCTCAGCATAACTCTTCTGCCTGTCCTGTGCAACTTTTAACTGTTCTTTGATCACAGTAATCTTTTCAGTGGTCAAATCTACTATCTCGGGTCCAAGAATCTGCTATTCACCAACCTCATACCAACATATGGGTGACCTACACTTTCTACCATATAGAGCTTCATACGGGGCCATACCAAGACTAGAATGGTAGCTATTGTTGTATGCAAACTCCATAAGGCTCAAGTGTTCTTCCCAACTTCCTCTGAACTGCAGAACACATGCTCTCAGCATGTCCTCGAGAGTCTGAATGGTTCTCTCAGACTGACCATCCGTCTATGGGTGAAAAGTTGTACTGAACCTCAACTTAGTGCCCAAAGCACGATGTAACTGATTCCAGAACCTGGATGTGAACTTAGGATCTCTATCATATATAATAGAAACTGGAATTCCATGACATCTAATTACCTCATCCACATATATCTTAGCCAGCTTCGGGACATCAAAGGTTGACTTAACAGGAAGAAAGTGAGCAGACTTAGTTAATCTATCCACAATCACCCATATCGAGTCAGAACCTCTAGGTGTCCTGGGCAACCCTACCACAAAGTCCATTGTGATATGTTCCCATTTCCACTCAGGTATAGGAAATGAATGCAAAGTACCAGCAGGTTTCTGATGCTCAGCTTTAACCTACTGACACACTCCACATCTAGCCACATCTTTCTTCATACCAGTCCACCATTACAACTCTTTGAGGTTCCTGTACATCCTAGTGTTACCTGGATGCATGGCATACATAGAAGCATGCGCTTCTTCAAGAATATGTTCTTTCAACTCACTGTTTCCAGGTACACACAACCTGTCGTGTAGGTACAACAAACCATCAACTGAAAACCTGAACTCTGGTCTTTTCCCTTCTGACATATCCTGCATGATCTACCACAACTCACTGTCACTCTGTTGTAACTCTCTGATCTGGTCATAGAAGGTAGGCTTAACTTGCATCTGCGCAATCAAACCACTCTGTCCTGACACTCCCAAGTCTAAGTTCAACTTTTGCATATCTACAAGCAAGTCTCTCTTGAAACATGCCATAGAATATACGTCAGTTGTTGAACTTGACTTCCTGCTCAAAGCATCTGCTACCACATTTGCCTTCCCAGGATGATAATCAATTGTCACCTCATAATCCTTGATTAGCTCGAGCCATCTTCGTTGTCTCAGATTCAGATCCTTCTGGGTGAAGATATACTTCAAACTCTTATGATCTGTAAACACCTGACATGTCTCACCATAAAGATAGTGACGCCATGTCTTAAGAGCATGAACTATAGCAGCTAGTTCCAGATCATGAGTCGGGTAATTCTCTTCATTCTTCTTAAGTTGTCTAGATGCATAAGCCACTACCTTGCCTTCTTTCATAGCACACAACCTAAACCTCTTCTAGAAGCATCACAAAACACTGTATAACCTTTATCTGCCTCAGGTAAAATCAACACTGGTGTTGTGGTCAACTTTTTCTTCAGAATCTGAAAGCTCTTCTCATAGTTATTAGACCAGACGAACGGTGCATTCTTCCTCGTCAAACGTGTCATAGGCGATGTTATCACACTGAAGTTCTGAATGAACCTTCTGTAGTAACATGTCAATCCTAAGAAACTTCTGATCTCAGTAGGAGTCTTAGGATGTTCCCACTGAAGTACAAAATTGACTTTCTTAGGGTCAACACTTACTCCATCTCTTGAGATGACATGTCCAAGGAATTCCACCTCAGCTAACCAGAACTCACACCTACTGAACTTAGCATACAACTGGTGTTGCCTCAACAACTGCAACGTCATCCTCAGGTGTTGCTCATGCTGCTCATCATCTCTGGAGTAAATCAGAATATCATCAATGAAAACCACAATAAATTGATCCAAGAACGGTTTGAAAATCCAATTCATCATGTCCATAAAAGCTATTGGGGCATTAGTTAGTCCAAACGACATGACCAGAAACTCATAATGCCCATATCTGGTTCTAAAGGCTGTCTTAGGAATATCGGAAGCCTTTATTCTCAACTGATGATACCCCGACCTCAAATCTATCTTAGAGAAGATTGTCGCTCCACACAACTGATCAAACAGATCATCAATCCTTGGCAACAGGTACTTGTTCTTGATAGTGATCTTATTCAGGTGTCTGTAATCTATGCATAGACGCATGGTACCATCCTTCTTCTTCACAAACAAAACTGGTGCACCCCATGGTGAAGAACTGGGCTGAATGAAACCCTTGTCCAACAATTCTTACAAATGGATCTTGAGTTCCTTCAACTATGCAGGTGTCATTCTATAACATGACAACGCTACAGGGTGACTGCGTGGATACACCTGGATCTCAAAATCTATATCCCTTACAGGAGGTAAACCTGGTAGTTCCTCTGGAAAAACATCTGGAAACTCGCAAACCACAGGCACATCATATACACTGACTGTGCTCTTCTCTGCTCTTGTGTCGACCACATGGGCTAAGAAAGCTTCACATCCTTTCTTCAACATCCTATCAGCTACAGCAGCTGACACGATACACGTAGGTAGAACTTTCCTGTCTCCAGAAAAGACATAAGAAAATTCACCCTGTTGAAAGACAAATTCCTTCTTCCAACAGTCGAGTTGAACTCGATACGTTTCAAGGCAATCCATACCCAGTATAACTTGAAAGGTATTAACATCCAAGGGTATAAGATTAACAAAAAAGGTATAACCACTAAAAGACAACAAACATCCGGGATAAAACTCAGATAAAATTGTTGCTTCACCTAGTGGAACCCTTAGTACCAATTCATGCATTAATTCCTGAGTTAACAGATTAAGGTCATTGACTAAAGAACGTCGTATGAACGAATGAGTAGCACTTGGATCTATCAAAACTGTAACTGGTATACTATTAAATAAAAGCATTTCTCCAGTAACAACCTGAGAAGAAATTATACCTTCTTGTGGTGTTAATGAGAAGAAACGTGCTGAAGCTCTACCAGTTCCACGGCGTCCTCGCTGACCACCTCTACCACTGGGTATTCCACCACCCTGAGAGCCAAAAGCTACATAAGAACTCGGTCTATCAACAGGAGGTTGTCTCGGAACATCTTGATACTGAGGTTGAGAAGCTTGTGATGATGCATGCAGTAACTAGGGCAGTTGCTCCTTATGTGTCATGTCTGACCACAATGATAGCAACCTCGAGAACTCAAACCCCAACACTGACCATAGTGTGATCTCCCACAATTGTCACATATTGGTGCCTCCTGCCTCGGTGGACCTGTCACTGACACTGATGACCCAGAAGACCGTCCACTTGGTGCATGGCTCCATCTCCTAGGACTAAAACTTCCTCTACTGCGAGAAGATGTCACGTCACTAGATCTTGGCCTGCTGAAACAGCCAAAACCACGTCCAAGCTTGGAAAAGAAACCACTGCTACCTCCTCGGTAACCACTGCTAGGATGTCCTCTAGCAAAGTCCCCAGATCTCTTCTTCGTCTCAGTTGGCTTATCTGCGTTCACAGATTCTTCTACCTGTCTGGCTGCCTCAACAAACTCACCAAAGTTCTCTCTGTTCCTCCTACTAGTAGCAGAAACAGTATGTCGAATCTCTGACCTCAGCCCTTCTTGGAACCTTCTGCACCTTTCTATGTTATTAGATACAAGGTGTGGACAAAAATTCGCCGACCTGGTGAAAAGTGCCTCATACACAGTGACTGTCATGTTTCCCTACTTAATATTTTCCAACTGCCTTGTTTTCTCATTCAGGAAAGTAGGAGGATAATACTTGAGATGGAATTCCTGAGTGAAATCCTGCCAAGTAAGCTATGTGCCTCTTCTTTTATCCTCCACACTGCGCCACCATAACTCTACATCGCTTTTCAGAAGGTAAACAGCATGATTAATCTTTTTCTCCTCTGGCAGCTCCATCAGACGGAAGACCTTCTCTATCTGCCTCAGCCACTCATCAGCCTCTACAGGATCTGTGGTGCCACTAAACTCTGTGCCACCAAGTTTCTTCACAAGCTCATATGATCACATCAGGTCCTTACTACTGGAAGTAGAGGCTCATCTGTCAGTCTTATACTTCTCTTTGGTCTCCAGAAACATCCTATACATCTGGGATGCTTCTTCCACATGATCACCTCCACCTGAACCCATATCATGCGGATCTGGCCCATCATGGCTCTCAGCCTGGTCATCATGAACAAGTCCCTTTTCTGCCATCTACAATATTATAACAGAACATTTTCTGTTAGAAAACTGTAGATAGAAAAAAAACACCTAAATCCTAGTCCTATTGGTCTCTTATCGTCCCCTGACCTGGACTCTGAGTATCTATGTACTCAACCTATGCTTTGATACCAAAATTGTTACACCCCGATCTCACATTACCCACTAATCATGAGATTAGGGCGTAAGAAGGATTAACACGTCTCACAAAAAAAAACCACACTTAACTTTTTCTTTTCTTAGTCACATTAAGCATACCAACAGGAAAATGTTACAAATTACTTAAAGACTGAAACTTACACAACTTGCGGAGGCATTTCAAATTTTACTTGCTAGAAACATAAACAGAGTAATTTTCATATTACATTTACATGTGGAATATAAAGTTGATAGTTAATTACAAAACTGATTTACATATTAAACACACTCTCTCTCCACACCATGTCCCAAGGACCGAGGGGAAAGGACTAAGAGACCACTATCTAACTAACTACATATACCTTCTACTGACTAGGGTGGTAAGATCCTTCATATTCCTGGAACTGTCGCTGACCTAAAAATGTTTGAGTAGAGGAGTGAGCCTACTCGCTCAGTGAATAGTTTTTCAATTAACTATCACTAAACAACTCGTCAAGTTTATTAAATTGAAGTAAAGCATAAGAACAATACTATACAAAGCAGTCCTAGTGACATAGTGAAACTAGCAGATAGTACATAACTATGAAGCATTTAATATCAGGATTTGCATATCTTAAACATAAAAACAACTATCGAGATTTTTTCCTAGTGATTCTAGACTCAACATTTTAAATTTCTGTGGTCCTACATGATTACATATTTTATTATGCCCCAATCATATGCAGTGCACTCTGCATATAAAGATCTGTAGTGAACTACAATCCCACCGTACAAGACTTAACGACACACCCGGGAAATGCTAAGTCTGACTGCTCTCGTCCTGGTCTGCTACAGGACCACAGGCTCTCTGGCCTCACTGCACTCTCGAAGAGTGTAAACTGGACTCCTCCTGCCTGAGCACACAGGCAGAGTGTCGAGCCATGCCCATCTGGACTGTCCTCCAGTAGGTAACATGACTACCCGGCCATCTAGATTGTCCTCCAGTAGGCCTCACAAAACTACTAGACCATCTGGACTGTCCTCCAATAGGTCTCTCTCTCCAACCATCTGGACTGTCCTCCAGTAGGTTGCCAACCGTCTGGACTGTCCTCCAGTTAGGTCATTTCATCCCCTTAAGATCGCAGACCGCACAAAGGAGATTCTACGGTGTTAGGGCACCTAAATCTAACATTTTTATTATATTCTTTGAATATGAACTGTACAACATTCAACAAACTACTCAACAGGTACAAAAGCATTCTCAGAGCTAGTCAAATATCTAAATTATCTAAAACATACACAGCAGTATTTCTATTCCAGTAATTGTATCAAACACTTTTGGTTTCCATTGCTCTAAATAAAATCATTGAACTGTTCTACACTGATCAGAAGCTATTCTAGATCATGTATAATCATACAGAAGAAATTTATAAAATAAAATTCAAGTTTCATCAAATACTGATAAAACGCCTGATAACCACTGATATCAGTGCAAAAATGCACAGTTTACCGAAAAATTCCAACGAAGGAGTTAAATGATGATAACTAAATGAACTCCTACTCACCGCGTTTCGAACTGTCCGGGTTCGTCTGGAATTGTGTCTAGAGGCCGGATTCTAGGGGATTTCGGATCGTCTTCAACCTTGGGATTATTTCTTCACTGTTCCTGTTCACGGAACAGGAACTTCACGCTCCAATGGAAATCTGCTATTATGCGCTGATTTGGGCTGAATTGATTGAAATTTCTGAACTATACCTCCTAGCCGAGGTCCAAGGTGATGATTGGAAGCCTTGGCTGCCCCAAATCCACCTTCTCCAGGCCACGCACGGCAACTGCTTCCAGCTGCAGCTTGCCGCAGCCAAGCTGTTATGCGGCAGCTAGCTAAGGAAGGTAGTATAAAGGGAAGGAAGAGGTAGGAAGAAGAAAGAAGAAAAGAAGAAGAGAAGAGAGGAAGCGGAATCGAATTGCTGGAAGTAGGCAAATGATCGCCCCTGCGATTGCCTTTGCGGGCCTACACCTCCTGTGCACCACCTCCAACAGGATGAAAATGAAACGGATAACCAACAGAGAAAATAAAGGAAAGTTTATAAGGAAAAGTTTTGGAAATTTTGCAATTTCAACCCTGGAATCGGAAAAGATCATAACTTTTGACTCGAAAGTCCAAATCAGGTGATTTCTTTTGCATATTTTCAAGAAAAATTCCCACTACAAACCCGAAGCATGAAAACAAGCTAATTACACTATTTTACTGATTCAACATTCCAATTACATCCAATTATTACTTTACTCAAATTAATCATCTTAATTATGCACTAATTGATCATATGTGCTTAATTCAACTAAATCAAGTTAATGATTCACAAAATACCTCATGAGCACTTAAATTAACTCAAATAACTTTAATTAGGCTCAAATTATAAAGCTTACCAATAAACTTTGGAACAGGTCATAACACTCCATAGGTGGCTCAGGTACAGGTTGCTCTACTTCTAGGTGCCTTGCACCTTCTCGAGGTACAACAACACTACTCTCTGCCACATACTCCTCGTGTGGTCCAGACATCCTTACTTATCTTCTTCTTCTGAGGAGCAGAAGACACTATTAGATATACTGGAAAACACTAAGAATAGACTCGACATCCTAAGTCCTATGTCCTAAGAATAGAGCTCTGATACCACTAATTGTAACGTCCTACTTCGAAAAAACAAGATTAACTAATGCGGAAGCGAATTACTAAAAATCAACAGAAATTTAAAACTTTTTAAGGAAGATCTATAAATCATAAGACTCCTTTATCATAAATAAGATAAACAGTTAACATCATGTTTTAACATTACATCTCTGATGAATCACCTCTTGGGTGATTATATACATCCTGATACAAAATCTCAAGGTTAAAAACCAAAATCTCATACCTACTGACTCCTAGGACCTGAGAGTACAAAGACGACATAAGACCGACTAACTATATGACTTGACAGTCAGTATCTCCACTTGAGATTCATTGCTGCCCCTGGTATTTCTGCTACTGATACTGTTCACCCTCGGATTGGTTTCTCCGTCCTCGACGTCCACCTAAAAAGTTGAAACCTACAGAGTGAGACAATCCGAATAATTTTCCCAGCGAGAGTTATAACTCTCCGCCAGAAGCTTTGTTACAGCAAATCAAGGAATAACACAAACAATATAAGCTTTAAGACAATCAACAGCAGATTTGATATGTAAATAAAGCAACATTTACTTAAGCAGTCACTTCATAAAAGCATATGAAGAACATGTATACTAGATATTTGAATAAATCATTAATGTAAAAAATGTAACACCAATCATTATTTCTCGTAGTTCAATCTAAGTAGATATACTACGCGGTTGATTATGTTTTGCAAACATTATTATGCCCTGTGGAGATGAGGTATACCGCTCATACTCCAACTGATCACTATTAAGTCGCATCGGTATCATACATAGGTCATCAAAAGAGTCAGATTCTTATGACCTCATCTTCCTCAGTCAGTGTGAGGATTAACATGCAGGACATATGGTGTCTCTGCTAAGATAGCTTACCAGGGTATTCTAGTACTTATGTATTAGAGTCACAGTGGCATTCTGTACTCTCTTCATCATTGAAAGATCTTTTATTTATCTCTCATCGATGCGATATTTAAAGATTCCTTTGGGAGATTTGTGGTACATCACCCCAGCATAAACATATAGTGAAGGGTTGATAGATTAAGGTACATCTACATCAATTCCTACATTAGGATGTAAGGATATTCACATCCATATTCCCCCACATACTCAAAAGTATGTGATCCAGGAGTTCCCTTAGGAAAACCTATTTCACCATCAATTTGCTTCTGACAATGATGGATCTATGATCAGGGCACTACATGATATGGTTATACTTGATTAGTTAGGTACATTTCAGCATTCTTTTAGCATCAAGCATGTTTCCAAGCATTAATCATTAGAACAACAACGATGAAAGTAGAATACTAAATGTATTAGGTCTAATTCACATCAGTTATCATATATATGTCAATTCTTAATCACCTCATCATAAGTCATCTAATAAACATGGCCTTGATGTTATCCATGGCTCTTACAGCCTATTAATCTCATATGATGCCACTTACTAGGCAACATAGCATATATCACTTATTCATAAAGCTAATAACATGCTTTCAATGAATATGATATCATATCCCTTACCTGGATATGGTCATCCTCTTATAAGAACCTGCATGGTTAATTCTTTTGACAACAATAAACAAATCATTTCCAGATCAGCAATTTATAAAGAAACATCAATCTTTCAATCCAAGGGTTGTACCTTCATGCCTTCCCTAAGGCTAGGTTTCCTTATTTACATCAATTAGGGTTATTCAATCCCTATTATTATTATTAGGAATAATGATCCCTTATCTCATATTTTAATCATGAAGATTCATGCTTAAAAGCATAACCTTGAATTAGGGTTTATTGTACATTTCAACACATCACCCTCAATTAGGGTTTACTATTCACATTACATGTTATTACCCAGGAATTAGGGTTTACTATTCACTTCATAGTGAATTGAGCTTATAGCATCACCATATATGAAATTATCATCCTTGATGCCTTCAAATTAGGTTAAGATTCATTAGTTATCATAATTAGGGTTTTCATGATCTCTCATAAGTGGATCGTACCCTAATCATGCACATTCATATACATTGAAGGTACTTTACTTGAGTTTTAACCATAAATGGAACCTTCTCTCTCCTCTTACTAGTAAATGGTGATTACATTACTCTAGATTAAATTAGGTCAAGTCAACTTTGATTAACATAAGCCATGTCACCACTATGATGATTATTAGAGTTTGATTAAACAAGGGTGTCATCTACTTGAACTCTTCAAGGGTACATTGGTAAAGTACACCATTAATTCACAACATGGGCCAATCTATTAATCACTTAGCACCTTAAGGTCTTTAGGTATCATTAGTGTTTGGATTAGACAACCATTGAACCAATTAAGCCTTCAAGTCACTAAGCAATCATAGCCCTAAAGGTCCCCAAACGGTTTCACACCTCAACCTCCAAATGGTTTTGAAAGAATTTGGAAGCGTTGACCGTTTGGTCACTTTGACCTCCAAAACTGCATGACACTCAAGACCGTTTGCCCTTAAACGGTCTTGAGACTCTTTGAGTACGTTGACCGTTTGATTAGAGTTGACTTTGAAACCGTTTGAACAAAATCACCTTGAAACTGTTTGATCTTAAACGACCTTGAAACCATTTGGTTCCAAACGGTCTTGAGACCATTTGGTCCCAAACGGTCTTGAGACTGTTTGGATTCAGACGGTCTTGAGACCGTTTGGTCCAAATGGCTCAAAACCGCATGGACCTCAAAGGTGCATCAAAGCTTGTAATCAATTAGGGTTTTCAAGGTTGAAGCCCTCAATTGACCTCTCATGTCTTAACCACTTATCAATTGAGCCAATTAGGGTATTCTTTAACAAATTATACACTCAATTGACCCTCAATTGTTAGCCAATTAGGATTCAAACCAATCCAATTAGGGTTTGTAATCCGTTAACCATTAATGTTCATCAACATGAGTCTATTTGATGTTGAACCTATCAATTGACCTTCAATTGGGCCCAAACTTGGCCCAAACGGTCTTGGGATCATTTGGACACCCTCCAAATGGTCTTGAGACCATTTTCCCAAAGTCACATCAAAATCTAAGTCAAATTGTCAAGGGTTGAACCCTAATTAAGTCTCAAATCAACACTTTCAATTAATTCAACAACCTATTGTAATTGGACCTTCAATTGATTAAATTATCTTAACACTAGATCTCCAAATGGTCTTGGGTGGTCACCACGCGGTCTTGAGACTGTTTGGGTTAATCCCAAATGGTTTTGAAACCGTTTGGGTCACTCAACCCAAAGTTTAACAAAATCGATTCTTGAAATCATCAATTGAACCCGATTAGGGTTTAGAGGGTTGAAGTCCCTTCAACTTGTGATTGGTTTGCAATTAGGTTATGATTCTTTGTAATTTATTAATTCAATATAAATCCAACAGACCTCTAAATGGTCTTCACTTGGTCAACCCTACCAAACGGTCTTGGAGACCGTTTGAATCTAAACGGTCTTGCAAACCGCATGAATTCAAACGGTCTTGAGATCGTTTGATTTCAAATGGTCTTGCATACCGTTTAGACCAAATGGTCCAAGATCATTTGGTAAAGTAACCTAGGGAATCATGCCCATCATCTTCAACCTTAGATCAGGTCGATTACATCACAGATTTCTTGCAAGCTTGCAAGGAAAGATGGGGAAGAAGAAGAATTAACTACAAATTGCAAGAATAAGGATGTGCATAAACAAAGCAAGAGGTTTAGAGTTATAAAACCCGCCTTATGGTTGTTCCTAGAGATCCAAGCTTCCAAGATTCAAGCCTTTAATGGCATATTGAGCTCCACAGGTCGGCCAAAGGTGTTTTTCCAAGGAAAGGTTGGGAAAGATCGGCTAGAAAGAGAGAACTAAGTAAGATAACTATAAAACCAACCTTGTAATCCACTTTCCTCCATGAATTCGACCAAGAAGATGGTCCAAGCTTACCTAGCTTCTCCTTAGCCGTTCTCCTCTATTCCTAAGCTCTGCCTTAGTCAGTCCAAGCAAGGTGATAAGTGATAGAAGAAGAGAAACGTTCCTTTGTTTGCAAAGGAAAGTTGTATATATATCTTTGGGTGAAACTTCAACATAAGGACATCTAATTCTCCATTTCTCATCTAGGTCCCTCCTTTCTTCTTTGCACGTCCCTTATTCTTATTTCTAAGGTAAAACTCCTTCTAAGACCAAGAACTAAAGGCAAAGAAGGTCAACTTATCACTAAGGTACACATATATAAGGATCTTCTTACTTACAACCACTACTACAGAAATAGCATTCAGTGTCGCTTTTATGGGCGTCGGTTATTAAGGAAAACCGACGCCTATAATATAAGGCGTCAGTTGTTTAGGCAAACCGACGTCTATATTCGAAGACCAGCCAGACACGGGTACCGCTTTGTATTCAACGTCGGTTGACTATAACAAACTGACGCCTAAAAGCTCCTGCGAAATCCAATTTTCGAGCGAAAAGAAAAAGTTTCACATACAGAGTCAGTTATTTAAATAGCCACCGACGCGTATGTGTGATGAAACTTTGCGCGAAAAGTGTCACTTTCAGCGTCGGTTATCCGTTGATAACCGACGCCGAAAGTGGTTCCCGCCAAACAATTTCGTGAAAATATCGTCCAATTGAACATCGGTTGGTTTAAACAACCGACGCTAAAGAGGTTTAGGCGTCGGTTGTTGGAAACAACCGACGCTATTGGTGAACTTAATATACCACGATCACCCGACTCTTCCCCTTTCTTCTGTTTCATCGCCTAAACTATTCCCCGGCCCTTTCTTCTCTGCTGTCGCCCGACCCTCCACTCCGTCGCAACCACCACCATCTTCCTCCACCACAGTGCCGCCGCGCTGCCTTCTCCTCTGATGCCTCCACGCCGCTTTCTCCTCCGGTGCCTCCACGCCACCGCCAGTGCCTCCACGCCGCCGTCGCCAGGCCGACAGCTAGCTGCTTCTCCACTGTCGTCGCACCGCCGCAACCATCTTCTCCGCCTGCTCATCGATCGTCGCGCACTGCCGCCACGTTCCATCGTCGTCGCCCACTCTGCGCCGCTGTCTGGTTCGACCACAGCTCCTCTCCAGACCGGCCATAACTCATTTAGCCCTAGCCCTACCTTCCAGGTTTGACCACATCTCCTCTCCAGGTCAGATTCACACATTAATATTGCCAATAATATAGGAAATAAATGCTAGCTCCAATTATAGACATATTGTATATGGTTTTGATCAGAAAAATGCATAGATTGTGAATAAAATTTTCTCGAAAACCCTAATTTGATGAGCATGTTGTTAATTATGATTCTTCTATATATTCTGATTGAAAACTACTAGAGGGGGGGGTGAATAGAGTTTTATAGATAATTTAACAATTATTGAACTCAAACAACCACAATGAAAATATTGGACAAGGAGACACAAGGTTTAGAGTGGTTCCAACTATAGCAAATACTATTGCCGTCAATCCACTACCTGGTTGCTTACCCAACCGGGATTTGAAAAGAAATTTATTTTATTACCTCTCAAGGAATTTACATAAAATACAATCTCTTTTCCTAAACCCTTCAAGCAGCCTTCACCTAGAAGTAATCACCAACCTTAAAGCAGCCTTCCCTTGAAGTAGATGCACCAACTCCCATTGCACCAGCCTTCTGAAGTAGCTTCCCTTGTGATAGCCTTCTTGAAGTAGCTTGAAGTCCCCTTCTCCACCTGAGAAGTCAACCCTCTCCAATCTGCAGCCTCCAACCCTAGGAGTAGCAAGGAGAGTACAAAAGATAAAAAGGAACAAGAAAGAAAAAGGAAATTACAACTTATCCTTTAAGCCCAAGGCTTGATATGCCTAGATCAAGCATATAGATCTCCTAGCCAAGTGTGTGAACTTGTGATTGTTGTGGATAGGAGAATCTAGCCTATAGGACACGAGATTGAGCTAAGGAGAATGTAGACAAATGATCACAGTGCTCAAATTGCTTGCAACAGATTGCTCAAGTATGCTCAAGTGTATTCTCAAGTGTAACAAGTGAATTCTAGTGTCCTATGGCTTGTCCTATTTATAGGAATGGCCTAAGTATGCTTAAGGACGTTCTAGACAACTTCTAGGGGTTTCTAAGTGCTTAACTAGCCGTTAGGTACAAAGTTGTTGTTTTAACAACGGCTAATTAATTTATTCTGCAGTTGCTGTCAGAGACCATCTCGGTCGACAAATGGTCGACCGAGACACCTACTCGGTCGAACTTTTGTCGACCGACAGGCTCTCTGGAACAAGTGATTTGCAACGTCTTTCTTCAACTGCCAACTAACTTATCTGTTGTGTCTAACGGCTACTTTGGATCTTTCTCGGTCGAGAAGATTGTCGACCGAGAGTGTCTCGGTCGAGGAGTTTGTCGACCGAGAATGATCATGTTTCAAGGTTTCAATTTAGGCACTAATTATATGTGTGAGTATGCAAAGGTGATCCTAATTAAATGGGATGACATGTCTAACTATGGTGTTTGGCTAGGGAAAATCTAACGCTTGATTTACATGCAATTCTAAGTACTTGTACATTATATATTTGTACAAGTTTTTACAATAATGATTACATTGCATGAAAATATAAACAATTTAGCTTGTGGATTTTCCCTAGTTGCTTTGCCATCCATCTTAGTCCTGCATACTCAAGTAGCTCGTTAGATTAATAAGAATGAAATGTTTGTCATAATCAAAACAAAGGGATTTATAGATGTCCAATTAGCCAACAATCTCCCCCTTTTTGAAGATGACAAACATTTCCAAAATATAAATAAAGAAATATAAAACATATGAGTTTCATACCTTTAGATTACCTTATGTAGCTTTTCCTCTTGTTTATAAAATGTGTGCTTATTATTCCCAATGAATTATGGAACATGAAATCCAGTTCATTTGGGAATATATCAACTTTCAATGTAAAGCCAAGAGTATATTTATGAAACTCATTGATTGAGTTTTTCATAAATACTAAGTTATAGTTTTATATATCTCTCCCCCTTTGTCATTTCAAAAAGATAACCGTTTTTAATAAAAAATCCCCCTTAATTAGATATCCCGTCAAATCTAAATGAAAAAGATGTCCATTGAAGAGCCAAAATAAAATAAGTAAACGTATTCATTTTAAGAACCGCAGATATCAAAGAAAACATCTTCCAAAGGAGTAATAAGCAGTTGCTTCCTAATGTTGTTGAATTGATCTAGTGGAAGCGGTTTTGTAAAAATATCAGCCAATTGATTTTCCGTATCAACATGATGAAGGGAAACATGATTCTTTGAGATGTGATCCCTTAAGAAGTGATGACGGATTTCAATGTGTTTTGCCCGGCTGTGTAAAATAGGATTGTGTGCTAAGTTTATGGCGCTCGTGTTGTCACAAAAAATAGGTGTAGAGGGAAGATTGAAACCATAATCTCTTAATACCTGTTGCATATAAAGCACTTGAGCACAACAAGACCCGGCTGCCATATATTCAGCTTCAGTTGTAGATAGGGCAACCGTATTTTGTTTCTTGCTAAACCAAGATACTAAGGCTCTCCCTAATAAGAAACAGCCACCACTAGTACTTTTGCGATCAAGTCGACAACCAGCATAATCCGCATCAGTATATGCTTTAAAATCCAAGGATTGTCCTTTTGGATACCATAAACCAAAACAAGTAGTACCAGCTAGATATCGAAGAATTCGTTTAACCGCTAGAAAATGAGATTGCATAGGTTGGGATTGAAATCGAGCACAAAGACCAACGGAAAACATAATGTCCGGTCGAGAAGCAGTTAAGTATAGCAAACTACCAATCATGGCTCTATATAAGGAATCATCAATAGGTTCCCCATTTTCATCCTTATCAATTTTGATAGAGGTAGCCATAGGAGTAGTAGCATGTTTGCATTGATCCATCCCAAAACGTTTTAAAAGTTCTTTAGTATATTTTTCTTGGCTTATGAAAATTCCTGCAGGTGTTTGCTTGATTTGAAAACCAAGAAAGAATGTTAGTTCACCCATAAGGCTCATTTCAAATTCTTTTTGCATAATGCCACTGAATTGTGTGCATAATGAATCATTAGAAGCTCCAAAAATAATGTCATCAACATATATTTGCACAACTAGGAAATCAGATGCATATGTTTTGAAAAATAAAGTAGAATCTGAATTTCCAATAGAAAAACCATTATCAAAAAGATATGTCTTGAGTCGTTCATACCAATTCCTAGGTGCTTGTTTGAGACCATAAAGTGCCTTTTTAAGTTTATAAACATGGTCACCTTTTTCTGGTATTTCAAAGCCAGGTGGTTGAGCAACATAAACTTCTTCGTGTATGATGCCATTTAGAAATGCACTTTTGACATCCATTTGATATAGCTTAATGTTTTTATGGGTAGCAATAGCTAGTAACATCCTAATAGCTTCAAGTCTGGCTACGGGTGCATATGTCTCATCAAAATCTATTCCTTCTTGTTGATTATATCCTTGTGCTACTAGCTGAGCTTTATTCCTTATGACTTCTCCTGCCTCATTGAGCTTATTCCTAAACACCCATTTAGTTCCTATGATAGTTTTATCTTGTGGTTTAGGAACTAAATCCCATACATCATTTTTAGTAAATTGATTTAACTCCTCTTGCATGGCTATTATCCAGTAATCATCCTTAAGAGCTTCGGATATCTTCTTAGGTTCAACGATAGAAACAAAAGCCATGTTTGCAACATCTTTGAAGGAAGACCGAGTTTTGACTTTATCATTTGGATCTCCAATAATTAGTTCTTGGGGATGATCCTTGATAAGCCTAGGTGTAGGTTGTGTTTCAACTTGGGGATCGGATATAGGAATTTTCTCACTATCATTGGAAATGGTTATATTTTCGAATTGATTAGTGAGATCAATGATATCTAGATTTTCAGACTTCGATTCTTCATGAAAAGAAACATGAATGGATTCCTCAACCTTTCTAGAGATAGTGTTATATACTCTAAAGGCTTTGCTAGAAGTGGAATATCCCAAGAAGAATGCCTTGTGTGATTTAGAATCAAACTTGTCTCTATCATCTTTGGTATTTAAAATGTAGCATGTGGAGCCAAAAGTATGAAAGTAGTCAACTCTAGGTTTCTTAGAGTGTAATATTTCATATGGAGTTTTCTTCAAATGAGAGTGAATAGTTACTCTATTAAGCACATAACAAGCAGTGTTTACAGCTTCAGCCCAAAAGGTTTTAGGTGTGTTGTGTTCAAGCATCATGGTCCTAGCCATTTCCTGTAGGGATCCATTTTTCTGTTCAACTATACCATTTTGTTGTGGGGTACGTGGAGCAGAAAAATTATGAGTATACCCTTGAGATGTACAAAAGGTCTCAAATGTATGATTCTCAAATTCGCCACCATGATCACTTCTAATGGTACATATTTTATGTTGTAAAAGATTTTCAATCTTGGAACAAAATTGCATAAAGACATGAATAGTATCATCTTTAGTTGCAATAAAATGTACCCATGTATATCTACTATAATCATCAACAATAAAAAAACAGTATCGTTTACCACCAATAGATTGTGTCCTCATTGGTCCAAATAAGTCCATATGAATTAATTCTAAGGATCTACGGGTGCTAAGTACATGTTTTGATTTAAAAGATGTTTTGGTTTGCTTTCCCATTGTGCAGGGTTCACAGTTTTCAACTTGATCAAAAGACAAAGTAGGTAATCCACGAACAAGATCATATTTCATTAACTTTTTAATAACATGTGAACTAGCATGTCCCAGCTTTTTATGCCATATTTGTAAGGTATTTTCATTTGCAAGCAAGCATTTACCTACTACTGATTTCATAGAGTTTGGTTTAAGGATATAAAGATTTCCAACTCTATTTCCTTCATAAACGACATTTGTAGTGTTTTCTATCAATAATTTGCAGCAGGTTTTGCTAAATAACACATCATAACCACTATCACATAGTTGACTTACACTTATTAAATTATGATGCAATCCATCAACAAGTAGAACATTTTTAATTTCGAGATTTGTTCCAACATTACCCATTCCAACGATTTTGCCCTTACCATTGTCTCCAAAGGTGACCGTTCCACTTTTCTTTTCTTCAAAAGTTTGAAATGCGTCCTTGTTCCCGGTCATATGTTTGGAGCAGCCACTGTCAACTACCCATTCCTGCATTAGAATGTAGATTTTGGTACCCATGTGATGGTCTGATATGGTTAGAAACTTTTTAAGTGCTTATGTATATGAAAGTTCTGATACAGAAAACCAGTCGGTCGACAATTGTTCGACCGATATTTGTCTCGGTCGACAATTTGTCGATCGAGCAAGTTACTGTATCACAAGCAAAAACACAGAAAATTTCTCGGTTGACCAATTTTCGACCGAAATAGGTGCTGTAAATTTTTGATTTGTTAAAGACATCCAGTCGGTCGACAATACTTCGACCGACCCAGAGCTCGGTCGACAATACTTCGACCGACAGAGTTTCGGTTTCAGCAATGCAGAAAAAAAAAATAACAATAAGCATAACACCTTTTGTTGAGATAAGACAATATAAATAGCAAAATTAAGCATTTGGTCATATCTCAACCATATTCCATTCTTCTAAGTTTGGGGTTTTGGGATCCAAACTAAGTCGGACTCCTTAGTCTTGTAGGGGCATGAAAAACAATAATGTCCAAGACGTAAGCAGAAATGACAAGTAATAGAGTCAATTTCATTTCTCTTTCTAGTCATTGTGTTCTTGGGTACAAACATAGTTTGGGTCTTTTTGGGTTGGTTTTTCTTTGGAACATATCCCAAACCTTTTCTTCCATTGAAGACAGTACCAACTCTCAATATGTTATCAAGAATATCTTTTCTTCTTAACTTATAAAGTTCTCTTTGCAATGTAGCAATGTCATTCATCTTCTTATGCATATCTTTTCTTGCTTGGTCTAAATCAGAAAACAATGAAACCTTTTCTTTTACAATATTATCATAGTCTGAATGGTTGCACAAGATAGGTTGAGTTTGATAATCTTGTAGTTTAGCTAGCAAATTAGTCTTTTCTTTTGATAGAAGATCAACATTGGTTTCTAAATTGAGTAGCTTTCTAGTGTAATCATCTAAAGATGTTTTTGAAGATGCATTTTCAAGATCAATGTTGTTCTTTTCATAAGAAAGTTCATCTAATTTGGCAATGAGCTCATTATTTGATTTTATAGCCTTCTTTAGTTTCTTCTTGGCATCAACATACTTATCATGAGTTTCTTGTAAACTAGTAACTAACTCTTCTTTAGGAAGATCAACTAGGCTTACCTCTTGAGTGTCTTCATTTTCTTCTCTTGCCATTAGACATTCCACCTCTTCTCCGCTTTCACTGTCACTTGACTCATCCCAGGCAGCTTTATAGGCTTTTTCTCCTTTCTTCTTATGTGAGCTTTTCTTTCCCTTCTTTGCTTTGGGACATTCGTTTTTGAAATGCCCTTTCTTCCCACATTCAAAGCACCTGGGAGTAGAGGAACTAGAGATTTTGTTAGATTTAAACCTTTTGTACTTCTTACCGTTGACGATTAAGGCTTCTTATTCTTCACTTGACTCCTCACTTTCTTGTGTGATGACTTTTGAGGCTTTGAGAGCCACATCCTTCTTCTTCCCACTTTGGTGTTCACGTTCTCTTCTTTCTTCCTCTTCTAGATCTGCTTCATGGGCTTCTAGATTACCAATGAGTTGTTCCATTTTGAGGCGAGTGAGGTCGTTTGCTTCTGCAATGGCTGTCACCTTTGGCTTGTACTTTGGAGGAAGTGATTGAAGAATTTTTGATACCTGATCTTCCTCAAGGATAGGTTTTCCTAAGGCACTTAAACCATTAACAATAGTAGAGAATTTTGAATACATTTCACTAATAGATTCATTTGGATCCATACGAAAATGTTCAAGCTTTGTTTTAAGCAGACTAATTTTGGAATTTTTGACTTGGGCTGTACCCTCATAAGTGATGGAAAATCTATGCCAAATATCATACGCTGTATCACAATTTGATATTCTATTAAATTCTCCTACAGAAATAGAACAATATAAAATACTTACAGCTTTTGCGTTCATTTGGGCCTGTTTTACCGTGTTTGCATCCCATTCCGCAAAGTCATTTTGAGGGAATTCATAAGGAGTAGATACCATTCTCCATAGATCCCAGTTGACGCCTTGGAAGTAGAACTGCATCCTTCTCTTCCAGTATTGGTAGTTTGTTCCATCGAATGCCGGCGGCCTAGCAACAAGAGTCCCTTCAATGTTGAGGTTGTTGAGCATTCCATCACCCATTTCTTCAAGACCTTGTTAGGGTTCCTTGAAGCCTTGCTCTGATACCAAATGAAAACTACTAGAGGGGGGGGTGAATAGAGTTTTATAGATAATTTAACAATTATTGAACTCAAACAACCACAATGAAAATATTGGACAAGGAGACACAAGGTTTAGAGTGGTTCCAACTATAGCAAATACTATAGTCGTCAATCCACTACCCGGTTGCTTACCCAACCGGGATTTGAAAAGAAATTTATTTTATTACCTCTCAAGGAATTTACATAAAATACAATTTCTTTTCCTAAACCCTTCAAGCAGCCTTCACCTAGAAGTAATCGCCAACCTTGAAGCAGCCTTCCCTTGAAGTAGATGCACCAACTCCCGTTGCACTAGCCTTCTGAAGTAGCTTCCCTTGCGATAGCCTTCTTGAAGTATCTTGAAGTCCCCTTCTCCACCTGAGAAGTCAACCCTCTCCAATCCGCAGCCTCCAACCCTAGGAGTAGCAAGGAGAGTACAAAAGATAAAAAGGAACAAGAAAGAAAAAGGAAATTACAACTTATCCTTTAAGCCCAAGGCTTGATATGCCTAGATCAAGCATATAGATCTCCTAGCCAAGTGTGTGAACTTGTGATTGCTGTGGAAAGGAGAATCTAGCCTATAGGACACGAGATTGAGCTAAGGAGAATGTAGACAAATGATCACAGTGCTCAAATTGCTTGCAACAGATTGCTCAAGTATGCTCAAGTGTATTCTCAAGTGTAACAAGTGAATTCTAGTGTCCTATGGCTTGTCCTATTTATAGGAATGGCCTAAGTATGTTTAAGGACGTTCTAGACAACTTCTAGGGGTTTCGAAGTGCTTAACTAGCCGTTAGGTACAAAGTTGTTGTTTTAACAACGGCTAATTAATTTATTCTGCAGTTGCTGTCAGAGACCATCTCGGTCGACAAATGGTCGACCGAGACACCTACTCGGTCGAACTTTTGTCGACCGACAGGCTCTCTGGAACAAGTGATTTGCAACGTCTTTCTTCAACTGCCAACTAACTTGTCTGTTGTGTCTAACGGCTACTTTGGATCTTTCTCGGTCGAGAAGATTGTCGACCGAGAGTGTCTCGGTCGAGGAGTTTGTCGACCGAGAATGATCCTGTTTCAAGGTTTCAATTTAGGCACTAATTATATGTGTGAGTGTGCAAAGGTGATCCTAATTAAATGGGATGACATGTCTAACTATGGTGTTTGGCTAGGGAAAATCTAACGCTTGATTTACATGCAATTCTAAGTACTTGTACATTATATATTTGTACAAGTTTTTACAACAATGATTACATTGCATGAAAATATAAACAATTTAGCTTGTGGATTTTCCCTAGTTGCTTTGCCATCCATCTTAGTCCTGCATACTCAAGTAGCTCGTTAGATTAATAAGAATGAAATGTTTGTCATAATCAAAACAAAGGGATTTATAGATGTCCAATTAGCCAACACTGATGTCATTATATAATTATGTGATCCCAACATATTAAATTGAATTGGAATGATTTCATGAATTATAGGGTTTTAAAGTTGATAAACATGTACATGCGGAAATAGGGTTATTAAACCAATGGTTATAACATAGTATGATCTTAATCTGATCTGGATGTTCATAATAATGTAGTATGTTAAATATGATGATTAGGGATACATATAATGTCTAGTAAAGATTCCTAGACCTTTTGTTTGAAACTATTGATTTCTTGATTTATTATTTAATAATGCTCTGTTGATTAGGATTAACCATGTTGCATGTAGTTTATAGACATTTATTATATATAAGAATGACAACACATGTATTTGTTGGCCTAGAAACCCGTCCAAGATTTACTCATTAGGAGTAAATCTTGGATAGTCCCCAGTTTGGGACTGTTCTTGAACACCTAATCTCACTTAGGATGTAAGTGTATAATGTGTATTGGGTTTTCGAGAAAATTTCGGTAGCATTTCCCCGGTTGTTCTCTAAGTATATATGTACTTAGAGAATAGTGGGGAAATGCTGCCGAAATTTTCTTGAAAACCCAATACACATTATACACTTACTAGTGAGATTAGGTGTTCAAGGATGGGATAGGTGGTACACATTTATTATATATAAGAATGACATCAAATGTGTTTGTTGGCCTAGAAACTCGTCCAAGATTGACTCATTAGGATTAAATCTTGGATAGTCCCCGGTTTGGGACTGTTCTTGAACACCTAATCTCACTTAGGATGTAAGTGTATAATGTGTATTGGGTTTTTGAGAAAATTTCGGTAGCATTTCCCCGTTTGTTCTCTAAGTATATATGTACTTAGAGAATAGTGGGGATATGCTGCCGAAATTTTCTTGAAAACCCAATACACATTATACACTTACTAGTGAGATTAGGTGTTCAAGGATGGGATAGGTGGTACACATTTATTATATATAAGAATGACATCAAATGTGTTTGTTGGCCTAGAAACCCGTCCAAGATTGACTCATTAGGAGTAAATCTTGGATAGTCCCCGGTTTGGGACTGTTCTTGAACACCTAATCTCACTTAGGATGTAAGTGTATAATGTGTATTGGGTTTTCGAGAAAATTTCAGTAGCATTTCCCCGTTTGTTCTCTAAGTATATATGTACTTAGAGAACATCGAGGAAATGCTGCCGAAATTTTCTTGAAAACCCAATACACATTATACACTTACTAGTGAGATTAGGTGTTCAAGGATGGGATAGGTGGTACACATTTATTATATATAAGAATGACATCACATTATACACTTAGGTAGGATGTAAGTGTATACCCTAATCTTTTCCTAATATATACTTGTTTCCTAATATATACTTGTTTTCTCTGATCATAGAATGGATAGATCATGGATGTCCATTCGTAATCGTTGCACCCCAGAGTTTATATCTGGTCTTAATCAGTTTATTAGATTTTTCGAGGAACATAGGAAAAAACCTACAAATAGGTTCTACTGTCCATGTAGGCATTGCGGTAACAACTTGAAAGTGAACACTGGTGAGGAAATCAAAAGTCATGTCATGTGCAACGGGATTGTACAAGGCTATACAGAATGGCACTGGCATGGAGAGATTTCAAAATCGAAACCAGTAGATGTCGATAGAAGTGCTTGGGTGGAAGAAGAAATTGCCTCCGATGACGTAAATGTGAACAAACCAGTTCCAGCAGACATCATTGATGCGATGCTGGATAGTTGTAGGGTAGAGCACACCGATCCACCTCCTATCTTTAGAAACATTGTGCATGATGCTGAGATACTGTTATACACAGGCTGTGCTAAGTTTACGAAGCTTAGCGCTGTGTTGAGATTGTATAAGTTGAAAGCTAACAATAGATGGAGCGACAAAAGCTTCACTTCATTGTTGACTTTGTTGAAAGAAATGCTTCCTGAAGGAAACGAGCTGCCAATCTCAACATACTAGGTAAAGAAAATGTTGTGCCCAATGGGAATGGAGGCCAAGAAGATGCATGCATGCCCGAATGATTGTGTATTATTTCAAAAGGACTATGTAGATTTGAAAGATTGTCCAAAATGTGGTGCGTCACGGTATAAATTGACGACTTCGGGGGAGTCCAAAATTGGTTCTCCTGCCAAGGTGTTGTGGTATCTACCTATGATATCACGGTTTCAACGCTTGTTTGCAAATCCGAAAGATGCGAAGAATTTGAGGTGGCATGCATATGTTAAGAAAAATAATGATGGGATCCTACGACATGCGTCTGATTCCCCACAGTGGAAGAAGATTGATCTATTGTACCCCAAATTTGGTGAAGAAGATAGGAATCTAAGACTTGGGCTTTGTACAGATGGGATGAATCCGTACGGGACATTGAGCAGCCAACATAGCACTTGGCCAGTCATGCTTGTTATATACAATCTTCCTCCCTGGATGTGTATGAAAAATAAGTACGTTATGTTGTCGTTGTTGATATCGGGCCCTAAACAACCCGGAAATGATATCGATGTTTATCTTGAACCTTTGATTGATGACTTAAAGAAACTTTGGGCTGAAGGTGTGATGACCTATGATGCTTCAGCAAGAGAGACATTTCGTTTGCACGCTATGTTGTTTTGCACTGTTAATGACTTTCCAGCATATGGGAATTTGTCTGGATATAGTGTCAAAGGAGCTAAAGCGTGTCCTATATGTGAAGAAAACACTGATTCAATAAGACTAAAAACATGGCGGCAAGACTGTATATGTTGGTCATCGAAGGTTTCTTTCAAAATTCCATCCGTATTGTAGGAAGCGCAAAGCATTCAATGGATGGAATGATGAACGGAGTGCACCTAAACCTATACCAGGGGATGTTGTTTTGCAAGAGTAAAAGACATTGTCAATGAATTTGGTAAGAAATCACAATGTAGTATGGCCACACTGAGTGACAATTCTTCATTCAAGAAGAAGTCAATATTTTGGGATCTTCCTTATTGGAGTTCTTTGACAGTCAGGCATTGTATCGATGTAATGCACGTTGAGAAAAATGTATGTGATAGCATCATTGGTACTCTGTTAAATATACCAAGTAAGACTAAAGATGGGATAAATTCCAGACTGGACCTACGTGAAATGGGAATAAGGTCAGAATTAACAGAATTACGTGAAATGGGTAATAAAAGAACATACTTACCTCCCGCTTGTTACACGTTGTCTAGAAAGGAGAAGAAAACTTTTTGTGAATGCTTGGTAAATGTTAAGGTGCCACATGATTACTCATCCAACATCTGTAGATTGGTATCAATGAAAGATCTGAAGTTGATAGGTCTTAAATCTCATGATTGTCACACTCTAATGCAAAAAATATTGCCCGTGGCAATTCGATCTATATTTCTGAAGCATGTAAGGTTTGTAATTACCAGACTTTGTTTCTTTTTCAACAGTCAATGCAGCAAAGTTATTGACCCTGATACTCTCGATAATTTGCAAAGAGAAGTGGTTGTTACCCTATGTCAGCTTGAGATGTATTTCCCTCCTTCGTTCTTTGATATCATGGTACATCTTGTTGTCCACTTGACTAGGGAAGTGAAAATGGTGGGACCAGTTTTTTTGCATTGGATGTATCCCTTTGAACGATACATGAGCGTTTTTAAAGGTGATGTTCGAAACCGTTATCGGTCTGAAGGGAGTATTATTGAAGGTTATGTGGCGAGAGAGGTTATGGATTTTTGCAATGACTTTCTCAGTGGTAATGACACTCCTGATAATGACAAGAATATTGAGGAGGGCAAAGGAATTTTGGGATCACGGGTGAAAGTAATCAGCCGTGAGCAGTTGGAACAAGCTCACTTGTATATTTCACACAATATGGACGAAGTGAGTGTTTATATCGAGGAACATACCAATTTCATAAAGAAACAACATCCTCGAGCAAGTTCAATGTGGCTTGCTAGAGAGAATAATAAGACTTTTACTAAGTGGTTTGAAGATAAAGTCTTACATCAACTATCTCAAACACCAAATGATATTACAGAAACTATCAAATGCCTCACCTTTAAACCAAAACCGAATGTTATGTCTTATGAAGGGTTTGACATTAATGGATTCACATATTACACAAAGCGCCAAGATGATAAGAGTGTCGTCCAAAATAGTGGGGTCACTCTTCAAGCGTCGACTATGTACTTTGCAAGTGCAAAGGATAAGAGTCCACGTGAAGCTAAAATGTCATATTACGGTGTCATTGAAGACATTTGGGAGTTTGACTACATAGATTTCAAAATTCTGCTCTTTAAATGTAATTGGGTTGATAACACCAAAGGAGTTATAGTGGATGAATTGGGTTTCACTTTGGTGAACTTTGAAAAGATTGGCGAGAAGGGTGAACCATTCATATTGGCATCACAGGTGAAACAAATATTCTATATTGATGATCCTGCAAATGATAAATGGTCGGTTGTTCTTCATGGTAAAAGACAGTTCATTGAAGATCCTATAGATGAAAAAGAGTACTATGATAAGTATGATGACTCCAGTCCATTCTCAGTTGGGTTGCCAACTCCACAAAATATTGAAGCTAATGATGACTTATATGTGCGCGGAGATCACAATGAAGGATTGTTAATTGATATAAGATCACAATTTTAGAGACATGTATGTTTATACAAATGCTAAATGTTTGCCTTTTTCTAGTTTATACAAATGCTAAATGTTTGCCTTTTTCTAGTTAATACAAATGCTAAATGTTTGCCTTTTTCTAGTTAATACAAATGCTAAATGTTTGCCTTTTTAATGACATTTTCAGATGGCTGACCATGATGAGCATGATGTCCATGATGAGCATGAAGTCCATGATGAGCATGTTATCCATGACGAGCATGGCGAGGATACCAATGTCAGTTCTAAAAACATATCCTGTATTTCTATAAAATTCATTATCTTCTAGTTATGTCATATATCCTATATTTCTATATTGGGCTAATTCAGTGTGTTTATTTTTGTCAAATTTTAGGTTGATGATGCACATGTACCCACTGAAGCACTGGAGCAACTTGATGCGCAGCACCAAACACTTAACAAGAAAAGGGGCATCACTCTGTTGAAGAAGTTAATAGTGCTAAGTGGCAGTGGATCCAAATTGATATGATGTTGTTGATGGAGTCTAATAGGTATGAGGGTAGCTGAAAGATGCTCATAATGTATGAGGGAATTGCTTGTGTTACTGCCTTGATGAGAACTTCATTTCCTGTCCTGGATAGTAGCTTCTCTTTCCACCTTTGCAGCTTCTTCCATATGCATTCCTGTATAAATGCAAAGACATGCTTCTTAGACCTGCCTATTGTTGTAGGGAGACCCAGGTGTTTCTCATGCCTGTCCACCTCCTTAACTTACAACAAGTTAATTATCTCCTCCTTTCTACCTCTATCAACCCCTTTATTAAAAGCCACTTCCGTCTTGGATAGATTAATTTTCTGCTTGGATGCCTGTTTGTACTGGCTGATAATCTCAGCTACTTTCAGACACTCTTCCTTGTTCTCTTTAGCAAAAAGAATCGAGTGGTCTGCAAATAAAAGATGTGATATACGTGAACCATGACGGCTAGCCCGTACTCCATGGATAATATTACGTTGTACAACTAGTAAAAGAGAAGTAGAGAAAGCTTCAACACAATGAATGAAAAGATAAGGAGATAGAGGGTCACCCTACCGAAGTCCTCTGGAAGGTTGAGTCTTACTGGTGCGTTCTCCATTTATAACAAAAGAGTGAGTCACAATTGACATGGAGTCCATGATCTTCCTCCTCCACCTCTCACAAAATCCTAACTTGCTTTGGATGAAATCAATGAATCCCCACTCTACCCTGTCATAAGATTTTGACATATCCAGTTTCAATGCGATATGGCCATTTTTATTCCCCTTGCCCTCCTTCATAGAATGGAAAAGCTTGTAGGCAATAAAAGCATTGTTAGTAACGAGTCTGCCCAGGATGAAAACACTTTGATTTTCAGACACTACTTTGTCCATTAGCGGTCTCAGCCTATAAGCAATGACTTTTGAGGCAATTTTGTAGAAAACATTGCACAGACTGATGGGTCTAAAATCACTAATCTTCGTCAACTTCTGGACTTTCAGTATCATGACCACCAAAGTAGAGTTTAGGTCGGCTATGCTCCTTTTTGATTTCCACCACCCTTTGATATAGTTAGACACATCCTCCCCCACTATATGCCAGTATTTTTTAAAAAAGAGTGATTTCATATCATCTGGCCCCAGAGCCTTGTTTGGGTGCATATCTGTAAGAGCTGAGAGGATTTCTTTAGTGGTGATGTCTTTTTCTAGATCTTCCTTCTCATTCATATCGATTTTGGTGGAAATCTCCCTTGTTGCCTCTTCCCATCCAGACAGGTTGGAGGATAGAAAGAGGTTTTGGAAGAATTCCTTAATGATTTACCCAACCTCCTCATCACTGGAGCGCCACAGACCATTCACGTCCTTTAAGCCTTCAATCCTATTCCTTTTCCTCTCTGTGAAGCTCTGTGGTGGAAGTATGCTGTGTTTTTGTCTCCTGACCTCATTTCATTGACCCAGGCTCTTGCATGCCAGTAATGTTTATCCTTCTTGTGCCAATCTTGTAGCTCAACGGCTATCTGCGTGCACCTCTCTAGAATCCTCCTATCCGGTGGCTGAAATTGAAGCTCTCCCAGTTCCGATTCTAGTTCTTTAATTTTCATCTTCATGTTCCCATAATTCTCTGTAGCCCAAACCTTCAGCTTGTGCCCATAGTTTTCCATTTTGCCTAGCAGCCCCGACATCTCTCGTTCCTCCCAAACCTCTGTGACAATCTTCTCACATCTCTCGTCCTCCGTCCACATAGGTTCAAAGAAGAAATGTTGTTGTCTCCTGGTCTTCCTCTTTCTTCTCTACTCTGTGTGAATGATGATAGGGACGTGGTCAGACTCGTACTTAGTAAGGTGAATCACCCTAGCTTGGAAGAATCTACTCGCCCAGGCTGGGCATGCAAGTGCCCTGTCCAGCCTCTATTGGATAAGAGTTTCCATAGTGAGCCCTCTCTGCCACGTGAAGATGTTATTTCTATATCCCAAGTCTATGACATCACAGTCGTCAATAATGTTCCTGAAGTCTTGGATGTGCCTCAGCGATTTTGGTGAACCCCCCCTCTTCTCAGAATTATAAGTGCTATCATTGAAGTCCCCAAAGAAAATTGTTGGAAGATCCGAAGTGATTTCAACTCTCTCATTAACTCCCAAGTCTTGCTTTTTTGTTGTTGATCTACCCAGCCATAAATTCTGACTGCTCTCCATGTTCTATATGTGCCACCCCCATTAATTTCACAAACACAGTGATGTTGAGAATAAGAAACAATATTCAAATCAATATCCCTCCACCAAATTCCTAAGCCTCATGCTCTCCCAAGACTGGCTAAGCAAACTTATTGCGTAAAACCACAGTTCCCCTTCACTACTTCTAGTTTTGAACTAGCAATCATAGTCTCTATGAGGAAGACTATGTTTGGGATTTCCCTCCAGCACCATGACCGGAGGGCGTTCACCGTGTCAGGGTGGCCCAGTCCCTGACAGTTCAAGCTCATAATTTTCATTGTCCTTCGCGGTGCTGGTTCACTCCAACCTCCACTACTTGGCCTAGCTCAGCCCCCATGTTGAGAATGCCTAGGGATTTTCTGTGTGCTCTTTTCCCTAAATCACTTGTGGTTTCAATGACATCTAGGTCCATATCACATAGATCTGACTGTCTTCCTCGCTTACCCACCAACGTGCTCCATACCACCTCAGATTATTGGATACCCGGCCGTTGTGCTCTACTCATCTTGTACACCCAGGGTAGTTCCTTCTTGTTATTGAAGTTGGTTTTCCCCTTCCTTGGACCCTTCCTTTTGTTATACTTCTCTGCTTGCACCCTTATTCAAACTGCATTGACTCTTGAGTCATTTTCCATTCTCTTTGTCTGGATTTGGATCTCATGGATCAGCTCTGGCTCAGCCCCACCCTTTCCATTGCTTTGTGATTTGCTCTCCCCTGCTAGTATCGTTGCTTCTTCCTGATGGTTTGTCCTCCTCGTACTGAGTGACTCCAATCTCTTGCTCCTTGGCTCACCTATCTGACTCACACCATCTGCTTCCTCCCTATGCTTTCCCTTCTCGGTGGGGTTATTCACTCCTTCATCACCATTGACCTAGCATTGTGTTCCCTGTTGCGTTGTTGCATGAGTGTCATGTACTTCCGGGAATAGTTCTTGTAGATCATAATCTAGTTCATCTTCCTTTCCTTGTCTAGAGGTTGTTTGTTCTCCTGCCTCCCCTTCCTCCATCCTTCCTTCATGTTCCTTCCCTTCCTTGGTCGATGGATGTTCTGTCGATCCCCTGCTCTCTGATTTCTCCAGCCCCCCAGAATCTTTCGTCCATGGTTTGATGTTGAAGTGAATGCTTCGCTTCATTATTGAATTGTCATATATTTCGTCTTGTAGAGATACCCTAGGTTTCCTCGGGGGCGCCTTAAGCCATGCCCCCCATTGGTTTCCTAGTCTTACGTCTTCCTCGCGGCTTTCACAGTATTTTTCTACATGACCCAACAGTCCACAGTGATGGCAAAAGTTGGCTAGTTGTTCATATTTCACTTCCACCTCCATGATCTGCTAGTTCTTCCCTCAGATCTTAAGAACCCTCTTCAATGGCTTGGTGACGTCCAAGTTCACTTAGACACTTGCTGATGTGTCCCAGCCTAGTTCATCAATGTCTAGTGCCAGAACGTTGCCGATTCTCACCGCAATCTCCTCGACTGCCTGCTTTGATCGAAACCCCATGGGGAGCCCATAGATCCAGACCCAAAATCGGTTGTGGTTGATTCGGATGTCTCCAGCTTGTTCGTCATCCTCTACTTCTTTGAATATAGTAGCTTGTTGTCAAAGTTCCATGGTCCTCCGTCGACAACCTTCTGCTTGTCCTTCCGGTTCAGAAATTGAATCATGAAATTGTCTCCTTCTAATTGCTTGAACACAACCTTGTTTGCTAGGCCCCAGGCATGTGTGAACGTTCATTTCATCGCCTAAAAGTTCACCCGTCGTTGTGAGAGAATCCTCGCAACGAACGCAAGTTGGAGATGATCCGCCTCCTCCCCGGGTGGGTGTTCCTGTATCTCGATCGGTTCTTCCTCCTTTCCTATCAACTGAAGCCTAGAGTAGCGATCCACTAAATCTTCTTCCATGATGGGCAAAGCACTAGAGAGATCGCCTTGTACTTGGACCTGCAAGAGAAGACCCATGGGAGAGGTGTCCCACGTGCGGAACCCTAGTCACCAAAGCGCTAGGTCAAGCTGCGGGGGAGAGTTTACGATTCTTTAATGATTTTACCTTTTATTAAACATTATTAAGATCTACCTTGTGTACAGGAACCTATCAGATAATGACTTCGATAGTACACCCTAGTCACTAGCTAATGATAAGAACATCACTTTGAGGTAAATACATTTGGATAGTTTCATATCTTCCTGTTCAAATTACAAATCACCGGTCGATCTTCGTCACATATAGGCACCATGCAAGTAAGCAAATAATTTGATTTTATAGCACCAATGGGAACACCAAATTGGAGCGCCAACGTGCATCATCTCCGGGACATGAGCCAACAACATCGCCTACTGGTGGTTTCCAGAAGCTTATTCGCTCCAGACTAGCTCTTTTTCTACTTTTATTAGCTATTGTCACCAGCGTATGATTAATGTTTGTATGTTACGAGATGGTTACCTCGCTCAAGTTTGTTCCCAACTTTTGAATTGTATGGGTATTTTATCCTGTTTAATTATTTCCATGTGTACATCATAAATCACGATGAATAAGGTAAATAGAAGCAAAACGAATGCTTAGGCATGTTTAAATAGCTAGATTTTGCCATGTGTATGGAATTTATTCGTAAAAGGAATATGTTTGATTTGCGTGATTGAGAAAATGCAGCTAATCTCATGATTTCAAGATACAATTCAAATCCTTCATTTTGGTCTATTTTGTATGGGTATTTTAACCCACTTGATTATCCCCACTTATATATCACGAATCACAACGAATATGCTAAACAAAAGTAAAAAGAATGCTTTGGCCATATTTGATTATTCAGATTTTTTCATGTATATGGAATCCATTTCAAGAAAATATATGTCTGATTTGGGGGATTGAAAAACTTAGCTAATTTTGTAATGTTGAGATATAACAGAAGCCTTTACTTCGGTCCCTATCAATATCTCTCTAGCATCAAAATTCTAATTGGGCTAGACAATGACAAAGTAAAAACAAAATCTCCTACTTATCAAATTATTATGAAAATTAACTTTATAGGATCTGAGAATGCAACATTTCACTAACACAATAATGACTACACATTATTCTGAAGATGTTGCTAGCCAAATGTGCCCTCATTCTTGATCGCTTTTTGTGTATGTTTGGTTAGACACGGAGGATATAGAAAATAAGAGTTTTTTTCTGTTTCTTTATTTCCTAATCTGTTTCTTTCTCCAGTAAGGATATATATATGCACACATACATATATATACATATACACATATATATACATATACATATATATACATATACATATATACAGTTTATATATATATTTATTTATATTTATATATATTTATATTTATACATGCATATATATATATATATATATATGTATACACACACACATAGACACACACATATATATGTATGTGTGTCTATATATACATTGTGTGTTTCTTCTATGTCTATCCCAAGTTTTATGGATCAGATGTAAATCTAACTAGACCAAAAAAAGTTCAACACTAAGTCATCTGGATCAAACATGAGTTATGGAATGTCTGATCTAAATTCAATACAACATACATGTACTTGACATAAACATGACATGGTTGACATTAAACTTTGAGTCTATAAAACTTTCTTAACAATAACATTCCTCAAATTTTGCATTATTAGCATTATTTTGTGTTTTCTTTAGTTTCTATACAAAATATTAAGAGGAATCACTAATTTGGTTCTATTTGCACTTTCATTTCCCACTTTCAAGTTTCTTTACAAGTTGTGGACTTAGTTGGAAAATTAACATAATATGAGGAACTAATTATAAATGAAGTGAGAATATCAAAAACATGAGTTTTTATTCATATTCATAGTTATTGAGCCTTGAAATTATTTATTACTATATGAATCACATTTGGCTTCATTTGTACCTTGTTAACCTATATTTGGAATTTCATGTACAATTGTGGACTAATATGCAATTTCACCCTACCTAATAGTAAAATTGAGTATATAACATTAAATTACATGCTTTCCCACATACCCATTCTTAATTTGGTAAGCTTTAAACTTGTTTTGAATGGATATTCCTTCTAGGGATTCTAACCCTAACCTGTCTATTGGTAGTTGATGAGGGCCGATGGAGTTCACAACCAATGGGACTCATGGATCTCACAACTGATGGAGTGATTGGATTCATCAACCGATGAGAGTCTTAGACTCAAAAATCAATGAGATCTCTAGGTTATAGAACCATTGAGCCAAATGATAAGGAAGGTTTAAAAAAAGATGGTGATTATGAGTTGTCAATAGATGGAGATCTTGTGTTCCAAAAGCAATGGACTTTGCAACCTACAGAAGTACAAAGATGATGGAAATTTTGTTTAGATTCATGGCAATGATTCCAAAACTGATATAAAATCCTAAAGGATTGTTGAAAGGGACAATTTGACCAATGAAAATCATGCTTTCACAAATGGTAGCTCCAGACACTACTCATGGGGTTTTTTGTAGTTTTGCACCCTCTACACTATATATAATCATTCCACTTCAGGCCTGAGGCTCATTTGACAACACATATTCTTATAGAAATGTTGGAGTAGCCACTGGGATTGATGAAATCCCCATGGAGGTCGATGTCCATGAATGGGAGCTTGCATGTCGATGCATTTGGATGCATGTCAAAGATCAAGCAACTCCATGGTGTTTCCTAGCTTCCTACCATTGCTTATGAAGCTCTCCTAATGTTCTCTTGATGTTGTTCTTCGTGCCTTCTTCCTCCTTGGCTAAATTATGTGGCCTTTCATGGTGGTCACTTTCTCATCTACATAAAATACCTTATTTTCTCCCTTTTTCCCTTATTATATCTAACTCCACCATGAAGGAGTCATCTTGGTGTTGGAGAATTAATAATGGGCATGTAAAGGAGGGTTCTTGGACCTATTCTTATTGCACCAACTACTATAGAAATAGCTTATAACGTCACATTTAGAGGCGTCAGTTGTATCCAAGAAACTGACACCTAAATCGTACAATGTCAGCTATATACACAAACTGACATCTATTTGTGAAGACCGGCCAGATAGGGTATCACTTTTTATTTAGCGTCGATTGTGCAATAACAAACCGACGCCTAAAATTGCCCGCCAAATCCAATTTTTCCAGTGAAAATCATTACCTCCAAAATTTTACATACCAGTTGTTTACCAAATAACCGACGACTAAATGTTTTTTGCGAGACAAAAATTGGCCCCATTTTTGTCATTGATTTACTTACATAACCGACGCTAATGTGTGTTCGCGTGCTGTCCCCATGAAAATTTTTACCCCTCTTTAGTGTCTGAAAGTTTTTTGTGGTGACCGACGCTATTAGAACTTAGATGTCGGTTTCTGAAACAAATGACGATGATGGTAAACTTAATAGCACCCATGAAAAATATACTCTTCCCCATTCTCTGTTTCATTGCGATTTCACCCGCTAGGTCTGGCGATTGTTGCCGCTCGTCGTTGCTCCCTGCCATTGTTGCTCCCCCACCGTCGTTGCTCCCCCACCGCCGTTGCTCCCCCACCACTGTTGCTCCCTTTGCTCACTTGAGAGGCATCGTCAAAACTTGGGAATACGCTAGATCCGCCTAGCTCTAGTTGCTGCTCAGTTGGCCTCCGGTACCACTCTGCTTACTCGTCTACCACCGCGCTCTATCCATCACCTCCAGCCACTCTACCTCCTCCGATGTTGGTCCACTTTCTCCTTCTTTTCCTCCAGCTACCAGCCACCAATAGCCAGTCCCTCCAGGTTTGTTCTTATATATGTTTGTTTTCTGATTTAGTAGTGATGTGTCACCCTATCCTCTAAATGAGTGGAGGTTGTTCTATGTGAAATCACAGGTTTGCACGGCTATGCTGGGCAGCACGGCTGTGGTGGCTAATTTTGTGTTGTGAATCCATATTGTATGATGTAGATTGATGATGATAATGTTTGCTTTCTCTCTTGATTAACTAATCCAAATGAAATGTGACTTAATGTGCATGTTGCTATATTTGACACCTAATCTTGTACACATTTTACCCTAATCTTGTATTAACTATATTGCTCAATTATGAATGATAAGATACCTACATTTGTGTGTAATGATTATCTTGATGATGAACATGTATGTACATTGGAGATGTTGAAATCAATGTTATAGAATACAATACCTAGACTAGGGTGTGATTAATACTACACAATGTTGGTATTGTAAATCAACCTAAGATATGAACAAATCTTATGCTTGCATATATTTGTGCTTCTAATCCTCATTCTTGACCTAATTCAGTAAAATTTGATTCATGTTGAAATAAGATTCAAACTTGTCCATTCTAGCATCCTAATTTGATTTGATTATGTGCTTTAAACCTTGAAACATGCGTGTTAAAGATACATTGATGTTTAATCTCAAACTTAACTCACATGTGGGTCTTCTATTTCTAAAATGATTATGTGAACTCCTAAATCAGTAACATATATTATTCTTTGTGCACCCAAATACCTTGTGAATCATGTATGCACCCTAAGGTGATTAAATGCCTAAATCTTGACTTGAAATATGACCTAGTACGTATGTTGATATATGAAGCTCTTGTTAAAACTTCAAGATTGACCCCTAATTAATAGATTATAACAGAATTGAATTGTGCACTTGTGTTGTTGTAGGTGTTGTTGACTTGCTATTGATTTGTATATATTTCTTCTTCAACCTTCAAGTGAGGTGTAATATTCTCACTCTCCTAATGTGCCATTAGGCTTCATTTTGATTCAAATCTTTGATATATGGAATCATGGTTTATTTACTATTTAGTATTTACTGAAAAGCATGATTAAATGATCTTACATAAAACTTAATATATGAATGATGAAACTAGGATTGTAGGTATAAGAATGACAACATACATGTATTTGTTGCCCTAGAAACCTGTCTAAAATTTACTCATTAGGAGTAAATCTCAGATAGTCCCCAGTTTGGGACTGTTCTTGAACACTTAATCTCACTTAGGATGTAAGTGTATCGTGTGTATTGGGTTTTCAACAAAATTTCAGTAGCATTTTCCCATTTGTTCTCTAAGTACATATGTACTTGGAGAACAACGGGGAAATGTTGCCAAAATTTTCTTGAAAACCCAATACACATTATACACTTACTAGTCAGATTAGGTGTTCAAGAATGGGATAGGTGGTACACATTTATTATATATAAGACCTTAAACCCTAAACCTTTAACCATAAACCCTAATATTTTAACCCTAAACCCTAATATATACTTGTTTTCTCTTTGATCATAGAATGGATAGATCATGGATGTCCATTCCAAAGTGATGCACCCTAGAGTTTATTTCTGGTCTTGATCAGTTTATTAGATTTTCCGAGGAACATAGGAAACAACCTGGAGATAGGTTCTATTGTCCATGTAGGCATTGTGGTAACAACTTGAAAGTCAACACTGGTGACGAAATCAAAATTCATGACATGTGCAATGGGATTGTACAAGGCTATACAGAATGGAACTGGCATGGAGAGATTCCAAACCTAAAATCAATGGATGTCGATAGCAGTGCTTGAGTGGAAGAAGAAATTGCCTTCGATGATGTAGATGTGAACGAACCAGTTCCAGTTGACATCGTTGATGTGATGTTGGATAGTTGTGGGGTAGAGAACACCGATCCACCTCCCATGTTTAGAAACATTGTGCATGATGCTGAGATACTGTTATACACAGGTTGTACTAAGTTTACAATGCTTAGAGCTGTGTTGAGATTGTAAGCTGAAAGCTAACAATAGATGGAGCGATAAAAGCTTCGCGTTATTGTTGTCTTTGTTGAAAGAAATTCTTCCTGAAGGAAACAAGCTGCCAATCTCAACATACCAGTTAAAGAAATTGTTGTGCCCAATGGGAATGGAGGCCAAGAAGATACATGCATGCGTGAATGATTGGTTATTATTTCAAAAGGTCTATGTGGATTTGAAAGATTGTCCAAAATGTGGTGTGTCAAGGTTTAAATTTACGACTTCAGGGGAGTCCAAAATTGGTTCTCTTACCAAGGTGATGTGGTGTCTACCTATAATATCACAATTTAACCGCTTGTTTGCTAATCCGATAGATGTGAAGAATTTGAGGTGGCATGCATATGTTAAGAAAAATAATGATGGGATCCTATGACATGCGTCTGATTCCCCATAATGGAAGAAGATTGATTTATTGTACCCTAAATTCGGTGAAGAAGTAAGGAATCTAAGACTTGGGCTTTGTACAAATGGGATGAATCCGTACGGGACATTGAGCAGCCAACATAGCACTTGGCCAGTTATTCTTGTTATATACAATCTTCCTCCCTAGTTGTGTATGAAAAATAAGTACGATATGCTATCATTGTTGATATCGAGCCCTAAACAATCTAGAAATGATATCGACGTTTATCTTGAACATCTAATTGATGACTTATAGAAACTCTGGGGTGAAGGTGTGATGACCTATGATGCTTCACGAAGAGAGACATTTCATTTGCACGCTATGTTGTTTTGCACTGTTAATGACTTTCTAGCATATGAGAATTTGTCTAGATATAGTGTCAAAGGATCTAAAGTGTGTCCTATATGTGAAGAGAAAACTTATTCAATACAACTAAAACATGGCGGTAAGACTATATATCTTGGTCATCGAAAGTTTCTTCCAAAGTTCCATCCGTATCGTAGGTTACGCAAAGCATTCAATGGACGGAATGAGGAACAGAGTGCACCTAAACCTATACAAGGGGAGGTTGTTTATGAAAGAGTAAAAGAATTTTCCAATGAATTTGGTAAGAGATCACAATGTACCATGGCCACACAGAGTGACAAATCTTTATTCAAGAAGAAGTCAATATTTTGGGATCTTCCTTATTGGAGTTCTTTGGCAGTCAGGCATTGTATCGATGTCATGCACGTTGAGAAAAATGTCTGGGATAGCGTCATTGGTACTCTGTTGAATATACCAGGTAAGACTAAAGATGGGATAAAATCCAGAATGGACCTATGTGAAATGGGAATAAGGACAAAATTAACAGTAGTAGTTAGTAGTGATCGGAGAACATACTTACCTCCCGCTTGTTACACGTTGTCTAGAAAGGAGAAGAAAGCTAAGGGTGAATGTTTGGTAAATGTTAAGGTGCCACAGGGTTACTCATCCAACATCCGTAGATTGGTATCAATGAAAGATATAAAGTTGATAGGTCTTAAATCTCATGATTGTCACACTCTAATGCAACAAATATTGCCCGTGGCAATTTGATCTATATTTACAAATCATGTAAGGTTTGCAATCACCAGACTTTGTTTCTTTTTCAACTGTATGTGTAGCAAAGTTATTGACCCTAATACTCTTGATAAATTGCAAAGAGAAGTGGTTGTTACCCTATGTCAGCTTGAGATGTATTTTCCTCCTTTGTTCTTTGATATCATGATACATCTTGTTGTCCACTTGACTAGGGAAGTGAAAACGTTGGGACCAGTTTTCTTGCATTGGATGTATCCCTATGAATGATACATGAGTGTTTTTAAAGGTGATGTTTAAAACCGTTATCGGCTTGGAGGGAGTATTATTGAGGGTTATGTGGCGAGAGAGGTTATGGTTTTTTGCAAAGACTTTCTGAGTGCTAATGAAAATCCTGTTAATGATAAGAATATTGAGGAGCATTTTGGCAAAGGAATTTTGGGATCACAGATGAAAGTAATCAGTCATGAGAAGTTGGAACAAGGTCACTTGTATATTTTACATAACATCGAAAAAGTGAGTGTTTATATCGAGGAACATACCAATTTCATCAAGAGATAATATCCTCGAGCCAATTCAATGTGGCTTGCTAGAGAGCATAAAAAGACATTTATTAAGTGGTTTGAAGATAAAGTCTTACATCAACTATCTCAAACACCAAATAATCTTACTGAAACTATCAAATGCCTTGCCTTTAAACCAAAATTGAATGCTATGTCTTATGAAGGGATTTACATAAATGGATTTTCATATTACGCAAAGCGTCAAGATGATAAGAGTGTCATCCAAAATAGTGAGGTCACCCTTCAAGCGTCTTCATTGTTTTTTGCAAGTGCAAAGGATAAGAGTCCACATGAAGCTAAAATGTCATATTACGGTGTCATTGAATACATATGGGAGTTTGACTACGTAGATTTCAAAATTCCGCTCTTTATATTTAATTGGGTTGATAACAGCAAAGGAGTTATAGTGGATGAATTGGATTTCACATTAGTGAACTTTGAAAATATTGGCAAGAAGGGTGAACCATTCATATTGGCATCACAGGAGAAACAAGTATTTTATATTGATGATCCTGCAAATGATAAATGGTCGGTTGTTCTTCATAGTAAAAGACAATTCATTGAAGATATTATAGATGAAGAACAATATTATGATAAGTATGATGACTCCAATCTCAGTTGGGTTGCCAACACCACCAAATATTGAAGATAATGATGACTTGTATGTGCGCGGAGATCACATGAAGGATTTTTAATTGATAAAAGATCATAATATTATAGGCATGCACATTTATATTTTTTATATGTTTTATTTTTCTGAATGTGAACTTTATAATGTTTTATTATCTTCTAGTTATGTCATATGCTAAATGTTTGATTTTTTAATGACACTTTCATATGGCTAAGCATGAGCATGATGACCATGATGATGATTACCATGAGGGTGAGGATATCAATACGCCGCCTCACAATGAAAGTTTTAAATATATATCCTATATTTCTATATATATGTTCATAGTTATATCCTATAAGTGTGTTTTTTTTGTCAAATTTTAGGTTGGTGATGTACCCCCGGATGAAATTGGGGCACTTAATGAGAAAAAAAATTGAGAAAGTAAGGGGCATCACAATGATGAACAAGTACTAAAACAAAGGGGCAATGGAACCAAACTGGCTGTGGATTTCGATCATGCAGGAAATCCAGTTCGACTGAACCGCAACTCATTTATTTCATATCTTGGGGTTCTTACTCACCACCATTATAGTCCTAACTTAGAATCCTAGCATAAAGTTCCTAAGGGAAAGAAGGACTTAGTATGGAAGTAACTATGTGTGAGTTATTATTATTTGCAATTCGATTTTTGTAGAATACTACTTTTTAAGATGCTAGTTAATAGCAATTCTATTTTGCAGAGTATATTTAATCTGGATGAAAAGTTGCATCGTAAATGCGTGATGAAACACTGTGGGAGGGTCCTAAGGAACTATAGGACAAATCTCACTCGAGATTACATACACAATGTTGAGAACAACTTCTTGATTGATTTCCAATTCTAGACATTGATCACTTTTTGACTAACTCTACACTAATTATTTTTGTTTGTATTCTCTTTAAAAATAAATTTAGGAAGAAGGCAGCCACTGAGAAATGGAACTACCTGGACCCCAAAGACTGGGAGGAGATTGTTACCCAAAGAAAAATAGATGAATTCAAGGTATTAAGTGCCACTCCCAATTTAATTAATATACGTTCTTATGTATTCACCTATTTAAGATTAACCTTTAGATGGTTTTGGTCAAGTGTTAAAGCCACTTCACCTGAGCCTAGTGTGGAAGCCAAGGACAATTGCTATGGGTCCGCCGTGGGCGTCGGACCCTAAGGGGGATGGATTGCTACTGAACCAATAGTCCCACCTCGACAGTATGGGCAGCTAGAGAGGGCTGATATACTCCAAGGGCACTCCCCCACTGGACATGTCTTTTGGGGTGGATCCTTTGTGGCCTCTATCAAAGAAAAATAGATGAATTCAAGGAGTGAAATGACAGCCACACGCGGAGGCTCTGGCGATCTTGATGACGGCGCCTCTGGCGATCCTCTTGCTGCCGGTGATCCCTCCCGACCTTTACTTGCCTCAGCTTCTACTAGAGTTGTTGTCCAGTCGTCTGCCTCAAGATTCTGGAGTAAACTCTTAAAGAAACCTGAAAGTAATGTCACGGCACTGGAGAAAGTTGTTATTGAGGTGAGGGATGACACTCTGGTATACCCGCAAGAAGAAGCGGATCTGAATGTGAAGAAGTGGAGCAACTGTCTAGCAGGCTATGTGATTGGCTTTAAAGTTCATCTTCCGACACTACAAAGATACATGTCTCAGATCTAGAAACTTAATGGAACTATTGAAGTGATGAGTCATGGGAGAGGATTCTTCTAAATCAGGTTTTTTAATGAGGAAGATCTTGTAACTATTGATGAAGGAGGACAATGGTTTGTCAGGGGTGAACCGCTGATTCTACTGAGATGGAAACCTGGAGAAGTGTTGTCGAGATTCAGATTAGAGGACATTCCAGTTTGGATCAGAGTCCATGATCTTCCTTTGGAGCTTTGGGATTCAAAAATGTTCTATAGAATAGGTTCTTTCTTGGGTAGATAGATTTACTTACGATCATAATAGGTTGGAATATGCTCGAATGCATGTCCTTCTTCCTTCTTCTTCCACTTTTCCGGAGTCGATGGATGTTATTAGTAGTAAGGGTGTGAAACATACTGTGCAGCTGGAGTATGAATGGACTCCTAGTAGATGTCTGATTTGCAACTTATTTGGTCATAATGATTGCTCTGGTCTGGCAAAGGAGAAGATGGTGTGGGTCCCCAAGAAATCTACTACTATTGCTACTGTTAACCTGCAGGTCTCTTCTTCTAAAGTCCCCATCGTTTCTGAGGTTTCTGTGCAGAATGATTCAATCAATGATGCTAGTCTGGAACTTGATTCTCACATGACGTATGACAAGGTTCTTAGTACTATTCCATTGGTTGGTGAGTTAAAGGATGGTCTGAGTCATATAACTGATGAATCTAGTAATGCTATGTTACTGAATGTTGAGTTAAGTGACTCCCTGAAGCTTAATGAAAAAATGTCTGAAAGTGTCAAAACAGAGGAAGAGATTTTCCAAGACCCCTTAGAAGATGCTTCTATGCTTCTTCCTGATTCCACATCTATTGAGGGTGAAGTTATTAACTTAGAAACTCCTCCTAACTCTATTGAACATAAAGAATTTGGACCTACTTTTGAAATTCCTAAAGGTAATAGGAAGAGAAAGCCACGAGGTAAAGGTAAGAAGGTTGCTTCTGAAGAGGGTAATACTGCCTTAGCTAATAAATTTGACAAGCTCTCTGATTCTCAGGCTGAGGATAGGTCTCAAACCAGTGAAGTACTAGTCTCAACTAGTTTCCATGGATGAACAACATCTTAGCATCATCTCTTGGTATGTCAGGGGGCTCAATAATAAAGCCTTTAAAGTCCAAGAGGAAGTGTTAAGGTTTAGGCCTCACATTATTGTTCTTAATGAAACTAAGGTGCGTGTTGGGAAAATTCAAAAGCTTTTAAATAAGTTCTTTGGTGGTTTCAAGTGGGTCTCGAATCATGACAGTCATGTTCTTGGGAGAGTTGTTATCCTTTGGGATAGTAATTATTGCTCTTTAACTAAAATCTTTGAGTCAGACCAGCTTATTCATACTAGAGTTGATGTGGATGATAAATCTTTCTTTCTTACTACTGTCTATGGGCATAACCCTGACCTTGATCGGGAGGCTCTTTGGAAGGATATTGAGAATATTCATAATTCTATTTGTGATCCCTGGACCATTCTTGGAGATTTTAATGTTGTGAGGAACTTCAATGAAAAAATTGGAAGGGAGCCACCTACAAAGAAATCTATGGACGACTTAATGAGTGTGTTGCTAATTGTGGCATTTTTGAGCATGCTATGAATGGCCCTTTCTTCTCCTGGGATAATCATCAGAGTGGTTTGAATTTTGCTACTTCCAAAATTGATAAAGTGCTTTATAATAATAACTTTATGGACTTATTCCCTAAATTTCATGGTGTTCTTATTCCTAAAATCACTAGTGATCACAAGATTATGAATCTTATTATTGGTAATAAAAGGAGAGTTCTTTCTCCTTTTAGGTTTATCAACGCATGGGTAGAGAGAAATGATTTTCTATATGTGGTCTCTTCTGCTTGGGAAACTGATGTTACTGGTTACCCTATGTTTGTGCTCTACTCTAAGTTCGAAAGGATGAGGAAACGTCTGTCTGAGTGGAATAAGAATGTGGTTGGTAATTTCTTTGATAAGGCTATTAGTCTTGAGAAACAGGCTATTGACTTTCAGGTCCTCCTTGATAATGATCCTACTAATAAAGAGTTGCATAATTCTGCCCTTGTTAGCAGGAAAGCTGCTATTGATGCCCAGATTATTGAAGAATCTTTCTTTAGGCAAAAATCTCATATTCAATGGCTTTGTGAAGGGGATTCTAACGCTCATTTTTTCTATTCTACTATGAAGACTCAAAGACAGAGGAATCACATTAAAACTATGGATATTGATGGTGTTCTTGTTCATAATCTTATGGATATCAAAGCTTATATTTATGACTTCTACAACAATCTTTTCAACAATGGGTTTAAGTCTTGCTCTGTAGATCTTGATGATTTGAGCTTTTCTGCTATCTTTGATGTTCAAAAGCGTCAGCTAGGGGGATATGTTAGTAGAGAGGATGTTATCTATGTTATTGAAGATCTTAATGTGGATAAATGTCTAGGTCCTGATGGTATGAATGGTAAATTTTTTAAAACCAGTTGGCCTATTATTGGCAATGATGTTATCTCTGCTATCCTAGATTTTTTCTCTTCTGGCAAACTTTTAAAAGAGGCCAATCGTACTTTTCTCACCCTTATTCCTAAAAATGATGACTGTCATCTTATTAAGAATTGGAGGCCCATTGCTTTGTGCAATGTGGTTTATAAGGTGATATCCAAAGTTCTCACGAATAAACTTCAGGATGTTCTCCCTTGTCTTATTAGCATTAATCAATGTACGTTTGTGAAGGAAAGAAGTATCAAGGATGCTATTCTTCTGTCTAATGAGCTCATCCATGACTTTAATAAAATTAAAGGGAAAGGAAGGATGTGTGTCAAAGTTGATCTTATTAAAGCTTATGATACTATTTCTTGGCATGCTATTTTCAAGATCTTAGAGCTTATGAATTTCCCTATGAAGTGGATTGTTTGTATTAGAGAGATTTTTGGAACCTATTCTTATGAGATTTTGTTTAATGGAGAGCCTACTGCCCCTTTTAAGCCTACTAATGGTATTAGGCAGGGCGATCCCCTTGCTCCCTACCTTTTCACCATAGTTATGGAAACCTTCACTCAACAAATCAACAAGGAGGTTAAGTTGGGGAATTTTAAGCCTTTAAGTGCTTCTAATGATTTGAGTATCTCTCACATTGCTTTTGCTGATGATCTTATGATCTTTATGGAAGTTGATCCCCTTGGTGCTACTTCTTTGAAAGGTGTTCTCGATAATCTTGCTAAGATTACTGGTTTGAGTATCAGTTATGAGAAAAGTTCTATTTTTTATAGCCTTGATGCTGATAAAGACCTTATTTCTGGTATCCTGGGCATTCAACCTGACATCTTGCCTTATAGATATTTGGGTATTCCTCTCTTTACTGGTAAACTGTCCAAAAAGTTTTGTTTTCCTTTGATTGATAGGTTGAAGAAGAGGCTTGATGGTTGGAAAACTAAGCAGCTATCTTTTGCTGGCAGGTTAGAGCTTTGTAATTCCACTCTGGCCTCTATTCATCATTACTGGTCATCCTCTTTTCCTCTTTCTAGCTCGATTTGTGAAGAGATTGAAAGGACCATAAGGAATTTCCTTTGGGGTCATTCTGAAGGGAGAAGTAATCTTCATGTTGTCAAATGGTCTGATATTACTAAACCCAAAGATGAGGGTGGGCTGGCTATAAAAAAGGTCAAAGAGGTCTGTAAAGCTTCTGTTGTGTTTAACAATTGGTGTATTACTTCAAAGAAGGATAGTCTCTAGATTAAATGGATCCATGAGAAGTATCTTTCAAAAAAATCTATTTGGAATCTTGAAATCTCTGGTAATCTTTCATGGTATGTTATCCAACTTATCAGGCATCTTGATGACTTCAAAATCTTGGTTAGTTACAATATTGGTGATGGGGCTAATACTTGGCTTTGGCAAGACCCGTGGATTCCTCACAATCTGTTCCTGTTTGATTGCATTGGAAGTAAAGAGATCATTAGATCGGGTCTATCTTTAACTTGTAAAGTTAGTGCTATAGTTGATGGTAACCACTGGAGATTTTCTGAATCCAGGCTACATGGTGTGTTGAACAACTTCCTTTCTAATATTCCTTCTCCCTCTGGTGGTACGGATAGCATTTGTATTAATAAGGAGAGTATAGTTACCCTGAAGAGTGTCTGGAATCTTATTAGAGTATGTGGTATGGTTGATCCAGTCTTCTCTTTGGTTTGGAGCTTCAATTGTCCTAGAAGATTCCTTTTGACTTCTTGGAAAGCTGCTCATGGGAGATTCCTTACTATTGATTATGTGAGAAGAATGGGCACTTATACCCCATCTATGTGTTTTCTTTGCAGACAGGAATGCGAGTACACTCATAATATTCTGTTTGAGTGTCTGTTCTCTATGTTCTTATGGAGTTCTGCCTACAATGAGAGTTTAATCAGCTGTATTCCTACTAGAAGAGAGGATCTTACTGCTCTGTCCAGTAGAGTTATCCATGGTATTGGTATTTCTATTATCCATTTGGTCTGGATGGAAAGGAATTTAAGAGTTCATGAGGATAAATCTATGGAGGCTTCTGTGCTCTGGCGTTTAGTGAAGGACTGTGCTAATCAATTTAGTGGCTGACAATTTCTTCTCTTCTTTGTTTTGTTGTTTCTTTCTCTTTTTTGGCTTTTAGCCTATACAGTTAGCCTGGTGAGCTCTCTTGATCTCACAGGCCTTTCATTTCCTTTCCTTGTACAAAATTTTACAAAAATAGCAATATAGGTCTTGATTCACCAAAAAAAGATTAACCTTTACTGTTACTAACCAAATAAATGTGCTTACTAACAAGGATAGCAGTGATGCTCAAAGAGCAAGGCATGCACTAAATGTGCATGACCACACAAAGGGTCCAAGAAGCTATGCAGATGTTTGCCAAAGACTACAGGCTAAGTCTACTGCTCAGTCTCTTGCTACTCAGGAGACTGTCGAGTCCTCTACTATTAGTCCTGCACCTCTGCCTTTCCATGCTATGTGGATAGCTAGGAGGCAAAATAAGAAGGGAGATATAACGAAGCCCGCAACTGCTGAGGCGGCTGCAAAAATGGTAAAATTCAACTCTTAGAACAACTGATATTGATTATTGTTATGTTTACTTACCAATTTCTATTGATGGCAATTAGCGGGAGCTTCACAAGCGAGGAAGGAAGGCAAGTTCATCCCTGAGGGCACAAGGGATGAATTGACAGTTGCTCTGGGTAACACAGAGCATCCTGGATGTGTTAGGGGTGCAGGCGCTGGTGTGGGCATCAAAGCGTTCTATGGGACATCCCAACGCAAACCTTCTCCAAAAGTGGGACTTTCACAAGCTATGGTAACCTAGTCATTTTTTAGAATGTTATTCCAAAAGAAAATTCAGTAATCAGAAGCTAGCATTTCTTTTATCCATGTATAGGTAGATCAGTTAATTGATAGGAGAGTCGAGGAAGCACTTGATAGGAGAGTTGAGGAAACACTTGATAAGAGACTCAATGAAGTAATTAGCAACTTCCTGGCATCTCATCCTGCCACTCAGACAATACCTGTGGCATGCCGCTCTTCTCCTATTGTAGAGGTGGTTGGGAGTAATCATGTAGACCCACCACCTAGCACGTCCGCTGTAAGTATTTTTATGACATATATAGTATCTAGTATTTTCAAGATGATATGTTTATGTATATATGTATATAACATTCTTTACGTAAATTTATAGGGGTTGAAGCCATGCCATCTAAAAAGTCAAGATTATATTGTTGCAGAGGCACATGCTTACCCAGCCCTTCCAGGGGACATGTTTGATGGGACTCCAGTACCAGTTTGTGTGGTTTGTGTGAGCCCGATACATGTGCTCCCCAATTGGAGGGATCTTTCATTGCCATATGCCCACCCAGATTCTGAAATGCTTGGTGAGGCAGAAGGCAGAGTGATAATGTGGCCCAAAGTGGATGTCGTCTGTACTAATATTGTATGGTAAATTTACATTATGTTAATTTGTTAGTGTGTATATATGATTCAATTGATTGAAATTATATATACAGGTCAACAAGAAGACATCCGCTACATCTCGGCCTCCACCTCCACCTCCGAAAGTACCAAGTTGGCTTCCAAGGGACCTACATGCCTCGTTAGGTCCTAATTTTAGGGGTATGGCAATATGTATAGGAGAACATGATCCAAAGCCCTATAAATGTTTCTATTCCAGAGGATTTTGTAGGTCAATCATACGATAACAAGCTGTTTATATAAGATATTTTGGAGTTGTTTCATTATGATTGGCTGAATACATCTATGATAGAGCTATGGATATGGTGAGATCTTGTTTATACATCCATATACCTTATTTTATATATGGTTATCTGGTTTCTTATATATTAATGCATACATAATACATGTTTTGCAGCTACTTACACACGATATGTACAAAGTTTTCATTTTCCCATGTGAGATTTTTGGTTCCATCTTTGATTAGTCTTGTAGATAAAGACCCTTCTTCAGCTACTTCATAATGTTGTTCTACTTTTAAATATTTTGGTAAAAAAAAGAAGAATAGCTCCATTCAATGTCGAGTAAGTTTACTTTTCTTATAATTTGGACTTAAGAAAATTACACTTTTATTATAGATTTTGAGTTATTAATTTTTAACTTTCTTACCTATAGTGGTAGGCATTGGGAGTTACTAGTTATTGTCCCCAAGACGTTCACTATCTATTATATAGATCTTGCGGGTAATGAATTGAATACATTATATGGATACACAATGAAAAATCCATTATTCACGTGAGAAATATTTCATATTTTTATATCTATTAACATTTGTTATTACATTACTATTTAATTATGCAATTTAATGTGTTACATTAACATGTAGGGCTTTAAATGAGTTCAAAAGAGCTGGAGGAAAGGTCCCCAAGAAAAAGAATCAGCCACTCATTTGGGAAAATTTGAAAGTAATTTCCTGACTCCAATGTATATATTATTTATGTGAAATGTGATTATTTGTATTTTTGAATATTTTGTACGTTTCAATTTATAGTGTGCTACACAAGACAACGGTTGGGCATGTGCATACTATGCGATGCAATTTATGGACCTAATCATCAAACATGTCGCAATGGAAATCAATACTATACATAAGGTATTATATATAGTCTCATTAGATAATATGAAATATATCAATCTTATTATATATTATTAATTATATATATACGTCATTCTCTTTGTAGGTGTTTAAAACTGACTTGACTACAAGTGGACAATTATTAGATGTACATACTCCCTATACGAGGGAATAATTAGATGATGTAAGAGAATAATGGGCAAAGCCCTACAAGTAGTAGGAATTTTTAAATATAATTGGGATACTAATGGCGATAATGATGATGATGAATAAAGAATGATATTTCTAAACTTTTTTCTCATAATTATTTTTGTGTGAATGTGAATGAATTTTTCTGAATTGTCATATGTGTGAATGTGAAGATGATCAATACATGAATGTTTCTACATGTGTCTGAATGTGAAAAGTGATGAAATGAATAGAACTACAGGTTGCTAAATACGTGTGAAAATGGAGGAAATTTGAAATGGAACTACTAGTTTCTACATGTGTGTGATGAAAAATAATATGAATTAAATGTGCTTATACATGTGTGTGATCATAAATTGTTGCCCATCTTGTTAATTTTGCGGGTTTGTGGCCTGTTGTTGGCTGATATCAATGGATGTTGTAAACCTACAATTCAGAATGAAACTGCAGGTTCTGCATCCTGCTGACCAATCATACAGTAGGCCTGCAAACTGATAAGAAAAACAATCAGCACATAGGCGTCGGTTATTAATATAAAACCAACAACAAAGACATACATTGTCAGTTATTAGTAAAAAACCAACGTCTATGTGGCTATGGGTGTCGGTTATATATAAAAACCAACGTTGATGATGCCCTTCCTGGCGCATTTTATTGGTGGCGAGAAGGGTTATATAGTGTCAGTTTTTGTGAAACGCCGATGTCTTTGACTTGGATATAGTGTCAGTTTTATTAAATAACTGATGCCTATAGTTCCCTTGCTGGCACGTTTTTGGTGGCGGGAAGGGTTATGGTATCAGTGTTAAAACTGACGCTGAAGGTTTTGACTTTTAGCAGTGCCCACTTGAGTGTTGCTTTGAAACTAACACCAAAGGACTTAAAGAACTGACGCCATAGGTTGGTTCTGTACTAGTGACCTAAGCTTTTTCTTTTCTATGTGTCCCATTGGCTTCCATGGTGGACCTATCCCATCTAGCTAAGGAACTTTTCTTTTTACTCTTTTTGATCTAAGGAAAGCTATAATTTACTTAGACCATTGTTTTGGGGATGCTTGAGAAATGATATAGGGTCTAGATGCTTTTTCGTGACTGTCATACATGGATGCCATGATCATCACTAGAGAGGCGACTGATATATCATTTGTTTGCATTATTTTTCCTATTTATTTTTCCTAAAATTGATTTTGATGACTAAAGATCGAATATTTAAGATGTATTTTGCTATTATATGTTGTGGTTTCAGATTTGCATGCCACCCTATGTATGTTAATAGTGGTCCTTGATTATATTGATCTTCCATCTTATAGGTTGAAAGACTAAATTTTAAAAATGTGTACATTAGTGCTGTAATATGTCCTAATCTTGCTCTATGATCGCCTACAATGATAAAAAATGACTTCTTGAAAAGTGTTCTAGATAAGTTAATGGGATGTACCAAATTTCATGTCCTTCATGATATTTTGAAAGAGATACCTTATTGTAACCTCATGTCCAATTAAACTTGGTTTTGTTGACATTTGAAATACATGTGAAATGTTACTCAAAATGTTATCTTTATGGTATCTTAGTGCCATATGATGTGGGAATCAATATACATGTTATTTTTACTTCCTAGGAATGGATAAAGAATGATTGTAAGGTCCTTATATCATTGTTATACTGCTGAAATTTCATTTGAGATAGACATAAAATCTCAAGATAGATCATGTATGCATGGTCCTTTTATTTGTAATTTCGTATTTGATGTAACTCTCATATGACTTTTGAATTTTATGTTGCAATTTGGTATTGTGATGTGTCATAGTAATATGAGACAGAATCTAGATTCTTAGGTGGTACTAACATTCAATATGCATTCCCTAGTATGCCCTTTTGTGATGAACTAGTCTTTCATGGCCAGTGGTGGCGGTTTGTGCCTTAATGAGTACTTTGGGTTACATTGTGAGTTGTATTGTCATCCCCTGAAGACAGTGAACACTTTATAGAGGGTGATTAATGCATACATAACATAGTTTTGATCATTGTAATGCTATATTGCTAAATATGCTTACCTAGAGATATAATTTGATATTTTTGAATAGTGATGAGATCCTAAGGTATTAGATTATGTTAAAGTGATAATAATTATATTTAGAGTTATAATATTGATAATCATATACATGTTAAATTTGGTTGTAGAAACCATGTTTATAATTAGATATGATCTTAATCCACATATCAAATGTAGTTATACTTAATGATATAACATGTTATAATTAATGTATGATTAGGGTCTTAACCCTTGGAAATTATGAAGTAATAGAATTAGGGTATCATTCCCTGATTCCTAATCTAAACACAAGATAACCCTAAACCCTAGGACCTAAGTTAGTGTTACTTAGTCCCATATGGATACAATGGGGACACATGGGTGGAATGTACATTTCATATAATGTTTATTGAATATTAATATTCTTGAATATATAATGGATGATTGAATTGCATGGAAATAATTGCATGGTGACTACAATGAGGTATGTGGTTATTTATGAGTACCCACAAGTATCAAATTATGAAATATTGTCAAAGATTTATCAAAGTTTGGGACGATAGACTATTGGATGTCTATTTACTTCACTTCAACTATAATGCTAATATGAGTATCACATAAAGTAAACTATGATATTTTGAACCTCGAGCTGCATATATTGAGGTGGGGATGATAAAAAAAAAGTCCAATGATGGACAATAATACACTTTATATGGTATACCAAGCATGTGTTACAATAGGTAATGAAAATACCAGTTTATAATTGCAAATATTTGATTGATGCAATATATGTTGTCACTATACATGTGCAATTGTGTATGCACCCGCATACACAATATAGAAATATATTGATCTAGTTTTTATTCGTCATTGTTTAAGGTAACTTCCAATATAAAGATATGAAGAAATGAAAGTCATAAGAATACATTGAAGATCACAAAGTGATGTTACAAGGAGGATTAGGTACATATTCTTAATACTTATTTTTACATATATACTCTATCATGTAAAATCATATAGCTCCTTACAAGAGTCTGATTATACATCTTTTAAATAAGATTCGTTCAATTAATGGAGATCATTGATAATTATTTATTGTTTGCTAAAGTTGTATCCTAGAAATATTTGGTAATGTGTCTCCACTTTATGGTCCACCTTAGTGGGGGGATACTGAAACATGGGGATCGTTACACTTGGTATTAGAGCCCAAATTTATCAAATAATTTTTAATAGATAATAATTTCAAATAATATAAATAATTACAAGGATAATTATTAGTGCATACTCTAAGGATAATGGTGTCTGGAAAGGATCACATCTTTGGGTTTTGGTAATGTTTTACGACATGACATTTGATTTCTATATGAGGACTCCCTAATAAAATGTGACACATGCCTGGATAAAACATAGGGTTTTCCTGAAATAATCTTTATCTTAGGTTTATCATCTCTAACTTCGTCTGCTTCTCGACTCTGTGCTTAATAAACCTTATAACACACTTCCCTCCTCATCTCAAGTAACAATTTTCAAAAGAAGTATGATTAATCATCCTCTTCCAATTTACAACACATATAATGTTAATTAGAGTTTTAGATTGAAACATGTAACATGTAGTTTATGTCCCTCTAGTGAGGATAAACCCTAGAATGACCTAAGTATGGGTGGGAAAACCTAATCATCCATAAGGGACTTGAGTAGGAAAACCAATGACTAGATTGAAGATTTATATGATTTTTTAGATAAATGGATTTTGATTTGGATCTTGACAATTTTAACGAAGTGATCTCTCATTTTCATCGCTTGTTAATCTTGATAGATGCGACTGTGGAACCCATGATTTAGAACAACCAAATCGATTTCATGGGAATTTAGATGAGACCTCAAAAAAGTCCCCATTAGGATGATTGAACTAGGATACCTGAATGCCAAGACCAATGGATTCACGGGGAGTTCATCTTTTGTGAATCATTTATAAATGTTTCACATACCTTCTTTTATCTTTCTTATCATTTATTTAATCTTGTTTTGCATCGACTAGGGTGGTAAAATCCCTTAGCTTCGGTATTTCCTTCTTTGATTGTTAATCTTTGATTCAGTAACTTTATCTTTTTGTTTTAGTTTTAACAAACTCTTGAAATGGATTTTACATTCTCATTCTCATAATCAGATTTGAAACTCAACCATCTTCATCGTTGTCTCTGTGGATCAACCCTTCTATACTAACCTTTATTGCAAAGTAGAAAAGGATAAAATCTAGGATAATTTTCCTAGTGATTGGTGTGCTAAACGATGTGCATCAATGGGTTCCAGCCTGTGCTTAGCAAGAAAGCCAAGCAGTGTCAGCGTCAGAAGGAAGCCACTGCGGAGGCTGCCCAGGCCACAACATCGCAAGACACAACCAGCCATCACACAGCCAACACCTATGTTAGGCTCACCGGCAATGATGTTAGCAAAGGAAGGGATCCAAGCCAGTCTCAAGACGGTGAATTCCTATTCCAAGCTCAAGCAACAAGCATCCATGCGGTCCCCAGCAAACACATAGCTCGCCATAACAGGAGTGATAGCGGCTACGTTATGCTAAGGAATAGGAAGATAGTCTTCCAAACAACACAAAGCCCAGACCATGTTCGAAAAAAGGGCCGAGTTGAGGACTTGCAAGGCACACCAAGTTCAACTCCCCATGCGAAGCGTGCTCTGGAATTCCAAAATCACCTTGAAGGTTCCTCTAAAGAAACCTCTACGGAGGTAGTTATGGAAGGTGTAGAACAGTCGGTAGGACTATGTGCCACACTTCAATAATTTTCTCAATGAATGCCATCTGTTGGAACATCCAAGGTGCATGCCTGGATAAGAGAATCCGATTAATTCATGAAATGAAATCCATTCACAAAGAGAACATCACAACCATTGTGGAGCCTCGTTGTAGTGGTTCAACTACTGACAAGCTCATCAAGTGCCTCAGCTATAACTCCTCGCCCAGGGTGGAAGCCAATGGCTTCTCAGGTGGCATCTAGCTCACCTGGGATCAACACCACTATTCTATTGAAATTCTTCTCAATCATCACCAGTTTGTATATTGTCATATTAATGATGATAGGTACTTGACCATCGTTTATGGGAGCCCTAACCCCACTACACGAGAGTACCTCTGGGGGAGACTTGAAGAGATCTCTACTTCTATGAATACTTCATGGGCCGTTCTAGGTGACTTGAACACCTTGCTTAACATCAACAAGAAGAGAGGCAATGAATACTTTGATAGGTGCACTAGTAGCCACTTCCACGAGGTCCTTGCTACCACTGTCTTTGCTGAGCTTAAAACCCAAGGCCCCTTCTTCACCTTTTAGTGCCAGCACGTCCACGAGTGCCTTGATCGTGTCATCACAAATTCTAACTAGATCCACAAGTTCAGGGATAGTTCTGTTACTGTTCTTCCCCGTATGTACTCTGACCACCATCCCATTCTCCTATCTTGTAGAACTACAATGCCTAGACGTTGCCTTTTCCACACCAAGGCGAGTTGCAGCCTCACCCCCAACTTCAAAGAGGACCTCATGTGCCACTGTCCTGATAATGGCAACTTCCAGGAAGCTCTCCTCACTTTTAAAGACAAGGCAACTCAATGGGACTCTGCGAGATCAGCTCGCCAGCATAAAGAAAAATAGCAACTCCTTGCTTGCATCAGCAAGCACCAGGTACATTCTCAACCCCTGAACCCCATTCCACTGATGGACCCATCTATTCCTCTTCAGGATCGGCTTTATAACATCCTCCTCAATGAGGAGGGGGACTGGCAGTAGCAGGCCCGTATAGATTGGTTGAAGTCCAGTGACCTCAACACCAGGTTCTACCAGTCATACGTGCAAACTAGATGGCACTTCAACAAGATCACACGCCTTGAAAAATAAGATGGGCGTTGGACCTCCACAAGTAAAGAAATGAAGAGGCTGATTCACAACTTCTTTGCTCACCTCCTATCCCAAACTGCCCTGACGCACGTAGGTCGGATACTCGTGTATCCTAGAGTCTTCCCCGCCATCCCCACTACTACCACTACTAGCCTTAGCACTATCCCAGATAAAGATGAAATCAAATTTGTTTCCTTCTCCATGGCACCTCTCAACGCTGGGACCCGACAGGGTCCATACTGACTTCATCCATCACCACTGGGAGCAGGTTGGCCCCAACATCACTCACACAATACAAGAGTTCTTCACTTTTGAGAACATCAGCACCTCCATAGCTGAATCCTACATGGTCTTAATCCCAAAGATCCATGCACCTCAGCGATGCAGTGACCTGAGACCCATATTGCTTAATAACAACTGCTTCAAGATCATCTCCAAGGTCATCGTTGAAAGGTTGAAGATCCTCATGAATGATTGGGTTAATCCAACATAGTCTAGCTTCATCCTCGGAAGACACATTAGTCACAACATCCTCCTTTTTTAGGAGGTCATTCAATCCATGAAGTCCAAAGGCAACAATAAATTGTGGATGTGCATCAAGCTGGACCTGGCCAAAGCTTTCAACAGAATGAATTGGGCTTTTATCTATGACACTTTGCAGCGCACTGGCTTGCTAGCTAAACTGTCCACCATCATCATGGAAATCATCATCAAAGGCTCGACCATTCTAGGGTAGGGCGAACCCCTACCCCCTTTTAAAGCCACTCAAGGTGTCCGTCAAGGAGAACAAATTAGCCCCTATGTGTTTTTCTTGTGCATGGAACGACTGAGTCAAGCTATCTCTAGCTCTATGGAATCTGGAAATTGGAAACCAATCACTCTCTCTCTCTCTCATGGTGGATTCGAATTGTCTCATGTCTTCTTTGCTGACGACATCCTTCTTGGCGAAGCTTCTGTCAGACAGGCTTGGATCATTTCTTCTATCCTCAAGGACTTTTCCATGGTGTCAGGGTAATCTATATCCAAGCCCAAATCGTGTTACTTCTTCAGCAAGAACACTCCTCAACCATTGAAAAGAACTATCAGTAGAAATCTAGACTTCTCTTGCACTTGTGACCTAGGAAAGTACCTAGGTGTGCCCGTCCTCCACAATCGTGTCAATAGAGAGACCCATGGAGACATCCTATCTTCCATTCAAAGGAAGATGAACAGATGGGCTCTTAAAAGCCTATCTCTCATAGGACGGGTGTCCTTGGCCAAGTCCACCCTGCAGGCTATCCCATCCTATACTATGCAAACTGTCAAGCTCTCTCCACGCCTTTGCGATGACATTAATAGGCACATTCAAAGATTCATCTGGTTTGGAACTTCTATCCAACACAAATCCTCCCTAGTTTCTTGGAAAAAGGTCTCATCCAGCAAAGATTTTGGTGGACTAGCCATTAGGGATGCCAGGGACCAAAATGACGCTCTTATGATGAAGAACATTTGGGCCTTCCTCACTGACCTGACCAAGGTATGGGTTAAGGTGATGAAGGACAAATACACAAAAGATGCTAGGCTCAAGTCTGTACTGAGATCCCCGGCCTGGAGCTTCATCAAAAAGAACCTCAGTAGAGACAATGAACATATCCAACAAGTAATTAACAATGGGAGTCACACAAACGCCTGGGAAAGTAGGTGGATTTTTGGAGGCACTGTCTAGATTTCCATCCTGATTGGCCAATCCCTCAAGACTTCCGAGACCTCACGGTAGACTCCATGGTGATCTCTAATGGGGAATGGGATTGGGATTTCATCTACAGTTTCTTCCCCGAGTCCACTTGGTCTACTATTGCTACTATCCCTGCCCCACGCCTTCACTAGGAAGATGATGGCTGGGTATGGCCACTCGAAAGGAATGGTTTGTTCACTTCTAGATCAGTCTATAGGTGGCTCAGGCGATGGAAATAAGTCACCACACAAGGTAATTGGAAAGGTATATGGCAATCCAAGATTCCAGAACGCATCAAAACGTTCCTTTGGCTCATGCTCCATGGTTCTTTCTTGACGAACATGGAGAAGAGACACAGACACATGGAGGTGCCAGAGGAATGCCCCATCTGTAACAATAGTCAGGACACCATGATTCACACCCTTAGAGATTGTAAATATAGTCGGGACGTTTGGAATCAATTGCTTCCCAATGAGGACCACTCAGCCCTCCCTTCGAACAAGTGGATTCAGAGGTGTACCAAAAATTCTGATGACACCTTCATCATGAGAGTGGTTTCTTACTGGCACATCTGGGCTTTCCGCAACAAACAAATTCATCAGTAGAAGACCTTTCCTGCCTCTAAGAAAGTTGAGTTTATCAAGCTTCGGGTGGAATCTATTATTAAGCTACAAGACAGGTTGGGCCACACTAAATCAGCAACCAATCCACCTACTCAGAAGCTCCCAACAAAATCAGTCTATGTCTTTACTAATGCGGCTCACCATCATGTCCATGATACAATGGCAATTGGCGCTCATGTTGTGCTTGCAGATGGATCTCATTTCTTGGGTTCCTATCAAACTATTCAGTCCACCGCACCGCTTGCTAGTGAAATCCATGCCATCCTGTTCGGTGCTCATCTATGCAAGGATCACCAATGGGATGCCTTCTACATTTTCACAGATTCCCTGGAAGCCATTGGGCACCTTACTAAAAGCAAACCTCTCCCACAGTTCCTGCCCATTGCTAGGAAGGTTGGAAACCTCCTAGGGGGCCCTCCTGCAGAGCTCATTCATCATGTTCCCCGCAGTTTCAATGGACCCGCGGATAGCCTCGCAAAATATGCCATCCACTCTAAAAACTCACTCAGTTTCACTACTATTGTACCCCATTGGGTCCTTCATATGAGTCAAGTGGACATTCAGCCTGTTTTGTCCGCAGTAGAGTGTGGAATGAATAAAAATTAGCTCTGCAATTTCCACAAAAAAAGTAGTGGGAGAGAAAATTAATTATAAGCCTAATTAATAACATCAAATATTTTCAAATCAAATCAAAAGTGTTTTCACATATGAAAAAGTTTATATTGTAGAAACAAATATCAACACCACCAATTTTTTTCAATATGAACTATCATTAAGAAGGACAAGTTTAATTGGAATAAGTTCCATGACCAGTTTTGAACTTTAAGAATAGTTCTCACCCAAGAGCACAAGCTCTATGTCCTGGAGACACTAGAGCCAAACGAACCCACTCCCACATCACCTAAGGTTGAGAGGGATTCTTCCAAGAAGAATAATGAAGATGTAATCAATATTAAATGCCTAATGCTATGCTCAATGAACTATGAGTTGCAGAAACAACATGAAAACATGGAAGTTCTCAAGATAGTAACACATCTTAAGAATATGTACCAAGATTAGGCAATATATGAGGGATATGATATCTGTAAGGTGTTGTTTAAGTGTAATATGGAAGAGGGAGATCTAATAGGTCTCCATGTGCTCAAACTTATTGGTTATGTGGAAATGCTAGAGTGTCTAGTATTTACTTTTGTCGAAGAGTGGTCCATGGACATCGTTCTGTAATCATTGCCTAAATCATATAGCCAATTTAATATAAACTATAACATGAACAATTTTGCTAAAATATGTATGAATTGCTTGGCATGTTGTGAACTACCAAGGAACAAATGAAGAAGGAAAATCCTAAATGTATGATGATGATTAGCTATAGAAATGAGAAGTCTAAGGGCATACACAAGGCTAATAAGAGTTCTAAGGATAGGAAAAAGCCAAGTCTTCTGCACTTGAAGCTAAAGGAGATGTAAGGATGAAAGGGAATCGTCACCATTATCACAAGGTTGGATAGTGGAATAGGAATTGATCTCTTCCAATATAGGAAATCAAGAAGAAGAAGTAGGTGACAAAGACCTCCGCTTCATGTATATGTAATTGAGATTAATTTGTTTACTTCTTAATCTTTGGTATTGGATACTAGATATGGATCTAATATTTTTAAATGCTCATGATCTGAAAAGTAGTAGGGCTTTATAGAAAGGTAAGGTGAAACTCCACATCATCAATGGAGAAAGGGTTGTTTCTGTGACAATGGAACCCATGAGTTGTCTTAGCCTGGTGGGCTTGTAAAGGGTAATTTAGGGTTTTCCCCTTCACGGATGAGCTACCTTTAGTAGCTATCAACTAATGAATTATTTGATTGGATGGGGAATTCGACAAAGTAAAGATAAGTAGGTGTATACACATGGTGGGAGAGCTGTTTGTGTGTGTGCTTGTATATTCTTAATAAATTAAGGCCATGGATACTTGGATAGATACTAAAACTTCAACTTTTTTCCTTTTCTTTATCTTAAAGTGTCATATACTTTTCCCTAAGCACCAAACCAAGCCATTTTCTCTCTACCACCTCCCACCACTACAGAAATAGCTTATAACGTCACATTTAGAGGCATCAGTTGAATCCAATAAACTGACGCCTAAACCCTACAACGTCGGTCGAACAAAAAAACTGACATCTATATGTGAAGACCAGCCATACATGGGTATCACTTTTTATTTAGTGTCGGTTTCTCAATAAGAAATTGACGCCTAAAATTTCCCATCAAATCCAAAATTTTCAGTGAAAAAAAATTCCTCCAAAATTTCATATACGGCGTTGGTTATCTACCATCTAACTGACGACTAAAGATTTTTCACGAAACAGAAAATCGGGCCAATTTTTTCGTCAGTTTTTGTGAAATAACTGACGCCGATGTGTTTTCGCATGCTATCCCCGTAAAAATTATTACCCCCCTTTGGCGTAGGTTTTCTAATGAAACCGATGACTATTATTTTAAGCGTCAGTTGTTTTTAATAACCGACGTCTATTTTTAACTTAATAGCACCCGCGTGAAGTAGACTCTTCCCCTTCCTGTGTTTCATTCCCAATTCCGCTTAGGTCTGGCGATTCCCTACTCCTGGTGCTCCGCCGCCATTGCTCATAGCTGCCACGCCTACCGCCACCATGCATGTTGCCGTCGCTGCTCGCCAGCTCACCACCGCCGCCGTCGCTCGGCTGTTCCGGCCACCTACTCACCTACTCTGGCTGATGCTCGCCTACTCGCCTCCACCGCTCGACACAGGTACCCTTCTTCCTCCTCTTCTTCCTCCGTCATCTTGGGCTTGTTTGGTTTGGCAGGAACCTACAAAGGTGATGAATCCCATGCATCATCATTTTTATGATTTTGCCCTTGCATCCCAGGGATTGTTATGTATGATTTAAGACTATATATGCTTTAAATTTCAAGTTAATGAATGAAATCAAGATAATGATGATGCCTCTAATTATATTATTTCATGTTGTTTGTTGTATTAATCAACTCCTATTCTTATAACTGATTCTCATTAATTTAATGATATGATCATGTAATGATCAAGACACTAAAGAAAGAATAAGTTTATACATATACATTACATCATATCAATTAATGTCATGAGGATATAGTACATACACCTTTTGAAATTATCATAAAATCACAAGTCCCAAGATGACAGAGATCAGGGGATAGGATCAAAACATGGTCAAAGGTTAGTAGATTGTGGTCAAGATTTTATGTTCGAGAAAGTAAATATCTAAAAGTTAAGAATTAGGGTATTCCATATGTTCGAGAATAATGGTAATTGTTCATCCTCAATGAGTAATATATCTCATAATTTGACACTAAGGAGCATCAAGTCTATACATATGGATGAATGATTTCATTCGATCATTTAAATGGCAACAAACCATTAATCTTTATCAAACATCAAGTCTATATTCTATGGTTTGATATTATGATTCCAGCAATAGATCTTGTACTAATTAAGTAGAACTCATGAGAACATGGTCAAGACTAGAAAAAGTTACAACTTTTGATTTGCAAGTCAACATCAAATACCTTAGTTAATATCTTTATATAAAGGATAAAAATTTGGATGTTAAAAGTAGTTCCATTGTGTCATCCTCGCTCTCCCAATCAAAATGGAGTACATGTTCATCCATTTTTCAATATCAGATGTGATATTTATGACAGAGTTCCCGAGTAAAGAGAGGGTAAGACCATGAGCTGCTTCAATGACAACAATGGTCGTTGTATTCCTTTCATGCACTAGATTTTAGTTCAAAGATGAGACAATTTACATTATAAGTAATCTCTTTCAAAAAAGAATGTATGAATCTATATTTACATTATAAGTAATCTGTTTCAAAGAAGAATGTATGAATCTATATTTCAAATCAATGCATGGTGTTTCATGGTCTCTCTTCCTAATGAGTTTTGTTACATATATTTGTATATTAGGTTAAGGACATATTTCTGTTGTGATATGTTGAGTTTTTTTCTATGTTATACCCACCATGATTTGTGTTATAAAATAATACATTGATTAATTTAGGAGGCATTGATATGTTGTTATGGTTATCCACAAGTGTTTTTATAAGAAAATTGTGTGTTGAATGGGGTTGTGAACAAGGGACTGGTGTTATATTATGTTGGACTAGAAACCCATCCAAGATTTACTCATTACTAGTAAATCTTGGATAGTCCCCGGTTTGGGACTGTTCTTGAACACCTAATCTCACTTAGGATGTAAGTGTATAATGTGTATTGGGTTTTCAAGAAAATTTCTACAGCATTTCCCCATTTGTTCTCTAAGTACATATGTACTTGGAGAACAACGGGGAAATGGTGCCGAAATTTTCTTGAAAATCCAATACACATTATACACTTACTAGTGAGATTAGGTGTTCAAGAATGGGATGGGTGGTACACATTTATTATATATAAGACCTTAAACCCTAAAGTTTTAACCATAAATCCTAGACCCTAATCTTGTTCTAATATATACTTGTTTTCTCTTTGATCATAGAATGGATAGATCATGGATGTCCATTCCAAATTGCTGCACCCCAGAGTTTATTTCTGGTCTTGATCAGTTTATTAGATTTGCCGAGGAACATAGGAAACAACCTAGAGATAGGTTCTACTATCCATGTAGGCATTGCGGTAACAACTTGAAAGTCAGCACTGGTGACGAAATCAAAAGTCATGTCATGTGCAACGGGGTTGTACAAGGCTATACAAAATGGCAGTGGCATGGAGAGATTTCAAACCTAAAATCAGTGGATGTTGATAACAGTGCTTGTGTGGAAGAAGGAATTGCCTTCGATGACGTAGATGTGAACGAACCAGTTCCAGTAGACATCGTTGATGCAATGTTGGATAGTTGTGGGGTAGAGCACACTGATCCACCTCCCATATTTAGAACCATTGTGCATGATGTTGAGACACTGTTATACATAGGCTGTACTAAGTTTATGAAGCTTAGCACTGTGTTGAGATTGTATAAGCTGTAAGCTAACAATAGATGGAGCGACAAAAGCTTCACGTCATTGTTGTCGTTTTTGAAAGAAATTCTTCTTGAAGAGAACGAGATGCCAATCTCAACATACCAGTTAAAGAAATTATTGTTCCCAATGGGAATGGAGGCCAAGAAGATACACGCATGCCCGAATGATTGTGTACTATTTCAAAAGGACTATGTGGATTTGAAAGATTGTCCAAAGTGTGGTGCATCAAGGTATAAATTGACGACTTCAGGGGAGTCCAAAACTGGTTCTCCTGCCAAGGTGATGTGGTATCTACCTATAATACCACAGTTTCAACACTTGTTTGCTAATCCGATAGATGCAAAGAATTTGAGGTGGCATGCAGATGTTAAGAAAAATAATGATGGGATCCTACGACATGCGTCTGACTCCCCATAGTGGAAGAAGATTGATTTATTGTACCCTAAATTCAGTGAAGAAGTCAGGAATCTAAGACTTGGGCTTTGTATAGATTGGATGAATCCGTACGGGACATTGAGCAGCCAACATAACACTTGGCCAGTTATGCTTGTTATATACAATCTTCCTCCCTGGTTATGAATTAAGAATAAGTATGTTATGTTGTTGTTGATATCGGGCCCTAAACAATCTAGAAATGATATTGACATTTCTCTTGAACCTCTAATTGATGAATCAAAGAAACTCTGGGGTGAATGTGTGATGAACTATGATGCTTCATGAAGAGAGACATTTTGTTTGCACGCTATGTTGTATTGCAGTGTGAATGACTTTCCAGCATAAGGGAATTTGTCTGGATATAGTGTTAAAGGATCTAAAGTGTGTCCTCTATGTGAAGAGAACACCGATTCAATACGACTAAAACACAGCGGAAAGACAGTATATCTTGGTCATCGAAGGTTTCTTCCAAAATTCCATCCGTATTGTAGGTTGCGCAAAGCATTCAATGGACGAAATGAGGAACGGAGTGCACCTAAACCTATACCAGGGGAGGATGTTTATGAAAGAGTAAAAGACTTTGCCAATGAATTTGGTAAGTGATCATAATGTATGATGGCCACACGAAGTGACAAATCTTTATTCAAGAAGAAGTCAATATTTTGGGATCTTCCTTATTGGAGTTCTTTGACAATCAGGCATTGTATTGATGTCATGCACGTTGAGAAAAATGTTTGTGATAGTGTCATCAATACTCTGTTGAATATAACAGGTAAGACTAAAGATGGGATGAAATCCAAAATGAACATACGTGAAAAGGGAATAAGGACATAATTAACAGAAGTAGTTAGTACAGATCGGAGAACATACTTACCTCCCGCTTGTTACACATAGTCTAGAAAGGAGAAGAAAGCTTTTTGTGAATGCTTGGTAAATGTTAAGCTGTGATAAAGTGGTTTTCCTTTTCCTTTATTACATTGTTTCTTCTCTTGAATTTTATTCAAAACCCTAACTCTCCTAAAGATTAATTGACCACTCAAAAATGGGAATCTCGAGCTCAAACTTCACCAACCTATGGGGTATGCTATGGTGAAGCTATGGTCCAAATTTCTTGTCATTTAAACATTCCTAGCTCCCTCTATGATTTTTACAAGTTTTGATTAAGGTTTATCTAATATTTGTCACAATTCATATGATTTAAACCTAAAGTTCTCGATGTTAATCCCTTGTCACACGACGCTGACATCAGAGATCCGCGGGTCACCTCTCCCGAGCAATCACGACTGTCGGATGGCATGTCCACAGCTCCTGGGCAGATCGGACAGCCATCCGGTCGTCCCCTTCCTCCAGCTGACTCGGGAGGACGTGGCTACAGCCACCCCGCGCAAGGGCAACCCACTCCCCGCCACTCCATGCCACCTCACGCAAATCTGACCGAGGGAATGCACTCCCCTCATCGCCATGAACACGAAGAGCACCCACACGACCCGTGGAATTGACCAGACCAGCCTCCACGACCACATCGACAAATGCCCTCTCCAAACGCAACTGATTTCGATTTGGGCATTTACGAATCACTTCCCCCACTCCTATATAAGCACATTAACAGCTTCTTCGACCCCCCTTTGCTTCACCTCACCCTCCAATTCACCCAAAGCAAGCCCAAAGGGCTCTGCCTTCAACCTCACCTCCTTCCTTTCACTCTGCCACTGTCGAGTTGCTGGGCTAGGAACCTCCCGGCCTGCTCATCCCAATTTGATTCTCCACAGAGCTCGAGGGACCTCAAGTCACCTCGACGACATCTCAAGGCCAAGTTCCATCACCTCCTGCTCTTGTTATCTCCTACCTCTGTCGCAGAGCTACTAGTTGCTCCGATCCTCTAGGCGGCGCACCGCTCCAAGGGGAGCCACGACCTGAGCTCTAGCCGCCTGAGTTCGGATCTCCCTCGTGAAGCTATCCCGACCTCCACCAGTGCACAAGGAAGCCCCAGACTCCAGCGAGAGCTCACCGGAGATCGACTTGCTTGCCTGCTGTAAAGCTTGAGCAAGGAGAAGGAGGGACCGCTCAACGTAGTTGGACCAGTAGCAGCCCTCCATGTGTGTCCAAGTGGACAAACCACAGCCCGCCAAGTAAGCAGTCTGATATCCACCTCAAACCTTTGCAATATATGCATGTGAGATCTTGGTCGTTGGATCTGATCATCCAACGGTCCACGCTTTTTCTAGTTTTCGATTATTAACTTGAAATTCAGTTTAAGACCTAATCTTGAGAAATTTGTTAAAAATAGTAGGAGTGTCAGAAAAATGTGAATGAATACTCCATTTTGATCAGAAAAATGCAAGGATCATGAATCTGGCATCTTTGGACCCTAAATATGACCCGAACAATTACTCATGTTTATTTTGTATATATCTTGTTTAATTATTTGGAAAAATACTCGAACCTGTTTAAATCACCAAAAACATGTGATCATCACCTTTTTGCATTTATATCATCATGGAAGGATCAGATCCTTTTATTATGGCTCAATTATCAATAAAACCTATTTATCACTCCTTTCCCTATCTTGACCTACAAAAATGTGCATAATTAACCAATATGATCTATAGACCATGATGTTGACTTTATGAACCCACTCTGAGGTGACAATAATAATCTTGGACTCAAATCCATACTCTAAGATTCGTACTCAACTCTCATGACTCCAAAGCTATAAAAGTGCCTTTTTTTATATACTCTTTAGAATAATGGTGATTTGAATAAAATAACTAATAAATACCAAATCTCTAATAATTTCAGGAAATCAAAGGTACCAGCACTAGCACATAACCGACCTTTAGTGTCGGTTATTTAAGTCCTTTAGTGTCGGTTTCTAAGCGACACCTATGTGGGCGACGCTAAAAGTGCAGCCGTTATGCGTCAGTTCAAAAACCGACGCCAAAACCCTTCGCGCGCCAACGAAAATGCGCCAGCAGGGCACTATAGGTGTCGGTTATTACCTAAGAAACCGACGCCATATACCTTCACGCCATAGAAGGGCACCAACTTGGGCACTATAGGCGCCGGTTATTAGCTAATAACCGACGCCATATAAGTCCCAACACGGCCGTGCTGGACAGCACGGCCGTGGTGTCTGGTCCGCTGCCACGGCTGTGCTATCTAGCACGGTCGTGGTATCTGGTCCGCTGCCACAGCCGTGTTGGCCAGCACGGCCGTGGTGTTAAGGAAATAGATGTCAATTTCTATTACAAACCGACACTGTAACTATTTGGCGTAGGTTTTATACAAATAAACGACGCCTATTTTTTGTTTTTTTCTGTCAGTTTGCAGACCTGCTGTATGGTTGGTCGCAGGATGAGAAACCTACAGTTCAATTATGAACTGCAGGTTTTACGACATCCATTGATATCAGCCAACAACAGGCCACAAACCTGCAAAATTAACAACAAAAATATTCACACATTTAGCAATGCAACCTGCAATTCCATTTGATTTTCACATTTAGAATCATTCATGTAGATAGCAATCTATAGTTCCATTCATTTTCACATTCACACATATAGAAACATTCATATAACAACCAACAGTTTCATTCATTTTCACTCAGACACATGTAGAAACATCCAGACATGTAGAAACATTCACACATATATTATAATTTAGAAATTCATTTACAAAATATCATTCTTTAGCGATTATTCGCTATCAACATCCCAATTATATCTTAAATCCCCCACTACTTGTATGGTTGTTTCCCATTCTTCTCTTACTTCATTTAATTCTCCCTTCGTATAGGGAGCATGTACATCTGGTAAGGCCATTCCTGTCGTGTGTTCAGTTTTAACCACCTGTAAAGAGAATGATGTATATATATAATTAATGAGCTATAAATAAGATTGATATATTTCATATTATCTAATGAGACTATATAATACCTCAACAATACAATCTATGTCCAATGCGGCACATTTGATAATCATGTGCATAAATCACATCACATAGTATCCACATGCCCATCCGTTGTCTTGTGTAGGACACTATAAATTCAAACATAGAAAATATTAAAAAATACAACTAATTAAGCATTGTTCACATAAATAATATATACATATATTGTAGTAGGGAACTTACTTTCACGTTCTTCCAAATAATTGGCTGGTTCTTTTTCGTGGGGACCTTTTCTCCAGCCTTTTTGAACTCATCAAAACCCCTACATGTTAATGTAACACAGTACATTGCATAATTAAATAGTAATGTAATAACATATGTTAACGGATATGAAAATGAAATATTACTCACCGGAATAATGCCATTTTCATTATGTGTCCATATTTTGTATTCAATATACTCCCCTTAGGATCTAGATAATAGACAATGAACATCTCGGGGACAATAACCAGTAACTCCCAATGCATACCACTAGAGGTAAAAAAGTTAAAAATTAATAACTCAAAATCCACAATATAAATGTAATTTTCTTAAGTACAAATTATAATAAGCAAAGTAAACTTACTCTACATTGAATGGAGCCATTATCATCGTCTTCTTTTTTTGAGCAAAAATTGAAAAAGCCTCACAGCAGTATTGTTGAACTGACGGAGGGTCTTTAGCTACTAGACTAATCAAAGATGGAATCAAAAATCCTACATGTTCGAATGCAAAATCTGCACATATCTTGTCTAAGTAGCTGCAAAATATGTATTAATTACGCATGCATTAATAAATAAGAAACCAGATCACCAGAATAAGCAAAGGTATATAGATGTATAAAGAAGATCTCACCTTATCCATAGCTCTATCACAGATGTATTTATCCAATCATATCGAAACAACTCCAAAATATCTTGTATAAATAGTTTGTTTTCGTATGATTGACCTGCAGCATCTGAATCTATAGAAACAGTTATAGGGCAATTTATATCATGTTCGCCTAACCATATTGCCATACCCCTATAGTTAGGACCTAACGGGACAATTAGGTCCTGTGGAACCCAACTGGGTAATGTAGGAGGTGGAAGTGGAAGCCTAGATGTTGTGGGTGTCTTCTTTTTAACCTGTATGTATATATAATAATTTCAGATCAACTGACATCATATACACACACTAACAATTTAACGTAATGTAAATTTACCATACAATTTCAGTAAAGATGACATCCGCTTTAACCACAATATCACTCTGCCTAGTGCCTCACCAAGTGTTTCACAATCTGGGTGGGCATATGGCAATGGAAGATCCATCCACTTGGGGAATATATGTATCGGGCTCACACGAATCCAACCAGCTGGTAATGGAGACCTGTGAAACAGTTCCCCTGGTAGGGATGGGTAAGTTGACGCCTCTGCAATGACATATTCATTAACTTTTAGACGGTATGGCTTCAACCCCTACAAATTTTTGTGTAAAAAATGTTATATACATATATACATATCATCTTGAAAACATATCATCTTGAAGTAAAAAACTGGTTATGATGTCATAAAAATACTTATAGTAGATGTGCTAGGTGGTGGGTCTATAGGATTACTCCCAACCTCTGCAGTAGGAGTAGAGTGGGATGTTATGATAGGTATTGTCTGCTGAGTGGCAGTCTGAGATGCCTGCCACTTTTTCAGTGCTTCTTCCAGTTTCCTATCAACTAGCTTATCTACCTATACATGGATAAAAGAAACGTTAGCTTCTAATTATTGAATTATCTTTTTACAGTAACATTATAAAGAAAGAATATGTTACCTCTTCTTGTGAAAGTCCTACTTTTGGGACAAGTTTGCACTGGGATGGCCCAAAAAAAGATTTGATGCCCACACCAGCGCCTGCAGCCCTAACACATCCAGGATGCTCTGGGTTACCCAGAGCAACTGTCAATTCATCCCTTGTGCCCTCAGGGATGAACTTTCCTTGTTTCCTCAGCTCGTGCAACTCCCGCTAATCACCAAACAAAAATTTGTAATTAAGTAAACACCACAAATAATCAATATTTGAACGATTGATGTAAGAGTTGTATTTTACCATTTTTGCAGCCGCCTCAGCAGTTGCGGGCTTCCTTATTTCTCCCTTCTTAGTTTTCCTCCCAGCTATCCAGATATCATGGCGAGGCAGAGGTGTGCTACCTATAGTGGAGGACTCCTGAGTAGCAGCAGACTGAGGAGTAGCCTCAGACTGTAGTCTTTGGTGAATGCCTATATACCCCTTTGGACCCATTGTGTGGTCATGCACATTCAGTGCACGCCTTGATCTTTGTGCCTCACTGAGGGCCTAGTTAGTATGCACATTAATGATTTGGTTAGTAACAGTAAATGTTAATCTTGAATAGCTGAATACAACATATATTAATGAGATTGGGACTGACGCCTAATACCTTGAATTCATCTGTTTGTCTTGAAGCAACAAACGCGTCCCATTCTTCTTTGTTCAGGAAGTTCCACTGTTTAGTGGATGTATTCTTCCTCTTGTCAGCTTCTTTTATGTATTCTCGGGTGAGATTTGTCCTATAGTTCCTTAGGACTCTCCCACAATGTTGCATCACGTATTTACGATGCAGCTTTTCATCCAATTCAAATATACTCTGCAAATTAGAATTGCTATTAACTAGTATCCAAAAAATTAGTAATCTACAAAATATAATTGCAAATTAATAATAACTCACGCATAAATCCCTCCATATTACGTCTTTCTTCTCCTTAGAAACTTTATGCCAAGAATCTATTATACAACCACAATGGCTGCGAGTAACATACCCAAGATATGAAACAAATGAATTGCGATTCACACCAGATGCATTTCCTGCATTATCAAAATCCACAACAAGTTTGGGTCCATTGCCCTTTTGCGCTATTAACTTCTTCATCATAGTGATGCCCCTTTTCCTGTCAACTTTTTGGTGTTGCTGATCAAGTGCCTCAAGTGCTTCAGATGGTACATGTGCATCATCAACCTAAAATTTGACAAAATAAACACATTTACAAGATATAACTATAAATGGACATATAGATATAAATATATGATATATTTTTAAAACTTACATTGTGAGGCGGCGCATTGATGTTGTCACCCTCACGGTAATCATCAGCACGGTCATCAGGAGAATGCTCAGCCATCTGAAAATTCACATTCACATTGTAAAGTTTACATTGTAAAGTAATTCAAATTGTAAAGCTCACATTGTAAAGTTCACATTCACATTGTAAAGTAATTCACATTGTAAAGTTCACATTATAAAGTAATTCACATTGTAAAATTCACATTGTAAAGTTCACATTCACATTGTAAAGTTCACATTATAAAGTAATTCACATTGTAAAATTCACATTGTAAAGTTCACATTCACATTGTAAAGTTCACATTCAGAAAAATAAAACACATAAAAAAACATTGTATAAAAATGCCTCTAATATTGTGATTTTTTATCAATTAACAATCCTTCATTGTGATCTCTGCGCACATACAAGTCATCATTAGCTTCAATATTTGCTGGTGTTGGCAACCCAACTGAGAATGGACTGGAGTCATCATACTTATCATAGTATTGTTCTTCATCTATAGGATCTTCAATGAACTGTCTTTTACCATGAAGAATAACCGACCATTTATCATTTGCAGGATCAAAGATATAAAATACTTGTTTCGCATGTGATGCCAATATGAATGGTTCATCCTTCTCGCCAATCTTTTCAAAGTTCACTAAAGTGAAACCCAATTCATCCACTATAACTCCTTTGGTGTTATCAACCCAATTACATTTGACGAGCGGAATTCTGAAATCTATGTAGTCAAACTCCCATATGTCTTCAATGACACCGTCATATGACATTTTAGCTTCACGTGGACTCTTATCCTTTGCACTTGCAAAAAACATAGTCGATGCTTGAAGGGTGACCCCACTATTTTGGACGACACTCTTATCATCTTGGCGCTTAGTGTAATATGTGAATCCATTAATGTCATACCCTTCATAAGTCATAACAGTCAATTTTGGTTTAAAGGCGAGGCATTTGATAGTTTCAGTAATATCATCTGGTGTTTCAGATAGTTGATGTAAGACTTTATTTTCAAACCACTTAATAAATGTCTTGTTATGCTCTCTAGTAAGCCACATTGTATTGGCTTGAGGATATTGTCTCTTGATGAAATTGGTATGTTCCTCGATATAAACGTTCACTTCGTCCATGTTGTGTAAAATATACAAGTGAACTTGTTCCAACTGCTCACGGCTGATTACTTTCACACGTGATCCCAAAATTCCTTTGCCAAATTTCTCGTCAATATTCTTGTCATTATCAGGAGTGTCATTACCACTGAGAAAGTCATTGCAAAAATCCATAACCTCTCTCACCACATAACCCTTGATAATACTCCCTTCAGGCCGATAACGGTTTCAAACATCACTTTTAAAAATGCTCATGTATCGTTCAAAGGGATACATCCAATGCAAGAAAACTGGTCCCAACATTTTCACTTCCCTAGTCAAGTGGACAACAAGATGTACCATGATATCAAAGAACGACAGAGGAAAATACATCTCAAAATGACATAGGGTAACAACCACTTCTCTTTGCAATTTATCGAGAGTATCAGGGTCAATAACTTTGCTGCACAGACTGTTGAAAAAGAAACAAAGTCTGGTGATTGCAAACCTTACATGCTTCAGCAATATAGATCTAATTGCCATAGGCAATATTTGTTGCATTAGAGTGTGACAATCATGAGATTTAAGACCTATCAACTTCAGATCTTTCATTGATACCAATCTACGGATGTTGGATAAGTAACCCTGTGGCACCTTAACATTTACCAAACATTCACAAAAAGCTTTCTTCTCCTTTCTAGACAATGTGTAACAAGCGGGAGGTAAGTATGTTCTCTGATTTCCCATTTCACGAAATTCTGTTAATTCTAACCTTATTCCCATTTCACGTAGGTCCATTCTGGATTTTATCCCATCTTTAGTCTTACCTGGTATATTCAACAAAGTATCGATGACACTATCACAGACATTTTTCTCAACGTGCATGACATCGATATAATGTCTGACTGTCAAAGAACTCCAATAAGGAAGATCCCAAAATATTGACTTCTTCTTGAATAAAGATTTGTCACTCCGTGTGGCCATAGTACATTGTGATCTCTTACCAAATTCATTGACAAAGTATTTTACTCTTTCATAAACAACCTCCCCTGGTATAGGTTTAAGTGCACTCTGTTCCTCATTCAATCCATTGAATGCTTTGTGCTTCCTACGATACGGATGGAATTTTGGAAGAAACCTTCAATGACCGAGATATACAGTCTTACCGCCATGTTTTAGTCTTGTTGAATTAGTGTTCTCTTCACATATAGGACACGCTTTAGCTCCTTTGACACTATATCCACACAAATTCCCATATGCTGGAAAGTCATTAATAGTGCAAAACAACATAGCATGCAAACGAAATGTCTCTCTTCGTGAAGCATCATAGGTCATCACACCTTCACCCCAGAGTTTCTTTAAGTCATCAATCAGAGGTTCAAGATAAACATCGATGTCATTTCCAGGTTGTTTAGGGCTCAATATCAACAACGACAGCATTACGTACTTATTTTTCATACACAGCCAGGGAGGAAGATTGTATATAACAAGCATGACTGGCCAAGTGCTATGTTGGATGCTCAATGTCCCGTATGGATTCATCCCGTCTGCACTAAGCCCAAGTCTTAGATTCCTGACTTCTTCACCAAATTCAGGGTACAATAGATCAATCTTCTTCCACTGTGGGGAATCATATGCATGTCGTACGATCCCATCATTATTTTTCTTAACATCTGCATGCCACCTCAAATTCTTCGCATCTATCGGATTGGCAAACAAGTGTTGAAACCATGATATCATAGGTAGATACCACATCACCTTGGCGGGAGAACTAGTTTTGGACTCCCCCGATGTCGTCAATTTATACCGTGACGCACCACATTTTGGACAATCTTTCAAATCCGCATAGTCCTTTTCAAATAATACACAATCATTCGGGCATGCGTGTATCTTCTTGGCATCCATTCCCATTGGGCACAACAATTTCTTTACCTGGTATGTTGAGATTGGCAGCTCGTTTCCTTCAGGAAGAATTTCTTTCAACAAAGACAACAATGACGTGAAGCTTTTGTCACTCCATCTATTATTAGCTTTCAGCTTATACAATCTCAACACAGCACTAAGCTTCATAAACTTAGTACAACCTGTGTATAACGGCATCTCAGCATCATGCACAATGTTCCTAAAAATGAGAGGTGGATCGTTGTGCTCTACCCCACAACTATTTAGCATCGCATCAACGATGTCTACTGGAACTGGTTCATTCACATCTACATCATTATAGGCAATTTCTTCTTCCACACAAGCACTGCTATCGACATCCACTGGTTTCGGGATTGAAATCTCCCCATGCCAGTGCCATTCTGTATAGCCTTGTATAATCCCGTTGCACATGACATGACTTTTAATTTCGTCACCAGTGTTGACTTTCAAGTTGTTACCGCAATGCCTACATGGACAGTAGAACCTATCTCCAGGTTGTTTCCTATGTTCCTTAGCAAATCTAATAAACTGGTCAAAACAAGAAATAAACTCTGGGGTGCAGCGATTGCGAATGGACATCCATGATCTATCCATTCTATGATCAAAGAGAAAACAAGTATATATTACAACAAGATTAGGGTCTAGGGTTAACAAATACATGTGATGGCATTATTATATATAATAAATGTGTACCACCTATCCCATTCTTGAACACCTAATCTCACTAGTAAGTGTATAATGTGTATTGGGTTTTCAAGAAAATTTCGGCAGCTTTTCCCCACTGTTCTCCAAGTACATATGTACTTAGAGAACAAATGGGGAAATGATGCCAAAATTTTCTTGAAAACCCATTACACATTATACACTAACATCCTAAGTGAGATTAGGTGTTCAAGAACAATCCCAAACTGGGGACTATCCAAGATTTACTCCTAATGAGTAAATCTTAGACGGGTTTCTAGGCCAACAAATAATGTCTTGTCATTCTTATACCTAAAATCCTAGTTGTCATTCAAAGCATGTCACATGTGTGCATTACAATTCATCATTAAGCAAGAAGGGTGATTAGGATTCTCACCAAGAACGGGTTTTGATTTTCTATACAATTTTATAAAAAATGCACATGTATGCATATATATACTATACTTTTTGGAACCTTTATACATATCTGAACACCCTAAATAACCATACTAAACACCCAAATACTTTATAACACAACTATAAAACAATGATTATAGCTAAACTATTAAACAATAGACTTGTCACACATAAAACACCCTATACAACTATAAAACAAAAAAGTATTAAGATATGCATGATACAATAACTATTTTGCATCACATTACAGCATACTTATCATTGATACCTTACTAACTTATTGCTACATTTACATATCATCATTTGATCAAAAATTACAGCAGTACATTTAACCAAAGTATGCATTCTAAAATCTATGTCATGATTAGTTACATGTAATTTACTTGGATATACAGCAGTACCTGATTACTATGTCTTACATACAAAGTATGCATATTAAATTAACTAAGGCTTATCATAGAACATGTATTGTATATAAGTTCAATATATTACAGTCAATAATTATTTTACTTTCAAAAATTACTTAATGTTACAGGCTTGCAGCTCTAATATAAAGAGTGGTCAACTAAGGCATTGCCATAGATCATTGTATATGAGTTATTTATCAAGTTACCAATAAGTAAATAACTTAAAAATAAATAAATAAATGCCCAGCAGCAGCCTGGGTAGCACGGCCGTGTGGTCGGCCAACACAGCCACGGTCGTTCCAGCCCACACGGCCGTGGTTGCTGTTGGTAAGGAGAGGGAGAAGAAAGAAGAAGAGCAGGGCGGAGCAGAGGAAGAAGGAAGAAGGTCATGGTTGCCTTGGCACCGCCCAAGCAGCCGCCGGAGCAGAGGAAGAAGGAAGAAGGCAGGGCGGGCATACCTTGAGGGTAGAGGAGAGCAGCGGCCGGAGCAAGGTGAGGAGTGACGGTAGAAGGGAGAGCAGCAGGAGCGGCGGCGAGGGCACGGAGTAGCGGCGAGGGCACGGAGCAGGAGCACGGCCGTCGGTGAGCACAGAGGGCAGGAGCAGGAGCACGGCCACCGGTGAGCACGGAGCAGTGGCGAGGGCAGGAGCAGGAGCATGGCGGGCGCGAGCACGGCGGGCGCGAGCACGGAGCAACGACCGGTGGGGGTGAGCAAGAAAATTGCCGGACCTAACTGAAATCGGGAATGAAACAGGGAAAGGGGAAGAGTCTCTCGCGCTGGTGAGCTATTAAGTTGACAATAAGCATCGGTTATTCAAAATAACCGACAACTAAACCAATAGTGTCGGTTCTTTTCCAACAACCGATGCCTATACTAGATTATAGTTGTTGGTTTTTAACTAAAAGACAACCGACAACTATTCCTGTCCCGTGAATAACCTTTAGTCGTCGGTTATTCATTTAAGAACTGACGCCATATGTCAAATTTTGGTGGTAATTTTTTCGCTGGAATTTTGATTTTGGCGGTTGATTTTAGGTGTCGGTTCTTTATTAATTAACCGACACTTAATAAAAGTGGAACCCGTGTCTGGTCGACCTTCATAGATTGGATGTCGGTTTATGTTATCAACCGACACTGTAGCGTTTAGGTGTCAGTTTATGTATACAACCGACACCTTGAAAAGTGACTTTATAAGCTATTTCTGTAGTAGTGCAGTGAGGAGCATCTCTAGACTCCCCACTTCTGAATAGAAGACACACCATTACCTCTTGTTGGCTTACTGTACTTTATGCTTGAGATATATGAGTAGTAGAACACTTGGCATAAGATATTGAATGAAATGAATGTCTTGTATGATGCTATACATGATTTGATATTATGCTTGAATTTCTATATGTATATTTTCAAATACATGAAAACATAATATATAGTGTCCATCATATAAGCACTTGGTAGTCTAGTGCATGGAAGTGATCTCAAACTCTTTGGTAGTAGATCACGTGTGTAATGATCTAAAACTCTTTGGTAGTAGATCACAACTATAATGATCTCAAACTCTTTGGTAGTAGATCATAAAGGCCTGAAAACATCAAAGCCATTAGTGGCGGATGTATGAGAAATATGATGCAAAATATGCTTAAAAGATACATGTTCCTTGTTGTTAACAAACTTTTGCTTAGTTTTTGATATATTGTTGTAATTACTGCCAAGTTTACTTTTATCCTTATTTCCAAGTATGAAAAGAGGTAGATCAAATGACGCGGAGGTGTACTCAGTACAATATATTTATATATTGTGTTGACGTGTACCAATTGCATATGTTTTATAGGTACCTTCTGCTTATGATGCTTATGATGAAAGGAAGATGATGTTGCTACTCTATATGTTGGCTCACAAAAATGAGATCTATCATGGGGATGCTAAAGCTAAATGGGACTCTTAGTTTATGTTCTTTTCGTCTGTAATTAGTTTCTCATGTACTAAGTTTCTTCTGTAGCACTCCTATTCCTTCGGGCCCCTATGTAATGAACATTTAGTTTATGTATGGAAGCTCTTTATTCGGTGCATTTATATATTCATGTGTTTGATCCACTCAGGGATGGGCAACTTTAACTCTATTGTACGCCTTATGTTGGTGGCTGAGGTGTACAGTGGAGTTAGGTTGTTAACCCATGACAGATGGTATCAGAGCAGTCACATGAATCAATATAGGTGTACCAAATAATTAGTAACCTTACCTAGACATAGGGTAACCCACATTTAGTAGTAAATTGTCTAGGTTTCTAGAAGGGTACCTTGCGGAAGGTTCTGACATAATCACTCTCCCCATCCATTTTCACGGTGCGAGGGTTCCCGCCGCAAGCTATCTTCCTGGCTAACGCAATTATTGTTAAAGTGGGAACCCTTACCTTAGAAAACTCTTTCCTCTCATCTTTTCTCAATTCAGGACTACCCCCAACCAACCTATTTAGTGAATAATATACACTAGGCTTCTCATCTACTGTCTCTCTCATGACCATGATCAATGATATACTCTCTCTATTACGTGGGTAGATTAGGAGAAATAGGAACAACTAAAAGACATGAAAAATTGGAAAAATACATGCCATGATTGCTAAATCTTTATTGGTTGCATTATGATCTATCTCAAATAAATCTCTAAACTATCTTTTATATGAACTTGTAGATGCCTCCAAAAACTAGGACCAAGAGAACAAGATCTAGTGATGGCTCTGGTGATGAATCTCAATCACGCCCTAGTAAGACCAAGGCTGTAGGCAATCGGGAAGAACAAAAGAAGGTGATGTTGGAATGCATGCATTCCCTAGCCCTAAAAGAAACCAGCAATAGTGCCTCATCCTCTAGGTCCAACCATGAAACCACCATTAGTGACTTCCTTAAACTCAAACCTGAAACCTTTCATGGAGAAGACTTAGGTGAAGTCCTAGATAAAGCTGATGCATGGATCATATCTGTTGAAAATGCCTTTAGAGCCCTTAAGCCTCCTAAGGAAGATAAGGTCACCTTTGCTACCTACCAACTTAGGGGGCCCGCAAAGTTGTGGTGGGAAAATTATTAGCATACACGAGCACTTCCAGATGCCCCCATAGGTTGGGAAGAGTTTAAGGGGATGTTTACCAACCGTTTCATGCCCATATCAGCTAGGAAGGAGAAGAAGAAATAGTTCAATAACCTAACCCAAGGAAACCTATCTATTGCTGACTATGTTAAGGCCTTTAGACTCCTAGAGCGTCATGCTCGCAACCTTGATGAAGATGAAAAGATTGAACACTTCATAGATGGCCTCAACCAAGAAATCAAAGTTCACCTTTGCACCTCCACCCATCCTACCTTTGAAGCTGCCATCAACAATGCCCTTACCCAAGAAAGAACCTTAGGGAAGAGAAAAACACCAAGCTTGGGATACCTAGGTCTAACTGATGCATCCATCACCAAGGGCAAGGAGAAGGAGAATTATAAGAAGAAGCCTAACAGCCATGGCATGGGAAGAGGAGGAGGAAATCACCATCGAGGTCAATCACACCGAGGAGGACCAAATTGGGGAGGTTGAGGTCGAGGTGGGTCACACCGTGGACAGGCATATGAGCACGTCAGGTGTAGAAATTGTGGAGGTTCACACCCTAGAAAATGCAAGTTTGAGAAACATGTATGTTACTACTGCAAGAATGAAGGGCATATGAGGTACAATTGCCCAAATCTGGTCCACGGGGCACCTCAGAATCATCCTGCCCCATTACCTCAGCCTGGAGCTCCACCTGCCCAGCCAGCTGTCCCTATAGCTCAGGCTTAGCCAGAACGTCATCAGTGTCGAGTCTTTGCAATTGATGAAGAAGAAGCTAAGGCCAATGACAACCGTCTGATTGAAGGTAATAATGTTAATAATTCTTTATTATAATAAATCTTTGAAAACCATGATCTTATATCAAATCATAATGTAGGTATGATATGTCTTCAAGATCATCCTTTTGTGGCCCTATTCGAATCAGGATCAACACATACCTTCATATCTAGAAATCTTACTTCCATGCTCAAGTTAGAGATCAACGATCTAGGTTACGTCTTGGATGTGACAACTCCCAGTGGAAAAATTTATACTTCTCTTCAGAAAACCAAAACCTTGCCTTTTTCTTTTGGTGGCCATAAATTTCAATATGCTTTCATTCTTTTTGATATGGAAGATTTTGATCTAATTTTGGGGATGGATTGGCTCTTTTCCAACTTTGTTATGCTTGATTGCTGAGGCAAGCAAGTAGTCTTTTGTGCACCCAATTCTAAACCTTTGACTATTTCCGGGAGAAAAGAAAGAAACTGAAATATGATTATTTCTTCTCTCAAAGCCGAAACTTTGATATCCAAAGGATGTAGACCCTATCTTGCTATTGTATCCATGCCTGATCCTAAGGTGAGACCTATAGAGAGCTTCGATGTGGTGAGAGATTACCCAGACATTTTTCCTGAGGAGCTTCCAGGGCTGCCTCCAGATCGTGAGATTGAGTTCTCAATTGAGTTAGCACCGGGCACTGCACCAGACTCTAAGGCACCTTATAAGATGGCACCTGTCGAGCTTGCAGATCTCAAGAAACAACTAGAGGAACTTCTTGATAAAGGCTTCATTCGTCCTAGTACTTCTCCTTGGCGTGCTCCTATTCTTTTTGTTAAAAAGAAAGATGGGTCAATGTGAATCTGTATTGATTATCACATGATCAACCAAGCCACCATTAAAAATAAATATCCCATCCCGAGAATTGATGACTTGTTTGACCAACTTTGTATTGCCACTGTGTTCTCCATGATTGACCTTAGATCAGGTTATCATCAATTACGAGTAAAATATTGTGATATTCCAAAGACATCTTTCAGAACTCTATATGGACATTATGAATTTGTTGTGATGTCGTTTGGCTTAACTAATGCTCCTGGAGTATTTATGAATCTGATGAATACTGTCTTCCAACCATTCCTTGACAACTTTGTTGTGGTCTTTCATTGATGATATTCTTGTATATTCAAATTATGTTGATCAACATCGTGAACACCTCCAAAAAGTCCTTGATGTTTTGAGAGCCCAGAAATTGTATGCTAAAGTATCTAAATGTGAGTTTTGGATTAACCAAGTCATGTTTCTTGGCCATGTCATTTCAGGTGGAAAAATTTCTAGTGACCCTGCCAAAGTTTTAGCTATCCTTGATTGGAAAGCCCCTACCAATGCTTCTGAAATTCATAGATTCCTTGGCCTAGCAGGCTATTACCGTCGTTTCATCCTTAATTTCAGTAAAATAGCCCTACCCATGACTAAACTTACTAGAAAAGATGTCAAATTCGTTTGGACTCCTGAGTGTGAAGATAGTTTCCAAGAATTGAAATCTCTCTTGACTTCTGTCCCAGTTTTAACCTTACCTTCTGGTAATGATGGCTTTGTAATATTTTCTGATGCTTCTAAAATGGGTCTGGGTTGTGTCCTTATGCAAGATGGTCAAGTTGTTTCCTATGCCTCTAGACAATTGAAACCTAATGAGGTCAATTATCCAACTCACGATTTGGAGTTAGCTGCCATTGTCTATGCTCTCAAAATCTGGAGGCATTATCTGTATGGTGCTACTTTTGATATATTCACGGACCATAAAAGTCTCAAATACCCCTTGACTCAGAAGGACCTCAATCTTCGACAGAGGAGATGGCTGGAGTATCTCAAAGATTATGATTTCACTATTGCATATCATCCAGGAAAAGCCAATGTTGTAGCTGATGCTCTTAGTCGTAAGAAGTCAATTTGTGCATCAATGCATCTGGAACCTTCATCTTCTGGGTCATCTCAAACAGAATCTAGCTATATTATTTTGGCAAATATCAACATTATTCTTAGTCTTCTTTCTGAACTCCTGATATCTCAAAAGAACAACCCTAGCTTGGAGGAGATGATAGATCTTGTGGCAAAGCCCCAGACACATCTATCTGTTGGTATGGATGGTGGACTAAGGTACAAGCATAGGATGTGGGTACCAGAAGAGTCATAGATTAAGAAGTGTATCCTATAAGAGGCACATGGGTCTAAGTATTCCATACATCCTGGATCTACTAAGATGTATAAGGACCTACAGAGACACTTTTGGTGGAGAGGTATGAAGAACAATATTGATGTGTTTATCTCTAAGTGTCTCACTTGCCATCAGATTAAGGCCGAGCACCAACCTCCCGGTGGTATATTGCAACCCTTATCGATTCCCGAGTGGAAATGGGAAAACATCACCATGGATTTCGTGGTGGGACTACCCAGGACCAGGAAGGGTCATGATGCGGTTTGGGTCATAGTAGACCGGTTGACCAAATCTGCACATTTCTTACCTATGCGGACTATGACCAAGGTTCCTAAGCTTACTGAGTTGTATATTAAGGAGATTGTACGGCTTCATGGAGTACCAGTTTCTATAGTTTCAGATCGAGATCCAAAGTTCACATCACATTTATGGAAACAGATGCAGAATGAGTTGGGTACACAGTTGAATTTCAGCACAGCATATCATCCCCAAACTGATGGCCAGTCAAAATGCACTATCCAAATCTTATAAGATCTTCTTAGAGCATGTGTCTTAGATTGGGGAGGATCTTGGGATTACTACCTTCCATTAGAAGAGTTCGCTTACAATAATAGCTATCAATCTAGCATTGATATGCCACTCTATGAAGCTCTCTATGGTAGGCCATGTAGATCCCCTCTCCATTGGGACGAAGTCGGAGAAAGGAAGATGCTAAAGTCTGAGGAGTTGCAACTTTATGCTGATAAGGTGTCCTTAATTAAGCAGAGGTTGAAACGGGCCTAGGATCGTCAGAAGTCATATGATGATGTGCACAGGTCCAACAAACAGTTTAAAGTTGGTGACTATGTATTCTTAAAGATTAGACCCATCCGTGCCATAGCAAAGAACAAAGGGAAGCTTAGTCTGAGATATGTGGGTCCTTTTGAAGTTCTGGAGCGCATTGGTGAATGTGCTTATCAGCTTGCTCTTCCTCCGTAGTACAACATGATGCACAATGTCTTTCATGTATCCAACTTGAAGCAATATGTGAAGGATGATAGTCATGTGTTGAATCACGAGCCTCTTGAGTTGCATGAGAATCTCTCTTACCCAGAACAACCTACAAAGATTCTCGACTCTAGGGTCAAGGAGCTCAAGAACAAGTAGATCCTGATGGTGAAGGTACAGTGGAACCATCACGGTGCAGAAGATGCTACCTGGGAGCTATGAGCAGATATGGAGCAACATTTTCCTCACCTCTTTCATCCAGTTTAATTTTGAGGACAAAATTTCTTTTAAGGTTAGCAGGATGTGATAAAGTGGTTTTCCTTTTCCTTTATTACCTTGTTTCTTCTCTTGAATTTAATTCAAAACCCTAACACTCCTAAAGATTAATTGACAACTCAAAAATGGGAATCTCGAGCTCAAACTTCACCAACCTATGGGATATTCTATGGTGAAGCTATGGTCCAAATTTCATGTCATTTGGACATTCCTAGCTCCCTCTATGATTTTTACAAGTTTTGATTAAGGTTTATCTAATATTTGTCACGATTCAGATGACTTAAACCTAAAGTTCTTGATGTTAATCCCTTGTCACGCGGCGCTGACATCAGCGATCTGCGGGTCACCTCTCCCTAGCAATCACGACCGTCGGATGGTGTGTCTACAGATCTTGGGCAGATCGGACAGCCATCCGGTCATCCCCTTCCTCCGGCTGACTCGGGAGGACGTGGCTATAGCCACCCTGCGTAAGGGCAACCAACTCCCCGCAACTCCGCGCCACCTCACGCAAATCTGACCAAGGGAATGGACTCCCCTCATCGCCACGAACATGATGAGCACCCACACGACCCGTGGAATTGACCAGACCAGCCTCCACGACCACATCGACAAATGCCCTCTCCAAACCCAACTGATTTCGATTTGGGCATTTGCGAATCACATGCCCCCACTCCTATATAAGCACATTAACAGCTTCGTCGACCCCCCTTTGCTTCACCTCACCCTCCAATTCACCCAAAGCAAGCCCAGAGGGCTCCGCCTTCAACCTCACCTCCTTCTTTTCACTCTGCCGCTGTCGAGCTACTGGGCTAGGCACCTCCCGGCCTGCTTGTCCCAATTTGGTTCTCCACAGAGCTCGAGGGACCTCAAGTCACCTCGACGGCATCTCAAGGCCAAGTTCCATCACCTCCTACTCTTGTTATCTCCTACCTCCGCCGTAGAGCTACTAGTTTCTCCGATCCTCTAGGTGGCGCACCGCTCCAAGGGGAGCCACGACCTGAGCTATAGCCGCCTAAGTTTGAATCTCCCTCGCGAAGCTAACCCGACCTCCACTGGCACACAAGGAAGCCCCAGACTCCAGCGAGAGCTCGCCAGAGATCGACCGGCTTGCCTGCTGTGAAGCTTGAGCAAGAAGAAGAAGGGACCGCTCAGCATAGCTAGACCAGTAGAAGCCCTCCATGTGTGTCCAAGTGGACAAACCACAACCCGCCAAGTAAGCAGTCTGATATCCACCTCAAACCTTTGCAATATATGCATGCGAGATCTTGGTCGTTGGATCTGATCATCCAACGGTCCACGCTTTTTCTAGTTTTCGATTATTAACTCGAAATTCAGTTTAGGACCTAATCTTGAGAAATTTGTTTAAAATAGTAGGAGTGTCAGAAAAATGCGAATGAATGCTCCATTTTGATCAGAAAAATGCAAGGATCATGAATCTGGCATCTTTGGACCCTAAATATGACCCGAACAATTACTCATATTTATTTTGTCTATATCTTGTTTAATTATTTGGAAAAATACTCGAACTTGTTTAAATCACCAAAAACATGTGATCATCACCTTTTTGCATTTATATCATCATGGAAGGATCAGATCCTTTTATTATGGCTCAATTATCAATAAAACCTATTTATCACTCCTTTCCCTATCTTGACCTACCAAAATGTGCATAATTAATTAATATGATCTATAGACCATGATTCTGACATTATGAACCCACTCTGAGGTGACAATAATAATCTTGGACTCAAATACATACTCTAAGATTCTTACTCAACTCTCATCACTCCAAAGCTATAAAAGGGCTTTTTTTATATACTCTTTAGAATAATAGTGATTTCAACAAAATAACTGATAAATACCAAATCTCCAATAATTTCAGGAAACCAAAGGTACCAGTGAGGAGCATCTCTAGACTCCCCACTTCTGAATAGAAGGTACGCCATTACCTCTTGTTGGCTTACTATACTTTATGCTTGAGATATATGAGTAGTAGAACACTTGGCATAAGATATTGAATGAAATGAATGTCTTGTATGATGCTATACATGATTTGATATTATTCTTGAATTTCTATATGTATAATTTCAAATACATGCAAACATAATATATAGTGTCCATCATATAAGCACTTGGTAGTCTAGTGCATGGAAGTGATCTCAAACTCTTTGGTAGTAGATCACGTGTGTAATGATCTCAAACTCATTGGTAGTAGATCACAACTATAATGATCTCAAACTCTTTGGTAGTAGATCATAAAGGCCTGAAAACATCAAAGCCATTAGTGGTGGATGTATGAGAAATATGATGGAAAATATGCATAAAAGATACATGTTCCTTGTTGTTAACAAACCTTTGCTTTGTTTTTGATATATTGTTGTAATTACTGCCAAGTTTACTTTTATCCTTATTGCCAAATATGAAAAGAGGTAGATCAAATGACGTGGAGGCATACTCAGTACAATATAATTATATATTGTGCTGACGCGTACCAATTGCATATGTTTTATAGGTACCTTCTGCTTATGATTCTTATGATGAAAGGAAGATGATGTTGCTACTCTATATGTTGGATCACCAAAATTAGATCTATCATGGGAATGTTAAAGCTAAATGGGACTCTTAGTTTATGTTCTTTTCTTCTGTAATTAGTTTCTCATGTATTAAGTTTCTTCTGTAGCACTCCTATGCCTTCGGGCCCCTATGTAATGAACATTTGGTTTATGTATGGAAGCTCTTTATTCGGTGCATTTATATATTCATGTGTTTGATCCACTCAGGGACAGCCAACTTTAACTCTATTGTACGCCTTATGTTGGTGCCTGAGGTGTACAGTGGAGTTAGGTTGTTAACTCGTGACATAAGGTGGCACAGAGTTACTCATCCAGCATCCGTACATTGGTATTAATGAAAGATCTAAAGTTGATAGGTCTTAAATCTCAGATTATCACACTCTAATGCAACAAATATTTCTCATGGCAATTTGATCTATATTTCCGAAGCATGTAAGGTTTGTAATCACCAGACTTTGTTTCTTTTTCAACAGTCTGTGCAACAGAGTTATTGACCCCGATAACCTCGATAAATTACAAAGAGAAGTGGTTGTTATCCTATGTCAGCTTGAGATGTATTTTTCTCCTTCGTTCTTTAATATCATGGTACATCTTGTTGTCCACTTGACTAGGGAAGTGAAAATGTTGGGACCAATTTTCTAGCATTGGATGTGTCCCTTTGAACGATACAAGAGCATTTTTAAAGGTGATGTTCGAAATCGTTATCGGCCTGAAGGGAGTATTATTGAGGGTTATGTGGCGAGAGAGGTTATGGATTTTTACAATGACTTTCTAAGTGCTAATGATGCTCCTGTTAATGACAAGAATATTGAGGAGCATTTTGGCAAAGGAATTTTGGGATCACGGATGAAAGTAATCAGTTGTGACCAGTTGGAACAAGGTCACTTGTATATTTTACACAACATCGACGAAGTGAGTGTTTATATCAAGGAACATACCAATTTCATCAAGAGACAATATCCTCGAGCCAATTCAATGTGGCTTGCTAGAGAGCATAAGAAGACATTTAGTAAGTGGTTTGAAGATAAAGTCTTACATCAACTATCTCAAACACCAGATAATATTACTGAAACTATCAAATGTCTCGCCTTTAAACCAAAATTGAATGTTATGACTTATGAAGGGTTTGACATAAATGGATTCTCATATTACACAAAGCGTCAAGATGATAAGAGTGTCGTCCAAAACAGTGGGGTCACCCTTCAAGCGTCTTCATTGTTTTTTGCAAGTGCAAAGGAAAAGATTCCATGTGAAGCTAAAATGTCATATTACGATGTCATTGAAGACATATGGGAGTTTGACTATGTAGATTTTAGAATTCTTCTAGATAAATGTAATTGGGTTAATAACTTCAAAGGAGTTATAGTGGATGAATTGGGTTTCACATTAGTGAACTTTGAAAAAATTGGCGAGAAGGATGAACCATTCATATTGGCATCACAGGTGAAAAAAGTATTTTATACTGATGATCCTGCAAATGATAAATGGTCGGTTGTTCTTCATGGTAAAAGACGGTTCATTGAAGATCCTATAGATGAAGAAGAGTACTATGATAAATATGATGACTACAGTCTATTCTGAGTTGGGTTGCCAACACCACAAAATATTGAAGCTAATGATGACTTGTATGTGCGTGGAGATCACAATGAAGGATTGTTAATTGATAAAAGATCACAATATTAGAGGCATGCATGTTTATATTTTTTTATATGTTTTATTTTTCTAAATGTGAAATTTACAATGTTTTATTATCTTCTAGTTAAGTCAAATGCTAAATGTTTGATTTTTTAATGACACTTTCAGATTGATTTTTTAATGACACTTTCAGATGGCTAAGCATGAGCATAATAACCGTGATGATGATTACAGTGAGGGTGATGATATCAATGTGTTGCCTCACAATGTAATTTTTAAAAATATATCCTATATTTCTATCTATATGTTCATTTATAGTTATATCCTATAAGTGTGTTTTTTTAATCAAATTTTAAGGTGGTGATGTACCCCCTGAAGAAATTGGGGCACTTGATGAGAAGCAAAAAAAAATTGAGAAAGTGAGGGGCATCAAAATGATGAACAAGTTACTACAGCAAAGGAGCAATGGACCCAAACTGGTTGTGGATTTCGATCATGCAGGAAATCTAGTTGGAGTGAACCACAACTCATTTATTTCATATCTTGGGGTTCTCACTCACAGCCATTATAGTCCTATTTTTGAATCCTGGCATAAACTTCCTAAGGGGAAGAAAGACTTAGTATGGAAGGAACTATGTGTGAGTTATTATTATTTACAATTCTATTTTTGTATATTACTAATTTTTAGGATACTAGTTAATAGCAATTCTTTTTTACAGAGTATATTTGATCTAGATGAAAAGTTGCATCGTAAATGTGTGATGCAACATTGTGGGAGGGTCCTAAGGAACTATAGGACAAATCTCACCCGAGATTACATACGCGATGCTGAGAAGAGGTTCTTGATTGATTTCCAATTATAGACATTGATCACTTTTTGACTAACTCTGCACTAATAATTTTTGTTTGTATTCTCTTTAAAAAATAAATTTAGGAAGAAGGAAGCCACAGAGAAATGGAACTACCTAGACATCAAAGACTAGGAGGAGTTTGTTACCCAAAGAAAAACATATGAATTCAAGGTATTAAGCGTCACTCCCAATTTAATTAATATACGTTCTTATGTATTCACCTATTCAAGATTATCCTTTAGTGTTACTAACCAAATCAATGTGCTTACTAACAAGGCTATCAGCGATGCTTAAAGAGCAAGGTGTGCACTGAATGTACATGACCATACAATGGGTCCAAAAGGCTATGCAGGCATTCACCAAACACTACAGATTGAGTCTACTGCTCAGTTTCCTGCTACTCAAGAGTCCTCTACTATTGGTCCCGCACCTCTACCTCACCATGCTATGTGGATAGATGGGAGGCAAAACAAGAAGGGAGATATAGCGAAGCTCGCAACTACTGAGGTAGCTACAAAAATGGTAAAATTCAACTCTTCGAGCAATTGATCGATATTGATTATTGTTATGTTTACTTACCAATTTTTATTGATGGCGATTAGCGGGAGTTGTACGAGTAGAGGAAGGAATGCAAGTTCATCCCTGAGGACACAAGGGATGAATTGACAGTTGCTCTGGGTAACCCAGAGCATCTTGGATGTGTTAGGGGTGCAGGCACTGGTGTGGGCATCAAAGTGTTCTTTGGGCCATCACAACGCAAACCAGTCCCAAAAGCGGGACTTTCACAAGTTGAGGTAACTTATTCTTTTTTTAGAATGTTATTGCAAAAGAGAATTCAATAATCAGAAGCTAGCGTTTCTTTTGTCCATGTATAGGTAGATCAGTTGATTGATAGGAGATTCGAAGAAGCACTTGATAGGAGAGTCAAGGAAGCACTTGATAAGAGACTCAATGAAGCAATTAGTAAGTGGGAGGCGTCTCATACTGCCACTCAGACAGTACCTATGGTGGGCCTCTCTTCTCCTACTATAGAGGTTGGGAGTAATATTGTAGATCCACCACCTATCACATCTTCTATAAGTATTTTTATGACATGTATAGTAGCTAGTCTTTTCAAGATGATATGTTTATGTATATATGTATATAACATTCTTTACGTAAATTTGTAGGGGTTAAAGCCATGTCGTCTAAAAAGTCAACAATATATCATTACAGAGGCACATGCTTACCCATCCCTTTCAGGGGACATATGTCATGGGACTCCAGTACCAGCTGGTGTGGTTCGTTTGAGCCTGATACATGTACTCCCTGATTGGAGGGATCTTTCACTACCATATGCCCACCCAGATTCTGAAATGCTTGGTGAGATAGAAGGCAGAGTGATAATGTGGCCCAAAGAGGATGTCGTCTATACTAATATTGTATGGTAAATTTACATTATGTTAATTTGTTAGTGTGTATATATGAGTCAATTGATCTGAAATTATATATAAAGGTCAAAAGGAAGACACCCGCTACATCTCGGCCTCCACCTCCACCTCCTAAAGTACCAAGTTGGCTTCCAAGGGACTTACACACCTCGTTAGGTCCTAATTGTAGGGGTATGGCAGTATGGATAGGCAAACATGATTCAAATTTCCCTATAAATGTTACTATTCCAGAGTATGTTGCAGGTCAATCATACGATAACAATCTATTTATACAAGTTTTGCATACATATTAATGCATGCGTAATACAAGTTTTGAATACGCATTAATGCAGGTCAATCATACGATAACAAGCTATTTATACAAGATATTTTGGAGTTGTTTAGTTATGATTGGTTGAACACATCTATGATAGAGTTGTGGATATGGTGAGATCGTGTTTATACATCCATATACCTTTTTTTTATATACGATGATCTAGTTTCTTATATATTAATGCATACGTAATATATGTTTTGCAGCCACTTACACACGATATGTACATATTTTGCATTTTCTCGTGTGGGATTTTTGGTTCCATCTTTGATTAGTCTTGTAGATACAGACCCTTCTTTAGTTACTTCATACTACTGTGTTGCTTTTGAATATTTTGGTAAAAACAAGAAGACGGTGATAATAGCTCCATTCAATGTTGAGTAAGTTTACTTTGCTTAGTTATTAATTTTTAATTTTCTTACCCGTAGTGGTAGGCATTGGGAGTTACTAGTTATTGTTCCCAATACGTTCATTGTCTATTGTCTAGATTATGTGGGTTATATGGACACACAATGAAAAGGCCATTATTCCCGTGAGAAATATTTCATATTTTTATATCCGTTAACATATGTTATTACATTACTACTTAATTATGCAATTTAATGTGTTACATTAACATGTAGGGCTTTACAAGAGTTCAAAAAAGTTGGAGGAAAGGTCCCCAGGAAAAAGAAACAACCACTAATTTGGGAGAATGTGAAAGTAATTTCCCGACTCCAATGTATATATTATTTATGTGAACTGTGCTTATTTGTATTTTTAAATATTTTATATGTTTTAATTTATAGTGTGCTACACAAGACAACGGCTGGACATGTGCCTACTATGTGATGCAATTTATGGACCTAATCATCAAACATGCCATAATAGAAATCGATACTATACATAAGGTATTATATATAGTCTCATTAAATAATATGAAATATATCAATCTCATTATATATTATTAATTATATATATACATCATTCTCTTTGCAAGTGTCTAAAATTGACTTCAGTACAGGTGGAAAGTTATTATATGTACATACTCCCCATACAAGGGAGGAATTAGATGTTGTAAGAGAAGAATGGGCAAAAGCCCTACAAGTAGTGGGAATTTTTAAATATAATTAGGGTTCTGATGACAATGATGATGATGATGAATAAAGAATGATATTTCTAAACTTTGTTCACATAATTATTTTTGTGTGAATGTGAATGACTTTTTCTAAATTGTCATATGTGTGAATATGAATGACTTTTTCTGATCAATTACATGAATGTTTCTACATATGTTTGAATGTGAAAAGCGATGAAATAAATGGAACTGAATGTGAATATAAATGACTTTGTAGATTTCCACATGTATTTGATCAATACGTGTCTGAATGTGAATGACTTTGTAGGTTTGTGGCATGTTGTTAGCTGATATCAATGGATGTTGTAAACCTACAGTTCAGAACTGAAATGCAGGTTCTACATCCTGCTGACCATCCATACAGCAGGCCTGCAAATTGATAAGAAAAAATTAGAACATAGGCGTCTTTTATTTGTATAAAACCGACACCAAAGGGTAATGGTGTCAGTTTTTGTTTAATAACTGACATCTTTGTGCCCTTGCTGGATTGGTGGGGGGAAGGGTAATGGCGTCGGTTTTTGTTTAATAACCGACATGTTTAACCATGATATAGTGTCAGTTTTCTTTACTAACTGATGCTTATAGTTCCCTTGCTGGTGCGTTTTCGGTGGTGGGAATGGTTATGGCGTCGATGTCTGTTTAATAAAAGACGTCTTTGAGCATGATATAGTGTCAGTTTTTGTTAAGAATCGACATGTATCGTTCCCTTGTTGGTGCGTTTTCGGTGTTATGGAGTCAGTTAGAAACCGACGCTGAAGGTGTCGACTTTTAGCGGCGCCTACTTGGGTGTCGCTTGGAAACCGATGCTAAAGGCTCTAAATAACTGACGCCAAAGGCCTTTTCTATTGTAGTTTCCCTTCTTCTCCCAACCTCGTTCTCCCTCTGTTCAGCTATGACTTTTTCTACCCAAGGAAGAAGAAAGTGGGGATCTTCTTGGAGAAAGGCTCTAAGTTGAAATTGACTTCATTTTAGGGTTGAAAAAGCTTCCTTCTAGTGATCTAGACCTAAAAGTGTAAGAATTCCCTTCTTTTCTCCATCTATTTATGTGTTATCCTTCCTCCTAGATTTCTCCAGTTTAGAACCTTGTTGTTCCATGGTAGAAATTGTTCTAAAGCTCTAAAACCCTACCTTTCTTACTCCTTATGCTTAGGGTTTACTCATTTGATGAAGAAAGGTGCTAGATGGAATTCATAGCTTACTCTTGGATTTTCTACCCTACCTGCTCGAGATTTCTTCTATGTGGGGTTTTATCTTCTCATTAGAGGAAAGTTTTATAACTTGTTCCATGTTTATTACTTATTATAAACTTTCTAGATCATGTTCTTGCTTGAAAATGATGATCCATGCACTAAAAATCTATGCTTGACTAGGATTTTGATTTTTATAATGTTTTCTATTTTGATTTTAGTTATATATGAACATGTGATCATGTGTACATTATTCCTAAGGTATTATATGACTTGGATTAGGTTTTTTTGACAACCTATGGTGCTAAGAACCTATCAAACAATGGTCAATTTTAGGGTTTAAAGCTGATTTCTTCTATAAACCATGACCCGATGATGGTACCATTGCAACAAACCCATGGTGTTGTCTTCATAACAACTCATGGTCGTGATAAAGGGTGTCAAATGATGATGACAACCTATGGTCACCCTCTTAGGTCAGGTTTTGGATCAGTTAGAAATATAATGATCAACTAGTAAGTACCCTATTGATGTTATCAATCAATGATGACATCAGCTTAATATTTGATGCTGATTAATGACTATAGTGTTGATCTAACAACCTATAATGATTTAATGATCACTAATGATGGTGGATCAGGTCTATACAATCTATGGTGAGTTAATCATATAGTTTTAGCATCAATTAAGCCTTAGACCAATGGTTTCTTGGGTCACTTGATGCAATGATCGAACCTATACTATAATTGATGGTTTTAATATATGAACTTGACCCAATGGTCAAGATCTAATGTTTATTCTGCAAATGAGGTGAAATGATGGATTATGTAATATGTTAGTCCTAATAATAGGATTTATATGGTTTCCTTTATATGATCAACATAAGGAGCTTACTTGTTGATAATGGATGGCTTGTTTTAACTAAACAGTCGATTGTGGGTTTTACCCTACTCTCAATGGAATTTTTTGTGTCGTTAATCAAGGGATGTCTAGGGTTAGATGGTGACTCTTTATAGAGCACAAATCAAGGACTTTATAGGTGGTTTATCTAAGGTGTTTACTTATGTAAACAACCAAAGGTATTACCTTTTAAACATCCAATGTCTTTGGGTGACATTGTGGTACGGTGATACAGGTTGAATGATGATGGAACAAATGGAGGGTTACCCTTAATAAGGTAGTCTTACCTATTCACTCATATGAATAGAAGGGATTATAACCATATTGTATTGATATGTAACCCTAATGAGGTATAGCTTGTTATACCTAGCTTTAATATAACTAAACACTACTACAGAAAATGCTTTTTACAACGGGAGATAGACAACAGTTCTGATGATTGTGTTGTAGTTAGCATACTTATCACAACAAGCCCATTTTTGTGTTGTATATTGTATATTTTATACAACACAAGTCATTTACAACATGTCAAACATGTTGTAGTATAGGGGGATACTACAACAACTGCTTAAGTGTTGTAATAGGTTGTAGTATCACAACATATTCAAAACCGTTGTAAAAGATGTTATTTACACAACATATTTTGACCCGTTGTAATAGTCACATGTTGTAATAGACCATCATTACACAACACAGACTCACCCATTGTAGTATGTATTAATTATACAACATGCCTTTACATGTTGTATTTGGTACATGTTGTAATAGACCACCATAATACAACATATTAAAACTTGTCGTTATATCCCAACATGAGACAACAGACTCCAACATGTTGTTATATATTATAATTACACAACATGTTGTAACCTGTTGTAATATCCACACATAAAACATCATTGTAATAGACCTCCATTACACAACATAAACTAAACCATTGTAATATACTATTATTACACAACATGATATCAACTGTTGTACAAGCTACATATTGTATAAGGCCATAGTTAAACAACACGTCATATTCACATAATTCTCTGAAATTTTCAATTATTTGTGTATAATATGCAATTTTTTATTAGACGTATGGTACACCTGAATTTCGTATTAAACCTATGTTTTCCCCAAATTTTACGAATTATTCGTGTTTTATTCGTCATTTATGCATTCTCACGTATTATCCCGAACAAAACAATTTATTTCCGAATTGTTTAAAAAAAATACTCACTTAGCATTGTTTCATGTTTCAATATTTTATAAAGACTATTTCCCCTCAATCACTACTACAAAACTCAACAAGGCCGAAGGATTTTTTCTCAAGGACAAAATCCCTTACAAGTGTATTAATTATTCCGAAGGCTTATCCTTGACCCTTGTGATGCTATCCTTGATGAGTATATTAAATTTTCCCAAAGGCTTATCCCTGACCTTATGGAAATGTATCACAGACTATTATTTAATTTACCCAAGGATTGCTCCTGACCCTCATTAACGTTTTTCCTAACCAATATTAACTATATTAAACCAACCATTATCTCTTTTACTTCCGTGAAGAGGATCCATTTGATTGTGTACATTTATCCTTTTGTTTTTAGATAATCATAATTGTTTAAATGGATCAATCGTTGATTTTAAACAACAATTGCAGTTTCCTTTTTTGTACCTTGTTGAATCCTAATTCATTTAGACGGTGAATTACTTTCCAATACATGCCTCCCTTCTGTTCTATATCTACCGCTCCAAAAACAAAACAACGGCACCAAACCCTCGCTCTCGCTCCCGCTCCGGAAATAGACACTACAAAAAGTATATGAATTAACTATAATTATTCTAACTACGTATATCATATTTGTAGTTTAAAACTATATTTCTTTACAAATTATAGAAATGTAAATGAAAAAAATGTTGGTAATTCATATAACTACAAAGTTAGTTATATATCCCAATTGAATAAAAGAAAATCCCAACCCTTCTCCCACTCTCTTTTCGCCTCTCCCTCCCAAATAACCAACAGGCTAAAAAAATTCAATTTTACGCGCGCTACACCCCTGTCTCAATATCTTCATGGTCAATAGTTAGTAATCCCTCCTCCCCCAATCACTAGCGGCACCACATTGTCCACGCACTTCATCTCCCCGCCATATACTCTGATAGTTCTACCTGTCCATTGTTCTCTCTCCCTCTCCCTCTCTTCTCTTCCCCCCACAACCCTCAAACCAATCCATATCTCTCCCTCTTAGCCTCTTCTCCCTCCACCCGATCTCCTCCCCTCTACTAGCATCTAGCCTTGTCGATTGGCAAATAGGTCCTGGAATGACAGAGCCCTTCAAGGAAATAGAAGAGAGGAGAAGGCCACACCCGCAGTTCTGTGACAGCTAATACAAGGCAAGCTATAGTCATGGTCTTCAAGGACTAGGCCACTCCGCAGTTCTTGTGGCACAAATGTTGACTGGTGATTCTGTGTGATGTGACTGGAAGTGCTATTCAAGAATGTCATCCTAGAATCCAAGCTAAGGTCTTGACCCATCCCCACCCAATTTCCATAGAAAATGGTGATGAATTAGGGATAAGTTCGTTAAAACTTTGAGTTATACTGATTATTTCCTAGTGTAGTCTTCAATATTGTACATTGCTTTTGTATACTGATCTTGTTCGATATTCTGGAAAATGGTTTGAAGTGGCTTCACTTAAGCGTGGATTTGTTGGAAAGGGACAAGAAGATTGACAATGTACTCAAGTACTTGGTGTATGTTTTCTCATAAAGAAAATTATACTCTGTTTTTAGGGGTTTTATGAATATGTAATGTCCCAGCTTGGTCTCATTTGCTTTTTCACTTGTCGATCCCTGTGTTTTGTCTGTTTTATAGAAGTAAGAGCTACATTGTTTTTTCTAGTCTGAATTGGCTTTTAGATGTATTGTTATGATTGCATTTTTTGTAGCCTTGAGGTTTAATGGTTGGTTTTGGTATGGAACATATCTATCTCTTTATCAATCTTGATTAACAGGGAGTGAGCAACTAAGGCTAAAAGGAATTTTGCTGTTAGTTTTCTACCATTGGAGTCTGTTAGCTAGAAGATTATCGAAAGGGCCTATCACTAAGATGTTTCTTATTCTATTAATCTTTTGTCTTGTAGGCTTTCTGGATTTACCTTGGACTTCTATTTTTGATATTCAGGGCTCTTCTGATTCGCTTATGGATCTTGCGTCTTGAGGTTACTCATAATTGCTACTGGATCCTTTAAAATGGCTTCTTTATCAAAGGTAGAGTAGCATATTTCCCTTTTTGGTTGACGGGCCTGACTTCTATCTTACAATTTGTAGTTTGAGGTTTTGATGGCCTGTAGAATCTCGATGGGATCTGCAATGAAGATTTGGTATTAAGAAATAGAAAACAACACTTTGTGGCTCTGTGCATTTTCTATAATGCCTCGATGGAAAGGAATGAGAGGGCCCATAAAAAAAGTTGAAGATCCTCGATCTCCCAATGGACTAGTATTAAGGAGACCATGGTCAGTCTTCTGAACGAACGATTGGGCCTTTCTCTCTATTTTGATATTTTTCTGGTTCAAGTGTTGATCTAATTTGGTTCCCTTTTATTTATGTTTGAGTTGTAAATGGTTGTTGGACCTTTTTTGCCCTGGGCTTGAAGTTTTTCTTGTGTTTAGGTCTTGTCATGTTTTAAGTCATTTGGATGTGCCTTGAAGGTCATGGTGTTTTGCTAAGTCTTTTATTTTGGATCAGATTGTATGATAGGGTCCATGCTTGAGGTAGAACATGAAGTGATAATGATGACTTCTAAACGTTGCTGGGTAATTGGGATGTTTTTCAAGCAGAAGGATATGTAATTATGTTCAGCCTACAAATATCCTAAAACCAAGGAATATGTCACATTGAGTCGGAGTCAAATTCTCTAGTGTGGTAATGGAGATCAATTCAATGGGAAGAGGAGACAATCTCTTAATGTAAGTTTTCCTTAAAATTGAGAAGAAAACCCTCTCATTTGACATTGTAAACTTCTCACACATACTCTAAAAGGAGTATATGATATAGTATATGTTCCTTATTATGTCTCGATGATAGAAATACTAATTCATATATTGGTGAAAAGGTACCTGCAAAACATTTGACTCTAAGTTTTTCTTACTACAAATACTATTTTTTTATACTTATTATTTATAGCTAGTTGTATTCCTTTTTTTCTTATACCATGGGAACATAGCTTTTAAGAACAAAATATTTCTTTTTTTAAGAAATCCCCCCTACACACAGGGAACAACTAGTCGAATTATATTTGATAGCACTATACATTGTTTGATATTTTACTCAACTGCTACATATATTTTTTGTTCGAGTTCCAGTAGTTTCTACTTCTTGGGAGAAACTTCCTCTTTTGCGATCAGGCCTGAGGTAATTCAGCCACCTAAGCCTGCATCTATTACCACACCTGTGTGCTCTGCTTCCCTTTAGCATGAAGCCTCATCCATCGAATGTGAAATACTTTTTCCTTTATATAGCACCCCTCAAGATTTGCAGAATCAGACTTTGTGGGATTCCTTTAAAGCCTACAAACATCATCAAAGTAGTGTTCCTCTCTGTATGTAGGTACTTCAGTCTGGACAAAAAAAAGAGATCCCTAATGTTGAGGTTCACACCAATAAATCCCTACAAGCATTATGTATGTTGTCCATTCTCTTCGTATAGATTAAGAGTAAAATACATAAAGAGAGTCTATCTTGCTCCCGCGAGTATCATATTTATAAACAAGAGATCCACATGATTCTTAAATCTATCTTATCTTATATGGATCACCAATGCATGGAAATCAAATCACTAACTCAAATTGGTACAACTAAACCTATTGTGATCTTTTGTAGATTTTTGACATAATATTTCTCTAGGTGCTTCTTAAATCATTGGGAGGACTACATTAGCCCTGTCAAACAAATGATAAAAGGTGATCACGCATAGATCTAAGAAATAGAATTAGAACTAAATAGAATTAAGACATTGTTGCAAGTAGTTCACCAATAGTTTAGCTCAGTGCTTAGAATAATAAAACTAGCCAATCATGTTGTAGGAATCCGTCATAGAAGAGAATAATATCTAGGAAAACATGGTAGGTAGATTGTTTGAGAAAGAGACATGGGCATTTTTGTTTTGTGGGAATTAGAGTCTCTCTCCTTGAATCACATTCTCCCTTATTTGTAGGGGTGTGGAAGGTAAACTTCGATAGTCTCCATATCTTTGTTTAATCCATGATTGGATTAGAATTCAAGTTTTATGCAATTAACAAAAATTACTTCTCTTGATTAATATTACATGTTCATGTTCATTCTACATAGTTTTGTGCCATCGTACAACTTTCTCTTCCTTATAAGATACTGCACGATACACTTAGGAAATGGTTTTCTTGATTGAACAAATTGGTTGTGTAGCTTTGCTTTCTTCTTCATGGCCACATAGGCACAAAAAATCCATGTCCTTAAGTAACATTGAAGTGTAACTTGATTGTATATGTGCTCATAATAGAAAACAAGTATCAAACCAAGAAGATCTGTCATAACCATGATGACCACCTCAGTATATATTAGCATAGGATCTTATGAACAACAGAACTCAAAAAGTATGGAAAGAACAGTCTCCATATAAGCCCACTACATATTTCTTATCTCCATATGATGGAAAACATGTACGAGTGGAGAAGCAGTGCAACAAAGTCAATACAACTCTCTATATATACTATGTTGTCATTAAGCTTTATAGTAGAAAATAAAGAAAGAAACGGTCATCAACTGCTGCTGAACAATGACAGTTAGCTACCTGTCAACTCATTAACTGTAGTTAAAAATATTTCTTATCACCTTCCTATGCTCTCATGTTTATGAAGAATGTCTATCATCAACTGCTTCTAGAAACTAAGAAGATAAAAACATAATCATATCCGAAACCAAATAGTTGTACACTAGGCAACAATATGAAGGCAAAGCATGGGGAAGAGAGCATGTGCTTCTTGTCAGCTGTTGTTCGAAAGAAGAAGCAAAGGCACACTAAATTGGTGGTAAAGTTAGTATAGTGATACAAGTACATATTCATCTTAATATATATTTTTCTTTACATTACATTTTTTCCAATGAGGTAAAAATTTCTGAGGCCACAGCCTGCCCATTGAATCAAGCCAAATTTCAAACACATGTTTCATCTCATAAAATGTGGCATTCTCACTAGCAAACTTTGAATAGTCGTCATGTTTTTTATGATTTTCCATTGTAGGTTTGGTTCTGGATTCATGTTCATTGACTAGGAGATCTGAATCACGGGCCTGACATTTTGTATCCTCATCAATTTCACTGACTTGAATTACTTGGTGACTGAGTTCTAGTGAAATGTTCAATAGATTGGGCTATCTAGAGTTGGTTCTTCATCATTTGAATGCCAACAAGAAGCATCCACTAAGTAATCACCCATGACACAAGTCTAAACGCCTTACCTGTATCAGCAACAATATCATTAGCAATCATGCAAGTCTCACCATGTGTAGTCCTATTGTCCTTCGCCAAAACTATTTTCTCAGCATGAATTTCAGTATTATATTGTATCTTCCCTTGGTAATTCTTTAGGTAATAACGTGTTTTATGTTGTGTAGTAGGATTTTCTTTTTGATTTCTCAGCATTTTTGAGGTTACTACTTACTTTTTGTGTACAGGAGATATGTCAGAGATCTCATTTCAGATAATACTCTTGGTTGAAACCATGATCTTTCTCAATATCTTTGTTTTTTGGTTAGATGATGTCAAATTTTGATTTGACTTGATGCTTTCATTCCCATGCATTGAATGCATATCATGACATGTTTCCACTAAGTTATTCTTATGGTTGATTTTTTAACTTCAACTATTAGGTTCGTAATCAACAACAAAAATTGATGATTGCAACCCTTACCAAATTGAAAGAGCATATGTTCCTACTAATGCCTTCTTGATCAAAAAGGAAGTGAGGAGGGCAACCCCCTCGACCTTATGAGGATGGAAATGACCAATCTATTGCCTGCCTGTTTGTTTTGATGACTTTAATTCAGTATTTTGCTAGAGGAAGTAGTTGTTTCTAGTACACAGAACCATATTTGAATTTTACTACAACTAAAATCATTGCAATCTAAATTAGGCTTAATATAATTAGGAGCAATGGGACAATGTTTATATGCATGACGATGAGTGAGTTGGTCATGCAGTTGTTCTAAGCCAAGATATGCCAGCTACTGTCTCTTTACCTTTGGTGGCTACACCTTGTATCTACCTTTAGTTCTTATCAGTAAAGAGGCACCCCACCCTATTTGCACCCAAAAAAAAAATGCCAGCTACCCCTAGTTACATCCTTAAGTTTGAGACATGTGTGAGATAATTTAGCAATCTTAGCTTTAGTAAGGTAACACTGGTCTTATCTTGCAATAATGGGATCCTTAGATCTATGTTTATGATTACTTTAACCTGTTTAACCTGTCAGTTAGTCATAGTTTGCACAGTAGTTTTTATGATATAGCTCATCAATATGTTGATAGCATAAGTTCACTCATGTTCTAATTTACTTGTATCCTTGCCATGTGCATGTTGGCTACCTTCTTGCCAATGAACTAGCACTCAGGATTTTTCCAGTCTACAGACCCTCACCCTCTAGATTTCACTAATGTTAGAAACTATGGTGATGTCTACTGCGACAACTAGCCTGCAAGTTATTATTGTTCAATGTACATATCCTAACTTGTTGAGACTCTTACTTTTGTTCTTGCACCTGCTTTCTACCTAATGTTGTTGTTTCTGTTTCTAGGGGAGTGCTTTGTTTGAGAGACTGAGGGGATTGAACTGACTTATATGAACTAATTTTACTAATTATTTGGCTTTCCTTTTTGAGACTTTGTTCTGTGTGTCCAAGTGGGATATATATGCAGTCAGAGTGAGAGAAGAAGAAGGGGGGAGGAATGAGAGTGAGATGAATAAGTTGATTCTAAGGAAGGACAGAGAGAGATCACCATGGTCATATTTCTTTACTAATTTGGGGATTCACAAATGGAATTTCATGGTAACATATATTGATTGCACTCTATTTTGTCCCTGAGCTAACCACCCTAGGACAAAATAGATTGTATATGTGGTGAAAATACACACTGGCAATTACAGGTTGTGTAAGATATCTTCTACAATGTGCAAGAAAGAGTAGACATAAAAGAACGCATCATGTTAAAACGAGCATGTTTGTCAGCATTAGCAATAGGTACATGAGACAAGGTACATGCCATGTGACTGAAAACACGTCATATTCAGGGCAGCAGCAACTGAAGGACGGATACACATCGTGCAAGTGCAGCACACACCATGTCACGTAGGATAGTTCTTTCCATCAAGTTTGAAAATGGTGATGTCGAGAGGTGTCCTTGGGATATTCACTTTTAACTTCTTAGAAACACAAATAACTTATTGTATATGAGATACCTTTCTAAGATTTGCATGTGTAAATTAATTTTCCAAGAGGTATGGTTTGACTCTGTAAGCATTTTGGAGTCAAATGTACATGATGAATTTATCAGTGTACATGTATTTTGGTTCTTGAATTCCCATACATATATGCCATTGCGTAGAGCATCTAGTAATCAATTATAACTTGCTTTATGTTTCTCTGAACATTGTTTTCCCTCTACAGGTGTGTTGCATGAATGATTGCAGGAAATTGGCTTCTACAATATGTGAATGGCTCTATTTTCCATACTTGGTTAGCAAGCAAACTCTTATCTATTCCAGTCTTTTCCATATTTTCTAACATTTTACTGGTTAGTAGGAGGCATTTGTTTAACTGTTGTGAATATAAAATTTTCTTTAGAAAATCATAAGGTAGAAATATTTCATTTCAGATGGGACATTTTAGTCAAGATGAATTGATCTGAAATCGCAAATCTTGATTATTCCAGTGCTATAAGAATATAGAAGCACTTTGTTAAAGAATGAATAAGTTGGGGAGTTATTCATGATAAAGTGTTTACAATCATCCCTTATTTTCTTAGGAAATTCTGATCTGAAATATAATATATACAACATCTAAATGTATGCTCATTTGTTACAAACATTGGTGTTCCTACTGCAGTTCTTGTTGTGTGAAGTTTTGGCAGTTTTCAAAGCCCTGAAGTAGGTTCATCTATATAATGCTCTTTCTCATGCTTACTGTGTAACCTAGACGAGCTTCCTCTGAATTGCTATCGTGTTTGCCATTCAAATTGACTAGGCAGTTAACTTCTTCTTTTTTGGAGAATAGGCAGTTAACTTCTAAGTCTTATATTTCTTTGAGTACTGGAATGAGAGTGGTATCATGCAACTTTGGCACTCCCTTCAACCAATGATAATTCCATACTTCCATCATTTTACCATTCATCACCAGTTTGCTGCTATGCAACTCAATAAAGATTTTAGCTCCATGCACATCACGACCAAAAGGGTGTGGCATGCTTCTAGTTATGGTCATCATACATCTTGTATTTTCAAGCCAGGTTCTTTTTCAGTGAAATTTCCTTCGTGGTAGTGAAATCTCGTAGGCTTCTCATGAGAACAACATTATTCTACTCTGGCATACCTTCTTCTTTTGGCATCTATCCTTCACCCATGAATTTTTGCCTCAATTACTCTTGAATCGAGGGAAGCTTAGTAGGGTGATCGTATCTAGTTGTATAACATTACAATGGAAGATGAGCATTAGTATATGAACTCCTAGGTGACATCAAATTACCTTTATGAACATTGTATTTAGCTCAGAAATTGTGTCTACATCCAGCAGAACTACACCTGATCATGAGTCACTAAAGTTATCTGAAATGAGTAGGTTGATCAAATGTGTTACTAGCTATTTGTGTTGTAAATCCTGTACATGTGCTAGTTATTTTATTTAGAGGTAAATAGTTATTGTTCATGCTATTTTCCCTCCTTGTATCCCCCTCACCAATCAGTTCCCTTTAATCAAGGCATAGATCTAAAATTCTCAGTGGAAATGTGTACTTCAACTTCACAAAATTATCTACTTACACCTAGACGGGGGAATGATATAATTGGCGGTTTAGCAAAGCAAGGGTTATTGTTGATGTTTTCCCTTGATGTCTGAGTGAAATTAGTTTGGTCCACTTCATTTGTCAGACCATACAATATTCTAGATAAAAACTACAATATGAACTGTTGCTAAGTTTTAATCAGGGAAAACATTAAGCTCCTATTTCATATCCTATATTTCTGTGCGTTAGGAGTTATGTACAAATGTAAAATTTTGTAATCAGTATTACCAACCTGATTCATATGGGCAGTAAGTTATATATTGATATTGGCTGAGTACTCAAATAGTTGTATTACTTAAACTAATCACATCATCCAGTAATTTATTGGTTGAAATGTACGATCTATTGATTTATTATTACATTAGAATGGGCCCATTGGTCTAGAGATGCAGATTTGAAAAGTAATCTGATCTCAACGATTGCATGAGTTGAAAGATTGATTATTCATCAACCAATTGACATGACTGTCCCCCTATTTAAACTAACCAAGAGAGGACGCGTTGTCTATTTGCATCCTCTTTGTATGTTATTTGTACTTGTTCATTGGTGTAAAACTCGTATAACCATCATCTAGCCTGAAGAAAATTGTCAAAGTAAGTCACATGTTGCCTAGAAACATGGTCAGTAAATATGGTGAGTATACCTAACGGTTCCAATAATCCCAGCATGAGCACACATATAGAAATTAAAACTTTTCAGGTGCAAAATATTTCGATCAATAAAAGGGAGCACATTATCATGGGATCCCTACTGAAAAAACTTGGTGATGGTTCTTCTGAGCAATAATCAACGTAAACTTAGGAGACAAGTTGGCGTCCAGATGCTTGCAAACCTAAACAATTTATTGTTATACTTACATGCATTTCTTGCTATCAGAGATTCATAATACTATGACACCTTGTGTCTATTATAGCAGGAACATGCTATTGGAAATCACTCCCAGTCAGCTTCTTTGTCTTGTAAGATTCCTAAAGGACATTTAATATGATGATTTGTATTTTGTGTTATGTAAGAAAATACAAACTGGGGAGCTCCTAGTGCATGTATTTTCACTGACAGAGCCAATGTCTATTGAAAATCAAGTAAGTTTCATTCAAGCATCTTACATGTAGATGCTTAAAAACCCCTTTCATAACTACTATTTATCAGTATTGATTGTTATGTTAAGCTAAGATAAGCCATTGACGATGTGTTCAGGTTGGAATTGTTCATTGGGATGTTCTCCTATGGGTCTTTATGAGTATTTTTTTTAATTACGGAGTAGTGGTGGTATCCATCTTTGTACTCAAAACTAGGGGTGAACATCAGTCCAGAACCGGATCGGACCGACGACCGATTTAAAAAAAATTTAGATCGTAGACCGGACCATTTCAAGGTAGTACCGGACCGTTTTGAGATAGGACCAGACCGGGACCGGGACCATACCGTTTTGATGTAGGATCAGACCGGACCGTTTGGATCGTAATCAGTCTTTTTTACATTTTTTACAACTTATTTGATTGTAGAAATTGATACTCTTAGTCACTTGTAACAATTATATAACATTAATAACAAAAATGTACACTACTAGTGCTTATATATGAACTTGTTATATAATATACTTATAAATATACATGTATTTTATAAAAAAAATAGTCTACGGTCCAGTCCACGGTCGGACCGGTTTTGGACCGGACCGGACCGAAGACCGAACTTGCCAAAATATCCAGACCGTGGATTGGACCGAAGACCGAACTCGCCAAAAGTTTTGGACCGTGGACCGGACCGAACTCAAAATGGACTGGACCCACTTTCTTGACTGGACACACCCTTTTTGGTGCCTTGTTTTTTGCCTGTATTACCTTCCATTTTAATAATTATTTGCTATGTGGATACTTGTGTATCTCGTATACGAAAAGATACCGATATTTTATGCCATGCAATAAGTGGTAGCCACCTTCTGATGAACATTTTGTGCCTTCTGTTTGATCACTTTGCCAATACTGTGGACTTCAGCTAGTTAAAGGGATACTCTTGGCCGGGATAAATACAAAGCTGAGTCTATCAAACTGAATTGGGTGGCAGTTTTGCCTAGGATACACATAGAGCCTTTAGCTGTATTGCAATGTAGGATATCATATCATTAAATTAAATAAAATCAAAGTTAAATATGAAAGGGATGAAACAAAAAAAAAATAGAAAAAATATATTAACCAGGAAACTATGAATCTGGAACGTGGATATTAATATCATGGTAAGGCATCATAGGTAGGCGGTGGAGTCTTGGGTCTACTTCATCATACTAAGGCCATTCGAAACAAGTCAATCTTTAACATGCGTATGATGAAGGAATGTTTATGTTTAGACAATTGTTTAAATATGTGATACTAATATCAAGAAACCTCCGTTGATTTGAAAGTCATTCATTATACTTTTATGCTATCTTAGGCAGCGTATGTTTTGTTGGTATAGTGTCGGTACGGTAATTAAATTATGGGTGGTAAGTTAACTTATATTTGCTACTCCGTTTAGAAGATACATAGCTTTCCGCAGGGATAACTTAATTAAAAATTTGCTGGATAATGTGTCATCTTGATTTCTTGCAGCAGTGAAGAGATTAGTGTGTCGTAGCTATTCATTTCCAGCCCAGCCCCTTTAACAAACTTTTAAATACATGTAACAATAGGGAAAACTGGACTTTGTCTAGACGGAAAAAGACTACTTACTTGTGTACCAAATAGTGGATAGCTTACCATTTAATTTATTTATCATTGTCCCAAACAATAGTTATCTCCCACAAGATTAACATACCACTGGTTAATATATCCATATCAACTAAATTCACCATAACTGTGCACCAAACGCATCCTTAATCTTACTTCAAGTATATGTAGTGGAAGGAAAGAGAACTGGATAGTAGAGTAATCTACTACAGAGTAATCTACTGCCCTGGGTCCAACGTCACCTTGTTGTTGCTGACCTTGACCCACTGTCTTGGGTCCAAAACTCCTTTGTCGTTGCTCACCTTAACCATCATTTTTTTGTCTTAATTGTCCTCTTAGTCTTCTTCCCGACGTTATGCTCCTTCACCAAGCCGGTCTGCTGTTGCCTTTTCTTCTTTTTGTTCTTCTTCTTCCCTTGTTGGATCTTCCCATACCTCTTCCATGACAGTGGCGGTTTCATCTGCATAAAATAAAATAAAACTCATGATATTTATAGTTGGTAGAAATATCCGTAGATTTTTTTGCTAGTCTCTTCAGTTACCTTGATTTCTTCATCACGAATCTGACCCTGAATATTTATCTCGTCGGGGGAGCGGGTGGTACAATGAGAAATATTGACTCGGGGTGCTTCACTTCAGTCTCTGCTGCTAGGAACATCGAGTAGTGTATCGTATCGGAAGGTTGTAACGATGTGGTGGGAGAGGATGACAACAGTGGAGGGAGCACGCAAGCAGGTGTAGTTGGGATGAGAACTCCTTTGCACCACGTCGTTATTGTCATTGTCCCTTCATTAGCAGTAGGTCATAGGTTTTCCATCTAACCGTCTTGTAGTATCAGTGAAAGGGTTAAATTTGGGTTCTGTGTTTTCTGGAGCTTCTTCAACTTTAGATGCCTTACTAACAGGAGCGGCAGCAGCAAGACGCTCAGGTTATATAATGTGATTGGTTTCTATAATGTCTATGTAGTGTTTTTTATTGTTATAAGCTACCATGGTACTGTCGCCAGTTGTCAAACACGAGTAGTTACTCAGAGTTGTTTCCAAAATAGCTTTGGGGTTTGATATATCTAAAAAATCTTTCGTGTGAGGATGCAGTTTAACAAAGGTTCCTTTTGGAAGGGTGGCATTCTTCACTCTTACAAAATCCCCCTCTTGCAATAGCAAGTTTTGCATCATCCAGTATGACATATAAACCACGCCTTCTTCAGCAATAAACCATGCCTTTTTCACTCTTATAGCATTTTTGATTATGTTTACACATACCTTTTATTAAGTTTCCTAGCTATTTATACCTTTCCATCCTCTTATTTGCTAACAAGTTCTCACAATTATTTGGATAACAAATTAATATTTATTTTGTATAGTGTCCAAAGCAGCCGAACAATACAGATTGCGGGTATTATGTGCTGAAGTATATGAAAGACATCTTTGATGCGAGAAATAGAAATATTCCTTAATGTGTAAGCTACTTAACATTATATTCTTTTAGTTTGTTCAAATTTCTAAATAAATTGAAAAAATCACAATATGTTGATATATTAGTCATATGATTGCAGTATTATTCGAAGTATATTGGTCGTTGCTTCAACCAAAAAGAAATCGATGAGGTCCGAAACGAGTGGGCGACATGTGTTCTTGAGCACACATAAAATTATGTGACATGTGGGGGAGACATTTGTTCTTTAGCATAGACCAATGTGTGAAACTTTTTTAGTTAGTTTTCAGTTCGATTCTAGAGTGGATACTCAGTACTTTGTATTATTGAATCGTTGTATGGATGATTTAATATTAATTAAATTTAGTACGAGTTTCTTTCAATATTTGATGGAAATTTGGTTCAGCTATGTGTTTGTTTGTGAAATGAAAAAGTATAATTGCATATTTATTATAATTTATTAATAATATGTTTAATTTGAGCAATCAATTGGTTCGATATATGACCTGTCAAACTCTAACCAAAGACAACAGTTAATGATATGTTGTAAAATGTATGATTCTACAACAAACAGCACATGTTGCGTTATCCACACCTATTACAACATGTTTGTCAGGAAAAAAATACACCTATTACAATAGGTGTTTCTAGTGAACTACAACATGCATAACATGTTGTATAAATCGTGTATATTACAACAGACACACACCATGTTGTCTAAACAATCCTATTACAACGGTTAAATGTATGGAAAGACAACATACTCCAACGGTTGTATAAACATGTATATTACAACAGGTGCACTGCATGTTGTAATAGACCTACCTATTACAACAGGTGTGTTTAGTGAAAGACAACATGCTTCGACTGTTGTATAATATATATATTACAATGGGTGAACTACATGTTGTAAAAAATACCCCTATTACAACGGGTGTGTTTAGCGAAAGACAACGGCGTTCAACTGTTATATAATATATATTACAACAGGTGCACCACATGTTGTGTAAAATACCCATATTACAATAGGCCATTCCTTAAAAGACAACATGTGTCAACTGTTTTATAAAATACATCTATTACAACATGCGATCACGTGTTGTGTAAAGCACCCCTCCATAAGACCACGCGATCTAATACAACGGTTAACACCTGTTGTAAATTGAGAAAAGGAACTGTTGTAAAAAGCATTTTCTGTAGTAGTGAAATGATGGTAATTGGGTATGAATAGTCCTTGAATGACTAATGCAATCATGAAGTACTCTATTACTTTTGTTAAAACCCTAGTATGCTATAACCCAATCTTTATACCTTGATTTATGTGTGGGTTCATACTTGAGAATGCTATGGAATGTGATGGTGATTCTTCATCTTATGCATCCATGATCCAATGGGGATGTTGTGAGTTAGGGCTTGGGTATGAGTGCTATTTATTAACATTGATATAATTTATCATGTTGAACCTAACTCTAATGCAAATAGATAAAGATGAGTATGCATGTTTAATATTCTTATATGATGGAATGATGGTGGAATAACCTCCTTAACATGATCATAACCTTAGTATGTTATTGGCGGTTATCATAGCCACATGGTTGATACTTTCTTATGCTAAACATGTGCACTATGAATATGATGAAAGTTAATCATATCTAGATTCATTGCATGTTGATGTAATAAAGGAATGTTCTTAATGTTAATATAACCCTGCTATGATTGTTTATGAATATAACCTAGTTTATTAATACAATATTGTGCAGATCTGGTGTATTATATATAAGTGATGTTATTGAGCCTTGTTATAAGGCATGCACAGATAATGATAATCTTGTAGGGAATAATATGATGTATAATATGATGGTCTTAATGACCTTTAGGCATGGTTGAGCCCTGATTGAGGTGTAATCCTCTTATTGATAAGGGTTAATACCCTATGATATTGTGAAAAGGATTTATATCCTGTGATAGTATGATGGTCTTAATGAACTTTGGGCATGGTTGAACCCTGAATGAGGTGTAATCCTCTTATGTTGATAAGGGTTGATACCATGTGATATTGTGAAAAAGATTATTATCTTGTGATAGTATGATGACTAGTGTGGTCTCATGAATGGAAAGTGAATAGTACCATGTGATGCTGATATGAGAAATTATGTTTCATATGTTTTATATCTTTTCAAAGTTATGATATTTATATGCTTGCTAGAAGTGAATTAGGGTTTGTATGTCCACTTGTTTGATGCAGCCTTGATTCACCCAATTGGCATAACAAATCAAGTGAAACTCTAATCATGTAGCGCCCTGTATCATAGATCCATCTGAGTGTCAGAATTTTCCAGATGGTGAAATGAGTATTCCTAAGGGAAAATCAGAGCGCATACTATTGAGTATGTGGGGGTGGCAATTTGAGGATATATCCTTGTCATCCACAATGTAGATTGTGGAGGTTGGCTATGGTCATGCCTCATACATCTGATGTGATTGAGAATGACTGCGGTTGTGTCTCGGTGATTATATATGTGACAAGATTGGAGGACAACTATGGTTGTACCTTGGATGGTAGGGTATCCAGACCCACCTACTTTCACTAGTGTCGTGACCTATACCAAGGATGGACTAGGCTGTTAGCATCTTGACCTTATGTGTCGCTGTGGTAGACCCGTACTGACTGGGGGTGGAGAAGATCTTAGGAGTCTGGCTCTTCCTAGATATTGTATGGCACTGATTTCGACATAGCAGTGGTCAATTGGATTCTGAGTGGTATCATCAAATTCCTCAGGGAATAATAAACGATGTAATATAGCCGTATAGAATATATGTTTAGGGTTATACATGACGCTTCACATTGGATGATAACCCTTGTTTGTTCTCTTTACATAAAGATGATGTTTAGTGCAATTAAGAGATAGTAGATATACTTATGTTGCGGATAAGCTTAATATTGTAGATGCATACATACAATAGCCATGATTATGTTGATAACTATACTGCTACTGCTGATTATAATCATGATGCTAGCTATCTCATGTTGTTAGTTATGTTTAGCATGCTAGCCATGCCTTTGTAACTAGAGATGCATATATTGCTGATCATGCTTATCCAGATAGTTGTGCTTATGGTATTAGCTCTTTTTATGATGTTGATATGTTCAACCTATTAGACATGCTAATGTTGTTATCTATGCTTATGTTGCTAGACTTATTCATAATGATAGGGATGCTATGTTACTAGACTTGCTCATGATGTTAGATATGCATATGCTACTGAATTGCTTATATTATCAACAAGATAAAGGATGATAGTCTGGCTAATGATGATAGTTATTATCTGCTCCCTTGTGTATTTTGATAACCATCAGTGTTGCTAAGCTTATTTGTTATATCTGTTTATGTGACAAAGTGAGTAATTATAGTATTTTTCTCTCTCTTAAAAGTTTATTATCAAATTTGTTGACCAAATTACCCTCATATACTTCCCTCACTTAATTGGACTAATATATGTCACAAATTGCAAATATATGTGAGCCCTAGTATGCTTTTATGATTGAATACATATGTTAATGTATTTAGTAAATGAACACATCAAACTTTCGAATTTGGGTTTCAAAATTATAGCATAGTAGCATAATGACCTTTTGAAGCTACACCTCAAATTTCATTAGAATTGGGTTTACCAATCAAGACTTATGGACAATTTAATAAATCACCTTAGATATATGTCCTAGACCTAAGTTTCTGTTTTAATCAATGATGAATGTATGTCACGCTTGCCTTTGATAACCCGGCCCCTCTCCTAGCCATCAGATCGGGTGATCCACGGATCTGCCCTGATCCAACAGCGGATACCTCATCTCCTACCTCCTACAAAGGGCGGGGAGGTAACAGGAAACAAAGATCATCTAATCTTGCAACCTCACACCTCCTCTCAAAATTTAAACCCAACGATCATCTCTTAAACTTCACGGCGACCTCGTCAAGCCCCAGCTTGACCTCCCCCATCCTCGGAATTGGGAGAACGGACCCCCGCTTCTTCGCTTTATCCCCTGGCGGCGGCGGCACACTTTAGGGCTTCCTTGCCTAACCTCCCTCACGCCTATATAAGGCCTCCAACAGCTTCGCCCGACCTCCCTTAGGCTCCTACAAGACCCGATTCTACTCATTTGACCTCCGAGCACCGCCACCAACTCCACCTCCCCTCCGTCACTGCATCGCCTTGGTGGCACCTCCACAGACCTCGCCCCACCAATTACCCTTCACCATCAAGTCCACCCCAACCCAGGGGTGCTTCGCGGCCAAACCCCGACATCTCAGATGTCCTCCACGACTAGAGCGCCCAATATGTCGGGTACCTTCACCACCCTCATGGCGGAAGAAGACTCCAAGGAGAGTTTGAGGGTGGGACCTTGACGCCTGGACGTGGCGAGGCCTATCAAAGCTGATCGCGCCCAAAATCCTTCGCGAGCTCCTTGCTCCACGAGGCAGGCCCTCGCCGGAGCTTGATCCAGCTACCTGGGCTAGCAGTGAGCAAGGAAAAGCAGAGCTAGAGGAGAAAGGCACCGAGTTGGACCAATAGGCTCTTGCCACGTTAGCCAGAGGAGCCGCGGGACAACGCTCCAACTCTTGCAATCCGGGGATCAATGAGAGTCGTCGATCCAGTCGGATCCAGTCGTTGATCAAGGTAGAAATTCCTTTTTTTTCTTTTACCTAGAAATGAATTATCTTAGGAAAATCCTAGGAAATGCTAGGATTATCAGAAAATAGTGAACCAATATACCATTTTCATCAAAAAATTATTCTCTATACAAAGAAAATATTACCAGGACCTAGATCTTTTGCCTTTTCCAAAAATAGTTGCTTAAAGCCTTAATGACCCCTTAATTATAATTAATTTTTGATAATAGTTTTCCTTGATGATATCTGACCTTCTAAGATGTAATTAACCGGATAGAACTATGTTTCTAAATAACTCGAAATCATATTCTAAGATGGCAAATGATCAAAGGAATAGGAGAAACCCTAGATCTAGTTTCTCTTTCTACATGGAATTAAAGATATATCTTTATAACAAAATTAATATCATTAGATGATAATTAGTGGTTAGGATTGGTCTGAATCTTTAAAACGAACCCTTTTGTTATGAATGGTTAATATGTTGAGGGTTACCCTCCCTTTTTGCTCCAACCATCTTAGAAACCCTAATTTTTGGAAATCTTCTAATTGGTCAATTAAATATTATCATTTAATCAAAATAGTTTATGATGGATCATACCTGATAATATTGTTGAACTCAATTAAGATATGGGAAATCCCTGATCTGGATTAAGATAACATAAAAAGGAATAATAACTAAGGACATATCTTAGTCTTGGTCACATGGACCAATAGTAATGTTGTACCCATGCTTTCTTTGCAGGGTGACTAAATTCTTGATTGATTCTAAATTTGTATACATCTGATTTGAACAAGCAGGTACGTGGTCTTATAAGTATAAGACTAGTTTTCTAGTTGTCTATGCTATATAATATCTTGAATGTTCATATTTGGATATGATTGTTGGTTGAACTAGTATAAGTTATACTTCACCAAATTTAAGAGAAACATAAATGACTATGATGGGTTGTAGCTACTAGAGCACATAGCCTGGTGTGGATGTATGTTGCCTAACATGGATGTATGATTCCTTGGCCCATGTTAGATGTATGATGATATTCTATCGCCCACACTAGATGTAAGTCAAGTGCAATAGGTGTAGTACAACTGCATCAAAATGAATACAATAAAAGGGTGTTTGCTTGATTTTCGCCTTAAGAAATGGTTTTATATCTCTTTCCTTCTTTTCAAAATATTTTCCTTTATGCAACCTTATTAATGTAACTTTTACCACGTACCAGCCCTGCTGATGTTTTGTTTCTCGTATTTTCTAGGTGCAAGGAACAATTGACAACAAAATGAATTGCATGCTCAAAGTACCTGAAGGCATAAAATAATGAACATGGAGGATGTATTAGATAGATCTTTTCCTCTTATCTCATTTCTTGCTAGATGTTAGATTATTTCTTTTCTTAGTGACATCGAGGATGATTGAAATCCTATTTAATAAATATAACTTTCTCTAGAACAATATTTTCTCTCCATATGTAATGACTTTTATTATCTTTATGAATGAATGTTTGTGTGGCATTATATGATGATGTGGATTAGATCTTGGCTTAATCTCTTTTTTAGTTGACTACCTTAATCTCTTATATTTTCCCTTTTGACATCTATAGATATGAGTGCACGCATATCTATGAATGTCACTATGGAAAGTATATAGAAATTGGGGGATGCCACAGTTGGTATCAGAGCCAATGTTCACACATCAAGTCACATGAACTTCATTCACCCTATTTTTAGTCTAGGGTAGTCCTTGAGTTTGGGATGTGAAGGGTTGAGGTGTCTAGGATAGCATCTGTCATGGGTCTGACTAAAGTCTCTGAGCCACTTAGCTTGGCAATCACGAGGCTACCTTTATGGCAGTATAAGTCTACCTGGCCGATATCCTAAGTGTCCCCTATTCTTGGGCGTACCTTAATTTAGGAACCTTCTCATCTATAGATTCTCCCTCTCACCTCCTCTATAGGAAAAAGTTCTCCCTCTCATCTATGTTTTGAAATAAATTAAATTTTCCCTCTTACCTCTGTTATAAGGTTAGGAAGGAGTCTCTCTATTTAGAAAGTCTTAAGGATAGACTGATAAGGATTTTAGGATATCCTCCATAAATCATAACATTCAGAACATTAATTATTAATAAATGAGAATAATGAAATATCATGTGATGATAATAAAGATAATGATGAGAATAATTGTTGAAGTAATAGACCTAATATGTTCATATTAATTACAGGATGCCTCCTAAAACTCGCAACTCATCATCCTCTAAGAAGAGAAAAGAACCTGAAACCTCCTAAGTACATGATCCTGATGCTGAGGCCAAGGAAAGATGGGAGGAACAGAAGAAAATCCTTCTAGACTTTATGGAAACCCTCACCACCAAAGGAACCCCTGAACCTAGCTCCTCTAGGAAAAAGGAAGTGACGGTGATAGACTTCATTAAGCTCAACCCTGATAGCTTTTGGGGGGAAGACCAACCCGAAGTTATGGACAAGGCTGAGGCTTGGGTCCTTTCCATAGAGAATTCCTTCCGTACCCTAGAAGTTCTTGAAGAAAAGAAGGTTAAATTTTCCACCCATTTGCTTAAGGGAGGGGCGAAGATCTGGTGGGAGAATTATGGTGGGAATCGGGGAGAGGAAGTAGACAACATGGGATGGGAATCCTTCAAGACCCTCTTCACCGACCGTTTCATGCCCATAGCAGAGAGGAAGAGGAAAGAGAATATGTACATGGAGCTTAGGCAGGGCAGTCTCTCAGTGGCCGATTATACTCGGAAGTTTAGGCTTCTGGAACGCTATGCCCCGATCTGGACTGAGGACCGCCTCACTGAGCACTATGTAGACTGTCTCTCCGCACACCTGAAAACCCTAGTTATAGCCTCTCGTCCCCGAAGCATTGATGAAGCCCTAGACATGGCCCTTAAGAAGGAAAGGGAGCAGGGATTGCAGAAGCCTTCTAGCATGGGATATTTAGGGTTGACCACCACCGAGGAAGAAAAGTTCAAGAAGTTCCACCCCGACCATAATAAAGGATCAGGGAAAGGAGGAGGTTCAGGGAAGAAAGGACCAAAGAATAGCAAGCTGATGGATTACCGCAGCAAATGCAAGACTTGTGGATGAGGACATGACGAACCTTGTCGCTACACCAAGCCGGTCTGCTACAACTGCAAGAAGGAGGGACATTTCCTTGCCAAGTGCCCCAATGCATCTATCCTTGGCAAACCTCCAGTGGGTGCTCCACCCCCTCAGGGACACCGTAATGTCAGGGTGTTCGCAGTAACAGGAGAGGAGGCTAGGGAAAATCTGAACCAGCTTGTCGAAGGTAACCTTAAATCTTTTTTATATATCTAATATCTTGTTCAATGCCTTCAATTATTTAAAATGTAATTATCATGTGTAGGCATTGCTTTCTTGAATGGACATCCTATTAAAGCATTGTTTGATTCTGGATCCACAAATACGTTTATCTCTCGAAATCTGGCCTCAATGTTGCACTTACATATAAGGGACTTGGGATACATCTGGATGTGTCAACTCCTAGCGGAAAAATATTCACTACATTACAGAAAACCGATGTTCTCCCTCTAAAATTTGAAAATCATGACATGCCCTTTGAATTCATTCTCTTAACCATGGAATACTTTGATGTTATTCTTGGCATGGATTGGCTATACACATATCATGCTTACATTGACTGTAGAAACAATATGGTAGTTATCTCTCAACCTCATTCCTCTCATGTAGTGATCCCTCGAGGAAGGGGATTCTGTAATAATATAATGATTTCCTCTCTTAAAGCTAAAAAACTTATATCTAAAGGATGTAAAGTCTTCCTCACATTCGTCTCAGAGACCAGTCCTGGCAACGGGTCTGTAGAAAGACTAGAGGTGGTACGTGATTTTCTTGACATATTTCCAGAGGAGCTTCCTGGGCTGCCTCCAAACCGAGACATTGAGTACTCCATAGATCTTCTTCCTGGAACCACTATGATTTCTAGGGCACCGTATAGGATGGCACCTGCTGAGCTTATGGAGCTGAAGAAACAATAACAAGAACTTCTTGATCAGGGTTTTATCCACCCTAGCATTTCCCCTTGGGGTGCACCTGTCCTTTTTGTTAAAAAGAAAGATGGTTCGATGTGGATGTGTATTGACTATCGCATGTTGAACCAAGCTACCTATCCTCTCCCTCGTATTGATGACCTCTTTGATCAACTTCGTGCTGCTAAAGTTTTCTCAAAAATTGATCTTCGTTCTGGCTACCATCAACTTAAGGTCAAAGATTCCGATATATCTAAGACTGCTTTCCGAACTCATTACGGGCACTACGAATTTCTGGTAATGTCGTTCGGGTTGACCAACGCACCTGGCGTATTCATGAACTTGATGAACAAAGTCTTCCAACCTTATCTCGATGAGTTTGTGGTCATCTTCATTGATGATATTCTGATCTATTATGATTCCATGGGGAAACATCGAGAGCATTTGAAGTCTGACCTTGAGATTCTTTGAGCCCAGAAATTCTATGGCAAGCTTTCTAAATGAGAATTTTGGATGGACAAAGTTATGTTTCTTGGTCATGCCAATTCTGGGGGTAACATATCTGTTGATCCCGCTAAAGTATCTGTTGTACTTGATTGGCAACCTCCTCGTAATCCTTCTAAAATCCAGAGTTTCTTAGGTCTGGCTGGATATTATTGTCGTTTTATTCCGAATTTCTCCAAAGTGGCACTTCCTCTCACTAAGCTTACTTGGAAGGACGAGAATTTCATCTGGTTAGCTGCTTGTGAGTCTAGCTTCCAAGAGCTCAAACAGAAGTTGACGTCAGCACCTGTCCTTGTTCTACCCTCTAGCAATGAAGGGTTTGTGATATTCACTGATGCTTCCCGACATGGTCTAGGGTGTGTCCTACAGCAGAACAGGAAAGTAGTGGCCTTCGCCTCTAGACAGCTGAAACCCAATGAGTTGAATTACCCTACGCATGATTTGGAGTTAGCTGCTATCATTCATGCTCTCAAAATATGGAGGCACTACTTGTACGGGGCAACGTTTGATATCATCACCGACCATAAAAGCCTCAAGTACATTCTGACGCAGAAGGATTTGAATCTCTGACAACGACGGTGGATTGAGTACTTGAAGGACTACAACTTCACCATTGGCTACCATCTAGGTAAGGCCAATGTGGTTGCAGACGCCCTTAGTAGGAAAAGAGCTATTTGTGCATCCTTGTTTGTACTCGAATGGAGGAACATGGAGGACCTAGCAAGCTGGAGACCACAATTCCTGGTTGATCATATGCATGTCAACAACATCTCTATCACATCCAACCTACATTCTGAACTTCTGGAAGCACAAAAAGCTAGTCCCGAGCATGTAGAGCTCTCCTCTCTCCTAGCTAAACCTCATACACATCTGTCTGTGGGTCTTGATGGTGGTCTTCGATACAGGAACCGTATGTGGGTCCCTGAGCAGTCAGCTGTAAAGACAACCATTCTTAGCGAGGCGCATGGGTCCAAGTACACAGTTCATCATGGCACGACAAAGATGTACAAAGACCTACAACATCAGTTCTGGTGGAGAGGCATGAAGCACAACATTGCAGATTTTGTATCCAGGTGTCTGACATGCCAGAGAATCAAGGTCGAGCATCAAAGACCAGGTGGTCTACTACAACCTCTCGAGATTCCGAAATGGAAATGGGAACATATCACTATGGATTTCGTAGTGGGATTACCCAGGACCAGGAAGGGGTACGACGCTGCATGGGTCATTGTGGATCGTCTCACCAAGTCAGCTCATTTTCTACCTATGAAGACTACTGTGAAAGTTTCTGAGTTGGCCAACCTTTATATACGGGAGATTGTATGTCTGCATAGAGTTCCAGCATCCATTGTCTTGAACCGGGACCCAAAGTTCACTTCAAATCTATGGAAACAGGTTCAAGAAGAATTGGGCACCAAGTTGAACTTCAGTACATCTTATCATCCACAGACAGATGGACAGTCATAACGAATAGTACAGATTCTGGAGGATCTTCTACGAGCTTGTGTGCTTGACTGGGAAGGCTCGTGGGACCATTACCTGCCTTTAGCTAATTTCGCCTATAATAATAGTTATCAGGCAAGTATTGGGATGCCACCATACGAAGCTCTCTATGGCTGACCGTGCAGATCTCCATTACATTGGGATGATGTCGGAGAACACACCTTGATGAAATCCGAGAAGATGCAGCTGTATGCAGATAAAGTTGCACTGATCAGGCAGAGAATAAAGAGAGCACAGGATCGGCAGAAATCATATGCATATGCTCACCGGCAGGAACGTCAGTTCAAGGAATGTGATCATATCTTTCTGAAGATCTGACCGATTCGAGCTTTGGCCAAGAATAAGGGAAAGCTCAATCCTCATTATGTGGGACCCTTCGAGATTCTTGAAAGGGTTGGAGAATGTGCCTATTGTCTTGCTCTGCCACCTTAGTATAGTGCCATGCATAATGTCTTTCCTGTATCTAATCTGAAGCCTTATGTCAAAGACCCCTGTCACATTCTGAATCATGAGCCTCTTGAGCTGAAAGATGATTTGACGTATGCTGAGTCACCAGTCAGAATTCTTGATTTCAAGACAAAGGAGCTTCGCAATAATCGGCGTATAGATATGGTGAAAGTTCTCTAGAGACACCATGATCAAACTGATGCTACATGGGAGCTCAGTCCGAAGTCGAGCGGAAATATCCACATCTCTTTCAGGCTGCTTGAATTTTGAGGGAAACATTTTTAAAAAGGAGGGGAGAATGTGACAAAGTGAGTTTTTATAGTATTTTTATCTCTCTTAAAAGTTTATTATCAAATTTTTTGACCAAATTACCCTCATATACTTCCCTCACTTAATTGGACTAATATGTATCACAAATTGCAAAAATATGCGAGCCCTAGTATGCTTTTATGATTGAATACATATTTTAATGTATTTAGTAAATGAACACATCAAACTTTAAAATTTGGGTTTCAAATTTATATTATAGTAGCATAATGACCTTTTGAAGCTACACCTCCAATTTCATTAGAATTGGGTTTACCAATCAAGAGTTATGGCCAATTTAATGAATCACCTTAGACATATGTCCTAGACCTAAGTTTCCGCTTTAATCAATGATGAATGTATGTCACGCTTGCCTTTGATAACCTGGCCCCTCTCCTAGCCGTCAGATCGGGTGATCCACGGATCTGCCCTGATCCAACAGCGGAGACCTCGTCTCCTACCTCCTACAAAGGGCGGGGAGGTAACAGGAAACAAAGCTCATATAATCTCACCACCTCACACCTCCTCTCAAAATTTAAACCCAACGATCATCTCTTAAACTTCGTGGCGACCTCGTCAAGCCCCAGCTTGACCTCCCCCATCCTCAAAATTGGGAAAACGGACCCCCACTTCTTTGCTTTATCCCCTGGCGGCGGCACACTTTAGGGCTTCCTTGCCTAACCTCCCTCACGCCTATATAAGGCCTCCAACAGCTCTTCCCGACCTCCCTTAGGCTCCTACAAGACCCAATTCTAGTCATCTAACCTCCGAGCACCGCCACCAACTCCACCTCCCCTCCGTCACTACATCGCCTTAGTGGCACCTCCACAGACCTCGCCCCACCAATTACCCTTCACCATCAAGTCCACCCCAACCCAGGGGTGCTTCGTGGCAAAACCCCGACATCTCAGACATCCTCCACGACTAGAGCCCCCAATACGCCGGCGACCTTCACCACCCTCGCGGTGGAAGAAGACTCCAGGGAGAGTTTGAGGGTGGGACCTTGACGCCTGGACGCGGTGAGGCCTATCAAAGCTGATCGCGCCCAAAATCCTTCACGAGCTCCTTGCTTCACGAGGCAGGCCCTCGCCGGAGCTTGATCCAGCTACCTGGGCTAGTAGCGAGCAAGGAAAAGCAGAGCTAGAGGAGAAAGGCGCCAAGTTGGACCAATAGGCTCTTTCCACGTCAGCCAGAGGAGCCGCGGGACAGCGCTCCAACTCTTGCAATCCTAGGATCAACGAGAGTCGTCGATCCAGTCGGATCCGGCCGTTGATCAAGGTAGAAATTCCTTTTTTTTCTTTTACCAAGAAATGAATTATATTAGGAAAATCCTAGGAAATGCTAGGATTATAAAAAAATAGCAACCAATAAACCATTTTCATCAGAAAATTATTCTCTATCCAAATAAAATGCTACCAGGATCTAGATACGTTGCCTTTTCCAAAAATAGTGGCTTAAAGCCTTAATGACCCCTTAATTATAATTAATTTTTGATAATAGTTTTCCTTGATGATATCTGACCTTCTAAGGTGTAATTAACCCTACATAGAACTCTGTTTCTAAATAACTCGAAATCCCATTCTAAGATGGCAAATGATCAAAGGAATAGGAGAAACCCTAGATCTAGTTTCTCTTTCTACATGGAATTAAAGATATATCTTTATAACAAAATTAATATCACTAGATGATAATTAGTGGTTATGAATGGTATGAATCTTTAAAACGAACCCTGATGTTATGAATGGTTAATATGTTGAGGGTTACCCTCCCTTTTTGCTCCAACCATCTTAGAAACCCTAATTTTTAGAAATCTTCTAATTGATCAATTAAATATTATCTTTTAATCAAAATAGTTTATGATGGATCAGACCTGATAATATTGTTGAACTCAATTAAGATATAGGAAATCCCTGATCTGGATTAAGATAACATAAAAAGAAATAATAACTAAGGACATATCTTAGTCTTGGTCACATGGACCAATAGTAATGTTGTACCCTTGCTTTCTTTGCAGGGTGACTAAATTCTTGATTGATTCTAAATTTGTGGACATCTGATTTGAACAAGCAGGTACGTGGTCTTATAAGTATAAGACTAGTTTTCCGGTTGCCTATGCTATATAATATCTTGAATGTTCGTATTTGGATATGATTGTTGGTTGAACTAGTATGAGTTATACTTCGCCAAATTTAAGAGAAACATAAATGACTATGATGGGTTGTAGCTACTAGAGCACATAGCCTGGTGTGGATGTATGTTGCCTAACATGGATGTATGATTCATTGGCCCATGTTAGATGTATGATGATATTCTATTGCCCACACTAGATGTAAGTCAAGTGCAATAGGTATAGTACAACCGCATCAAAATGAATACAATAAAAGGGTGTTTACTTGATTTTCGCCTTAAGAAATGGTTTTATATCTCTTTCCTTCTTTTCAAAATATTTTCCTTTATGCAACCTTATTAATGTAACTTTTACCACGTACCAGCCCTGCTAATGTTTTTTTCTCGTATTTTCTAGGTGCAAGGAACAATTGACAACAAAATGAATTGCATGCTCAAAGTACCTGAAGGCATAAAATAATGAACATGGAGGATGTATTAGATATATCTTTTCCTCTTATCTCATTTCTTGCTAGATGTTAGATTATTTCTTTTCTTAGTGACATCGAGGATGATTGAAATCCTATGTAATAAAGTTAACTTTCTCTAGAATAATATTTTCTCTCCATATGTAATGACTTTTATTATCTTTATGAATGAATGTTTGTGTGGCATTATATGATGATGTGGACTAGATCTTGGCTTAATCTCTATTTTAGTTGACTACCTTAATCTCTTATATTTTCCCTTTTGACATCTATAGATATGAGTGCACGCATATCTATGAATGTCACTATGGAAAGTATATAGAAATTGGGGGACGCCACAGTTTAATTTGCTTAACTGTTTAATTACTTAAAAATATTGTAAAAAATAAACGTTGTTAGAGGTTATATATCTCTGCTGGGACTGAGTCTCACCCTTGTGGTTCGCCACATTTTTTAGGTAATCGGAAGCGAAGAAAACAAGCATGTGGCATCAAAGAGGAGCTATAGTAATGAATCTTTGAGAAAGTTGATTAGATGTCTAGTGTGTCCTAGAGTCGTCCCTGTACTCTCAGGTCCGAGCAAGAAAAGTTTGTATATGGTGTTTCAAATGAATCATGATTTTTTTAGCATATTAATGCTTGTTTGTGTGACATATACAAATATTGTTCTCCTATGTATATATGTTGTGGCTAAGATGATAGATCAATTTGTATCAAATTCTTGGCATAGTATGGATATAAGAAAGATTTTGGGATCTTATGCAAATGTTTATGAGCGGGTGCTGACGTTGAAATCGGTTTTAATTTACCCATATTTTTGGGTATGTGATTCATTAGTGATTGATTGTGTTTTATGTTTTGAGTAATCTCGTTTTGTGTAATGTGTTCTTACAATAATTTCTAAGATTTAATACGTATCACATTGGTTGATTAACCCTTGTCTTGTCTTTGTACAACATAGTTCTTACATGATGCAGACTTATGAAAATTGTGCAATTCTACTTGATGTTACAACTTATTTGCTTAACTGCTGAGTATGCTTAAACTGTTCAATCTATTCATATTGCTTATTCAATACCCTAACTACTCAATGTATTTACTATTAATTAATATGTTATAATCAATATATGTTGGAGAGAGTTATATCTCTCGTTGGGACTGAGTCTCACCCGTGGGTCACCACATTGTTTAGGTGGTCGCGGGCAACGAGGTCGAGGTCGCACTGTCGAAGAGAACCAACATGGTGATCAATAGATTCAGAAGGTTGGTTAGTTGTAGATGTTAGTAATAATGTCCCAGTGTCGTCCCTGTACTCTCAGGTCTGGGTATGGGATGCGTTTTCTAGATGATATACTTGTATCGACATGAAATTTTGGTAGTATGCCAATGTTTGTAAATGTATGGCATGTACATGTGAAATATCTTTTGTATACATGATGTGACTGAGATCTTTGGACCCATATGTAAATACTTGTTACATTATATGAGAATAGAATGATGGACCTTTTGTAAATGTTCTAGAGTTTATTTACATTGTTGGAACTGGTTTTAATTATCCTATATTTTTTATTATGCGATTAATTAGTAGTTAATCATGTTTTGTGTTTTGAGTAATCTCATTTAGCGTGACGAGGTGTCACATCTAGCCACGTCCGTGGGGTCCTCAGTGACCACGACCATTATGATGACCACGACCATGGTCATTCATGTGTAAATTGAGTGACTTCCATGTGACTTTTGGATCTTAATTCCCCACGACCATGGTGATGACCACGACCGTTTTGGGGCTTCTTGTTGTTGATCTCCACTTTAACTTCTTCATCTAGCTTCTTTTTGCTTTGAATTGCTCTTGTGCATCTAAGGGAATCTCGGGGAAGAGATAGGTCTACTCTTGGGGGTAAGAAGCCAAAGACGTTCTTCATCTCTCTCCCATGCAACAATGCATGCATAAGTGCCCTGAAATACACACAAAAGGAGGCATAAGTGAATTTGTCATAAAAGATCATATAAGAAGAAATAACTTGTAATCTACTATGTTCATATGTGATCTTTATGCAAGAAGACACAGGATGAAGCCTTAAAATAGGACTGCATTGGTAACTTACTTTACGAGAGGAGGTGATATGTTTACTATATCTTAGAAAACGACACAAATACAGTGTTCTTGAAAAGTAGAATACACTTTCAAACATCACTCCTACAGAATACAAAAGGAGTAAAAACCAAAATAGCAATTTAATATAAATATTTACCCTAATAGCATGAAACCAATCTAATTTTTGAAAATAGCACACTTTTCTTAGAAAACGCAAACTTCCTGGCGTTTTTAGTGCTGTGACCCTAAAACGCCTATTTTATGACATTTTCACATAAAAGCGCCACAAAAGCGCCAATGTTCCGGCATTTTCATCAGAAGGCGACTTGCTGGCGTTTTCACCCGAAAGCGCCAACCGCTGGTGGTGAGAGCCGGTCAGTGGCGTTGCCTCTCTCTCTCCCGCCGTGGTGGACGCACGGTGGACGCTCTGGGAGGAATCGGCTTCCCGTTTCGGATGGAGCTTCAACAGACGGCGCCCGTCGGCGCAATCCACTGATCTTCGAGTCGTCTCCCGGAGGACGGTTCCTTCCAGCCCCAACCCGCTGCACAACTGACGAAACAGTACCGCGATTAAGCGAGCCAATGGGCTAGCTGCAGGTTATTTGTTCATGTCCCCACGGTCCGAGCATGGTTTTCAGTTGACCGACGATCTGATAGCTTGTTCCTGGCCCATGATGGGCCTTCCCGCCTCCTACTTCTCTCATGGCTTAGGCTTATTCTGCTTGTAGCAGTTAGTTGACTTGTAAAGGTGCTAGGCTGTTAGTACATAACGAGGGGTACAATAATTGGTATAGATATCCGCCGGCGAAAAAGTCAACTATCTGCTTTCGGGTGCGTAGCAGGGGAAAACGCCAGAACATTGGCGTTTTTGTGTGAAAACGTCAGAAAATAGGCGCTTTTGGGTCCACAACACTAAAAACGCCAGGAAGTTGGCACTTTCTAAGAAAAGTGTGCTATTTTCGGGAATAAGATTGGTTTCATGCTATTAGGGTAAATATTTATATTAAACTGTGCTATTTTAGTTTTTACTCCAATACAAAATAAAGAATACCTCAACCTTAATAAGGACAAATACATATTGCAATTGAATGCTTATTTGGTTATGAAAGATAGACGCCACATTGTGTCGTTCTTTGCCCCTACTAAATGATCGACTAAAAGACCATTTAATTTTGCACAGATATAGAATCAAATAGCATAATTTTTTAAGGCATGTTTTGGATGTGTACCTACGGTGGTCCAATTGAATCTCAAATCAACCACATTCTTGATAATTCTACCAATAAGGGAATTTCACCTCTGTTCAAGAACGTGGATAGCAACTTGAGGTGGAAATCATTTAAGAAGACAAAGTGGGTAGCTACCGGGCTAAACGGGGACGAGACTGAAGCAACATGGGTCTGCTTGAGGGTGCTAGGATGTAGGAGTGAAATGTGTGGGCTCCAAAACATGACGACAAAATGTACATGTTTGGTAACACACACATCATATCTGGTTGGATGTAGTTGAAACTTAAGTCCATGCAAGAAGGTCCGCTGGATATATCCAAATTCAAATCAAAGACTTTCCTACATATAAATTCTAATTCTTTTATTTGGTAAGGTGTATATTTCAAATAATTTTGTAGAAAATATAATAAAAAAGGGACCATATCGGGTAATTTTTTTATCGATACACACTGAAATGCTCAATAGTCATACAATCTATTCAAATTTATATAACCATAGCGAGTGCTATATATTGCTGCATGTAGCTTTTCGGGAAGCAATGAATCATGAAGAATAGAGTTCGTTCATGGGGGGGGGGAGTTCGTTCATGGGGGGGGGGGGGGGGGGGGGGGGGCGGGACTGTGTGCTTGCTGCTTTGGTTTTCCACTGTCTATCATCATGCAGGCAGATGTATCAAAAGGAGTTACTGGTGGAACCCCATACATTTTCTCTCCTCATCCGCACCGGACTACACTATGCTTGGCGCAGTACCAACGTCAGGACTTTGAGCCCATCTGTGCTACGATGGGGTTAAAAAGCTACGAATTGCAACTCCCCACTGCTGTGCCAAACAGAATTTACGGAAAAGGTATTGTTTTCGAACCCATTGATTTCAAAAGACATCCTACCGAATAGGCCCTGACTGCGGACAGGAAGTAGCGGTTGCACTGGCGAAGGGGAGGTTAGAGAGTGGTGAGGATAGGGATAGCTAGAGACAGAATGTCTATCCGTCCTCTTCGGAAACATAGAAGAAGACATGCCATCTGTGAATCTTTATGCATTCGTCAATGCAGCTTTGTTGCCCTGAACATCTTCAGCCCTCAGACGAATCTTTCTGTAAGTCTGATCTTCATCCTGCTGCAGGTCAGCTAGAGGGACCTCAAATGCACAGTGCTTTAGACCCGACCCTCTGAAGCAATCTTGGTTCCCTGAGTCCTGGTCACCAGTGTCTTCCCGATGTTCCTCAACGCAGCTTTCAGTTGTCATGTTTGTCACCTCGTCCTTGTTTTACTGGAAATTTGTTTTCCAGAGCTTGTAGGTCCCGCACCACAACACAATGGCTCGGGCCGCTCGGCATCTGGAGCTCGAAAGTCTCCTGGAGTGTTGAAGCCCAAATGAAGAAGTTAGAGAGTGGATACTGGATAGACAATGTCTACTCCATCTTCATCACTCCTGATCCCGCCTACCACACGGTGCTACATCAACATGGCTCCACTGCTGAACGGGGTTCCTCATTTATGACAATACTCCAAATTAGCATAAATGGGTGGGAGACTTAAACTATCAGAATTAGTCACTCGTCAACGGCAAACAGTGCACATCCACCGGCAAACAATGACTTCAACTGGACTCAATAAACATACTACACTTCAGTAATGATCTAGATTGCCTCGTCTATCTGCGCAGCTTCCAACCCTTTTCCCAGCGTCTTCCATTGAGCCTGCAACACAACATCGGAACCCATGGAGTGTCTAAGCATTTGGATTCTGATACTCTACTACATCGTTGGCACAGTGGATTCTCAAGCTGTTGCTCCATCTGCCTCCGCAAGAGGTACCTCAAGATCTCATAGTGCAGCCTATTTCTACTCTGTCCCCTTTGCCAACTTCTCCCCTCTACGCCTGCTCTCTCTCTCTCTCTCTCTCTCTCTCTCTCTCTCTCTCTCTCTCTCTCTCTCTCTGTACAGCTTGAGTTTTCCAAAATATTTTGCTGCACTTGTTAGCTTACTAGGTTCATAGATTAAAAAAAAAAAGGCTCATAGATGATAGTTGCATTGTGTAGAATTCTGACAAGCGCCCGCACTCAAGTAATTTTATCCCTTTAAATCCCCTGGAAATCTTAACTCTGAAAATTTCAACGAGTTTACACCACTTTAGAAAGTATTGCCACATGTAATTCACCTTTTTAAGGTATGATTCTCTTTTACAATGAGAGTTATTGCTGCAAAAAAAACATGTAGCTATGTAACACCCTTCACCCAGGGACGGAAGTCGAACATTATCTACAGCAGAGTAAACATGAGTCTATGAACTTTTGCCTCCTCACTTTTTCCTTCTACTGGTGCTTGGATATCTAATTTAACAAGTTAGGTATACAGTCACTGTTATTGATTGGGTGTAGAATAAGGGTCGTAAGAGTTAGCCTCTTGATTTAACGCAAGTGCTAGTGAAATTTGGCTCTGCACACACATTTGGGTTAACTGTTTGTTTAATGACAACTCTTAATATTTGCTGAATTTTCCATTATACTTGATTTGGCTTGTAATCTGACGACAAAGTTGGCAAGTACGAGCGTTATTTTCTAATATTGTCATTTTTTAATAGAGAGGTATAGTAAGTATAGTGTATGGAGAATCAGATCAGAACCATTATTGGTATCCAAGGTGCCAAATCATAGAGTCATTCTCAACCTGTGGAATTTGAAATATAGTTTGAGTTTGGGGTTGCGTATCTTATCACTCAATTCTTCAGTCATCAAGAATTTAAGGATGCACAAGTGACAGAAACAACGATCCTAACATACCATGAACTAGCCATCTGTGGCACTCAAATTGAACATGTGACCATATGATATAATACAATCTTGTTGCTTTCAGGTCAAAAGCAAGTATTGTGCTGCTTTATAATTGCAGTTCCATCTCCACTCCTCCAGTTCATTAGTAGCTTCTCTTATAACTTTCCGTTATACATTAAACTAAAAACTACAGTTTAACTCAGCTAGCAGACCAAAATACAAGCATGGCTTGTATTCATAGTTTGTATTAGAATTCGGAATAGAATGCTACTTGCATGCTCTCATTAAATACTTATAAAACCCTCCAACCCTGTAGTGCCGCATTCCCCAAGCAAATCCTTAAAGAAAGGTGAGTTTAATTTTATCAAGAAGTCAAGTAAAAATGTCGGAGCTAAGAAAAATAATTAAACCAAATTAATATCATGGTTTTATCATATAGTACCCGAAACACCAGCAATCTCACCGAGTCCTTCTTGTCGATCCCTTAATTAATTGCTTATGAACTATTATCGCACTGCATCAAGTTTAAAGAAAGACAGAAACAGTAAGTGAAACCTGAATTGATGGAATCATGCGAACCCCACAAAAATTCCACCATATCAACATCTCAAATTCATTGGAATTCATTATGGATCTGTGACTTCCCACACGGTTTAGGTATAGTTATAAAATTGAAACCCTATGGAGGCCCATATATAGTGTTTGATCAATTTCTTATCTTGTTGGCCAAATGTAATAGGATGTTGAATCATCCCCTGGTAGTAGTTTATATAACCAACTAGGTAATTTTTAAAAAGAACACCAGAAAATTGATTAAAATAACATTTGTGTTCTGATAAAACTTTGTTAGTATGAGTACATATTTAATTGTTGTAACAGATACACAAAGTTCAAAAGGAGGTAAATTTCTGTACTTTGCTCATCACTGACCTCCACTTATTTTCTCTTACACAAAAGCTGGACCAAGCTAAGGAGTCATAGACAAATAAATTACAAATATAATGATTACAAACAAGAAAGCAATAATTTGCTAGGCTTTTCGTGCGATAGCATAGTGATTCTATCAAATTTAAAAAACCGTAAGCAGATTCCTGGAACATCGCCTGCGGGGCGAGCTCCACAGTCACGGCTGCAAATGGCCTAATGTTCGATGGTGACGGCCTATACATCCGCACGGGCGTGAGTAAAGATATCCCGGCCTCCGCCACTAATAACACTTTATCCCCGGAGCTCTCCACATTGAGAGCGTTTCCCACGGCGCACTTGAAGAACTGCTATAGGATTCCGGTGGAACAGGGGACGAAGGTGCTGGTGCGGACGCGGCATTTCTACAGTAACTATGACGGGCTGAACTCACCACCAAGCTTCATGGTCTACTTCGAGACGGCTCTGTCGTGCGATATGAGAGTTGACTCGAGTGCAGATTTCAGAAATATATGCGAGGTGGTGTATGTGACGACCAAGAAACAGGGGACGGACATCTGCCTCGTCCGGACTAAAGACGACCAGACCCCATTTGTGTCGACGATCGTGATCCAGAGGCTCCCGCCCAACATGTACAGCCTCCTCAATTTCACTACACAGGCGCTTTCAATGGTGCAAAGGTTCGCTTTTGGCGCCTTGGACGACATAGGTTACCCCAACGACACCTACAATCGCATTTGGAAAACCAAGGACCTGAATGAAATCGGGGCAGTAATGGTCAGTACTGATGGCGTTGTGGCCGTCAACACCAGTAGAACAAACAACGCCCCTCCAGCTTTGCTGTTCAAGGCGGCCGTCGTGGCGCCGGTAGTGGACAACACGACCGCCGCTAATCTGACGATACGGACAACTTGGCTTCCGTCTGATCCAAGAGACACATACTTCACGATGTATTTCACAGACTCGATAGCTAGTAACGGCACCTCGGTGCCTCGGAAGCGGGCAATCAACGTCTATATGGATGGCGAGCTGATCAGCGACGCTAGCAATCCTATTCAGCCAGTCTACGGCTTCGGTTTGGAGTACTCTCCCCCAGTGTACAAAGCCTCCACTGAAACAGTATTCGTCCTAGAATCCGCTAATGTATCTACACTGCCACCGGCAATCAGCGGAATGGAGTCTTTCCTCATCAATGATGTCAACGTTGCCACGAACAGCAATAACGGTAATTGTTAACATTCTATCGTATCTTAATATTATGCTTGCCTAATGACACAACTCTCAATCGGTCAATTGTGATATTGTAGTGGAGGTGTTGTCAATGCTGCAGACCAATTTCACAGTTCTCCAGAACTGGACCGGCGACCCTTGCCTCCCCAAGTACTACAATTGGGAGTGGGTGGGTTGTGACTACAACCAATATCCCCCTCGCATTTTTGAACTGTACGTTTCCTTTCCTTGATCAGTCATCGTGCAAATTTCACTACCCTGGGTGATATGTTGCCTTCAATATAACGAGACTACGCATTCTCTTTAGTCGACTAGGTGGACTTCAACTCTCTGGCGGCAACATCCCCGACTTCAGTGCACTTGACGGTCTTAAACTTGTGTAAGGCTGCGCATCTGTATGTGCAAAATTGGTTACTTTTTAAGATATTTTCTTTGTATCTAAGCGGTACTTCTGAACCAAACGAACTGCAGAGATTTAAGCAATAACAGCTTCACCGGAAAGGTTCCAGATTTCATTGCCTCCCTCAGAAATCTTCAGACACTGTATGTGCTTTTAATTCGGATTAGCTTGATCCCCTCACCAACTAAGATTGTACATTTTGTCATCATCAAAAGTGAGAGCTTTCAGCTTGCTTTTGGAACTCATTGAGAAATTGCTGATACCTGCTCTGGTTACCAGGGACTTGTCCAATAACAGCTTCGATAGCATCCCGCCATCTCTGCTTAACAACCGCAACCTAACATTGATGTAAGTAAATCAGAACGATATCATTCAACTCAAATGCAATTACTCTTGTGATTTATTTTTTCTCCCACCTCTCTGGTTGCAAATTAATGTCATTGATTCTAGCAGATATAAAGGAAATCCTAAATTGGAATCTGGTAGCGCATCTACACCAAGAGCATCAGGATGCAACAAAGTTGGCCAATCTAGACTTGCTGTTCTCCTCGTTGTATTGGCCGCAGTTGCTGTGGCGTGATTCATATATGTATACTTGGATAATTAGGGGATGTAATTAATGGAAGTATCAGATAATGATATCATGAAACAACGGTTATAGTAAAAAACTAGTATACATCGTCCTGAAATGTAGGTAGTCATGTTATTGAAATAGAGCGACTGTCGCCCTGAAGCCAAAGATTAAGGAATACATCAAGCAAAATGATAAGTAATAGATAGAATGGAAAAAAGAGGTTTGTAGTCGGGGCGGCTCTAGAGGGGACTATGGTGGCTCTAGGCTCCTTTCAATATATGTACTTACTAAAAAAAGGTGCGTGTTTGTTTTCCTGCTTATAGTTGTGTTGTTTTTATTTTGTACAGAAATTCTGACCAACAATATTGAAGCCTTTTCAAAATTGTGCATTCTCCGTTTGGCTCTTTTTCTTTCAAAGAGAAAGTTTCGAACCTAGGTCCTTGAGGAGGACAAACCGGACCAAACCATCTACACATGCCGGGTTTTTGCACCCATTTTGTTACCCTTTACCTCATACGTCTCTTTCCAAAACCCACCACACATCTCGTGCAACTAACTTCCTATCTATCTCTCGCCACGTCTCTTCACCTTACCCTCCTCTTCGTTTTCTATTCTATTTTATAGCTTACCAGTTTTTCAAAATTTAGACAAACATCTTTCTAATTGTACCTCTCCCAACTTCTCTCTTGTTTTCTCCCTATTCCTCCTCTTCTTTTAAATTCCCACTAAAAATAGTACAACTAAAAAGCATCAACTTGGTTTCTCAGCACATGATCTCATTTCTCACGTTTTATCCATATAAAATGAAAAATACTAATATCCATTGTCAATAAATTGTATTTCCTAATTCAACACATACTAACTAACAAATAACATCTACTTTATTTTCATGTCGTGAATGTCTCTCTCGCCTTACTGCCTTCTAGCACATTCTAACCAAATTCTCCAAACCTGCTTTCCTCCTCCCTAACTTCCCTTTTTATTTCCTTCTTCCCACCCAATCCGCTAAAATTGTTCTTTTTCCTCTCTTTGTTTCAATTCTCTCACTTTGACGTGCTTCACCTTATAACCTACTAGATATCTTCACAAATATCTTCAATAATTTAATAGTCACCACATACTCCAGAAAGAGATACGAAGTACATTCGAACTTCCTTTTTTTTTTTTAATTTCATCTCTTCTAACAACTATTTGTAATTGTCTTTCCGAATCAGGTTATCTCTCTCACCTACTCCCCAAACACCACCCCACTCTTTTCCCGACTCAACCCATATTTTCCATTGTTTTCATAAATACTCTCTTCGGTTCGATTCGGTTATCAAATTTTAAACGTCTGTGTAAACACTTCCTAGAATGCTCCATTTTAGTTGCCCTTTCCATAAGTACTCCTTGTCTGACGGGAGAAGTATAGGGAAAGACGAAACGAGAACATTGGAAATCAATTGTGCACTTCATTTTATAGGGAAAGACGAAACCAGAACATTGGAAATCAATTGTGCACTTCATTTTGGACCTTGTATCCTATAGTTATAGGGTGTATAACGTCTTACAGTGTAACACACTTAAATGACCAAAGTACCAAATATACAATTTCACATGGGCTTACTAGTTTGTCCCAGTGGAAAGAAGCACACGTCTTATTTACATAAGATGCCAATCAGTTAGACATTTTACCAAAGACTTGGACTGCTATACACTGTATACTCTAACACCATCACGCAAGTTGTGTCTTAGAGAATTTAAGACCCAACTTGTGAATCAGATGATGAAATATCTCCTTGGTAAGCGCCTTAGTGAAGAGAACAACTAGTTGGTCTTTAGAGAAGATGTATTGGTAAAAAGGTGGCCAAGAACTACCATTTCTCGGAATAGTGGTATTTGATTTCAATATGCTTTAACTTGGCATGAAGAATTAGACTAATAGTCTGATTGAGGGCACCCAGGTTGTCATAGAAGAGCATAGTTGGTTGTTGTTGACATATCTTTAAGTCACAAAGAGGTAAGGAAAAGTAGGTAAGCTCAACAGCTACCAAGGATAAGACTAATATTCCACTTCAATGTTTGATTTGGCAACTGTTGGTTGTTACTTGGAAGACCAGGAAACACATGTTTTCCCCAAAAAAGTGCAAAATCTAGTTGTGCTTCTGTGAATAAGAGGACATCCAACCCAGTCCATGTCAGAATAACAAGTTCTGTTAAATCTGGAATTGGCATATATTTACAACCTTGTGTTTAATGTATCTTTAATGTATTTGTATAACTCTTGATTAGACAAATTTATAGTACAAGGATTTTGAAGAAAATTGACATGGAAAATTCACTCGATAGGTAATACATGGTCTTAATAAGGTGAGGTATTATAGTGATCCAACCATTTGTCAATGGAAACTTGGATCAGATAGCAATTCTCCCTTCATGTGTATATGGTCCCGAAGGAATGAGGAACTAACAAGAATTGAGATGAGTTTGCAGTCATCCATATCCTCTCTTTATAGAAGATCAAGAGCATATTTTGAATGATGAAGGAGAAGAGCAAATTTGTTCGCTTCTGCTTCAATACCCAGAAAATAGTCAATGTGACCTAGATTTCATATTACAAACTCTAGTTCTAAATGACATGTTATCTGGTCTATAGTTTTCTTATCATTTCCATTAATTAGTATATCATCAACATACAACACCAGATAAAAAATATTACGATGGCTTGAAAAGACAAAGAGAGAGGAGTGAGTAGATCTTGAAGTATATCCTAGTTCTAAGAGAAAATGACTGATACGATTGTAACAGACTAGTGGTGCTTATTTAAAGCCCATAGAGAGCTTTGTTTATCTTACAAACATGAGAAAAAAGCTGATTGTACGGGCCATTTGTGAGAAACAACAACAGCAAGTATTTCCCTTATAATAAGGGACTTTATAACTAGCCTTAAAGTATTTGGTTAGTCAATCCCTTCTTCCTAATAAAATCCATTTGCTACCAATCGATCCTTTAATCTATCCACCATACCATCTAACTTTAGTTTAGACTTAAACGCCCAGTTGCGGGCAACTATGTCCAGCCAGATCTATTTTCAATAAGGGACTGTATTTCATTTTTGTAACGACTGGGCCCACTGCCCTAGGCTCTAGTAGAGTTTCAGGAATGACGACTGGCCCCACAAACCACCACTAGCCTTAACTGCACACTTTGTCCACACTGACGCGCATGCCAGGATCAACTTCCTGACAGGTCACCCATCCCAGTACTACTCCAAGTTGAGCACGCTTAACTATGGAGTTCTTTAGTGATGGGCTCCCAGAAAAGGAGGTGCACCTTGGTGATATGTGTAGTCCAATCATTCCTTTTAAGATCATTTTATCCGAAGCCTCAAATCCTGGGATGTTACAATCTCCCCCACTTAGACTCTTGACGTCCTCGTCAAGGCTCAACTATAAGGCCTCATAATCTGACCCCATTTCAGTGCAGACCCACAATGGCCCATGGACACCCAGCTCCCATCCACGGCTACCAGCGCAAGGGTGGCTCCATCTCGTCTCTACGGATAGCCCTTTCCAACTTGCCTGGACCGCACGGCTCAAGACTGGCATGCCACATGCCCATGTGGGCCCCACCTACTGGAGGGGTTATGGCTCTGATACCATTTTTAACGCCCGTGCCCACTGCCCAAGGCTCTAGTAGAGTTTTTAGGAATGACGACTGGCCCCACAGATCATTTTATCCGAGGCCTCAAATCCTGGGATGTTACAATTTTCATGTAGACAATTTGTTTCTTCTTTCCTTGCATAATACCTACCTAGATGTTGAAGATCAACTTTAACTGACGTCGTTACATGTGGTATATTAATATAGATAGTGGTCAACACATATTTTGGGTAAGGCATTATGAGTCAAGTTTTTCCCCTAGTAATAATAACATGGACACTAACTTCAATGTTGGGTGAAGTACTTACATTAGAAGGTAGTTCTAGGATATTACTTCAATTTGACCAATCATCGTGATCATCTGTGCATGAGGACTGACAAACCCTATTAACCGCTAGAGTTCTTTCTATAATTCAACATGAAAGAAATTCCAGTGTGATGTATTTTCAACAATATGTTGATCGACGACTATAGTTCTTGGAAGTTGAGCTGGAGTTATAGAACATAAATAGTGGTATCTTGAAATTTAAGTATTTTATTAGTTGAAGATACTAGCTTGAAATTGTCTTTAATATGCATTGATTTATTAATAAGTCGAGTATTCGCTAAGGAAAATTGTCCATCATCCATGTAATTCATAGAATTTTGATAATAATGGTTGAAGGGAGGTCCACATGTTCAACATTACCCACAGAGGTATTTTGTTACAACCCATATTTTTCTTTACTCATAATTTGAGGATTTCATAATAGATTTGACTTGCTAAGTAGTTTTTGATCGTTGTATAGGGAAATATAGCTACAAAGTAGGCAACAAAAATTTAAAAAAATTATCTACCATATTCCCATAAACCAGTAGATCACGTCAACAACTATAAGATGGGAAGGATAGTTTTGAGGATATACTTGATCCTATAGAAAGTCTAGAGACATATCCTCATCATTGTAGATACGCAATTATTGACTAGTTGCTATTGGATGGTGTATGTGCAGCTCATGGTTTTCACCACATACGACAAATTGAAACAATGTTTGCAGTGGCTCCTGCGGTCTCACAACAGACTACATGCTAATGTTTCCCTCCTAGTAGTATCCAAATGATTCCTTCCTCTAGAGTAGTCTACACAGACCGCCACAAACTCATGTCATCCTAGTAGAACGGACATGAAGGAGTTGTCCCTCCCGTTGACGTACTAGTCACTAACTTGATCTCCCATAACAATGATCCTCAGTTGTTCTCTCCCTCGATATCCCTCCCTTTGACGGGTAGGACTTGCTTGTGGTCTCTATTGGTTACCACATCCAGAGAGGACAACAATTGTCAGAGAAACTGATTCTCAATTTTATGTGTTGTGTTCTGGGAAGCCCCCAGTACCCCTTTATTCATAAATGAGGTTTGGATCAAAGTTCACAGTCTATGTGGGACTTGGAGGGACTGGAAGATCTTGAGTTTTCACAACCTGTGACCACTAAAACGGCCGTCTAGCAACCTAGATGATCATTTTGAATGCAAGACGATTGTCTCACATTGTGAGATGGCCATTTCATAGTTTCCCAATCGCACACAAAATTGGCAATTTGAATCCAATAAATGCACGACATGACATCAACATTAATTCCTTGTTGCAATTGAATTTCCCACAAACTAAACAATCTTGCACATGCAAGATGGTCATTTCGCTCACCTAGATGGTCGTATGGTGACCCAAACTAAGCTGGTTGGTTCATCAGAATGAAACGATCAGTTCACATCTCAATTTGAGCCTAACTTAGCCAATTTTAGCTCCAATAAGTATGATACACCAAATGTTCATCTCAAGACTTGATCCGGTCATCTGTAACTCTAGACGTCTGTCTCACTCAGTGAGTCGATCATCTGACAGTGTAGCTAGCTGATTTGTATCATGAATTCAATACCTAAAGACTTTAGTAATCAATTCAATCATCATTCAAGATTAAACTCCTCTTCTAGGTAGAGACCTATGTGTGTGACCCTATTGGTCCCATATTATATTGATAGTGTGTTCATAACAACTTCTGACATCACAATAAATGAGCGGTGCCTAGTTACACATCATTTCTACCCAAGTAAATGAAAAGCTGGGGAACAACTTCAATCTACATTTGTTCTTGGTGTTACAGTGTTTGTATAAGTCATTAGTCTTTGATATCCATATTGAACTTGAGGGATGGAGTAGTCAGCCTCTTCAATACTCAATCCTTTTTCTTGAACTAGAGGAGACTGTCTGAGATATATGTGAGCTCAATATCATATATTGACTCACAGGTGCACGACCATGAATTTCTCAGTCTTTCAAATCAAGAGGCCTTGGATATCATACTCCCTTAGGAGGGACAAATCCCACATCTATCACTCAGAGTTAGTCCCCATGTGTCACAGCCACCCAATCATCAACTTTATAACAACCCGTGTTTCAGGATTGCGTTCGGTGATGTCAAATCATACTGAATGACACGTGATGAGTGCAGTGATTTTAGGTCTAAGAACCACAAACACCAACATAATTATGAGGGCTGACTATGACTACCATGGTAATGGTTCCCATGTGCCAATCTCATGGTGGATCTGCCCGATATACTATTCTCTATCATGTATCTATGTGCTTGGTTTGATATAGCCATATGATGACCAATGAAATTTTGTCATCAACCAACTCACTCTCTGATCTTATGTGTCATTGTTGTCTATCAACCTTCCACAATAACAACAACTCAGGGACATAATGAGAATACATATATATATATATATATATATATATATATATATATATATATATATATATATATATATATATATATATATATATATATATAATGTACCCTAAACATAAGTCACAGACTTGAAGACATATGTCATTGAGAAATATCATTCTCTATACATTTATAATGTTACATCGTTATCTCATAACTAAATTAAACATATTAAATTGGAAGCTTGCCTTTATTTACTAATCAAATCAATTACAAATTATGTCATTAAAATCATCACATGATTGGCTCTCTGGGCATACATACCAACAAACTCCCACTTGCACTTAGATCGAATCACCAACAAATCATATTCCAAGTGATCTAACATGACCATGATGTTCTGCTACGAAAGTGCCTTTGTCAAAATATTGTTCTCAGTTGGTACTTTGCAAATATTTACATCTCCTGACTGTATGATCTGTCTTATGATATGGAACCACTTTTGTATATGATTTGAGCGTTGTGTAATTTGGTACCTTAGCTTGTGCAACATCTCCGTTGTTGTCACAATATAGCTCAATTGTGTCGTTGATGCTTGGAGCAGCCCCACATTATGTAATGAACTTCTTGATCCATACAGTCTCCTTTTCTACATTCCATGTAGCAATATACTCGTCCTCTATTGTAAAATCAGCAATTGTCTCTTGCTTGGAACTCTTCCAGCTTATAGCTCCATTATTTTGGCAAAACATGAATCCTGATTGTGATTTATAATCATCTTTGTTAGTTTGGAAGCTTGTATCGGTGTAACCTTTTACCACCAACTCTTCCTCTCTGTCATAGACCAAGAACTAATACTTAGTTCTTCTCAAGTACATGAGGATGTTCTTCATGATTGTCTAGTGAGCATCACTTGGATCTGACTGATATCTACTTGTAATGCTCAAGGCATACGAGACATCTAGACGAGTACACAACATTGCATACATGATTGATCCTATTGCTGAGGCATATGAAATTAAACTCCTACATTCCCTTTCTTCACAAGAACTTAGACTTTGACCCTTATAGATGGTAACTCCATGTAGCATGGGTAGGTTTCCTCTCTTTGAGTTTTCCATGTTGAACCGCTTCAACACTTTATCAATGTATGTGCTCGGACTTCATCTAAGAATCCTTTTAGATCTATCTCAATAGATCTTTATCCCCAAGATGTAGGAAGCTTCTCCTAAGTCTTTCATAGAAAATGTATTTCCAATCCATGTTTTTACATTTTATAAAGTAGGAATATCATTCCCCATCAATAGTATGTCATCTACATACAATATGAGGAATTTCACTATTATATCACTAACCTTCTTGTACACATAAGGTTCATCTTCATTTTGAATAAAGCCAAACTCTTTGACTGTCTCATCAAAATAAAGATTCTAGCTCTGAGATGCTTGCTTCAATCCATAGATTGACCTTTGTAGCTTACAAACTTTATTTGCAAACTTTAGATTTATAAAACCCTCAGGCTGTGTAATTACACATCCTCGAGAAGATTCCCATTAAGGAATGTAGTTTTAACATCCATTTGCCAAATCTCATAGTCATGATAAGCTACAATGGCAAGCATGATCCTGATGGACTTAACCATGGCCACTGGAGAAAAGGTTTTATCATAGTCAACACCTTGAACATATTTGAAACCCTCTGCAACCAATCTATCCTTATAGGTTTGAACTTTTGCATCCATGTCGATCTTCTTTTTGAAGACCCATTTGCACCCTATGGGTTTGACCCCTTCATGTGGATCCACCAAAGTCCATACTTTGTGGGTATAAATGGATTCTATCTTAGATCTCATGGCTTCAAGCCATTTCTTAGACTCTGGTCCCTCAATAGCATCTAGATGGGATATTGGATCATCATCTATGACCAATTAATTGCCTTCTTGAGTCACAAGATATCCAAATATTTCACGCTCTAGGCGTGTCCTATTAGATCTATGAGGTACTAGTGTATCTTGAGGAATTTGAGATTCTACAACATCTTGTGATTCTCTTTGTTCCTCTTGATCATCTATCAGTTCTATGTTCTATGTTCTATGTTCTCTTTTTGGTCTCTTACCTCTTTAATTTCCACTTTTCTCCCACTGATTCCTTTGGAAATGAAATCCATCTCTAGAAATGCAACATCCTTGTTGGCAACAAACACTTTGTTGTCAGATTGGGAATAAAAGCAATATCCTCTTGTTTCTTTATGATATCCAACAAAATAACATTTATCATATTTAGGACCAAGCATATCTAAAAACATTCTTTTAACAAAAGCTTCACATCCCGAAATCCTCATAAAAGGCATTTTGGGATGTTTCACTACAGCAAATGTTTACTTTCACGACATAGTAAGATGCTGTGAAAAATCTATATTTATGCCGGTTTTGTTTTTACCCAAAATTTTTTAATTTGACGGAGAAATGTCGTAGAAAAGAGTGCCGCTAAAAATTGTCGGCATACTAAGTTATACCGGAAATGGGGTTCAAAACTGGCATTGTGAACATGTCGGGAATGGACAGATAATGCCTGAAATGATACCAAAACCAACATATTAAGAAGCCGGAAATAGATGATGTCGACGCGTACAGAGGCACTACTCAAGTCGGGGCATGCGCTGGGACAATCACATGAACATAAGTGCAATCTTGGATGGGTACACGCATGGGCCCAAACAGATGCACACATGGGCTCAAATGAGCACAACTCGAGTACACACATTGCCTTGAACAGATGCACGAGTGGACATGCGCAAACACATGGGCTTGAACATACACACATGGGCTCAAACAGGCGCACACTCATGGGCTTTAACATACACACATGGGCTCAAACAGTCACATGAGATTCTGACTTCATGGGAACACACAGCAGTTGCAAGACACAATATGAGAAACATTATGTGACTATTTTTTATTGATTTGTGAATTCAAATTTGTTTTTTTTACAATATTTGAATGCAAAACATGATTAGAAAGGTGTGAATAAAGCTAAAATATGATAGCATATGACTACCTCATATCCACATTACAACATACAGATCAGGCCACAAGGCCATTCACAGTGGCATGAAGAAAAATAAAAGATAAATCAATCATGAACCAGCAACAAAGGCCAAAGTATGTTAACCTCGATCCACTTTCTCCAAACATTTCCTACACTGTCTCCAGTTACATCTTTAAATGTTTCATTTTCAAATGCTTCACTTTCTAAAACACGTCACTATTCACAAATCCACAGGCCATTTGGAACATAGAAAAAATCTATAATAAAGATGTTTATATCTCAATAAAGATGTTATAAATTACTATATGCATGTGTTGATGATCTATACTATAAAGATTTAACAGTGTTGTTAGCAACTTATCTCAGATGTGATATTCTACAATATTCAACACCTTTTATATGTGTTTTTATTGCCTCATGAGCTTCCTTCTTCAGCTGTTACGGATGCACTTTTGCTATTTTCAGCTCCAACTCCTCACACTTGTAAATATCTTGATGCCAAGCCCAAGAAACACAAAAAATATAAGTCTAAGTCATAAATTAAGCATTTTGAACAAAGTTCTCAAGTCAAAGGGTTCAGAAGAACAGAAGAAAGAACTCTCTCTATAGAAATCCTCAGGCATACTAAGTCATGCCAGAAACTTTGTTTTTGGATCTAAAGTAGAAATACTTTATGAACATGTTTTTATGGACTGGAAATAGACAACCACATTCCTACTCACATGAGATTCAAGGCATTAACTTATATATTTATATGTAAATAATAATGCCATCATCATTTCTTTCTTTTAAGAATTGGTTTCCTTTTATATCATATTTAGGAACAATCATAAGATGGTCTAACCCATACGTAACGTCATTCATCTAAACAACAAAGCAGTTTCATGTACAGTAATGAATCGATTAAGAAAAAATACTTACCAATATGAATAGAATATATCCAAATCCACACAAAGAAACATTGTAAACATATGACGAGGTAGACAACAAGATGCCTACAACATATGGACCATAAAATCATAAACTATATATATATATAAATATATATATATGTGTGTGTGTGTGTGCCAATCCATACACAGTAAATTGTTTCTTGTCAATCACCCCATTTGAGAACTCATTATAGTCAATCCGCATGATAGATTCATTGTTGAAACATTTTCCAATCTTCTAGGAATTCCAAAGGGATTTTTCTAGTCTTCTAAATTGAAAAGAGAGGATGACTGCTTGCGAGTTGTCACACAATTTATTAGCAACAATAATGAACATACCTACTATGCCAATTTTCTTCAGAGGACTTCTCGTCATCTTTTAAACCACTTCTACACTTGTATGAGCATTTGTTTTCAGTCTCCTTCCATTAAAACTTGGGACTGACCAGATTTCTTGGCAGATAAGCTGCAAAAACCTTCCATCCAATAATGTCTTCCAGCCAACAGTGGTTGAGGAGATGTCCATGACCATCATGATCAAGAACACGACAACTTTCAACAGAATTCAGTAGTACCAAAAGGATGTCATCACTTGTTTAATCACACCCAAAGAAGATTCATACAGGCTATATAGTAGAGGGGATGCATGAACCTGATTGGATCAAAAGCAGAAATAGGACAACGGTGGAGTTTTATTGGTAAGATTTCAATAGGCAAGGATGATAGCGATGGTGCAATGTAGAAATGAAGGAGTATATAACTTACATGACCACTGAAGGTGGTGTCATTCCATACATGTAGAGGATATCTTCAATCTCTACTCTCATGCATTTTAGTTCCCTATAGTGAGTACAGTAGGTGGTGTACCATGATGTGTGTCAGGTAGCTAGTAGCCATGGAGTAAAAGATCTGTCAGCCTTTTCCAGATCTTTCAGCAGCCACTTGTATTGGTTGCCTAATTTATAAAACATGGAACACACTAGAAATAATATGAATTTGATGCTTTAGAGAATTCTTAGCAGTTCTGAAACTCCTTGTGGTGTTTCATGTCCCAAGAAGAAAGGACAAAATTAACCCAGGAGATTCCACAGATGGAAAGAGAGAGAATTTATTTGATCTGGTGAAATCGGCGTACATTCCCCAGCATGATGAAGTGTATCTCCCCAACATTGAATGAGTCATTGAAAGTAGAATCATACCCACTTTCTTCATATGGGAAAGACTGAGTTTTCAGAGAGGAAATTTATGCTCTACTCTATCATAGAGGAATTTTATGCTCTATTCATTAGGTTCCAACTCATGATTTCCCTCGACCACCATCAACGACACTTCAAACACCAACAACCCCTTGAACCTACCAAACCAGACCAACAAAGATTATTGAAAACAAGAATCCTCAATGGAGTTTAATCAAAATCAGTTCATTTAAAATTAAATTTATTCCTTTAAAATCTCATTTCCTCTATAGATTGAGAGTTGTGTGTGTTGGTAAAGAAGACAAATCGGTATAGAACATAGTCACAGTTGTTGGAGTGTAATGACATATTAGAAGATCAATTTTTGTGAAGTAGAAACATATTTATAGTGAAGTGATAGATAATCCAATACATTTGATGTCAATGTTGCCCACAGTCGAAGACTAGAATTTTCCTACTAGCAATAGAATTTCTATCATATTTCTATACTGTATCAGACACAAAAGCATTAGTTTTTACATCTATGCTTTGGGCCTTCCCTCTCAACCAAACATAATAAGCATATGATTTAGATAATATTTGATTAAGCAAATGTATTCCATACTTTCAAACACATGTTATTTTAAAGGATGAAGTTCATAAGAAGGCATAACGTTTGTGTCTCTTGACAAATCTGTCTCAACATTTTAAAATTACATTGGTATCAATGAAACCTTCTTTGTTTTTTAGATTTATCAAGATTCAACTTTGTTTATAACTATTGGAAGCCGTCAAGAAACCATTAGTGATACGATTTTCCACAATCATATTTCATACTTTCTAGCTATCGTATCCAATTGTTCATAAGTCCTAATTAACAACAATAGCAAGATTAAAATATGAGTCTGCAGCAGATGTGCAACAGATGTGCAACAGATGTGGGAAGCCAAGATGAACGAGTCTACCACAAAAAGGGAGAATCAGACCTTCTTAGAGTTCTATAGGTGATGAAACTCTAGGAAATCAGATGCAACCATATCAAAAATTACATTGTTGGAAACATATATGCTCTACTACAATGTGAGATGTTGTCCACATGTGAGAGGAGTTGAGCTAATTGTAAATCATGCCTTCACCTAACCTTCAGAGAACCATGATTAAATGGATATGAAGCCAATTGAGAATGGTAGGAGACATATCTGATGTTGGTTCTTGGGTACCACCCAACAACACTAGCATCCTGAATGGCTTGATGTCTTGCTTTGAGACTTTCTCGTTCACTTCTGGGCTTTCAAAGTTGCCCCAACGACTGTGTCTTCGTCACTTGGGTAAGAAGTCAAAGCTGACGGAGTGACTTTTCTATGTGATTTTGGAACGGATTGGATGGGCATGGAGACTAGAAGGCTGATTTCATTGATTCTAAAATCAAACTAAACACATAGCTTGTAGTCAAGGATGAATCATTCATGGCTTTGTTAGTAAAATCATCAAAACACAGGTTGTAGTGGTGGGCAAGTCATTGATGGCTTTGCAAACTGTTTGATATCTATGATAAATATCAAAGGTTTTAATGATATGAATGTAATTTTTTAAACGTCGTGATAAATACCCCTCCTTATATCAAGTTTGAGAAAGGCACATGGGCGTGGAAAAGTAGAAAAAATGGGCAGTTTTGTACCACTTCAGTTTATGAAATAGTAGAGAGGATAATGATGTTAAGAGGTATAGGACCTTGAAGCATATTTGGAAGGCAAAGGTATATAAGAAGATTAAGACGTGATACGATTAGTTTGTCAGTGTCCCATTATGACAAATAAGAGAGTAGTAGCCAAACATATGACAACAAATATCAATTGTTCTGAATGCAATTCAGAGGTAGAAGACACATTACACACCTTGAGGGACTATCTTAAGGCCAAGTAGGGTATGGGATGGTACTAAGAATAAAGCACACATCCTATGCTTGAAGATGAAATGAGGTATGTGTTGCAGTTTGGTACTCCACTAGGTTGGATCTAATTTCTCACTCTTCAACAATATGGAACTAATGTGCTTGCTACTGTAATAGGTCTAGTACGCAACTTAAGTTTTGGAATGACACGATATGCATTAGATGTAATGTTTGTGGTAGTTTGGTATGCATTCCCATCCATGTTATAAGCTAATATATTACTGCTAGAAAATAAAATACAGACGATATCCTAGAATAGAACATCAGACTAAAACTAAAGGTAAAATCAAACTAAAAATACCTTTTCAATAGATTTCTTAAGCTCCAATATGAGGAAGTGTAGAACATTGCATAATGACCACGCAAGTGTATATAAATATTGGCATATATATATATATATATATATATATATATATATAGAGAGAGAGAGAGAGAGAGAGAGAGAGTCAAGCTAAAATACACTGAGTGTACAGATCGCACAAATACACTCAAGTGTGTTTGCATATGAAGACTATTTTTTGCAAAATGTAAACCATTGATCTTCACCGTCATACTATAACTAGGATACATACAAATTTTGAGCCCATTTAGATGAGTGTAAGTCACTCATCCAAGGGTAACAAAATCGACATGCGAAACTAATTTGAAATGCATAATTTTTGCGCTCTTTATAACATGACCTATAAATGTCCAAATGTGCTCAAATTTGCCTATGAGCTATTCACAACATGTTTAAGAAGATCAAGAGATTAGATTTTTGAAAAAAATATTGCAACATGAAAAACTACTTGAGTGAATTCTGCTCCGAATACACTAGAGTGTATTCTAGCCTGACTATATATATATATATATATATATATATATATATATATATATATATAAAGGAAATCTTTCAACTCCAAATGGCTATGTTCATCTCAAGTTCCACATCACCTTCATTACTTCAATAAGTGCAGACAATTAGGAACGACCCAAAAATGATAAAACTAAGCTTACATCAAACATCTCAAACACCTATTAACATACTCATAATTTATTGTTTCAAGCAAATGCAAAGACCCATCTGAGTATAGAAAAATTCTTTGCGGCACCAACATGCGCAAGTCAGCCAATTCAAAAAAGTATATATATATATATATATATATATATATATGTATGTATAAATACATAGTTTTGTAATGTGATGGGAAAATGTATAAAGGATTACCTTTATTCTAAAATTGATAGAGCATGTGAATAGTGGGCTGATACATAGAATGCCAGGAGACCTAGAAGAAGGTTAGGATGTATATATAAGGCTGATTCACGTTTCTGCAACATGGATATGAGAGCCATCTTTTCTAACTCTTTGACTTCTTGCCATTCACATAGAATGCAATGTAGTGGGAAATACAATATATCTAAACAAAATATATGATAATTCAAAAACACGAAAGGGAACGAAATAATTTGGAGGTTGAATAATTCACTAATTATATATCAATGATAGTTTCATTGGTTAGTGAGAACTTAAAGTGTATGAAAATATCTGGCATTCCTACATTTTGCCGAAGGACCACTACAAAACATATACCCACCTAAAATACTAGAGAATTTGATTGTAACAAACTTTGAAAGATTATACAGTTTGGGAAATAGGCAATTTGCTACAATTGATTACTAACAACTAATAAAATACTGACATGCAAAAGTACTAGTGTCAAGAATGGTATGTCATACAACATTACCTATATGGATGAAACACAATACCTTGATTTTTGGTCAAATGCTAAACAAGTGTCAAAGATATGCATGAATCATTCAAAATTGAATAAATCAGTAATAATGATTAAGCAACTTGAGCCTCAGAAACACAAGTATAATCTATGTGTGCATAATACATGTATATGTAAATATATAATTTGGTTGTTTTTATGTGTGTGCGCAAGTGTGTGTGTGTGTCTACATGTTACTAAGGATGGAAATGGGATGGGTTTCTCCCAACCCAACTCAAACCCAAGATGACATGTACTTTTTCTGAATCGACCCAACCCGACCCAATATTTTGTGGGTGTTTTGAAATAATCTCACCCGAACCAAGCCTCACATGGTAACCCATGTCTACTCACCCGGACCCATATAAGTTATTGATGTTGTATAGTATCACAAATAGGGCTCTTGTATTAACTGTTACAATTCTAAAGTCTAAATAGTTGATATCTATATCAGTTTTGATCGTATTAGTCACGTGGATATAGTTGTAAGTCTGTAAGGAGATATTTGTTGAATTCAGCACCACTAGATTGATTTGAATAAAAGGGGATTGAATACATAATTCATAAATTTATGACTGTAGCTGGCAGGGCATAGCTGCTACCATATTAGGCAGTTGTTGTTGGGATTGTCCATCATTCTTAATCTTCTGGTGACTCAAGATCAAGTCCTTACTTCTTCTTCGATGAATATAGAAGACTACACAACATGGTGGCAGAGATCAACGCATACCTCCATCCTAGATTTACCACAGTCATCACAAAGCACCCTCTTGCGATAGGCACCCCTAGATGGCTCTCGAGAAGGTTAGAAACCACATTGTCACCATCTTCACCAATATTAACAACAAGCAACTCACATGTGCTTGCCTGTGTACTCCACATCCTATCACTGACGATGATCGTGCATATGCCTGAGCCCACAAATGTCATCCAAGAGGTGGACCAGATGCGCTTGAACAAGCATGTGTTGATGCCGAATATGGGGGAAGTCATCTATGAAGAGAACTTTAGATTACTGGAAAACATATTTTTGGGAGGTGGAGGCAGAGCTTGGGTTGAACTCCTTGAGTTGTTCAATGGAAACAAGCCGCTTCAGTATACATATGTCAAGTGTGACTTCACCGGCATGTCTCCAGTCGACATATATTGACCAACATGTCCTGGGGTCTGAGGTGGACAAGGTACAATGCGACTAGTAGTGGCGATGCTTCTACCTTAGGCGATGGTCGATCAAAGTCTCAAGGATTCTCTTCTGATCGATGTCGAGAAACATTAATACTACTCGTGTTTCTAAAAAAACACTAGAGGGGGGGCGAATAGGGTTTTATAAATATTTTAACAATAATTCAACTCAAACAACCACAATTGAGATAAATAAGGAGGCAAGGTGTTTAGAGTGGTTCCACCTTTAGCAAAAACTAAAGGAGTCAGTCCACTACCCAATTGTTTCCAATTAGGATTTTGAAAGTATTTAATTTTATTACCTTGCAAAGATATTACATAAAATTACAACACTTTCACCACCCTTTGAACAACCTTCACCTTGAAGTAGTCTCACCAACCTTGAAGCAGCCTTCCTTGAAGTAACTTCAAGCTCCCCCTTGAAGTAGCCTTCCTCTTGAAGTAGCTTCCCTTTGAGACAGCCTTCTTGGAGTAGTCCAATGTCCTCCTTCTCCACCGAGAAGACCCTTCTCCACCTGAGAAGATAAACCCTCTCCAATCCACAGCCTCCAACCCTATGAGTAGCAAGGAGAGTACAAGCAATAAGAAAGAACAAGAAGGAAAATGGAAATTACAATTACCACTTGTAGCATAAGGCTTGATTTCCTATATCAACCGTTTTGATCTCCTATCCAATGTGTATGGAAGTACAAGTGTAGTGGGTAGGAGATGCTAGCCTATAGGACACAAATTTGGAGCAATGGAAATGTATAGAAAAAGTTGGGGTTGCTCAATTGCTCACAAGAATGGATTGCCAATTGCAAGCAATATGCTCAAGTGTTGTATAAGTGTGTGTTGGGTTTCCTAAGGCATGTCCTGTTTATAGGAATGTCCTATGAGTGCGTAAGGACATTCTAGACACTTTCTAGGGGGTTCTTAGTGCTTAACTAGCCGCTAGTTGTCCACTAATTGCTTTAGCAATGGCTAGTTAATTATTTCTGAAAAGTGCAGACAGAGATAGTCTCGGTCGAGTAATTGTCGAATGAGAGCCCAGTCGGTCGAGGTCTTTGTCGACCGAGGGATAGTCTAGAGCAAGAGTGCATAACGTTCTATTCCAACTCCCAACTACCTTGCTGCTGTGTCTAACAACTACTTGGGTCATTCTCGGTCGAGGAGATTGTCGACCGAGAGTGTCTCGGTCGAGAAGTTTGTCGACCGAGAATGACTATGTTACAATGTTTTAAACTATGTACTAAGTGTGTATCAGTGTGCAGTTGTGACACTTTTGTAGGGGATGACCTATCTAAGTGTTGTGATTGGCTAGGGAAGATCTAAACGCTTGATTTACATGATATCTAAGTACGTGTACATTATATACTTGTACAAGTTATTACATTTGATTACAATCATGAATTAAAGCATTTTGAGCATATAGATCTTCCAAGTTGTGTCATCCACCTAGTTCCTGCAACACTCAAGTAGCATGTTAGATCCAAAAGGATGACATGTTTGTCATCATCAAAACAAAGGGATTATAAAAATGTCCATTTTAGCCAACAATCTCCCCCTTTTTGAATATGACAAACATTTCCTAAATATAAAATAAGGAAATATAAATCATATGAGTTTCATACCTGAAGTTTACCTTTTGTAGCCATTCTCTTGTTTGCAAGTGTGTGAAACTCATTTTATTTTATGTTTTTGATTTTATATTATTTCTCCCCCTTTGTCATTTCAAAAAGATAGCCAAGATAATCATTAATTTTCCCTTAATTTTATTTATATGCTCCCCCTTAAAGGCATATCCAATTCAAAAGCAAGGGATTAATGCCAACTTCGTGTTGTCAAATATAGCCACAATTTTATTTCTCAATCATTTGCAAAGGATGTTAAGCCTTGAAATGATATGAGATCCTTTTAGGTTCATGGCATTTGTGTATTGATTTCTCATCCAATTTACAAGGGATGTTAAGCCCTAAAATGATATGAGATTCCTTTAAGCTCATGAATATATTTAATGGTACAATTAATGAATGTATCTCTAACCAAATACACAGGATGTTAAGCCCATATTTGTTTAGAGAATTCCATTTAGCACAAGATATTATATTTGTGAATATTGTATGCTCCTTTATTTTCATAGCCAATATTACCTTGAATATACTAAGGTCATAACTATTTTCTAAAGTTTTGTGAACTCCCCCTTAATCTTATAACCAAGGTAATTTATGGATTCTAAGGTCATGATAAGTTTCAAATTTTCTTTATGATGTTTTCAAGATTTTGTGAGCTCCTACTTAGTCTTATAGTCAGGATAGTTTTTGTGAGCTCCCCCTTAATAAGATATACTAAGATTGATTGCAAGAAATAATTTACAAATAAGCATTTTGTCAAGCTTATTTTAGGTCAACCTTGACTTCGACCATAGAACCCCTTGGTCAAACTTGATTTCAACCAAGAGGCAATTTCTACAGATTTGCAATTCGAACACTCATATGTGAAGTATAATGTCTGCAAGTAACTTGATTAAATAAATATCAATTTGAAGCACTTTGAGTGATACCTATTATGAAGACGTTTTAGAAACTTAAAATAGGCATCACAATGAAGTCTTTGTCCTTGATTTTTCGGGACTGTATGTTTTACATTCATTTTGAATGATGTCTCCTAAGCTTTGCTATGGGTACATAAATATCAATTCCCATTTCTTCTTGTACCCTTATTTTCAGATTAATCATAAGATTCTTTAGAAACATATATCCTTGAAAGCAAGATTAATATCTTAAAGTCAAGATTTTGCTTTTGATTTCTTAGAACAAACAAATAGATAAAATATTAATATTCTTGTTCTAAGAGACATTATTTGTCTTGTCATAGCATCATCATTCATTTATTACAAGCCATTCACACAATAATCATTATCTATTATGTCAAGATGCATTTATGCCATAGAGTTTTACTGTTATGCAAAATGGCACTTTCAATGATATCATCATCTATATATGTAATGTATTGAATCACAATGATCATCCATTTATGGTTTGTATATATAGATCAATGATTATTTTAGACAAACCAAGTAAAAATGAAACACAATGATCATGGTACAATGATTATGATAGAACAGTAGAAGCATATCCACAATACAATGATCAAGATACAAGCATATATTTTCATGAAAAACAATGATCATGATCATTTAAACTAAATTTCAATACACATGGTTCCTATATAGATAGACCAGGGAATACATAGGATAAACCATGTGAATAATAGAATAGTAAAATCAACATGGTTCGTAATTTTTCGATTTCAAGATAAACCATGTAGAAGATGAACCAAAATAATCTCATAAGAAGCAGATTTATAATTTTCTTGATTAAACATGGTTCAAGGATTTTCAAATTTAAGACAAACCATGTAAATGAACATGCTTAATAAACTTTTTCAATCAACGAAGAAAGTATGTTCAATATCAGTTTTCATATAGCATTTTAGCAATATGTTTAAGGATTTCATATTCATAAAGTTATACCTTCATTCAACAATTCTTGATGTAAAAGATCAATATGTCTTGATTAAAAAATGGTCTCCAAGAATTGTGATTCTCAATAAATCAATTCTTATTATTGCTGAATTGATAGCAAATTTAAAACAGTGTAAACAGATTCTCCAGGCCCTTGATCGGTCGAACTCTTTCTCGATCGAGTTCTTTTCGGTCGAGATTATTTTTGACCGAGAAGATTGTTGTATCTTCAATTTTATCAGTCAAAATTTGGTCGATTAATGTTCGATCGGATACCCATTTGGTCGAAGTTTTGTTCGACCGATAGATTTACTATTTAGCTAGTTATTTCAGGTTTGTACAGGTCAGAAGTAGAAACATTTTCGGTCGACCATTTCTCGACCGAATTGTATCTCGGTCGAGATTTTTGTCAACTGAGATTGTTTCTGTTGTAGTTTTCTGCTAGTAAATTATAAGATATTCTTAAAATATGCAAATTAAATCTTATTTTAGTTGAGATAAGACATTTGAATATTCAAATGAAGTGTTAGATCATATCTCAACTAGATTACATTCAAGATTTCTAAGTTTGAGGTTTTGAGATAGAAATCAAGTTATTTAAAGATGTGTTTCTGTAGGTTTAAAAATGTGTATTTTCTGGTTGGATCAATTTGTTATCCTATTGTGTTAAGTTGAGATAGACATAAAGATATGCAAATTGGAGTCTTTGGTCATATCTCAACTTAATTTAATCAATTCAATTTGGGGTTTTTGGAACCCATACCAACTCAATATCCTTTTCCTTGTAAGGACATGAGAAGGAATAATGTCCTAGATGCAAACAATAATGGAAACATATAGAATCACTCTCATTTCTCTTTGTATGAGTTTGATCTAGATTGTTCTTGGGTACATATGTATACTTGCCTTTAGGTACATACATAGATTGAGTCTTTGTCACTTGTGTCCTTCTCCCACTAGGTTTTTGAAAGGATTTTCCTTTATGCTTGTAACCTAGTCCTCTCCTTCCAATTTGACCACGAGAATCATTTAGGATCTTATCAAGAACATCATTGTTTCTTAAGCTACTAACTTCTTATTGTAACTTAGCAATCTCATCCGTTCTCCTTTTGATATCTAACTTTGCTTGATCTAGATTAGATAATAAAGAATCTCTTTCTTTCACAATAGTATCATAATCTAGATGATGGCGTAGGATTGGTTGTTTTTCAAGATCATTAATTTGGGCTTGCAAGTTTATCTTTTCTAGAGAGAGAAGATTGCAATTTGCCTCTATTGATCTCATCTTAATATCGTGGTCTTTAATATTTAAGTTTAATGTCTCCTTAAGATCTTCATTTTCAGATGTGAGAGCAAGAAGATTAGCATGTAACTCATCATTTGCTTTATTAGATTTCTATAATTTTTTCTTGCACTCAATATAATTATCATGTGTTTCTTGAAGGCTAGCAATTAAATCTTCTTTTGATAAATAAAAAAGGCTTACCTCTTCTTCTTCTTCACTTATTGTAGCAATAAAGCATTCTTTATGCTTATCTTGCTTCTTTAACCTCCATGGACAGTTAGGTGTTGTCTGCCTTGTCCCTAAGCACCAATTACAGCTTGTTGAAGATTGGTCCATGCTTTTCCTTTGTTTGTAGTTGTAGACACCACCACACTTCATTCTTCAAGACTCGATTAGAGCTCCTTGAAGCCTGCTCTAATACCAAATGAAAAACACTAGAGGGCGGATGAATAAGGTTTTATAAATATTTTAACAATAATTCAACTCAAACAACCACAATTGAGATAAATAAGAAGGAGGCAAGGTGTTTGGAGTGGTTCCACCTTTAGCAAAAACTAAAGGAGTCAGTCCACTACCCAATTGTTTCCAATTGGGATTTTGAAAGTATTTAATTTTATTACCTCGCAAGGATATTACATAAAATTACAACATTTTCACCACCCTTTGGACAACCTTCACCTTGAAGTAGTCTCACCAACTTTGAAGCAGCCGTCCTTGAAGTAACTTCAAGCTCCTCCTTGAAGTAGCCTTCCTCTTGAAGTAGCTTCCTGTTGAGACAACCTTCTTGAAGTAGTCCAAAGTCCTCCTTCTCCACCTGAGAAGATAAACCCTCTCCAATCCGCAACCTCCAACCCTAGGAGTAGCAAGGAGAGTACTAGCAATAAGAAAGAACAAGAAGGAAAATGGAAATTACAATTACCGCTTGTAGCATAAGGCTTGATTTCCTATATCAAGCGTTTTGATCTCCTATCCAATGTGTATGGAAGTACACGTGTAGTGGGTAGGAGATGCTAGCCTATAGGACACGAATTTGGAGCAATGGCAATGTATAGAAAAAGTTGGAGTTGCTCAATTGCTCACAAGAATGGATTGCCAATTGCAAGTAATATGCTCAAGTGTTGGACAAGTGTGTGTTGGGTGTCCTAAAGCATGTCCTATTCATAAGAATGGCCTATGAGTGCTTAAGGGCATTCTAGACACTTTCTAGGGGGTTCTTAGTGCTTAACTAGCCGTTAGTTGTCCACTAATTGCTTTTGCAACATCTAGTTAATTATTTATGAAAAGTGCAGACAGAGACAGTCTCAGTCGAGTAATTGTCGACCGAGAGCCCAATCGGTCGAGGTCTTTGTCGACCAAGGGATAGTCTAGAGAAAGAGTTTATAACGTTCTATTCCAACTCCCAACTACCTTGTCTACTATGTCTAACGGCTACTTGGGTCATTCTCGGTCGAGGAGATTGTCGATCGAGAGTGTCTCGGTCGAGAAGTTTGTCGACCGAGAATGACTCTGTTACAATGTTTTAAACTATTTACTAATTGTGTGTATCAGTGTGTAGTTGTGACACTTTTGTAGGGGATGACCTATCTAAGTGTTGTGATTGGCTAGGGAAGATCTAAATGCTTGATTTACACGATATCTAAGTACTTGTACATTATATACTTGTACAAGTTATTACATTTGATTACAATCATGAATTAAAGCATTTTGAGCATATAGATCTTCCAAGTTGTGTCATCCACCTAGTTCCTGCAACACTCAAGTAGCATGTTAGATCCACAAGGATGAAATGTTTGTCATCATCAAAACAAAGGGATTATAATAATATCCAATTTAGCCAACAGTTTCACCCATCTTCTCCGAAGGGTTTTTGTTTGTAGGTGATGGGCGCGTTCAAGAAAAATTAATACTACTCGTGTTTCACCCAAATATGCCTACACCCAATGGGTCAGCCCAATCCTGCCCAACAACCCAATTTCATCCATATTTTTTGGTTGGGTCGGGTCAAGCAAAATTGCCAAGCCTACAGGTAACGACACACACTATATACATTTAAATGTGTATATTTATGCATGTCTATGTGTATATGAATATATTTGCATATCTATGTAATGATTTACATATATATTTCTATATATTTATTTATTTATATAATTGAATAATAAAAGAAGGAGGTGACCACATGTCACCCAATTAAACTACTTAAACTGCGGGGTGAGTGGCAGAAGATATTTCATTGTTGGTTCCATAGATCAAACTCGGGTCACTTCATGCCAACTTCACGCGGTTAATATTTTTTTATATAATGCATATAAATATGTATGTATTTCTTTGTGTGTGGCGACACATCCTACTATCACACAGACAACGAGGTGTTATGCGAAAACGTGTGGAAATCACCATAACCACAGATTATCAAAACACAGGTTAATTAAAACCGATTTTGGAAAGTTGATAAACTGAGAAACTATTACATTCCAGTCCACATCCTGCAAAAGAACAAGTTATATACATATATACAAGCCTCGATACATGTTCACAGCTCAGAGCAACAGTTGTCTTGTCGTCACATGAGTTCATCACCTGTTTATACATACATAAAGGCCCACATCCGGCCAACGGAAGGATATACAAAACATCTACAGTTGTACACCGTGAAACAACGTCAAAACACCGCCAAGGACCTGAGAGTACAGGGATGACTCTAGACTCTACTACAAAACATCCAAAACAACAACATTTCCATCGCTTGCCTTCTACTGCTCTTGTGACGTCCCCGGATTTTCTAAAACTTAATCTGATGTGCGATGTCCAAATTGAAACCCTCACCTCAGCGAGAATCCCAATTTAAACATCCCACATGAGGCTAAGAAGAAGAAACTCAAGGGAGTCAGAAGGAACATACATCAGTAGCACATGCACATGAACAATAAACAAACCAAAACACATGTTCACCATTCAACATATAATTACAACATGAATTGTTACAACATTTGATATTACATATTGAACAGCAAACTATACATATACATGTACTACAACTAAACTACAGGATCTTAAGACAACAGGTCCACCTGTACATCAGCTCGCCACACAACTCTCACTATCCTGGATCTTCAAGAGCATAACCACAACCTATACAAAAAAGATTACATGCGGTACACGTCAGCACAATATTTCATGAATATTGTACTGAGTACGCCTACGTGTCCTTTATATACCTCTCATCATATCTTGGCAATAAGATAAAACTAATATACTTGGCAGTAACAGAAGAATATAAGAAAAGCATATACTTACACAAAGATGTTCATTAACAAAAGAGAACACATATTTTAAGCTCATTTTCCATTATATCATCCATGCATTTACTACCTGAGAGTTGAATGCATTAAGGCCTTTATGATCTACTACCAAAGAGTTGGATCATTTCACAATGTGATATACTACCAAAGAGTTGGATCACTTCCAAGTACTTTACTACCAAAGAGTTGAAGTACTTATTTCCAGCACTTTACTACCAAAGAGTTGAAGTGCTTAGATATAATGGAACAGATATTTTATGGTTCATGTGTTCATAGAAATAAGTATGGAAAATCATGCAACATATCATACAAGAACGATCATTTCATCCAATATCATATGCCAAGTCTTTTACTACACATATAACACAAGCATATTGTATAATAAGCCAAGTAAGAGGTAATAGCGTACCTTGATCAAGAGAAACCTAATCATCCCATATATTCCTGATATCAACTATATCCTTGATCAAACCTGATCAAGACAAGACCATAAGCTATCATCCGGTTCTCATCCTATTATACATCTCATCTTAACCCTAACTATGTCCATTAGGGTTTGCTTATCTCATTAGGTTATATACATTATTACTTGCTTCCTTGTCTTAGAATCATCTTACTGATGCCATATTCCAGATTATTTACTCATTAGCTGATAATTGTATTTTCCATCATTATGTGAACCTATTAACCCTAGATTACACGCATTAACCTAAATTAGGGTTTCATGATATGTATTAAGGTTCATCTTCATATAACATCAATTATATGCATATAACTGATATCTGAGTTACATCCTAACTTCAGATTACTGATATGAACTTACGCTGTGAATTTCATCATTTATTGACCATGTATGCATTTAATACATTTTATCTAGGGTTATTAGCCCTAATTAGCCATATTAAGCAAATTATATGATTTCGTACATCATCATGACCATAACTGACATCAGTGCATTATAAACATTATTATAGACTTATTGGAATTTTTCCACAATTTTAGAACATCATTTGACATTTATTATTCATCAATTAAGCATTTCACTACTATCAAGATATCACTAATATTAATGCATCAAAAGCAGAATATTATGATTCCATCTTGTTATACGCATTTTTCTGAGAAGTTTGGTATATTATATGTATTTTTCTGACATCGTATGCATTTTATACGAATTATACAAGATCCTAACTTATTTTGGGATTTTACCTTTTTCGGCCTATCAGCCATCGCCACGTGTCCTTGAGGAGGGCACGGCTCCTTTGCTCGCGGGGACCCTCCTGATCCGGGTCTGCGGTTGGTCCTTCTCCTGGTTTGCACTGGGCCGGCCGGTTCACTTGGTTGACTAAGAGTCGGACCGGGTCTGCTCCATTCTCCTCCCTTCTTTCCCACGCGATCCAGGAACAGAGTGCCGCCGCGAGGCAGCCTCTCCGGTGAGCAATAGCCCATGCTCGAGAGCTCCTCGTCAGCTCCGAAGGCCTCCCTCACCTTCGCCGACTAAAACCACACCGCCACGGCTACTCGAAAGATCCCTACAACCTCTGGCTCTCCTGTTAGGTGGGAGCGCCGCCGCCACCTTTGGCTGCGGCGGAGCTAAGGGGAAGATCGCCTCTGCTCGCTCTCCTGTCGACTTGAAGCTTCTGAAATCTTTGCAGAACCTCCATGAACACCTCTGCACCCTCTAATTGCGGCGGGAACAACCTCAGATGGCCTCCGACCTTGGTCTTCTTCTCTGGCAAAGGTACCCTCGGCCACCTTCAAGACTGCCTTAAGGGCCTGCGGGAAAAGATGGGTCGAGTTCCCCTGATCTCGAGCTTCATTTCCGCCTGCTTAACTCTAATGGATTTCGTCTGAGCTCTCCTCTATCACCATATGCTACCTCCGCTTCCCACCTGCAAGTGGCAGTGGAGAAGCCCCGAAGTGGATGCATCTGAACCCACTCCCCTCTTGACGGAAAAATGCATATGAGGGGTTGGGTTGTAGGTCTCTACGAGGTGAATGAAACCTCCCACTCTTATTCTCACTTTGGACCACGATGGTGATGTGCGGTCATGGGAAGGATCGTGACCGCAGCTGTTCCCCCCCACCTTGCTCTAACCGCAAGGTTAGAGACAAAACGACGACCCTTGATCTTCAATCCAACGGTGTGAGTCAGTCCTCCAGATGAGTCTATCCGCGGCTCACTCAGACTAATGGTCCCAGACACTAGGTCAGCTGTGGAAGGCCCAGATTCGGCCACACGGGCCCAACCTAGACCAAGGGGCGTGACACTCTCATTTCCCTTAGACATTGGTCTAAATAATCCTCAAAAACCACATTAAATCACTATATTCAAACCTACATAACCTCTTATAGGAACCTCCGAATGCCACCAAAATTTGACCATAGGTTTTGTACCACTCAAGCTACCTTCTACTCAAATTTGGTGCAAAAACTCAAATGTTAGGTCATCCAATTAAATTCCTCAAGAAGGTATATAAAGAGAGATCTTAATCATGACATCAACCTCACCTCAACACACTTACTTTATCAAAAGCTCAAAACTCTCAATCTAACTGAAACATATGCTTTCACTTAAGTCATTGGATATTTAGGATTCTAAAAGTCCACTCCATCACATCCTACACACCTTAAAAGATATTTCGTCCTCGAAATTAAAGCAAAAACCACTTCGTCACATCATATACATCTTAAAGGAACTTTCGTCCTCGAAAGTCAACTATACTCATACTTTTAGGAAAAACTTTATCTTGCCTTCTTCCACATGTAGGCACTATTCTATGTGCAACATATCCAACAACAAAGGTTACCTTGAACCATGTATCCAAGGCACTATTAGGGGGTTTTGCAACCATCTTGGTGCACCAAAACTCCCTTCAAGGTTAAACTCAAGGTTTAGAAGCTTGGTTATATCATGACATATTTCATACGTTAGGGTTGCATCCTTATCTTTTTGCCATGGATTAGGGTTTTCACATGATATTCCATGTTCCAAAGGAGTTAACCCAAGTTAACCCATACATCAAGGTGTCATCCACATTTTATTTAGTTCATTGTTAGAACATGTTCATCATTGACATATGCCTTTTAGGAGGGAAATTAACTAAAGTTAACCCACTTTATCCATCTGGATCATATTAAGGTGCCATCATCATTATGTTGTGCTAATTTTCAAACTATATATTTTCATCTTATTAAGCACTAAGATTAACACCTCATGTACATGTTTCATTCATTTGATTTTTATTTCATTGCTCACAACAATTGCAACATATACTAGTGATTTCATCACAATATTAACCAACTCCATCACATTATCATCATTATTAAAGCATATGGTTAACCATTTATACTTTGATATTCTTTAAACTATTTCTAGTTTTGCATCATATCATGTCTATATATCACATCTTGAGATTAGATTGCATCCTTACAATTATTATATCATGGTTGTACTAAACAAACTTATGTAAGTGGCTTATCAAACATATATCAAAAACTTTGTCTAGTCCAATTGAGGTTCTCCTAACCCATACCACGAGGGTAGTTTCATGCCCAGTCTCTCTGAGCTCACTCATCTCTTTGAGTATCTCATAAGCACATGCTTTATTCTCCCTCCTTGGTTTAGGGTTTTTAGGTATACCTCATTGGCACTAGCGATTGCTTCACAAGCTCTAGCCACATGAGCACAAACCAAAACATGATATGGCATACTATCATAGATCTCTACCCATGAAACATCTTACCCAAAACTCTCTTATATGCACCACTAGATTCCTATGTGGGAAACCACCAACCCGAGCATGAGGCTTCATAGAAACTAACATAGCTACCTCCTCCAGGGTCTTGGACTCTCTCCCTCACCCGGATGGCAGGTACTCATATTCATGTTCACATATGCACATGTAACCAGCCTCTCTCTGTCTCTAGGGTTTGGTCCTCCCAAGGACATCTAGGGTTCCACAAAACTATAGGAATCATGTGTAAAGCAACTCAACTCAATTACTCAAGAGTAGTCTAGTTTAGGACATATCATATCACATATCTCATATCATGGAGTCTAGGTTCTCTGACCTTCTCCCTGTGGGTCTCGCTCTCTCTTGAGCTAACCCCAAAACTGGTCCTAACACTAGAGGTCCTCCTTCATAAAAGAGATTGAGGCTCATGCTGACTCACAACCTTATCTTAACTCTACATAACTTATCTTAGAAAAGCACACATACTTTCATCATGATAACTTATCTCAAAACCTCAAAACTGAACTCATGTCTTCAAAGACAAACATAGATCATCATAACCATCTTATAACAGCTATATAAGACTTAGATCGTATCATCAAACTTATTCTATCTATTCCATCTATCATATATATATATTCTAACAAGGCTCTAGACATCTAATCTAGAACTACTCTCTCTTCTAGACTGATGTCATTCACTTTCACTTAGGTTGCATGACCACCTCCTACTCGTACATGTGTGGGGACACATTTTTGTAATACATATACATAATAAAATATTATATAGTTTTTCTCCAATAAAACAAACGTCAGAGAAAACTATCGAGGTTCGATCCGTTTGGAATCAAAAACCAAATCCTGAAAACGAGTGTCCCACACATAGTAGAGAGTCCAGTGTCATGAAAACTAGTGAAAAGGGTGAGAACAAGGGGTAGACTAGTGTAGCTACTCTAGACAACGTGTACAATATGTCTAGGGTTTCTCTTCCCTTGATGCACGTCATTTCCAAATAGTGCAACGTCCCATACCGCTGCACTACAAGGAAAGAACGACATCTAAGGACTTGCTATACAACAAGCACTAGTCTAGGCCTAGTTCTCGGACATCTAGGTGCTAACCTAGAGGCTAGGTCAGATCTAGTCTCTAAAAGATGACTAATCTAACCCTAAAGATTATTAAGGTTCAAGGTTCTTTAGTTTTGAGTTGCATGATGAGCAAATGTCAGGCTTTGCTATTGTTCATGCTCTGATACCACCTGTGACGTCCCCGGATTTTCTAAAACTTAATCTGATGTGCGATGTCCAAATTGAAACCCTCACCTCAGCGAGAATCCCAATTTAAACATCCCACACGAGGCTAAGAAGAAGAAACTCAAGGGAGTCAGAAGGAACATACATCAGTAGCACATGCACATGAACAATAAACAAACCAAAACACATGTTCACCATTCAACATATAATTACAACATGAATTGTTACAACATTTGATATTACATATTGAACAGCAAACTATACATATACATGTACTACAACTAAACTACAGGATCTTAAGACAACAGGTCCACCTGTACATCAGCTCGCCACACAACTCTCACTATCCTGGATCTTCAAGAGCATAACCACAACCTATAAAAAAAAGATTACATGTGGTACACGTCAGCACAATATTTCATGAATATTGTACTGAGTACGCCTACGTGTCCTTTATATACCTCTCATCATATCTTGGCAATAAGATAAAACTAATATACTTGGCAGTAACAGAAGAATATAAGAAAAGCATATACTTACACAAAGATGTTCATTAACAAAAGAGAACACATATTTTAAGCTCATTTTCCATTATATCATCCATGCATTTACTACCTGAGAGTTGAATGCATTAAGGCCTTTATGATCTACTACCAAAGAGTTGGATCATTTCACAATGTGATCTACTACCAAAGAGTTGGATCACTTCCAAGTACTTTACTACCAAAGAGTTGAAGTACTTATTTCCAGCACTTTACTACCAAAGAGTTGAAGTGCTTAGATATAATGGAACAGATATTTTATGGTTCATGTGTTCATAGAAATAAGTATGGAAAATCATGCAACATATCATACAAGAACGATCATTTCATCCAATATCATATGCCAAGTCTTTTACTACACATATAACACAAGCATATTGTATAATAAGCCAAGTAAGAGGTAATAGCGTACCTTGATCAAGAGAAACCTAATCATCCCATATATTCCTGATATCAACTATATCCTTGATCAAACCTGATCAAGACAAGACCATAAGCTATCATCAGGTTCTCATCCTATTATACATCTCATCTTAACCCTAACTATGTCCATTAGGGTTTGCTTATCTCATTAGGTTATATACATTATTACTTGCTTCCTTGTCTTAGAATCATCTTACTGATGCCATATTCCGGATTATTTACTCATTAGCTGATAATTGTATTTTCCATCATTATGTGAACCTATTAACCCTAGATTACACGCATTAACCTAAATTAGGGTTTCATGATATGTATTAAGGTTCATCTTCATATAACATCAATTATATGCATATAACTGATATCTGAGTTACATCCTAACTTCAGATTACTGATATGAACTTACGCTGTGAATTTCATCATTTATTGACCATGTATGCATTTAATACATTTTATCTAGGGTTATTAGCCCTAATTAGCCATATTAAGCAAATTATATGATTTCGTACATCATCATGACCATAACTGACATCAGTGCATTATAAACATTATTATAGACTTATTGGAATTTTTCCACAATTTTAGAACATCATTTGACATTTATTATTCATCAATTAAGCATTTCACTACTATCAAGATATCACTAATATTAATGCATCAAAAGCAGAATATTATGATTCCATCTTGTTATACGCATTTTTCTGAGAAGTTTGGTATATTATATGTATTTTTCTGACATCGTATGCATTTTATACGAATTATACAAGATCCTAACTTATTTTGGGATTTTACCTTTTTCGGCCTATCAGCCATCGCCACGTGTCCTTGAGGAGGGCGCGGCTCCTTTGCTCGCGGGGACCCTCCTGATCCGGGTCTGCGGTTGGTCCTTCTCCTGGTTTGCACTGGGCCGGCCGGTTCACTTGGTTGACTAAGAGTCGGACCGGGTCCGCTCCATTCTCCTCCCTTCTTTCCCACGCGATCCAGGAACAGAGTGCCGCCGCGAGGCAGCCTCTCCGGTGAGCAATAGCCCATGCTCGAGAGCTCCTCGTCAGCTCCGAAGGCCTCCCTCACCTTCACCGACTAAAACCACACCGCCACGGCTACTCAAAAGATCCCTACAACCTCTGGCTCTCCTGTTAGGTGGGAGCGCCGCCGCCACCTTTGGCTGCGGCGGAGCTAAGGGGAAGATCGCCTCTGCTCGCTCTCCTGTCGACTTGAAGCTTCTGAAATCTTTGCAGAACCTCCATGAACACCTCTGCACCCTCTAATTGCGGCGGGAACAACCTCGGATGGCCTCCGACCTTGGTCTTCTTCTCTGGCAAAGGTACCCTCGGCCACCTTCAAGACTGCCTTAAGGGCCTGCGGGAAAAGATGGGTCGAGTTCCCCTGATCTCGAGCTTCATTTCCGCCTACTTAACTCTGATGGATTTCGTCTGAGCTCTCCTCTATCACCATATGCTACCTCCGCTTCCCACCTGCAAGTGGCAGTGGAGAAGCCCCGAAGTGGATGCATCTGAACCCACTCCCCTCTTGACGGAAAAATGCATATGAGGGGTTGGGTTGTAGGTCTCTACGAGGTGAATGAAACCTCCCACTCTTGTTCTCACTTTGGACCACGATGGTGATGTGCGGTCGTGGGAAGGATCGTGACCGCAGCTGTTCCCCCCCACCTTGCTCTAACCGCAAGGTTAGAGACAAAACGACGACCCTTGATCTTCAATCCAACGGTGTGAGTCAGTCCTCCAGATGAGTCTATCCGCGGCTCACTCAGACTAATGGTCCCAGACACTAGGTCAGCTGTGGACGGCCCAGATTCGGCCACACGGGCCCAACCTAGACCAAGGGGCGTGACACTCTCATTGCCCTTAGACATTGGTCTAAATAATCCTCAAAAACCACATTAAATCACTATATTCAAACCTACATAACCTCTTATAGGAACCTCCGAATGCCACCAAAATTTGACCATAGGTTTTGTACCACTCAAGCTACCTTCTACTCAAATTTGGTGCAAAAACTCAAATGTTAGGTCATCCAATTAAATTCCTCAAGAAGGTATATAAAGAGAGATCTTAATCATGACATCAACCTCACCTCAACACGCTTACTTTATCAAAAGCTCGAAACTCTCAATCTAACTGAAACATATGCTTTCACTTAAGTCATTGGATATTCAGGATTCTAAAAGTCCACTCCATCACAGCTCTTCTTGCTGCTCGGCTGCAACTCTGCGACCACCACCACGCCTAGCTCGACCACCTAAAAAGGGTGTAAACCAGTGGGGTGAGACAATTGAACATTGTCCCAGTGAGAAACATAACTCCCCGCTGAAACTACAAAACCTCAGGTATATATAAAGCAACTAACTAATAAAAAGTATAAAAGAGCTGTTAAGAAATAAAGCTTACCATATGTACTCAAGCATTACTTTGTGGAACATGATTAACAAGACAAGATATATAAGTTCTACTACATATGAGGAACATAAAAGCAACTGCAAGGTATGATGAGAGTAACTACGCAAACAAGGCCTCAACCAATGTTTTGGTTTTGTCTTAAGTAGTAGTACTATTCGGCTGAGTTACGTATTATTATGCCCTAAGGAAGTGAGCCGTACCGCTCAAATCCAACCTTTGGTTGCGAAACCCAAACGGTGCCATATAAGGTCAATGGAAGAGCCGGACTCCACGACCTCTCCGCCTCATGGTCAGTGCATGAGTACAACACAAGCAGGACCGTAGTCTCATGATGAAGTGGTCTTAGCCACAGGGTCAGGCTACCCTCTTCCTAGCCCGCCTTGGTACAAGTCTCGGCGCTAGTGAAACTGAGCCACGGGCCTGTTCACCGTGCTCTGAGCCATGAACGCATTCATGCTCCCCATATCACATATCCTGAGCCATGGGCCTGTTCACCATGCTCTTCATCACAATTGGGCTACGGGCCTGAATCCACACCCTGGAGTCTACAACTGAAGTTGCACTCTTACCTCCTCACTTTAGGCTAGGAGAAACCTCGCATACTCAACAATATGCGCTCCGGGTTAACCCGCAGTAGAACCTGTTTCACCATCACCAATTCATGACGATGATGGATCTATGGCCAGGGCAACTACATGATATATTTCACTGTGATTAATTAGTATCTTTTATATGGATTGCAAGATTCAACCAAGTTGTATAACATGCAATTATAACAGAAGTAAACAATGTAAACTCAACAGTTGCTTTTACTATAATTCACATCATACTGATCCAACACAAGGATCCAACATCACATGTTATCACTTGGCCTCTTGCCAAACATCTAGATTCATATCATGAGATCTCAACCCCTCATCATATGCTGCCCCTGCCTTTCAGGGCTTACATCATCATCATCATCAGGGAACAACATTAATAATGTACCTGTTATCCCATTATTCTCATATATTCATTCCCCATAGCCTTTTATTTGGCTATGTATCACCTGCATGGTTAACACTATTCAATAATCATCATGAATAACTTAGAAACTCATATTATCAACACAGGGTGACATTTAGGATTAAGTTCTTTATCAACACAAAGTGACATTAGTGATTATATCCTTTTCTTAATCATGCCTCATCTTATGCTCACATGCATAAGGCACACCATTAAGCAAACCATATTGCATGCTCATTATTGCTCTTAGCATTGTATACATAATCAAGGTGATCACATTCGTGTATATGGCCATGTTAAGTTTAGATGAAAGCTTTATCATAAAAAAATACTTATCATGCAACAAGTCACCATAGATTAACAAGAGTATAGACAACACATCAGCTTTTCATGACAAATGGAACCCTCACAAGAACTACTCCAACCCTCACTAAAAACAATATCGGGCAGGGCTCACCCTCACCATAGGTTGGGTCGGGCAACCTACCCTCAACTCATATCCAACTCACAACGGCCCGCGTGCAGCGCACAACGCCACATTACCAAGGGCAACAATTCTCAAGCGTGCAGCGCACAACGCTGGGTCAAGTGTCGTGCACTTGGGCATACCGGGCAACGGCCAAGGGCCAGCTGTGCAGCTGTGCTGGGCAGGGTACATCAACTAACGCAACGCGTGCCATGATGTGCACGCTATCGGGTAACAGAGTGTCGGCTGTGTGACGCGCAATGGGGCGTGCAGCTCTGCCGGGCGACACGGTGTCGGGAAAGGTGATGTGCACCCCGGGCGTGCACTGTTGGGCGACGCGGTGTCAAGCTCAAACTCAACCCATGCACGGGTGGCGTGCACCCTATCCTAGCGTGCAGGACCTGTGTTGGGCGTCAAGGGGTAGTGTGCGCGCCCACCACAGCAACGCTCACCTCAAGAGTCATCCGTGCAAGGCAGGGTTGTGATTCCCGTCACCAAAAGGGACCAAAGGAGATGTCGTCCACACATGTGCCATGCAAGGGGTCTAGGTCAAGAGGGCTGTCGGGTAGCACCTCCCCACTCTCATCTCATCCAAGCTACATCACACAAAGGCACCCGAACCCTAAGAAGATGGCTCACCTCAATCAACTAAGAAATAGGGGTCTTGCACATCATCCATCACCAAACGGGTCACAAGGAGAAACCCTAGAAAGAGTGACCACCAAGACTAAGCTCACCCTTCTAGTCCATGGTGATAGGAGAGTGTTGCTTAAGTAACTAGAACACAAGCTCACCTCAATCGGCTACGAGAAAGATGGGTGTTGCTCATGATACTAGAAGCTCAAACTCACTCCTCTAGACCAATGGGAGAAAGGAGTATTGCTCACCTAGAAACCCTAGATCACAAGGATCGGCCAACATGGATACTAAGCAAGAACTAAGCCACTACCATACATATAAACAAGATCATAGAAAGAGATAATGTAGTTAGGGTTAGAATTTATGTAACCCGCCTCAAGCAAGCTCCAATCTCCTAGCTCCAAGCACCTCCAAGCAAAGAAGGAGAGACTCCAAGGGATATCGGCCACCACTTGCTCCTTCAAGAGGGATATCAGCCACCACTTGCTCCTTCAAGAGGGATATCGACCACCACTAGCAAGGAAGAGGGTTGTGTCGTGCACCAAGGTGGAGAGGAACCAAAGGACCAAAGGAACTCCTAGCTAAGGAAAGGAACCACCTATATAGAAGGAAAGGGAGGAGAAAACAAGGTAGAGTAAGGCACGGTGTCGCCTACCTAGGGATACTTGTCCTAGTGCACGAGCCACCACTCTAGCAAGCTCTATACACATGTCCAAGGTATGTACCAAGTGTCCACTAAACGAGATCAAGGCTAGGTCAAGGGTCATGGGCGACACAACAACTAGCACCTTGGGCGACACACCTCTTTCCATGGGAGACACACACACACCTTGGCTGATACACTCACCTCTTAGCCGATACAAAGCTCAACCAAGCCAAAACAAGGCACCTCAACTCCCAACAAGCTCAACTAGGCCCAAAAGAACTCAAGCAACGAGCCCAAGCCTTCCTCTCTACACAAGAGGAAGCAAAGAGAGAGGAACACCTCATAAGGTGGCAAACTTGCCTAAAAAACCCTAGACTTGGTTTATTTGCAAGTAGCACCTCCAACTCTCAACAAAGCACAACCAAAACCCTAATCACCACCAAAGGTGATTAGCAAGCAACAAATTACCAGGGTTAAGCAAAGCAAACAGGGTAAACCCTAAACGAAGGTCAGGGTCCTTTCATTGTGCATATGTATAATGTAAGTATGTTTATGTCAATATTCACATGTCTCACATTTATATGTATATTCTTTTTTACAACGTGTGTGCTTGTGGACGTCTATGTTTATATGTATTGTGTGTATGTATATATATACATATTCTTTGTCTCTCTCTCTCTCACACACACCTATGCATATGCACACAAGCATGCACATGCACACACACACACACACAAGAAGAGAGATATGTTGTGTGCAAGGTTTTCATACCCGACCCGGAGGTCGACCCGACAAAGCTTCCAGGTCACGGGTCTCTGGTTCTACTGTCAGGTCGACCCAGTTGACCCAATTATGTCAGCATTACACCATATACATACATGTCTATTACAATAATATTTATGTGCATATATATAATTATATAAGTGTTTGTATGTACTTATATAATCTACATAATATACTGCATGAAACCATGCGATTATGAATTATGAAACATACAAAACCAAGTATCTATTCATAAAGAAGAAAATGAATCGTCTTATAATGATTAAAACAAGTGATAAGATACATAATAAGTGAATATATCAGTGCATGGAATAGTTGGGGCTGCATGAAAGGACATTAAAACAAGTCAAATGGTCATTTAGGAAAGACAAAATAAAACCAACAAAACCCACCTGGGTCTTTGATCCGAGGGTCGGGTCAACTCCGGGTCTTAGCCAATATCGGGTTTCAGCCCCACCCGACCCACAAAACTTGCTTGGTGGAGGTTCAACCGGTTAAACCGACTGTGTCAGGTCGGATGTCAAAACTATGGTTATCTGTGTATCAGTTGCATGAACTTGTGTGCATCTTTTTAAGTGTGTATGTATGTGTATGCCTATGTGTGTATATAATGCACATACTTGTATGTACGTATATATGCATTTACATACAATAAGAATATATGTATGTATATGAAAACTGACATTAATGTGTGTTTGTGAACACCTTGTACATTTTTCATTTTTGAGGCTTATGCCTAGCCTCAAGGCTTTTGTCTCGCCTCACTCAAAGTCAAATGCATCAATCTTCCTCACATGTTTTATAACCTTGGTTTCAAAACTATAGAAGAATTGAAGATTGAATATATCATAAAAATACATGTCTTGGTATCCACATATATATTTACTTGAATCAATTACCAATCATGGATTCCCATCACACTCCAAATCTTGCAATTTGAGAAGTTGTTTAGGATGATTGTGCAAAACTATAGCAACGTATGGTAATAGTCTTAAAAAAGAATCCATACTAATTTGAACGGGGTATATATATATTTGTGGGCGGGCTATCAAAAAGGTTTGCCTTGGGAGGAAGAATCGAGAAGTTAGTTGAAACGGGTGGCTGATTTCTTTTTCTAATAAATATTATTACATGTACAAAAAAAAGGAAAGCATCACTATCTTTCCAGATGCGTTGTGAATTGAAACCAATATTGTAATTTTGGGAAAAAATGTATATAAGAACACATACCAGGGAACAAAATCTTCTATAGTCATGCCAACAATTGGGATCAGTGTTTGGCATACTTCAACTTTTTTGAACAAGATGTCAATCGCCGTTGCAACATGTCGGACAAGGAATTAAAAAACTCACCACGCAAGGCAAGGAGCATCATGTATCAGCACTGCCAGCCAACTACTTTGGGTAAAGGAGATCAGTCAATCCAGCTAGCCAGAGAATGGGTTCCTGAAGGTACGAGTAGAGGGAAGCAAGCTAGAGCCTATCTCTGATGACAAGATCATAGTTAAGGTTAGCCAGGCAGAGTTACCAATGACAAATATTTGGGGGTGGAAACTGGAGAAAAGTATGAAAAAGGGTGTGGAATGAGAGAAGGGAGAGGATATGGGAGGAAATGTGAAGAGGAATGAAGAGCAAAGATGTGAGATCAGGGGAGATTGGATGTGGGAAATTAGGGAAGAGGCGATGGTAAAAGGGCGTGGAGATGGCCAGATGGGAGATGGGAGCCGGGAGGGGAGACAGTAGATACGAGAGAGTAGAGAGAAAAGGAAGGGCTCATTTTGTTTTTAGATAATAAAAAGAAAAGATAACTGAAGGGAAGGCCCACGCGTGGGAAATATGGAAGTGGAATGCGCGAGGAAAAGATTGCGGCAGTCTGTTATAAATATGCCAAAAAAATTGCCGATAAAAGTTATATTTGTTGTAGTGTTTGTCATGCCATATCTCATATGGTATCTTTTTAACCGATTTATATGGTACTCAGTTTAGTGTATACATGGCGGTTTCTAGAGAATATCCCTAGAAGGTAGTCGGAAGCTTGGCTAAACTCATCATTCATTGCACCATATCTAGCATTGTGTGATTCCTTCTTTTTTATTCACCATTATGTTGTGTTGTTCCAGGTGGAGTCTATTGGGATACAATCCCATGAGCTTTTAAAAGGTTCTCAAACTCTTGGTTTAAGTATTCTCCACCTCGATCAGATTGAAGTTGCTTAATACTTTTACCAAGTTGGTTCTGTACTTAATTCATTATCTCCTTGAACCTGTCAAGAGTTTCTAACTTATGTTTCATTAAATAAACATAGCCATACCTACTGAAGTCATCAGTAAAGGTAATGAAGTACCAATACCCACCTCTAGAAGTTGTTCTAAAAGAGCCACATACATCAGTATGTATGATTCCTAATAGATCACTAGCCCTCTCATTGTTACCAATGAAAGTGGTCTTAGCCATCTTACCCAACAAACAATATTTCACATGTCTCTATCTATTCTACATTAAAAGAGTATAGATAACTATCTTTATGAATTCTAGATTTTTTGGGTTTTAGGGGAGGCAGAGAAGGCAGCAGAAACAAAAATTTCCTTCTCCCAAACCCAGAACGAAGGAATCACATCAACATCTATACAATAGGAAGGAGGGGTTGTGGAGACATACCTTGTCCCGAGGCTTGCTCGGCAACGTTATTTCACGACTTGCGCGGTCTTCACCTCTAGTCTTGGATGGTGTCTGTGTAGCTCTTGGTCTCACCGGGACTGTCGGGATTGACAACTGTCCTCCGAGCGAAAGAAGTCTCCCGCCTCTGAAGTAGTCCACACGGACCACCTGGAAATATGATCTCCTTGTCCCACAAGGAATCGGAAGGAGTCGTACCCTTCTGTTGGCGTACTAGTCACCAACACACTCTCCTGCAACTAGTTGCTTTTCAACAGTTGTCTTTCCCTTACTGTGGCTCCCTTATCGGGTAGCACTTGCTCAGGCTCTCTCGGTTACCACAACCAGAGAGAACGACAACTTTGCAGAGCAACTGATGTTCTAAGTTGTTATTCCTGAGAAGCCCCCAATACCCCTATATATAGGAGGGTCATGGGATAGGGTTCTCTACCCCAGGCAATGTGGGATTAAAGAAAGAGTAGAAGGGTTCAAGATTTTCCACAAAACAACAAACTGCGCCAGTCGAACCAATCGTTTCAAGCATGAAACGAACGGTTGGGGACCTGAGCCAATCGGTTCACACCTAAACCGATAGGTTGGGACCCCTGAGCTGATAGGTTCAAGCATGAGCCGATCGATTTGTGGTCCTGGTCCAACTCAAATTGACTTTCATATTTGTTTCCGATTAATCAAATATTAATCCTTGTCCAAATTGAATTTGTATAAGTGAAACAAATTGTATTTGCAAAATAGTCTTCTGACTTTCCAAACGATCTTGGTTAGTCCATGAGTGGACTGCTTCAACAATTGAACCGGTTGTTTCATGACACATGAGTCGATCGTCTCACCAGTTGAGCCGATCGGTTCACCAACTGGAGCCAATTGATTCATCCCATGACCCGATCGTTTGGGGTAGCAGACTGTGCAAAATCAGTCAATTGCAGTTCCCATCAATCCTATACTCTAATCAATCGGTCCAACAACTTGAACACTATGATACTGAGCTATCAATTGATTGAGTGTTTAATTGAACTACTAAACTCCTTTAGTAATCAATCTAAACATAATTTTTGGATAAACTCCTCTTCCAGGTTAAATCCTATGTGTGTGACCCTGCAGGTCCATTTCACGTTGGTAGTGAAAGTCCATAACACTTATGACTTCACAAGCAAAGAGCGGTGCCTGGTCACACATCAATGCTACCCAAGTGAAAAGGAAAGTTGGAGAACAACTTTCAATCCTACAATCCGTGAATGGTGTTACAGTGAATGTATAATTCCTTTGTCACTGATATCCCGGATGAACTCAAGGCATGGAACAATCATCCTTTCAATATTCATTCACTTTCTTGATCTCAGAGTAGATTGGAGGAGATATGTATGATATCAATAACACATACTGATTCACACATGCATGCACGCCTATTTCAATCCTACTCATCAAGTGGCCATGGCTATCAAACTCCCTTAGGAGGGACAAATCCCATATATATCACTCACCCCTCAAAAGCCCCATGTGTCAAAGCCACCCAGTCATCACCTTTATAACAACCCATGTTTCAGGACTGCGTTTGATGATTTCAAAGTGTACCCAATGACATGTGTTGAGTGTAGTGATTTCAGGTCAAAGAATCACATTCACCACCATCACTGTGAGAATTGACTGTGACTACCATGTCATAGTTCCATGTGTCAAACTCACGGTGGGTTTGTTTGATACACTTGTTCTCTAACAAGTACCTATGTGTTTGGTTTGATATCTCCATATAATGACTAATGAGATTCTATCATCAACCAACACTACAATCCAGTCTTGTGTGTCATTGCTGTCTATCTACCTTCCACAATGACATCCGACTAGGGACATAACAAGAATGTACAAACTCTTAGCATATGTATGATCTCATCGTTCAGGTCCTTAACCTGAAGGCATACGTCATTGAGTACTATCATTCTCTAGACATTCAATCTGTTATATCATTATCTCATATGACTGAACCAGAAAGAATTGGAAGGTTGGCTTTGATGTTTATCAAATCAATCTTAATGTATCCTATCAATCATCCCATGATTGGCTCTCAGGGCATACATACCAACAGACTCCCACTTGCACTATGAGCCAATCACCCTTCAATCATATTCATAGTGATCTTCAAACATGTCCCACATGTTACGATACTCTAGTGCTAACACAGTGAGTTATGGCAACACCTTGCCAAAGTCAGTATTAACTACATGTTTCTGATCTCTTTGCTGTACGTCACACATATGAGATGGAGTTGCCGTAATTTGCAATCTAGTATTCCTTTTCTAACCTTTAGCCACATTGCATGACCAAGCAATCCAAACTTGTCATCGATGATAGAAATAACTATAAGTTCATCTCTATGAACTTCTAGATCCATATAGTATCCACTGTTGTTCTTTAACACACGAATACTCAACATTTTCCTTTTAAACGACTTTATTGGAACGTTTCCATTAACAAACACTCACTTTTATATATCTCATATATACATTGCGTTTAATTTTCTGTCTTTTTCAGAAGTTCGCATCAGTGTAACTCTTTACAGTGAACCCTTCCTTATTTCCATAGAACTAGTAATTCTCAAGTACTTATCAAGTTCTTATGGTATTCCAGTAACCCTTACTGGAACTAGACAGACATCCACTCGTCATGTCCCACATACAAGTTATCATGATGATCATATCATATTGTCATGTCCCACATACTAGATGATAAATGAATTTTATTCTTGCTATGTCCATACATGCAAGATAATGGGATAATTACATACATGATAGATCCATATCTATCCTCAGTGTTCCCATTCTTCATAAGAATTGGACACTTGGCCTTGGGATACAAACTCCATGTATCATGGACAAGTTTTCTCCCGCTGAATCTGTGCACACTAAACCCTTCAGTATAGATTGCCAATGTGATAACCTAGATCTTTGAGTTTTAATAACTAATACAATAATTGAGAGACAAGCATTCTATGTAAGATGTCAATACCAAATTGAGGAATTGGTTATACAATCATGGATTCCTTCACCCAATTTAGGTAATTGGAAATATGAGGGAGGACTATGATGCCTAATTGAATTCAATTGTGAATGAACACCCTTTCTGATTAATTAAGTTCTCATGAGACCAATCATTCATTTAGTGATCCAGTGAGTAGTGAACTAATTTCTTTTGAGGAATTGTGTACATATGAACCAATGTTAGAGTTTTGGTGTCAACTTTGACTAATGGCCTATCCTTTTCACATAATGTAATGCCCTAAGTGTCACATGAAGGTGAACCTTAGGTATTAATGTGATTAGTCAATAACCATGCCTAACCTTCGAATTTCACTCCCAAATTTATGTCACATCTACATCATGACATTATAAAGCTACACCTAAAATTCCATTGCAATTGGACCACCCAATTAGGAGATATAAGCATTTGAAATTATGTGTATATTTGCTTTGTTCTCAACCTTAGGACCTAAGATTTCGGTTTAATTGGTCAAATAAATGTGTCACGCGGCCCAGGTTCAGGCTGGGCGTGGATCATTTAATGAAGGGCTAACCCACAGCCGTCTGATTCTAGGCCTCAGCTTCCCGCCCTGATCCAAGGGTCAAGGACCCATCTTCAACCTCCCGCAAAGGGCGGAGAGGCGAGAACATACTCCAGCAGACCCGATGCACCACCTCACCCCTTATCTCAACCCTTCACCCGACGAGCTGACTTCGTCTCGCAATTTCGTGGCCAACTATCCCAACAACGACCGAGTTTCATGCGCCGATGTGCCCTCCTAACCTTCGCTCCTCCTGACCTTCTCACTCCGGCGATGGAGTTTTTAGGGCTTCACTGCCCATAGCTTCAAGAGCCTACAAATAGCCTCCATTAGCTTCACCTAGACCCCTTTTGTCTATCCTGGCCTGCAATTTATCTGAACCGCGACTCAGTAGATCCACCCTCAACCACACTCCGTCCAGGCACCTCCTCCACGATGCAGCTGCCGGTTGGGCCTTTCCTTTAGTCGTGACCTCAATCAAACCCCCCCTCAAGTTGTGCGACACTCCGCTGACGCTCATCGACCCTTTCTCAAGCCCCCAACGTCTCCACTCACTCCCATCGCTGCTTTCCCCTCCGCGGCCGGTGACCTTCCCCGCTCACCTCAGCGGCACAGCGATCCATGGGGAGCCAGGCTCTGAGAAACTGCCGCCCTGACTCAGAGAGACCCCTCGATGGTAGCCTTGTGATCAGTTGCACCTGAGGAGACGCCAGCAACCGTCACGAGATTGCCGGAGCATCTCCTTCACGGCGGCGCCCTGCAAGATCAGAGTCCCGCTTGGGACTGATCGCGTAGACCAGGGCAGACCAAGATGAACCGGGTTCGATCCCAGACCGGCCGGCTCAACCGCTAGAGAACCAGGCCCAAACCTAGTCAACCGGCCATAAACTGCCTGTGAACTAGCTTGAACCGGCCCACAACCAGCAAAGGGAAGCGCCGGCCCCACTGGACACGTGGCGGAGGCCAATTGGCCGAAAAAAAGGTATTTTTCCTTCAATATTCCCAGATCTTGTATAATTCCTAGTAATTAGCTCCGTTGTCAGAAAAATACAAACAATATACCAAAATTCTCAGAAAAATGTGTAGAATGTAGTGGAAGCATAATATCTGTTATTTTATGCACTAATCTCAGTTATATCATATAATTTGTGAAATGCTCGTTTAATGGATAATAAATAGCAAATGATGACATAAAATTATGGAAAAATGTTAGTTAGTCTATAATCATGTTTATAATGCATATGATGTCAAATATGGTCATGTTGATGTACGAAACCATATAATTTGATTAATATGGCTAATTAGGGCTAATAACACTAAAGATAATGTATTAAATGCATACATGCTCAATAAATGATGAGATTTATAGAAAACCCTCATATCTATAACTGGAATATAATATATAAATATGAGATCAGTTATATGCATAGAATTCATGTTATATGAAGATGACCCTTAATACATGGGTTGTAACCCTAAATTGAATAATGTATATAAACTAGGGTTATTATGTGCATAAAAGGATATGGAACCTAATGTTCAGATAATGAGCCATAATATGGAAAATGACATCATTAAGATAATTCTAAGACAAGAATGCAAGTAATGATGAGAATATCCTAATGAATTAAGAAAACCCTAAAATGGATATGATTAGGGTTAAGATGAGATGTAAGATGATAAGAACCTGATGATAGTATATGATCTTATCTTGATCAGGTTATGACCAGATTATCTAGACGACCATGGATGTATGAGAAATCTCTGAACTCAGGTATGTGGATATAATTATATGACTAGATTTGCTGGATGTTAAATATATGTACTTGCTTATTTGTACTTGAAATACATTGTTGGATGTAGATCTATATGTATTGTCATTTCCGCCTTGAACAATAAGAACACTAAAGAAAGAAAATGGAATGTAGTTACTGATGGTTCATTAATCTCCCTATTAGAGAGGGAAAGTATTAATGTTGACTAGCACCTCCCTAATGGTACAAGGTATGCGGGGAGATCCCTAATGGTACAAGGTACGCAGGGTTAGGGCCCAATATTTATGTTTGTGCTAAGTCCACCATAGTAATACATGTCCATTGAAATATGATTAATAACATGGGATTACCTGATTTTCTACCTTTAAATAATGTTTTCTTTCTCTTTCTTCAATTTTGAGTATTTTATATATGCCAGCATAGTATAGCTTTTAATTCCACGTACCAACTTTATGTTGATTCATTGTTTCACGTATGTTTTAGGTTCAGAGATAGCATGGGATAAAAGGATGGGATGTGAGCAGTTGTACAGGTTTACCTATTGTGTTAAGATCATGATTAGCATACATGTTCATAGACTTATGTAAAATTTTCTATTCAATGTGTAAATGTAATATGTAATAGTTCATGTTATAATTAATATTCATGTTGAATGTTGAGAAATGTTATGGTTGTATGTTCATGTATGCGTATTATGCTTCCGCATCAGTTTCTGATATGATTGGATGATGTTTTTGGATTCTGACATCTCATTCCCAATAGGGTTTGGAGACGTCACAGCCAATGTATGCTTTCTCTTTTCAGGTCAAGAGGTTTTTAGAGAACTATCTCTTATAGATCTCTTTTCGTATAACATAGGAAATGTCTCTATCTTCCCTAAAGATAAATTTCCACTTTGGATTTCCGTTCTATAACATCTCCATTTCACATCAACATGTGGAATGTGAATATGCGCCTACTAAATCATAGATCTCTCTTTATCTTTGACATATCAGTCAAACCCTTTGACCATATTATCAAAGTAACGATCCCAGCTCTGAGTTGCTTGTACTCAATCAATCACATTGATTAGTCCATTGTAACTTACAGACTTTATTTGCATTAATAGATTCATAAACCTTATAGGTTGTGTCACATACACATCCTTGTTTTATTCCTCATAGGAATGCAGTTTTAGTATCCATATGCCAAATCTCTTAGTCATTAAGTTGCAGTCCACAAGCATCATCCTTTTCAAAATGTTATCCATGTGTCTTAATGCTTAAGACTCATTTGCACTTATGGAGTTCATCCCAATGGGTGCTACCATCAAGATCATACCTTATGGTTCACATGGAAGTCATTTAGGATGTAATGGTCATAAATCATAACTCAAAATCTGGTTCCCATATTCATCTAGATAGTTGACTCATCACATGACCAACTCATCACATAGATAATCGGGATGTATCTGTCAAGGATATAAGAACTCACAACTTCTTGTAATTCTTAATGTCCTTTATTAGTGTGGAGTATTCTTTATCTAAGAAGAAATTAGTTATTTGATAATCATCCTCTAACTCCTTAGAGTATGACTCCTTCTTGATTTAGACATCACCATGCCTTAATCACGAGTTCACTATGATACACTATCATAATCACTCATAAGGATCTCAAATATTCGGTCCAAGTATTTCATTCACTGATCTCATCAACAATTAACACTTTACCAAATCCATACTTTATCTATGATATTCTTGAACACTTCAAGATATTCATATTGGTATTTCTCTAAACACCATTTAAAGTATTAGCATTTTCTCCAATAGGTATGTAAATGCATCATATGTATTATACCTAATAGTATAATCATTCTCCCACTACCTTAGTGAAGATTGATTAATCATGTCCAAGAGATTCATGTCTCTTACTGGTTCTCTAACCAAAAGAGTCTAGACTTATCCATCATATGGAATTTAGAAATGAATTTCTCATGATTTATGATAATTTGATCATTCGAGTTATCAATAACTTTTAGGTATCATTTTATCTTATGCATACCAAGTACCAAAAGACAAGGCATTTCCATAAAGATCATATCTTTGAGATTGAAATTTCAACATCATTAATTGCTATCATTGTCATACAATATGCAAAAATAATGTGTTTCTATCCATTAGAAAATATGAAATAGCAGTTCACAACTCTATTACATGACTTCAAGGCTGAAAATAAACTAAAGTACTCCTATCTATTGTGGCAACACTTGCCCCATTTATTGAGTGCTTTACATTTTATATCTTGGTATCATATACCTCAAAAATGTTACAAGTTTATTTCATGAAACCTTCAGGTGGAGACGTCTGTCGCCTCCTTCTTCTTTAGTTCTTCTAGATAGAGTGGAAAATTCCTTTTCCAATGTCCTGGCTTTTGACAATGGTGACAATTGCCTCTCTTGTCACGCCTCCCTTGGCCTTGAGAGTTGAAGACGACTTGGGCTGCTGGCTAGCATCAGAACCTTTCTTAGCCTTGCCTTTGCCCTTGCGCTTGGACTTGCCTTTCTTGTCACTGGTCATCATCACAGACTTAGGTTTGTCCTTCTTCATCTGTGTCTCAGCTGTCCTCAACATGACCAAAAACTCTGTTAAGGGCTTGTCAAAGTTGTTCATGTTGTAGTTCATCACAAACTAACTGTAGGATTCTGGCAACGATTGTAGTATCACGTCAGTAGCCAACTCTTGGCTCAGGGGAAATCCCGGTCTCATCAGGTTCTCCACATACCCAATCATCTTGAGCATGTGAGGACCAACTGGATCTCCTTCTGTCATGACACACTTGAACAATTCCCTGGAGACATCATATCTCTCTTGTCGTGCTTGATCTTCATACATGTTCTTGAGATGTTGACTCATATCAATGACACCCATGTTCTCATATTGTCTTTGCAACTCATGGTTCATGGAGCACAACATTAAGTACTTTGCATCAATGGCATCATCAGAATGCTTCTTATAAGCATCCCTTTCTAGCTTTGGTGCAGTAGGAGCAGGTTCCTCTGGAATTGGAGTATCCAGGACATAGAGCTTTCTCTCTTGAGTGAGAACAATTCTCAATGTCCTAAACTAGTCATGGAAATTAGTCCCATTCAGTTTGTCCTTTTCAAGGACCGATCACAATGAAAAGTGATTATCGTTTGTTGTCATTTTTTCTACAAAAGGAAATATATACAGTTTAGTCCAAAACTCAATTTTGACTTATTTGATTGATTTGAAAGTTTGACGATATAATTAGGACTTTAATTAATTATCACTCCCACTATTTTTGTTTGAATTGATAGCCCTCACCATCAATTTGTAAGATTGCAGTGTACAATCTTCTAGTGGGTCAAGATCCATATTTCATCAAGTCATGAGTCAGCTTTGGCTGATCGCCCATAATCTTAACTATTTAGGTAGGCCATCATGCCAATTGCATCACATGCAACTCTTGATGAATGAACATGCGCAACACCTTGCCATGAACATTCCGTGCCTCTAGGCTTAGATGCTCTAAGAATCACCAATTAAGTCTAACCCAAAAGCCGACACGGTAAACATGTACCCTACTTTGGCAGAACCTACATGTTTACCCTTCACACTTCTACGAGATAGACGGCGCCCCATGCTTTGGTGTAACCTACGCTTGGTCGATCAAGTTTTTCATGTGTTCCGCTAATGGAAGGAATAAAAGACTTAATATTTAGATGAGGGATTTGATTTTATAGGTACATATACATATCCAATCACCACAATATATAGTACATATCATATACATGCTATATCCCACAGAAAACATGTGAAATGATAAAAGCAATGATTATGGCCATCCTCATATGATTCCTCAAGCCAAGAGGAATCACGGTCATCTAGGTCTACATCACATGCAACATGTCCATGATGAAGTGTTGTAGCCATCCGAGTTGATCAACTCATCACATCAATGACCTGCTCATCCTGACCAGTCGTCTGGGTGCCTCCAGCCGATCGGTTGGCTCCTCCAACCGGTCAGTTTGCCTGGTCGTCGTGCATCTCCTCATGGACGCCACCCTATCTTATGGATCGCCAACCGGTTGGTTCACGCCTTGAACCAATCGTCTCATTCATCGCCAGATGTCCTCTGTACTTTGACATAATAGGAAATAAAAGATCTATCCTATTTTACATTTGAAATTGGGAAACCCCGAGTTACATTCGGGGGGAGCAAAGGTAGGAAAGAAATCTCGAGTTATCTCAAGTTACATCAGGAATTGGAGATAGGGAATCGGTGCGCAGACCGAGATGCAAGCAACCACATATAACTAAGCACATACATAGGGTTTATAGGCCATAACCGCACTATACATCCACCACAAAACTCGTTTAAGGGCGACGCATATCGAGTGCATTCATATTACATATCATATATGTATATTGGGATTTGTGGATTTAGGATTGGACATGCATAAAGCCAAATTTATTCGCATCATATGCAATAAATAAAAGCGACAAACCAAAATCGATCATATCGATAATCCTAAAGTATAGAGAAGTGGGTGTGGCTCTAATACCACTGTTTGGGTTTTAGGGGAGGCAGAGAAGGCAGCGGAAACAAAAATTTTCTTCTCCCAAACCCATAACGAAGAAATCGCGTCAACATATATACAATAGGAAGGATGGTTTGTGGAGACATACCTTGTCCTGAGGCTTGCTCGGCGATGTTACCTCACAGCTTATGCGGTCTTCACCATCGGTCTTGGACGACGTCTGTGCAGCTCATGGTCTCACCAGAACTATCGGGATTGACAACTGTCCTCCGAGTGGCAGAAGTCTCCCGCCTCTGAAGTAGTCCACACGGACCACATGGAAATCCGATCTCCTTGTCTCACAAGGAATCGGAAGGAGTCGTACCCTCCTGTTGGCATACTAGTCACCAACACACTCTCATGCAACCAGTTACTTTTCCGTAGTTGTCTTTCCCTTGTTATGCCTCCCTTATCGGGTAGCACTTGCTCGGGCTCTCTCAGTTACAACAAACCAGAGAGAACGACAACTTTGTAGAGCAACTAGTATTCTGAGTTGTTGTTCCTGAGAAGCCCCCAATACCCCTATATATATAGGAGGGTCATGGGATAGGGTTCTCTACCCCGGGCAATGTCGGATTAAAGAAGGAGTAGAAGGGTTCGAGGTTTTCCACAAAACAACCAACTACGCCAGCCGAACCGATCGTTTCAAGTATGAAACGGTCGGTTGGGGACCTGAGCCGATCGGTTCACACCTAAACCGATCGTGGACCCCTGAGCCGATCAGTTCAAGCATGAGCCGATCGGTTTGTGGTCCTGGTCCAACTCAAATTGACTTTCATATTTGTTTCCGATTAATCAAATATTAATCCTTATCCAAATCAAATTTGTATAAGTGAAACTAATTGTATTTACAAAATAGTCTTCTGACTTTCCAAACGATCTTAGTTGGTCCATGAGTCGACCAGTTCAACAATTGAATCGATCGTTTCATGACACATGAACCGACCGTCTCACCAGTTGAGCCAATCGGTTCACCAACCTGAGCTGATCGGTTCATCCCATGAGCCGATCGGTTGGGGTAGCAGACTGTGCAAAATCAGTCAATTGTAGTTCCAATCAATCTGATACTCTAATCAATTGGTCCAACACCTTGAACACTATGATACTGAGCTATCAATTGATTGAGTGTTTCATTGAACTACTAAACTCCTTTAGTAATCAATCTAAACATCATTTGTGGATAAACTCCTCTTCTAGGTTAAATCCTATGTGTGTGACCCTGCAGGTCCATTTCACGTTGGCAGTGAAAGTCCATAACAATTATGACTTCACAAGCAAGGAGCGGTGCCTAGTCACACATCAGTGCTACCCAAGTGAAAAGGAAAGTTGGAGAACAACTTTCAATCCTACAATCCATGAATGGTGTTACAATGAATGTATAATTCCTTTTTCACTGATATCCCGAATGAACTCAAGGCATGGAACAATCATCCTTTCAATGTTCATTCACTTTCTTGACCTCAGGGTAGATTGGAGGAGATATGTATGACATCAATATCACATACTGATTCACACATGCGTGCACACCTATCTCAATCCTACTCATCAAGTGGCCATGGATATCAAACTCCCTCAGGAGGGACAAATCCCATATCTATCACTCACCCCTCAAAGGCCCCATGTGTCAAAGCCACCCAATCATCACCTTTATAACAACCCATGTTTCAGGACTACGTTTGATGATGTCAAAGTGTACCCAACGACATGTGTTGAGTGTAGTGATTTCAGGTAAAAGAATCACATTCCCCACCATCACTGTGAGAACTGACTGTGACTACCATGTCATGGTTCCATGTGTCAAACTCACGGTGGGTCTGTCTGGTACACTTGTTCTCTAACAAGTACCTATGTGTTTGGTTTGATATCTCCATATCATGACTAATGAGATTCTGTCATCAAGCAACACCACAATCTAGTCTTGTGTGTCATTGCTGTCTATCTACCTTCTACAATGACATCCAACTAGGGACATAACAAGAATGTACAAACTCTTAGCATCCATACGATCTCATCGTTCAGGTCGTTAACATGAAGGCATACGTCATTAAGTACTGTCATTCTCTAGACATTCAATATGTTCTATCATTATCTCATATGACTGAACCAGAAAGAATTGGAAGCTTGCCTTTGATGTTTATCAAATAAATCTTAATGTATCCCATCAATCATCCCATGATTGGCTCTCAGGGTCATTCTCTAGACATTCAATCTGTTTGATCATTATCTCTTTTTATTAATGTTATAAACATCTATCTTTAGATCTAATAAGTAAACACCATAAAACATTGTGCCACTACCATATAAGATCCCATCTTTTGATATAGAACATCAACCATTTTTATATGGAATTCAAATGCATCCTTGTCCATATAAAATATAGAAATGATGTTTCTATTTATAGAAGATACATAATACGAGTTCTATAACTCTATTAAAAGCCTAGTGGGTAGAGGTATACTATAGGTTCCAACTACGCTGGCCGCAACTCTTGTGCCATTAGCAACTCATAGTTCCACCTTGCCCTTTCCCAAAGGCCTACTTCCTTTCAGATCTTGCATATGAGAACATATGTGAGATCCACATCCAGTATCTAGTACCCATGACGAAGAAGTATATAAGGTTATCTCAATAACATATATACATGAAGTGGAGATCACCATCCCCATCTTCTTCTTCATGAATGCCTTCAAGTACAACAAATGAGTTCCTCTTGTACTTTTCTTTTTCCTTATCTTGAGTGTTGAAGATTTGGATTTGGGATTGACCTTAGAACTCTTCTCAGCCTTGTTTTAATCCTTTGACTCGGATCCAATGATCATCTTCACGGGCTTGTCCTTCTTCAATTTTTCTTCAGCATGATTCAACATGGAAAGCAAGTCTAACATGTGGTCAACCACATTATTCACATGATAACATGCAATAAAGCGGCTATAAGATTCTGACATTGACTTTAGAATCATGTTTGTGGCCAACTCTTGGGTCAAGGTGAATCCTAGTTCTTCAAGATGATACACGTGTCCAATCATATTGAGCACATGTTCTTCTACTATGATTCCCTTTGTCATCTTACTCTCAAGTAGCAGCTTTAGGACATTGTCCCTTTCTTGCCTTGTAAGACCAAGTCTCACTTTCTTAAGATGTGTTACCATCTCAAGAACACTCATGTCCTTGCATGCTCATGCAACTCATGGTTCATGTAGCTAAGCATAAGGTACTTTATATCTAAGGCATCATTGGCATGCTTCTAGTAAGCATCCACTTGTGCCCTAGGTGCATCAGGAGTAGGTATTTCTGACATTAGTTTATCAAGGGTGTAGAACTTGCACTCTTCATTGAGAACCCTTCTCAAATTCCAAAATCATTCATGGATATTTGTCCCATCCAGATTGTCCTTCTTATGGACCGATCACAATACATATTTGTTTATCATTTGATTCTACAAAAGAAAATTTTCATTTGTCAAAAACATTTGATTTGATTTGAAAATTTGACGATATTAATTAGGTATTTAATTAATATCACACCCATTGTTTTATTTCAAATTGATAGCCCCCACATATCAATTGGGAAAATTATAGGGTACAATATTCTAGAGAGCCATATCCAAGATAATTCAACTGTACCCGATCAACATCGCAAAACACAATCTATTACCAAGGTAGGAAACTTTTGCCAATTGCATCATATGCAATTCTGGATAGATGATATGTGCAATTCCTTGCCATACTCTTCAGCATGCTTCTGGGCTTAGACGCTCTAAGGATCACCCATTTAAGCTTGACCCAATAGCCAACATAATATAAATGCACCCTATGAAGGTAGAACTTACATATCTACCAACACACTTCCATGAGATAGATGACATGCCATATGAAGGCGTAACCTACGCTTAGTCGATCAAGTTTTTCACGTGGGTTGCTATTTAAAAGCATCTAAGAATTAGTATAATTTTTTGAGGGATTTTGTATTTATAAATACATATACTTTATCCAATCACCACATATATAGTACGTATCATATACATGCTAGAAAACATGAAATAAACAAAAGTGATGGTTATGGCTAGCCTAATGTAATTCCTTGGAACCACAAGAAATTACCATATCCTAGGTCTACATCACATGCAAAAAAATGTTGTTGACAAAGATCCATGCTTGCCAATTTGGGTTGATCGATTCAACCCTTGTACTGATCGACTCACCTCATGGTAGGTCATTTGGTCATCTCATCAGTGTCTAGTTCTTGTGTCCACCATATGGTTGCTCCTGCAACCAATCAGTTGGGTCCACCAGTCGGTCAGTTCAGTTCGTCCTTTTGGTCCTCCTTTGTCCTCTAGTCAATCAATTCGTCTTTAGTATGATTGGTTGGCATCATCTGAATGCCCTTCTTCTTCATCATAACAAGAAAGTAAACCATCCTAATTTTACATAATTATTGAGAAACCTCGAGTTCCATTTGAGGGGATCAAGGGTAGAAAAGAATTAACTTTACATTGGGAAGATAAGATAGAGGATCGATACACAGACTGAGATAAAAGGATTAACCAACCATATAACCATGCCCAGATAATAGGGGTTATTGTCCATAACCATGCTACACACCCAACATCAAAATTGCTTTTAGGGGGACGCGTATAAATTTTATAAATATATCATATGTCTTAGTTTGATATTATAGTGGTATTCTTTTAGACAAAAATTATTCACATCGTATGCAATGATAAAATTAAAAATATGATCATATCTATTATCATAAAATAGTAGATTGATGTGGATCTAATACCATTATAGGAAAATATGGCTACAAAGTAGCTAGCAGAAATAAAAAAATAAATTATCTACCGTATTCCCATAAACCAACAAATTGCATCAACAACTATAAGATGGGAAGGATGGTTTTGATGATATACCTCATCTCGAAGAAAGTCAAGTGACACCTCCTCGTCATTGTAGATACACAACTATTGACTTGTTTCTCTTAGACGGTGTCTATTTAGCTCTTGGTTTACACCACAGACAGCAGACTGGAACAATATCTGCAGCGGCTCTTGCAGTCTCACCACAGACTATGAGTTGATGTTGCCCTCCTAGCAGCATCTAAAGGACTCCTACCTCTAGAGTAGTCTACACAGACCACCCAGAACTCCTGTCATCCTAGTAGAACATATCAGAAGGAGTTGTCTCTCTCGTTAGCATACTAGTCACCAACTTGCTCTCCCACAACAATGATCCTCAGCTGTTCTCTCCCTCGCTATCCCTCCTTTTGATGGGTTGGATTTGCTTGAGCTCGTTATTGGTTACCACAACTAGAGAGGATAGCAATTGTCAGCGAAACTTATTCTCAATTGTTTGTGATTTGTTTTGGGAAGCCTCCAATACCCCTCTATTTATAGGTGGGGTTTGGGTCAGGGTTCCCAGTCTATGTAGGAGTGGAAGGGATCGAGAGGTCTTGAATTTTTGCAACTTGCAACCACAAAAATTGTCATCTGGAAACCCAGAAGGTCATCTGGAATGCGATACGGTCGTATCACACTGGGATATGGTCATTTCACAGTTTCCCAATCACATAAAAAATGAACAATTCCAATCCAATTAATGCACGACATGACGTGAACATTAATTCCTTGATGCAATCTAATTTCCCATGAACTAAGCAATCTCACACATGCAAGATGGTCATCTCACTCACCTAGATGGTCATCTAGTGACCCAAGTCGAGCCAGTCAGTTCATCACATTGAACAGGTTGGTTCACATCTCAGTTTCTGCAAAACTTAGCCAATTTTAGTTCCAATTAGTCTGATACACCAAACGACCGTTGGTGCGTCTCTGCTAGTGGTGCTTTTACACCCCACGAGGTCGGAGCGCACAGTGGATGGGGGTTTGCTTTCAAAATTTATAAACCTAAACTAGCTACCTACGTCTACCAAAACACTACACCCGCAAGCGCACAGGGTCATGTCGTAGTATAGGAAGGTGGCAAGTATAGGGTCGATCCACAGGGAAAAGAGGGGGCGCTAGAGCTAGGTTAGTTTATCTAGGTTCCTACTGCGGAGACTAGGGTTAAGGGTTTAAAGGTTGATTTGATTGTTAACTAAGGATGAACAAGAAAGCAGTTAAAGGCAAGAATGAAATCTATGTTAACCCTAGACTAGATTAAGGCTAAGCAAGCAAGAAAGGATTGATCTAGGTAGGAAAAGGCAATTTACACTAAGGCAAGCAATAGAGAAGCAAAAGATCAATTAAAGAACTAAACTAGCAGAAACAAGGCAAGAGCACGGCAAGAAGCTAACTAAGCAAGAAAATAACTAACTACGCTAAGCAAGCACAAAACTAGGGTTTTAAGTAGTAAAGAGATGTGTGGGTTGTTTAGGGGTATGAACTTATCACTTAAGTTGGGGGTGACATGTGAACATTATGATTCCATTTAGATTATCCAAACCAAACAACAAGTTAGAGTCTAATGAATTGACCTAAGCTACTAATTGTCCATGGATATGCTAGGTTGTGCATAGGGGAACTAGTCCCTAACACCCCTACTACCCTTACGAGGCTCAATTGGGTTAGGGATTAGGTTCAATTCAATTAGAGTCTAATCAAGTCTAGGTTTCTAGATTAGGCATTCCTAGGGCAATTAGGGGCCGAGGGTAGTAATGAGGAGGTGAAATTAAGGTTTTTGGACCCCAATTCCCCCACATTCTAGCCTTAAGAAGTCTCCATGCTAATTGCACTAGAATTATCTAATCTAGCTACTTAGATCTCTCACTTAGGTTTAGGGATATTGATTAAGATGTAGGAAGATGGGAGGCAACCTAGGGATCCAAGAATTGGACCTAGGGGCAAATCCCAAAATTCACACATATAAGCAATTTGCCTAAATTCCTAGGTGATTTCACACACAAACCAACAAGTAATCCATGGAGAAAGAGATGAAAATAGAATATAATCATTAACAAACGAAATTACAAAGTTTACATGTCATTTTCCCCCAACATGGTATCAAAGTAACATATTTTCCCCCAAACAGCCCACCCAACCGTCTCAACACTTGATACAATCATCTGGCATTCCAGACGGTCGTCTCACTCAGTGAGCCTATCGTCTGGAAATGTATCCAGCTGATTTTCTATGTGAATTGAATACCTAAACGCTTTATAATCAGTTCAATCATCATTTAAGATTAAACTCCTCTTCTCATTCGAGACCTATGTGTGTGACCATATAGGTCCCATATTACGTTGGCAATGAATGTTCTTAACAACTTATGACCTCACAAGCAATGAGCGGTGACTAGTGACACATCATTGCTACCCAACTAAATGGAAAGTTGGGAGCAACTTTAACCTACAGTCTGTGCTTGGTGTTACAATGTTCATATAATTCCTTTGTCTCTGATATCTAGATTGAACTCAAGGCATGAAGTAATCACCCACTTCAACATTCAATCTTATTTCTTGAACCAAAGAAGACTGTCTAAGATATATGTGAGCTCAACATCATATATTGACTCACATATGCATGGACATACATTTCTCGGTCTCGCTAATCAAGAGGCCTTGGATATCATACCCCCTTAGGAGGGACAAATCTCATCTCTATCACTCATAGTCAGTCCCCATGTGTCACGGTCACCCAATCATCACTTTTATAACAAACCATGTTTCAGGATTGCATTGGATGACGTCAAAGAATATCGAACGACATGTGATGAGTGTAGTGATTTCAGGTCTAAGAACCACAAACACCACATCACTATGAGAGCTGACTATGACTACCTTGATAATGGTTTCCAAGTGTTAGTCTCAAGGTGGGTCTATCTAATTCATTGTTTTCTAACATGTATCTATGTGCTTGGTTTGATATAACCTTATCATGACTAATGAGATTCTATTATCAACCAACTCACACTCTGATCTTATGTGTCATTGTTGTCTATCAAACTTCCACAATAACAACTGATAAGAGACATAATGAGAATATATATATGTACTCTTAATGTCTATATGATGTCATTTCTCCAACTCACATACATGAAGACATACATCATTGAGTAATATTATTCTATAGATATGTATAATGTTGCATCATTTTCTCCTAATTGAATTAAATAGAATAAATTGAAAGCTTCCTTTTATTTATTAATCAAATCAATTACAAATTATGCCATTACAATCATCACATGATTGGCTCTCTGGATATACATACCAACATGTTGATCCTTCCTTCTCTTTATTTTCCCTTGCTTATAACTCCCTGATTCATAAAATCAAGGTTTTCCTTGACCTTCTTCCTTCATCTTCTACCTCCACCTGGATTCTTTTCAGTTCGTCTACCTACTGTTAGACCGCTCAAAGTTGGTTTTTGAGGTCCTGTAGTTAAATATGATCTTAGTAGAATGAGATCCGAAGTATATCAATTCGATGTATGAGATAAGTAAGCTAAAACATATGTTGGAGAGTGGAAATATCACATACAAAACTCGGATTTTATAGAGATCAAATCAAAAATCATAAAATACATGTACTCTTATATGTGGTGGTCGTTTTATTTGATGTATTAAACAAAGATTTGGGATTTTAGTTGATTTACTATTTTCTTAAACATAATTGTGATGACTTATAGATTCTTTTGGCTTTAAAATGATCTGTTATAAGACTGTGGTATATCATGATAGTAGAACTAGAGGCGCCAAATACCTGGGTTTGCCCTAATTTGTACAACATTAAATCATATTATTAATGTGTGATCTAGTCAATAATTATTTACAATTATATATCCATGAAGTTTATGGTATAGCTAATTCTAGTTTTAGTAATATGCTCAGTTTATTAGTTCAAGAAAAACACTTTATTGATGCCAAAAATTTAGTTTAAGTTCAATGTTCGGAAAGAAAAATAGAAGCCTAAAGTACATTGTTAAGCTTAGAACAATACAACAATATGACTATAAGTGAAAATAATTTATAACTAGACATTAGATTCCCTAAACACCATAAAACTCATCACAGAGGTCTACTTTGTGAAGGAGGAAATGTGCCTATTGACTGGCATAGTCCAAGATGAGGTAGTTAGAGCGTACTGGAGAAGTAAAAGGGACTAAGCCTAGCTAGAACAATTTTCTTAAAATAGTGAGGTTCCCAACATTAATCATAGATTCTGGTGGCACCCAAAATCAGCTCATTTAGTTGAGATATTGCTCAGGGCATCAACATTGGGGAACCCCTGATACATATACTTAAGCTAAGTGGTTTGACTCTTTGCCTGAGTACCTAGGTTTAATGGAGGACATTGTATATCCAACCACTCCCATAGCCACCGTGGCCAGATGTGGCAAGCAACATTACATACCGGGCAACTATCTTAGTAGACTTAGAATCTTGGGTCTACTCTAAGTGTTGTACGGTGAGATCATAGCTTTCTTCAATACATCCCCATGTTGTGGTACACTTCATGTGGGTCAACGCATAAAAATGGACTAAAAGATTAGAGAATGTTGATTTATTTACTACATTAACTATTAGATCAACTGCCTTGTTGGATGATTTATAGTTTTAGAATGTCACATCAATATTAATTTGTGTTTGGTTCTACTATTAGTACACATTCAAAATATCATGGTTTGGTGTTGATTTTTTATGCATTGAGCCATTACCTCATAAACCGACTGAAACATTTTTTAGGCAAGACCACTACAGGAGGAGTCCTGCACTGAGTCAATAGCTCATCAACTGACTAAAACATTTTTAGGAAAGACTCCAACACAGGAGAAGTAAAAGCTAGCTATCATTAGGAGTAGATTAGTAGAGTTCTAGACAAGAATAGTTAGCTTAGTTAGATGGTCACTTATCCTTCCTCGGGTCCTATGAATGTGAGAGTTAGAATTGAGGGAAATTTTGTAAATATGATGTAATTGATGTAAATTAAGCAAGAGCTAGTTTCTTTCTGTTGGATATGATGTAAGAGTTTAACTATGCTGTGAACTTATGATGTTTATGCATAAATCATATGTTATTTTGTAAGTTAACATGATGCTTGTTAGTTTTATGTAGTTAAATAAAGAAATATTTTTGTATATTTTTTTAGTTAGTGATCAAAGTAAATAGTTAGTATAATCCCTTTTCGGCAGGGCTAAACTTGAATTTGTGGATTTGGTTCGCTTCAAATCTTGATATCAAAACTTAGGTTGAGCTTAGGTTTCATATAGAGGTGGTAACATACCAATAGGATTATGATTCTTTCCTCTTTGGAATATGATTCTTTAATGGATATGTTTCCATTACGGATATGTAGATGGCATGAAGAGGATGTGGACAAGGTGAGTAACAAGCGAAGAGATATTGTAGCCTTGATCCTTAGACAATGGCTCAAGGTAGAGATGAGGCAATGAAGATGTATTATATCTTTCTAGAAACAAAGGAGAAATGTAAGATAAACATGGGGGCTTCATTTTCTTGTAAGCATCTGATGAGATCCTATGAGATGGTGTAGAAAATCGATGGGACTAATTTTTTTGTGACAATAGACCTATTCGTGGTAGATGTGTAGTTTTGACAATTGGAAAAGGTTTTCCATTTAATGGAGTTACCAGAGGATAAGTAGATCAATCCTATTGTCTATTTGCTCAAAGGATATGTTGAGTTGTTGTGGCATGGAGTGGAAGATAAGAGGAGGAATATAGTGATGACATGGATGGACTTTGTAGATGAGTTTTACCTTATGTTTTTTTCTCCTACTTTCTTAAGAGACAACATTAAATAATTAGAGAATATTAGACATGAAATCATGTCAATTGGTGATTACGAGGCATATTTGACAAGGTTATCTATTTTTTGTCCTCAACTTGTACCATATGATCTAGAGAAGTGTATGATTTTCTAAGGAGGTTTAAGATATGAGATTTACCATACCATATCATCTATTAGGAGAAGAGAGAGAGATACAAAATTTTGGAGAATTTGTGGAAGAACCAAGAGGTATCGAAAAAATAGTTAATGCTGATAAGCACTCCAAGAGCAAGAAAATATTTGGAGATTTTACTAGAGGAGGACAAAGTAGTGGTGGATACAGATGAGGTGGTGGATAACATTCCAAGATAGGATGAGGTCTTGCTTGTTTTGGAAGGCAAGGATATAGTTCAAATGATGTGGTATCTTCTCATAGTAGGGGAATATCTAGCCCTAGAAGATGGAATATGCCACCTAGGTGGGAACCTCCGTGGATCATTAATATTTGTGACAATACTAAAGAGACATGATAAATCTGTGTGTGACACTTGTGATAGGGAACACTCTTAATTATTACTAGGGAACTGAATTTCAAGGATACCACTACTATGGACAGATGAGACATTTAAGGGAGATTGTCCTAAGCTCCAGATCACACCATCATAGAGTTGATAGTCTCAATTTTAAACTACATATAGACATGCTCCAACTAAATGAGCAATTTCTTCGATGGCTTCAAGCTCTAGAGAGGGGTCACCTAGTAGCAGTAGTGAACAATGAGGACATCATGAGGGCTATTGGATGTTTCTTTTCAATAACTTCATCTAAAGGGGTAATATAACTCAAACTTGTTACACATGAGATGCTTCTCTTTAACAATATTTCAACTACAATTTTGATAGATCCTGGTGCAACACTATTTTATACATAGATGTTTAGTTAGTGGATTGAATCTCTTGACTCAAGATTTATCTTATGAATTTTTGTTAAGAGTACCATTAGGTGAACTAACAATTTTGAAATAAGTACGTCTCATGCATTTCGAGTTTCAACGGGTATACCGTAGTGGTTAATCTCATACCCTTAGACATTAATTCTTTTCAAACAATTTTGGGTATGATTATGTTGAGACATACCATGTTCGATTAGATTGATGGAAGAAAGAAGCTTTCTTTCAGGAAGAAAAATTTTCTTGTATCTTTACTAGAGATGGGAAAGTCACATCCTCATGCATATTATCAACTTTTGTAGATGATAAGATTCTAAGGAAAGTGTGTGAAATTTTTTTTTTTGCAAATGTGGTAGATACAAGTAGAGAAAACAATAATTAACATACAGGATGTTCCAGTAGTATGCAAATGACTTATAATATATTGATCACATTGAAGATGGCCTATTGTTAAATCCTAGTAATAATTTTTTGAGATAACAATATGAAATGGACATAAAATACCTTCTGGCCTACCACATTGAGTAGCCAATCATTTGTTGGTAAGGTATGCCCGTAGAGCCAATCATTTGATGATCCATGTGGCATAATTACTTAAAAGGATTTGATTAATAATAATAACATATATAAAGGCAAGCTTCCAACTCATCTATTTTACTCATTTATGAGATAATGATGATACAGAGTGAATGTCTATAGAATTATATTACTCAATGACATATGTTGTCAAGTTACTATCCTTGTAGGTGAGATCATACATGTGTTAAGGGTACATATACACATTCTCATTATGTCCCTAATCGGTTGTTATTGTAGAAGGTTGATTGTAACGACCCCACCTCCCGGTAACCCCCAATTAAGGGAGACTGAAAGATCGGTGCCGTTATCCAATAAATAGGATCAAAGCTTCGACAAATAATCAATAATAATTATGAAATTCTACTAACTAAAATGAAATTTGGGTATAAAATTAAATCTTTACCTACCTTTGAAAAACTTTTGAAATCTATCTACCCAGAGCTTGAATCTACTTTATCTAATCCTCCTTGCACTTTATGTTTTGATTTCACAATGTGTCACTTTACCATTTGTTCCTTTCAGGGTTGTACCTAAAACACCGGCAAACAAAACGTCAGTTAGTATATCAAAATATAATGGTATGTAGGGACAACCAAAAGTTTTCACATAAGGATAACAATCTAATTATCACAATCAAGTTAATTAACAAGCTAATTTACACTTTTCAGTATGACATTCTCCGCTGCTTTTTCCCTAACCCTGGAATACCCACCTTAGGGTTTCCTTTGGAAATGACTTAAGGCAACATTCTCAATCATGAGCTTGGTGCCTGGGGGTCACCACTCATGGTGCCCACTAGTCATGCAATATCATAGGCCACCTTCTCATTCCCGAGCTTGGTGCCTGGGGTCACCATTCAAGGTGTCCATTGGTCTACCCATCTGGGCCTGACCTTTGGCATCATCCATTAGGGTGGCATGTAAGTGCGAGAATCCATACTTCAATTATTAATGTGATAATCATAGTGACTTTATAGTTTGCAAGTATGAACATCCAAACTGATAATTTGCATCAATGCGATTAACCATCCGGAAAATCCTCGGGAAACTAAGGCGGTTATTCATAAGTAACCACATACCTGATTTGCAGATTCAACAAGCTATTAATAATTCCAAGCAAGCAAGTAATCCAAGAAGCAGTTCAACAATCATAGAATTATTGAAATTACATTCAAATATTTTTTATCAAAATCTATCCAAACCATCTTTCTACTTATGGTTTCTATTCCTTTTTAGGGTTTCTTCCTCTTTTTAGGGTCGACTTTGCAATTAGGGTTTTACTTCCCTTTACTCTTTTTAAACCGTAATTTTCTCATCTATCCTTCACAAAAGTTATAAAGGTTACATTTTACAAACACAATAACCTTAATTCCATATTAATGCACAATTAACCATCAATTAAGTCCATTAAGCCTCTTTTACATTAAAGCTACCATCTTTATCCTTCTTAATCTATGACAAAGTCATTATGCTCATTTATCATCAATTTGTAGTTCATTATGCTCTAATACACATATGAACGTTATTTATCATTAATTCTACCTTTTATCCACTAGGAGACCCTAATTTCCACAATAAGGGGTATTTAACCACAATTAGGAACTTTAATGCTCAAAATAGCTTAGAATCATCACATCTTAGCTTTATTCACAATTCTGAATAATTAAAGTCATTAAGAGTCGCGTTTACCAATATCAGGGTTTCAAGGCCCATTAAAGCCTATTTATGCACATGGAACCCTAAGTTAATTCATTTACATGTAAAGCTCATATTTTTAGATCTTATTGTGTCCAATTATAATCAACAGGTTAACAATACTCGAATTAACCTATTTGCACTTAAAACTATCCATCATCATTAATTTGGGTTGCTAATCAAAATTAATACCCTTTTTCATCAAAATATTATACTTTTGCAAGTAGGAACCAAATCAGGTTCTCAAATTATTTTTAACGCGTTCCTCATATTTTTCTGATCAACTTTCATGTATAACTTATTTTCATCAGGGCTACCAATCTTTAGTTGTGATTTATACAAGATAAATACTTTTAAGCCAATAAGAAAGTGACACATCGACCAAGTGAGCTTACTTTATTTTCCACGCAGCTCGGCTGATTACTCTTCTACCCTTGATCCCTTCTCACGGCTTCCGATGGTAGGGGAGTCTTTTCTCCCTTGCTTGTCTTCCACCTCCCGCCAGCGCTAACTCACGGGAGAAGCACCCAAGATGCAGATCGTAGCTTCGGACCTCTCTGATCTCGTTCGTGGTCTCGATTCCATCTATGGTTTTCGGAGTCATTGGGGTGCAGCAGTTCTTCTCCAGTAAGAAGCTTGGCCGGTCTGGGGTACAGAGTGGGCAATTCCCCACAATTCGTTGTTCCCATCTACTCGCCTTATCAGCACGGACACAGAGAGGTAATATGGGCTATGCACATGGCATGTAGCCCCCTATTTATATAGGGCAAGCCAATGAAGATATCCAACTGAATTTGGGCATATCGCTTGGCGTCCACAAATCCTACCAAAACCTAGGTCTCCTAGGTTCGGATTCTCCTCCAGAATCTAATGGACTACTTTCTATAATGTTTCGTCCACTATCTTGCAAGACTTTGGTTTTGGAAAACCCACCCTCTCAACCTCCTGTTTCCTTATCCGACTGAGGAAGGTGATGATACAACCTCTATTGGATCCGAATCCAATGGCTGTGATGTCACGCATTATAGATCAAAAAGGAAAATAAAATTGTGACAAAATACTTTCCTCTACACTTTATGAATTTTGCAAAATCCATATCTCCCAAACCGAGTGTCCAAATAATCCCAAAATTTGAGGGAAACTTAATAAAGACTTAATCTACCTCTGTTCCAAATTTGGGCTCATTATCTAAAATAAAACATGCAATTTTTGTAGGTGCAATATATTACTCAATTATGAATATTTCTCACCTATTTTCTCTTTCCTTTGCTATAAAATTATTATTCTGAGTTCCTTGAACCTCAAGGAACCTTAATGGCTCGAAATCCCCTCTTGGGAATATTTCCTTAGCCTCTTTCCTTATCTTTCATCCTTTTTCTTATTATCTTATTTTTTTCTTATTAAAATATCTCTTTTTGAGGATTTCTCTTTTATTTTCCTCATTGGTATTCCTTTTAATATTAGGAATTCTTTGGATACGAAAATCCATCAAGGATATCTCAATTACACCTCTTTCCACTTATTTTCCACATTTTATCATTATTTTCAATTTCTTTCTTATTAAAGAAATACTTAATTGTTCTTTTCTTTTCTTTTCTTATTGCACTCTCTATGTAACTTTGGACTCCTTGGAACCCAAGGAACCTAAGAGACACGGAATCCCTCTTTGGATTTGCCTTCTAGAGGTTTCCACATTATTCTTTTCTCAAATATTCAATTATTCATTGAATTTTCTTGTTATTTGGGCCCAATAGCCAATAAAGCCCACATTACAATCATCAAGGCTATTGTAAACGAAATCCATTTATTCCAAACAAATTATATCATTATTTGTTCAAATATCCTTAATATGAGAAATTACATTTCTCACCAAATGAACCCAAAATTTGGGGTTGTAACATCCTTCCCCTCTTATAGGAATTTTGCCCTCAAAATTCCATCAAGCAAGCAAACAAAAAGGATAAGAATTTATTATGTCCATCATGGCTCCCATGTGGCTTCACCCTTTCCATGGTGCTTCACAAGAACCTTCATCATCTCATATTCTTTCATCTGAGTTCTTTCTTACCTTGGTATATCGTACCCTCATAGGTGACTCAGGACATTTCAGCCTCTCAAAAACTGAATAGGTTCAAGGCTCAACACATGGCTTGGGTACCTCACATAGTGCTCTAGATCGGACTCATGGAACACATTACACATCATGTTATCCTGAGGGGCAAGGCTAAACACACCCATCTCCACCAATCTATCTCAAATGGACCCATATATCGGGGACTCAACTTTCTCAGCTGTAGCCTAGAGGGGTCGGATTTTCACATTACATACTTTCCTACAGTGAACTCCATGTCAGTCTGCTTTGCATCAGCTCACAACTCATGTCATCTCTGGGCTCTCTCTCTCTCATCCATTTCACGATCAAAGCGACTTCATCTGCACACACTGTGGTTCTTTTCTGACCTTCGTGAGGCCTCCTTCACCAACATCATCATAATGAAGTGGTGACCGATACAACCTCCTTATAGAACTTCTTGCATCCCGATAAAGGCTATGGTGGTTAACATCACATCTTAAGAACTGTCTCTTTGTATCACCTTGAACAAGCACACTTGCTCTCATCATACCCTCTTGTCTGGATCATACTAACCATTAGTTACGGGTGATAAACTATACTATCATCGATTTCTTCATGTAACTACTTCCACCTCATGGAAGTGAACCCTTCCTTCCTACAAGTAGTTCAACCGAATCCGTCCCTTGACAACATTCTTTCTTCCTTATGTTTTCTAGGTAAGGTGATCTACCATAACTCGTATTGCACCTTGACCTTCTTGGTCTAGGGAAGACTTACCACCATATCTGTAGTGATGAATTCCCATTCCCTCTTAGGGATTCTTTAACCTCTAAGTCAAAGAACTGGGTTACCGGTGTTCGTCATTCACCTCTTGACGTACATGGCGACGAGCCACATGCATCTTTGTACACTTTTCATCTTAGGCAAAAAAAAATACTATTGTAACTTATTATCTTAGTAGTATCACGGTGTATGATGAACTTAAATCATGATCTCCTGGATGTCATGATTCCTCAAGCTTGATACCTCAGAAACCCTAAACCACTCTCATCAGGGTTTCACCACTTTCCTTTCCAAAGAAGTACATATGAGGTTCTATAATTATCCTTTCATCATATCACGGACTAGGCTGGCTAACCAAACAATCATCTACTTGATTAAACGCTATTGATACATTTGGGTGTTAGCCAAACTTATCTCTTTTTTTCTCAATTTAAGGTTAGCCTAGCAACCTCAACTTCTTCTAGCTTCTAGCTAAACTAGACAACTATATCTCAACCAGAGCATTCATTACCACTTCTTATCCTTAGGTGTTAGGTAATATTGAAGACATACACCTCCATGTATTCTACCTATCATCTCATCTCAAACTCTAAGTTTGTCTTCATCAAGAAACTCTGAGCTTATCTTCCTGGTGATCAAACTCAACCTTGTTTAACTTGCAAATTCCACATAGCTCATGGTAAAACATCCTCACAAGATGATTTCTTTAATACTCTTAGTGTTTGTAAATCATCCATGTATCATTCGCTCCACAAGAGTATGTTATCATCTCTATCCTCATACCTTATAGCAATGTTCCAACTCACATCATCTCTTTCCTCAACACTGGATTACGATCATACCTTCCCATGTCATCCACTTAGCTAGGAGGGGTTCATCCAACATGCCTTAAACTTAAGGGGTTTCCTTTACCTCTACACATAAGGAGTACCATGCTTGAAACTATAGAGACTCAAATATCATCATGAGCATCAGGTACACTACTTCCCCTCTTAGGTCTAGGAACCCTAGGTTCACTTTTAGGTGTACAACTGCATGCTAAATCTCTTAACCACAAGTCAAGCATGTTCAAGGTATGTCATGTACTTCCCTGATCCTTTTATATAAGCAACACCTCAAAGTCGAGTCCTCTTCTAGGACAAACAACTAGGTATAAAGCCTCACAACTTGCTACTTAAACCTCCTCAGGGTCTAATGCACTCTTTGTCTCATCTCAGCAGATAACCACTTATACCATAGGCACATAGGTACCAAAAGCCTTATCTTCTCTCTAAGGTTTGGTTCCTCTAAAGGTAACCAAGATATCATCAGCCTCCACGGGTCAAGCATAAGGCAACCACTATCATCCACTTAGGTCGCATCGTCCTCAACTCCCCACTGTTCCTCATATCTCGAGGTTTTAGGCTTCCAACCTTCTTGCTGGGGTCCTGCTTTCTCTCTCTAGAGCTAACTCCACATCCAACCATACTACTAGAGGTCCTCTTTCCATGAAGGATCAAGCTCACAGGCACACCTCTACATGGGTAAAGCCTATGCTCAAACTTATGTTTGCTTATGATTATCCATAGCCCCTTATGCTTATCTCATAAGCCATCCATCTTGTCCTTCTGGCCTTGCACTAGTACAGAAAGGGTCTGTAGCGTCGGTTTTTTAAAGCCTGCAGCGTCACTTTTTGACCGACGCCTAGGTGGTCGTCGCTACAGAATTTGGTCTATAGCGTCGGATTATTTAACCAAATAAAACCGACCTTACAGAGTAAACACCGACGGAAAAGGTTGTAAAAATTCTGACCTAGGCGAGAAAAAAGGAGCCTGTAAGGTCGGTTATTTCATAAAACCGACCCTATAAACGTTCTCGGTCGAGAAAATTGTCGACCAAGAATGTTTACAGGGTCAGTTTTTATGAAATAACGGACCCTAAAGATTGAATAACATTTCAGTGGTAACTCTCGGTCGAGAAAATTGTCGACTGAGAACGTTTACAGAGTCAGTTTTTATGAAATAACCGACCCTAAAAATTGAATAACATTTCAGTGGTAACTCTCGGTCGAGAAAATTGTCGACCGAAAGTATTTCGGTCTTGATCGAGAACCCTCTATAAGGTCAGTTTTTTGAAAATAACCGACCCTAAAGATTGAATAAAACATTTCAGTGTAACATTCGGTCGATAAGTTTGTCGACCGATAGATATTCGGTCGAGAATGTTGTCGACCGAGTCCTACACTGAAATGTTTTAATCAATCTATGGGGTCGGTTATTTCAAAAAATTGACCTTATAGAGGACATTATAGACTCGGTTTTTACAAAACCCGACACTAGAAGTTCTATTTCGGTCGAAAATTGTTCGACCGAAGAGTGTACAATCTCTAGGGTCGGTTATTTAAAAAACTGACGCTAGAAGTTACGATTTTTTTAAAATTTTTTTTGCAGAAATTGATATAGAACAGAATAACAAGAAGATTCATATATTATGGGAGAGGGGAGCATTGATGCTCAACCGTCACCATTCAAAACCACACATTCATAAAAAAATGATAATCAATATCATAATTTACAAAATGATAGAGTGCAAGTCTGAGATGACATATTACAAAAGTAAAAATATGAAAGAGTACGTACTCAAACCACATACATAAATGGAGCCAACATATTTAATCCAATACTATTTCAACTTCACTTATGAAACACTCTGACCACTCTTCTCAGAATTCATTCAAGTCCACATGTGTGTAAGGCTGAGTTGTAAAGATCTGTAATAGAAAATGCACATGTTAATATTTTATAAAAATGACTACAATCACTTGTAAATTTATGATGTTATTCTTTATTACCTGACTTATAGTCTGAATGTCATGTGATGCTTGTTTGACAATAGCTTGCATGTATCTCATTACATAGTAGCCACAAGCCCAGTCATTATTTTGCATAGGACACTACAAATAATAAATTATACTTAATGTTAGTAAACTACTATAAACAACAATTGAGATAAGAGTATAAGAGTTGACATATTACAGTTGAAAATTAATACATAAAGAGTAAGCAGTTGTCAAAGTAGCTACCTTGACATTTTTCAAAGTCAATGTCTTTAAATTTGTGGGTATTTGTCCTCCATCTTCACAAAAAGCCTTTATACCCCTATCAATTAAACGATAGTTGGTAAAATAGAAATTCTAAATAAAAATATCATGTTGAAGCAATTGATTAAATTTATGCTTACTCCAAAGCTGACAATTTCAGTTTGTGACTCCTTGTTGTTTTACCCATTGGGTCAAGATAATAAAGAGTCATCAATTTTGGGACAATCACCAGTAATTCCCAATGTCTAACTCTGAGTAAGAGTAAAACAAACATTAAAATAAATAGTTTCATTCATTATTAAAATTATATTGAATAATAATACTTACTGGATGTTAAAAGGAATTAGGATAATTTCCTTCCCCTCACTAGCAAAATATTTGAATGCATCAGAGAAGTACTTATTCACATCCTCAATATTTGTCTCCACCTGACTAGTGACCGAAGGAACTAAGAATGCAATATTCTTTATATCAAAGTTGGTGACCTCGGTATATAAATGGCTGTTAAACATTTGTAATTATTTTCATATGTAGAAATAAGCTAAAATGTGTATTGGAATTTTCTATATATTATTGATATATCCTTACCTTATCCATACTTCTACTATCGAAGTGTTCAGCCAATCATACCGGAACAACTCTATAATATCATCAAGAAAAATAAAATTCTCAAAGTCCCTCCCAACTGCATCTTCTATTAACTTGACCATCATATTTGATCCCGATTTTTGGTTGGCTAAGTATCGACACAAACATTTAGATTTGCTTCCCAATTCGTCGAATGTAGTTTCGGGAATGAAAGATGGCTTGGGCATAGGAGGACGACTAGCAGAAGTTTTACTTTTCGGTTTACGAACCTGTTAATTAAATTACATACTTATATTACATGAGTTCATATATGCAGTCAAATATGAAAAATATGATAGAAATAAGGTATACCTTGTCATTGATAACCAAGTGTCTAGGCAAACCCACCATAGCACCCTCAGCTTCTTCAACTGTACTATATTCAACATTAGGTATGGGTAGTGGTTTGTCCCCCATTCCGTCATACACAAGATGGATGGACACACGACAGATGTCATCAGTAATTTGTTGGCAATGCAATGTACCACCAAGGTTGTACACTTTGCCCGCTGCCACAACATTATATTCTGGAACCTCCAATGCAAGTTTACAGTTCATACCAACCTAGATTGAAATAATATAAGTTATATAAGAAACAGTAGAACAGATACATGTTAAAACTATATATATTATCATATATTTATCATACTAATAACACAACATAATAGAACAAAAACTTACTGCAGATTGTTGTGGTGGTTCATCGGGAGTGCTCCCATGACCTTCTATAACTGTAGCATGGGCTTGTACCTCATCACTTGAGAGACGTGCAGTATGAATAGGTTGAGAAGGTTGAGTAGGCTGATATGAAGACATTATTTCTTTTACTTTCTACGCTACTAATGCTTCAACATCCTCTTGTGTAAGACCTCCTGCACGACCTCTTTTAGATTGTGAAGGGCCAAAATAAGACTTGAATCCTATGCCAGCTCCTAATCCCCTAACACGACCAGGATGCTCCTTTGTACCAAGAGCAACTGCTAGTTCATCCATGTAGCCAGTTGGGATGAACTTTCCTTCCTTCCTTTGCTCATGGAGATCAATCTATTCATAGTTAATAAAAATATTAAATCACAATATCAATTAGATATAAATAAATCTAAGTTTGTGGAAGTTACACTTTACTTAGTTGGGATAAACCTACCATCTTTTGTGCCACCTCCTTAGTTGCAGGGTTGACAATTTCACCGGCTCGATTCTTTCTAGCATCAATCCATGTCATGTGTCGGGGTGGTCGCTCAAATTGAGTTCTACTAGATTCTTCTCCGGAAGATGATTGCTTCTCTTGTAGTTGGCGGAGGAAGGCATAACCACCGGGCCCCAAGTGATGGTCATGCACATTTTTAGCCTGTCTTTCCTTTTGAGCCTGGTGAATAGCCTGGTCATTTAAAATGAGGTATTGCAATTTAGACTTGGCAAACATGTATAAAAAGATTCACCTCCTTAATTGTATAAAATATTCATATAATACATCACAATCTTTATTACCTGAAACTCTTCTGATCTCCTAGCTGAACAAATCTTTCCCACACCTCAGGATCAATAAAAATATATACATCTGTAGCTTTCTTCTTTTGTTTAGGATTATTTATAAATTCCCTTACAAGATATGTCTTAAAACCCCTCCATTGTACACCACAATGTTGTAGCACTCTTTTCTTGTGATCTTTTTCATTTCGATGAAAAACACCCTATACATACAAAAGAAGCAATTAATAATGTTGTTTTGAAAAGGAATTAATTCCAAGAAAACTAAATTAGAATCAATAGATAAAAAACATATTAAAATGATATCACTTCCACTCACAGATATATCTTTCCATATGAGGTCTTTTTTGGCATTAGGAACATCATGCCAATTTTCTATATCTATTGGCACCTTACTGCGTGCGGTCTCCCCTACATAATGCTTGAAAGCACTAGCATGTTCCCCAACAGGTGCTCCTGTCATATCAAACTAGACTGACAATTTATCCCCTTTAGCCCTGAGCTCCTGCAGCCTACACATCAATGTAGGACCTCTACTGTTCTTAGCATCACCACTACCATCCTCATGGTGCTCATGCTCAGAATGTTCATCTTCATGGTGCTCATGCTCAAAATGTTCATCTTCACTCGCCATTTTAGAACCTGCAAGTATACATGATAAAAAAAATAAGTGATAATAAAAGCACAAGTGATAAGGTATAAATGATAATAAAATAAATAATTCAAAGAATACATGCCTTTAGTATTGGTTGAGTTGTTAGTCAAGGAAAATTCCTTCAGCATGGTCTTGACGTTTATAATATTCATCAGTGTTATATTCAACATTTACACTTGGTAAACCAACTGAGAATGGACTAGAATCATCATACTTTTCGTAGTATTCTTCTTCATTTATAGGATCTACAGTAAATTGTCTTTTTCCATTAAGAACGACAGACCAATTTTTATTTGTCGAGTCATCAATATAGAATACTTGTTTTGCTTGGTTTGCCATGATGAATGGCTCATCTTTGAAACCAATCTTTTCAAAATTCACCAATTTGAAACCCAACTCATCCAATAAAACTCCTTTATTGTTGTCAACCCAATTACACCTAAATATAGGAACTCGAAAATTTATATAGTCCATTTCCCATATGTCCTCAATGACGCCGTAATATGACATCTCAGCTTCACGTGGTCTTTTATCTTTGGCACTAGCAAAATACAATGAACAAGCTTTAACAGTGACCCCACTATTTTGAACTACACTACTTTCATCTTGACGCTTTGTGTAGTATGAAAATCCGTTAGTGTCATAACCTTCATATGACATGACATCCATTTTTGGCTTAAAGGCGAGCCATTTTATGTTCTCAACAACATTATTTGGTGATTCAGATAGTTGATTAAATACTTTCTCTTCAAACCACCTAATAAATGTTCGATTATGCTCTCTTGCAAGCCACATTGAATTGGATCGCGGATGATTTCTCTTGATAAGATCATTGTGTTCTGTGATGTAGATACTAACTTCATCGATGTTGTGTAAAATATACAAATGCACTTGTTCCCACAACTCATGACTGATTCCTTTCACTCGTCCTCCCAGAGTTCCTTTCCCACAATAAGATCCAGTATGATGGGAATTTTTTTGATCGCTACAAGTTTCATTGCAATTCAAAAAATCATTACAAAAAATCCATCACCACCCTAGCCACGTAACCCTCAACAATACTCCCTTCAGGACGATAACGATTTCGAACATCACCTTTAAAAACACTCATGTAGCATTCAAATGGATACATCCAGTGTAAGAAAATTGAACCCAACATCTTCACCTCCCTTGTAATATGTACTACAAGATGAACCATGATATCAAAAAATGAAGGAGGAAAGTACATTTCAAGCTGACACATGGTAAAAATTACATCTTTCTGTAATTTATCGAGAGTATCAGGATGTATCACTTTGTTGCATATTTCATTGAAGAAGAAACATAGTCTTGTGATTGCAAACCTTACATGCTTCGGAAATATAGATCGAATAGCCACAGGTAAAATTTGTTGCATTAAGGTGTGACAATCGTGATATTTGAGACCTATCAGTTTCAGATCCTTCATTGATACCAATCTATGAATATTAGAAGAGTATCCTTGTGGAACCTTAATATTATACAAGCACTCACAGAAAGTCTTTTTCTCTTTCTTTGACAAAGTGTAACAAGCCGGTGGCAAATATGTGCGGCGACCCCTGATCTCCACTGATAATTCTTTTCTAATACCCATTAATTTTAAATCTTTTCTAGATTTGATTCCATCTTTAATCTTTCCTGGTATGTTCAATAGCGTACCGATGATGCTATCACAAATATTTTTTTCAACATGCATGACGTCAATGCAGTGTCTAATTGCCAAAGATCTCCAATAAGGAAGATCCCAGAATATTGACCTCTTCTTGTATAGAGATTTGTCACATGCGAGTGTATGACTACTTGAACTCTTTCCAAATTCATTAACAATATGTTTCACCCTATCATATACAACATGTCCTGGTATAGGTTTAGGAGCACTTCATTCCTCAGTTGACCCATTAAAGGTTTTGCATTGCCTTCGATAAGGATGCACTGGTGGGAGAAATCTCCGATGACTAAGATATACGATTTTACCACCATGTTTCAGTCTGATTGAATCATTATTTTCCTCACAAACAGGACATGCTTTGTATCCTTTTATGCTATATCCAGACAAATTTCCATAATCTAGAAAGTCATTAATCGTGCAAAATAACATAGCACGCAAACTGAAGATCTCTTTACGTGAAGCATGATATGTCATAATACCTTCTTCCCATAGTTTCATTAGGTCATCAATTAGAGGTTGAAGGTAAACATCAATATCATTTCCAGGTTGCTTGGGCCCTGATATCAATGTTGACAACATCACATACTTATTTTTTATACACAACCAAGGAGGAAGATTGTATATAACAATCATAACATGCCACATGCTATGTTGGCTGCTTAATGTACCATAGGGATTCATTCCATCTGTACAGAGTCCAAGTCTTAGGTTTCTTGGTTCTTTACCAAATTGAGGGTATAATAAATCAATTTTCTTCCATTGTGGTGAATCAGATGCATGTCGTAGGACGCCATCATCATTGACCTTTAACTCCCCATGCCAAGACAAATTTTGTGCATCTTTTGTATTAGCAAATAAGCGTTGAAATCATGGTATTCTTGGTAGATACCACATCACCTTGGCAGGAGAGCCATTTGTAGCCTTAGTTGAATTTGTAGTCTTATACCTTGACGCACCACATTTTGGACAATTTATCAAATTACTATAGTCCTTCTGAAATAACACACAATCATTTGTACATGCATGAATCTTCTTAGCCTCCATTCCCATTGGGCACATTATTTTCTTTGCTTGATATGTTGAAATTGGAAGCTCGTTGCCTTCAAGAAGAATTTCCTTTAACAAAGACAACAGTGAAGTGAAACTCTTATCGCTCCACCGGTTTTGAGCTTTAAGAGTGTATAATCGCATCACAATACTCAACCGCGTGAACTTAGTACAACCCTTATATAATGGTTTTTCAGCATCATGGACAATGTTTGCAAATAAAGAAGGTGGATCAATGACATTGTACCGACAACTATGTAGCATCTCATCAATAATATCATCCTGAATCGGTCATCTTCAATCGGTTCATCATTAACATTATCATCATTATCTATATCTTCTATGCCACAACTATTAGTATCGACATTTTCTGCTCCATAATTCAATTTCTCTCCATGCCAATACCATTCATTATAACCTTGTATGATCCCATTGCATATGACATGATTCTTAATTTCCTCACCAGTATCAACTTTCAAATTGTTACAACAATTTCTACATGGACAATATAGCCTATCTGTAGGTAGTTTCCTATGTTCCTCAGCAAATCTGATAAATTCATCAAGACCTTTAGCAAACTCTGGACTGCAACGGTTCTTGATAGACATCCAACTTCGATCCATTTTCTATATCACATTAAAATTAATTATAAAACTATCAGTTTAATATTGATACTATAATAATCTGTAAGTTTTTATTGATAGAAAGTGTACCACCTATCCCATTTTTGAATATTTAATCTCACTAGTAACTGTATAATGTATGTTTAGTTTTGAAGAAAATTTCAGCAGCATTTCCCCTAAGTTCTTCAAGTACACCGATGTAAATGGCAAATAACCACTCACATATGTACCCAGAGAACAAATGGAGAAATCCTACTGAAATAATCTACAAAACTAAACATACATTATACAGGTACATCCTAAGTGAGATTTAAATATCCAAAAATAGTCCCAAACCGGGGACTATCCAAAGTTTACTCCTAATGAGTAAATTTTGAACGGGTTTCTAAGTTAATATATAAATGCATTATTTTCATATTTATATATTAAGTTAAACATCATGCATCAACCCTAAAGTGTCAATCTAGGAGTACACATGTCTAATATAGTATTAATTTCTAAAATTTATATAATGATACATATGAAAAAAGACATGCATGTTTTGATTACTTGTACAAATTAGCAAAGTAAGGCCATTTCCAACAGTCCAAAGATTGAAATCATTATAATATTCAGAACTATTTGTGAACATTACAGAAAATATGATTAAAACATTTATAGCTCCAACATAAATAAGTTCCAGGTCCATCTCGGTCGACAATTAGTCGACCGAGAGCCCACCTGCGCGCAGCGTCCAGTTCCACTCTCGGTCGACAAATTGTCGACCGAGAGTGGACCTGGATGATGCGTGCAGGTGGGCTCTCGGTCAACTAATTGTCGACCGAGATGGACCTGGAAGCAGCAATGGCGGCAGGCGGGAATGAAGGGGAACAAGGAGAAGGAAGCTCGGACTTACTTGGAAATGGCAGCGAGCTTCGTGGAGGAAGAGACGAACTTCACGGAGAGGCGGCAACCTTCGTGGAAGAGTGGAAGGCGGCTACGACGAGCTTCACGGCAAGGAAAAGCTTCACGGCAAGGAAGAGAGCTTCATGACAAAGAAGAGAGCTTCATGGCAACGACGGGCTTCATGGAGTAAGAGTGGAAGGCGGCGACGACGAGCTTCACGATCTTCTTCACGGCGCCGACGAGCTTCACGATCCTCTTGGTGGCGTGGAGAGGCGGCAACAGCGGAAAAAGAGGTTTCATGGCGCCGCGGGAGAGAGATTAAAAAAGAGAAAAGGGTTTCGTGGGAGGAAGAAAGACTAAAATTTTGGCTTTTTGCACGGAGCGAAAAACTCTAGCATCGGTTAACAACCAAAAACCGACTCTACATATAAACGGTGCCCGTGTCAGGTTGTTTAATAACAATCAATCGCATACTCGGTCGACGAATTTGTCGACCGAAACGATCTATAGGGTCGGTTATTATGTAAAACCGACGCTACAAGTGCTAATATGAAGAAATCTGGCTGGTTTCGGTCGACAATTTGTCGACTGAAAAGGAGCAAAATTTCCTTCATACAAGCACATCTAGGGTCGGTTTTTTTATATAACCGACCCTAGAGGTGCTTATACATGTGTGAAAAACTAAACTGGATATTGTCGGTCGACAATATTGTCGATCGAGACCCTTATAGGGTCGGTTATTAGAAAAACCGACCCTAGTGGTGCTTCTAAGAAAGAAATCTGGCTTCATTCGGTCGACAGATCCGTCGACCGAATGTTTGTCGGTCGACAAATTTGTCGACCAAAGATGCGTGAAAAACTAGATCGAAAATTCATGTGAGTCGACAAATTGTCGACCGGGGAGCGTTCTAGAGTCAGTTATAAAGGAAAAACCGACCCTATAGGTGCTTATACACGTGAAATCTAACTCTAACTCGACCGACAAATTCATCGACCGAGGAGCTCTAAAGTGCTTCCACAACCCTCATAATGATGTTATGTGAAACTTTAATATACGGTGATGTCGTATGAAAGCCTAATATGGGATAATGTTATGTGAAACCCTTATATGGAATGATGTTATGTGAAACCCTAACATGGAAATGTTATGTGAAACCTTAATATAGGGTGGTGTTGTGTAAAAACCCTAATATGGGATAATGTTATTTGAAATTTCAATATGGGATGCTGATATGTGAAACCTTAATTGAGAAAGATGGGAAACTCTAACCCTAATGAGGGAATAGAGATGTTATTTTTGTATTGCATGATGTTAATATGAAATTGATATGGTTGATATGAAATTGAGATGATTGTGTAACAAATATCCTGAATACCTTGGTCAGATGACCTGAAGGTAATAGTTACATGATAAGTGATAACCATGTTTAGTGATGAACTAAGGGTTTAAATACCCAGAATCAGCAAATGTGATGATGGTGGTATTGAGGGATGTGAATTCCCAACAATGAGACAAAAGATTGAGATCCCAATGCTTTATAATGTTTTGAAAAGTACTAAACTCTATTCAAAAATTCTGTCGGTCGACTATTTGTCGAACGAAAGAGCTCTAAAGTCATCCTCGGTCGACAATATTATCGACCGATTAGTCTCGGTCGATAATATTTTCGACCGAGATTAACCCTGTTTCAATGTTTTAAATTAAGTATCAAGTGTGTGTGTACGAGATTAACCAAGTGATGTTTTGTCAAATTTAGCCATAATTTATTTTTCAATCATTTGAAATAACAATATTCTTATATAACATGTATATGTCCAAATGAAGCCATGGAAAACACTTTTATTCATAACAATTTAATGCCCATACACTTTATAAGATGAAACATGACATACTTGCTTTATAAAATGATAAACATTACATCATTACAAAGATATCTCATAATCTCACTGGAAAGACCGAAGGATTACATCAATGCCTGTGTCTTTTCCAAGAAAGGGCTCAACTCCATAATATTTGACCAGTTTCTGCCACTCCAAGGCACCTGTCATGGTTAAGGCATTAGCCTCCAAGAAGGTGGGAACACGATTAAAGCGAAAGTGGGCAGCAATGTCTTGAAGTTGAATTGGGGAAAACTGAGTATGTGTGAGATCAGGAGATGGTGGAGGTGGAATTTGATAGTAGTTGTAGGAAGGATTGTAGGGATTTATCATGCCAGGATTAAGGGAATAGGGATATTCATCAGGTTGGTTAGGAGAGAGAGTTTGCATCCTTTGGTTTAAATAAGTCATGGCATGGTGACTATAATCCAATTGCCTACTTAGGTGATATTGGGAGCCAGAAATGTATGTCAAGGTATTTGTAATAGGATCATGGGGTAGGTTGGTAGGAGGAGGTGGTGGAGGTATGTCTTGGGTGGATGTCTCCCCTTCAGTCCTAGCCCTTTTGTGGCCAAAGTTAATTCCCATCTTTTCCACCGTATTTTTACTTATTTTTTGGGGTTTTCTATCCCATGTGTAACCTAAGTCGTCCTCAATATTCTTCTTAAGAAAATGTTGAGTGATTTGGCATACAAAGTCAGCATATGGTGGATTGCCAGAAAACTCAAGCATATTCTTAATGATGATACGAATAAAGTTTATGGGAATACTTTTGAGAATGGCATAGATAAGGTACATACGAAAGGTGGGTACCTCAGATTTGTTTGCTCTAGGATGGATATTGGTGGCAACAATGAGATTTATGATCCTAGCTTCAGGTTTTAAATTTATTGCATAATAGGTACCCCTATCTTCATGACAAGTCATATTGGATTGAAAGATGGTTGTTTTGACATCACTAAGGCTAATTGTAGTGTTATCTTGGGAGAGTTTTTTGAGTGAATTTCCTCTAGTGAGATCAATAAAATTTTTATATTCTTCTATATCTATGTCAAGCATATCAAGAATACCCTCCTCAGTGAAATGGAATCCATACCCACCAACCATAGAGGAGAAGGAATCATGGTCAGGATGTTCGGTTAAATTGGCATAGAATTCATTAACTACTTTGGAGGAGTAGGAGGGAAGGAGGGATTTAGAAAATCAGTCAAATGTTGCACCTCGAAAAGTTCCTCCAAATCGACAATGCTTTGGAAGTCCATGACGTCGACCGACCGTCGTTGAAGAGGAGCTTTTGCCGATAGCCTGAGGTAGCAGTCGCCTGCAGCTGCGTCGATGAAAGGGACGTCGTTGATGAATGGCAGCGTTGAAGGGGTTGTCCTTCCTTTCCTACCTACAACTTGCTTCTTTCCACGTGCAGATGATGAAGCCATTTCGTTGCTTTGAAATGGAGAAAAAGCAAGCAAGAATTGGATGTAAAGAAGCTGAAGATTTTCACAAGAATACACTAGAGAGGAGCTAGAGAAGTGAGAATGTGAAGGTGTGAAGAAATGGATCATTTTGGGTGCTATTTATAGCAATACATACCCCATTTCGGTCGACAATTTTTCGACCGACGCCCCCAACGGTCATTTTCTGAACCGTTCTCCTGGTCGCCCAACGGTCGTATTTATAGCCATTACGACGGTTGAAATTATAGCCGTTATGACGGTTGATTTTTTTAGCCGTTACGACGGTTGATTTTCTAGCCGTTATGACGGTTGATTTTTCTAGACCTTAGAAGCCCATTCGGTCAACAAATTAGTCGACCGATGAATCGTCGACCGAGACTGAGCCAGAATTCATTCGCTTAAGTACCTATAGGGTCGGTTTTTAGGTTAAAACCGACCCTACAGGTACCTATTCATGTGTGAAATACTAAACTGGATCCTAGTTTATCTCGGTCGACAATATTGTCGACCGAATGGGCTTCTAAGGTCGGTTATAAAGAAAATACCGACCCTAAAAGTTGCTTATACAATTGAAAACTGACTCCTTATCAGTCGACAAATTTGTCGACCGAGAAATGCTCTAAGGTCGGTTATAAGTGCAAATCTGACGCTAGAGGTGCTTATACATGCGTGAACTATCTGGATCCAGAATAGATATCGGTCGACGAATTTGTCGACCAAGTATATCGGTCGAAATATTAGTCGACCGAGGAAGCTCTAAGGTCGGTTTTAAGTGCAAATCTGACGCTAGATGTGCTTATACATGCGTGAACTATCTGGATCCATAATAGATATCGGTCGAAGAATTTGTCGACCGAGTATATCGGTCGAAATATTGGTCGACCGAGAAAGGCTCTAAGGTCGGTTATAAGTGCAAATCCAACACTAGATGTGCTTATACATGCGTGAACTATCTTGATCCAGAATAAATATCGGTCGACAAATTTGTCGACCGAGGATGCCTTTAAGGTCGGTTTTGTAGAAATAACCGACCTTAGAGGTGCTCAACCGAGGTGGACTGTAAGGTCAGTTATAAAGAAAAAACTGACCCTATAGGTGCTTGTATATGTGAAATTCAGCTCGTTTTCGGTCGAACAATTTGTCGACCGAGGTGTCCTTTAGGGTCGGTTATAAGGTAAAACCGACGCTAGAGATCGAGGCGCAAAACCAAATTTTTTCCGCGGGAAAAATTGTTTATAAGATCGCTTATTTTAGAAAAACCGACCCTATAGAGATGTACTACAAGGTCGGTTATTTTAAAAAAAGCGACTCAAAAGGTCTTAAGTGGTGCCCACATTTTTATAGACATATAAGGTCGGTTATTTGGAAAACTGACCCTATAGAGATACACTACAAGGTCGGTTATTTTAAGAAAAGCGAACCAAGAGGTCTTAAGTGGTGCCCACATTTTTATAAACATATAAGGTCGGTTATTTGGAAAACCGACCCTATAGAGTTACACTACAAGGTCGGTTTATTTAAAAAAACCGACCTAAGAGGTCTTAAGTGGTGCCCGCGTTTTTTTTAGACATATAAAGTCAGTTATTTGGTAAAACCGACCCTACATGTAGTGACGTTATAACCCATTTCTGTACTAGTGTTGGTCTTAACTTACTGTTCCTATTACGGATGTACTCTGGGTGCAAGCTATATCCTACTGCAACAACCCATAAGGTTGCTATAGGTTTTTTTCTAACCTCATCCATGAAGGAGCTATCCTTCGCTCAAACATGCATGACCCTTCCCAGGGTTGGGTTGCCAAAGGTACTAGGTCATCCAACCTCTCATGGCTCATATGGCATTCCAAAGGCATGTCCATCTAAACACCCAGTCAACCATGACATCTAACTCATCATGTCATCTTTCTCTCTCTAACCTCGACTTAGGGTTAGGGTTAACATCATCCTCAGAGGATGTGCTAGGTCTTTACTTTTAATGGAGGTCTTACCTCCAAGACTAACTCTCTCTACTCATACTCCTGACAAGGAGGTCTATCCTCAGGTTTCTCCTAAGGGCAATGACAACTCGTGTCATACGACCTAAGCATGTATCTATTCTTTAGTTTGTGCCTAATCTATTAAGCTTATGTCCATGACATCTTATTTACATGATGTTCATTAATTTAATGGAGGATTCCTTAGACCTTATTAACCTTACCCATACCTCAAGAGGGTGAGGAGACAAGAGAAAACCCTAATCCTTAAGGTCCTTAATAGAATTTTAGTTGAGAAGGGATGAACAAGATGAGAGAGTCCTAAAGGTATCTTATTTCGAGTCATATCCTAAGACGTCGGCCAGGCAGTCACACAATCTGGGAGTCCTCGTATTCCAACTAGTGGTGCGGAGGAAAAATTTTCCAGCCCCCGGACGTGATCCTTTTCTAGACACCTCAGTCTTTCGGAAAATCTTCTAATAACTCCCTTGGTTCTATGGAATTTGTAAAATTTAATAATTATTAAAGATTAAAGGAGGAACCTATGTTCTGATACCAATTGTAATGACCCCGTCTCCCGGTAACCCCCAATTAAGGGAGACCGAAAGGTTGATGCCGTTATCCAATAAATAGGATCAAAGGTTCGACAAATAATCAATAATAATTATGAAATTCTACTAACTAAATTGAAATTTGGGTATAAAAATAAATCTTTACTTACCTTTGAAAATTTTTGGAAATCAATCTACCTAGAGCTTGAATCTACTTTATCTAATCCTCCTTGCACTTTATGTTTTAATTTCACAATGTGTCACTTTACTGTTTGTTCCTTTCAGGGTTGTACCTAAAACACCGAAAAACAAAACTTCGGTTAGTATATCGAAATATACTGGTATGTGGGGACAACCAAAAGTTTGCACATGAGATAAAAATCTAATTATCACAATCAAGTTAATTAACAAGCCAATTTACAATTTACATTCACCACCGCTTTTTCCCTAACCCTGGCATACCCACCTTAGGGTTTCCTTTGCCAATGACTTAAGACCACCTTCTCAATCCCGAGCTTGGTGCCTGGGGGTCACCACTCACGATGCCCACTAGTCACGCAATATCATAGGCCACCTTCTCATTCCCGAGCTTGGTGCCTGGGGTCACCACTCAAGGTGTCCATTGGTCTACCCATCTGGGCCTGACCTTTGGCATCATCCATCAGGGTGGCATGTAAGTGCGATAATGTTGGTATGTATGCCCATAGAGCAAGTCATATGATGATTTTAATGGGATACTTTGTAAATGATTTGAATAATAATAAAGGCAATTTTCGATCTATATGTTTAAACTGTTTCTCAGATGATAGTGTAACATGATAGATGTCTAAAGAATGATTTTACTCAATGACGTATGCTTTTAGGTTAAGGACCTAAACGATGAGATCATGCGAATGTCAAGAGTATGCATTCTTGTTTGGTCCCTAGTCGGTTGTTATTGTGGAAATCACCATAGACATCAATAACACTAAAGACTACATTGTGTGTTGGTTGATGACAGAATCTCATTAGTCATGATATAGTGATATCAAACCAAGCACATAGGTACTTGTTAGAGAACAAGGTACCGGAAAGACCCACCGTGAGAGTGACACATGGAACCATGACTTGGTAATCACAATCATCTCTCACAGTGATGGTGGTGAGTGTGATTATTAGACCTGAAATCACTACACTCAACACATTTCGTTGGGTACACTTTGACATCATCAAACACAGTCATGAAACATGGGTTGTTATAAAGGTGATGATTGGGTGACGTTGACACATGGGGCTTTTGAGGGGTGAGTGATAGATATGGGATTTTTCCCTCCTAAGGGAGTTTGATGTCCATGGCCACTTGATGAGTAGGATTGAGAAAGGCATGCACATGCACGTGTGAATCAATATGTGATATTGATGTCACACACATCTCACCCAGTCTGCTCTGAGATCAAGGAAATGAATGAACATTGACAGAATGATTGTTCCATGCCTCAAGTTCATTCAGGATATTAGTGACAAAGGAATTATACATTCCATGTAACACCATTCACGGATTGTAGGATTGAAAGTTGTTCTCCAACTTTCTATTTCACTTGGGTAGCACTGATGTGTGACTAGGCACCGCTCTTTGCTTGTGAAGTCATAAGTGTTATGGACTTTCACTGCCAACGTGAAATGGACTTGCAGGGTCACACCCATAGGATTTAACCTGGAATAGGAGTTTGTCCACAAACAATGTTTAGATTGATTACTAAAGGAGTTTAGTAGTTCAATTAAACACTCAATCAATTGATAGCTCAGTATCATAGTGTTCAAGGTGTTGGACTGATTGATTAGAGTATCAGATTGATTGAAACTGCAATTGACTGATTCTGCACAATCTGCACTCCCAACCGATCGACTCATGTGATGAACCGATCGACTGAGCTTGGTGAACCGATTGGATCAACTGGTGAGTCGATCGGCTCATGGATAGGGTGAAACAATTCATTCAAGTATTGAAATGATCGGTTCAAGTCCAACCGAGGAAGTTGGGAAAGTAAGATTGGTGAGAAATTTCCTTTCGTTTCATTTGCCCAATTTGATTGGAACAAGGATTGGTATTAGATACCAATTCGAAACAAAAGAAGAAAAGTCAATCAGGAACTGATCAGGACCATGAACCGACCGGTTCAGAAGTGAACCGACCGTTTCATGGGTCCCAACCGATCGGTTGAGGTGTCAACCGACCGGCTTAGATCCCCAACTGACCATTTCAGTTGTGAAACGATCGGTTCAGGTTACGTAGTTGGTTGTTTTGTGGAAAATCTCGAACCCTTCTACTCCTGCTTTAGTCCCACATTGCCCGGGATAGAGAACCATGTCCAATGACCCTCCTATATATATAGGGGTATTGGGGGCTTCTCAAAGTACAACTCAGTGCAAACCAGTTGCTATGTAAAGTTGTCGTTCTCTCTGGTTTTGGTAACCGAGAGAGCCCGAGCAAGTGCTACCCGGTAAGGGAGGCACAACAAGGGAAAGACAACTGTAGAAAGCGACTGGTGGCAGGAGAGTGTGTTGGCGACTAGTACGCCGACAGGAGGGTACGACTCCTTCTAATTCCTTGTGGGACAAGGAGATCGGAGTTCCAGGCAGTCTGTGTGGACGACTACAGAGGTGGGAGACCTTTGTCGCTCGGAGGACAACTGTCAATCCCGACAGTCCCGGTGAGACCAGGAGTCTTCAGTCCCGGTGCGACCAGGAGCTGCACAGACACCGTCCAAGACCGGAGGTGAAGACCACGCAAGGCGCGAGGTACCGTCGCCGAGCAAGCCTCGGGACAAGGTATGCATCCACAAACCATCTATCCTATTGTATAGACGTTGACACGATTCCTTTTGTTCTGGGTTTTGGGGAGAAAATTTTTGTTTCCACTGCTTCTCTGCCTCCTCTAAAACCCAACAGTGGTATCAGAGCCATGCCAACCTCTCTATATTTTAGGATTATCGATGTGATTGATTTTGGTTTGTCGCCTTTATTTATTGCATACGATGTGAATAAAATTGTCTTTATGCATGTCCAATCCACAAATCCCAAATATGCATATGTGATATGTAATATTAATGCTCTCAATATGAGTCGCCCTTAAACGAGTTTTGTGATGGATGTGTAGCATGGTTATGGCCTATAAACCGTATATCTGTGTGTGGTTGTATGTGGTTGCTTGCATCTCGGTCTGCGCACCGATTCCCTTTCTCCTATTCCTGATGTAACTCAAAATAATTAGAGATTTCTTTTCCTACCTTTACTCCCCCCGAATGTAACTCAGGGTTTCACAATTCAATTGTAAATAGGATAGATTTTATTTCTGTTATGTCAAAGAACGGTGGACGACCTGAGACGATCGGTTCGCGGTGTGAACCGATCGGTTGGTGTTCCAGATGACCAGTTCGAGGAGCGAGACGAGCGGGTGGCGATCGTTGGAGATGCACGACAACCGGTGAACCGATCGGCTGGAGGCGCCAGTCGATCGGCTGGTGGCACCCGAACAACCAACTTGATGGCGAGCCGGTCAGTCATGGAGATGAGCTGATCAAACCCAAAAAGGCAGGCACATATTTCATCTTGTACAGGATGCATGTGATGTAGACCTAGATGACCATGATTCCTCTTGGCTCGAGGGAACACAATAGAATGGCCATAATCATTGCTTTTATCATTTTGCATGTTTTCTGTGGGATATAGCATGTATATGATATGTACTATAAATAGTGGTGATTGGATATGTATATGTATATAAAAACCAAATCCCTCATTAAGTATTAAAGTTTTAGATGCCTTTCAAATGCGACACACATGAAAAACTTGATCGACCAAGTGTGGGCACGCCCAAGCGTGGTGCACCGTCTATCTCGTGAAAGCATGAAGGATGAATGTGTGGGTCTGCCCAAGCAGGGTACATGTTCAACGTGTTGGCTTTGGGTCGGACTTAACAAGGTGACCTATATAGGATCTAGCACCTTGAGGCATGGAGATGATCATTGCAAGGAGTTGCGTATGACATCTTTCAAGAGTTGCATATGATGCAATTGGCAAGAGTTGCCTACCTGGAAGATCTAAGTTGTGGGTGACAACCCAAGCTAGTCCATGGCTCAGAGGATTTCAGGATCTTGACCCACTAGAAGATTGTGCGCTGCAATCTTCTGGATTGATGGTGAGGGCTGTCAATTTGAGTCAAAATAGTGGGAGCGGTAATTAATTAAAGGCCTAATTAACTATCGTGAAATTTTATTCAAATCAAATCAAAAGGAGTTTTGACAAAATGCAATTTTCTCTTGTAGAATGGCAAAGGAATCATCTTTTAAAATGGGAAAAATAATTGAGAATAAATTCCATAACTGGTTGAGGACTGTGAGAAGTGTTCTGCACAATCCAGATATACCAGGAGCCTTTGAATCCACTCTATGTACGCTTAATGCTTTGGTGAAGAAGAAAAAAAGTTCATTGATAGAGATCAATGGAACGAAAGGTGAGGGCGAGAAGGGTTCTCTCGCCAAACCAATTTCTTCTACATGGAGAGGATGGAAGGAACGATGGAAGAAGAAGTCAGAGATAGAGATCTCTACTTCTGGTGTATACGTGACAGAGATTAACTTTACTACTTCTTCGTCATGGGTACTTGATACCGGATGTGGATCTCACATTTGTTCAAATGTGAATGATCTTAAGAGAAGTAAGCCTTTGGGGAAAGGCGAGGTTGAACTACGTGTTGCCAATGGGGCAAGAGTTGCCGCCAGTGTCGTAGGAACATATGAGTTAACTCTACCAAGTGGGCTAATAATACAGTTGCAGAACTGCTATTATGTACCTGCCATAAATAGGAATATCATTTCCATCTCTTGCATGGACAAGGATGGATTTGAATTTCTTATTAAGAATGGAAATTGTTCCATTTCTAAAGATGGGATCTTTTATGGCAGTGCCCCAATGTCTTATGTTCTATAATTGATAGATCTAGAGACAACTATATACAAAGTAAACATTAAAAGGCAAAAACTCAACAACTCAAACGAAACGTATCTTTGGCATTGTCGTCTAGGGCACATAAATGAGAAGCACATTTATAGACTCCATAAAGATGGTTATCTAGACTCTTTTGATTATGAATCAATAGAGACATGTGAATCTTTTTTGTTGGGCAAGATGACCAAGACTCCCTTTTCAGGTAAAGGTGAGAGAGCTAGTGATCTATTAGGACTCATACATACTGATGTATGTGGGCCTTTTAGAACTAATGCCTGAAATGGGTATCAGTACTTCATTACCTTCACTGATGATTTCAGTAGGTACGGCTATGTGTACCTGATGAAGAATAAGTCAGAAACCCTTGAAAGGTTCAAGGATTTCATGAATGAAGTACAGAACCAACTTGGTAAAAGTATTAAAGCACTTCGATCCAATCGAGGTGGAGAATACTTAAGCTAAGAGTTTGAGGACCTTCTGTGAGCCCGTGGTATTGTATCACAATGGACTCTGCCTGGAACACCACAGCATAATGGTGTGTCTGAAAGAAGGAATCACACATTGTTAGATATGGTGCGATCGATGATGAGTTTTGCTGATCTTCCGATTTCTTTCTGGGGTCATGCTCTTGAAACTTCCGTGTTTACACTTAACCTAGTACCATCTAAATCGGTTCAAAAGACACCATATGAGATATGGACTGGGAAGCGTCCCGATTTGTCTTTCCTAAAGATTTGGGGTTGTGAGGCTTATGTTAGGAAATTGTTTCCTGATAAGCTTGGACCCAAGTCTGATAAATGTTATTTTGTTGGATATCCCAAGGAAATGAGGGGATATTATCTATACCACCCTACTCACAACAGAGTGTTTGTTGCCAGGACAGCTGTATTCCTAGAGAAGGAATTTATTTCTAAAGGAAGCAGTGGGAGGAAAATAGAGCTTGAAGAAGTTCAAGCCCAACAAGAAAACATAGAACCGGTAGATGTACAAGAGGAAAATGGAGATTCACAAGGTGTTGTAGAATCTCAGTCTCCTCAGGTAACACAAGGACCTCGTAGATCTAGTAGGACCCACCTTGAACCTGAGAGGTTTGGATACCTTGTGACTCAGGAAGGTGGAGAGTTGATCATAGATGATGATCCAACTACCTACGTACAGGCTATGGAAGGACCAGATTCTGAGAAATGGCTTGAAGCCATGAGATCCAAGATGGAATCCATGTACTCCAACAAAGTATGGACTTTGGTGGAACCACCCGAAGGGGTAAAACCCATAGGGTGCAAGTGGGTCTTCAAGAAAAAGACCGACATGGATGGCAATGTGCAAGCGTATAAAGGCAGATTGGTTGAAAAGGGATTTTGACAAGTTCAAGGTGTTGACTATGACAAAACCTTTTCTCCAGTTTCCATGATTAAGTCCATCAGGATCATGCTTGCTATTTCAACCTATTATGACTATGAGATTTGGCAGATGGATGTTAAAACTACATTCCTTAACGGGAATATAAATGAGGATGTGTACATGACACAACCTGAAGGTTTTGTAGATCCAAAGAATGCCAATAAATTCTATAAGCTACAAAGGTCAATCTATGGATTGAAGCAAGCATCTCGGAGTTGGAATCTTCGATTTGAATAGGAAGTCAACGTGTTTGGCTTTATTCAAAATGAAGATGAACCTTGTGTGTACAAGAAGGTTAGTGGGAGCTTGACCACATTCTTCATATTGTATGTGGATGACATACTATTGATGGGGAATGATGTCTTAGCCTTAGAGAAGGTAAAGACTTGGCTTGGGAATACTTTCTCAATGAATGACTTAGGAGAAGCATCCTACAGTCATGGAATTAAGATCTATAGAGATAGATCTAGAAGGCTTCTCAGACTAAGTCAGAGCACGTACATTGACAAAGTGTTAAAGTGGTTCAGCATGGAGAACTCAAAGAGAGGCAGCATCCCCATGTTACATGGAGTCACCGTCTCTATAGCTCAATGTCCCCAATCTTGTGAAGAGAGGGAGCGTATGAATGGGATCCCATATGCATCAGCCATCGGATCCATCATGTACGCTATGTTGTGCACAAGCCCAGATGTCTCATATGCTCTAAGCATGACGAGCAGGTACCAGTCAGATCCCGGAGATGCTCACTGGACAGCCGTAAAGAACATCCTCAAGTACTTGCAAAGGACTGAGGATCAGTTTCTTGTTTACGGCAGTGAGGAAGAGATGGTTGTAAAGGGTTACACCAATGCAAGCTTCCAAACTAATAAAGATGATTACAGATCACAGTCAGGATTTGTATTTTGCCTTTATAATAAAGCTGTGAGATGGAAGAGTTCCAAGCAAGAAACAGTTGTCGATTATACTACAGAGGCCGAGTATATTGCTGCTTCACATGCAACAAAGGAGGTTGTGTGGATCAGGAAGTTCATTTCTGAACTTGGTGTAGTTCCCAGTAGTTGTGATGCAATTGAGCTTTATTGTGACAATAATAGACCTATTGCACAAGCTAAGGAACCCAGATCACATCAGCGGTCCAAGCACATACTGCGGCGCTTCCATCTCATACGAGAGATCGTACAATGAGGAGATGAGAAGATTTGCAAAGTACCAATTGAAGACAACATAGTTGATCCACTGACGAAGGCCCTTTCTCAGCAGAAGCATGATGGTCATGCTAGGTCACAAGGACCGAGGTTCCTTGGTGACTGGCTCTAAGTGTAAGTGGGAGTCTGTTGGTATGTATGCCCATAGAGAAAGTCATATGATGATTGTAATGGGATACTTTGTAAATGATTTGAATAATAATAAAGGCAATTTCGGATCTATATGTTTAAACTGTTTCTGTGATGATAGTGTAACATGATAGATGTCTAAAGAATGATTTTACTCCATGACGTATACTTTTAGGTTAAGGACCTAAACGATGAGATCATGCGGATGTCAAGAGTATACATTCTTGTTTGGTCCCTAGTCGGTTGTTATTGTGGAAATAACCATAGACATCAATAACACTAAAGACTAGATTGTGTGTTGGTTGATGACATAATCTCATTAGTCATGATATAGTGATATCAAACCAAGCACATAGGTACTTGTTAGAGAACAAGCTACTGGACAGACCCACCGTGAGAGTGACACATGGAACCATGACTTGGTAATCACAGTCAGCTCTCACAGTGATGGTGGTGAGTGTGATTCTTAGACCTGAAATCACTACACTCAACACATGTCATTGGGTACACTTTGACATCATCAAATGCAGTCCTGAAACATGGGTTGTTATAAAGGTGATGATTGGGTGGCTTTGACACATGGGGCTTTTGAGGGGTGAGTGATAGATATGGGATTTGTCCCTCCTAAGGGAGTTTGATGTCCATGGCTACTTGATGAGTAGGATTGAGAAAGGCATGCGCATGCACGTGTGAATCAATATGTGATATTGATGTCACACACATCTCACCCAGTATGCTCTGAGATCAAGGAAATGAACCTCGAGTTCATTCAAGATATCAGTGACAAAGGAATTATACATTCACTGTAACACCATTCACGGATTGTAGGATTGAAAGTTGTTCTCCAACTTTCTATTTCACTTGGGTAGCACTAATGTGTGACTAGGCACCACTCTTTGCTTGTGAAGTCATAAGTGTTATGGACTTTCACTACCAACGTGAAATGGACCTGCAGGGTCACACACATAGGATTTAACCTGGAATAGGAGTTTGTCCACAAATAATGTTTAGATTGATTACTAAAGGAGTTTAATAGTTCAATTAAACACTCAATCAATTGATAGCTCAGTATCATAGTGTTCAAGGTGTTGGACTGATTGATTAGAGTATCAGATTGATTGAAACTGTGATTGATTGCTTATGCACAATTTGCACTCCCAACCGATCGGCTCATGTGATGAACCGATTGGCTGAGCTTGGTGAACCGATCGGATCAACTGGTGAGTCAATCGACTCATGGACAAGGTGAAATGATTTGTTCAAGTGTCAAAACGTTTGGTTCAAGTCCAACCGATCAAGTTGGGAAAGTAAGATTGGTGAGAAATTTCCTTTCATTTCACTTGCCCAATTTGATTGGAACAAGGATTGGTATTTGATACCAATTCGAAACAAAAGAAGAAAAGTCAATCGGGAACTGATCAGGACCATGAACCGACCAGTTCAGAAGTGAACTGATCGTTTCATGGGTCCCAACCGATCGGTTGAGGTGTCAACCGACCGACTCAGATCCCCAACTGACCGTTTCAGTTGTGAAATGATCGGTTCAGGTTACGTAGTTGGTTGTTTTTTTTGGAAAATCTCAAACCCTTCTACTCCTGCTTTAGTCCCGCATTGTCCGAGATAGAGAACCATGTCCCATGACCCTCCTATATATAGGGGTATTGGGGGCTTCTCAAAGTACAACTCAGTGCAAACTAGTTGCTCTGTAAAGTTGTCGTTCTCTCTGGTTTTGGTAACCGAGAGAACCCGAGCAAGTGCTACCTGATAAGGGAGGCACAGCAAGGGAAAGACAACTACAGAAAGTGACTGGTGGCAGGAGAGTGTGTTGGTGACTAGTATGCCGACAGGAGGGTGCGACTCCTTCCGATTCCTTGTGGGACAAGGAGATCGGAGCTCTAGGCAGTCCGTGTGGACGACAGCAGAGGCGGGAGACCTCTGTCGCTCGGAGGACAACTGTCAATCTCGACACTCCCAGTGAGACCAGGAGTCTTCAATCCCAGTGCGACCAGGAGCAGCACAGACACCGTCCAAGACTGGAGGTGAAGACCGTGCAAGGTGCGAGTTACTTTCGCCGAGCAAGCCTCGGGACAAGGTATGCATCCACAAACCATCTTTCCTATTGTATAGACGTTGACGCGATTCCTTTTGTTCTGGGTTTTGGGGAGAAATTTTTTTTCCACTGCTTCTCTGCCTCCTCTAAAACCCAACAGAGAATCCATACTTCTATTATTAATGTAATAATCATAGTGACTTTATAGTTTGCAAGTATGAACATCCAAACTGATAATTTGCATTCAATGCGATTAACCATCCGAAAAATCCTCAGGAAACTAAGGCGGTTATTCATAATTAACCACATACCTGATTTGCGGATTCAACAAGCTATTAGTAATTCCAAGCAAGCAAGTAATCCAACAAGCAGTTCAACAATCATAGAATTCCTGAAATTACATTCAATTCCTTTTTATCAAAATCTATCCAAACCATCTTTCTACTTATGGTTTCTATTCCTTTTTAGGGTTTCTTCCTCTTTTTAGGGTCGACTTTGAAATTAGGGTTTTACTTCCCTTTTACTCTTTTTAAACACTAATTTTCTCATGTATCCTTCATGAAAGTTATAAAGGTTACCTTTTACAAACACAATAACCTTAATTCCAGATTAATTCACAATTAACCATCAATTAAGTCCATTAAGCCTATTTTACATTAAAGCTACAATTTGTATCCTTTTTAATCTATGACAAAGTCATAATGCTTGTTTATCATCAATTCGTAGTTCATTATGCTCTAATACACATATGAACGTTATTTATCATTAATTGTACCTTTTATCCACTAGGAGACCCTAATTTCCACATTAAGGGGTATTTAACCACAATTAGGAACTTTAATGCTCGAAATAGCTTAGAATCATCACATCTTAGCTTTATTCACAATTTTGACTAATTAAAGTAATTAAGAGTCACGTTTACCAATATCAGGGTTTCAAGGCCCATTAAAGCCTATTTATGCACATGGAACCCTAAGTTGATCCATTTACATGTAAAACTCATATTTTTAGATCTTAATGTGTCCTTTTATAATCAATAGGTTAACAATACTCGAATTAACCTATTTGCACTTAAAACTATCCATCATCATTAATTTGGGTTGCTAATCAAAATTAATACCCTTTTTCATCAAAATAATATTCTTTTGCAAATAGGAAACAAATCAGGTTCTCAAATTATTTTTAACGTGTTCCTCATATTTTTCTGATCAACTTTCATGTATAACTTATTTTCATCAGGGCTACCAATCTTTAGTTGTGATTTATACAAGATAAATACTTTTAAGCCAATAAGAAAGTGACACATCGACCAAGTGAGCTTACTTTATTTTCCACGCAACTCGGATGATTACTCTTCTACCCTTGATCCCTTCTCATGACTTCCGATGGTAGGGGAGTCTTTTCTCCCTTGCTCGTCTTCCACCTCCCGCCAGCTCTAACTCACGCGAGCAACAGCCAGGTCATGATCAACCTAGAGGTTGACCCAGAGCCATAGGCCACCAAAGAAGCATCCAAGGTGCAGATCGTAGCTTCGGACCTCTCCGATCTCATTCGTGGTCTCGATTCCATCTATGGTTGTCGGAGTCATTGGGGTGCAGCAGTTCTTCTCCGGCAAGAAGCTTGGCCAGTCAGGGGTACAGAGTGGGCAATTCTCCACAATTCGTTGTTCCCATCTACTCGCCTTATCAGCGCGGACATAGAGAGGTAATATGGGCTATGCACATGGCATGTAGCCCCCTATTTATATAGGGTAAGCCAATGAAGATATCTAACCGAATTTGGGCATATCACTTGGCATCCATGAAACCTACCAAAACCTAGGTCTCCTAGGTTCGAATTCTCCTCCAGAATCTACTGGACTACTTCCTATAATGTTTCGTCCACTATCTTGCAAGATTTTGGTTTTGGAAAATCCACCTTCTCGACCTCCTGTTTCCTTATCCAATTGAGGAAGGTGATGATACAACCTCTGTTGGATGTGAATTCAACGACTGTGATGTCGCGCATTATAGATCAAAAAGGAAAATAAAATCGTGACAAAATACTTTCCTCTACACTATGAATTTTGTAAAATTCATATCTCCCAAACCGAGTGTCCAAATAATCCTAAATTTTGAGGGAAAGTTAATGAAGACTTATTCTACCTCTGTTCCAAGTTTGGGCTCATTATCTAAAAGAAAAAATGCCTTTTTATTAGGTGCAAGACATTACTCAATTATGAATATTTCTCGCCTATTTTATCTTTCCTTTGCTATAAAATTATTATTCTGAGTTCCTTGAATCTCAAGTAACCTTAATGGCTCGAAATCCCCTCTTGGGAATATTACCTTAGCCTCTTTCCTTATCTTTCATCATTTTAATTATTATCTTATTTTTTTCTTATTAAAATATCTCTTTTTGAGGATTTCTCTTTTATTTCTCTTTTATTTTCCTCATTGGTATTCCTTCTAATATTAGGAATTCTTTGGATACGAAAATCCATCAAGGATATCTTAATTACACCTCTTTCCACTTATTTTCCACATTTTATCATTATTTTTAATTTCTTTCTTATTAAAGAAATACTTAATTGTTCTTTTCTTTTCTTATTGCACTCTCTATGTAACTTTGGACTCCTTGGAACCCAAGGAACCTAAGAGACATGGAATCCCTCTTTGGATTTGCCTTCTAGAGGTTTCCACATTTTTCTTTTCTCAAATATTCAATTATTCATTGAATTTTCTTGTTATTTGGGCCCAATAGCCAATAAAGCCCACAATACAATCATCAATGCTATTGTAAACGAAATCCTTTATTCCAAACAAATTATATCATTATTTGTTCAAATATCCTTAATATGAGAAATTACATTTCTCACCAAATGAACCCAAAATTTGGGGTTGTAACATTGATAGTCAACAATAGCACATAAGATCAGAGTGTGAGTTGGTTGATGACTAAATCTCATTAGTCATGATTTGGCAATATCAAACCAAGCACGTAGATACATGTTAGAGAACAACGTATCAAACATACCCTCCTTGAGAGTGACACATGGTTTTGGTGATCACAGTCATCTATCATAGTGAAGGTGGTGATTGTGATTCTTAGACCTGAAATCATTGCACTTGTCACATGTCATTGGGTATGCTTTAACATCATCAAACACTTTCCTAAAACATGGTTTGTGATAACAGTGATGATTGGGTGACTTTGATACTTGGGGATAGACTGCAAGTGATATATATGGGATTTGTCCCTGCTACTAGAGTATGATATCATTGCCACTTAATAAGAGAGACTAAGAAACACATCTGCATGCACATGTGAATCAATATATGATATTGAGGTCATATTATCTCAGAAAGTTTGCTCTGGGTTCAATAAACATGGATTGAAAATTGAGAGGATGACCTTCGATGACTCTAGTTTATCATGGATATCGTAGGCAAAGGAATTATACAATCACTACAACACCTTACACAGATTGTAGGTTGAAGTTGTTCTCCAACTTTCTATTCACTTGGGTATTATTCATGTGTGACCAGGCATTACTCTTTGTTTGTGATGTCATAAGCTAGCTATGGACATTCACTTCCAATGTGATATGGGACCTATAGGGTCACACACATAGGAACTCCTCTAGAAGAAGAGTTTGATCTTGAATGACAATTGAAGTAATTACTAAAGTGTTTCGGTATTCAATTTGCACAATAGATCACTTGATTAGCTGACCAAGTCTTCCAAATGACCATATCACTGAGTGATATGGCCGTTTGGGCATTGTCAGATGGACGTCTCCAGTGTTGAAACAACCGTTTGGGTTTTCAGGTTGATCAACATTTGAATTGTCTTAGTTCTACCTTTAAACTGACCAGCTCAACTCAACTCACCAGACGGCCATCTGGGTGAGAAAGATGGACGTCTCACTTGGGTGAGATGGTCTAGTTGGGCCAAACAAAGGTTCGGGATGATTCCCAAATAGTTTAATTTCATATACTTGGAGAGCAAGTAAAAGTAATAAGTATATTTGGAATCAAAATTGTCAAATTCGTGTGCGATAGGAAAACTACCAAACATGCATTTGGCAATGTGAGATGACCGTCTCGCACTCCAGACGATCGTTTGGGTGTGAAAAATGGACATTTCAGATATTGTAGGTTGCAAAAGTTCAAGTTCTTCCCGTCCATTCCACTCCCACACAATCCCATATAGATTGGCAATCCTAACCCAAACCCCGCCTATAAAAGGAGGTATTGGGAGATTCCAAAGACACAACAGAAACAAATGAAAATCAGTTACTTTGATAACTATTGTCCTCTCTGTTTGTAGTAACCAAGAGATTTGAGGCAAGTCCTACCCGAAAGGGAGGGATATCCAAAGGGAGAGAACAACTGATAATTGTCATTGTGGGAGAGTAGGTCGGTGACTAGTACACCAACAGGAGTGACAACTCCTTCTTGTCTGTTCTTGGTGAACGACACGAGTTCTAGTTGGTCTGTGTGGACTAATCTAGAGGTAGGAGTCTTTGGTTGCTGCTAGGAGGACAACTGTAGCCTATAGCTCGTGGCCCAACCACGGGAGCACTACAGTAGCTATCTTGTTTGTTGTTCGTGGTGAAGACCAAGAGTTGAAGATCCACCGTCCAAGAGAAACTTATCAACGGCTGCAAAGTAGTGAGTTTTGTTGCTGGAATTACTCTAGGACCATGTATAACTTCCTAAAACCATCATTCTTGTTTCATAGTAGTTGACACGATCTTGTTGTTATGAGAATACATATAGATAATTTTTTTTTCTGCTACTATACTGTGTGCCCGTATTTCCCAACAGAGGTATCAGAGCCACGCTAATTTACTATGTTTCAGGATAATCTATATGATCAGATTTTTTGTTTTATCATTTATTTATTGCATACAATGTGAATTTTTAAACTTCTCTCATACGCGTATCCAACCAAAACCACATAATCCCAATTCTAATATATATATATATATACATATATATATACATATATATATATATATATATATATATATATATGTATATATATGCAATTTACACATGTTGCCCTAAAAGTAGTTTTGATGGTGGATGTGTAGCATGGTTATGGCCAATACCCTTTATCTCTGCGTGGTTGAATGGTTTGGTTCCTGTTTATCTCAGTCTGCGTACCAATCCTCTACCTATCTCTTCCCAATGCAAAGTTAGTGTTTTCCTATCTTTTCTCCTCTCGAATGGAACTCTAGGTTTCTCTTATTCAATGTAATAAATTAGGAATATGATTGTTTCTTTTCTTACAATGACATAGAAGATGTTCATTTCCGGTTGAGACTGTCAGTTTCTGATACCAGCCGACCTTGTATATGACCATGGAGGACTGGACGATGGAACCAAACAATTGCCTGGTGGACCCAACCAACCGTTTGGAAGGAATACAGACATCAGTTGGATAGGAGGCTAGAAGACCATCTAAGAAGGTTGTGCTGACCATTTGGAAGGAGTCCAAACATCGGTTGGACAGGAGGACCAACCGACTGGCCAAGAGGCAAGACAAATGGTTCAAGGGTTGAACATATGTACCTAGATTGGCAAGAACATGTATACACCAATAACAGGTTCATGCATGTGATGTGATAATTGACCTAGGTGGTTGTAATTCCTTTTGGTTCCAAGGAATTACAATTAGACATGGCCACCATCACTTTTTGTTTTATATTACATGTTTATGTTGTGGGATATAGCATGCGTACAATACATACTATATATGTTGTGATTGGATACAATATATGTATATATATGATATATATAAAACCCCTTAATCAAATATATTAGGTCTAAGATGCTTTCCAATAGTAATACACATGAAAAGCTTGTTTGACCAAGTGTAGGTTACGCCAAAGCGTGGTGTGTCGTCTACCTCATAGAAGTGTGAAGGTAGTAATGCAGGTACCGCCAAAGCAAGGTGCATTATTATCATATTGTCTATTGGGTCAGGCTTAACTAGTGATTCTTAGAGTGTCTGGGCCCAGAGGCATGCAGATGATTATGGAAAGGAGTTTGGAATATCATATATCTAAGAGTTGCATATTATGTAATTGTCATGATTGCCTACCTTAATGGGTGATTATGGATGTTGGTGTAGGCTGGGCAATAATTCAATCATTTTGGATCTTAGCTCATTAGAAAATTGTTCACTGTAATTTTATGAATTTATACTTGAGTGTTATCAATTTTAACAAAATAATGAGAATGATAATTAATTAAAGACCTAATTGTTATCGCCCAAATTTTGATCAAATCAAATCAAAAGGTTGAGTTTTTGACAAAATTGTAAATTCTTTTATAGAACCAAATGGAAACAACAAACAATCACTTTCCTCTTCGATCGGTCCTTGAGAAGGACAAACTTATTGGGAACAACTTCCACTATTGGTTTAGGGTGTTGAGAATCATTCTCACATAGGAGAGCAAACTCTATGTTCTGGAAATGCCAGAACCAGAGGAACCAACTCAAAATGCTCCAAAGGCTGACAAAGATTCTTATAAAAAGCATAATGAAGATGTCATGGATGTCAAGTATCTGATGTTATGCTCCATGAACCATGAGTTGCAAAGGCAGCATGAGAACATGGGGGTGATTGAGATGGCCACACATCTCAAGAACATGTACCAAGATCAGGCAAGACAGGAGAGATATGATGTCTCCAATGCATTGTTCAAGTGCAACATGACAGAAGGAGATTGAGTAGGTCCTCATATACTCAAGCTCATTGGGTATGTGCAAAATATATCTAGACTTGGATTCTCCTTGGGTTAGGATTCCATTGATGTGATTCTGAATCCATGCCAGAGTCATATAATCAGTTTGTCATGAACTATAACATGAACAACTTTGACAAACCATTGACAAAGTTGTTGGGTATGTTGTGAACAGTTGAGATACAGATGAAGAAAGACAAACCCAAGTATGTGATGGTGATCAGCAAGAAAAAGGAGAAGTTTAAAGGCAAAGGAAAAATTAAGAAGAGTTCTAAAGCTAGCTAAAAGCCCATTCCTTTAGATCTCAAGGCAAAAGGTAGAGTAAAGAAACAAAAAGGTGATTGTCACCATTGTCACCAGTCTGGACATTGGAAGAGAAATTGCTGACTCTAGTTATAGGTACTAAAGAAGAAGAAGGATGGCACTGAGGCCTCTACTTCAGGTATAAACAACATAAGATGAATTTGATTACTTCTTCATTTTGGTATGTGATACCAAATAGAAATCTGACTGATGTGAATGATCTGACAAGAAGTAAAGGCCTTCACGAAAGGACAAAGATGGACAAGGAGGAGCAAGTGTTGCGGAGTTGCAGTCTACATTAAATTTATCTTAGCCCAATGGGCATGTGATAGAGTTATTAGAACTGCTATTTCATTATGTCATTATAATAGAAACATTACCTTTATACATTTTTTATGGACAAGGATGATTATCAATAAATGATTATTAGTGCTTCTATTTAAAAGATATGATCTTGCATGGCATTGGCCCTAAAACATATTTCAATATTTATGTGAAATGATCCAAATATGAATGTTTATAATTTTTATACCAGAGGGTTATAATTGATAACTCAAGACCATCACTAGCATTAGTCATTTTGTACGAATATGAGAAGTGCATGCCTAGAATACATATTGATGATGATCTAGATTCCCTTGGTTATTGAACCTAAGGAAACATGCAAGTCTTATTCACACACAACATGACATGAGGTCCTTCACTAAACATAGTGGGAGGATAAGTCTTCCATCAGACCTCATGAATATGATGGGTGGAGATCTTATCGAATGAATGCTATGGATGATTACTTATACTTTGTTTGATTTACTAGTAATATGATGATATGTACTCAGTAAAGAAGAAACATAAATATCTTGAAGTGTTCAAGGAGAATATAAATGAAGTATAATGTTGATGAATGTATTAAGAAACTTTGATGAGATCAAATGTTGAAATACTTTGCATCAATAACTTGAGAATCTTCAGGAAAGAACTATCATCAAGTATCACAAGTCAAATCCATCTAAACATTATGGTGTCAAAATGAAGGAATTGTACCATGATTAGTCATGACATAATTATCAATTAAGCTAGTCTTCTTATATCCTCACATATATATACCTATCACTAAATAATGTACCACATGAGTGGCTTGTAAGATGTCATATATGATATGATTTGGGAATGTCCCAATATGTCCAGAGGATCAAAACCTATATTGAGAAAGTAGTTTCTTGGAAAGGTTTATCCACAAACCATAATTGTTGAATGATACTATTTATCCCAATCTAATACCGGGTTTTTTTTCTATTAATAGGATAACTGAGTTCTTAAAGATTTTAGTGGGAGTAAAAGTAATACTCAAAGTGTTTGAGGTCAACAAAGAGGTGCAATGAGAACAATGAGAATCATAAGTTGTTTTGGAATCTCAGGTTCATCATATAACATAGAGTGAAATATTTCTAGTATAACACATATGAGGTTGCAGGATTGTGAATCCGACAATTCAGATGGGTTGTTCATATAGGATGAGCCAACTAGTCAATTAGAATCTATTTCTGAGCTATATGGAATCCATGTAAGCTAACAAGGTAGGACCTTGATGGGGCCACCTAAAAGAGTAATACCTAAAAGGGTGCAGTAGGGTCTTATGGCAAAGTCCTACATGGATTACATAAAATGACAAGTTGGTTGAATAGATTTTCAAATCAGTTCAAGTTGTTGATCATGATATAAATTCCATCACCGATTGTCAAGCTTGTTGTTGTAGTTAAAATAGACCATGAGATTTGGCATATGATGATTAAACCATATTCCTTAAGGGAAATCATCATAGGATGTGTGTGTGATACAACCTAAAGGGTTTTATAACTTCATGATGCAAATAAAATCTATAAACTATAATGTTCAATTTGGGATTGAAACAAGCATCTCAAAGATGGGATCTTATGTCTTGATAAGATAGCCAAAGAGTTTGACTTTAATCAAGACAAAAGATAAAGTTTTTGTTTACAAAAGATTTAGTGGGAGCATATATGAATATTCCACATATGATGATGAATAATATCTCAATATTGTGAATGTTGAGAACTGGCATGAAAACACCTTCAAATATGAAGGATAAGGTGAAACATCTTATGAGATAAGGATCAAGACCTATGGGATAGATCTTGGATGTTTCACAACGGAAGTTTAAGCACATATAATAGTAGTGTGTTGAAAGAGTTCAACATGGAAGGATTCAATGTGAGAGAATTCAGATTAGTCTCTCATGAGGCTCCTATTCTTGAATAATGGAAATATCATGAATAAGATTCCATGGGCCAACTCCAAAAATGGATCTATCGTGAATGATATTGTTATGACCCACATTGAGGTTAACTAATAAATACCTCAATTAGCGTGAAACACCTTGATTAGTGTTGAGTATCATATTAAACATCATGATTAATCAAAATAAGTTAATATGTGAATAAATGGTTGAGATTGAATCATCTGAGATAATTAATGATAATATCAATGTTGATCGTTAGGTTAACTAAGTTGCATTAAGTACCCATATGTAATTAGTGCTTTGACCAGTTGTGATAAGATAATCAACAAGATTTCTTGCACTGAGGGTGTAGAGAATCTCACACTTGAAATGTTGCAAAAAGAATTAGTCGAATTGGACTTACGACACAAAGGTTATGACTTTTACAAGACCTTTGGGTTGAATATGAAATTTCTCCAATTAATTGGTTAATTATTTTCCTTATCCCTTTTAGTGGACCGACTATCTTTTTCCCTTTTTAATTCTTTGTCTTCCCGATCAAAACAGAGTAGCCGCAAAGCGGCGCTGAGCAGGTCATTAGACCGCGAGCAACAGGAGCAAGGGCGACATTTACAGGGGCGATTCTCGGCCCCTTCAGCTCTGAAAATGGCCACGCCCACCTTCCTTTCTTCTTCCATCACCCTTCCTCTTCCTCCTTTACCCGCCTAGCAGCTCAGTCACCTACAGCCTTGGCTTGCGGCCGATCCGCAACTCCATGGCCAAGCGGTAGGGCGCCGGCCAGCAGCACAGCAGCTGCAGCTGGGAGCCACCTTGGCGCGAGCGATGGCCGCCTTGCCTCCGCCCACCTTCCATCTCCTTCCTCGTGCCCAGTTGTGTCCTAGTGGCACCCTACAGCCATCGATCCAGCTAGGGCAGCGCCCTACCTGCAGCCGATCTGCAGCAGGGAGCTGCGGTTGCACAATAGGTGAGAGGCCGGCCAGGGGCCCTAATGGCGTGGCCAATACAAGGAACGACGCCTGGAGTTCCGTCCTCAAGGTTTGAGCAAGCAATCGTAGCCTCAACCAGCAACAGACCAGCTTGAGCGCCCCTGCAGTTATGGCCAAAGCAGCAGTAGCTGCGTGAAGCAGCGGCCAAGGGCTGTTGGGCGTGAGCAGCAGCCCCAAAACAACGTCCCTGGGTTCAGCCAAGAATCCTAAACGTGAATCCGTAGTCAACTAGCCACGAGAAAAAACCAACAAAGTCTGATTTCAACCTGAACGTGTGTATGGTACTGTTGATTTTCTACATGTTCTATTTGGGCAAATCCAAGGTAGAAGAAGACCTGCGTGTGCCCGAAAATAAGCCTCTAGACGCAATTTCGGACGAACCCAGACAGTTCGAAACACGGTGAGTAGTAGTTCATTCAGAAATCATTATTTAACTCAATTTAAATGCTTAATTGCTTCTGTATCAGTTAGTATAACTTTTAAACAGTGTAGTACATACAATAGAGTATGTTAGATTCATTGGAACTTGAAATACTTAATATGCTTAATGAAAATGCTGAAATTTCCTGTATTATGGTTGCAATGTGTTTGTTGATTTAAGAATGGATATTTAGCATGGAAACTGGATAAATGATACTGAATCATGTTTAAGGATGACAAATGTTATATATGTGTTTCAAGTAATGTTCAAAATGTGCAGTAAGTATGGAATGTGATATTCTTTTTTTAAATGGTTATATGTTAATCAGTTAATAGACTTAGGTGCCCCAACACCGTAGAACCCCATTGCGCGGTCTGTACCTTTGGGGTGAAACGACCGATCTAGCCCTGAGTCTAGATGGCCGGCGACCAGTGTTCAACAATAATCCGTGCGTGTGTCACGGTGGCACTGGAGTAATATAGGGGTTATTCAACAATAATCCGTGCGTGTGTCACGGTGGTAACCCAGACCCTCCGACTGTGCACTACAGGTTGCGGGAGGAGTCTAGAGCACTCAGAGTTAGTGCAGTGAGGCCCTTGAGTGCCTAGGAACTGCAGTGAGGCCCTTGAGAGCCTGAGAGTGCTGTGAGGCCCTTGAGTGCCTGAGGCCCTTGAGAGCCTGAGAGTCCTGTGCAGACCAGGACGGGAAGTCAGACTTAGCATTTCCCGGGTGTGTCGCTAAGTCTTGTACAGTGGGATCATAGTTCGCTACAGATCTTCATATGTAGAGTGCGCTGCATATGTTTGGGGCATAATAATATAAATATGTAATCATATAGGATCACAGTAAATTAATATATCCGAACTTTTGTGCCAATTCATTATATCTGTTTATTGGTTTAAATGATCTATTGTTGCATAGAAATGTGATTATATTCTGTAATCTGCTATGTCATTAGAACTGCCCTTCTTGTATTGTATTTATGTTTATTTCAATTTTATAAACCTGATGAGTTGTTTAGTGATAGCTAAATGAAATGCTATTCACTGAGCGAGTAGGCTCATACCTCTACTCAAAACATTTTCAGGTCATCATCAGCAGCAGGAAATATGAAGGATCCTTTCATCCTAACGCTTAGTCTGTAGAAGGTGTACGTAGTTAGTAGTTAGAGGTCTCTTAGTCCTTTCCCCTCGATCTTTGGGACATGGTGTGGGGGTGAGAGAGAAGGTGTATAAAGATGTAATTAGCTGTTATGCTTTATTTTATGTCGAGCAATGTAATATGCTGTAGTCTTTGTTTATATTGCTAGTTAGTTTTAAATAAAAATGCTTCCGAAGTTTGTTTAGATTTAGTTTACAGCATAGATCAGATTATCTTTTTAATGTCTTTAAAATGTTTTAAAAAGCTTTGAGTGGTTTGGCTTGTGTGTAATCCCTCCGTCGCGCCCTAATCTCGTGATTTGTGGGTAATGCGAGATCGGGGTGTGACAGATATAAATGTACTCATCCCATATAATCTTTTATGTATTTGACATGAAAAGATAAGTCAAACTTCAATAAGGGTTATTGAAAAGTCATTAAAAGATATCCATTAGTACTTGTAAGTACTTAAGGATAAAATTTTCATTCAATAAGGATAGTAATAAATGGAATTACATCGATGCAAGCTTCCATAATGACAAAAATGATCACAAATTAAAATATGTTTGATTTCAAAGGATATTATTTGTTGGAAAAGTTCTAAACTAATAAGCCATTAGTGCTATTCTACAATAGAAGCTGGGTATACTAGTGTTATGAACACATAGTGATACTATATGGATCTAAAGGTTAATATGATGAACTTATAGATGTTCCAACCATTGATGACTCAGTAGAATTATTATGACAATAATGGAGCTAATTGTTAGGCAAGGAATATCATATACTATATTATGGCAGTTCTATCTCATATCAGAAATCATATAGTAAAGAGATTAGGAACACGAAAACCGACTATAAGCAAAGTGTTACTAACCCTCTGAACTGGCACTAGCGCAACAGAAGCATGTTGGACATGTTTCAATCACTTAGGATAAGATCCATGGGTGATTGGCTCTAAGTGCAAGTGGGAGTCTGTTGGTAAGGTATGTCTGTAGAGCCAATCATAAGATGATTGATGTGGCATAATTACTTAGAAGTATTTGATTAATAATAATAAAATATATAAAGGCAAGCTTCCAATTCATTTGTTTCACTTAGTTATGAGATAATGAGGATACAAAGTGAATGTCAGAGAATGTCTAGAGAATTACATTAGTCAATGATGTATATTGTCAAGTTATTATTCTTGTGGATGAGATCATATGGATGTTAAGAGTAGATATACATATTCTCACTATTTCCCTTATCGATTTTTATTGTGGAAGGTTGATAGACAACAATAACACATAAGATCAGAGTGTGAGTTGGTTGATGACTAGATCTCATATGTCATCATATGGCAATATCAAACCAAGCACAAAGATACATGTTAGAGAACAATGTATCAGATAAACCCACATTGAGAGTGACACATGGTTTTTGTGGTCACAATTACCTCTCATAGTGAAAGTGGTGATTATGATTCTTAGACCTGAAATCAGTGCAAATGTCACATGTCACTGGGTATGCTTTGACATCATCAAATACAGTCTTGAAACATGGGTTGTTATAACCATGATGATTGGGTGACTTTGACATATGGGGATAAACTGTAAGTGATATGTATGAGATTTGTCTCTCCTACCAGAGTATGATATCTTGATCACTTGATAAGAGAGACTAAGAAACACATGTGCATGAGCATTTGAATAAATATATGATATTGAGGTCAGATTATCTCAGATATTGTGCTCTTCGTTCAATAAATATGGATTGAATGTTGAGAGGATGACCTACAATGCCTCGAGTTCATCCTGGATATCAAAGATATGGAATTATACAATCAATGCAATACCTTACACAAATTGCCAGTTGAAGTTGTTCTCCAACTTTCTATTCACTTGGGTAGCACTAATGTGTGACTAGGCACCACTCTTTGCTTGTGATGTCATAAGCTAGTTATGTACATTCACTGCCTATGTGATATGGGACCTATAGGATCACACACATAGGAACTCATCTAGAAAAGGAGTTTGATCTTGAACGACAATTTGATTGATTACTAAAGTGTCTAGGTATTCAATTCACACAATAGATTGCTTGACTGGCTAAACAAGTCTGCCAAATGACCATCTCTCTGTGTGAGATGGGCATTTGAGCATTGCTAGATGGGCGTCTCAAGTGTTGAGATGGCCGTTTGGGTTGTCAGGATGATCAGAGTTTGAATTGGCTTAGTTCTTCCTCTGAACCGACTGGTTTAATATGATTGAACAGACTGGCTCAACTTGACTCACCCGACGACCATCTGGGTGAGCGAGATAGGCATCTCGCTTGGGTGATACAGCCTGGTGCTGAACAAATGTTTAGGATGATTCTCGAATAGTTTCAATTGCATATACTTGAAGAGAAAGTAAAATTAATATGTATATTTGGAATCAAAATTGCCAAATTTGTGTATGATTGAGAAACTGCCAAATGGCTATTTGGCAGTGCGATACGAATGTCTCACACACCAGATGACCGTCTGGGTGTGTGAAACAGCCGTCTCAGCTGTTACAGGTTGTGAAAGTTCAAGTTCTTCTAGTTATTTACACTCCCACACAATCCCATATTGATCGAGAGCCCTGACCCAAACCCCACCTATAAAATGACGGGCACTGGGGGCTTCTCAAGACACAACATGAACACTTAATAATCAGTTCCTCTGACAATTGTTGTCCTCTCTAGTTGTGGTAACCAAGAGAGCCCAGGCAATTCCTACATGACATGGAGGGATAGCCAAAGGGAGAGAACAATTGATTGTTTTCATTGCAGGAGAGCAGGTTGGTGACTAGCACACCAATGGGAGGGACAACTCCTTCTTATCCATTTTTTATGAATGACATGAGTTCTAGTTGGTCCGTGTGAACTACTCTAGAGGTAAGAGTCCTTTGGCTTCTACTATAAGGACAGCTACAACCTACAGTTTGTGGCCCGACCATAGGAGCGCTGTAGAAGCTGGCTTGTTCATTGTTCATGGTGAAGACCAGGAGCTGCACAACCACCATCCAAGAGCAATTATCAATGTTGGATCTAGGGCTCTAGAGGGGGGAATATAGCTAAAAAATTTCTCACAAGATAGATTAGACCTTCAAATTATATCAAATTGAAACCAATAGCTTAAGTGCAATTTGAAGTCCTAACTAACAAGCATAGCAAGGATGAGAGGAAATGATAGCAAGCACTTGACAAGGTGATGTGGAGTGGTTTCACCCTCCAAACTAGGAGAGAGTCAGTCGACTACCTAGAGAGGTCAACCTCTATGACTTTGCAAGTGATTTTCTCTATATTATCACCAATAAGAGTTAAAATACAAGACAACCAAAGGGCTTACCCATCCAAGCACGAAGAGTATTCCACGTTACCAAGGACTTACCCACTTTGCTAGAGTCTTCAGCCTTCTTTCAAGGTCCTACGCACTCTAGCACAAGTCTTTTGCCTTCAAGGAATTTTCCACAATTCTTGGATCTTAAGCCTTTTCCTTCTCCTTCACCTGGAGAAGATCACCACCTCTTCATCATCTTTGAAGAGGAACAACTCCAACTCCAACTTCACTCGGGGAATCTTGCTTCACCTTTTCTTCATGGAGGAAAGGGATAGGAAATGTGGAGAAGATGAGAGATTTACATGCACAAGGGAGTAGCTCTCTTACAATAGGCCTAACTCACTCACAATCACAAAATGAAGTGTAAACGGGAGAGAGAAATGGGCTCAAGGAGTTGCAACACACTCAACTATAGCAAGGACTTAGAATAGCATGAATGAGCAAACTTGGAATGAACTCTGAGTGGTCCTATTTATAGAAGGGGGTGTTTCCTTGATTTGGGGATCACTTAGGGTTGAAAAATAGCCATTTTCCACAATGCAATGAATCTATTTTCACCCAAAACAACACACCAATGGTTATAATCACTTTTTCTACATTTTCTGTACATTACATTTGGACGAGTTTCAATAAAGGTAACTCGACCGATCAATTAAATGACAAAGCCAATTTTCAAACTATTGGTCAAGTTTTTTCTGGTAAACTCGACCGATGAGCTAAAATTAGATTTGCTCAATGAGTTGGTCGGTCGAGTTCTGTAAGTGTACAACTCGATCGATGGGTCATCTTTAGAAAATCCATCATAGGATCGGTCGAGTTTCCAACTCGACCAATGAATAGCAAGTGACAAATTTTCTAAGTTGACTTTTGAGTGATTAAACCTTGCTATTTTGTGTCCCTCATATTTTTCTCATCTTAGTTACAAGTCATATCATCAATGCAAGTGATTAAAAATAACTTCTAAGGTCGTTTGGAGTTATTTCCCAAAATGTGCACGTGCATTGCTTTGACTTGAACTTGAACAAGCTAGGGCTTGTGTAATTTGATCACTTTCATGTACCTAAAGCCTGAAATCAATCTTGAACAAACATATTAGATAAATAGGAATGGAATGGTTAAGTCATTATCAAAATATTGACAATGTAGAACTCTCAAGTCAACATTCTCCCCCTTTTTGACAATAGCAAACCATTCCTCAATCATATTGAAAAAGTATATTGAAGTTATACCTTTCCCTTGTTAATTGTAAGAGGATTCAAGATTTGAACAATGTGAATTTCTCCCCCTCAATCTATGCTTACTTTAACCTGCATAGTTAGTCTATCTACACAAAGCAGTATAACACATACATACTATAAGGTCCTTTAGCAAGTCACATGATAAAGCATATAATGAACAAGAAAAGGATCACATAGGAAATAAAAACAATATGGTCGAGCTTTAAAACATTGAATTTCTCTCCCCCTTTTGACATTATAAAAAAGGAAGGGGGTAAAAAGAGAATAAAAATAGGCCTTCTCCAAGCACAACCAAGCATATATGCAAAACATGCAATCTCAAAAACATACACCAAGCAAAGATGAGAGAAGCAACCAAACTAAGTCAGAATCAAAATATGGTGAAACATGGCACCAACTCATAATATATAATAAATCAAAGAGTAAGTGTGCGCATAAATAAGATTACAACTCAGAAGGCCAGTTCTCATAAAATAGCCACAAGGCAAAATGATGAAAACTGAGAAGTTAAAATAGTACAACTCAGAACATGTGCTTAGATGTTGCTAATACAAAATATCCTAGAAATATATATAGGATCAGCACCTAGACTAAAAACTAAAGGTAACTAGATATCTAGGTCATCTATACCTACACCATCTACATCATCATTAACATTAGGCTCGTAGTCGTCATCTCTGTCTGAAGGTGCAACAACATCGCCTTCATCACTGGAGTCACCAAAAAAGCCATCAGAGCCATCATCATCAGATGCAAAACCATCCTCCTCCTCATCATCAGTATCCTCATCAGCATCAACATCCTCCTCATCAGCTTGGTCTGGAATCTCTTCATCAGTAGAGGGACCGAAACTACGATCGGGCCAACGAGCATTCTGCTCATCCCAAGACATACCAAGAGCATGGAGCTCATTGGCCTATAGGAAGGAAGGATTAGAACTACTGATGTTGGCAAGCAAAGTGGCCAAGGGGCCACCAGTCAGATGCAACACAACCGGGGAAGGTCAACCAGCAGCAGAGGGTGTAGCAGCAGCACAAGGTGCAGGTGGAGGGGATAGGTAAAAGTGATTGTATACATAGGATGCATAATCACCTCCTGGGTAGGGTTGGTAGGTTGGGTAGGTATGTACACATGACATGTTCATGTTGTAAATGATTAAACATAAGTCATCATGTAGGTGATCCTGAACTTGAAGATTGTATGCCTGTTGATGCATCATGCAGCCCATAAGGGTTTCATTTGACACATGGAATGAGGCACGGGTAGGTCGGGAAGGATGAGGTGGTGGAGGTACTCGGGTAGAGGAAGAGTGAGGCAAAGGAACCAGGTGTGGAGGAGGAGAGGATAGGCATGGACTTTTGAAGAGTCGTTTCACTAATACAAACTCCTTTCGAGGCAAGTTTGTAATGAAAGTCGTAGAAAAGATAATTGCATGTGGCAAGCTGAAATAGATCACAGATCAGGGCTGGGTAGGGAGGGTGGGTGCCACGGTTGTTCTTGCTTGGGTCAAAGTAGGTCATATGGTGGAGGATGTATCTGGACCACTTGACTCTAATATTCTCTAAGAGACAATGTATGATCACCGTAGTGTTTTCTACAATCTCTGTTTGATTTTTCTTTGGATGGATATTGCACTTAACAACTAGGGAAAGCATGGGTCTCTTGAGATCCAAGGCAGAGGAGGGAAGGGTGCACTTCTTCCTATAGGGGAATTGAGGCTTCTTCAAGATTCTATGAATATCAGGAAGAGTGAGATCATATTTATTGTAGAAGGCCTCATGCTCAACTAGGTCAAAATACTCGGGGTAATCCTTATGCCAACTGTCAGTCTCATCGGTACCTGAGAAGAAGATGTTTAGGGTATCCTCTGAGACTTGAAATTTCTTCCCAACTATCATGGACGTGAGGACTACTTGAGTATTAGGTAGGGGTACGAGGGTGTCATAATTCAAATGCAAGTTATCGTAGAATTTGTGAACGTCTTTTGGGCTAGTTATGGAATTGTTGTAGCACACACGTTCAACACCCAAGGTAGAAAGATGGTGAATGTTGAGCAACTCCGCTACTTGATTTATGACCTCTTGGAGTATAGGGCAAGGCTCAAAGAGGGAACAAAAATGGAAAATATTCTGGGGAAGGAGGTCCTTATACCTATTTACACCCTCATTTTAGACAAAAAGAGTGTCATTAAATGAAATCAAGCGGGAGGAGGAAGAAGATGGTGCATTAGTTGGGGCGGCTCTCTTCCTCCTATTGGATGTCATGGAGCAAAAATGAGAGGACGGAGAGAGAAAAAGCTAAAAAGTCACCACCAAAAATGTCTACAAACCTAGGTTTGCAAAGGGGGAAAGTCTAGCTAGGTCATATTAGGGCTAGGTTGAGGAAGGGAAGGGAAAGGGTAGACAGCTTAGGGCATATGGAGGTGGAATCAGTCGACTTTTCTCTAGTTGAGAGGGATAATAGTTGGCCAAACCCAACTTAAGATAGCTCTAGCCTAGCCATTGGTCAAAATCTATGAACTCAGAAACTCGACCGATAGGCTTTTTAAAAAAGCTCTCGGCCATCCATCGGTCGAGTTGGCAACTCGACTGATGGTCAACCTGACCTAAAACCAACAAACTTAGTTTCTAGCCATTTGATTGCTAATTAAATTTATTTTTCATGTCCATTATGTATTTTGAACATACTTAGGCACATATCACTCATCATTGGGTACTATTTTGTGATAGAACATGCATTTGCAAAAAATACCCAAAAATAAGAGAGAAACAAGGTAAAATGAATATGAAAAATAGATTTTTAGCATTTTAGCAAGCAAATATGACCAAAATAGAGGCAAGACATATCGGATAGATGACAACTAGATAGAAGGCACATCAAATTCATTCAAAGTAGTTATAAGCAATTTTGATCTAATAATGTTAAATTTCTCTCTAGCTAGAGGTTTTAGTGAAAATGTCTGCCAATTGATTTTCTGTGTCCACATGCATGATATAGATATCCTTTTTGGCAATGTGATCCCAAAAAAAATGATGACGAACCTCTATATGTTTAGCTCTACTATACAAGATAGGATTGTACGACAAGTTAATTGCACTAGTATTATCACAGTAGATAGGAGAAGCATCAAACTGAATGTTAAAGTCTTGGAGCATTTTCTTCATCCATAAGACCTAGGCACAACAACTCCTGGCTGCAATTTATTCAGCCTCAATGGTTGATAATTCCACTATGCTCTGTTTCTTGGAGAACCAAAACACCAAGCATGGTCCTAGGAGGAAACAAGAGCCACTTGTGAACTTTCTGTCAATCAAGCACTCTACATAATCCGCATCACTATAAGCAGTAAGAGTTAAGTCCCTTGACTTGGGATACCATATTTTAAAATTTTGGGATTTGGCTAAGTACCTTAAAATCCTCTTAATGGCTATAAGATGTGATTTCTTAGGATTTGATTGAAATCGAGCACACAAGACAACACTAAACATTATATCAGGTCTAGAGGCAGTTAAGTAAAGCAAACTTCCAATCATACCTCTATAGAGATTCTCATCTACCTTCTCACCTTCTTCATCTTTGTCAAGTTCAGCGGTGTTTGACATGGGTGTGTCCATTGATTTGATGTTCTCCATCCCAAAGCATTTGAGTAGTTCACTTGTGTACTTACCTTGGTTGATGAAGTTCCCATCTTTTGTTTGCTTGATTTTAAAGCCGAGGAAGAACATGAGTTCAACCATCATACTCATCTCAAATTCACTCTGCATAAGATCACTAAATTCTTTGCAAAGATCAAGGTTAGTTTTGCCAAAAATGATATCATCAGCATGTTTTGTATGATAAGAAAATGGTTAGAAGTGTGCTTTAGAAATAAGGTAGAATCCTTTTTGTCCATGATATACCCATGATATAACAAAAATTTCTTTAATTTCTCATACCAAGCCCTTGGTACTTGTTTGAGTTCATAGATTTCTTTTTGTAATAAATAAACATGGTTAGGTAAACTATCATGTTCAAATCCTAGAGGTTGTGCAACATATACTTTCTCCTCAATTGTACCATTCAAAAATGCACGTTTAACATCCATTTGATACATAAGAAATTCTTTATAACTAGAAAAAGCAAGAAACATATGAATAGACTCAAGTCGAACTACAGGTGAATATGTCTCATCAAAATATATACCTTCCTATTGATTGTAGCCTTGAGACACTAACCTTATTTTGTTCCTTACCACTTTTCCGCTTTCATCAAGCTTGCTGCAGTAGACCCATTTGGTTCCAATGATCTTTCTATCGCTTGGTTTTGGCACAAGGGTCCAAACTTTGTTCTTTTCAAATTTCTCCAACTCTTCTTGCATAGCTAGGATCCATTCTTCATCGCCAAGAGTATCATTGACATTCTTAGGCTCGAGTTGCGAGATGAAGGCATTGTTGGCTTGTTCTTTGTTGAATGTAGCCTGTGTCTTCACTCTTTCAAATGGATCACCTAAAATCAGCTCATTTGGATGATTCTTAGAAAACTAAGGGGTTGGATCCTTCTTCTCATCATCTTTCTCTTCTTCTTGAGTGGCCACCTCTTTTCCCTTTTGGGTGATGTTGAGCTCTTTTAGAATACGAATTACTTCTCTTACAACACCATCATTTGGAACAATATCTTTGGAAATAGAGGGATTAGTCTAAATAAACTTTACATTAATAGATTCTTATACTTTAGTAAGATCAACATTAAAAACTCTATAAGCCTTGCTAGTAGTTCTATAGACAAAAGAAAGCCTTGTAAGATTTTGGATCAAACTTGTCGAGAGAATCTTCTGTATTCAAGACAAAACAAGGACATCTGAAAATATGAAAATACTCAATAGAAGGATTCCTACCACGCAATAGGTAATAGGGGGTTTTCTTTAGTGAAGGATGAGTAAAAACCCAGTTTTGCACAAAACATGAGGTACTAACAACTTCAGCCCAAAACTTCTTAGGAGTATCATACTCTAGAAGCATGGTCCTAGCCATCTCCTGTAAAGACCTATTCTTCCTCTATACAACCCCATTTTGTTGAGGTGTTTGAGGTGAAGAGAAGTTGTGTGCATAACCAGATTCTTAACAAAATGCTCAAAAAGCTCATTTTCAAATTCTCCCCCATGGTCACTATGAATGGAAACAATGCAGCAAGAAGCTTTACTATTATCATTAAAAAATACTTCAACTAATGGAGAAAATGAGTCTTTATTGCATTAATGAAATCTTAAATAACATAAGTGGTCTCAAATTTTTCAAAGAAATAACAACCAAAAGACACAAGATAAGTCATCAATAAGAGAAAGAAATACCTAAACTTGATATGATTTTTAAAATGACATGGTCCCCAATGATCTTCATAAACAAATTCAAGGGTATTCTTCATATATTTCACTATTTGTGATGGAAAATGGTTCCAAAGGTGTTTTTCCTAGATAACAAGACTCTCACATAAGGATAACATAAGAACATATACATGGAAATTGAAAGAAAAGTACAGTCAAATTGGTGTGTCTACGATGATGATAAGTTGAAAAGATGTGTTGCTTGTATAGACATTAAGATAAGTAGTGGATGGAAGGAGATAGCAAACACCATACCTCTAAAATACTCCACCAACCAACTTAATGATCTGAATTTCTTGAAATTTGAAAAAGGTATCATGAAAAATTAGATGAAAATGAATAGACATTATTAGTTGGCTAATGGACAACAAGGTGAGAGAAAATTTAGGGGATTGAAAAATATTATCATGAGACAAATACTTGGTTAGATAAACACTTCTAGGAATCATAACATGATACCTAGAACCATTGACTATTTCAACATGAAAAGGTTTTGCTGAGGATTTAATGCCAAATAATGAAGGACTATCAGTTACATGAGCGAAAGTGCTAGAATTTCAATCCAATCATATTGATACATAAAGAAAAGAGCATGGATGCCAATGCATGGATTACAACCTTAGCTATTTGAATATCTGAGGTATTCAAGGATAGAGAGAGGAGACAACCATATCCATGTCGAGTGATAAAAACATATAAAGAATAAAAAATGTCAACTGAAGAAGCGTTAATCTTGGATCATTTTAGAGGATGCCCAAATTTTACCCAACGTTGATCAGAAGGATTGTTTGTCTTGTGGAAATAAACACAAAAGAAATGACCATGAACCAGACTTGTCAAATCATGACGACATGCCCAACTTCTTGCCCTATCAACATGTCCACCATAATGACGTTACAACATCTAAAGGTGAGGCATCAATCATTGGTATAGGATCATATATGTGACAAATGAATGCATTATGTTCTTTGACAGTTAATTATATTTTTGCATCATTATTTGATTCAAAATAGACTTAAACTCAAAGACAAGGCTAGAAAAAAGTTATAATGAACGGATAGCTTCATACAACCTTTTATTCTCTTGCAAATTTACAATGAATATTAGTAAATATCGTGTATATTACATTGAGTTTTTAGAGTTTTGTAGTAGTCGGTCACACTCAGGTTAACTTTCTTGTAGGTTTGGAGGTCCTCAAGAATATATATAGGAGGATCTGTTTCTGGTTTAGGAGTATGATTTTGAAAGGTCTCCCACATGGTCATTGCAAAACTATATGCCATAATTTTCTTGGCTACATATTGTTACATGTTATTATAAATAGCATAAGAAACCTAATCATCATTGGTACCCCAATATTATGAAATCAAATTGAGTGAATCCTTGATGAGGATGATCTTATTCCAATGATATACCACATAAAGATGAATTATTTTGATTATATGAGACACTTGGTACCATCAAGCGTTATATTTATATGCCAATTGGGGAGGTTGAGGTAGAAGACTTCCCGGTACAGTTTTTTTTCTAATGTATGTGACAGGATGGTGCATTGTGGTTCAAGGAAGGATAATTGTATGATCATAAGGACAAGAATGAGATACATCATCATAATTAGGCATTAACCACAATCTCGAACGTGAGAGACTAGACAAAGGAAGGGACAATGGGAAAAGACAACTATTTCAAAAAAACCACTCCACAAGGCAACTTGATTTACCAATAGGTAAGCCATAAGAAGGAAGATGGTAGCATTGTTGTACGTGTTGGACTACAATAACAATGGCTAGGACATACATGGCAAGTCTATGATAGACACATGTGTAGAAGAAAGTAGTGATGACGTCTTTGTAGAGGGTTGTATAGGGTTCTACAACTTCTATAATGCCATGAGGAAAAACAACATTAAGGTTTATTTGTCATTTTATTAGGGAGAGCCACATTCCTATAAATAAGAGAGAGGGACACTTACAAGTTTGGCACATAAGCATGTTTGTGATTCAAGCAAACTCATATGGACCAAGACACTTAGGCCCCTTTTCATATCAATTAAATCAATAATAACTCAAATATAGGACTATATGCATGACACAGGTTCATGTTTCCCAATTAGCATAAAATTTTACCATCACCCAATTTTATTTGTAATATTATCATGATTTTTTGAGTTTTCTCTAGATGATAGTTAACCATTGTGTTTTTCCTATCACTTCAACCATTATGTTTTTACTCTCACTATAATGTGAGTTGCATGATAAATCATCTTTTTAGATTTTGTTTTGTTCAACATAGACATTGAAAAAATAAAAAATGTAGCATAATAGAATTCTTATTATTTTTTTTCTGTAGGAGACCAATAAGAATTCAACATCTATCCTCACAATTTCACTCCTGAAAAGAATAGATAGTGAAACACATACTATCCACTTAAGTTAATGACTATAATAAACCTACCAAACAATTAATGGATGTCTTCTTTTGTAAAGTTATCCCTCTGGATGACAATGAAACCAAGGAAAAATTATAACTGAACAAATCCAACAAAAAATTTAAGATCGTTTCTAAACAATCCTACGGAAGAGGAGAACCTCACAATGATTAGATATGACATCAATAGACATAAGAATAAGTAATTTCCCAAGGATCTAGTAGAGTTTTAGGAATGACGACTGTCCCCATAGATCACCACTAGCCTCAACTGCGTGCTTTGTCCTCACTCACGCGCATGCCAGGATCAACTTCTCGACAGGTTACCCATATCAATACTACTCCAAGCTGAGCATGCTTAACTATGAGTTCTTAGTGATGGGCTCCCGGAAAAGGAGGTGCACCTTGGTGATATGGGTAGTCCAATCATTCCTTTTAAGATCATTGTTTATAAGGCCTCAAATCCTGGGATGATACAATCTCCCCCACTTAGATTCTTGACGTCCTAGTCAAGGCTAAACTATAAGTCCTCATAATCTCTTCCCCATTTCAGTGCAGACCCACAATGGTCCATGGACACCCACCTCCCGATCATGGAATACCTGCGCAAGGATGGCTACGTCAACCATGGACAGCCCTTTCCTACATGCCTGGACTGCACAGCTCAAGGCTGGCATGCCATGCCCATGTGGGCCCCACCTATAGGAGGGGAATTGGCTCTGATACCATTTTTAATGCCCATGCCTACTTGCCCAAGGCTCTAATAGAGTTTTAGGAATGACGATTGTCCCCACAGATCACCACTAGCCTCAACTGTGCGCTTTGTCCTCACTCATGCACATGTCAGGATCAACTTCCCAACATGTCACCCATCCCAATACTACTCCAAGCTGAGCATGCTTAACTATGGAGTTCTTAGTGATGGGATCCTAGAAAAGGAGGTGCACCTTGGTGATATGGGTAGTCCAATCATTCCTTTTAAGATCATTATATACAAGACTTCAAATCCTGGGATGATACAGTTTATTTGTCATTTTATTAGGGAGCCACATTCCTATAAATAAGAGAGAGGGACACTTACAAGTTTGGCACATAAGCATGTTTGTGATTCAAGCAAACTCATATGGACCAAGACACTTAGGCTCCTTTTCATATAAATTAAATCAATAATAACTCAAATATAGGACTATATGCATGACGCAGGTTCATGTTTCCCAATTAGCATAAAATTTTACCATCACCCAATTTTATTTGTAATATTGTCACGATTTTTTGAGCTTTCTCTAGATGATAGTTAACCATTGTGTTTTTCCTATCACTTCAACCATTATGTTTTTACTCTCACTATAATTTGAGTTGCATATTAAATCACATTTTTAGATTTTGTTTTGTTCAACATAGAAATTGAAAAAATGAAAAATGTAACATAATAGGCTTCTTATTATTTTTTGTGTAGGAGACCAATAAGAATTCAACATCTATCCTAAAATCTCCACTCCCGAAAAGAATAGATAGAGAAACACATACTTTTCACTTAAGTTAATAACTATAATAAACCTACCAAACAATTATTGGATGTCTTCTTTTGTAAAGTTATCCCTTTGGATGATAATGAAACCAATGAAAAATTAAAACTGAACAAATCCAACAAAAAATCAAAGATCGTGTCTAAACAATCCTATGGAAGAGGAGAACCTCACAATGATTAGATATGACATCAATAGACGTAAGAATAAGTAATTTATGTATCTTGGTTATTTCTTTCTAGTTATACTCATTTCCAAACTAGTAAATTTATCATTTACTTGGTCATGCTAGTGTCACTCAGGTGTCTCAATTTTCCCTAGCAATCGATGAGCATATTTCATTGGCTTTTCCTAACTTGATATTAAAGCACTAACTGTGGCAACATATCCCACTATCACACAGACAGTGAGGTGTTACGCGAAAATGTACAGAAAACACCATAAACCACAAATTACCAAAAACACGGGTTAATTAAAACCGATTCCAGAAAGCAGATAAACTAAGAAAACTATTACATTTAGGTCCTCATCCTGCAAGAAAACAGGTTATATATAAACATTTACAAGTCTTGATACGTGTCTGCATCTTAGGAGATCAGCTGTCTAGCCATCACATGAGTTCATCACCTATTTATATGTACATAACGGCCCACATCCGGCCAGCAGCAGGATATACAAAACTTTAACAACTAAACATCGTGAATAAACGTCAAACACCTCCAAGGACCTGAGAGTACATGGATGACTCTAAGACTCTACTACAAAACAACCAAAACAGCAGCATGTCCATCTCTTGCCTTCTACTGCCCGTCTTACTGCTCGGCGGCAACTCCGCGACCACCACCATGTCTAGCTCGAACACCTAAAAAGGTTATAAACCAACGGGGTGAGAAACACAGTCCCAGCGAGAAACATAACTCCCCGCTGAAACTATAAAACCAAAGGAAGATTAAAGCAATAACAGCAGATAACTGATAAAAGGTATAACAAGAGCAGTTTATAAAGTAAAGTTGTTCATACCATCAACCTTATCGGAAAGTACGGAAGGCATGTACCCAAGTATTTCTTTATGGAACATGATTGACAAGATATGATTTATAAGATCTTACCACATAACATAAGGAACGTATAAGTAACTGCAAGTATAACAAGATCAACTATACAAGCAAGGCTTCAACCAATGTTTCATGTTTTGCCTTAAGAAATAAATACTAATCGGCTGGATTACGTATTGTTATGCCCTGAGGAAGTGAGATGTACCGCTCAAATCCAACCGACGGCTGCGAAACCTGAAGCCGGTGCCAAACAAGGTCAATGGAAGAGCCAGACTCCACGACCTCCCACCTCGTGGTCAGTGCACAAGTACAAAACAAGCAGGACCACAGTCTCATGCTTAAGTGGCCTCAACCACAGGGTCAGCTCCCGCAGGCTACCCTCTTCCTAGCCCGCCTCGGTACAGGTCTCGGCGCTAGTATATTTGAGCCACAGGCATGTTCACCATGCTCTGATCCATGAACGCATTCATGTTCCCATATTACATATATCTTGAACCATGGGCATGTTCACCATGCTCTACATATATTCTGAGTCTGCAACCGCAGCTGCACTCGTGTTCTCTCTATTTTAGGCTAGGAGAAACCTCGCATATTCAACAATATGCACTCCGGGTTAACCCGCAGGAGAACCCGTTTCACCATCACTAGCTCCTGACGATGATGGATCTATGGCTAGGGAAAACTACATGATATGTTCCACTGTGATTCGTTAGTACATTTTAAGTGAATTATTGAGGCAACCAAGTTATAACACATGCATAACATAAAACTACATTATTATTACCACCATCATGCTATTCTGGGATCTCAATCCCTCATCACAAGAAACCACTGCCTCAACAGGCATTCTCATCACTTGGGATATCAATTCCAGATCATCTTCAGAGGATAACACCTCAACTGGGCACTTTAGCCATCTCAGGTCCTCAGACCATAACACATCATGCATGTTACCTCATCATCAAGAGTAACCATCAGAGCAGTGTTACTCAAACATATATACCTTATAGCCCTTTACCTGGCTATGCATCTGTATGAAACACCTACATGGTTAGTATGCACAATCATAATGGATTAACAAAAAGATCATATTCTCAAACATAGGGCAACATTGATGATTATATGCTTTATCATTCATGCCTTAAGTTATGATTATAGACATCTTGCAAAGCACCTTAAATGCTTACCATTCCTCAGCATTTTATATATAATTCAAGATAATCATAAACACATGAAATGTCATGTCAAGATGCATAGATGTGATCTAATATATCAAATACCTCACTATTATCAAACATATCAAGGGTCACCATTATAAACCAACGTGATTCATGAACAAGAGATAGCATATAGGTTTCCATATAAGGAACAAGACCTAAGGAACAAGACCCTCACTAAAAGTGCCTGCTACCCTCACAAGAAGTGTGACGGGTAGGGCACCCTCACTAGAGATAGCATCGGGTAGGGTACTTTCCCATATTGCCCAACACTACAAACACATAACGGTCAAACCGACCAGCCACATACCGGCCAAGAATAACAGCAAGGGTGTCGGGCTACCTTAAGGTGTATCGTGCAACACTGTGTCGTGCACCTTATGTATCGGGCAGCCAAAGCATAACGGCCACCAGCAACATAACGTGCAGCTCGACCCAAGGGAGTGTCGTGCAACACTGTGTCACACAATGCTGTGTCGTGCAACGACGCGTCTGGAAACACAGGTGCAATGGCCACAACGCCTATCATGCAACTGAGCCCAAGGGGCGTATCGTGCAAATCAGGTGTAACATGCACCATATGTATCGGGTAGGGCTTTCATTATAGTGTAATGACCGACACACAAAGGTCAAGGTCCAGAGTGCAACGCCTGACACACACACAAGGGTAGAAACCAAGTGTGATGCCCGACACAACCACAACATCATAACGTCTAAGGCTCTAGGTCAAGAGGGGTATCGGGCAACACCAACCCCAAGCCATATCGGCCAATATGAAACTCCACAAGGTCGTCATCAACCTCAAGCACAAGGGCACCAAAACCCTATAGGATCAAGAAGATGGCTCACCTCTCAACAACCAAGAGAGAGGGGTCTTACACACCTTCTTATCACCAATCAGGCAACACAAGGAACAACCACAACCAAGGTTCACAACCACCACAAAGCTCACCCTTCAAGTCCATGGTCAGAGGAGGGTGTTGCTCAAGCAACTAGAACACAAGCTCACCTCTCAACTTAAACGAGAGAGGGGTATTTCCCATATTACTAGAACTCAAGCTCACTCCTCTAGACCAAGGAGAGAAAGGATTGTTGCTCAACAAGGAACCCTAAAACACATGGTTCGGCCAACAAGAACAACTTAAGCAAGAAACTCAACTAACAACATACATAGCCGATATGATCGCAAGAAAGCATACAAGAACATAGGAGAGGTAGTATAGTTAGGGTTAGGAGTTATGTAACCTGCCTTAAGCAAGCTCCAAGCTCCTAGCTCCAAGCTCCAAGCACCACCAAGGAAGAAGAAGCAAGGCACTCTAGGGTTCGGCCACCACTAGAGGAAGAAGGAGACTCCAAGGCAAGGATCGGCCACCAAGCTTGCAAGGAAGAGGGTGTCGTGCACCAAGGAAGAGGGAGACTAAGGAACTAAAGGGATCCTTAGCAAGAGAAAGGAAGCACATATATAGAAGAGGATGGAGGAGATACCAAGGTAAGACAAGGTAAGGTGTCGCCCACCTAGGGACACTTGTCCATGAGCAATGCCACCCCTCTAACATGCCCTAAACACATGTCCAAAGCCATTGCCACATGCAAGCATCAAGCACCAAGTGTCCACTAGTGGTGACACAAATGAGGTCAAAGAGGGTCAAAGAGGTCCATGGGCGACACAACCCCACACTATGGCCGACACACACCCTGGGCGACACACCACAGGCCGACACCACCATGGGCCGACACAAGGCTCTCTTACCTGACACAGGGTCCAAAAAGGCAAAGGCAAAGTACAACAAGGCCCAACAAGCCCAAAGGAAACTCAAGCATGAGCCCAACCCTTCCTCACAACACTAGAGGAAGCAAGGAGAGGGAGGAACACCTCACAAAGGTGAAAAACTTGCCCACAAACCCTAGACTTGGGTATATTGCAAGTAGCACCTCCAACTCTCAACAAAGAACCAACAAACCCTAATCACCACTAAAGGTGATTAGCAAGCAATTAAGCATCAGGGTTAAGCAAAGCAAACAGGATAAGCCCTAAATGGAGGTCAGGGTCCTTACAAGCTATAACCCCCTACAAAGGGATTTCGTCCTCAAAATTCGAAGAGAAAAGCGAGGGATACTTCCTCCTCATCTCTTCCTCAAGCTCCCACGTGGTTTCCTCAATGCCACGAAGATGCCAAAGAACCTTTACAAGAACATGGTCCTTCCTCTTCAGCTTCTTAACTCTTCTATCAAGGATCATCAAAGGACCTTCCTCATAGGTCACATCTTCATCAAGCTCAACCTTGATTGGTTGTATCACTGTCCCTGTATCTGGATGACTTTTCTTCAGCATACTGACATGGAACATTGGGTGTAACCTGTGTAACTCTGGCGGCAGCTCTAACTCGTAAGCTACCCTTCCCATACATGCTATGACTGGGTATGGCCCCATATATCTGGGTGCTAGTTTACCCTTCCGGCCAAACCTTAGCACACCTTTCCACGGTGAGACTTTAAGATACACTTTGTCTCCTACCTGGAACTCCAAAGGTTGTCGGTGATTGTCTGCGTAAGACTTCTGCCTGTCCTGTGCCGCTTTCAACTGTTGATGTATCACCTTGATCTTTTCTGTTGTTTGTTGTACTAACTTAGGACCCAAAAGCTGATATTCACCAGAATCATACCAACACAATAGAGATCTGCACTTCCTGCCATATAAGGCCTCGTAAGGAGCCATGTCAATGCTCCACTGATAAGTATTGTTGTAGGCGAACTCTATCAAACTGAGATGTATGTCCCAACTACCTAGGAACTGCAAAACACAAGCTCGAAGGAGATCTTCCAAAGTCTGAATAGTCCTCTCAGACTGTCCATTTGTCTGTGGGTGGAAGGCGGTGTTGAACCTCAACTGTGTTCCCAACGCTTTGTGCAACTGTTCCCAGAAATGACTCATGAACTGAGGACCTCTGTCAGAAACTATCGTCGCTGGCACTCCGTGCAAATGCACTATCTCATCAACATATACTCGAGCGAGCTTCTTGGCTGTATACGTTGTCTTTACTGGTATGAAATGGGTATACTTCGTCAATCTTTCCACTATTACCCAAATGGAATCATGATTCCTAGTTGTCCTGGGTAGACCAACTACGAAATCCATGGTTATATGATCCCATTTCTAGTGCGGTATCGGCAGGGGTTGAAACGTACCTGCTGGCTTCTGATGTTCAACCTTGACTTGCTGACATACTGCACACCCAGCCACAAACTCAGCTACATCTTTCTTCAAGTCGGGCCACCAATACTAGTCCTTCAGATTATGATACATCTTGGTGACTCTTGGATGCATAACATACATCGACGTGTGTGCTTCCTCGAGCACTAGCTTCATGATATCATCAACATCGGGGACCACCATCCTATCTTGATAGCAAACTAGCCCATCCTCGGACTCATGGAACCCATCATGGTTTTCACTGCCAAACTTTGATCTGATCAACTGCACTGTATTATCTGTTGGATGTGCATCTTTGATCTGCTATCTCAGTGTAGGCCTGACTTGCATATGTGCTAAAAGTCCAGCTAACAAGGAAACTTCCATCTGCACATTCATCTGTCGCAAAGAGACAAACATATCTCATCTATGGCATATCAAGGAACTCAACTGCGTCTTTTTTGAAGAAAGAGAAGAAGACTTTTAGCTAAGCGCATCAGCTACCACATTCGCCTTACCAGGATGATACTCGATGGTGCAGTCGTAATCATTGATTAGCTCCATCCATCGGTGTTGTCGCATGTTTAGCTCATTCTGTGAAAAGATGTACTTTAGATTCTTATGATTTGTAAAGATCTGACACACTTCCCCGTAAAGATAGTGTCTCAAAATCTTTAACGCATGAACCACCGCTACTAACTCCAAGTCATGAGTCGGATAGTTCGCCTCGTGTTTCTTAAGCTTTCGCGAGGCAAAAGAAACCACATGATCTTCCTGCATCAGCACACAACCTAAACCTTTCTTGGAAGCATCACAGAAAACAACATAGCCCTTCTCAGGCTCTGGTAGCACTAGCACAGGTGCACTAGTCAGTTTTTCCTTCAAACTTTGAAAAGATTGCTGACAACAATCATCCCAGACAAAAGCTACATCCTTTCTAGTCAACTTCGTCATCGGCAACGCAATCTCAATGAAGTCCTTGATAAACCTTCGGTAGTATCCTACTAAACCCAGGAAACTACAAACTTCTGTCGGTGTCTTCGGCTGTTCCCATTCTGCAACGGACTCCACCTTCTTTGGGTCCACTTTGACTCCTTCTACAGATATCACATGACCCAAGAAAGTTACTTCTTCCAGCCAAAACTCACACTTACTGAACTTGGCATACAACTGATATTGGCGAAGAAGAGTCAATACTAGTCGAAGATGTTGCTCATGCTCTTACCTATCCCGACTATAGATCAAGATGTCATCTATAATAACTACAACAAACTGATCTAGGAAATTACGGAACACTCGATTCATCAAATCCATGAAAGCAGCAGGTGCATTGGTTAGCCCAAACGGCATAACCACAAACTCGAAGTGACCATACCTCGTCCTAAAAGCTGACTTTGGTATGTCATCCACCTTAATCCTCAATAGATGATATCCGGAACGTAAATCGATCTTCGAAAACACAGTAGCACCACGCAACTGATCGAACAGATCATCTATCCTTAGTAACGTGTACTTGTTCTTGATCGTGACTTTGTTCAACTATCGGTAATCTATACATAACCACATCGATCTGTCCTTCTTCTTGACGAACAACACTGGAGCACCCCAAGGTGACGTACTCGGTCGGATGAAACCTTTCTCCAACAACTCTTGCAACTGCTTCTTAAGCTCTTCCATCTCTACAGGAGCCATCCTATACGGTGTCTGTGCAACTGGCTGCGTTCTTGGAATCAGATTGATCTCAAAATCAATCTCTCATGGGGGAGGAACACCGGGGAACTCCTCAGGAAACACATCCACAAACTCTCGGACAACCAACACCTCTTCAAGGCTAGGACCTTTCGCCTTGGCATCTACAACGATATCCACAATGTGAGCTAAGAATGCCTCACATCCTTGTCGTAACAACCTCTCATCACAGAAGGTGCTGAAAACCTTGACTTCTTAAAGCCACCAAACCTCTGTCCCTGGAACTGAGCAGGCTTCTTCTTAGACATAGATTCCCTTTTCTCCCCAACTGACCATTCGATCCTCTAGACAGATTCCACAAACGTAGCAAACCACTCTCGATTCTCCAACACAGAAGCAGGTGTTGTCAGCTCAGCACTCAGACCTTTCTCGAAACGTCTGATCCGTTCTTCATCTGTTGTTGCCATGTGAGGACAAAACCTCAACAGATCCATGAAAATGGCCTCGTACTCGGTGATGTTCATTGTTCCTTGTCACAGGCTCTCAAACTCACTGATCTTCTCATCTAGATATGTATTCAGAAAGTATCTGCTGACGAACTCGGGCCGGAAAACCTCCCAACCGATCACCTCACCAGGTTGCTTCTCTTCCTCGATGGTCCACCAGTGACCAGCACTACCTTTCAGAAGGTAGACAGCGTGCTTGACTTTGTCTACTTTAGGTATGTCGAGGATCCGAAAAGCCTTATCAAGACTTGTCAGCCACAGATCTGCATCCGTTGGATCATCCGTTCCAGCATAATCTGAAGCTCCGACTCCGTGAAGTCGCTCAAATGTCTTCCCAATACCCGATGTTTCATCATGGGGAGCATGTGCTCTCAACGCAGGCACTGGAAATCTCTCTACCATGAGATTCATCGTAGACATCATCTACCCCATAAGTTGTTGGTAGGCAGGGTGTTCAAGAATGGTTGGGTCAGGTTGGGGGACCTCAGGCACCCGATCTTCATGTGCCTGCCCTATAGCTCCATCAAATGATGCATCATCATTATTCTCGGCAGCATGTTCTTCATGGTTTCCAAACATCTTGGCTTTTCTTCCGCTGAGGGCAGAAGATGATTGTAAGAAAATCTAGAAAACTCACAAGAACAAACACAACCTAGTCCTAGATCCCTGTAGACTCAGCAAACCTAGAGCTCTGATACCAAAACTTGTGGCAACACATCCAACTATCACACATACAACGAGGTGTTACGCGAAAATGTGGGGAAAACACCATAAACCACAAATTACCAAAAACACAGGTTAATTAAAACTGATTGTAGAAAGCAGATAAACTGAGAAAACTATTACATTTAGGTCCTCATCCTGTAAGAAAATAGGTTATATATAAACATTTACAAGTCTTGATACGTGTCCGCATCTTAGGAGATCATTTGTCTAGCCATCACATGAGTTCATCACCTGTTTATATGTACATAACGGCCCACATCCGGCCAGCAGCAGGATATACAAAGCTTTAACAACTAAACATCGTGAAACAATGTCAAACACCTCCAAGGACCTGAGAGTACAGGGATGACTCTAAGACTCTACGACAAAACAACCAAAACAGCATCATGTCCATCTCTTGCCTTCTACTACTCGTCTTGCTGCTCAGCCGCAACTCCACGACCACCACCACGTCTATCTTGAACACCCAAAAAGGTTATAAACCAGCGGGGTGAGACACACAGTCCCAACGAGAAACATAACTCCCCGCCGAAACTATAAAACCAAAGGAAGATTAAAGCAATAGTAGCAGATAACAGATAAAAGGTATAACAAGAGCATTTTATAAAGTAAAGTTGTTCATACCATCAAGCTTATCGGAAAGTACAGAAGGCATGTACCCAAGTATTTCTTTATGGAACAGGATTGATAAGATATGATTTATAAGATCTTACCACATAACATAAGGAACATATAAGTAACTGCAAGTATAACAAGATCAACTACACAAGCAAGGCTTCAACCAATGTTTCGTGTTTTGCCTTAAGCAATAAATACTAATCGGCTGAATTACGTATTGTTATGCCCTGAGGAAGTGAGCCATACCGCTCAAATTCAACCGACGGCTGTGAAACCCAGAGTCGGTGCCATACAAGATCAATGGAAGAGCCGGACTCCACGGCCTCCCACCTCGTGGTCAGTGCACGAGTACAAAACAAGCATGACCACAGTCTCATGCTTAAGTGGCCTCAGCTACAGGGTTAGCTCCCGCAGGATACCCTCTGCCTAGCCCACCTCGGTACAAGTCTCGACGCTAGTATATCTGAGCCACGGGCCTGTTCACTGTGCTCTAAGCCATGAACACATTCATGTTCCCATATCACATATATCCTGATCCATGGGCCTGTTCACCATGCTCTACACATATTCCGAGTCTGCAACCGCAGCTGCACTCTTGTCCTCTCTATTTTAGGCTAGGAGAAACCTCGAATATTCAAAAATATGCGCTCCGGGTTAAACCGCACGAGAACCTGTTTCACCATCACCAGCTCCTGACGATGATGGATCTATGGCCAGGGCAAACTACATGATATGTTCCATTGCGATTAGTTAGTACATTTTAAGTTAATTATTGAGGTAACCAAGTTATAACACATGCATAACATAAAACTACATTATTATTACCACCATCATGCTATTCCGGGATCTCAATCCCTCATCACAAGAAACCACTGCCTCAACAGGCATTCTCATCACTTGGGATATCAATCCCAGATCATCATCAGAGGATAACACCTCAACTGGGCACTTTAGCCATCTCAGGTCCTCAGACCATAACACGTCATGCATGTTACCTCATCATCAAGAGTAACCATCAGAGCAGTGTTACTCAAACATATATACCTTATATCACTTTACCTGGCTATGCATCTGTAAGAAACACCTGCATGGTTAATAGGCACAATCATCACGGATTAACAGAAAGATCATATTCTCAAACATAGGGCAACATTGATGATTATATGCTTTATCATTCATGCCTTAAGATGTGATTATAGACATCTTGCAAAGCACCTTATATGCTTACCATTCCTCAGCATTTTATATATAATTCAAGATAATCATAAACACATGAAATGTCATGTCAAGATGCATAGATTTGAGCTACTATATCAAATACCTCACTATTATCAAACATACCAAGGGTCACCATTATAAACCAATGTGATTCATGAACAAGATCTAGCATATAGGTTTCCATATAAGGAACAAGACCCTCACTAAAAGTGCCCGCTACCCTCACAAGAAGTGTGACGGGTAGGGCACCCTCACTAGAGATAACATCGGGCATGGTACTTTCCCATATCGCCCAAAACTACAAACACATAACGGTCAAGTCGACCAGCCACATATCAACCAAGCATAACAGCAAGGGTGTCGGGCTACCTTAAGGTGTATCATGCAACACTGTGTCGTGCACCTCATGTATCGGGCAGCCAAAGCATAACGGCCACCAGCAGCATAACATGCAGCTCGACCCAAGGGTGTGTCGTGCAACACTATGTCGCACAACGTTGTGTCGTGCAACGACGCGTCTGGCAACACAGGTGCAACGGCCACAACGCCTATCGTGCAACTGAGCCCAAGGAGCGTATCGTGCAACTCAGGTGTAACGTGCACCATATGTATCGGGTAGGGCTATCATCATAGTGTGACGCCCAACACACAAAGGTCAAGGTCCAGAGTGCAACGCCCAACACACACATAAGGGCAGAAACCATGTGTGACACCCGACACAACCACAACATCATAACGTCCAAGGCTCTAGGTCAAGAGGGGTATCGGGCAACACCAACCCCAAGCCGTATCGGCCAAGATGAAACTCCACAAGGTCGTCATCAACCTCAAGCACAAGGGCACCAAAACCCTAAAGGATTAAGAAGATGGCTCACCTCTCAACAACCAAGAGAGAGGGGTCTTGCACACCTTCTGATCACCAATCTGGCAACATAAGGAACAACCACAACTAAGGTTCACAACCACCACAAAGCTCACCCTTCAAGTCCATGGTGAGAGGAGGGTGTTGCTCAAGCAAATAGAAAACAAGCTCACCTCTCAACTTAAACGATAGAGGGGTATTGCCCATATTACTAGAACTCAAGCTCACTCCTCTAGACCAATGAGAGAAAGGAGTGTTGCTCAACAAGGAACCCTAAAACACATGGTTTGGCCAACAAGAACAACTTAAGCAAGAAAATCAACTAACAACATACATAGCTGATATGATCACAAGAAAGCATAAAAGAACATAGGAGAGGTAGTATAGTTAGGGTTAGGAGTTATGTAACCCGCCTTAAGCAAGCTCCAAGCTCCTAGATCCAAGCTCCAAGCACCACCAAGGAAGAAGAAGCAAGGCACTCTAGGGTTCGGCCACCACTAGAGGAAGAAGGAGACTCTAAGGCAAGGATCGACCACCAAGCTTGCAAGGAAGAGGGTGTCATGCACCAAGGAAGAGGGAGACTAAGGAACTAAAGGGATCCTTAGCAAGAGAAAGGAAGCACATATATAGAAGAGGATGGAGGAGAAACCAAGGTAAGACAAGGCAAGGTGTCGCCCACCTAGGGACACTTGTCCATGAGCAATGCCACCACTCTAACATGCCCTAAACACATGTCCAAGGCCATTGACACATGCAAGCATCAAGCACCAAGTGTCCACTAGTGGTGACACAAACGAGGTCAAAGAGGGTCAAAGAGGTCCATGGGCAACACAACCCCACACCATGGCCGACACACACCCTGGGCGACACACCACAGGCCGACACCACCATGGCCAACACACCTAGGCCGACACAAGGCTATCTTGCCTGACACAGGGTCCAAAAAGGCAAAGGCAAAGCACAACAAAGACCAACAAGCCCAAAGGCAACTCAAGAACGAGCCCAACCCTTCCTCAAAACACTAGAGCAAGCAAGGAGAGGGAGGAGCACCTCACAAGGTGACAAACTTGCCCACAAACCCTAGACTTGGGTATATTGCATGTAGCACCTCCAGCTCTCAAAAAAGCACCAACAAACCCTAATCACCACTAAAGGTGATTAGCAAGCAACTAAGCATCAGGGTTAAGCAAAGCAAATAGGATAAGCCCTAAATGGAGGTCAGGGTCCTTACACTAACAACAAAAGTGGAAACTAGAATACACACCTACTCATCAACGGATCATAGTGCACTCTACACCAAGAAAAAGGTCCAGGACACCTTCCTAGATTTTATACAAGAATAAGTTGGGATATGATTTAAATCTCAAGCTCATTATTTTCGTTTTCCACTCAACAAAAACAATGAGTATTCACAACTCACAAGTGGAGTCTTTCTTATGTTGTTGGGTTTGTTCTTCCTCCTAGTCTCTATGCTAATGTTTGGAAAAGGTACAAAGCATATGGTTTCTTATTCCTTATGACACATCTTATTTTATCTAACACTGTGATAACAAAGAACTCTACTGCGAAAAAAAATTCCAGATCTATGGAACATCGACTGTTGGAGGAACTCAACCTGTACAACATCTTAGAGGGGGACGGTGTGACATGAGTTTTAGTGTACAACTCTCCAACACCTCTGGTAAAAATATCTTTGTAAAGATCACGACGATGAGAGTGTTTTTTAAGGCATACTTGAAGATGAGCTATTACATGATTTTGATGGAACAAATCGAGAGGTGCTAGTACAAATGCAATTCTACTTCGAGAACTAAAATAGAAAAGGGGTCTACCCCTGGGGTTTCCATCTATCACACCTACAAAACGTGTGATGTGATGTCAACACATTTTTGGCATCTAGACAATAAGAGGAAGTAAAATGCATTTGAAACACCAGGCCATGAAAAATATCAAGAACATGAAGTAACTTATAATGACTTTCATAGTTTTATCAATGTGATAAACTATAATAGAGAAAGAAAAATAAGTCTTTATTGTATTAAAGAAATATTAAATAATAGAATTAGTCTTTTTTTTTTTGCAAAGCAAGAACAATCTGGAGATACAAGAGAAATCATCAATATGAGCAAGAAATACGTACAATTCATATGATTCTTAACATGACATGGTCCCCAAATATCTACATGAACAACTTCAAAGGAATTAATCACAGATTTCACTTGTTGTGGAGGAAAATTGGTCATATGATGCTTGCCTAGCTAATAAGCCTCATGCTCAATGATCACATAAGAGCATATATCTAGAAATTGACATTGAGGTACAATCCAAATGAGGTGTCCAAGATGATGATAATGTAAAAGAGATTTGTTGGAGGTATAGAGCATAGCGTAAGTGATGAATGGCTAGAGATAATAGAGACCATCTTTCTCAAATCTCAACCAATCAGTTTAGTCAAATAGGGATATTACAACTTGAAGAAAAAATTATCACATAAAAGGAGACAAGAATGAAGATATTTTTATAATTGTGTAATGGACAACAAGTTGAGAGAAAATTTGGGGCTCTCATGGTGTTATCAATAGACAAACACTTGGTTGTATAAATAGTTCTAGAACTCTTATCATGAGACAGAGAACCATCAGCTATTTGAACATGGAAGAATTATGTTGGAGGAGTTAGAGTGTCAAATAATGAAGCATTAACATCATATTAATGGAAGTTCCAGAATCTACAATGCAATCATATTGAGTCATAAATGAAATAGCATGGATGCCTATACCTAGATGCACAACCTCATATATCTAAGAACCAAATAAATTATAAGAAGTATTCAAGGATAGACACATGAGACAATTATATTCATCTCGTGTGATAACCAAAAGAATCACTAATATCAATAGAAGCATCATTACCCTTGCATCGTTCTAGAGGATACCCAAAAATAATCAGAAGAATGGTTAGTTTTGTGGCAATGATCACATAAGAAATCACCATGACACTTACTTGTCAGATCCATGATCACAACCCTAACCTCTTAACCTATTAAAATGGTGACCAAGACTAAATCCTTTGAGAGAAGCTACAATTGTAGTATCAATCATGAATAGGACACAATCGTGTAGGCACAAAATTCCTCAAGAGTCAAAATGTTTTGTTGCATCAATAATTGATCCTTTATGGGCTTCAACGTAGAGCCAAGACCAAATAGAAACGCCAATAGCTTCACACTTCCTTTTTATCTATTGTAAATATACAATGGGATATTAGTCAATGTCGTGTTCATTCTATAGACATGTTGGAGTTTTATAGTAGTCACTCAAACTCAGGTTACCTTTCATGCATGTTTAAATGTCGTCAAAATTAGTACATGAGGATATGTTGATGTTGTGCAGGTTTGATTTCTTGAAAATATCCCACATCGGTCTCCATAGAAGTCATAACTTTCTTGGCTACAGATTCTTTCATGCTATTAAGCATAGATTAAGCAACGCAATCATCTTGGGAACCCAATTTTATAGAATCAGATTGGGTGCATTTCTGGTGAGGATATGCTTCTTCCCATGAGATCCCTCATAACGTTAAAATGTCATTGACTAGAGGAGACGGTAACATCACGCATTATATTGTAACAATAGTAGGGTTTACGGCACATAACTTCCCCCATAGAGTCTTTTTGTAAGATTTATGTGAACATGATGGTGCGTTGGGATTTTCTTCCAAGAGAAAAAGAAGGATCAACGCCTGATCATAAGGAGAAGAACGGGACATGTGGTTACAATGATGAATTAACCACAGCCCCGAACACGAGAGAGAAGGTCATGTGAAGCAGAATGGGAAGAGATGACTATTTGAAAATACCACTCCACCAGGCAACCTAGATTGACCAATGGGTAGCCTAGAAAAAGGGGACCAGTAGCGTGGTCTTACTTGTTGGGCTACAATCATAACAACTACGACTTAAGTGATGAGTCGATGGTAAACAGTATGCATGCGTATAAGAAACGTCTCGCTAATCATTGTATATGAGATCAATATATAACTACTGTTTTTTGTTTGTTTTTTCCTCTCGTCAGATTAACATCCTCTCGTCAGATTAACATCCAACTCTGTAGATTTATTGTTTACTCGGTCATTAAAGAGTTAGGTGTCCGCGTTTTTCATAGTCGTCGATTAGCAGCAGTCAGTGGCTTGTCCTCAGTGGAATACAGAAACACAGGAAGCAAAAGCGGACACTGTATAGTGGTCTCCTCGTCAAAAGATCTTATTCCAATCTACTCTCAACCAAGCAGAATTCAAGACGCATTCCTAGATTTTATATAACAATAAGTTGGGATACGATACATATCTCAAGTTCATCTGTTTCATTCCCCTCCTCAACAGCAACAACGAAGATGCACAACTCACAAGTCATGGCATGTCTTCCAATACTCGGCTTTTTCTTCCTCCTGGCCGCTGCTCCAACGTTTGGCAGAGGTACAAATCATATGGTTTCTTATCCGTAATCAGCCTTTCTTATTATATCTTAATCAGTGATAGTAAATATTCAGATTTCTGGAACATCGACTGCGGGGGAAACTCAACCTTCAGAGCACCTAACGGCCTCATTTTCGAGGGCGACGGCACGTACATTCGCACCGGTGTTAGTGTACAAGCCCGCAGCACCGCCGGTAACAATATCTCTGCAGAGATCCTGACGATCAGAGCGTTCCCAAAGGCGCGATGGAGGAAGAACTGCTACAGGATTCCGGTGGAACAAGGTACCAAGATTCTGGTGCGGACGAAATTGTACTACGGCAACTACGACGGGAAGGACTCGCCACCGGAATTTATGATCTATTATGACACCTCGGCTTCGTGCCAGGCGACGGCAGACGCGTTTACGACAACCAGGTGGATTTCCTGTGACGTAGTGTACGTGACAACCAAGAAACAGGGGACGGACATCTGCTTTGTGCGTACCCAACTTGATCAGGATCCCATTGTATCCGCCATCGAGATCTCGCGGCTCCCGTCCGACATGTACAGCAGCGTAAACTTCACGGCGAGCACACTGTTCTTGAGAAAAAGATTCGCATTCGGTGCAAATGCCACCATAGAGTACCCAGACGATGCTTATAACCGTCGTTGGAGACCGAGTTCATTACAAGGAGTCGACGGAGGTGACAACAGTGCAGTAATGGTCAGTCGTAAAAGCCTGACCGCGCCGAACACTAGCAGAATAGCAGACGACCCGCCGCCGCAGCTGTTCCAAACAGCCGCCATGGCACCCATGGTAGACAACAGAAAAGCAGGCAACCTTACCATTCGTTCTCCCTGGCTTGTCTCTGAATCACTCCAAATCTATCTGACTATGTACTACGCGGAGGTGGAGTCCCAGAGCAAGAATCGGACGTTTCGGTTGTTCAAGGACGGTACACCCATCACAGATTTAATACTTAAGGCTGAAACAGGGGTTGCTCATGAACTCTATGGTCCCATGGACGCGTCCAACGAGACAACATTTGACCTCGTACCCACAGAAGGATCCATACTACCACCGATCATTAGTGGGATGGAGGTTTTCTACATCTTGGATGTAAATGTCGGCACATATATCAAAGATGGTAATAATTTAACTCAAGGTATTTAGTTTCAAATCTTCTACCATTCTGTGCTCTTATGTTTGTACAACGTTTCTTGCCATTGCAGTGGAGGCGATATCCATACTCCAGAGCAACTTCACAGTTTTCCAAAGCTGGACTGGCGATCCGTGCCACCCACAGGACTACAGCTGGGAATGGGTGACTTGCAACTATACAGCATCTCCACTTCGTATAACTGGATTGTACGTTTCCAGGTCAGATCTGATCAGTCGTTGATGAGCTTTCCCTTACAATTCTCTACCCGCTCTGTGCAGGAATCTGAGTGGATTTCAACTGTCTGGCAACCTACCAGACTTCAGCGGCCTTGATGCACTTACAGACATGTAAGTCGATCTTTACCATACTAAAGTATATTAAGCCATGCATTTTTGGCATGTCTTATGTAGGCTTCAATAAAACACATATAATTTTTATGCTTAATTATCAAATGATATGTGCAGAGATTTAAGAAACAACAAACTCACAGGGCCAGTTCCTGAGTTCCTTGCTTCCTTGCCAAATTTACAATCTTTGTATGTCATCAACTCCCATTTAAGAAACCCTGCCGTTGATTTGTCTTGTAATCAAACAGTAATAAGATTTACCTTCGGTTACTTCCGTACAGGGACCTGTCAGATAACGACTTCGATAGCATAGCCCCGTCACTGGTTAATGATAAGAAAATCACTTTGAAGTAAGTACTTCTTTCCAATCTAATGCCAACCCACTGTATTATGTTCGTCACATACTTATATATGCTGGAATCAGATTTCTAATACATGGTAAACAAATTATTTGATTTGACAGATTTGGAGGGAACCCAAAGTTGGAGCGTCAAAGTGCATCTTCTCCAGCACAAGAACCAACACCACCACCACCAGCAGCCAGCGGTTGCCGCAAACCTATTAGCTCCAAATTAGCCATTTTGCTCTTTTTACTAGCTATTATAACAACCGTATGATCCATTTTTGTATGTTGCTGTAACGTGTCCGATCACATTTGTATCCACCTTTAAGTTTCATGGATAATTCAGTCCATTTTAAGAAGAGGGAGAAAGACAATAAGACACCTTATACCGTATACAAGCGCCAGACTAGCAATATTTCAAAATTCATTCCCAAACTAGTATCTTTACTAGGTGATTGTGTGACTTTGTGTCATCCAAAACTATGTTGCTACATTAACTTTTCAGAGTAATTGTGCCAAATCGAACCGAGCATCATCGACGTGGCACGCAAATTTTAGGTTTGAGTTTTGGTGCATTCAGTTTTACAGCAGAGCCACCATTAAAGTGATTGTCGAATAGATTCAGAGCAAGGTATCTGAGACGTCAAGATTAAAAAGCAAGACAGAAGATAAAATATTATTAAACAACCTGCTTCATCAAGACAGAAGGTAAAAAACAAGAAGATGGCGGCGGTAGGGTCAGAGTGAGAGGCGAGGGCTCTGGGCGGCGGTGAAGGAGATCATCCTGGTTGGCCCCCGGACGCCGGCGATGGTAGAGGGAAAGGAGACGGGGACGGTCGGAGAGACGGAAGTGTGCAGGAGGATGCTAACGTGCCTATGGTGATTGAAGGCTTAGAAGGTAATCCCTTGTTGGTAAAGACGATCTCTAGGACGCACGACCAGCAGGAAGTCTTGAGACGGCTGGGGATTTCTCTGGATTTTCGGCGAGGAAATAGCAGGCCCGGCAACGTGGCACTGTCCGCCAACAAAAAAGGCGGAGGAGGAAGAGACGTCGACCAGTTTCCATGCCTGAGCATCACGGAACATAACCAAAATAAAACCGGCCCTGGTGGTACTACAGATTCGGGAACCCGTAAGGCCGTAAGGTCAGTGGCCGCGGGATGGGCGGGAGGGGGGGGAGCTGGGGCTAAGTGCCCCACCTCCAATTTTGAAATTTTTGAGCATATATATATTATGTATATTCACATAGTATCAAAATTAATATTAATTTTTGTATTTTATCTCCTTCACATACTTATTAACCTAATTTCGAAGTATATAAACTCTCTTCCACATATAATATCATTACTAATACAATTTTAGATAAAGAATCATAAATAAAAATACATCAAAATAGGATATGTTTCTCTATTTTATAAATATATCTCAATTTTCCATACTTAAAAAATTGTTCTTTATTAAAAATATTAACAAGTGTATCAAAACACATACATAATTGCAAATTATTAACTGTTATTTTACACTTATTTATATAGTGATTATATAAAAAATAGATATCTATAATTAATACTATTCTTTATTAAATGTCAAATATTTTTATTATCATATTGAATTAATTAAATGTATAACAAACATAGCAAGTATGTAGTTGTATGGATAATGAGGAAATGAAAATAGATATCTTTTGTCAATTATATACTTTATAAATTACCAAATATTTTATATAATATATAAACAATTAAGTGTGTAACAAATATAGAAAGCACATAGGTAATGAGTTGATATCTATGTACATAGGTAATGTAGAGAAAGAAAATCGATATTTATAATTAATGGTATAATCCATGAGATATCAAATATTGTTATAATTAAATGTATAACGAATATAGCAAGTAAACAGTTCTAATGTGTATCTTTCGCTTGTGCAAATAGTGTTTGTCTGTTGATTATTTTCTATTATAAGTGTAATGCATGTTATTAAAGATAAAGTCAAATGAAATATGATAGTTTTTTAGTAGTACATGGTGACATGATAAATTTGTTAATATTTAATATAATATGGGTACTGTTTTGAATTTTATACATCAATAAATATCTGTTAAAATAATGTAATATCATGTGTCATAATGAAAGAACCCTTACAATGATGCTTCTATTCACAAGTTATCAAAATATTATTTTTCTAAATTATAAAGATGATTTCATCTTAATATCAAGGATAATAAATTTTAATATTTTCTTAAATTCCAATGCAACATAGAAATAATTGTCTTTGGAACTTAGTGAATAATGAATTGTCATAAGATCTATTATTTTACTAGGTAAAATTTATGAATAAGTTTAATATCATCATAAGTATATTTATTTAACTTTAAACTATTATAGTATTGGATTTCTTGATTTATATATAATAATAGTAATTGCCACATGGTACTACTTATATAATCATTTCTTCACTTTATGTTATTTTTAGTTACTTGCTTGTCAAACTCATCATGTAGGAAATTATTTGTGTAATCTTGAAAATTAAATAATAATCTACAATTAATATTGAACATTAAATTTATATAATTTTTCCAATATGGAAAATTAATATAAAGAAACAGTTGGTCTTATACAAAGAAATTAAATGTTTTCAATACAAATGTCCATCATTTCAAACTCATCTTAAATATAAAAAAATTCTAAATGTATGTATAATGATATAATATACATAGTAATACGCAATAAAATATATATGCAGAAGGTTATTTGAATCAGATCTAAAATAAGTACTACACAAAGTGATGAGATATGTCTCCAACCTCGTCTTTTATTTATGTAAGACTTGTCTATTTTTGTCATTAGATCCAAGTAAATAGGTGAATGTCATGTCTTTGAGACATGTCCACACTCCATTTGTCTCATGGTGATTATTTATATCCTATTTACATCTGATTTAAAATAAAAATAATATCGATCTCATATAAATACATAACATTATTTTTTAAGTGTCCCCCCCTTCATCATAGGGCTGGCTCCGCCACTGTATGGGTACAACCATGGGAACCTGAATTCTCGCCGGACAACGCTAACCCCACGTCCATAGTTGCCTAACCCTAGTATCATAGTTGCATGGGTGAGGATTCCCAACCTACCTATATTTTTATACGAGAGACAATTCTTTGAAGCAGTTGGAGATGTGTTGGGCACTACGATCCGGGTGGATACGAACATGGATCAGAAGAAGTGCGGGAAGTTTGCAAGGATCACACTTAAATTGGACACAAACAAATAACTCGTACATGCGATCTTTGTCCAAGGGTTAACAATGTAGAGTACGAGAACTTGACATGCATTTGCATGTTCTGTGTCAAGATCGGACATCTCCACAACAACTGCAAAGAAAAAGGAGAAGCACAAGTCGGGAAAGAGGCTACTGGAAAACAAGTGGAAGGAGGGGTGGTGCAGGTAGCTGATGGAGCTGAGACTTACACCAAAAGATTTTACTCTTCCAATGGGATTCCCAGGGTTATGCACCAAAAAACAATAGAGAGAGAGTTGATGTCTTTCCCCAGGTTTACCTATAACTGGTGCTTAGATAAACACTCCAACCCCATAAGAGTATGGAAGCCTTATCATAGTACAGATTTAGGATCGAACCCAAAAGACAACGGTCTTATTGCGAGCAACAAGATAGAAAACGTATAGAATTTCACTTAGTTACTTACTAGTTGGCACTTATATCGAAAGTTGGATTTTGATGGTTTTAAACTAAGAACAAGAAAAGTAAAGAAAGCAAGTGAATCTAAGAGTTAAACTATGATAAAGATCACTAGAGTGTGATCGGTTTTTCACCGCCACTACACATCAGTCAACACATGTAAAGCAAAACTTAACCTGCAAAAAGAGTTCGGTCAGTTAGTATCCTTATAGACCTAGCCTCCTTTCGGATAATCTAGCTACGAGAATTGCGGGAATGTTGCAACGCCAGCCATTCCCGATCAAATGGTCACATTACTTTACATCATTCCCCTCGCAAAGTGTGTTCCTCGACTTACCAAGGTTACACTTCCATACGTCAACTGATTCCATTTCATAGTATGAAAGTGCAACGGATGATAGTGAGTTTACTCCACTCCTTGAGATACACTTCTAGATATCGAAACAGATACATGGTGGATACATGCATCAAAAACCAACATGCAAACGAGTTTTGAATCTAATAGTACAAACGTAGACAATTCATACTAAAAGATAAAAGATAACACAAGTTAGAGATCAAGCAACAAGTATTCATTAATCGTTTGATGTCAAACTGACAAAGATAAGAACTCTACATTACAACCTAAGGATTACATTTTACATGATATGAAAGTATGGGTAGCGGGGCTACTCCCCGCACCCTAGTGAAGAAGACTACTCCCTCATGACTAAGACCAAGAAGGAGGTGAGAAGAGAGAGAGCATCATCCCCACAAAGGAGGGAGGAAAGTCAACCCCTTGGAGAGAGAGAGCAACGATCCACCAGTCTTCGTAGGTTGCACGATGAGAAGGTCTTCCCTTCCCACCTTCTTGGCGAAGAAGGAGAAAGCAGCTTCAGGATGGAGTATGGATCTCAGACAGACAGCCCCAGGGCGGAGGATGGAAGTGGCAGGAGCTCTAGAACAATTGGGGCAGCCTTTGGACGTCTGAGAGTCTTTCCTTTTAATGGAGGACCCTTGGGGTCTTATTTATAGGCCTTGAGTGAAGTCCAAACGGTTTGGAGACCGTTTGGACCTCAAGACCGTTTGGGACCTCAAGACCATTTGGACTCATGCGGTTTCGGGACCGCATGAACTCCATGTGGTCTCGGGACCGTTTGACTCCATGCGGTCTCGGTACCGGTTGGCTTCATGCGGTCTCGGGACCGTTTGAACTCCATGCGGTCTCGGGTCCGTTTGGCTTCATGCGGTCTTGGGACCGTTTGACTCCATGCGGCCTCGGGACCGGTTGGCTTCATGCGGTCTTGGGACCGTTTGAACTCCATGCGGTCTCGGGACCGGTTGGCTTCATGCGGTCTTGGGACCGTTTGAACTCCATGCGGTCTCGGGACCATTTGGCTTCATGCGGTCTTGAGACCGTTTGAATCCACTCGGTCTTGAGGCCGAGTTATTCTTTTATGATTTTTGTGCTTTTTCTGCTTATAAAGAAAGGAAAAGTTAGTCTGAAGATATATCTATAAAAAAGGGTAAAATCAGGATTATGTATAGTTTAAACTTAAAAAGAGTATGGAAAACTAAAGAAAAAGACTAAGATAATCGACTAAAATAGGAGGTTATCACCCCCCTAACTTAGAGTCTAGCTTGTCCTCAAGTTAGATAGAGCTGAGACATGTAATGGTGAGGCGATCTTATTTAATTAGGATTTCCATACTCTTGCTTCAATTCTTGACCTGAGTTCCCCTAAAGTCATATCATGTCTTATTGCTTGCCTTGACTCTTTCAGATTTCGAGAGTTGCTTGGGTCTCAGGTTGTTTCCGTATCTCGTAGTTTGCATTGGGACCACCTTTATTTTGTGCATGTTGTTGACTCTAATCAGCTTTATACCTCTCTGAAAGACTTACTGGAAGCTAGAGAGGGTATGAGGGTTGGCTAAAGGCTTGAAGTGTAGCTCCCCTTCAAGTGGGGGAGGGGCTGCTTTGCTTTTTAGGATCTCACTATCGGGCACGACACATCTGCCTTTATGAGGGCAGCTGAATGTACCGGCCGGGTGAGTCCTTTATGAGCCTTTCATATACTTAGAAACTTTAGGGTTTCACTACCGGGCACGACACATCTGCCTTTGTGAGGGCAGCGAAATGTGTCGGCCAGGTGAAACATTCGTCAGATCCTTATGCATGGCACAACTCTCATAACTTTATTCGACTCTCTGGCTTGTATTCAATACCTCACAGGCTTGGGTTTTGGGATTTTGGGAATTTATTTTGGGCGGCCAAGCCTCTTTTATTTTGGAGAGAGGAAAGATGTTCTTAGAGTTTTTCAACATGCACTTATTTGGTTTGTGGTCCACTTGCAGAAATTCTTGATTTGGAAGTTGCCTGATTCCCCTCTCATCCTTGAGAGCATGGCTTATTTCTGCCTTGATTTTGACCTGTGGAGAGTCAGATAAAGAATTGAAGCAAAAACGTGGAATCAATAGTGGATGAAAATTGATAAATCGCCATTCTATGTCTAAGTGCTTTTTACTTGTAGGGACTAACATGATTCTAGAGTTAGTTGAGGTGACTTTATTTTTGAAAAGAATTTAAGTTAAGAAGAATTGTATAAAGAAAAGGAAGAATTGTTAAGAATTGTATAGAAAGTGTTAATAGAAAGAGAGGTGTAGAAAATGATACCTCGCCCTTGTCTAACGTACCCCCCCTAACTTATCACTCACTTTGTCCTCAGAGTGTCAAAGTGATAGGTTGAGCAGTAATTATGACAAGGGCGGCAGGCTAAGGTAAATCTTCATTTGCCCCTGGAGAACGAAGTAGATTGGATGCGAACTGTCCTCGTAAAGCGTGGTAGTCCACGTCAGACATTTCCTCTACTGGTCTTTGGAGAACAACGATGGTGTACATCCAGTAGAGGACGTGGAAGCCACAGTCGTTCGATTGTCGTATTTGCTGGGGGAATTTGTGGCAGAAGGCGGGGCGATGGAAATGTTCTTTGTCGTACGCCTTTGTATGTTGGCTCAGAAAATCGATTAACTTCTCGGCGCACTCCTTTGCCACCACTTCTGTTGGCGTCTTTGGTGTCACGACGTAGTTTCACTGTCATGCGTTGAACTGCCTGTCGGAACTGTTGTATATTGTGGTTGTTCCTTCTGGGAGGTTTGTTGCCAGGAGAATCCAATGCTCATGATACAGGATGGGTAACATGATGAACGTCGGCGTTGTATGCTGGAGATAGGAGATCAGCGCGTCGGTTGTGCCGAAGTTCTTGAGCTTTAGGAGATTATCTTTCATATATGGAGACGCCATGTATGTATTTGGGTTGTTTGGCCAAGCTGAAACTGGTAGGCGGCCATAAGGCTTACAGAGAGGGAGCCCTTAACCTATGAGTCTGCCATCACAAGTATGTCTCGAGACATGAATACCAGGCCATCTTTGTCTGCGGAGAGTCGCGCCATAATGATACGCAGTTCGAGGTCGTTGAGACCCTTGCAAGCATTGCGATCAATGTCAGGAAAGGTTGGTTGAATGGTGTTTACAGGATCGCTCTTGCTTTGATCTTCCTCTGGCGACTTGGTCTGTTCTGACTCCTTTAGAACTTGTCGGAAGGGTCGTCGTTGCGATCGCTGGACAGCTGAGTAAAGGTAGCGAGGAACATCATATGGTGACATAGTTGGGTCCTTGAAGAACCGTCTATCACAGATGAGCTTCATGGCATAACGTCCACGTAAGGAATGAAAGTCTTTAGCTACCAGGTCATTGAATGGGATTTCCTGGTTCAGCGCTTGAATGTGTCGTATGGTGCAGAAGGCGCTGTCCTCAGATCCCTCGGTGGCTTGGACTGGAGGGTTTATGATTTTGAACCATGGTTGACTCCAATCCTGGCAAAGAGATGGGCGTGCAGCCTAGATTAATTTAAGCAGCCGGAAGGGTATACGCCTGGCTTCTCCTGCTGCTTCTCCTACGAAATTTATTGTGTCGGCTGGTAGCTCGGCGCTACTTGTATACTTTGGCATCCCGAGCCTTGGTATCCACGATCATAAAAAGCCAGTGGTCCGAGACTTGGAAGGGCATTGTAAGATAACGTCCCTTCGTGCCAAACCGACACGCAGCCGCTCAACCGATTTTTCTCAAATGTCTTTGTATAAAAGGCCAAAAGACAGAGCAGGCGAAGCATTAAAGATCGGTTGTTTCCGCTTGTGGCTTCTATATATTTCTATACAATTGGCGAGGAGGACACGGAAGATTGCCATTGGCATCGTAGACCGAGGTTGGAGGATGCTACGGAAATCTTCACGTGTCAACTTACGCTTGGTTTTGGTATTATGATAAATTATGTCTTCCCCCGCCTTTGCATCGTCCACTATAGTGTTCAGTATAAAAAAGTCCTGAGCATCTAAAGTGGAGATGGCCGCCATATCCAAGTCGTGCATTTTGTGCGGCAAAGGTGGTGGCGGGGGAAGTTCTTGTGGTGGAGGAGAAGCAGGTTGTTCGAAGGCCTCTTCATGGCCCTCTAGATTGTTGTCCAAGTCAGAGGCAGAGTCAAGATCATCGTTCGTGTCTAGACTTACTCGGAACTGCCTCATCCTGGTAAGAAAGAGAAGGTGTTGAGAAGGGTGGAGCGGATGTTTTTGGTGGGTTGGTGCTGGATCCTAGTATGCATTGTTGGAACTCAGCGTAGGCCGCGTACTTGGCAGCTTCCCCGATGGACCCCATAGCTGAAAAGTCGAAGAATTGGTCCCCATATGACATGTTGACATTGTCGTTACGTGGGGACTTGGGATGATTGTCACTGTCATGGTGACCTTTGTCGGACCCTTTTTGGGAGGGTGCTGCTGCATTTTCGGGATCTTCTCTATCATCATTTTTATCGCCGGAAGAGGTGTTATCTTTGTTTGAGTCGGCAGATGAGTCGGAGTCATCATCATCATCATCGTTATCTCCATCTTTGTCATCCACATCTTTGTCTGCGTGCTTTTTATGTGCGGACGTTTTACACCACCGATGGGTGGCTTGTATCTCATCAAAAGCCACTTGTAGATGCTCGTGTTTTTCGAGCAGTGCATCATGGGTTTCTTTGAGGTCGGAGAATCTGCCCTCGGCGGAGAGGAGATGTGCTGTAAGATTGGTGACCTGAGCACGTAACTATTGGATTTCATCGTTATTGGACTCCTCTTGGCGATGATGTAGTTGCATAAGTGTGCCGTCAATGGTGGCCAAACGCGTGCTCATAACTTCTTGATGTTGCTGGAGCTCGCGGAGAGTCTCTGGCAGAGGCTGAGTCTGCTTGGAGATCTCATCGACTTGCTTCACCGTTGCTTCTTGTTGACGCGTTGCTCCAAGGACCAGGTCCGGCAGGTTGTTGGTGTGGCTGTTGATGTGCTCAACTTGCTTAGCCACCTCATCCTGTCGTTGCTGGAGGCCTTGGAGGAAGGTGGGCAAGGCTTGGTGTTGTTCGTCGATCTTGGTCACCTGTCGTGACAAATCAAGTACACAAGAAAAAATAGAATTTAATATGTTAGAAGGATCGATGAGGAGGTTTCAGACGACGTCAAATTGACGGCCGAATTCCTCACCGATGTTAGTAAAAGGGACCGTAGGAGCGGAAGGGTGAGATGGTTGGGGTCTGCATGGAATGGTGGTAGTGTCTTGCGGAAGAGACACTAATGATGCCCCGAGCTGTGTAGTGACTGCAGATGTGGTCACCAGCGGTGTCGGGGTGGTGGAGGATGTGAAAAGTGGTGGGATTTGAGGTGAACTTGGTGGTAGCGATAGTGATGGGGTGGAGACTGCGGAGGTGAAAGGAAAAGTGGTGAAGTCGGGCATGGGGATGGAGAAGGGAAAGCCCGAGGTGAAAAAGGGTGATGAAGTGGATGTGAATGGTTGTGTGGATGTAATGGGGAAGAAAGGAGTGGTAGATGTTGGAATGGTGGAAGGTGGAGTGGTAGCAGCTGATAGCTGCTCATGCAGACTCTAGATGAAAGAGTTGATGGAGGAGGTGGTTAAGACTTCTTCATGGAGCTGCTCGGCCTCTGGATTTGGCCTAGATGTTGGTGTCCCCGACAGCTGTTGGGCCTGCAGTTGCCTCCTAGAAGGTCGTTTGACAAGAATCTTTGTTGGTCGAGCTATCGGGGCAGTGATGCTCATCTTCGTTTGTCCCGTTGTTGCTTTCCTTTCGAGTATTTTGACCGAAGCTAGCATATGAGTAAGCTCCTCGTCAGAGAAGAGGAGCTGTGTTATATCATAGTTTGCTAACTCCGAGAGTGGGAGGAGAGTCCTTGATGATTTGACCATAGGGCAGAATACATAGTGTAGTTTCCCATCCTTTTCCTTGATTATGAATGAGTTCTTCAAGGTTTGCTCGTTGGTAAGGATGTCGCCCTTCAGTTGCGTGCAGTGGGGTAAAGGTTTGTCCATCTTAAGATATTTGATGATAGATGTGACATGACCCCCGTACATATTTCTTTCCCCAGGCTAGAGGTAGATAATTTCTGGATCATAAGTCATCCTATGTTGACTGGCCTTTCGTTGAGGATAGACCAGAGAACGAAAAGATCTGATATTATAACATTCCCTCCTTCTGTCCTGGGGAAAAGTGCGCCGGCGAGGATTTTGTGCAGAGTGCGCACAAATCCAGATTGAATGTTTGACGCCTTGCACGTCTTTGCGTCATAAGTAGGGATCCCGGTTAAAGATTTCCAGAATGTATGTCTGTTGAATTCTTGGATGATCGGTTCCCACTGCTTTAGCCTTTCGCAGCTGCTCCTGGTCGTCGATAAAGATGGAGTTCAGCATATTCTCTATTATGACGACCTTGCTGCCAAAAATTTGGGTGACAAGCCTTCTGTCACCTCCATCCCGTGACATATCCATGATGTCAACGGGCTCCTTGGTCAGAAAGGAGAAAAACTCTGCGGTGGGTTCATAGTAGGATACTTCAGGTACTAGACACAACCTGGTGAGGTTGGCTTTTTCTAACACGTTGAAGATACGATCATGTACCCCCATCTTGAGCAGTATGCTGGAGCAGACATACTTGGTGGGTTTTAGGGTTTTGTCGGTCGAGATGGTGGTTTGGATGAAGAGGTTCTCTGGTGGTGGTATTGTGGTGGTGATGGGAATGAAAGTGGTGGTAGTAATGGGGATAGTTGTGGTAGTAGTAGGGATGGTGGTGGTAACTGCAGGGATGATGGTGGTAGCAGTAGGGATGGTGGTGGTAACTGCAGGGATGGTAGTGGTAGCAGCAGGGATGGTGGTGGTAGGTTTTGCAAAGGGTTGGTCCATGGAAGAAACGGGTCGAACTTGTTTGCTTGCCCGCTTCTTGGAGGGTTGCCCAGATGCAGTCTCCGGGACCTTGCGCTTCCCCTTTTGCTCTTTGACAGGGGACTCCTCTTCGGAGTTGGGATTGTACTCCGAGTCTTCATCAGAAGAGGAGATGACAGTTTCCTCCTCGGGTGCCTCAGATAAGATTTTCTCCAGGCGATCAAGTTCACACATGACTTCCATCATCTTTACGTTTGGGGGTGCCTTCCCAGTCCCGTTGAAGTCCGTTCTTATCTTTTGAAGCCTGGCTTGTTCTGTCAGCAGTTCGTCTTTCGTCCAGATTTCAGGGTCTTCGAACCCGATGACGTTCCTTGGTGGTGATGCCATTTCTGAAAAATAAGAAATTATGAGTTAGAGCAAAAGATTTTCAAAACAAATTAGATTTTTTTTGTATTTATGTCTTTTTGTATTTTTGTATTTTTGTATTCCCAAATGGTTTGAGGACCGTTTGGTCCCAAACGGTTTCAAGACCGTTTGGTCCCAAACGGTCTCAAGACTATTTGGTCGCAAACGGTTTCAAAACCGTTTGGTCCCAAACGGTTTCAAGACCGTTTGGTCCCAAACGGTTTCAAGACCGTTTGGTCCCAAACTGTCTCAAGACCGTTTGGTCCCAAACGGTTTCAAAACTGTTTGGTCCCAAACGGTTTGAGGACCGTTTGGTCCCAAACGGTTTCAAGACCGTTTGGAAAACGAACAGCCGCGGGGTCGCCGGCGTAGGTGAAGAGGAAGATGAACCAGCGCGGAGGAGGAGGTCACGCCGGCGACGACGGTGGTGGTGATAACGACGGTGAAAATGACGGTGAAACCAGCGATGAAAACGGCAATGGTGAGGATGACAGTGATGAAGACGGTGATGACGACGGGGGTGAAGACAATGGTAAAGAAGTTGACGAAGACGATAGTGGTCGAAGTCGAAGATGATGCCTGCGGCGAAGATGGTGGAAGAGAAAATCAGCGGCGTCGTGAGAATGACGGTGATCAGAACGGTGGTGGTGCGCAGGCAAAGGCATAGCAGCCATCGTCGACGATGGTGACATGCTCACCTTGCTGCGAAGAGAGCGTCGGAGATGAGGTTGACGGGGGTGCAATCGCGCGGGAGCAAAGGAGAGCAAAAGCAATAGAACAGTTCTTCGCACAAGCGCTCAAGAGTTCGAAGAGAGAAAGAAGAAGGGGTAGGGTTTATATTTATAGGGAACTATTAGCGACCCTTTGTATTCTAAACGGTTACGAGGCCGTTTGGCTCCAAACGGTTTCAAGACCGCTTGGAGTCCAAACGGTTTCAAGACCGTTTGGCTCCAAACGGTTTGGAGGCCGCTTGGAGTCCAAACGGTTTCAAGACCGTTTGGCTCCAAACGGTTTGGGGACCGTTTGGAGTCCAAACAGTTTCAGGACCGTTTGGAGAGGCAAAGGTAGAAAAGATTTTATATTTTTATGTTGGTTTTTTATTTGTATATTTTTATGTTGTTTGTTTTTTATTATTTTTTTTTATATTTTTGGTTATGTAGATTTTTTTGTATTTTCAAAAGATAAAGCTAAGGAAAATTAAAGAGTAGAGCATAAAGGAAAACGTAGAAATCTTGGGTTGCCTCCCAAGTAGCGCCTTGGTTTTACGTCGCTGGCTCGACGAAGTTATAACATTGTCATGATGTTGGCATAGTATTTGATTGTTCATGTCTATTCGGCCCATGTTTAGGGTTTGACTCGGGCTGCCCAGCAAAAGTGCCTGCCGGAGGCTTCAACTGTGCAGCAATCTGGGAAGCTGGGCTTCAACTGCCTTCTGTTGGGCCTGTTGGTTAGCCAGCATGGTTTGCTGAGATTGTAGCATCTGCCTTATCAAAGATATCTCATCCTCCGGTTGTGCAGTAGCATTTTTCTGAAGACTTTGTTGTTGAGGCTGCTGAGTATGCAACTGTGGATGAAGCGGGGGATGAGTGTACTGATAGTAGGCTGATTGGTTTCTAGGGTAGTTAGCCCTAGGGAAATTCTTCCTTGGGTTCCCTTGATTTTGGTTAAAATTGTTTGAGAACCCAGGTGGTGGCCTACTATCAGATCCCCCCTGTGTCTGATGTTGCGGATTAGCAGTTCCAGAAGGATTCCCATACTTGAACCCATGATGATTCCTCGGTTGACTGGGATTATAGTAAACTTGTTCGGGAATAGTGTGGATGGAGTTGACTTGCTCCAGAATCTGATCTTCAGCTTGATTAGTAATGGACTCGTATGGTTGTGGTGGTGGATGCAGATCCATCATCACATTATACAACATTCCGCAAGAGAGAGTCGGATGGTCCGAAGCATGACAAGCCTCACAGGATCCTGTGACGACTTTGACTTGATGAACCAGCGGATTTTTCTTCTTATCAATTTCCCCTAGAGTTGTCTCGAGGGCTTGCTGTTTATGAACAATTGTTTTCAAGGCCTCGACTATTGTCTTCATTTCTGTAGATTCCTCATCTTTGAAAACTTTAAGAACGCCTTTTCCAGCTGACCATCCCCAGTTGGACTGGTTTTCAGCTCCTAATGTAACAATCTTCCAAGCGTCTTCATAGTTCTTCCTCATGAAGTTTCCCCCAGATGAGGAATCTAAGAATTGTTTAATATCATCGCTTACTCCCCGGTAAAAAGTTCCTATCAGTTGGTTCTGTGAAATTCCATGATGGGGGCATTTGCGCAGAAGTTCCTTAAATCTTTCCCATGCCTCAGCGAGGGTTTCTCCAGGTAGCTGGGAGAAGTGATTGATTTGCCCTCTGATTTCATAGGTTAGTGAGGGTGGAAAGAACTTCTCTAAAAAAATTTCCTCTAGAGGGGACCAAGTGGTTATTATGGGTTCTCTGTCCAATGATTTATACCAACTCAAGGCCCTCCTAGATAAGGTAAAATGGAATAGGTGGAGCATTATCGCATCGAAAGCGATACCAGCTTGCGGGACCAGGCGGCATAATTCCTTAAACCTTTTCAAATGGTCCATGCAATCATCTCCTGAACCTCCAGAGAAGGAGATTCCTTGCATAATCTGGATCCACTGGGTCCGGATCTCAAAGTTTGGGATATTGATGATCGGAGGTCGGACCGGGTGGTTGTCCTCGTAGTTTTTCGGGACAACATAGTCCCTTAGTTGCTTGTTTCGTAACTCGAGCTGAGCAGCTTGGGTTGCTGCCTCAGTCTCAGCTCTTATGCGAGCTTGCTCTTCTGCTCGTATCTCTGCTTGTATTTGGGCACGGGTGTCTGCGATAAGTTGTGCCCTTTGTGCGGCGATGGCAGCATTTACTCTCTCCATCACCAAAGCAGCTTGATGTTGTTCGTCAGCCATTTGTCTAGCGCGTTGGCGATTGAGACGGATTCGGCGGTGGAAACTTCTCTCTACCTCGGAATCGAACTCCGGATCAGGGGAGAATCTACGACTATGCGATGTTTGCATGCACGTGTTCTACCTGAGTAGAGAAAAGAGAACACCTTTAGATAATAGTGAAAAAATGAAAGTTTCAAAAAGATATAAAGTTATGATTCAAAATAGAAAGTGTAAAATCCTAACCAACTAGAAAGGTGCTAAGTGAAATAACAACGTTCTGTTGTCCCCGGCAACAGTGCCATTTTTTTGATGGAGTTGAGACTTACACCAAAATATTTTACTCTTCCAATGGGAGTCCCAGGGTTATGCACCAAAAAACCCTAGAGAGAGAGAGTTGATGTCTTTCCCCAAGTTTACCTATAACTGGTGCTTAGATAAACACTCCAACCCCATAAGAGTATGGAAGCCTTATCATAGTACAGATTTAGGATCGAACCCAAAAGACAACGGTCTTGTTGCGAGCAACAAGATAGAAAACGTATAGAATTTCACTTAGTTACTTACTAGTTGGCACTTATATCGAAAGTTGGATTTTGATGGTTTTAAACTAAGAACAAGAAAAGTAAAGAAAGCAAGTGAATCTAAGAGTTAAACTATGATAAAGATCACTAGGGTGTGATCGGTTTTTCACCGCCACTACACATCGATCAACACATGTAAAGCAAAACTTAACCTACAAAAAGAGTTCGGTCAGTTAGTATCCTTGTAGACCTAGCCTCCTTTCGGATAATCTAGCTACGAGAAGTGCGGGAATGTTGCAACGCCAGCCATTCCCGATTAAATGGTCACATTACTTTACATCATTCCCCTCACAAAGTGTGTTCCTCGTCTTACCAAGGTTGCACTTCCATACGTCAACTGATTCCATTTCATAGTATGAAAGTGCAATGGATAATAGTGAGTTTACTCCACTCCTTGAGATACACTTCTAGATATCGAAACAGATACATGGTGGATACATGCATCAAGAACCAACATGCAAACGAGTTTCGAATCTAATAGTACAAACGTAAACAATTCATACTAAAAGATAAAAGATAACACAAGTTGGATATCAAGAAACAAGTATTCATTAATCGTCTGATGTCAAACTGACAAAGATAAGAACTCTACATTACAACCTAAGGATTACATTTTACATGATATGAAAGTATGGGTAGCGGGGCTACTCCCCGCACCCTAGTGAAGAAGACTACTCCCTCATGACTAAGACCAAGAAGGAGGCGAGAAGAGAGAGAGAGAGAGCATCATCCCCACAAAGGAGGGAGGAAAGTCAACCCCTTGGAGAGAGAGAGAAACGATCCACCAGTCTTCGTAGGTTGCACGATGAGGAGGTCTCCCCTTCCCACCTTCTTGGCAAAGAAGGAGAAAGCAACTTCAGGATGGAGTATGGATCTCAGACCGACAGCCCCAGGGCGGAGGATGGAAGTGGCAGGAGCTCTGGAACAATTGGGGCAGCCTTTGGACGTCTGAGAGTCTTTCCTTTTGATGGAGGACCCTTGGGGTCTTATTTATAGGCCTTGAGTGAAGTCCAAACGTTTTGGAGACCGTTTGGACCTCAAGACCATTTGGGACCTCAAGACCGTTTGGACTCATGCGGTTTCGGGACCGCATCAACTCCATGCGGTCTCGGGACCGTTTGACTCCATGCGGTCTCGGGACCGGTTGGCTTCATGTGGTCTCGGGACCGTTTGAACTCCATGCGGTCTCGAGACCGTTTGGCTTCATGCGGTCTTGGGACCGTTTGACTCCATGCGGTCTCGGGACTGGTTGGCTTCATGCGGTCTTGGGACCGTTTGAACTCGATGCGGTCTCGGGACCGGTTGGCTTCATGCGGTCTTGGGACCGTTTGAACTCCATGCGGTCTCGGGACCGTTTGGCTTCATTCGGTCTTGAGACCGTTTGAATCCACTCGGTCTTTGAGGCTGAGTTATTCTTTTATGATTTTTGTGCTTTTTCTGCATATAAAGAAAGGAAAAGTTAGTCTGAAGATATATCTATAAAAAAGGGTAAAATCAGGATTATGTATAGTTTAAACTTAAAAAGAGTATGGAAAACTAAAGAAAAAGACTAAGATAATCGACTAAAATAGGAGGTTATCAGTAGCACCAATGGGGGAGTTCACGACCTCCATGCATGCTAAACTGTGACAAAGGAAGGAGCTACGGACACAAGGAATAGATTTGCAGGACTAAACCTCAATGAAGGAGGTGAGGATGTGGGGGAGCCTTTGGGGGGAGACAAATAGCTGGCATCAGGGTATGAATGGAGAATATGGAAGTCGCAGAACAAAATTAAGAGGAACACGGAGGGGTACGTTAGTGGAAAGGGAGAGCAGGCGAGACACCCAGAGGGACAAGAATGAACCACAACGGGCAAGAAGACGATCGGGCAGCGTGAGGAGAACCACCACGCTACGACGATTGAGGGAGACAACACGGTGGTCATCCCAGACGAAGCGAGTAACAAAAGAACTTTCTAGTTCCTGATGGCGAATAGGAACAAAGGAGTCACAGGCAGCCTAGGCAAGAACCAAATGGTGTTTGGGGCATCGACCGGAATGCACACCTAAGAAACCGGAAAGTTCTACAGACAAAGGACCTTACGAAGCAAGGGCTGAGAAAAAAAATAGATGGGAGGGAGATCAAGGGGGTGTACCACCTCAACCGGGCAATGAAGGCCCGAGACCGAACCCAATAGTATCCCAATGATTGTTGGGGCATGGAATGTTTAGGGTATCAGCTCAACAGATACCCAAAACACACTAAAGGATATTTTCCAGTTACACAAGGTAGATATATGTGTTGTTCTCGAGACGCGTACGAGTGGGAAGCACGCAGACGAGATTGTGAGCGGGTTGGGTTTTGAAGCTTCGTATAGGGTGGAAGCGATAGGGTTTGCCCGAGGCATTTGGGTCATGTGGAGACGAAGGATCGACAAGGAGGAGGTATTGGCTAGCCATAAGCAGTTTGTTCATTGTTTGATTAACCAAAGATGCATGATCACGTTCGTGTATGCTTGTACCAAACAAATTAATGGCGAGGCATTTGTTGTGGGAGCATTTGGAAACGATAGCCAATGCATCAGCTCTACCATTGCTCGTTTTGGACGAATTTAATGTAGTTCTGAAAGCAGACGAGAAGGTTGGGGGCGAACCTATACACCTGGGGAGTTGTAGGGAGTTCTCTATGGGGTTTATGAACATTGGACTGGAAGATCTAGGCGTGTCGGGGCCTAAGATTACTTTCAAACGAGGTCGAAGGCTCGATAGGTCTTACCTAGAATGAACTCAGATGACTCACCGGTTCTGGTTCAGACGATGGAGAATAGGAGACATATCAAACCTGCACCGAAGGCAAGTGTAGTGTGGAATGAACGGGCTACCTTTCAAACCTTCTTTTAGGAAAATTGGGACCCAAGCCTGAGCTTCCATCATGCTTTGACGTGGCTGATGGAAAAATCTACTCACTAGGATCGGGAGGAAAGAAAGTAGAGGAGGGCAGAGATGGATCAACTACTGTCAGCGATAGCCCGTAAACAACAAATGCAAGCAATGAACTAAACCACTACGTCATACCATGAAATATGCGGGATGCAAACGATATACAATGATATCCTATAGAAGGAGACCGATGAATGGAGACAATGGGTGAGATGCGATTGGATGCGTTGTGGAGACGGTAACACCCGGTACTTCTGTTGGGAAAAGGATTAGGATTTCGGCATGTCCTAATTGTATTTGGGCTTGAGTAGGAGTTGGTTTGCGTTACCAATCCTAGCAGGAGTTAAATCCAATAGGAGAGAAGATGGCTCTCTATTTGCAACATTAGAAGTCGATTAGGAATTGGACTATGAATTGGAGTGGGATTCCTAATTACTAATACATGTGATGGAGGCCTATAAATAGAGGCACTGGGGGGGCCATTGGGATCATCCCATCAGTTGTTTGTTGTTGGTTCATTCTGTGGTAGAAGAACCAGAAAACAAGAACAAGTGGTGGTACTCTCTTTTGGTAAAAGAGGATCAGCGACTTTGCCTTGAAGCAAAGTAGCGGCTGACAGTCAGCAACACATTGGTGGTGCATCAACTACGACGGCGGATTCGAGCAGCAGAAGACGCACATCAGTTGGTGGCACTAAGTTGGTGTTGCGACAACGACTACGACAGTAGTTCGTCCATTTAGCGGAGGAAGTATTTGTTCTCTCAGGAAGAGAGAGGTTTTTGGTTGGCAGGCGAGGTACACAATCTCATCAGGAGTAGCGGTGGCCCGGTCAGCGATAACAGGCAAGAGCACAACTGTGTGTCTGATCCCCTACAACGACAGAGGTGTTGTGAGGAGAAAAAGATAAGTGGGATATTTTATACACGTTTGAGTGTAATTCTATTCCTCCTATCTTTGTTCTCGTATGGGAGGGAGCGATCCGGATTTAGTGGTAATTAAATCTGGACGGTGTGAGTTGTAATCTTGATTACATAGTGTTTGTTGGTCGGTATTGTCCCATGGGTTTTCTCTTCTCATCTTGGGGAGAGTTTTCACGTGAAATCTTGTGCTTTCAGTTTTATAGAACACATCGCTTACACACCACAAATTCCTAACAAGTGGTATCAGAGCAAGGTTAGAAGTTTGAAGTGGAAGTGATAATGACATCTGAAAAAGGAAAAGTGCACATTGACAAGTTTCATGGCAAGGATTTCGGATTCTGGAAGATGCAGATTGAAGATTATCTGTACCAAAAGAAATTTCATCAACCTCTGGCGGGGACTAAACCTGAATAGATGAAGCAGGAGGATTGGGATCTCCTTGATCGTATGACACTTGGGGTGGTCATGTCAACATTTGCGCGGATTGTTGCATTCAACATAGCCAACGAGAAGACAACGGTGGGACTTCTGAAGATGCTATCAAATATGTACGAGAAGCCTACAGCTGCAAACAAGGTATATTTGATGTGTCGTTTGTTCAACCTAAAGATGAGAGAAGGAGCCTCGGTAGCATATCACATCAATGAGTTCAACGTAATAATTACTCAACTAAACTCAATGGAGATAGTTTTTTATGATGAAATCAAAGCCCTAGGTAGATACCACATCACCTTCTTCTACTGTGGGGAATCAGACGCATGTCGTAGGATCCCATCATTATTTTTCTTAATATCTGCATGCCATCTCAAATTCTTCGCATCTATCGGATTGGCAAACAAGCGTTGAAACCGTGATATTATAGGTAGATACCACATCACCTTGGCAGGAGAACCAGTTTTGGACTCCCCCAAAGTCGTCAATTTATACCGTGACGCACCACACTTTGGACAATATTTCAAATCCACATAGTCCTTTTGAAATAATACACAATCATTCGGGCATGCGTGTATCTTCTTGGCATCCATTCCCATTGGGCACAACAATTTCTTTACCTGTTATGTTGAGATTGGCAGCTCGTTTTCTTCAGGAAGCATTTCTTTCAACAAAGACAACAATGACGTGAAGCTTTTGTCGCTCCATCTATTGTTAGCTTTCAGCTTATACAATCTCAACACAACGCTAAGCTTCGTAAACTTAGTACAACCTGCGTATAACAATATCTCAGCATCATGCACAATGTTTCTAAAAATGGGAGGTGGATCGCTGTGCTCTACCCCACAACTATCCAGCATCGCATCAACGATGTCTACTGGAACTGGTTCATTCACATTTACGTCATCGTAGGCAATTTCTTCTTCCACACAAGCACTGCTATTGACAACCACTGGTTTCGGGTTTGAAATCTCTCCATGCCAGTGCCATTCTGTATAACCTTGTATAATCCTGTTGCACATGACATGACTTTTGATTTCGTCACCAGTGTTGACTTTCAAGTTGTTACCTCAATGTCTACATGGACAGTAGAACCTATCTCCAGGTTGTTTCATATGTTCCTCGGTAAATCTAATAAACTGGTCAAGACCAGATATAAACTCTGGGGTGCAGCGATTGCGAATGGACATCCATGATCTATCCATTCTATGATCAAAGAGAAAACAAGTATATATTACAACAAGATTAGGCTCTAGGGTTAACAGATTAGAGTTTTGCATGGTTAAAACTTTAGGCCAAAAAATACATGTGTTGTCATTCTTATATATAATAAATGTGTACCACATATCCCATTCTTGAACACCTAATCTCACTAGTAAGTGTATAATGTGTATTGGGTTTTCGAGAAAATTTTGGCAGCATTTCCCCGCTGTTCTCCAAGTACATATGTACTTAGAGAACAAACGGGGAAATGCTACTGAAATTTTCTTGAAAACCCAATACACATTATACACTTACATCCTAAGTGAGATTAGGTGTTCAAGAACAGTCCCAAACCGGGGACTATCCAAGATTTACTCCTAATGAGTAAATCTTGGATGGGTTTCTAGGCTAATAAGTACATATCCACTACATGTATTTGCTCACTTACGTTGCATCACTCACAATTAGAGCATTATTAAATAATAAATCAAGAATTTAATAGTTTCAAACATGCAATAATGCCCAATCATGTTTAAATCAAACAAAATATCCTAAGTCAGATTAGGTGTTCAATAACAGTCCCAAACCGGGGACTATCCAAAATTTATACTCCTAATGAGTAAATCTTGGGCGGGTTTCTAGGCCAACAAATACATGTATGTTGTCATTCCAATACCTACAATCCTAGTTTCATCACAATCGATGTTAGGGTTTCATCACAATTTTAGGTATCATATAGAGTATGTAGATGTTAGGGTTTCATTATGCAATAGGGATTCATGTAGATGTTAGGGTTTCATCATGCAATAGACTCATCCAGATGTTAGGGTTTCATCATGCAATAGGGATTTCATCATATAATTGATTTAATCACAAATTCATAATTGATTTCATTTGAATATATACCCTCTTGTTCTTCCTTCTCCCTCCTTACCAACAGCAACCACGGTCGTGTGGGCTGGCACGGCCGTGGCTGTGTTGGCCAACCACACGGACGTGTTGGGTAGCACGGCCGTGTGGTCGGCCAACACAGCCACAGCCGTGCCAGCCCACACGGCCGTGGTTGCTGTTGGTAAGGAGAGGGAGAAGGAAGAAGAAGAGTAGGAGAACCAGTGATGAAGAAAGGAGGGCCTACTGTTGGTAGCAGCGTGGAGACGGAGGCGGCGACCGTGGCGAGCAGCTGCAACGAGTGACGGCGGCGGTGTGGGGAGAGAGGGTCGCCGGAGCAGGAGGAGAAGGCCGCCAGAGCTGGAGGAGAAGGCCGCCGGAGCAACGAGCTGGGGGCAGAGGGCAAGCGCGCCGGAGGTGGGTAGAGGATCAGCAACCGAGCGGAGCAGCGCACGACCAGAGGGAGAAATCGCCGGAGTACCAAACCCTGGTAGCACGAGAATGAATGAAATAGAGAAAGGGGAAGAGTCGGGCTCGCTCACACGATTTAAATTAACATTCGGTGTCGGTTTCTAACAAAAATCGACAATAAAAACTTTAAGTGTCGATTTGCAACAAACCACCGACATTAAAGGGAGGTGAAAATTTTCGCGGTTATCCGCGCGAAAACACAACGACGTCTGTTATTGTCACAAAACCGACGACCAATATTGAGCAAATTTCTATCTCGCAGAAAAGCTTTAGTTGTCGGTTCCTCCCTTAAAAACCGATGATGTATGTCAATTTTTGGAGGCAATTTTTTTCACTGGAAATTTTGGTTTTGGCGGTTACTTTTAGGCGTCGGTTTCTTATTAAGAAACTGACACTAAATAAAAGCGGTACCCGTGTCTGGTCGCCCTTCATAGATTGGATGTCAGTTTATGTTATCAACTGAGGCTGTACGGTTTAGGTGTCGGTGTATTTATACAACCGACACCTTAAAAAGTGACTTTATAAGCCATTTCTATAGTAGTGCCTTATCTTACTTTCCTCTTTGCCCGAGAGTTGGTTTGCTACGGTGACAGCAGTCAGCAGTTCGTCAGGAAGTATGAAGCTGAAGCTTGACGATATTCGAGATTTGATTATGAGTGAAGACATCCGCAGAAGGGAATGTGGAAAATCTGATTGTTCAGGTTCAGCTCTATACGTTGAATGTAGAGGAAGAAATCAGAGTCACAATCATGGTTCTAATCGCGCAAAGCAAAATAGAGTAAAGAATGTTACTGTTGCAGAAAAGTTGGACACTTCAAGGATTGTAAAATCTGGAAGAAGGTGTCACAAGAACTTGCCAAAGAACATGAGGATGATGACCAGAGCAATACAACTGTCATTGCGGAGGATCTAATATTGATAGTCTAAGAGCAGGGTTCGAATATAGATGATGGTGTTGAGTGGGCTGTAGACACAGGAGCAACATGTCATGTTGCAACTCACAGGAAGTTCTTCACAAATATAAGAGAGGGAACTTTGGTAATGTGAGGATGGGGAATGCTTTCTATTCAAAGATCATTGGGATTGGTGACATCTACGTCAAAATATATGATGGGTGTACTATCATTCTCAAGGATGTTCGTCATGTTCCAGACTTGAGGCTTAGTGTAATTTTTGGTTCCTTGTTGGATAGGAGCAGATATGATCTCGGGTTCGGTGGTGACATGTGTAAAGTAACAAAAGGGTGTTTGGTGATAGCTCGAGGTAGACTGTGTTATAATATATATAAAACCACATTGAGAGTGTACAAAGAGAAGGTTCAGGAAGTCAAGAAGCCAACGCCAGTTCAAAAGAGACGAGGAGGACTTGGAAGTACTCCTACAGATAACTGCAGGTCTGAGCTGTGGGATTCTCTCAGTGATGTTAGCAAGGGTAGAAAGGTAAGTTTCTACAAGCATTAGGATGACTCCCGGTTAGAGAAGATTGCTCCAAAGACTTTTTCTAGATAGTACACACATGAGGAAAAGGACAATACAGTGAACATGTAGTTGATGCATGTAGAATGGAGGATTAGGCTCTTGATGTGGGGTTACATCGACAGGGGGAGTGTCAAATGAATGTTTCTGAGTCTTACTACATAAGGCTAGAAATACAATTTTCATCCAGGATGACTCGACAGACCGGTTAACGGGAGCAAAGAAAGTTCCAGACGTGGGCACACAGAGAGAAATGGTGTTGCCAGGATACTTCTTCTCAGTTGCCTGGGAATAAAGTGAAGTCAGGGCAGTACTTCAAAAAAAGGGATGAAAATGACAAGATACTGACATGCTTGAGGAGAATGACCACCTATCGAAATTCATCACTGGTGGCGATGGAATCCAGAAGTTACTCTGGATGATTGCTGAAGACAAAGTCTCCCTCATGGACCGGAGGGGGAGATTGTTGAGAAAAGGAATAGGATTCCGGCCCATGTCCGAATTGTATTTGGGCTTGAGTAGGAGTTTGTTTGTGTTGCCAATCCTAGTAGAAGTTAAATCCAATAGGAGAGAAGATGGCTCTCTATTTGCAACATTGGAAGTGGATTAGGAATTGGACAATGAATTGAAGTGGGATTCCTAATTGCTACTACATGTGATGGAGGATTATAAATAGAGGCCCTGGGGGAGGCCATTGAGATCATCCCATCAGTTGTTTGTTGTTGGTGCCTTTTGTGGAAGAAGAGTAAGAAAGCAAGAACAACTGGTGGTGCTCTCTTTTGGTAAGAGAGGGTCAACGACTTTGCCTTGAAGCGAAGTAGCAGCTGACTGTCAGCGACACATTGGTGGTGCATCAACTACGACGGCGGATCCGAGAAATGGAAGATACACATCACTTGGTGGCACTACGTTGGTGTTGTGGCAACGACTACGACAGCAGTTCGTCCGTTCATAGGAGGATGTGTTTTCTCTCTCAGGAGGAGAGAGTTCTTAAGTTGGAAGGCGAGGTACACAACCTCGTTAGGAGTAGAGGCAGCCCGGTCAGCGGTTGCAGCGATAACAGACAAGAGCACAATTGTGTGTCTGATCCCCTACAACAACAGAGGTGTTGTGAGGAGAAAAAGATAAGTGGGATATTTTATACACGTTTCAGTGTAATTCTATTCTTCCTATCTTTGTTCTTGTGTGGGGGGAGCGATCCGGATTTAGGGATATTTAAATCTGAATGATGTGAGTTGTAATCTTGATTACATAGTACTTGTTGATCGGTATTGCTCTATGATTTTTCTCTTCTTGTCTTGGGGAGAGTTTTCCACGTTAAATCTTGCACTTTCACTTTTACAGAACAAGTCGCTTACACAACACAAATTCCTAACAAATTCCCATCGATTGTCAAGGCAAAGAAGCAAAAGAATACCATCACCCGACCAAAGAACGCAAAGGGCGAGTGGATTAACCAGAAAGATGATCTAAAAAGGCTGGTTAGTAGCTTTTTCACAAAACGGTTCACTGAGGAGAACGATCCACACAGACAGGAGAGGGTGAGCAGATATTCGAGCAGGTTTCCAGCATCGGGCGGCGATGATGTCCAGAAATTGGGCAGCGTGCCTACGATGAAGGAGATCTGGGAAACCCTGTGTAAGATGAACCTGATTAAAGCACCGGGGCCTGATGGCGTAGACGCGGGGTTTCTACAATCCAACTGGTCCCGAGTGAGGGACTCATTATGCGTAACGATCGCTAGTTGTTTTGCAGGTACTCTAGTGGAGGATGCAATGGCTAACTCATTGTTAGTCTTGATCCCCAAAACACAGTCGTGCAATAGCCTACGCCCAATTGCGCTCAACAATGTCAGCCTGAAGATCATGTCCAAGATTATTGTTGAACGCGTAAAGCCATTCCTCCCGGAGTGGATCTCACCGGCATAGAGCAGCTTCATTCCAGACAGACGTATAACTGACAACATCATTGTGGTTCAGGAGCTGGTTCACTCAATGAGGATGAGAATAGGGAGGAAGACAACTATGGCAGTAAAGATAGATCTTTCTAAGGCCTACGACAGAATGAGTTGGTCCTTTATATGGGACATGTTGAGGAGGACGGCCATTCCAAGCAACATTATCACTTTGATTATGCACATCATCACAGCAGGAGAAATTATGATCACCTGGCAAGGGAAAACACTACAACCTTTCAAGGCATTGAGGGGTGTCCGACAAGGGGACCCCCTATCACCATATATATTTGTCATGTGCCTGGACCGATTGAGTCAGGCTATAACAGAAGAAGAAGGTGGACGAAGATGGAGATCTATGAAGGTAACGCGAGGGGGACCTGTAGTTTCACATATCTATTTTGCCGACGATCTGATATTATTTAACGAGGCCACAGAACGGCAAGCAAGGTGTATGATGAAAGTGCTCAAAGGATTTGAGCACGCATCAGGTCAACTACTGGCGAAAGAGAAATCCTCTATCTTCTTTTCAAAGAACACCCCCGCTCGGAGTAGGCGAGCTATTACGAGGATCACTGGAATGTACCAAACGGATGATATGGGGAAACATTTGGGGGTTCCCATTATCCATTCTAGGGCAAAGAAGGAGATGTATCTGGATACGATCACCAAAGTGGAAACCATAATCTCATCCTGGGTGAACAATATGCTGTCCTTTGCAGGGAGAATAACGTTGATCAAGTCTGTTCTGAACTCTACCCCGATTTACACAATGCAGACCACGCATTTGCCTGTCTCTATTTGCGATGGTCTTGACCAAGTGATCCGTACCTTCTTATGGAAAGGTGTGCGCGTGGAACCGGAGGCGTGCAACTGGTTGGTTGGGAGAAGATTACAGCCAGTATCAAGGACGGGGACTGAACATCAAGCAAGCCAGATTACAAAATGAAGCCTTACTACACGAAGTCGGATGGGAATTCATGTCTCAAAGAAAGATCACTGTGGAAGGACATCATGACATCCAAATATGGGAACCGAATCAACCAGGGGGTCTCCAATGCTTCCCGGCTTTGGAAGTTCTTCGTTAAATCCATGAACTATCTGTCCAGAATGGCCGGATGGGTTGTGCACGCGGGGAACAACACAAACGCCTGGAGTGATAGATGGATACACGGGAGTAAAATGCCCAAGTGTTTACAGGACAAAAACATACCACCTGAACTCCTGGTCCTAAGGGTCGCATCCATGATCGATTTGAATGGTAACTGGGATGTCAACTTCCGACGGGAATGGCTTGAGGAAGGGACGGTAAAGCAAATTATGTCCATGCCAGCCCCGAGAGCGGGGGATGGGAATGATGAAATTACATACACGCCAGATAGACAAGGCAAGTTCTCAGCCAGGAACATCTACCGAAAGATGCAGAGTGAATGCATGGTCAGAACACCATGAAAATGGAAGGCAATTTGGCGGCTTGAGGTGCCTCACAGAGTAAAAACAAGGCAAAAAAACCTAAATGGCACATTTGTCAATTTTAATTACCTAAATGGCACGTTCTTGAACTTATTGCTCAAAATGGCACATTTCTGGAGCAAGGCGTCCCCTGCCGGGACACATTGCTCTCCCGCGAGCCAATGCGTCCTGGCGGGGGACACATTGGTCCCACAGGAGGGCAATGTGTCCCGAAACGTGACGCACTGCCCTCGTGTGGGACCATTGTGTCCCCGGCCGGGACTCATTGGCTCGCGGGAGAGCAATGCGTCCCGACAGGGGACGCATTGGCCCCACAGGAGGGCAATGCGTCCCGAACTGTGACGCATTGCTCTTTGTGGGACCAATGCGTCGCGCCCCGCGACGCGCCCAACGACTAGAAATTGCCACGCAGGCAATGCGTCCGGGACGGGGACGCATTGCTCCCAGGCAACGACTATTTTACCGTTGGGGCCGCCGCGCGGCGGTGCCACGTGGGCGCAATGCGTCCCCAATCGGGACGCATTGCTCCCCTATATATATTGGCCGAAAACAGCCCTCCAAACTCACACCATTCTTCATTTCCTTCATCTAGCTCTATACTCCCATTGCTCTGGAGAAGTTCTTCTCGGATTTCTATTGCTTTGGGTGCTTTTAGCTTATTTCGGGCGATCTTGGAGCTGATATCTGCTACTGCTCGGAGACTATTTGGAGCTTCTTCTTTCTCTTCTTCTATTCTTCGATTGTCAACAGATAACTCTCCATTTCAGGTATTTATTCTACCAAATTTTTAATTTTCAAAATATGAACTTAACTTTAGTACGAAATATTACATCTGAAATAAATGTATTGTTACTCTTTAATTGTACATTACTGAAATAATGATGTAGAAAATGACAATTGAAGGCTACTTAATACCTGAAAATTTATTATTCGAAATTGCAAAATTGTTATTTTGAAATGTTAGTGTTACTAAAAAATTAGCAAAATTGTTGTTAAGAAATGTTAGTTAATTTTACAGAAAAAATAGCAAAATTGTTGTTCTTAATTATTGTTCACTGTTAATGTTATAGAAAAAATAGTCCAATAAATTTAATTCCAAATTGATGTCACTGCTCTAAAATATTAATTCATGTTGATATAATGTCATAAAATATGAATTTCTTTCTGATGTTAATATAATATTCTAAAATATAGGAACATGACATCTAGTTCAAATTCACGAATTGTGAAGATGCGATATGATGGGCAATTTCTCTCTGATGGGTCTTATTCTAGTCGATCTGTTAGACCCATAAACATTTCACTGATTAATACCCTATCTGAACTAAAATCATATATCTATACAACACTTGACATCAATCCCAACCACTTCTCTATCAAAATATCCTATCTTTTCCCTGGAGAAAATCATATGCTCGTACAAGTTGATGATGATGATGCATACAGAACCTTGTTATCACTTTCAGCTGATGCCTATATTGATGTGTTTCTTGAAAAAACATATATCCACCAACAACCTTGTTTAATGAGTCTAATGAATCAATTTCAATCTCAATTCTCTTGGAGTCAACCACCTCAATTCTCTCAAAGTCATTTAACTACTGAATGGAGTCAACCACCTCAATTCAGTCTTAGCAATTTAACAGCTGAGTGGAGTCAACCACCTCAATTTTCTCAAAATCTTACTACTGAGAATATTGGTGTTGAGGTTGAGGAGGGAGATAATGATTGTGATCATGAAGGTGATCATGAAGGTGATAACAATAGTGACATTGAAGGTGGTAATAATAGTGAACCACTTGAGGATGAGTTATTGACTGAAACCGATGATGAGCACACACATCCATTCCCTGACTCTATTGCAGCATTGAGTCATATTTCATCCATATTTGACAACCAATGGCCCCAACATGAACACATTGATTCCAACTATGAAGCTTTTCAAGATGATGACTGGGTGGAAGATTTTTGTCATGAATTTCGTCTCAATTACAATCCTTCCAGTGCTGTTATATATGAGGGTGCTTTATTTGCATATAAAGTTGTACTGGTTGAGACACTCCAAAAATGGTCGGTACAAAAGAATGTCCAGTACCGTACATTACGCTCAAATAATCGTCATCTTAAACTTGCTTGTATCCATGATGAACGATGTCCTTGGAGATTGACTGCTTGCCAGTCCAAAAAAGCAGGTGGCATGTGGAAGATAAAACGTTGTAAAGCAAGCCACAATTCTGAATTAACTATTATGAATCATGATCATCACCAAGTCACAACATCTTATATTGCTCGAATGATAATGCCAATCCTAGTATCACGACTGGATATGTCGACAGGAGAAATTCGTGACAAGGTGAATGCTGAACTAAGGCTCAATATATCTTACAAGAAGGCATATCTAGCGAGGAGGAAGGCTGTTTGTAAAATATTTGGAGACTGGGAATCATCATATCATAGTTTGTTGCCGTTCCTAATTTCTCTGACACAATATATTCCAAGAACTATATATGCCCACCTTATTGATGATTATACCCTTCAAACTGAAGGCACTCGTAGATTCAAGCGGGTGTTTTGGGCATTTGGTCAAGCTGTGAGGGGTTGGGCCTATTGTAGGTCTGTTCTTACTGTTGATGGCACATTTTTAACAGGAAAATATACTGGCATACTTCTCCTTGCATGTGGCATAGATGCTGATAATGGTCTATTTCTACTTGCTTTTGCTGTTGTCGAGAAAGAAAATAAGGACTCCTGGGAGTGGTTCTTTGGTTCTCTACAAACTTGTATTCCAATCATTCCACGACGTACAGACTTGTGTATTATTTCTGATCGAATGAGTGGGATTTTCCAGCCCTTCAATCAAAATTTCATTGGGCTCAACATCGTTATTGTCTTCGACATCTTCGGGAGAACGTCCATAAGCAGTTCAAGTCCAAGGAGTTGAGGGACCTTATGTGGAAGGTGGGATCCACAACTGATACACATGAATTTGATCGTCATATGACTGTTATAGAAACCATAGAACCAGCAGCGAAGTCGTATTTATTAGGCCAAAATCCAGTACATTGGGCTCTCGCATATGACAGAGGTTGCAGGTATGGGTCATTGACTACCAATCATGTTTAAGGTTGTAATGGAGTCTTAAAAGGTGTTAGAGGTTTGCCAATACAAGCGTTAATTGTTGCCACATACTATCGCTCTGTGACCATGTGGCTGTGCAGGCGTAATCTCGCAAATAAGCGTGCACAAGATGGATTTCAATGGCCCTTTAAGGTTCATGATAACCTTTATAATGTTCGAGAGGATGCAAAAAAATTGACAATACACATCCGTGTGAACAATGATGAATGGCTTGTTGGTGACATGGATGGATATAAATTTCAAGTAATAGTGCGTCCAAATGGTGGCAGTGAATGCAGCTGTGGTTTTCCACAACAATGGCATTTTCCATGCTCTCATGTTTGGGTAGCTGCAGAATCTGTCAATTGGGATCTTGATGCACTCGTGAGTGCATATTATACAAATGAGGCTTATCTAAATGCATACATAACTAAATTTCGTGGCATTCCCGACAAGAGGTATTGGCCTCAATTTGATGAAAGTAGAGGTATTTATCCCTTATTACCCCCTAGGAAACGAAGGCAAGCTGGAAGACCAAAGAAAAAGAGAAGGCATTCAACTATGGATGTTGATCCGAATCAGTATACATATCACTGTCATAAGTGTGGCAGAAAGGGCCATAATAGACGCACTTGTCCTAATGTCATATGATGGCTTATCTAATGTAATGTTTGCAATTTCAATTTACTCAAGTCATGTAATATTTGCAGTTTCAATTTCACTAAAGTCATGTAATGTTTGCAATTTCACTAAATTCATGTAATGGTTGTAATTTCAATTTCACTAAAGTCATGTAATGTTTGCAATTTCAATTTCTATAGATGGCTCATCGAAGGACATGGACATTTCACATGTGCGTAGAGTTAATCCAAATAATATCTACGAAGTGCCTACAGGGAAAAATGGCTCATCAAACTCTATTGGATGATGACTGGAATGATGTACCAGATTTGTTGCACATCAAGTTAGGATTTATAGTGACAAAAGAACAAGCAAAATTTCATTGGCAATTTTTAAAGCAAATGTTTCACATGTATGAAGAACTTCTTGAGCTACCTGGTTGGTATTGGGATCACACAAAACAGAAAGCAATGCCAATCAACGAACAAGTAAAAAACCAGTTAGCTGTATCACATCCAGAGATACATCAAGTTGTACATCAAATGTGGCCATTTTATGAACCTCTAGATGAGATACTGAATCAAATGCAGTAATTTCATATAGTTGATGTTGTATTTTTATATTGTTTGTTCATGTAATTCATGTTGTTCATGTTGTAATTTCATCTTATCTAATGAAGAATCTTGACAATCTTAAATGTTGTACACTATTTGCACTTTTCATGTAATGTAATTTTTGCACTTTTCATTTAATGAAATATTTTCACTTTTCATAGATATGGCTCCTAGACAAGAAACCTACCGACTCTCCCAACACCACATTATGTTGGCACAATGGCCTATTACTGACCAGGATGTTTTAGACAATATTTCCATAGCTGGTTTTGGGCTTGTTCATAGGCTACCATGTATCCACCTTGACCCTACTTTAATCACTGCATTAGTTAACAGGTGGGACAACTTTAGCAATACTTTTAGGCTTCCCCCTTTTGAGATGAGTGTCACTCTTCAGGATGTTGCAGTTCTTTTAGGCCTGAGGATTGATAGCCCACCAGTTATAGCTTCATATCCTTTAGGTGTAGATGAGGGGCAATTTTCTTCATGGACTCACCTTTGTGAGAATTTCTTAGGAGATGCACCAGATGGGATGTCTAAGGGGCATATCTCCTTGATTTGGTTGCGTGAGACCTTCAAGGATATGGATCTGACCGCGGGTGATGAAGAACAACAAGTAGAAATGAGGACAAGGTATACTAGGGCATATCTCTTATATTTCTTAGGTAGTTACCTTATCCCAGATAGTACAGGGGATAGAGTTCATGTTAGGTACCTCCCTCTTGTGTCCGATTTTGCACGTTGTGGCACTCTATCTTGGGGTGCTGCAACTCTAGCTTTCTTATATAGGGAGTTGTATAAGGCAACCACCCGGTCTAGGAGAACAGCCCATCTATCAGGTTGTGTGTGCCTATTACAGCTGTGGTGTTGGGAGAGGTTGGGAATTGGACGCCCAGGTACAATCGCAATGCGCTGGAATGATTGGCCAGAAGATGTTCCCTTGGGTTACAGGTTAAAGATCAACACAAATAACTTTTTTATTTGTCCAAATATTATGTAATGTTTATCTAAATTTAGTTTCTCAATTTAATAGGTGGCCTACCTTTGTCCAAAGGAGTCAAACTATCAGGGGAACAATTCAATTTTATGATTCAGCATTTGACCAGATTTTGCCCTCACAGGTATAACTTACTTACCTCTATTGTTTGATATGTTTTATTTATTTACAATTTACTCCGTTTTATATGATACACGTTGTTTATATGAATAATAGATAGAGTTGACTCCTTACACTGCTGAGGTTCTCGAGAGATTGCCTGCCATTTGTAGAGATGGTAGTGATATTTGGTTGGCACGAGTGCCTCTATTGTGCTACACAATAGTGGAGTGGCACTTTCCCGACAAAGTACTTGGACAGTTCGGCTTTGTTCAAGTACAACCTACTCTTGAGCTGCCGAAGCTTAGCCGGATAGATGGGAGGGGTCATGCGGCTGAGGATTGGATGCTTCATTATAGGAAGGAGGTGCATATGTGGAACAACATACGTGAGAGCTTAGTTCCCGCTCCACTAGCTGATACAATCTACAGTCCTCAGGTTCACTATGCATGGTATCATCCACAATACATTGTGCCCCCTCCAGCTATGCTTCCAAGCATATACTACCCACAAAGTTATCGTCAGCAGCAATTTGTGAGTATCATTATTATTTTCTTTTACAAATTGTTATTAGTTATCTTTGTTATTTGTAATATATGTAATTGGTCTTTATTATGTGTACATACTTTATTTTACAGGTACAAACACATGTGACGATCTGAGCGGCAGTACAGCACACCCCTACACAGATCAGAGACAACATCTATACCATCCAGGAGAGTTACTTTGATAGTCTTCTCGACTATGCTCGGCTGTGGGATCCCATACCCACTCATACCACAGCCCCTGAGCCCACTCCTACTCCTACTCCTACTCCTACTCCTACTCCTACTCCTACTCCTACTGTTGAGCCCACTCCCACTCCCACTTCTCAGTTCATGTCATGGGGACCGACATGGCCATATTTTTCAGGAGTTGCTTCATATTCCTCATTCATCACCCCACCTCAACCACCATCATACCATGGAGCAAGTTCTTCTTCTGCTCCATACACTCCATTCCCACCAGCAATTATTCCCGAGAGCTGACCACCATCTTATGTCACATATTCACCTACTCTGTTTGATTTCTCAGGATGCACCCCACCTGATGCATCCTATCCTGGTTTTCCTAGACCCCTCACCCCACCTCCACCTTTTCATTTCTTCCCTGATGCTCGCCAGCAGCCTCCTACGCAATTGTCCCCAGTTCAGCAGTCTCCAAATGACATCGGTACAGAGGATCCTGATGTAGAGGGACGTGGGCGAGGACGTCGTGGGCGAGGACGACATACTTAGTTTTTTATATATTGTACAGTTTTGTATGTATGCCTTTGTGAGGACATCTATTGTATATGGATCTATCATATTATGATATCACATTGGTTCATTTTGGATCATGTTGTTGTGGATCTATCATATTGTTCTGTTGTGTATTATTTTGTCGTCATGTTGGTTCATGTTTTAACCTTGTTTTTAATTGCTATCTCATTTATTTGGATTAAGTTCGTATTATATAATCAATTAGGAACCAACCAATGTTGGTTGCAATACACTTATATATTCCATATGCATGTTACGACCTATTGAAATTGACAAATTTATAATAATTGAGTCTATTATAGACATCCGAATACAAGTGAACGAATTATAAATGTATAAATATAATCAATATTGTTAATTTACATATCAATAACCATGAAACAATATCAGTGACTGCAAAAATATGATTAAAAAAAGCAATGTGTCCTGCATGGGGACACATTGCTCCAATGCGTCCTGCATGGAGACTCGTTGAGCAATGCGTCCCACCTGGAGACGCATTGGTCCCACACAAGGGCAATGTGTCCCGAGCCGTGACGCATTGCACTCCTGTGGGGTCAATGCGTCCCCTGCTGGGACGCATTGCTCTCCCATGTGGCAATGCGTCCTGGAGGGGGACAGATTGGTCCCACAACAGAGCAATGCGTCACAACTCGAGACGCATTGCCCTCCTGTGGGACCAATGCGTCTCCCGCCGGGACGCATTGCCTCGCGGGAGAGCAATGCGTCCCCAAAGGGGACGTATTGCTCCAAAATGTTCCATTTTGGGCAATAAGTTCAAGAACATGCCATTTAGGTAATTAAAATTGGTAAATGTGCCATTTATGTTTTTTTCCCTAAAAACAATGGTGCATGGTTAGGTGGAGGCTGCGACAAGATGCCAGGGTAGGACGTTATTATAGGGGAGTTGAGAGCCATCTGGCTCGGCTCAATCAAATCCAAAATAGTAGTACTGCCTTTGATTCTGTTCAATTTATGTTTAAGCCGCGAGTTTGTAATAAGTTAGTGGATAGTATTGCTAGATGGGCAATGAATAAAGGCCATGAGGCCTGTAGATGGAGTCAATGTCTGAAGTTCATCACCAATATACTTGGAGATGAAGCGGCGGCATCCCATAGTAGTCATGTACTTTCGAGTTTTCCTATTTTGGGAGTACATGATGAATAGATAATCTCCCGGAGGTTAAAAAAAAAGACAGAAGGCAAAAGACGACAACAAAGCAAAACGTCTAATCTAAGGTGCTACGAAGTAGCATCAACGGTCTAATCATCCTCTCTTATGCCTACGTACATTTGGCAAGAGATCTAGGCAGAGTCAAAGTTGCACCCCATTTGAGACTTTTTTTGGCATTTAACCTGCTTGATAACAAAAGAGAGGGGGGAAGTAAGTTATCTAGCAGGCTAAATGCCAAAAGAGGTCTCAAATGGGGTGCAACTTTGACTCTGCTTAGCATTTTTCATTTGGCAATACCAAATGTGGAATGATATAGAGACCAGAATCGAGAGGAGAAGTCGGACAATTTTGTTCCCTTGCTATTGGGACTGCTGCTGGATTAGCAAGTAGAGGTTGTATTCTGGCACGCCACCAAATGCAGCCACCTAGAAAGCCGGAATGATGGGAACATAAAAGAGAAAATAGGAGAGAGAGTGTGGGAGGGAGGAGGTGGAGAGAGAGATAATGAGTGGGTAGATAGAGTGGTTGCAGGAGAGAGAAAAAAAGTGTTATCTTTGCTAATAATTTTTAACCACAAAACATTTTTTGACGAAAATAAACGTACAATATCAATTTTGACATATTTTAAAAAATATACAATCTAAAAGGTGAGATATAATTTGGTTTAAATAAGAAAAAAGATGAGCGAGAAAATTACTTTTCTTATAGTTTTGATTTTAATGAATTAGAAAATATTGTGTTCTTTGTAAAAAGTATTTTGAAACAAGATCAATACCAACATGCATCTAGAAAAAAAATGACATTACTTCCCTCCTATTCCTCATACTTTTGCTAATATCTTTTAAAATCTCATATTAACCCATGTCAAATTGTATGTTATTTCACGTTATGTATTTTATTAATGTTATTCTATGTTTTGTATGTTATCCCATGTTGTCTCATGGTATGCTATCTCATGTTATCCCAAATCAAATTGTATGTTATTCTATGTTAACCATGTCAATCTATGTTATTCCATGTTATCCATATTATTTTATAGTATCCATGTTATTTCATGTTGTCCAATGGTAAGTTATCTCATATCAAATTATATGTTATTCCATGTTATGCATTTTCACTACTACAGAAAATGCTTTTTACAACAGTTCCTTTTCTCAATTTACAACAGGTGTTAACCGTTGTATTAGATCGCGTGGTCTTATGGGGGGTGCTTTACACAACATGTGATCGCATGTTGTAATAGATGTATTTTATACAACAGTTGAAACATATTGTTTTTTAAGGAATGACCTGTTGTAATATGGGTATTTTACACAACATGTGATGCACCTGTTATAATATATATTATACAACGGTTGAACGACGTTGTCTTTCTCTTAACACACCCGTTGTAATAGGGGTATTTTTTACAACATGCAATTCACCCGTTGTAATATATATTATACAACAGTCGAAGAATGTTGTCTTTCACTAAACACACCCGTTGTAATAGGTAGGTCTATTACAACATGCAGTGCACCTGTTGTAATATACATGTTTATACAACAGTTGGAGTATGTTGTCTTTCCATACATTTAACCGTTGTAATAAGATTGTTTAGACACCATGGTGTGTGTCTGTTGAAGCACCTATTGTAATAGGTTTATTTTTTCCTGACAAACCTGTTGTAATAGGTGTGGATAACACAACATGTGTTGTTTGTTGTAGAATCATACATTTTACAACATATTATTAACTGTTGTCTTTGATTAGAGTTTGACAGGTCATATATCGAACCAATTGTATTGATCAAATTAACCATATTATTAATAAATTATAATAAATATGCAATTATACTTTTTCATTTTACAAACAAACACATAGTTGAACAAAATTTCCATCAAACCTTGAAAGAAACTCGTACTAAATTTAATTCATATTAAATCATCCATACAACGATTTAATAATACAAAGTACTGAGTATCCACTCTAGAATCGAACTGAAAACTAACTAAAAAAGTTTCACACATTGGTCTATGGTAGAGAACAAATGTCTCCCCCACATGTCACATAATCTTATGTGTGCTCAAGAACACATGTCGCCGACTCGTTTCGGACCTCATCGATTTCTTCTTGGTTGAAGCAACGACCAATATACTTCGAATAATACTGCTTCATATGACAAATATATCAACATATTGTGATTTTTTCAATTTATTTAGAAATTTGAACAAACGAAAAGAATATATTGTTAAGTAGCTTACACATTCAGGAATATTTCTATTTCTCGCATCAAAGATGTCTTTCATATACTTCAGCACATAATACCCGCAATCTGTATTGTTCGGCTGCTTTGGACACTATACAAAAAAAATATTAATTTGTTATCCAAATAATTATGAGAACTTGTTAGCAAATAAGAGGATGGAAAGGTATAAATAGACAGAAAACTTAATAAAAGGTATGTGTAAACACAATCAAAAATGCTATAAGAGTGAAAAAGGTATGGTTTATTGCTGAAGAAGGCGTGGTTTATATGCCATATTGGATGATGCAAAACTTGCTCTTGCAAGAGGGGGATTTTGTAAGAGTGAAGAATGCCACCCTTCCAAAAGGAACCTTTGTTAAACTACAGCCTCACATGAAAGATTTTTTAGATATATCAAACACCAAAGCTATTTTGGAAACAACTCTCAGGAACTACTCATGTTTGACAACTGGCGACAGTATCTTGGTAGCTTATAACAATAAAAAATACTATATAGACATTATAGAAACCAAGCACATTATATAACATGAGCGTCTTGCTGCTCCCGCTCCTGTTAGTAAGGCATTTAAAGTTGAAGCTCCGGAAAACACATGACCCAAATTTAACCCTTTCAGTGGTACTGCAAGATGGTTAGATGGAAAACCTATGCTTCAAAACGTAGTACCTTCTACAAGCACCCACAAGGATCGTCTACCTGAAGCAGCCAATGGGGTAAATGTTTCTTCGTTACTGATGGTAACTGGTGTTATTTGATTGGTCATTCATTAGGATGACCGCAATTTGCATTATAAGTGTGTTGCATGCCGTGGAGATTGTTATCAGGTTTGCATTATAACTTTTTGAGTAGCATATCTAATAAATTATAGTGATGTTATAAATTGATGTAGTGATTTGTATATATATAGTTTGGTAGGATAATACATTACTTCTTACTATTATATATACAAAGACAGGCACTCACTGCAAGATAGCAAATGACATTTTAGATAATACATTACTTCTTACTATTATTTTTACTTACATGGTAAATAAGTCACCATCTCTAGGTTTAATGAATAGCTGGGAGTATGCTACTATAGATTGTTGAATGTTCCAGGTAGTATAATTCTATACATGTCTGAGAAAATTGTTTACTGTTTGTCAGCAACTATTTTAATGAAGGTTTATTCAGACAGTCCATGGAGCATCTTCTCCCTTGCTCTTCCTCTGGTAGGGTTTATTCCTATGGTAGGGTTTAATGAAGGTTTATTCCTATGGTAGGGTTGTAAATGGGTAAGGTATGCCTGGTTGTCCTCTATCAAGGATCATTATGCTGATTTACCCGTGGAAATGGAATTTGTGAAATTTTTATGGAAATTTGGGGGAAATACCAGTGCTTCAAGGGAGATTCAATTGAAATTTGACAGTTAGAAGCCACAACAACTCAATACATGTTATGGAAATTCAGAATGGAATTTTGTCATAGTGTTATTGCATAAAAAGTATCAAAACCTATAATTTTCTTAGAATAACTACTGACAATGGGATTAATGACCATTCAAACTGATGACTGAAGTCGAATATATTTAGTAGTTTGTATGTATGTAGTGCATGTTGACTGTTGAGTACTAAGTATAGCTGTATAGTAACAAGCATAAAAAGAGATTGGATTACAAACAACCGAACAGACTTGTCAATGGGAGCGCCTAGGCAGCAAGGCGCCCTAAGGTGGTGCGCTTTGACCTGCGCCTTGGCCAATATGACGCCTTAAGTATTTATATGGACCCTTGACCCTATATATATGTATTTATTTGCTATACACTTGTTGTAATATACAAATGAAGTATATGTATGTATGTTTGTTCTACACTATCATTATTTTATGGATAATACTCTTGATATTTGTGTTACTATTTCTTTGATAGTTGGTTGAATTTGATCTTTATGTTGAGGTATTTTCATCCCCTGAATAGCTAGCCAATTGCAATATCAGTACATTGCTACTTATACTACATCCCTTCGTGCTTGCTTTAGGAACTTCAAGAAGCCATATTAGCTGCAAAAACTATGTATATAAGCTGAAAATAACCCTAAATTAATGAAAATTATCTACTGAAACAAAATTATCGACTGCTACTTTTTAAAGCACTTCTCTCTTTAACCCCTTACTAGGTGTAAAACTGATGTATAGTGAATTACATAACTTATATAAGAGTATGTCTGTGTATTTAGATCAATCATATTATTAAGATGTCATCATCATATTCAAGATTAAATCAAGTCAACAAATATAAATCTAGATCATTAATGGGTCAATTATTATTTTAGAGTCTCAATATGAACATTAGAGTCAAGAATTTGGGTTTTCAGTATTAAGTCAAAATTAACAACAAATAGAGTTATTTAGACCAATTATATAAGCAAGAGATCATGATTTAGGTGTATCCGTGAGAATCATTTATAATAAGGCTTCATAAGTATTTTTAAACGACTCATTAGATTTTTCTGATCAAAATAGACTATTTGTTCATCATTTTTGGAGTTCGGATACATTTTCTACAATTAAAACTAGATCTGGGCATTTATATGAATTTCTGAATAGAGAGGAGATATTTACCTTATTTGCGAAAATCGAGGGTCGTTGGATCCAAGATTTGGTGGCCAATATCATTCCACATGGCTCGCTGGTCCAGGATCTAGTTCAAACTCTATTTGGTCGGTTTATTCAATGATTTGTTGGTTCACCACTGCTTTGTTTGGACCGGGGAGTTTGCATCTGAACCCAGCAGTTCGAGGCTGCCTTCTGTCCTTTGCGTGCAGGCAGCTGCTCGCAAGCCCTGAAGTGAGGGGGCACACCTCGCCGGAGTGAAGGAGGTCTGGGAGCAGGAGGCTCCGGTGGAGGGCGCAAATGTGCCGCCTGGGTTCGTCGTGACCCCGCGGAGCAGCAGCAAACACCAGAAAGAGGATAGGAGGAGGAGCGGGTGAGATGCCCAAAAGCACCTGCGGCGGCGCTACTTGGTGCAGCAGGTGGTCGGGGGAGGAAACAGGGGGTTCTCAAGGCTGATATGGCATGGAAGGCCATAGCATGAATTAGTCTTGGTTGCTTCGGACCTTGGGGGGTCCTTTTATAGGAAGGTATCGTGCTGGCGGCTTGGGCAGGTCGTACATGAACCACTTGTCGTCAACGACGCGTCCGGTATTGTTTTGGAACTCCTCCCACTGTGCAATGGACGGCTTCGTGTCGTAGATGTTCTTTCCCCGTCCTCCGTCACGGAACCATATCCCTACCAGTCAGTCTTCGAATCCGATAGTGAGGTTCCGCACCACTTTTGATGTCGCAATCCAATCGACAAGGTCCCAAAAGAGCACATACCCCATGCCGACCATGAACTCCAGATCGCCTTCTCGAAACCACCCGGGGTCGACGTAGAAGCCGTAGTAGAGGTCAAGGCAGGGCAGCGGGTTCAGCGAAGCATCCAGTACCGTGAACTGGATGTAGGTGTCGTCGTCGGCCTTCATGACGTAGTCGTAGTAGGGCTTCTTCCCATCAGCGCCGCCGCCTTTGCTGCGGTTGTAGCCGAAGATCTTGGCCACGGTTGAGAAGAAGAGATAGGTCTTACCGTCATTCATGTTCTCAGCGCAGTTGAGTATCATGATGTCATCGTACCGTAGAGCCTCCAAGGAAATGAGCACTCTCTGTTCGCCGCTAGTGAGGGGAGAAAGGGTCGTTTTGCCTCGCTTAGAATTTCTGATAGCGGTCAAGCGTTGGTGATCGATCATCATAACTGCATTCATACCTCCCCGCAATCAGCAGGAGGTTGAAGATAACCTCACAGCCACTGGATCGGACCCTGATCCGTGGGTCTCAGATCTGAGGTCTGTGGTTCGTCCCCTCCCCTTACAACAAAATATAGATCAATGACTTGGAAAAGATCAGAAAAAGGCCAATAAAAAGGGTTTTTGAGCACAGAACTTTCAAAAAATCACAGTAAATGGTAGGAATGTCCAAATGACATGAGATTTGGACCATAGAATCACAAAAATGGGGAAAATATTTAGAAAACGTTTGAGAACCATATGATGAAGTTTGATGTATCAATTTGTTTATTTGTACAAAGTGATGAATTAATCAAATTTAAGGTGTTATAATGTGTATAAAGTTCACATTGTTCAACATATTTTGCATTTGAGTCTCAACTTTGATTATGTAGACCAGAAAAATGAATTCGGACCATAAGGAGGTATGATGAGGGAAAAATAGTAATTAATTCGTAATAATGCTAAATTCCACTTTGTCACAATGAGTTTCCAAGTTTCCCACCAATTTTTTTGTGTTTTGGATCCAATGCCACATTATGAAGGATAATTGGCTCAAAACCAATTTGAATCAACCAATGACATGTTGTCCCCTAGCAATTGGATGCCACCAACATTGCATGGTGTCCATGATTTACTACAAAAAGAATAGCAAAGAAGACGCAATGGGAAAAGCTAAATTAAATGGGCACGTCTCAACAAAGGACAGTTAATGCAAACATGGATAGAAAATCATGATTTTTTTGTATGTACATAATTAATGGGAATACCTCAATAATAAGATCCACTTATAGTACAACATTCACATGGAATTCTTCATGCCATGACAACCATAGTGAATAGGTAACACAGATTAGAGATTCTTTAAGTAGGCATAACTGTTGTTAATAATTTTCATTGTTATGTTTATTAGTTGTTAATGATATTGGCCTTTGATTTTAAATTTTAATTTAGTAAATCAATATATTAGTTAATTTTAACTAGTCAATTGCCTTAAATTTTACAAACGATGGCGGCTAGGGATTCCTCTGCGAGCGCGGGGGGCTATCCTGACGATGACGACGGAGGTGCAGGTCGCTCTACGACCTCCATCCTGCTAGGAAATTCTGGATTACGCTTCACCTACGCTAGCCGAGGTGGAAGCGAGCAAACCTCTTCGTCCGTCCCAGCGTGCATGGATGTTGATAAAAGCGTTGCTGATACCGCCTTTCCACCGCTCAATCCTTCTAACCAAGAGCTTCCTGGTTCCCCGATCACCGCAGGGAGGTCCTATCATGACTCTTTGGGGAAAGGCCCTTCTGATAATCCACACAATTTCATCAAAATTGATGTCAAAACTAACGGAGTAAACCTGCAACCGGCGGACATAGAGACTTCTACAGAGCAAGGCTTCCATGCGTTCCGAATTCGGAACGAAGCCCTGGAGGATCTCCTCCGCCTGTGGAAATACACGGTTATCGTGAAGCTGATCTCCAGAAACATAGGATATATGACACTCCGAGAGAGAATCTCTAAGCTATGGAAGCCACTGGGGGGCTTCAATCTGATCGACGTGGTAAACGATTTTTTTCTCGTCCAACTCCAGTCGGAGGAGGACTACATAACATCCCTCGCCGGAGGTCCCTGGCTGATCTTCGGTTCGTACCTTACCGTCCAACGTTGGTCACCATGTTTCCTGCCGGATAAGGCCATGCCGCCACGACTTGTAGCGTGGATCAGAATTCCAAATCTACCTATCCATCTCTATCAAGAAACCCTACTTCGACAGATTGGCAACACCTTAGGGACGACTGTGAAAGTTGATCTGAACACAACTCAACAGCGACGAGGCCATTTTGCACGGCTTGCGGTGGAACTCGACATGCACTCGCCTCTGACCCCAACTCTTTGGATAGACGGCATCAAGTATAATGTGGAATATGAAAATATTCCTTTCATCTGCCTCCATTGTGGTCGCACAGGACACCTTGAGAAAGAGTGCCCGAAACGAATCGAGGAAGAGAATGTTTTGCGCAAGGCTAGCGTGGAAGCCGGCCAGATTGTGCGACCTGACCTACCGTGTAAAGAGGGGTTCACGGAATCTATCCATGCACAACCTACCCCCCCCCCCCCCCCCCGTAGGCAGAAGAAAACTCCCCCCGGCGACGCCGCAAGGAAACCTACCCAAGACAGCAACAGGTTTCGGGGACTACAAGATGCTGATGAAGATGACGATATTACTGAAGTTCTTGACGTCGACAAGGTAGCCGAACGTGTCTCTGGCATTGATTGGAATGCACGGAAGAAGCAGTACAAACATACCAAAACTGCCAACCCCTTGGAGACGACCTCGTAGGCAAAGGACAGACCCGACTCAGTTATTCCCCAGTCACCACCCAGAAGGACATGGACCATACAGTTGCACAACCTGCTGGAGATGACGTTCTTCTAGGGAGGGACACCCAAGAACACCCGTTCATCACAACCACCTTCAATGTTGGGACTGGAGGAAACCCCCCGACAAACTATACCAAATATCGAAGCCCTGCCAAGGGCTCCCCGGGCATTCACTTGAGGAACCAAAAGGTCACGCACGCTGGAGATCCAGGAAGAGCATCAACTCGCAAAAGAGGGAAGACATCACTACTACCAGACTTGGAAAAGGAAGCACAAGCTATGGGAAGCTCCACCTTAATCGAAGGTGATAAATGAACCTCACAACTTGGAATACGCAAGGTATCTGCGAAGAAGATACCCAAAACTCTGTAAAATAAATTGTTCGGAAATACAAGGTCTCAATCCTTGGTCTGTTTGACACCCGATGTAGCGGTGCTAAAGCTACCTCGGTTATCAAGAAGCTGGGTTTTCCCCACTCCCACCGCGTCGAAGCAGTTGGATTCGCGGGCGGTATTTGGGTCCTTTGGAAGGCAGGCACCGAGGTAGAAATCCTTGCGTCCAACAAGCAATTCATCCACTGTAGAATTGAGCATCGTCTCCTCTGCACGTTTGTATATGTGGGTACCACGAAGAGCTGGAGCTTCCTGTGGCATCAGCTCTCAGGCATGTCATCCACTATATCTGAACCATGGGTGGTGATCGGAGATTTTAACACTGTCATGTATCAATCTAAGAAATTTGGCAGCACCTTCTTTGACAAATCGAGCAGCAAGGAGTTCATCGAAATGATCACCTATTGCAAACTCACTGACCTTGGCTTCGTCGGCGCACGCACCACCTTCCGTAGGGGACTGCTCCATGAAAGGCTGGAGCGGGCGCTGGGCAATGAGTTATGGCTCAACGATTCTCAATGTTCCCCGACTCAAGTGCTTGAGCACAACAATTCTGATCATGCCCCTCTTCTCCTTTCCTGTTCCCCCCACAAACGGCGCAACCAGATTCACTTAAAAACCCGAGCAAGATGGGAGGAGATGGAAGGGTTTAAGCAATTCATATCAGAGCAATGGAATCCCAATGTCCCTCTTCAAGAAGCTTGTATACCTTTTCTCGCCAAGGCTGCAACCTGGGACCAGCATGAAACCCGAAAACGCCATCACAGGAAGGAGCAACTTGGCAATAAAATTCGGTGGAACCAACTTCAAATGGAGTTGGTCCACAATCTGCCTCTAGCTACTGATACGGTATCTCTCCAAGTCGAGCTTGATCAGATTCTAAGGCAAGAAGAAATTGATTGGAAGCAGAAAGCACATTGCAGCTGGATCAAGCTAGGCGATCTCAACACTCATTACTTCCAATCCCTTGTCAAATCTAAAAGACACCGCAACAAGATTATCAAGATGAAAGACTCCTCAGGCTGTTGGGTTGAGGATGAAGCCCATCTAAAACAGTTGATTTTGTCCTTCTTCTCGAATGTGTATCATGAATCCGATCCCCTAGCTCGACACAATGCTAGTGCACGCTTCACTGGCTCGTTCCCTCCTCTCGCCGTGCCTCTTGCTGTGCAGATCGGTCGAGCACCCTCTACTGATGAAATCTGGTCGAACCTTCAGGCCATGGCGCCGCTCAAGGCCCCTGGTCCTGATGACATCGATGTGTCCTTTCTCCAGAAAAATTGGCCCCTTATTAAGAATCAAATGTGTTATTTTATCACTGACGTCAGGTCTCCCTATTGTGCAGGGTTCTACGGACTCGACACTCATCCTCACCCCTAAGGTGGCGGCTCCGGAATCCTGCTCTCAACTCAGGCCGATTTCTCTTAACAATGTATGCACCAAATTAATTTCAAAGATCATTGGTACTAGAATCAAGCCATTTATGAAGGATTGGGTTTCCCCTTTCCAATCCAGTTTTGTCCCTGGATGACGGATTGGTGATAATATAGTCCTTGTTCAAGAACTAGTGCATTCCATGGAATCTAGCCAGGCTAGAAAACACACAATGGCAATCAAGCTTGATCTCATGAAAGCTTTTGACAAGCTAAGCTGGTCATTCATCAAGGACACCCTCGACCGAACAACAATTCCTGAAAACATTGTCAGTCATATTATGAGAATTATCAAATCTGGCACTACCACTATCCTTTGGAATGGCGAGCCGGCGGGTTCCTTCAAGTCATCCTGTGGTGTTAAACAAGGCGATCCACTATCGCCATACATTTTTTTTACTCCGTCTCGAAAGATTTAGCCAACTTATCTCGGAAGAAATGAGTAGAGGTTCTTGGAAACCTTTACAAATAACTAGGCAGAAAATATCCATATCTCATGTGAGCTTTGCAGACGACATTGTCCTCTTCGGTGAAGCTACGGTTAAGCAGGCTGTGACCATCAACCGCTGTCTCAAGCAATTCAGCATTGCATCTGGTCAATTTCTATCTCATGAGAAATCATAGATTTTCTTTTCACATAACACCCCTCAGAGCCTTCCCTCTCAGATATGTCGCCGCTTGAAAATCAAAGCCATAGATAATTTGGGTCGCCATCTGGGCATTCCCATCCTGCACAAGAGAAAGAGAAAATCCCATTACCAGTATCTTTGCAACAAACTCCACCAACAAATCTCTACGTGGGAGAACAGATTCCTCTCCTTAGCAGGTAGAGCTACACTTGCAAAGTCGGTCCTTTTGTCTCAGTCATGTTACACAATGCAGATGGTTCATCTTCCCTGCTCCATCACTGACATAATTGATCAGCTGACGCGAAACTTCTTATGGACGGGCTCTTCCAGGTCAACAGACTCCCATCTGGTAGCTTGGAAGCACGTCACAAAACCCCTATCCCTGGGGGGTCTGGGGATCAAGAACGCTAGAAATTTCAACCTCTCCCTCGTCCTGAAATTAGCATGGGACTTTGTAAATCATCGACAGGTCCCTTGGGTACAGCTGATGGAGGTGAAATACCGAAGATCTCAACGGCGGACGGTCTCCGGTTCCCATATCTGGAGATGCATAAATGGTGCTTTGCCCTTCATTCAATCTAATTCTCGTATGGCTCTGTCCTCTGGGCTTCAAACCTCAGTATGGTCTGACGCTTGGGTTGGAGAGGGTTCATGTCCGTGTATACAGCCGGGTATGCACATTCCTGCTGAGATAGGGGATTTGCTAGTGGCTAGCCTGGTTATGGACAACAACTCCTGGGACGCAGACTTCTTGAATGCCTGGTTCACTCCGGAATCCGTTCGGGATATCATCAGCATGCCTACACCTTGACCTGACTACGGGGATGATGGACGGGTCTGGCTGCACTCCAAGAATGGCAAATACACTTCCAGTTCAGCCTATGACTGTATCTCGAACCATCCTAGAAGTGATCACTCTAAACTTCTTATAAAACTATGGAGCTTGAAAATTTAGCAACGCATGAAACTCAACCTCTGGCTGGTCTTCCATGATCGGCTTCTGACCAACTCTATGCGCCTCAAGCGTAAGCTTACTGAGGACCCATGATGCCCCCGTTTCCACTTGGATGAGGAGACAGTTCTACATGCCATATGAGACTGCCCAACGGCAAGGCAAGCTTGGTTGAATATCATCCCCACCACAGCTTCTGCTTTCTTTCTTCACGACTGCATCAAGGATTGGCTTGACTACAATCTTCTCAACCTGCGTCAAACTAAGGAATGGGCGTTATTGTTTTCGATCACCTGCTGGTGGCAGTGGAAGAATCGAAACCTCTTTATCTTCGAAGGGCGAAGCTACACGCCCAAGGTCCTGACATCCAATGCTCGGACAAGTTTAGCCTCTGCGAGCATTGCCTTCTACAAGCCGAACATCACACAACAAAGAAGACCCTGCACTCCTTCTCCAGCACTTCCTTCGCCAACCCTATCTGCCATTCTGCACGTCGACACGGCTATAAATGTTCCCATGAATCTTAAATCTACAGTTGTAGTTCTTCGGGACAATACTGGTCGATGGATCGAAGGATGCACCTGCAAATATTCTGGAAAGGACCCCATGGATGGGGAATTGAGAGCCATTCTCGATGGTCTATGAACCGTTTCTCCACACAACCTGCCCACAACCTTGCTTTGTAGCAACTCCAACAATGCAATAGATTGGATTAACAGAAAGAGTCCTGCACCCGCCAAATATCGACTGCTGGTGCTATCTATCCAACAATTACTCTGTCAGGAATCATCGGAGATCAGCTACTTACATCGGGAGCAGAACAAACTTGCGGATTTACTGGCAAAGAGACACCTCAAACAACCGGAACATGAAGATCATTGGGACAGCTGCCCAGAATTTCTAAATCACTTTTATCTCCAGGAGTTAGAGTCCTGCCCTTTTCCATTTAGACGCACCCAACCTATGTAACTCTAATTTTTCCTTGCTATTTTTCTCCAAAAAAAATTGCCTTCAATTTTACAGATTCATTAGTCTTTATGAGTATTTTTTTATATTGATTGTTGTTTTCAAATGTTTCTCATCTCATTTGTTGTTCTTTATCCCTAGGTTAGACATACACCCTACTAATGTACCCACTATCCTAGGATGACTAGATTCCCTTTCTTTAACTATCATCGCCATTAGGGTTTAGTGAGATGACTCTACCATGATTTTCAGATCTATTACCATACAATTTCGTCCATCATAAAAGAATTGAGCCTAGATCATGGAAGAAAAGGGAGCCATAACCTAGTGACTAGAAGTCTAACATAAGATCTACAAGAAGTGATTTGGTCGAATCCTAGGTATCTCCACTTATTAAATCCCATTACACATCTACCCAATTGAAATAATAAGTGATATGCACATTAGGCCATGTGTGTCCCTAATAGAATGATGTGTTATTTCACAACCCTCTGGATCAATGGCTTTCTCAAAGGACCTAAGTCTTTGTGTAAAACCCCTATGATGTTCCTATTGAAGTTCCATATGGTAGATGAAGGGGAAAAGGAGTATAACCAACATTGAATGGTTTTTCTTACAAACACTTAGACCAGGAGCAACAAAAATACAGTTCTCAAAACACAAGCCGCCAAGAATCCAACCTTCCTAAATAAAAATCAGCCCCACTCCTCTTGAACGGGTAAACTCTCCCTACCTTCAAACCCACGTTTCCCCAGTGCGATCTGTTTTCCCAATATATCTCTGTGTTGTGTCGAGATCATCTTAATCAAGATATTATAAAAGAAGAACAATAGGGGAGAAGCTCTTAAAGGAGTTCATTAAACTGACAGGCCAGCAGCTTACTTTGGATTGAAGGGAGCTCAAAGTAGAGGTCGGTGTGAAACGCTTTCTGGAAAAGAAATTTCAGAGGACAACAACGCTTTCTGGTGAATGAGGAGGCATTTTCGGTGGTCTCTCCAGGGCAGTGGAGTCGAGTCATCGTCGGTCTCTCCAAGGTAGCGCTTTTCGGAGAAGTAGTACAGATGCTCTGGGATGGTGGCGACGTGAAGACAGTTTGCGGTGAAAACTACTGATCGCAGGAGTACGGATACTCTACGACGCTCTGGGACGGCGGGTAGTTTGCGGTGCAAACTGCTGATCGCAGGAAGGAGTGAATTTTGGGGGAAACGGGCGCACGGAGGAAAAGAGGAAGCATGGGTGTTGAATTGTTTTAACATTATGTGACACCTATTTATTAATTAGATCAATACATGTACTATACATGTACATGTACATATATGCAATGTATATGATTCATGTAGGTTAATAATTATTATGTAATAATATCACATAAGGGTGTTAAATAATTGTTAGTTCTGGGTAAAAAAAATGAACTGTCCCAGGTTGTTTAACTGTCAATCTCGGACCCAATCTAAAATTGAATTTTTTTTAGCAAAATAATTCAAAGGCTATTTTGTATGTAAAATAGTAGATACATATATATAACATGTAAATATAGAGGTTGATTAGTTACTCTGTTATAATATCACACAGGGTGTTAAAAATTGGTTTCGAGTCAGTCAGTTTCGGGACAAAACATGGCCCAGTTAGAGAGTTCAATTGTCAGTGTCGGACCCAAATGCAAAACTAGATTTTAATTGTTCGAATGGTGTCTCAATTGAGAACGAAGATTCGAAAGAAAACTCAGATCCAAATTTGACAATAAATATAAAAAAATCTTTGATTAGATGTTCATGATTATATTTCATGTGATATAATATTGAGTGGTAGGTTCCGGGTCAAAACATCTATCTAGAGTGAAAAAATTGTCATTCCCATGACCACATAAAGTTAAATTTTGTTCAACCAACCTCTCAAACTAAAACCAACCCATATTAAAAAAATTAAATCCCAAAAAGAACTCGGACCCATATTTGACAATAATTTTATATGAAAAAATAATTATTTAATTACATGTTCATGATAAATTTCTCTAATAAGAAATTGAGTTTAGCTCGGTTCCGGGTATATAAAATAAGTCAGAGTCTATTGTATAATCTTGACATATAACAATGGATTATAGCGTATTGTGTGACTATGGTCTATTACAACATGTAGCTATTACAATGGGAAACCAGACAGAAGAAGACTTGCAGCGGCACAAGGAGAGGGCGTGCTTGTTCTGGTTTTAGAGGCGGGACTTTGGCGTCGTTCTATTTTTGGAGCGGGAGCGAGAGTGAGAGCGAGGGTTTGGCGCCGTTCTTTTATTTTCGGAGCAGTAGATATAGACTGGAAGGGAGGCATGTATTGGAAAGTAATCCACCGTCTAAATGAATTAGGATTCAACAAGGTACAAAAAAGGAAACTGCAATTGTTGTTTAAAATCAACGGCTGATCCATTTAAACAATTATGATTATCTAAAAAAAGGATAAATGTCCACAATCAAATGGATCCTCTTCACGGAAGTAAAAGAGATAATGGTTGGTTTAATATAGTTAATATTGGTTAGGAAAAAAGTTAATGAGGGTCAGGAGCAATCCTTGGGTAAATTAAATAATAGTCTGGGATACATTTCCATAAGGTCAGGGATAAGCCTTTGGGAAAATTTAATATACTCATCAAGGATAGCATCACAAGGGTCAGGGATAAGCCTTCAGAAAAATTAATACACTTGTCAGGGATTATGTCCTTGAGAAAAAATCCTTTGGCCTTGTTGAGTTTTATAGTGTGATTGAGGGGAAATAGTCTTTAGAAAATATTGAAACATGAAATAGTGCTAAGTGAGTATTTTTTTTAAACAATTCGGAAATAAATTGTTTTGTTCGAGATAATACGTGAAAATGCATAAATGACGAATAAAACATGAATAATTCGTAAAATTCAGGGAAAATATGGGTTTAATATGAAATTTAGGTGTACCATACATCTAATAAAAAAATTGCATATTATACGCGAATAATTGAAAATTTCAGAGAATTATGTGAATATGAAGTGTTGTTTAACTATGGTCTTTTACAATATGTAGCTAGGACAGCAGGTGATATCATGTTGTGTAATAATAGTATATTACAATGGTTTAGTTTACGTTGTGTAATGGAGGTCTATTATAACGATGTTTTATGTGTGGATATTACAACAGGTTACAACATGTTGTGTAATTATAATATATAACAACAGGTTGGAGTCTGTTGTCTCATGTTGGGATATAACAACGAGTTTTAATATGTTGTATTATGGTGGTCTATTACAACATGTACCAAATACAACATGTAAAGGCCTGTTGTATAATTAATACATACTAGAATGGGTGAGTCTGCGTTGTGTAATGATGGTCTATTACAACATGTGACTATTACAACGGTCAAAATATGTTGTGTAAATAACATCTTTTACAACGGTTTTGAATATGTTGTGATACTACAACCTATTACAACACTTTAGCAGTTTTTGTAGTATCCCCCTATACTACAACAGGTTTGGCATGTTGTAAATGACTTGTGTTGTATAAAATATACAATATACAACACAAAAATGGGCTTGTTGTGATAAGTATGCTAACTACAACACAATCATCAGAACTGTTGTCTATCTCCCGTTGTATAAATCATTTTCTGTAGTAGTGTTTATCCCATGTTATTAACAAAAAAAATATTTTTTTCTCTCACCTACATACACTCTTTCTACCCATTTCCCCTCCCCCCTCTCTCTATTTCTCTATCTCTCTCACCCTCACATTTATATCTCTCACATTGGAGAAGCAACAACCACTAACACTGACCTGGTTCAACTATATGTTATCTCTGGTTCAATTATATGTTCTGTTTGGTCTTACTATATGTTATCTATGATCTTATTGTACGTCATCTCTAGTCCAACTATATGTTATATCTGGTTATCTCATATACAATTTTACATCACCTCATGTACTATTCTATGTTATCTCGGGTCCAAACTGTGACACACTCGTCACACAAGGGCGAGATTACTCAAAACAAAATGCATAATCAAAACAAATCACCTAGATTACTACAAAATAGGATAAATTAAAGTCCACTTTATATAACCATAAAAGTTATAACATGTTACATCTGCGTCTACAAGATTTGTCATTGTTACTATATATGATGTCAAAAGATCATTCATATTATTATTCACTTCCAGGGTTGTCTTGTCAAAACAAACTCACAAGGCCGTCTTGTCACAACATGTTGCATATAACAACTTGTTTATACACATACAAGCCATATCTTTACAACCATGACATACTGCTAAAACTTATATCAATGTACACAAACCACAAAAACTCCTCAAGGACATGAGTGTACAGGGATGAAAAATGGGACTCTACTACCAAAATACTAGCAACACATCCAACCTTCAATGGCTACTACTCTCCTTATTTCTCTTCTTCAGTTGCACGGTCTTTACCTCGTCATGCACGACCACCTAAAAGATGTGAAAAATCCACAGTGTGAGACCCATGTCTTAGAGGGAGATATAACTCTCTTCCAACAACTATTATAACATTGATATAAGGTATGGAAGAGATGAAAGTAAAGTTATTAACAAGATAAGCAAATTAAGCTAAATGAGAATTAAAAACTAATAGCATTGTTTAAGCAGTATAGGTGTTACACCCCAATCTCAAAATTACCACTAATCATGAGATTAATGCATAAATTGAGGATTTAAGGTAATACAAAGATCACACTTTACTTTTTCTCTTCTTTTTCAAACTCTTTGTTTTCTTGCATTGAATCACATAAACTAACTTTACAAGAGAATCAAACCTTGATTACTTTAATATGATCTCAATATAAATGATACACATCTATACATTCATTCTCAGGTTCATACGACATGATAATCAGATACATTCTCTCTTATTAAGAAAACAAAGATACAAAACATCACTTACAACTCTCTCACATCTATACGAGGACCTAGACTGACAGGGACCGACTGAACTTAAATAAACTCATATTAACACTTGTGGCAGATCTGCTCTAATGCAATGATATATTCTTCAAGTCCATGTGATTTCCCTAAAAAATGTAAGTAGAGGGGTGAGCCTACTTGCTCCGTGAATGAGTACTTTAAAGAAACAGTCTAAAGCACTGATATAATTACAGATATACTTTTGAGAAATTGATATCAATTATAACAGCAGTCAGCTTTAAAGAGTCTAATAATTGGAAATCATAAATATGGTAGGATACTCTAAATATCTATAAGAGTAAATCAATATATGAAATGCTTGATTGATCATAAAGAGAACTAATAATTCAGAAACATACAAAGAATAATTGAACAACTGTACATACTTGTTTGACCTCTCATTCATTTTATAATGCCCTGATCATATGCAGTGTACTCTACATATGAAGACTCATAGTGCACTACGATCACACCGTACAATACTTAGCAGACACACTCGGGAATTGCTAAGTCTGACTACTCTCCTGGTCTACAACAGGGAAATGGCTCTCTGGCCTAAACTGGACTCCTCCTCTAACCTGAGCACACAGGCAGAGAGTCAAGCCACCTCTTGGATTTTTTATGTACTCTAGTGCCACCAGGATCTCTGGTTGATGTTGGACACTATATTCTGAAATTTAAGGAGACCCCCGTATACTGGTCGCACCGCCAGGGTTAGGTCCCCCGTACCATCTCTTGGTACGTTCCGACCCCCGTTTATTGGACGCACCGCTAGGGTAGGTCGTTTCATCCCTAAGGCGCAGACCTCTCATAGGGATTCTATGGTGTTCAGGGCTCTTAAGTCTATTATTTTATTGTTCCTAGAAAACTCTTTCTACATTGTACCTTTCTCTTACTCATACTTGACTCTGGTATCTCTATGGTGCCGTGTGATGTAGCCCTATTTTAGGGCTCCATCCTGTGCCATTTTGTACTTAAATCACATCTAAACATGTAGATTACAAATTTTTGCCCGTAATGTGTGTATCATTGCAAATATGCTTATGTATGTTCTTTGCACTATTTTTAGGTACTTGGACCATGTTTAGTGGGCGAGAGAGAAAGAAGAAGTTCTAGGGTTCCCCCAATCCTAGAGGGAGCCAAAGAAGGTCCCAAAACCTCCCTCAACCTACCTCCAATGGCCAAGGGTCGTCATCAAGCAAAGACATCCACAAATGATGAAGTTTGAAAGACAATCAAGTGAAGAAGACCACAACACAACCGTGGGAATACCCCCAGGTCGTGTGTTTATTGTGAGGAATAAACAGTGACCACAGGGATTTTGCACCCAACGACCATGGTCGTGGCCATCAAACACGGTTGTGGCTAGAAGAGTCGAAGACGGCCGTGGCCACCCACTACGGTCGTGCGTTAATTGTGAAGATTCAACCTATTGCTGGCCCAAATCGCCACGACCATGGCCCTATGCCATGACCGTGGCTGCTGAAGAATAAAATGTCTGTGCTGCTGCGCCACAAACACATCACCCTCCTCCAAAACGGTCGTGTTATCCAACACGACCGTGGTGCCCCTTACGGTCGTGGGCACCATGACCGTGGCACTCCGCCACGGTCGTGGCCACCACCATACTTGTCTTTTTCACCACTCCCTGCGTACCACGACCATTCTACCACCCCACGACCGTTCCCTACTACCCTCACCACGGCCGTGGCACACCAACACGCCGTTTTGACCCGCAAAACCTAGTGAACTTTACATTGATTTTCCTAAACTACCCCCCACTCAACCTAGTGCTTCCCCCACACCTATATATACCCAGGTGGTGGCTTGTGCACGAAGCTAGCTACCTTCTACCCCCTCCTAGCTCCCCAAATCACCAACCACTCCATTCTACTCCATATCCACCTTAAATCCACTCCATTTCACCATTTCCACCACATAACCCCCTTATCTAAGCCTTCCATCCACTTCCTTTCATCATTCCACATCATTTCATCCTTGGAGGAGGGAGGAGGACGTCCTGTAGCTACTGGAGAGGAGGATTTGTTCATCTACTCCGAGCTCCATGGCTTCTTCTACCTCTTTCTTCTCTCTTTTTGTATTTTCCATTTCTATGAGTAGCTAGGCCCCTGTGGGTGGGCTGTTTGGGGAAAATTATGTTACTTTGATACCATGTTGAGGGAAAATGACATGTAAATGTTGTAATTACATTTTTTAATGATTATATTCTATTTTCATCTCATTCTCCATGGATTTCTTGTTGGTTTGTGTGTGGAATCACCTAGGAATTTAGGCAAATTGCTTATATGTGTGAATTTTCGGATTTGCCCCTAGGTCCAATTCTTGGATCCCTAGACTGCCTCCCATCTTCCTACATCCTAATCAATCTCCCTAAACCTAAGTGAGAGATCTAAGTAGCTAGATTGGATAATTATAGTGCAATTAGCATGGAGCCTTCTCAAGGCTAGAATGTGGGGGAATTCGGGTCCAAAGCCCTAATTTCACCTCCCCATTACTACCCTCGACCCATAATTGCCCTAGGAATGTCTAATCTAGAAACATAGATTTGATTAGACTATAATTGATTTGAACCTAATCCCTGACCGAATTGAGCCTCGTAAGGGTAGTAGGGGGTGTTAGGGACTAGTTCCCCTATGCATAACCTAGCATATCCATGGCCAGTTAGTAGCTTAGGTTAATTCATTAGACTCTAACTTGTTGTTTGGTTTGGATAATCTAAATTGAATCATAATGTTCATATTTCACCCCCAACTTAAGTGATAAGCTCATACCCCCCAAACAACCCACACATCTCTTTACTGCTTGAAACCCTAGTTTTGTGCTTGCTTAGCTTAATTAGTTCTTTCCTTGCTTAGTTAGCTTCTTACTTTGCTCTTGTCTTGTTCATGCTAGTGTAGCTCTTTAATTACTCTTTTGCTTCTCTCTTGTTTGCCTTAGTGTAACTTGCCTTTTCATACCTAGCTCAGTCTTTCCTTGCTTACTTAGTCTTAATCTAACCTAGGGTTAACATAGATTTCACTTCTCACCTTTAATTGCATGCTTGTTCATAATAGTTTAACAATAAAAATCACCTTTAAACCCTTAACCCTAGTCTCCACAGTAGGAACCTAGCCAAACTAACCTAGCTCTAGCACCCCCTCTTTTCTCTGTGGATCGACCCTGTACTTGCCACCTTCCTATACTACGACACGACCCCTTGCGCTTGCGGGTGTAGTGTTTTAGTGTGAGTAGGTGTTAAGTTAGGTTTATAAATTTTGAAAGCAAATCCCCATCACGTGTCTTCTGACCTCGAGGGGCGCATCTAGTCGGGTCAAATCGGCTAGTGTGTTGCACCTCTAGCGAAACCGCACCAAGCTTTCTGGCGTCGTTGCCGGGGATTAGAGGCGTTCGGCCTAGCTAGTTAGTTTTGCTTTGACTTTTCCTACTTCCCTCATCATTGCTATTCTTTATTCATTTTTCTTTGCATTTCTTGTGTATATTGGTTTACTAACTTGCTTTCTTTTGTTTGGTTGTGCTTTGTGCATGTGACAAGCCATTCGGGAGGAAACAAGATGGAAGACCAAAATGCACCTCACAAGCCGCTTCAACACTACTTCATTCCTAGCAACTACAAATCACCAATTGCTAGCAGGGTTGATCAAATGCCAGGGGAGCTATTCTCTATTCCTCCAGGTCTTCTTGGGCTCCTGCCCATCTTCTACGGCTCAGAGAGTGAGAACCCCTACAAGCACTTGGACTTCTTTCTTGATGTATGCTCCACCTTCAGGACGTCGACGACTAGTGATGATACAATTCGGTTGACCTTGTTCTCTTTCTCCCTCAATGATAGAGCTAAAGACTGGTATGACTCAAGAAAGGACATCATGAGTTGGGAAACAATGAAGAATGCTTTCTTGAGACAATTCTACTCTATAGCAAGGTTGACACAAATGCGGCGTTCCGTGACAAGTTTTAGCCAAATGGGCAATGAGCAGTTTCATAATGCATGGGAGAGATTTAAGAAGCTTTTGAGAGAGTGCCCACACCATGAGATCCCTTTGTGGCAGCTAGTTCAATCATTCTATTCCTGTTTGTCTCTAAAGGACCAAGATGTAGTGGACTCTTCTTGTGGAGGAGTTTTCATGGCTAGGCCACCTACGGAAATATGACCTTTGTTTGAGAAGTTGGTTGAAGGATCAAGAATTCGAGCTTCTAGCATGATGAATGAAAGGGGGTATGCCTTTGGTGTGACACCTCCTACTCATGATGACTCAAGCCCACAAGTGATGAAGATTCTTGGTGACATGGTTAACTTCATGAAGAACCAGGTGACAAATGCTCCTTTCCACTCGGTCGATTCTATTGAGTTCTATGGGGAAGAAAAGAAGACACCTCACTCCTATAGCTACCAGGAACCACAAAGTCCCACATACAACTCAAGGTTTGAGGAAGAGGTTCTCTCTAGATTGAAAGTTCTTGATGATGTTCAAAGAGATGTTGCAAGGTTAGAAGAGAGAATAGAGCAGGTATCTTCCATAATTGCTCTCCAAGAAGAAAAATTGTCTTCAAGACCCATCGTGAGCCACCATGAAGCAAGTGGACCCATGCCCTCTTCACAAGTTTTCTATAGTCCACCCCCATGCAAGTGCATCCCATTCACTCCTTCCAAGGATATCCCCAACCTTACACTCCTCCACCACCTTCACCACCTCAATTTTCCCAAAACTTCACTTTCCAACCCCAATTCTCTCCTCCCCCTAAATCCTCTTCTCCACCTCAATTTCAACCCCAAGTGTCACCCCCACCTCCTCCATAGCCACAACATGCTCCCTCTCCCCATCATGAACAAGGTAGTGCTGTGACGGTTCTAAGGAGTGGGAAAACACTTGAGCAGCCTGCAAGTCAAAGAAAGAGTGACAAAGCAAAGCAGAAGCAGTCAAGTGGTGATGTTGTGATTGAGATTGCCGAAGATGATCATTTGCCACCCCATGTTGACATTGGGAGTCCTAGTACTCCACCTCATGCTAGACCACAGGAAGATCGTGCTGATTCAAGTAGGCCAATAGCAAGTGAGCCACCATTTCCCGAAGCACTAGATGAGCCCCCGGATGTGAAAAGAAGGCAAAAGCACAATATGGACATTCTTGAGGTCTTCCGATAGGTGAAGGTCAACATTCCTCTCTTGGATGCAATCAAACAAATTCCAGCATATTCCAAGTGTCTCAAGTACCTATGCACTATGAAAAGAAGGTCAACGGGGAGGATTCCAAAGAAGGTGAGATTGACTGAACAAGTGAGCTCCATCATACAACACTCACTTCCCGTGAAGAGAAAGGACCCAGGAGCCCCACTCATACCTAGTTACATAGGGGGACATCACATAGACAAGTCCTTACTTGATTTGGGGTCTAGTGTGAATTTGATACCATATCATGTCTATGTTGAGCTGGGATTAGGCAAGTTGAAGCCGAAACATTGCACTGTCCAGTTGGCGGATAGATCCATAAAAGTCCCTAGAGGTAGAGTGGATGATGTCTTGGTGATGATAGACAAATAAAAAGGCGCGGTGTTCCCAGTGGATTTCATTGTACTTGATAAGGAGCTGGAGGATAGGAAGATTCCCTTCATCTTGGGGAGGCCATTCTTATCTACAGTTGATGCCGAAATTCATGTACACAGTGGCACTATGACAGTCTCATTCATGGACATGAAGATCAACATCAACATGTACAAGACCCCAACCCGGCGAGTCTGAGATAGGGATATTGGACATGATCACTTCACAAGTCCAAATGGGCATTTGAGAGAAGGACATCAAAGTGAAGAAGTTAATGATGATTATTGTGATCAAAGGGATGAGGAAAATAGATTGAGTGCAAAGGAAGGATGCATGTTTTGCAAGAATGGACACATGAGAATGCCAAACGGATGAATGAATGACGAATCACCAAGAAGCCTAGTTGAAGGCAAGAAACTAAGCTCTTATGGGAGGCAACCCACCTAGGTTTGGGAATTTTTGACCCAACCTCACATTTTTGATACTTTTGCTTTATTTTACAGAAACACACACACACACTTGTGCTTGATAGTTTTCTTTTGAGTTTTGATGATGAGGCAGGTGCTAGACATTAGAGAGAGAGAGGGTATAGAAGTGAATCGTGATCATTTAGTTAGATTTGTGGCCAAAGAACAAATAAAAATGAAGTTAAAGTTTTGAAGATTAGAAAACTGAGGAAACAACCCCAAAATAGCCGTGGAGCTCGACCACGGTCGTGGTACATGTGGTCTAGCACGACTGTGGCCTATTGCCATGGTCGTGGGATTATTGCATCAACTTGGCCAAGTCTACAGGGTTTTTTGAAGAACGACCACGACCATGACCACTTGCCACAGCCGTGTTGAAGAAGATTGGCCACGACCGTGGTCCTCACCACGATCATGGGAATTTTTGCATCAAGTTGGCCTAAGTTACATGTTGTTTGCAAGAATCGCCATGACCGTGGGCAGCAGCCACAACCGTGTTGAATACAAACGACGACGACCGTGGCACTCTGCCATGACCGTGGTGAGGTCAAACCGCGGAGTTCTTCATCGACAACACAACCTAGGCACCCGCCATGGTCGTACTACCCGACCCTGGCCACGACCGTGGCCACCTGCCACGACCGTGGCCGAGCCCAGTTCAACAACAAAATATATGTTTTAAACGTCCAACACCGACCCCCACCCTCATTTCTTTGTCTTCCACCTCCAAAAAACGACCGTGGCGGCGAAAACCACCCCCGTGCTCCCCCAATCTCCACCTCTAACCCCCAAAAACACCCCCGTTTGGCCTCCAATAAATACCAAATTGATCCCCAGCCATCCCTCTACCATTTCCACCGCCTATTCTTCCCCAGTCACTCCTCCATCTCCACATCCGCCCAACAGCCACCACCACCAAAACTCCACAAAAACCCTTCACTTTTCGCACAAATCCACCACAAATCATATTTCCACCATCTATACATCACCATCCTTCCATTCTATACCCAAAACCACATCCACATCACCTTTCCCACCAAAATCCAAAAATCATCACCTCCACCTCCACAATCACCATGAAAAAGATTGGAAAAGCCATCACAAAGGGGACTAACATCCTCACAGGAGGGAAACATCATTCCAAAAATGCCTTCTTCGAGGTGTTCGTGCCCTCCCATACCCCTACGCCAACCCATTCCGCCTCCCAATCCCTCCTCCGTTCACAATCGGTGAGCGGATCACACTCCCGCTCATCCGATAGCCGGTGGCTGTGAAAAGAAATCAAAAATGTAAAGAGGCACCGTCCTCATCCCGACTACCATTGAAGCCTACACCAGCCTGCCACGTGATGTCTCAGTTGACAGCGAGGCGTGGTGTGTAGCCACAACCCTCGCGGCAACTACAGTTGATGAGGAGCAGTCGGCCGACTGGTATAACTTGGATACTAGCTCAGGATCTCAGTCCTACATGATGGAGGAAGAAGATGGTGACAGCGAGGAGGATGAGGTAGAGCTTGAGCCTGAGGGAGATGATGTTCTGGAACAGTTGGAGGCAGATAGAGAAAAAATCCTTGGGCAAGGCACCAGCAGGAGTATCTTATGGCCGAGGAAAAAGGCAAAGGAAAGTCAATCTCTCATCTGCTCGGAATGCATGACAAGGCGAATCGTCACCTCTAGGTACGGTAGTGAGAAGACCATTGATGATCTTGGGATCAAAGAAATAGTGGAAACAGTCTTGAAGAGGATAGGGTTGTGGAGTATTCTTTTCACACCCCAACCTTCATATCTCACTTTGACCTGAGAGTTCTTTGCCACAATTGAAAGGACTAAAGAGAGAGGGTGTGATGCAATCAAATTTGCCATTATGGGCAATGTGCACACCCTCACTTCTACTAACCTGAATGGTATCTTTGCCGCTAGTCCTGAAGAAGCCGTGAAGTTGGATGACGGCTTGTTAGAGAAAGAGGTCAGTTTTGACTATGCATATTATTGGAAGAGCTTAACGGGCAGTGAGGATTACAATGCAGGTAGATCAAAAACCGCTGCCATAAGCAACCCACTGATGCGCTACGTGCAGAAGGTCTTGGCAAACATGATTGTGGGGAGATACAACAACCTAGGCAGCATTTCTCAAAAGGATATGTTTGTCTTGATTGCTTTGCACCACAAGAGGTATATAGACCTGGGAGTAATGCTAATCGATCATTTGAAGTCTGTACCCTACAAGAGCATAAAACCAATTGTTATGGGAGGGTTCATGACTTCAATTGCACTAGCATTAGGTTATGATATCTCTGGGTTACAAGACGCATGTGAGGAAGATTTTGTTGACCTCAGCTACTTGATGCGCTCGCACACTATTAAAATGAAGAACAAAAGAATGATTTATCTCACTACTAGTGTGCCAGACTTCGAACTAGAGCTGCCATACCACACGGAGCCCCTGCTATCTGTGTTGGGACCTGCCCACAGGTTGAGAGAGAAATTACTGACATGGTAGCAAGAACACCCAAGAGAGACATAAACAAGGGTATCCACTGCCGTGCATGAAGACATTGAGGAATCTATTGTGCAAGGGCAGGAGCAAGAAGATGCAGAACAAAGGAAGCCCCGCAGGACAAGAAGGAGGGATGAGGGGACATCCCAGCTGTAGCCACCCTCAGGGAACGCCTATGACATGGCAACCATCCAGGCACACCTTGAGATTATTCATAAGACCCAAGGTGACATGCATCTTATCCATCAGTACATGTGGCAAGATCAACAACAGATGCACCATCAGATCAACCACCTGTATCACTACAACCACCCCCAAGCAGCACGAAACCCCGAATGGGGTGGAGATTTCTGCGGTGGTTTGGCTGGATATCCATAGACGTACCCTCCACCCCATGACGACTACTGGGGGAATTATTACCAGCATCCTCCATCAGGCTCAGTCCCATCCTCAGCTCCTCCTCCAGATCCTCTGTAGATTCCAGACCAGCCACCACAGCCATGACAGTTCCCCTATCTCCCCTAAGCTATAGTTTCATGTTGAGGACAAAATGATTCTAAAGTTTGGGGTGGGTAGGGCGGTATGCACCACCCTATCTCTCATTTCGTCATTTTGTTATCACCTCTGCCATCTAGTTTAGATTTATTGTTTTTGTTCTTTTCATAGCATCTTTGCATGGCATTTAGTTGACTTCTTGCATTTTTGTGTATGTTTTCAAAATTTTTGCTTTTCCATACCATGCATCGCATCTTGATGTAGTTTTTGTAGTTTCTTGTGCATTTTAAGTAGGATTTGCTGCTTTATGTCTTGAAATTCCCTAAAGTAGGTTTAGATGTGATTTAGTGCAAATTGGCACCATTTTGGCCAATTTTTCCCAAATTTGAGATTTCTTGTCTAAAAAGTACGTTTTGACGCAATCTCTACTGCTTTGAGTAAAAAAATGACGACCTTTGACTAGTGCAAGTGAAATGCCATGCTTTATTGCTAACTGGTATCAATGTTTGACTTTTTACATGTGCATCACCTGTCTTAGGATTATGATTGAATTGGTTGAATTGTGAAATTGAGCAAGCTTTAAACGCTTAGTTTTTGTAGAATCACTTGTTTGATATATCAATTTCATCTTGTTCACTCATGTGGTGTGATATCTAAGATGAAGTATTGGATTAACTTTCATGCAAGATGTCTTATGTGGAAAATCATACCAATGACCCCTCTTTGACCCGACTCTTCTTCCACCATCTTCATACCCCTCCGCCTCATAAAAAGATGCCCTAGTGCACATAATCAGCCTTGGCCACCTCCAAAAGTTTGGGGTGACCACATCTCTACCTCCTCGCTTCATTCTATCCACCATATTCCCTATCTACACCAAGGGAAAGAAAGAAAAGAAAAAGAAAAAAATGCAAAATGCAAAAAGAAAATAAAAGGATGCTCCTGTTTAAGAGCATTCAAATAAAGAAAAGATGAGTGTGCAAAAACACTCCAAAAATCTTACCGCAATCCTTTCTTCCACTTTCATACCTATTAAGCTAGGAAACATCAAACCTAGCTCATTTTGCCCTTTTCCACAACCACGTGGGTCATTTGGTGTGATTTGAAACATAAGATTGAATGCAAGAATGTGAAACAATACTCCTAGTCGTCCTTGATTAACACTGTCATGAAACGGTTTACCTAGAACTTAATGAAAGAAATATGGATAACTTGTATATTCTATGCGCTATATTTTAAGTTCATGTGCTTTGTGCTCTTTTCAAGATTGGATTGTGAAAGTAGGAGAGGAGAGAGGTGAAATGCATGCACTCAGTCATCTTTGATCCCATTCAGCAATAATCATCTTTTACATTGCATATGTCGTTTCTTTTTGTGTAAGTTTTGTAGAGAGATTGATTAGGAGCATACTTGAGGACAAGTATGTTTTAGGTTTGGGGTGGTGACGTAGCCCAATTTTAGGGCTCCATCCTGTGCCATTTTGTACTTAAATCACATCTAAACATGTAGATTACATGATTTTTGGCCCTTATTTGTGTATCATGGTAAATATGCTTATGGATGTTCTTTGCACTATTTTCAGGTACTTGGACCATGTTTAGATGGGTGAGAGAGAAAGAAAAAGTTCTAGGGTTCCCCAAATCCTGGAGGGACCCAAAGAAGTCCCCAAAACCTCCATCAACCTACCTCCAATGGCCAAGGGTCGTCATCAAGCAAATACATCCACAAATGATGAAGTTTGAAAGACAATCAACTGAAGAAGACCACAAAACGGCCGTGGGAATACCCCCACGGTCTTGCGTTTGTTGTGAGGAATCAACAGTGACAACAGGGATTTTGCACCCAACGGCCACAGCCGTGGCCATCAAACACGGTCGTGGCCAAATGAGTCGAAGACAGCCGTGGCCACCCATCACGGTCGTGCATTTATTGTAAAGATTCAATAGGTTGCCGACCCAAATCGCCATGACTGTGTCCCTCTTCCACGACCGTGGCTGCTGAAGAATTAAATGCACGTGCCACTGTGCCACAACCACGTCACCCTCCTCCTAAACGGTCGTGTTATCCAACACGGCCGTGGTGCCCCTCACCCACCACGACCTTGGCACTCTGTCACGGCCGTGGCCACCACCATACTTGGCTTTTTCACCACTTCCTCCATACCACAACCGTTCTACCACCCCACGACCATTCCCTACTACCCTCACGACGGCCGTGGCACACCAACACGGCCGTGGTGACCTGCAAAACCTAGTGAACTTTACATTGATTTTCCTAAACTACCCCCACTCAACCTAGTGCTTCCCCCACACTTATATATACCCAGGTGGCAGCTAGGGCACGAAGCTAGCTACCTTCTACCCCCTCCAAGCTCCCCAAATTGCCACCCACACCATTCCACTCTATATCCACCTCAAATCCACTCCATTTAACCATTTCCACCACATAACCCCCCATATCTAAGCCTTCCATCCACTTCCTTTCATCATTCCACATCATTTCATCCTTGGATGAGGGAGGAGGACATCCTGCAGCTACTGAAGAGGAGGATTGCTTCATCTACACCGAGCTCCATGGCTTCTTCTACCTCTTTCTTCTCTCTTTTTGTATTTTCCATTTCTATGAGTAGCTAGGCCCCTGTGGGTGCGCTGTTTGGGGGAAATTATGTTACTTTGATACCATATTGCAGGAAAATGACATGTAAACCCCATTTGTTGATGATTATATTCTATTTTCATCTCATTCTCCATGGATTTCTTGTTGGTTTGTGTGTGGAATCACCTAGGAATTTAGGCAAATTGCTTATATGTGTGAATTTTGGGATTTGCCCCTAGGTCCAATTCTTGGATCCCTAGGCTGCCTCCCATCTTCCTACATCCTAATCAATCTCCCTAAACCTAAGTGAGAGATCTAAGTAGCTAGATTGGATAATTCTAGTGAAATTAGCATGGAGCCTTCTCAAGGCTAGAATGTGGATGAATTCAGGTCCAAATCCCTAATTTCACCTCCCCATTACTACCCTCGGCCCCTAAATGCCCTAGGAATGTCTAATCTAGACTTGATTAGACTCTAATTGATTTGAACCTAATCCCTAACCCAATTGAGCCTCGTAAGGGTAGTAGGGGGTGTTAGGGACTAGGTCCCCTATGCAAAGCCTAGCATATCCATGGCCAGTTAGTAGCTTAGTTTAATTCATTAGACTCTAACTTGTTGTTTGGTTTGGATAATCTAAATGGAATCATAATGTTCATATGTCAGCCCCAACTTAAGTGATAAGTTCATACCCCCTAAACAACCCACACATCTCTTTACTGCTTGAAACCCTAGTTTTGTGCTTGCTTAGCTTAATTAGTTCTTTCCTTGCTTAGTTAGCTTTTTTCTTTGCTCTTGTATTGATCTTGCTAGTGTAGCTCTTTAATTTCTCTTTTGCTTCTCTCTTGCTTGCCTTAGTGTAACTTGCCTTTTCATACCTAGCTTAGTCTTTCCTTTCTTGCTTAATCTTAATCTAACCTAGGGTTAACATATATTTCATTCTCGCATTTAATTGCTTGCTTGTTCATAATAGTTTAAAAATCAAAATCACCTTTAAACCCTTAACCCTAGTCGCCGCAGTAGGAACCTAGCCAAACTAACCTAGCTCTAGCGCCCCCTCTTTTCCCTGTGGATCGACCCTGTACTTACCACCTTCCTATACTACGACACGACCCCGTGCGCTTGCGGGTGTAGTGTTTTAGTGTGAGTAGGTGTTAAGTTAGGTTTATGAATTTCAAAAGCAAATCCCCATCACGTGTGTTCTGACCTCGTGGGGCGCATCTAGTCGGGTCAAATCGGCTAGTGTGTTGCACCTCTAGCTGAACCGCACCACCGTGTCTATTTATTTGAAGTTTATAACACATGTATATCATTCTAAACTTGACAAAGTAGTATATTCAAAACACTATAATATATTGAGTAATCAACATACTATGCATACTGGCAGACTAGACTTCTTAAATATACAGAATACATGTCAACTTGGCACTTTATATACTAGAATCATGCAATTGAACTATTAAGCATCACCACATCTCATACTGAGAACATTGATATCACCATACTTGATTCATTGAACACCCTAGCCTTAGGGTTTCTTTTACCTCATTCACTTATCACTTGGCTCACATAAGGATTTAATATGTCATAAACATCCACTAAATACAGATTTACACTCAACATATGTATGAAATCTTCGAATCGAGCTAAATTAGGGTTTTCCATTCCATTCATTGAGATATTATGAATCAAGAATAACATTGCATAAATAGAGTCTATAATGCCCAGAAAAACACTTCAAATGGATTTCACCATATTTATTCACAAATTTCCAACTTTCCACTCATATAGGGCTTCGCCCTCTTTACAAAGATATCAAGAAAACACTATTCACATCACATGAAATCCAAGATAGTGTCTTACATATATGTATTATGCATTCAGATAAACAATCATTCAAAACCAAGGGGATCTGGATAAGCAACTTTCTCTATTTACTTATACATCAAATTTTAGTCATCGACAAATTCCCTATATTTCAGTTTACTCTTATAACCTCTGTGAATACTTAGGGAATTCTCATTAGAATGCATTGTATACATTTCTAATATGATTTTATCATCTAAAATTCATTCAAACAAAGGAAGAATCCATTTCATATCATTATACAACAAGTTAGAACAAATAGACAATTCAGGATTTGTAGTCGCATACTAAGAAATTAAAGATTATGGTTCATTTAACCAACTTACATGAAATATATACTGTTTAAAGGAAGTTCCCACTCATCCTAAGGTGTGAAAACGCCTTCAAAACGTAGTTCATCCCTGAAAATCTTGATCTCATATCAAATCCCTAGCAATTCACCCAATTCTTCTTCCTTTCAACTCAAAAATCCTAAAAATGAGGGATTATGAAGAAAGAGTGAGAAAAGGGGAAGTTTTGATACCATTTTGGATCAAATCAGAGGAGGGACGGAATTTTGATATGTGAGAGAAGATTCACCATGAAACTATATCCAAAGAAGTTAAACTTACATGATTTCATCATTCCTCAGACCGCAAAACCCTAGGTCAACATCTCCATCAATTTCTCCTCTCAAACCCAAACTCTCTCTCTCTATCTCTAGGATTTCGTTTCTATGGATTGAATCACAAATTATGAGAGCTCCTTTTTTGTTAGGTTTACCATATAGAGAAATTGAGTTATTTGGGTCAATTGCACTTTGACCCCTTACTATACTTTTTCTTATTTTAGCAAATTTTTCTGTCATAAAAAGGTTTCTATAAAGTCACGTATTTCAGAGATCCAACCTCCTCCAAAAATTATAATAAATTTATCAATTATGTATAATTGAGTTACAAAGTTTCATTTAAAATTTGAGAACATTCCAAGATTCCATTAAATAAATAAAAATCGAATAGTGCACTGCCATCCAGAATTCGGCAGAAATGTTAGTTACTGTAATTCGTCTACTGATAAGGATTAAACGAATCCAAAAATTACGAAAATTTTACATGTTGTTTATAATTGAGTTTCAGATCCTATGTTAAAGTTTCAGATCATTTTGAGTTACCAATAAATAAGTAAAAATAAAACACTATACTACTAAGAAGCACTCTGTCAGCATTTTGGTCGAAGTATAGTTCGACCGAGAACCACATTCCAAGAACACTCCAAAATTCTGAAACTTTTCTCCAATATGCATGATTGAGTTATCCATATCATAAACAAAATTAAATTAAATAAAAAATTTGTAAAAAATACGAAAAATCATTTACCACACTACTGTGGCAACACATCCCACTATCACACAGACAACGAGGTGTTACGCGAAAACGTGCGGAAATCACCATAACCACAGATTACCAAAAACACAGGTTAATTAAAACCGATTGCGGAAGACTGATCAACTGAGAAAATATTTCATTCCAGTCCACATCCTGCAAGAAACAAGTTATATAAACATATACATTCCTTGAAACCTGTTCAAATCTTAGAGCAACAGTTGTCTTGCCATCACATGAGTTCATCACCTATTTATGTACACATAGAGGCCCACATCCGGCCAATAGCAAGATATACAAAACATCAATCGATAGTACATCGTGAAACAACGTCAAAACACCTCCAAGGACCTGAGAGTACAGGGATGACTCTAGACTCTATAGAAAAACATCCAAAACAGCAACATATCCATCGCTTGCCTTCTACTGCTCTTCTTGCTGCTCGGCCGCAACTCCGCGACCACCACCACGTCTAGCTCGACCACCTAAAAAGAGTGTAACTCAGCGGAGTGAGACAATAGATCATTGTCCCAGCGGGAAACATAACTCCCCACCAAAACTACAAAACCTCAGATATATATATATAAAGCAGCTGACTGATTAGAAGTATAACAAGAGAAGTTAAATAAAGTAAAGTTGTTCATACTTAGCAAGCTTACCAGGAGTACAAGTATTTCTTTGTGGAACAAGATTAATCAAGAGAAGATATATAAGTTCTACTACATATGAGGAACATATAAGCAACTGCAAGATATGACAAGATTAATCTACACAAACAAGGCCTCAACCAATGTTTCATGTTTGTCTTAAGTAGTAACACTATTCGGCTGATTACGTATTATTATTCCCTGAGGAAGTGAGCCGTACCGCTTAGATCCAACCATCGGTTGCGAAACCCAAGCCGGTGCCATACAAACTCAATAGGAGAGTCGGACTCCATGACCTCTCCGCCTCATGGTTAGTGCATGAGTACAACACAAGCAAGACCGCAGTCTCATGCTGAAGTGGTCTTAGCCACCGGGTCAGGCTACCCTCTACCTAGCCCACCTCGATACAGGTCTCGGCGCTAGTGAAACTGAGCCACGGGCCTGTTCACCGTGCTCTGAGCCATAAACGCATTCATGCTCCTCATATCACATATCTTGAGCCATGGGCCTGTTCACCATGCTCTTCATCACTATTGGGATACGGGCCTGAATCCGCACCCTGGAGTCTACAACCGAAGTTGCACCCTTACCTCCTCACTTTAGGCTAGGAGAAACCTCGCATACTCAACAATATGCGCTCCGGGTTAACCCGCAAGAGAACTCGTTTCACCATCACCAATTCCTGACGATGATGGATCTATGGCCAAGGAAACTACATGATATATTTCACTGTGATTAATTAGTATCTTTTATATGGATTGCAAGATTCAACCAAATTGTATAGAATGCAATTAAAACAGAAGTAACACTGTAAAACTCAACAGTTGCCTTTACTATGATTCACATCATACTGATCCAACACATGGATCCATCATCACATTTTATCACTTGGCCTCTTGCAATCATCCAGGTTCATACCATGGGATCTCAATCCCCCATTATATGCTTCCACTGCCTCTCAGGGCTTACATCATCATCATCATCATCATCATGGAACATCATTCGTAAAGTACCTGTCATCTCATTGTTCTCATATATTCATTCCTCATAGCCTTTCATTTGGCTATGCATTACCTGCATGGTTAGCATCATTCGATAATCATCATGAATAACATAGAAACTCCTATTATCAACACAGGGTGACATTTAGGATAAAGTGCATTACCAACACAACGTGACGTTTAATGATTATATCCTTTTCTTAATCATGCCTCATCTCATGATCACATGAATAAGGCACATCAATAAGCAAACCCTAATGCATGCTCATTATAAGATAATCAAGGTGATTACATTTGTGTGTATTGTAACACCCCTGACATGGGTTATAAGCTAACCCTAGGTGTTTTACCTAAATATGAAATTAAAAGTTTGTAATTATCCTTTAATATATAATTAAAGTTTCTATGGAACATAAGTTTCCCTTTCTGTCCCTTATAAACCAATGTTGAAGTATTGGTTGCAATACAGGGACCTATGTGCAATTTGCCCAATCAGAGGGGTTAAACTACAAATTTCACATGTTTATATGTTCCTTCAATGTTGAGACAACATAATAATGAATATGATGAAGTTTAAGGGATTTCCCAAGCTTGAGCACCAAGGTGCAGCTGTGGAAGCAACCCCTGTACTTGAAAACCCTAAATTGGTGTAAAATACAATTTACCCAATTTGAGGGATGCAACTTGTAAAATATATCATCTAAAGCATATTTTATGACTCTTGGCATAATTTAGAAGAGAAATGATGAAAAGGTCACTTCATGTGAAAAATTATATAATAAAGAACACCTTTGTGATTGAATAATCAAGGTGTATGTATAATAGCCCTTTTATGTGAATGCTTTAGTGATGGATTGATCCTCTTTGCCTTCAATTCTTGACCTTAGAAAGATTTTGTCCTTCGAAATAAAATGTGGGGATGTGCAAGGAAGAAAGGAAGGACTTAGATGAGAAATGAGGAAAACATATGTCCTTATGTTGAAAATTCACCTAAGTATATATATACAACTTTTCCACTTGGCAAGGGAACGACCCTCTCCCTTTCATTTCTTTTCCCCTTGCTCAAACCGACTAAGGAGAGCTCTGGAGCTCAGGAGGACGACCAGGGGAGTGCAAGGTAGGTTTGGATTCTTCTTTTTGCTTAAATTCTTGGATGAAACTCGAATTCAAGGTCAAATTCATGGCTAGCTCACTTAGATTTATCTTTCTAGCAATCTCTTCTCAACTTTCCTTGGAGGATTCACCTTGGCCGACCTGTGGATCTTCTAGGAAGCCATTAAAGGCTTGTAGCTCGAAAGCTTGGAGCTCAAGGAGCAAGCTTTAGGTGGGTTTGATAACTCTAAACTTTATGCTTTGATTATACATCTTTTCTATGCATATAGTTGCTAGTTCTTCTTCTTCCCTATATTCCCTTGCATCCTTGCAAGCAAAATCGTGAAGAACTGCTACTGTTCTCAAGGTAGAAGATAAGGGCGTTAATTCCTATGCTTATCCACAGATTACCACTTTATCAAACGACCTCCACCAATTGCTCCAAACGGTTTCAAACCGTTTGGTGGGCAAACGGTTTCAGGGTCGTGTGAGGGCAAACGGTCTTCAAGACCGTTTGGTCCCATTGACCAAGTGAAGACCGTATGGGAATATTGTTCATAATTATGTAGGTTTATCACCCAAACATTTTGAGAGGTTAACTCCAAAGGAATCGTGAGATATAAGCAAATCAATTAGCAAAACCAATTGAATTAAGTTCTGATTTTCAATCTGTTTAATTTGCCCTTTTTGGGCAAACGGTCTCAAGACCGTTTAAGATGGTTGAACAAACGTTGACCGTTTGGGATTACTTCTCATAATGATGTTAGTTAATGACTCACCAAATTTGAGGGATTAATTCCAAACGAGTCATGAGTTGAAGGATGATTAATAGGGCAAACCCTAATTGAAATTAGTGCTGAATCTCCAATGAGTTAAGTAGAGATTTTGGGTTGATTAGCCCAAACGGTTTCAAGACCGTTTGGGAATCACCCAAACGGTCTCAAGACCGTTTGGGGGTTACACCACGACCGTTTGGAGGTCTGGGGTCAAGTATAGTTGATCAATTTAAGGTCCAAAGGTACCAAATCATATTACAATTAAGTATTGATGTGATGATCAACTCAATAGATCAAACCTTGATGAATTTTCACTAGAGTCCAAAGGATGGATGGGCAAACGGTCTCAAGACCGTTTGGTGTCAACCCAAGACCGTTTGGAGGTCTAGGGTTAAGGTAATTTGATCAATTGAGGGCCCAATTACAGTGGGTTATTGAAATAATCAAATTGCTGTTTTTAAGCATAGATCTTGTTGAGTTTTGGGTTGAAGGACCCAAACGGTCTCAAGACCGTTTGGGGGATCCTCCAAACGGTCTAAACTCGTTTGGGCACAACCGAAGACCGTTTGGAGGTCTAGGGTTGAGATAATCTAATGGTTTGAAGGTCCAATTGCAATAAGTTGATGAATTGATAAAAATGCTTATTTTAGACCTAATTGGAGTTCAACCCTAATCCAACTGACTTGGTTTTTGGTAAAACTTTGGGAAAACTGTCTCAAGACCGTTTGGATGATGTCCAAACGACCTCAAGACCGTTTGGGCCAAGTTTGGGCCCAATTGGAGGTCAATTGATAGGTTCAACCTTGAATTGATTCACATTGTTGAATATTGATGACCATCCGATTTGAAACCCTAATTGAGAAGGATTCAACCCTAGTTGGCTTTCAATTGAGGGTCAATTTGGTGTCCAAGTGATTGAGGTTCATCCTAATTAACTCAATTTATAAGTGGTTATCATGGATTTGGTTAATTGAGGGGTTCAACATACATATCCATGATCAATTGTAACTTTTGAACCACTTTGGAGGTCCAAACGGTTTGAGCCCATTTGGACCAAACGGTCTCAAGACCGTTTGGATCCACACGGTCTCAAGACCTTTTGAGGCCAAACGGTCTCAAGACCGTTTAGGCTCAAACGATCTCAGGGTCGTTTGGTCCAATCGATCTCAAGTTGATTTGATCAAATGGTTTCAAACCGATTGAGCTTCAAACGGTTTGGAAAGTCAACCCTTCTAAACGGTCAACACATCCAAACAGTCTTAAGACCGTTTGGACCAAACGGTCTCAAGACCGTTTGGTGGTTGAAATCGTTTGAAGGTTGAAACCGTTTGAAGGTGATCAAGGTAGTTTGTACTTAATCAATTGATGGTGTAATTGGTTCAATGATGATCTAATCTAAACCCTAATGGTAACCTAGGTCATTAAGGGGCTAAGTGATTAATGAGTTGACCCATGATAGTGATCATGAGGTAAATTACCAAAATACCCTTGAGGGGTTTAATGGAGTAAAACCTTGTTCTAATCAAACCCTAATCACATGATAGTGATGTTTTGGCTTATGTTAGTCAATGAGGACTTAACCAAACCTGATCTAGAGTGGTGTTATCACCATCTACTAGTAAGAGGAGAGAGATGTATCCTAAGAGAGAGAAAGTACCCTTTTAAGGTGGAAACTCAAGTAAGATACTTTCAATACACATGAATGTGCATGATTAGGGAATGATCCACCTATGTGAGATCATGGAAACCCTAATTATGATGTCTAATGAATCTTAATCTTATTTAATAGCTTTAATGATGATGTTTCTCTTACATGATGATGTAATGAGTACAATTCACCATGGGGTGAATAATAAACCCTAATTCTAGGGTGATGGCATGTAATATGAATAGTAAACCCTGATTGATGAAAATTGGGGAACTTGTTTCTTCTATGAGTTTGAAGGTATAACCTCTAGAATGAAAATTTTACTATTATCAGTTGAATTAACCATGCAGGTTGTCATGAGATGATGATCATATCTAGGTATGGATTATGAAACTACATTCATTGAAAGCATGCTTTAGATTTATGAATAGTGATATATCCTGTTGCCTTGTCAATGGCAACCTATGAATTAAATGGGCTGTGAGAGCCATAAATACCATCAAGGTCATGCTTTAGAGATGACTTGTGATGATTGTATTGAGAAATGATGATTGATAAGAGTTAGGCTTGTTACATTTAGTATTCCCATTTTATAGCTGTTATGCTAATGTTATTGTTTGAAGAACAATGTATGATGTTGAAAGAATACTGAATGTACCTAACTAATCAAGTATAATGTAGAGCCCTGATCATAGATCCATCATTGTCAGAGACCAAATGATGGTGAAACAGGTTTTCCCAAGGGAACTCCTGGATCACATACTCTTGAGTATGTGGGGTATATGGATGTGTAGAACCTTACATCCTAGTGTAGGAATTGATGTAGATTTTTATAGTCCGTCAAACTTTCACTACAAAACCCAAAAGGTGAGATGTACCAATATTTTCCCAAACAAAACACAAACACCGCATCGGTGAGAGATAAATAAGAAATCTTCTGATGACGAAGAGAGTACATAACACCACTGTAACTCTAAAATAGCGAAGGACCAGTTTACCCTGGTAAGCTATAACAAAAGACATCCTGCCAGATGTCTAACAATCAATCCTCTAACTGACTGAGGAAGATGAGGTCTTAAGAATCCGGCTCTTTTAATGACCTATGTATGATACTGATGTGACTTCTTAGCGATCAGTTGGAGTATGAGTGGTATGCCTCATCTCCACAGGGCATAATAATGTTTGTAAAACATAATCAACTGCGTAGTATATCTGCTTAGGTTTAACTATGAGGAACAATGTTTGGTGTTACATTGTTTACATTAATGATCTGTTCAGATATTTTGTATACATGTCCTTTATATGCTTTAAAGACATGACTGCTTAAGTATAAGTTGCTTCACTTATTTTTAAACCTGCTGTTGTATGATTTATGTTATAATAAAGCTTCTAGTTGAGAGTTATAACTCTCGCTGGGACAATTTGTATATTGTCTCACTCCGTAGATTTTAACTCTTTTTAGGTGGTCGTCGAAGACGAAGGAGACCGCTTAAGGATGAGCAACAATGACAACAACAGTACCAGGGGCAGCAGTGAATCTCAGGTGGAGATACTGGCTGCTGAGTTATGTAGTTAGATAGTTCTATGTGTCTCTGTACTCTCAGGTTCTAGGAATCAGTGGTTTGAGTTTTTGGTGTTGGCTCCTGAGGATTTTGAATCATGTTGTACATAACTACTCAAGAAGTGGTTTAATAGAGATGTAAATTGTTTACTTGGTTTCTTATAAAAAGGAATTTTATATTTTCCAGATCTTGTCTCAAAAATTTTAATTTCCAGCAATTTTTCATATCCCGCAACTAATCGAATGTTTCCGCTAAGTTTAAATCATGTTTACATCGTGGTTTTGGAGATCGGAGCCCACAATTAAGTGGTATCAGAGCTCTAGGTTCGCTGAGTCTATAGAGACATAGGACTTAGGATGTCAAGTCTGTCTTTAGTGTTTCTTCCTCATCTAATAGAATCTTCTGCTCCTCAGGAGAAGAAGATATATAAGGATGAGGAGTTTGTTGCAGAAAGCAACAATGCTACACCTAGAAGAAGTGCAGAGGAGCAAGCAGTAGAGGAACACTTACCTGAGGTTCCCCTAGTTAATCCAACCATGATAAGAAATCCTTCCTTAGGAATCAATGTTGGAGAATTTAGGGAAACCATGATGTACCTAGTGGATCAAACACTAGCAGTACAAGCCAGATTGCCAGCTCCTAATGATGATGTTTTGGATATCCATAGGATATGTAACCCTCAGCAGTAGGTTGAAGTAGAAGTAAATGATAAAGCTTTGAACTCAGAGCAAGCCTATGCTCAGCCTCAGCCTGATGAATCAGTCCACAGTAATGTAGGGATTAGAATACAGCCAGAGACTAGGACCTGTTATAACTGTGGGAAGCCTGGACATATCAGATCTAATTGTCTAGAAAGGATATATAGAGCAAGAATTGAGAAAAGGCCTATCCAAATCCAGAAACAAAGGCCTGGAATTCCCAAAAGGAAAAAGTTTCTGATGTCCCCAACACAACCAGGACCTAGTACATCAAGGCAGTGGTTATCCAGAAAGGGTAAGGAACCCTTTAAACCACTACAACTAGAGAGACGCTGCTACAACTGTGGAAAGGTGGGGCATTTGATGAAGGACTGTCGATCTAAGCCTGTCAATGTGACACAGCCTCCAAGACAAGGGCAACAAGGATCACAGAGAAGGCAATTTCAAGGAGCAGCTCGAGGACGTGGACAAGCGTCTCAAGATGGATCATCAGCACCACCTCAATACCAGGCTACAACAAGGTTCTATACTATGAACCCACCTGCTGCAGTGGTCGATCCACGGGTTATGACAGGTCAGATGAACTTTTATATTCTGATATGTCTAATTCCTCTGTAGTATCTTTTCTGTTTGACCCGGGTGCTGCGCACTCTTTTATCACTCGAAGAGTGATCCGTAACTGCAATATGACAATCAGTCATAGGGCAGGAAGTTGTTGTTGGAGACTCCGTTGAGTGAGTCTGCTGTTATGCAGGAGGTATGATCTCCCTGCATCCTTTTCTTTTCTAATCATCGCATTTGAGTGGATCCAATACCTTGATATGCAAGGATTTGATAGAATCCTCGAACCATGATTGATTAGACAAGATAAATGGTATTTCTTATATATCTCTATATGATCTTTTGGACAAGTTAAAATAGTAGTTGATTGAATTATTCTTTGATTGGTCTCATAAAAGATTTCAATGATGCATCAGATATAATCGTTTTATAATACATGTTTACTTCTATAAGAAGAAAATGTATTAAAGAATTGATCTGGATGTAGGATTCAATAAAAGTTAATAATTATGTATGTAAGGATGGAAAAAGAGAAGGAACATAGTAATATGCAAGTACATATTTTCTTACCTCAGTAATCATATACCCTGGCCAGGTATACAATTACTGATGATGAAGTAAATATGGAAACTTTGAAGTTGTTATCTTTTGATTACTCTGATCAAGTAGTCAATCTAAAACAACTTAAAGGGCATCATAAGATAAGAAAAATGAGAATATAGAAGGTCAACCATGATTAGTAATGGTTGAAATAATTTATGTAATGAGCAATGTTACATGATAAAAGGAAGAAAGAGATATAAAGTTTTGATAACACAAGTAATTAATACCAAATTAAGAATGTTAAGAACATCCCTTGTTAGGGGTTTATGTTCTTAAATTAAGATAGAATTTTAAGAACATCCCTTGTTAGGGGTTTATGTTCTTAAAATAAACATATCTTATCTAGAATGTCTGATAAGATAGTTAATGCATATAATAAAGGAAGTTAGTATGCTGATTATCAGATGTGATGATAAGACTCAGGGTGAGAGGGCCCTTATATGGTCTTGAATAAATATCAGGGCTTGAATTTGATCCTAAAGAATGTTGATCAAAATTCTATAACATCTCCCTGAAAATGGTATGTTACCTAGGAATGTAACAATGTGTATGCTGAAACAATATCTGCTTTCCCCTTTTCTTCCTGAGATTTCGGGGACGAAATCCTTGTTAGGGGTTTATGATTTGTAACACCCCTGACCTGGGTTATAAGCTAACCCTAGGTATTTCACCTAAATATGAAATTAAAAGTTTGTAATTATCCTTTAATATATAATTAAAGTTTCTATGGAGCATAAGTTTCCCTTTCTGTCCCTTATAAACCAATGTTGAAGTATTGGTTGCAATACAGGGACCTATGTGCAATTTGCCAAATCAGAGGGGTTAAACTACAAATTTCACATGTTTATATGTTCCTTCAATGTTGAGACAACATAAGAATGAATATGATGAGGTTTAAGGGATTTCCCAAGCTTGAGCGCCAAGGTGCAGCTGTGGAAGCAACCCCTGTACTTGAAAACCCTAAATTGGTGTAAAATGCAATTTACCCAATTTGAGGGATGCAACTTGTAAAATATATCATCTAAAGCATCTTTTATGACTCTTGGCATCATTTAGAAGAGAAATGATGAAAAGGTCACTTCATGTGAAAAATTATATAATAAAGAACACCTTTGTGATTGAATAATCAAGGTGTATGTATAATAGCCCTTTTATGTGAATGCTTTAGGGATGGATTGATCCTCTTTGCCTTCAATTCTTGACCTTAGAAAGATTTTGTCCTTAAAATAAAATGTGGTGATGTGCAAGGAAGAAAGGAAGGACTTAGATGAGAAATGAGGAAAACATATGTCCTTATGTTGAAAATTCACCTAAGTATATATATACAACTTTTCCACTTGGCAAGGGAACGACCCTCTCCCTTTCATTTCTTTTCCCCTTGATCAAACCGACTAAGGACAGCTCTGGAGCTCAGGAGGACGACCAGAGGAGTGCAAGGTAGGTTTGGATCCTTCCTTTTGCTTAAATTCTTGGATGAAACTCGAATTCAAGGTCAAATTCATGGCTAGCTCACTTAGCTTTATCTTTCTAGCCATCTCTTCTCAACTTTCCTTGGAGGATTCACCTTGGCCGACCTGTGGAGATTCTAGGACGCCATTAAAGGCTTGGAGCTCGAAAGCTTGGAGCTCAAGGAGCAAGCTTTAGGCGGGTTTTATAACTCTAAACTTTATGCTTTGATTATACATCTTTTGTATGCATATAGTTGCTAGTTCTTCTTCTTCCCTATCTTCCCTTGCATCCTTGCAAGCAAAATCGTGAAGAACTGCTACTGTTCTCAAGGTAGAAGATAAGGGCGTTAATTCCTATGCTTATCCACAGATTACCACTTTATCAAACGACCTCCACCAATTGCTCCAAACGGTTTCAAACCGTTTGGTGGGCAAACGGTTTCAGGGTCGTGTGAGGGAAAACGGTCTTGAAGACCGTTTGGTCCCATTGACCAAGAGAAGACCGTATGGTAATCTTGTTCATAATTATGTAGGTTAATCACCCACAAAATTTGAGAGGTTAACTCCAAAGGAATCGTGAGATATAATCAAATCAATTAGCAAAACCAATTGAATTAAGTTCTGATTTTCAATCTGTTTAATTTGCCCTTTTTGGGCAAAAGGTCTCAAGACCGTTTAAGATGGTTGACCAAACGTCGACCGTTTGGAATTACTGCTCATAATGATGTTAATTAACGACTCACCAAATTTGAGGGATTAATTCCAAACGAGTCATGAGTTGATGGATGATTAATAGGGCAAACCCTAATTGAAATTAGTGCTGAATCTCCAATGAGTTAAGTTGAGATTTTGGGTTGATTAGCCCAAACGGTTTCAAGACCGTTTGGGAATCACCCAAAAGGTCTCAAGACCGTTTGGGGGTTACCCCAAGACCGTTTGGGGGTTACCCCAAGACCGTTTGGAGGTCTGGGGTCAAGTATAGTTGATCAATTTAAGGTCCAAAGGTAACAAATCATATTACAATTAAGTATTGATGTGATGATCAACTCAATAGATCAAACCTTGATGAATTTTCACTAGAGTCCAAAGGATGGATGGGCAAACGGTCTCAAGACCGTTTGGAACTCATCCAAACGGTCTCAAGACCGTTTGGTGTCAACCCAAGACCGTTTGGAGGTCTAGGGTTAAGGTAATTTGATCAATTGAGGGCCCAATTACAGTGGGTTATTGAAATAATCAAATTGCTGTTTTTAAGCATAGATCTTGTTGAGTTTTGGGTTGAAGGACCCAAACGGTCTCAAGATCGTTTGGGGGTTCCTCCAGACGGTCTCAAAACCGTTTGGGCACAACCCAAGACCGTTTGGAGGTCTAGGGTTGAGATAATCTAATGGTTTGAAGGTCCAATTGCAATAAGTTGATGAATTGATAAAAATGCTTATTTTAGACCTAATTGGAGTTCAACCCTAATCCAACCGTCTTGGTTTTTGGTCAAACTTTGGGCAAACGGTCTCAAGACCGTTTGGATGATGTCCAAACGACCTCAAGACCGTTTGGGCCAAGTTTGGGCCCAATTGGAGGTCAATTGATAGGTTCAACCTTGAATTGATTCACATTGTTGAATATTGATGACCATCCAATTTGAAACCCTAATTGAGAAGGATTCAACCCTAGTTGGCTTTCAATTGAGGGTCAATTTGGTGTCCAAGTGATTGAGGTTCATCCTAATTAACTCAATTTATAAGTGGTTATCATGCATTTGGTTAATTGAGGGGTTCAACATACATATCCATGACCAATTGTAACTTTTGAACCACTTTGGAGGTCCAAACGGTTTGAGCCCATTTGGACCAAACGGTCTCAAGACCGTTTGGGCTCAAACGATCTCAGGGTCGTTTGGTCCAATCGATCTCAAGTTGATTTGATCAAAGGGTTTCAAACCGATTGAGCTTTAAACGGTTTGGAAAGTCAACCCTTCTAAACGGTCAACACATCCAAACGGTCTCAAGACTGTTTCGTGGTTGAAACCGTTTGAAGGTTGAAACCGTTTGAAGGTGATCAAGGTAGTTTGTACTTAATCAATTGATGGTGTAATTGGTTCAATGGTGATCTAATCTAAACCCTAATGGTAACCTAGGTCATTAAGGGGCTAAGTGATTAATGAGTTGACCCATGATAGTGATCATGAGGTAAATTACCAAAATACCCTTGAGGGGTTTAATGGAGTAAAACCTTGTTCTAATCAAACCCTAATCACATGATAGTGATGTTTTGGCTTATGTTAGTCAATGAGGACTTAACCCAACCTGATCTAGAGTGGTGTTATCACCATCTACTAGTAAGAGGAGAGAGAAAGTATCCTAAGAGAGAGAAAGTACCCTTTTAAGGTGGAAACTCAAGTAAGATACTTTCAATACACATGAATGTGCATGATTAGGGAATGATCCACCTATGTGAGATCATGGAAACCCTAATTATGATGTCTAATGAATCTTAATCTTATTTAAGAGCTTTAATGATGATGTTTCTCTTACATGATGATGTAATGAGTACAATTCACCATGGGGTGAATAATAAATCCTAATTCTAGGGTGATGGCATGTAATATGAATAGTAAACCCTGATTGATGAAAATTGGGGAACTTGTTTCTTCTATGAGTTTGAAGGTATAACCTCTAGAATGAAAATTTTACTATTATCAGTTGAATTAACCATGCAGGTTGTCATGAGATGATGATCATATCCAGGTATGGATTATGAAACTACATTCATTGAAAGCATGCTTTAGCTTTATGAATAGTGATATATCCTGTTGCCTTGTCAATGGCAACCTATGAATTAAATGGGCTGTGAGAGCCATAAATACCATCAAGGTCATGCTTTAGAGATGACTTGTGATGATTCTATTGAGAAATGATGATTGATAAGAGTTAGGCTTGTTACATTTAGTATTCCCATTTTATAGCTGTTATGCTAATGTTATTGTTTGAAGAACAATGTATGATGTTGAAAGAATACTGAATGTACCTAACTAATCAAGTATAATGTAGAGCCCTGATCATAGATCCATCATTGTCAGAGACCAAATGATGGTGAAACAGGTTTTCCCAAGGGAACTCCTGGATCACATACTCTTGAGTATGTGGGGTATATGGATGTGTAGACCCTTACATCCTAGTGTAGGAATTGATGTAGATTTTTATAGTCCATCAAACTTTCACTACAAAACCCAAAAGGTGAGATGTACCACTATTCTCCCAAACAAAACACAAACACCGCATCGGTGAGAGATAAACAAGAAATCTTCCAATGACGAAGAGAGTACAGAACACCACTGTAACTCTAAAATAGTAAAGGACCAGTTTACCCTGGTAAGCTATAAAAAAAGACATCCTGCCAGATGTCTAACAATCAATCCTCTAACTGACTGAGGAAGATGAGGTCTTAAGAATCCGGCTCTTTTAATGACCTATGTATGATACTGATGTGACTTCTTAGCGATCAGTTGGAGTATGAGTGGTATGCCTCATCTCCACAGGGCATAATAATGTTTGTAAAACATAATCAACCGCGTAGTATATCTGCTTAGGTTTAACTACAAGGAACAATGTTTGGTGTTACATTGTTTACATTAATGATCTGTTCAGATATTTTGTATGCATGTCCTTTATATGCTTTAAAGACATGTGTGATGGAATGGACTTTTAGAATCCTAAAATGTCCAATGAAATAAGTGAAGTCATACATGTTGAATTATTTTGAGAATCCCAAATGTTTTGGTAAAGTTGGAGTGTTGATTGAGGTTTATATATAGATTAGCATCCATAAGTTTATGCCTCTTTGAGGAATTAATTGATTGGTAATATAGTTGAGTTTTTGTGTCAAAGTTGGATGTGATACAACTTGGACGATGATAAAGCCTTGGTCAAAGTTTCATGAGGTTTGGAAGTTCCTAGATGATGTAATTTAGTTTTGAAGTGGGATAAATGATTAACTTTTGATGCATCCATGAGAAAAGCTTATAAATATATATAGTCTCAGTTGTTAATTAATGCCTTATCACACCTTGGTTAAGAGAATGAGTGAAGTGGCTGCTTTTCTTGGTGGGCACTGCAGCGCCCATGGGCTGTAGGTTAGATTGGAGACATGGCTTTGTTGAGGCCCTTTATGGACAGATCCGAGGGTTAAGGAGTTATTTCCTAACCCAGTTCATATACAACGACATGGGAGGCAGTTCAACTGTTGCAGAATCAAGCCACCACGATCATCATTCGTGGGCAAACGTGTGACTGATCGTGGGACAGCCTGGTCATGTTGAGAGGAGTTAGAAGTGGGATATGAACGGGAATAGAGGAGTTCATCTCATCGGTTCCCATTGCTCCCTCCAACCTTTTATGTAGGTAGAGTAGGGTAGAGAAGAGCAGGTTTCCGTGGAGCTCCATCTGATGGTCATGAAGCCTGAAGCAGCATCAGAGGAAGCAGAGAGGAAGGTTTCATTGTTGCTTCTTGCTCAAGCCACAATGGCGCTTGAGAGCTCAGCCGGCAGGCTCTGCCAGGAGGAGCCGTAATAGCAGCAACCTAGAGACCAAACCGATCTTTGGAGAAGGACACCACCGCGGCAGAGGCCATCACTGGCGGCCATGGACAGGGCCCAGCCACGGTGGCGGCCGCAAGGCAGAGGAGTGCGTCCAGGAGGAGACGACGTGCGCAAGCATCTAGAGCAGCAGGCCAGAGATATGCCTTCCGCGGCGGTGCCCAGGTTGGAGAAAGCTGCTCGTGGCAGTGGGTGTTTATTGGAGGCAATATCGAGCAGACCGAAGTCAGACAAGGCAGTGCTGCCACTGACAACACGAAGAAGGAAGGAGGAGAACCTGCTGCTACTGGAGGACTCATGAAGGAGAGACAAGCGCTGAATAGCAGTGCCGGTGACTTGGCGGGGAGCTTGTGGGCAGCATGATCTGTACTCGAGGATAGGATATACACGAGCCACGTTGGTAATAGAGGAAGGGAGGGATTCTTCGGAGCAGAGGATCTCTTCTAAGCCCTAGCCTCAACCATCCACGTCGGCAAAGAGAACTAACGCACACAGCGTCAGGTCGAGCGAGAAGCAGCGGGCATAGCGCTGGATCGCATGGAACACGAGGAAGAGGAAAGGGATAGTAGGCAGCCTTGAAGCCACTAGGTTTGCTTGCCGGAGGAAAGCCCCACGGCAGCGGATCAATTCCGCGAACAGACCGCGTCGAACGAGGGAATGAAGGAGATGGAGAAAGAAGAAAGGACGCACACCGGCCCAGATCACAGACCGTTCGGCTCAAGTGAACAAGGGCAAAGATGTGCGGGCCTTAGTGGCCAGGTGTCGACATCTGATTGACCCAACGAGGTAAAATACTACAATAATGCCCAGTTCTTATATAATTCATAGAAAATAGCTCGATGATCCGAAAAATATAAACAATATACCAAAATGTTCAGAAAAATGCATAGAACAAGATGAAAGGCTAATATCAGTCTTTTTATGCATTAATATCGGTTATATCTTGTTAGTTGTGAAATGCTCATTTGATGGATAATAAATATCAAACAGTGGCCTAAAATTATGGGAAAGTGTCAGTTAGTCTATAATCATGTTTATAATCCATCTGAAGTAATAAATACTGATGTTGATGCACGAAATCATGTAATTTGCTTAATATGTCTAATTAGAGCTTATGACCCTAAATAAAATGTATTAAATACATACATGCTCAATAAATGATGAAATTTACAGAGTAAGTGCATATCAGTAATCTGAAACTAAGATGTAAACCGGATATCAGTTAGATGCATGGAATTCATGTTATATGAAGATGACCCTTAATATATGAGATGAAATCCTAATTTGTACAATACATGTAACCTAGGTTTAATATGTATAAAGAATGATACAGAACATGATATTCAGATTATGTATCCTAATCTGGAATATAATGTTAGTAACGTAATTATAAGAAGATAAGACAAGTAATTATGAGAATATCCTAATGAACTAAGTGGAACCCTAATATGAGCACGATTAGGGTTAAGATGAGATATAAGATGATGATAATCTGATGATAGTATATGATCTTGTCTTAACCAGGGGTTTGACCAAGATGTAGTTGATATGAGGATATGATGATTAGGATGTCTCTTTGGAAGGTACGCCATTACCTCTTACTTGGCTTATTATACAATATGCTTGTGTTATATGTGTAGTAAAATACTTGGCATATGTTATTGGATGAAATGATTGTTCTTGTATGATATGTTGCATGATCTTCCATAATTACTGCTATGAACACATCAAACATAATATATCTGTTCCATTATATGAAAGCACTAACTCTTTGGTAGTGTGCTTGGAAGTGACCTAACTCTTTGGTAGTGGTCACATTGTACATATGACCTAACTCTTTGGTAGTGGTCTGACCTAACTCTTTGGTAGTGGTCACCTTGTACAAATGATCTAACTCTTTGGTAGTGATCATAAAGGCCTTGATATATAATGGAAAATGAGCTTAAAATATGTGTTCTCTTTTGTTAATGAATATCCTGGTGCAAGTATACGCTTTTCTTATATTCTTCTGTTACTGCCAAGTATTAGTTTTATCTTATTGCCAAGATATGATGAGAGGTATATAAAAGACACGTAGGCGTACTCAGTACAATATTCATGAAATATTGTGCTGACGTGTACCGCATGTAATCTTTTGTTTAGGTTGTGGTTATGCTCTTGAAGATCCAGGATAGTGAGAGTTGTATAGCGAGCTGATGTACAGGTGGACCTGTTGTCTTGAGATCCTGCAGTCTAGTGGTAGTACATGTATATGTTTAAGTTTGCTGTTCAATATGTAATATCAAATGTTGTAACAATTCATGTTGTAATTATATGTTGAATGGTGAACATGTGTGTATGGTTTTATTATTGTTCATGTACATGTGCTACTGTTGTTTCCTTCTGACTCCCTCGATTTTCTTCTTCTTAGCCTCGTGTGGGATGTTTAAATTGGGATTCTCGCTGAGGTGAGGGTTTCAATTTGGACGTCACACATCAGATTAAGTTTTAGAAAATCTGGGGACGTCACAGGTGGTATCAGAGCATGAACAATAGCAAAGCCTGGCATTTGCTCATTATGCAACTCAAAACGAAAGAACCTTGAACCTTAATAATCTTTTAGGGTTAGATTAGTCATCTTTTAGAGACTAGATCTAATCTAGCCTCTAGGTTAGCACCTAGATGTCTGAGAACTAGGTCTAGACTAGTGCTTGTTGTATAGCAGGTCCTTAGATGTCGTTATTTCCTTGTAGTGCAGCGGTATGGGACGTTGCACTATTTGGAAATGACGTGCATCAAGGGAAGAGAAACCCTAGACATATGGCGCTCGTTGTCTAGAGTAGCTACACTAGTCTACACCATGTTCTCACCCTGTTTCCTTAGTTTTCATGACACTGTACTCTCTACTATGTGTGGGGCACTCGTTTCTGGATTTGGTTTTTGATTCCAATCAGATCGAACCTTGGTAGTTTTCTCTGATGCTTGTTTTATCGTAGAAAAACTATATAATATTTTATTATGTATATGTATTACAAAAATGTGTCCCCACACATGTACGAGTAGGAGGTGGTCATGCAACCTAAGTGAAAGTGAATGACATCAGTCTAGAAGAGAGTGTAGTTCTAGATTAGATGTCTAGAGCCTTTTGGAATATGTGATAGATGGAATAGATGATATAAGTTTTGATGATATGATGTAAGTCTTATATAGATGTTATAAGATAGTTCACGATGATCTATGTTTATCTTCGAGGACTTAAGTTCAGTTTTGAGATTTTGAGATAAGTTTTGATGATGCAAGTAAATAGGCTTTTATGAGACAAGATATGTTAAGATGAGACAAGTTGTGAGTCAGCATGAGCCTCAAGCTCTTTTACAAAGGAGGACCTCTAGTGTTAGGACCAGTTTTGGGGTTAGCTCAAGAGAGAGCAAGACCCACAGGGAGAAGGTCAGAGAACCTAGACTCCATGATATGAGAAATACGAAAAATATGTGATATGATATGTCCTAAACTAGACTACTCCTGAGTGAATGAGTTAAGTTTCTTTATGCATGATTCCTATAGTTATCTTGAACCCTAGATGTCCTTGGGAAGACCAAACCCTAGAGACAAAGAGAGGCTGCATATATGTGTATGCGAGTTTGAATATGAGAACCTACCATCTGGGTGAGGGAGAGAGAGTCCCAAGACCCTGGAGGAGGTAACTATGTTTTAGTTTCTGTGAAGCCTCATACTCGGGTTGGTGGTTTCCCATATAGGAATCTAGTAGTGTATATAAGAGAGTTTTGGGTAAGCATGGTTCATGGGTAGAAGACCTATGAAGAGTATGTCATAGCATGTTTAGGTTTGTGCTTTGTGGCTAGATCTTGTGAAGCTATCTGCCAGTTCCAATGAGATAGACCTGGAAACCCTAAACCAAGGAGGGAGGATAAAGTATATACATATAAGATACTCATAGAGTTGAGTTAGCTCAGATAGGATGAGCATGGCTTCACCCCCATGTTATGGGTCAAGGAGAACCCCAGTTGGACTGGATAAGGTTTTGATATATGTTTAACATGTCACTCACATAAGATTGTTTGGTACAACCACTGTATAACCAAGATAAAAATGTGATATGATCTTGAGACGTGATATATAGACATGATATGATGGAAACCTAGAGATGGTTTAATAGATATCAGCGTATAAATGGTTAACCATATACATGAATAATGATGATAATGTGAAACTGTAGGTTAATCTTGTGATGAATTCACTAGAAAATGATGCAATTTATTATGAACAACGAAATGAGATCATATAGATGAAAAATGTTATAAGAGGTGTTAATATTAGTGCTTAATAAAGATGAAAAATATATAGTTTCATAGTTAGCACAACGTAATGTTGATGACACCTTGATAATGGGTTAACTTTAGTTAACTCCTTTAGAACATGGTAATATGATGACAGAACCCTAACTCATGGCTAAAGATAAGGAAGCACATCTAACATATGAGATATGTAATGACATAACTTAAGCTTCTAAACCCTTGTTTGAGCCTTCTATGGAGTGAGGTTTCACCCTTGATGCTTTTGGAAACCTCCTAATAGTGCTTTGCATACCTGGTTCTAGATAACCTTCCAGATATGTTACACATGGAATGGTTCCTACATGCTGATGAGAGAAAGATAAGGATTTTCCTTGGAAGTATGAGTATGGTGTACTTTCGAGGACGAAAGTTCTTTTAAGATGTATATGATGTAAAAGACTAGATTTCTAGCTTAATTCCGAGGACAGAATTTCTTTTAAGGTGTGTAGGATGTGATGGAATGGACTTTTAGAATCCTAAAATGTCCAATGAAATAAGTGAAGTCATACATGTTGAATTATTTTGAGAATCCCAAATGTTTTGGTAAAGTTGGAGTGTTGATTGAGGTTTATATATAGATTAGCATCCATAAGTTTATGCCTCTTTGAGGAATTAATTGATTGGTAATATAGTTGAGTTTTTGTGTCAAAGTTGGATGTGATACAACTTGGACGATGATAAAGCCTTGGTCAAAGTTTCATGAGGTTTGGAAGTTCCTAGATGATGTAATTTAGTTTTGAAGTGGGATAAATGATTAACTTTTGATGCATCCATGAGAAAAGCTTATAAATATATATAGTCTCAGTTGTTAATTAATGCCTTATCACACCTTGGTTAAGAGAATGAGTGAAGTGGTTGCTTTTCTTGGTGGGCACTGCAGCGCCCATGGGCTGTAGGTTAGATTGGAGACATGGCTTTGTCGAGGCCCTTTATGGACAGATCCGAGGGTTAAGGAGTTATTTCCTAACCCAGTTCATATACAACGACATGGGAGGCAGTTCAACTGTTGCAGAATCAAGCCACCACGATCATCATTCGTGGGAAAACGTGTGACTGATCGTGGGACAGCCTGGTCATGTTGAGAGGAGTTAGAAGTGGGATATGAACGGGAATAGAGGAGTTCATCTCATCGGTTCCCATTGCTCCCTCCAACCTTTTCTGTAGGTAGAGCAGGGTAGAGAAGAGCAGGTTTCCGTGGAGCTCCATCTGATGGTCATGAAGCCTGAAGCAGCATCAGAGGAAGCAGAGAGGAAGGTTTCATCGTTGCTTCTTGCTCAAGCCACAATGGCGCTTGAGAGCTCAGCCGGCAGGCTCCGCCAGGAGGAGCCGTAATAGCAGCAACCTAGAGACCAAACCGATCTTTGGAGGAGGACACCACCGCGACGGAGGCCATCACCGGTGGCCATGGACAGGGCCCAGCCACGGTGGCGGCCGCAAGGCAGAGGAGTGCGTCCAGGAGGAGACGACGTGCGCAAGCATCTAGAGCAGCAGGCCAGAGATATGCCTGCCGTGGCGGTGCCCAGGTTGGAGAAAGCTGCTCGTGGCAGCGGGTGTTGATCGGAGGCAATATCGAGCAGACCGAAGTCAGACAAGGCAGTGCTGCCACTGACAACACGAAGAAGGAAGGAGGAGAATCTGCTGCTACTGGAGGACTCATGAAGGAGAGACGAGCGCTGAATAGCAGTGCCAGTGACTTGGTGGGGAGCTTGTGGGCAGCATGATCTGTACTCGAGGATAGGATATACACGAGCCACGTTGGTAATAGAGGAAGGGAGGGATTCTTCGGAGCAGAGGATCTCTTCTAAGCCCTAGCCTCAACCATCCACGTCGGCAAAGAGAACTAACGCACGCAGCGTCAGGTTGAGCGAGAAGCAGCGGGCATAGTGTTGGATCGCATGGAACACGAGGAAGAGGAAAGGGATAGTAGGCAGCCTTGAAGCCACTAGGTTTGCTTGCCGGAGGAAAGCCCCACGGCAGCGGATCAATTCCGCGAACAGACCGCGTCGAACGAGGGAATGAAGGAGACGGAGAAAGAATAAAGGACACACACCGGCCCAGATCACAGACCGTTTGGCTCAAGTGAACAAGGGCAAAGATGTGCGGGCCTTAGTGGCCAGGTGTCGACATCTGATTGACCCAACGAGGTAAAATACTACAATAATGCCCAGTTCTTATATAATTCATAGAAAATAGCTCGATGATCCGAAAAATATAAACAATATACCAAAATGTTTAGAAAAATGCATAGAACAAGATGAAAGGCTAATATCAGTCTTTTTATGCATTAATATCGGTTATATCTTGTTAGTTGTGAAATTCTCATTTGATGGATAATAAATATCAAACAGTGGCCTAAAATTATGGGAAAATGTCAGTTAGTCTATAATCATGTTTATAATCCATCTGAAGTAATAAATACTGATGTTGATGCACGAAATCATGTAATTTGCTTAATATGTCTAATTAGAGCTTATGACCCTAAATAAAATGTATTAAATACATACATGCTCAATAAATGATGAAATTTACAGAGTAAGTGCATATCAGTAATCTGAAACTAAGATGTAAACCGGATATCAGTTAGATGCATGGAATTCATGTTATATGAAGATGACCCTTAATATATGAGATGAAATCCTAATTTGTACAATACATGTAACCTAGGTTTAATATGTATAAAGAATGATACAGAACATGATATTCAGATTATGTATCCTAATCTGGAATATAATGTTAGTAACGTAATTATAAGAAGATAAGACAAGTAATTATGAGAATATCCTAATGAACTAAGTGGAACCCTAATATGAGCACGATTAGGGTTAAGATGAGATATAAGATGATGATAATCTGATGATAGTATATGATCTTGTCTTAACCAGGGGTTTGACCAAGATGTAGTTGATATGAGGATATGATGATTAGGATGTCTCTTTGGAAGGTACGCCATTACCTCTTACTTGGCTTATTATACAATATGCTTGTGTTATATGTGTAGTAAAATACTTGGCATATGTTATTGGATGAAATGATTGTTCTTGTATGATATGTTGCATGATCTTCCATAATTACTGCTATGAACACATCAAACATAATATATCTGTTCCATTATATGAAAGCACTAACTATTTGGTAGTGTGCTTGGAAGTGACCTAACTCTTTGGTAGTGGTCACATTGTACATATGACCTAACTCTTTGGTAGTGGTCTGACCTAACTCTTTGGTAGTGGTCACCTTGTACAAATGATTCAACTCTTTGGTAGTGATCATAAAGGCCTTGATATATAATGGAAAATGAGCTTAAAATATGTGTTCTCTTTTGTTAATGAATATCCTGGTGCAAGTATACGCTTTTCTTATATTCTTCTGTTACTGCCAAGTATTAGTTTTATCTTATTGCCAAGATATGATGAGAGGTATATAAAAGACACGTAGGCGTACTCAGTACAATATTCATGAAATATTGTGCTGACGTGTACCGCATGTAATCTTTTGTTTAGGTTGTGGTTATGCTCTTGAAGATCCAGGATAGTGAGAGTTGTATAGCGAGCTGATGTACAGGTGGACCTGTTGTCTTGAGATCCTATAGTCTAGTGGTAGTACATGTATATGTTTAAGTTTGTTGTTCAATATGTAATATCAAATGTTGTAACAATTCATGTTGTAATTATATGTTGAATGGTGAACATGTGTGTATGGTTTTATTATTGTTCATGTACATGTGCTACTGTTGTTTCCTTCTGACTCCCTCGATTTTCTTCTTCTTAGCCTCATGTGGGATGTTTAAATTGGGATTCTCGCTGAGGTGAAGGTTTCAATTTGGACATCACACATCAGATTAAGTTTTAGAAAATCCGGGGACGTCACAACATGACTGCTTAAGTAGAAGTTGCTTCACTTATTTTTAAACCTGATGTTGTATGATTTATGTTATAATAAAGCTTCTAGTTGAGAGTTATAACTCTCGTTGGGACAATTTGTATATTGTCTCACTCCGTAGATTTTAACTCTTTTTAGGTGGTCGTCGAAGACGAAGGAGACCGCTTAAGGATGAGCAACAACGACAACAACAGTACCAGGGGCAGCAGTGAATCTCAGGTGGAGATACTGGCTGCTGAGTTATGTAGTTAGATAGTTCTATGCGTCTCTGTACTCTCAGGTTCTAGGAATCAGTGGTTTGAGTTTTTGGTGTTGGCTCCTGAGGATTTTGAATCATGTTGTACATAACTACTCAAGAAGTGGTTTAACAGAGATGTAAATTGTTTACTTGGTTTCTTATAAAAAGGAATTTTATAATTTCCAGATCTTGTCTCAAAAATTTTAATTTCCAGTAATTTTTCATATCCCGCAACTAATCGAATGTTTCCGCTAAGTTTAAATCGTGTTTACATCGTGGTTTTGGAGATCGGAGCCCACATGTATAGCCATGTTAAGTTTAGATGAAAAGCTTTATCATAACGAATACTACTAAGCATGTATAAATGTCACCATTGTTTGCAACAAGAACATATACAACAATCAGCTTTGCAAGATACGTGTGATTCTCACTAAAAACACTAAGGACCATCACTAAAAACACTAAGGACCCTCACTAAAAACCATATCGGGCAGGGCTCATCCTCACTATAGGTGATATCGAGCAACATTGAAACAACTCATCTATGTACTACAAACGCGTGCCGTTCCAGGTGCATAGCGGGCAGCGCGGGTGTTAGGCGTGCCGTGCATGGGTGTAACGCAGTCCCTGCCGTGCAGCACTTGCCGAGCAGCACGGTATCGGGCTTGTGTGTTGCGCACGCTAGGCGTGCAACTATGTCGGGTGACACGGAGACTAGTTGGCATAACACGCACTCTTGAGCGTGCAACTCTACCGGGCGACATGGTGTCAGGCAGGGGTGTTGCGCACTCTGAGTGTGCAGCTCTTACCGGGAGTCACGGAGCCAAGGTCAAACTCAAACCGTGCACGGGTAGTGTACACCCCATCCAAGCGTGCAGGGCTTGTGCCGGGCATCAAAGCATAGTGTGCTCGCCCGCCACAACACAACGACGCGCACCTCAGGCGCAATTCGTGCAAGAAAGAGCTGTGATGCTCGTCACCAAAGGGGTCCAAAGGGGGATCGTCCACACTATGAGCCGTGCAAGGGGTTTAGGTCAAGAGGGCTATCGGGCAGCACCTCCCATGCTCATGCCGACCAAGGTGTTACTTACAAGGTCATCTACCACCTCACACATGGACACCTGAAACACTAGTGGGTAAAGAAGAGGCTCACCTCAATCAACTAAGAAAGAGGGGTCTTGCACATCTTCTATCACCAAGCGGGTCGCAAGGAGAAACCCTAGAAAGAGTCACCACCACAACCAAGCTCACCCTTCAAGTCCATGGTGAGAGAAGAGTATTGCTCAAGCAACTAGAACACAAGCTCACCTCAATCGGCTAGGAAAGAGGGGTGTTGCTCATGATACTAGAAGCTCAAGCTCACTCCTCTAGACCAAGGAGAGAAAGGAGTATTGCTCACCAAGAAACCCTAGAACACAAGGATCGGCCAACATGAATACTAAGCAAGGTACCAAGCTACTAACATGTAAACAAGATCATAGCAAGAGATAATGTAGTTAGGGTTAGAAATTAGGTAACCCGCCTCAAGCAAACTCCAAGCACCACCAAGCAAGGAAGATGGAGACTCCAAGGCTATCGGCCACCAAGCTGCTCCTCCAAGGGGATATCGACCACCACTGGCAAAGAAGGAGAGTGTGTCGTGCACACCAAGGTGGAGAGGAACCAAAGAACCAAAGGGACTCCTAGCTAAGGAAAGGAACCGCCTATATAGAAGGAAAGGGAGGAGAAAACAAGGTTGATCCAATCAAGGTGTCACCTACCTAGGGACACTTGTCCTAGTGCACGAGCCACCACTCTAGAAAGCTCCATACACATGTCCAAGGTATGTACCAAGTGTCCACTAGTGGTGACACAAACGAGGTCAAAGCTAGGTCAAGGGTCAAGGGCGACACACTTGGGCGATACACCCCTTCTTGGCCGATACACTCACCTCTTGGGCGATACAAGGCTCAACCAAGGCAAGGCAAGTCACCTCAAGGCCCAACAAGCTCAACTAGGCCCAAAAGAACTCAAACAACAAGCCCAAACCTTCCTCTTTACCCAAGAGGAAGCAAAGAGAGAGAGTGTAAAGAAGCGAAACCACTTCTCTACTAAAATTTTGAACAATAAAACCTCCAATCCAAACACACTCAAAAGGTATGATGGAGTGGGTGTAAAATTTTCAAATCGTTATATAATGGTAATCAAATGACCAATGTATAGCAGCGGAAGAAAATATTTGACTATTCAATTATAAAACAAAGGGTTACAAACTTAAACTTACATCACAAGGATCCAGGTAGAGGAAATCTAAACCACCTCAAGATTGTCTCCAAGCTTTATCATCACAAACTAAGTCCAGGTCAACATGTCAAGCCATCCATGTCCTCCACCTAGGGTTGGAAGCATACCCCAGTAAAAGAGAATTAAAAGGAAACATCAGCAAAGGCTGGTATGTGCATACTAAAAAGAAAATTGAGCAATATAAGGAATTAGGGACATCAAATAAAAGGCTTCCCATGCAAGAGATAAGTATCACCCAAACGGGTATCAAGAGAAAAGATCACAACAAAAGGGATACTTGCCATAAAAACAAATAATAAGAAGGTGCTATCAATATAAACATCCACTACCATGGTGGGAAACAAAGCACATATCATCATCAACCTGCATGCATGTGAGATAAGCATAGCCCTAGAACAATATAAATAACAATGGCGGTCAAGAATCACACATCCTGAACCTGGTGGGACATGGGCCAAGAATCACACATCTTGCCCTAATGGTACATGGGCCAGGAATCACACATCCTGCCCTGGCATGGGGAATCACACATCCACCATCCAAATATATATAACATGGGACAGGAATCACACATCCTTCCCGGGTATGGGGAATCACACATCCTCCATCCCAAAGATATCACAATGTTACCATGTTGCATAATGAGACAAAACCAATGAAATTATACTACTCTAGTGCTACTGAATCACATAGCATGTAAATATAGAGGCAAGTAGAAAGTATAGTCAGAATTTTATCAAGGTTGCCATCACACAATGGACAACACAAACATATAAACAAATCCACCTCAAAGTGGGCATATATCAACAAGTAAAATCCACATCATAGTGGGCATATAATATCAAAAGTACAACTTGCACCAAGGCAACAAGATAAGATTCCAAGAGAATATATGTGATTACAAGATCAATAACAAATAAAAGATAGTTCACATGAATCAGAATATCAAAAGAAGAGAGCAATGTGTATAGTCTATTGTCCATAGGACCAAGAGAATGATAAGGATAGGCTATTGCTCAATATAGAAATAATATGGGATGCAAGCATACCTCAACTTCAGAGTCAAACGATCCAGGGTCACATCTAGGTCCAAGCCTAGGCTTCCAAAACACCTATTTAGCATATATGTGAAATTAGGGTTAGCTTTATATTGATTTCATAAACCCTAAAAAAATCACCTTTTTATTAATATATGAATTAGGTTTCCAAAACGATTCCATATTTTAGATTATATTTTCCTGAGTTCAAAGCATATTTTATTATATTTTTCTGACTTATAAATTATTAGTTATGAATTTTAGAACTTAATTCATCATTTATTAGATCCATTAAAAACACAGATTTAAAACATTAGATTCATACGATAAAACCAATACCATAAGAAAGCCCTTATTTTTCTGAATCCAATGAGTATTTATTTATATTTTTCTGATCATTAATGAATTAGTTATGAATTTTATAAATCTGACCAATCAGGTAATTACTTAATGCCACATAGGCGATAAAATCCACAAAAACAGGTCGGGCCCGCATGACTTGGCCCAATCAGGGCTGAACAAGTCATCGCATCAGCCCATGGCCTTGACTCGCCTAAGCAAAGGAAATATGAGGCACAAAGACAATTATGCCCTAACTAGAAAACGAAGAAAAGAAACACAGAGGGGCAAAACTGGAAACCAAGTGGGGGATTCATCCCCAGACCTGCTTACGCCATTGCTGCATGAAGCAACAGGCAGCAACTATGTAGATTTGGGCAAAATCAAAGCAAAGCAAGATGTGAATAACCGAGAGCAGAGAAAAGTAAAGCAAGGCCAACCGAACTTACCAAAGCCTCAATCGAGGTGCCGGTGTCGTCGAGGGCCACAAATAGACACCGCATCCCAGAACAAAAAAAACCAACTCGTTAGACAAGTGAAACATGGATGTGCGGAGAAATTAAGAGAAGAGAAAATCCATGTGAAGAGTTACGGAGGTAGGTGTACCAATATATATAGGCGACGTTGGCTGTAAGACCATAGGGTGTTAGGAGCTTCGAGAACCATGGCAGTCAGATTGGGAAAAACTTGTATACACCACAAGAGACTACAAGTAAGGGATTATTAGATTCGAAATCCAAATTAAAAACTGTAGGCAAAGAAATCGTGTGATTTGGTGGAGAATCGATCGAGAAAATCACAAACAAAAATCAGCCCAGCTCGGCGCCACCGTAGCACTCCGAATAGGAGACGGTCGGGCGAGAGAGAGGACGGGTCACCGTCTGATGAATCTGTAAACTTTGAGATTAAGAGAGAACCGTACGATTGAGCTAAAAGATGAGGAAAATGAAAAGAAGATCCGTGTGACAACATTAAATACAGAAACTATAGTCCACACGTGATTAGGATAGCATTTAATTACCTTGTTCTCTTTCTTCTTTTTAGGGTGCAAACAAATCCCAAATTGGATGGAATTTTGCACAAAGGCTAATTAAAGCATGTAGATTCCAAATATAAAATTAGATTTGCCTTTTAAGAACTTTTAATGTGTCAAATAAATAAATTACTATTTTCTCTTTCTCCTTTATTAATGGCTTTAGGATTATCCAAATTTTATGAAACTTGACACACAAGTCATATTTAATGTGTTGGATACGAATTTGCCATAAATTTTACATATTGGAGTTGTTTGAGTATTTAATTAATATTTTGAAGGTTCTTCATACTTTCTCTCTCCTGATTTTACCTTTTAAGCAAACTTTCTCCAAATTGGATAGAAATTCACCCAAAGGCTATATTTATTATGTAGATTACGAATCTAAGATTATTTTCCTCTTTTGGAGTCAATTATTATATTTATTTATTAGTGACACCTTTTAGGCAATTTCTCTTTCTTAATATTACCATATTATTTCAAGGTTGTCCAAATTAAATGAAAATTGACATGTAAGCTTATTTTGATGTATAGATTACGAATTTGGAGTCTATTGTTTAATTTGAGGCTTTCTTACATGGATTATGCCATTAGGCCCATTAGCCATATTATGCATGTAATTAAGTTATTTATCATTTTATTATCACCAAATGAATTATATGACATATTAGATTATATTTTTCATGCATTTGATTATTAGGATCACTCTAACCTCAAACTTGTTTGGTCAAACCAAAAAGGATCAAAGTTCTAGGTTAGGGTTCAAGATTCGGTATGTTACAGCACTCCACCCCTTAAAAAGGATTTCGTCCTCGAAATCTATAGATTCAAACATCAACTATCAACTATTCTACACCCCTTAAAGGGTTCAACCTAACAAGTCAAACTAAACAGCTTTTTAAATCTACCCACATCTCTTAGTTATGAATGTTTTTAGAGGTTTATATTTCTCATGTATCCAACTATTCAGTCACCATCTAGGGTTGAGATTTTAGGTCCTTGTGTCTCTAACCTATCAACCCTACATGATCACCCAAAAGTCATAGGGTAGGTCAACTACACCATTATATCAAACCTAGTCACAAAACTAGGGTTAGATTCTACACAAACTATAGTTTCTCTTCATTGTGACTTAGTTCAAGAAACATCGATAAATCTGAGAAAACTTTTGTACATATAGTAGTATAATGAAAATAATTGTTGTCGATGAAATACTTTGCGATACAAATCCAACATGTGCACTAAAATCAATACGAGAACCAAGTCACAATATTTCCATATTTAGATCTCCTAACATATTCACATCCTCAAATCCAACCTTATTGCATACAAAGATCATCATTGATAAATTCTAAGGTCAACATCTCACTTATAGCTATCTAGAAAAGTCAAGGGTTCTAATGGGGAGACAAAATTGAAATAGTCGATTCCGACTACCATGGGCTCTGATACCATGCTGTAAAGAAGCGAAACCACTTCTCTACTAAAAATTTGAACAATAAAACCTCCAATCCAAACACACTCAGAAGGTATGATGGAGTGGGTGTAAAATTTTCAAATCTTTATACAATGGTAATCAAAAGACCAATGTATAGCAGCGGAAGAAAATATTTGACTATTCAATTATAAAACAAAGGGTTACAAACTTAAACTTACATCACAAGGATCCAGGTAGAGGAAATCTAAACCACCTCAAGATTGTCTCCAAGCTTTATCATCACAAACTAAGTCCAGGTCAACATGTCAAGCCATCCATGTCCTCCACCTAGGGTTGGAAGCATACCCCAGTAAAAGAGAATTAAAAGGAAACATCAGCAAGGGCTGGTATGTGCATACTAAAAAGAAAATTGAGCAATATAAGGAATTAGGGACATCAAATAAAAGGCTTCCCATGCAAGAGATAAGTATCACCCAAACGGGTATCAAGAGAAAAGATCACAACAAAAGGGATACTTGCCATAAAAACAAATAATAAGAAGGTGCTATCAATATAAACATCCACTACCATGGTGGGAAACAAAGCGCATATCATCATCAACCTGCATGCATGTGAGATAAGCATAGCCCTAGAACAATATAAATAACAATGGCGGTCAAGAATCACACATCCTGAACCTGGTGGGACATAGGCCAAGAATCACACATCTTGCCCTGATGGTACATGGGCCAGGAATCACACATCCTGCCCTAGCATGGGGAATCACACATCCACCATCCAAATATATATAACATGGGACAGGAATCACACATCCTTCCCGGGTATGGGGAATCACACATCCTCCATCCCAAAGATATCACAATGTTACCATGTTGCATAATGAGACAAAACCAATGAAATTATACTACTCTAGTGCTACCGAATCACATAGCATGTAAATATAGAGGCAAGTAGAAAGTATAGTCAGAATTTTATCAAGGTTGCCATCACACAATGGACAACACAAACATATAAACAAATCCACCTCAAAGTGGGCATATATCAACAAGTAAAATCCACATCATAGTGGGCATATAATATCAAAAGTACAACTTGCACCAAGGCAACAAGATAAGATTCCAAGAGAATATATGTGATTACAAGATCAATAACAAATAAAAGATAGTTCACATGAATCAGAATATCAAAAGAAAAGAGCAATGTGTATAGGCTATTGTCCATAGGACCAAGAGAATGATAAGGATAGGCTATTGCTCAATATAGAAATAATATGGGATGAAAGCATACCTCAACTTCAGAGTCAAACGATCCAGGGTCACATCTAGGTCCAAGCCTAGGCTTCCAAAACACCTATTTAGCATATATGTGAAATTAGGGTTAGGTTTATATTGATTTCATAAACCCTAAAAAAATCACCTTTTTATTAATATATGAATTAGGTTTCCAAAATGATTCCATATTTTAGATTATATTTTCCTGAGTTCAAAACATATTTTATTATATTTTTCTGACTTATAAATTATTAGTTATGAATTTTAGAAGTTAATTCATCATTAATTAGATCCATTAAAAACACATATTTAAAACATTAGATTCATACGATAAAACCAATACCGTAAGAAAGCCCTTATTTTTCTGAATCCAATGAGTATTTATTTATATTTTTTTGATCATTAATGAATTAGTTATGAATTTTATAAATCCGACCAATCAGGTAATTACTTAATGCCACATAGGCGATAAAATCCACAAAAACAGGCCGGGCCTGCATGACTTGGCCCAATCAGGGTTGAACAATTCACCGCATCAGCCCATGCCCTTGACTCGCCTAAGCAAAGGAAATATGAGGCACAAAGACGATTATGCCCTAACTAGAAAACGAAGAAAAGAAACACGGAGGGGCAAAACTGGGAAACCAAGTGGGGGATTCATCCCCAGACCTGCTTAGGCCATTGCTGCATGAAGCAACAGGCAGCAACTATGCAGATTTGGGCAAAATCAAAGCAAAGCAAGATGTGAATAACCGAGAGCAGAGAAAAGTAAAGCAAGGCCAACCGAACTTACCCAAAGCCTCAATCGAGGTGCCGGTGTCGTTGAGGGCCACAGATAGACACCGCATCCCAGAACAAAAAAAACCAACTCGTTAGACAAGTGAAACATGGATGTGCGGAGAAATTAAGAGAAGAGAAAATCCATGTGAAGAGTTACGGAGGCAGGTGTACCAATATATATAGGCGACGTTGGGTGTAAGACCATAGGGTGTTAGGAGCTTCGAGAACCATGGCAGTCAGATTGGGAAAAACGTGTATACACCACAAGAGACTACAAGTAAGGGCTTATTAGATTCGGAATCTAAATTAAAAACTGTAGGCAAATAAATCGTGTGATTTGGTGGAGACTAGCTGGCGTAACGCACACTCTTGAGCGTGCAACTCTACTGGGCGATATGGTGTCAGGCAGGGGTGTTGTGCACTCTGAGCGTGCAGCTCTTACCGGGCGTCATGGAGCCAAGGTCAAACTCAAACCGTGCACGGGTAGTGTGCACCCCATCCAAGCGTGTCGGGCTTGTGTCGGGCATCAAAGGATAGTGTGCTCGCCCGCCCCAGCGCAACGACGCGCACCTCAGGCGCAATCCGTGCAAGACATAGCTGTGACGCTCGTCACCAAAGGGGACCAAAGGGGGATCATCAACACTATGAGCCGCGCAAGGGGTTTACGTCAAGAGGGCTATCGGGTAGCACCTCCCATGCTCATGCCGACCAAGGTGTTACGTACAAGGTCATCTACCACCTCACACATGGACACACGAAACCCTAGTGGGTCAAGAAGAGGCTCACCTCAATCAACTAAGAAAGAGGGGTCTTGCACATCTTCTATCACCAAGCGGGTCGCAAGTAGAAACCCTAGAAAGAGTCACCACCACAACTGATCTCACCCTTCTAGTCCATGGTGAGAGGAGAGTATTGGTCAAGCATCTAGAACACAAGTTCACCTCAATCGGCTAGGAAAGAGGGGTGTTGCTCATGATACTAGAAGCTCAAGCTCACTCCTCTAGACCAAGGGGAGAAAGGAGTATTGCTCATCAAGAAACCCTAGAACACAAGGATCGGCCAACATGAATACTAAGCAAGGTACCAAGATACTAACATGTAAACAAGATCATAGCAAGAGATAATGTAGTTAGGGTTAGAAGTTAGGTAACCCGCCTCAAGCAAGATCCAAGCTTTAGGCACCACCAAGCAAGGAAGATGAAGACTCCAAGGCTATCGGCCACCAAGCTGCTCCTCCACGGGGATATCGGCCACCACTTGCAAAGAAGGAGAGTGTGTCATGCACACCAAGCTAGGTGGAGAGGAACCAAAGGACCAAAGGGACTCCTAGCTAAGGAAAGGAATCGCCTATATAGAAGGAAAGGGAGGAGAAAACAAGGTTGATCCAATCAAGGTGTCGCCTACCTAGGGACACTTGTCCTAGTGCACGAGCCACCACTCTAGCAAGCTCCATACACATGTCCAAGGTATGTACCAAGTGTCCACTAGTGGTGACACAAACGAGGTCAAAGCTAGGCCAAGGGTCAAGGGCGACACACTTGGGCGATACACCCCTTCTTGGCCGGCACACTCACCTCTTAAGCGATACAAGGCTCAACCAAGGCAAGGCAAGGCACCTCAAGGCCCAACAAGCTCAACTAGGCCCAAAAGAGCTCAAACAACGAGCCCAATCCTTCCTCTTTACCGAAGAGGAAGCAAAGAGAGAGAGGAACACCTCACAAGGTGGAAAACTTGCCCACAAAACCCTAAACTTTGGTTATTTGCAAGTAGCCCCTCCAACTCTCAACAAAGCACAACCAAACCCTAATCACCACTCAAGGTGATTAGCAAGCACCAAAGCACCAAGGTTAAGCTAAGAAAACAGGGTAAACCCTAAACGAAGGTCAGGGTCCTTACAAGCTAACCCCCTTAAGGGATTTCCTCCCCGAAATCCGATGAGAAAAGCAAGGGATACATCCCCCTCATCTCTTCCTCAAGCTCCCACGTGGCTTCCTCAACGCCACGATGATGCCAAAGAACCTTCACAAGAACTAGGTCCTTTCTCTTTAGCTTCTTAACTCTTCTGTCAAGGATTTCCACAGGACCTTCCTCGTAGGTCACATCTTCATCAAGCTCAACCTCGACTGTATGTATTACTCTTCCTGAATCTGGATGACTTTTCTTCAGCATACTGACATGGAACACTGGATGTAACCTGTGCAACTCTGGAGGTAGCTCTAACTTGTATGCTACCTTACCAACACGTGCTATGACTGAGTATGGCCCCATGTATCTAGGTGCTAACTTACCCTTCCGACTAAACCTTAGCACACCTTTCCATGGCGAGACTTTGAGATACACTTTGTCTCCTGCCTGGAACTCCAAAGGTTGTCGGCGATTGTCTGCAAAAGACTTCTGCCTGTCATGTGCCACTTTCAACTGTTGTTGTATTACCTTGATCTTTTCTGTTGTCTGCTATACTAACTCAAGACCCAAAAGATGATACTCACCAGACTCGTACCAACACAAAGGAGATCTACACTTCCTCCCATACAAAGCCTCATAAGGAGCCATGTCAATGCTCCGCTGATAACTGTTGTTGTAGGCAAACTCTATTAAACTTAGATGTACATCCCAATTGCCTAGAAATTGCAAAGCACAAGCTCAAAGGAGATCTTTCAAAGTCTGAATAGTCCTCTCAGACTCTCCATCTGTCTGCGGATGGAAGGTGGTACTGAACCTCAACTGCGTTCCCAACGCTCTATGTAACTGTTCCCAGAAATGACTCGTGAACTGAGGACCTCTGTCAGAAACTATCATCGCTGGCACACCGTGCAAACGTACTATCTCATCCACATACACTCGCGCAAGCTGTTCTGCTGTATATGTCGTCTTTACAGGTATGAAATGGGTAGACTTCGTCAATCTGTCCACTATCACCCAAATGGAATCATGATTCCTAGTTGTCCTGGGTAGACCAACCACAAAATCCATGGTAATATGATCCCATTTCCATTGCGGTATCGACAAAGGTTGCAACGTACCCGCCTGCTTCTGATGTTCAGCCTTGACTTGCTGACACACTGCACATCTCGCCACGAACTCTGCTACATCTTTCTTCAAGCCGGGCCACCAATACAATTCTTTCAGACTATGATACATCTTGGTGACACCTGGATGCATAGCATACATCGACGTGTGTGCTTCCTCGAGCACTAACTTCCTCAGATCATCTGCATTTGGAATCACCATCCTGTTACGATAACAGACTAGTCCATCCTCGGACTCATGAAACCCATCATACTTTTCACTGCCGAACTCTGATCTGATTAACTGTACCACATCATCTGTCAGCTCTGCATCTTTGATCTTCTGTCTCAACGTAGGCTTGACTTGCATCTGTGCTAAAAGTCTAGTTAACGAGGAGACTTCCATCAGCACATTCATCTGTCGCAAGGAAACAAACATGTCCCGCCTTCAGCATACCAGAGAACTCAATTGTGCCTTCTTTAAAGAAGAAGAAGACTTTCGGCTAAGTGCATCAGATACCACATTCTCCTTACCAGGATGATACTCGATAGTGCAGTCGTAATTATTGATTAACTCCATCCATCGACGCTGTCGCATGTTCAACTCATGCTGCGAAAAGATGTACTTTAGATTCTTATGATCCGTAAAGATCTGACACACTTCCCCGTAAAGATAGTGTCTCCAAATCTTTAACGCATGAACCACGACTACCAACTCCAAGTCATGAGTTGGATAGTTCTCCTCGTGTTTCTTAAGATGTCATGAAGCAAAAGAAACCACATGATCTTCCTGCATCATCACACAACCTAAACCTTTCTTAGAAGCATCACAGAAAACAACGTAGCCCTTCCCAGGCTCGGGCAGGATTAACACTGGAGCACTGGTCAGCTTCTCCTTCAAACTCTGGAAAGCTTGCTGACATCGATCGTCCCAGACAAAAGGCACATCCTTTCTTGTCAACTTCGTCATCGGCAATACAATCGCACTGAAGTCCTTGATAAACCTTCAGTAGTATCCTGTTAAACCTAGGAAACTACAAACTTCTATCGGCGTCTTTGGCTGCTCCCATTCTACAACAGATTCCACCTTCTTCGGGTCCACTTTGACTCCTTCAGCGGATATCACATGGCCTAAGAAAGTCACTTCTCCCAACCAGAACTCACACTTACTGAACTTGGCATACAACTGATGTTAACGAAGAAGGGTCAACGCTCGACGAAGATGTTGCTCATGCTCTTGCATGTCCCGACTATAGATCAAGATGTCATCTATGAAGACTACAACAAACTGATCTAGGAACGGACGGAACACTCTGTTCATCAGGTCCATGAAAGCAGTAGGTGCATTGGTTAGCCCGAACGGCATAACCACGAACTCAAAGTGACCATACCTCGTCCTGAAAGCTGACTTTGGTATGTCATCCGCCTTTATCCTCAACTGATGATATCTCGACCGTAGATCGATCTTTGAAAACACTGTAGCACCACGCAACTGATCGAATAGATCATCTATCCTCAGCAACAGGTACTTGTTCTTGATCGTGACCTTGTTCAACTGTCGGTAGTCTATACACAACCGCATCGAACCGTCCTTCTTTTTTACGAACAACACTGGAGCAACCCAAGGCGACGTGCTCGGTCGGATGAAACCTTTGTCCAAAAAATCTTGCAACTGCTTCTTCAGCTTTGCCATATCTACTGGAGCCATCATGTACGGCGTCTGTGCAACTGGCTGTGTTCCTGGTACCAAATTGATCTCGAAATCAATCTCTCGGGGTGGGGAACACCCGGAAACTCCTCTGGAAACACATCGACAAACTCTCAGACAACTGGCACCTCTTCAAGGCTAAGACCTTTCGCCTTGGTATCCACAACGGTATCTACCACGTGAGTTAAGAACGCCTCGCATCTTTGTCGTAGCAACTTCTCTACCACCAAAGCTGATACTAGACATGTCAGAAGAATCTTCCTATCACCCTGGAAGATTCACTTCTCTCCTACATCATCAAATACTGCCTGCTTCGAACCGCAGTCCAAAACCACCTTATACTTCTCTAAGGTATCCATCCCATGGATAACATCAAACCCATGCATATAAAGTGGTATAAGATCCACTCGGATGCGGTGTCCCGAGAAAGACAAGACACAAGATGGACACACTTCTTGAAGCAACGAGGAACCATCAAGATGGGTTTCTAACAACAAACTATCCTTCTTACAGCTAACAGGTAAATGACAGTTTTCAAGCGTACTATAGGCGATAAAAGAGTGTGTAGCACCCGGGTCAACCAGAACAGATATAAGGTAAGAAGAAGACATCAGAATGTAATAACTCCATCTGACCTGTCACTACTCGCGGGTTGACTATCGCCTCCGGCTGACTCATAGCATAGAATCGAGCTGTTGCTTGCTGTCCATGTCCTCTGCTCCCTTAAGCAGACGATCCTGCTTGAGACGCTTGACAGCGTCCTCACCCTTTGCTACCGCTAGGCTGCTACCTATCCGACCCCTGAGGACTCTGTCTCGGCTGTTGCGTCACTTCAACATCTTTATTCGGGCAATTGAACCTCCAATGCCCGATCTGACCACACAGATGGAATGCTCTATTGTCAACCCGTGGCTTAGATGGCCCTGTCACTGCCACGGAAGCTGTACTATATGCCTTCGACGGTGAAGAAACATTCTTCCCTTATTCGAAGACCACTGAGATGGTCCACCAGAACCTCTCATCACGGATGGTGCTGCAAACCTTGACTTCTTGAAGCCACCAAACCTCTGCCCCTGGAACTGAGGAGGTCTATTCTTATCCATAGATTCTCTCTTCTCTTGTACTGATCGTTCGATCCTTCAGACAGATTCCACAAACGTAGCTAACCGCTTTTGAATCTCCAACGCAGACACAGGTGTCGTCAACTCAGAGCTGAGACCTTTCTCGATGCGCCTGATCCGCTCTTCATCTGTCACTGCCATGTGAGGACAAAACCTCAATAGGTCCATGAACTTGGCTTCATACTCAGTGATGTTCATTGTTCCTTGTTGCATGCTCTCAAACTGACTGATCTTCTTATCTAGATACGTCTTCGTAAAGTATCTGGTGACGAACTCGTGCCTGAAAACTTCCCAACAGATCACCTCACCAGGCCGCTTCTCTTCCTCGATGGTCCACCAGTTACCAGCACTACCTTTCAGAAGGTAGACAGTGTGCTTTACTTTGTCTGCTTCGGGGATGTCGAGGATCCGGAAAGCCTTCTCAAGACTTGTCAGCCACAGATCCGCATCCGCTGGATCAGCCGTTCCAGCGTAATCTGAAGCTCCGACTCGACAAAGCCGCTCGAAGGTCTTCTCAATACCCGATGCTTCTCCATGGGGAGCCTGAGCTCTCGGAGGAGGCACTGGCAATCGCTCAACCATGAGATTCATCGTAGCCATCATCTGCCCCATACGTTGTTGGTAGGCAGGATGTTCAAGAATGGCTGGGTTAGGTTGGGGGACCTCAGGCACCCGATCTCCATGTGCCTGCTCAAAAGCTTCATCAACTGATGCATCATCACTGTGCTCATCAGCATGTTCTTCATGGTTTCCAGACATCTTGGTTTTTCTTCCGCTGAGGTAGAAGATAACTATGAGAAAATATAGAAAACGCACAAGAACAAACACAAACTAGTCCTAAATCCCTGTAGACTCAGCGAACCTAAAGCTCTGATACCAAAAATTGTGGCAACACATCCCACTATCACACAGACAACGAGGTGTTACGCGAAAACGTGCGGAAATCACCATAACCACAGATTACCATATACACGGGTTAATTAAAACTGATTGCGGAAGACTGATGAACTGAGAAACTATTTCATTCCAGTCCACATCCTGCAAGAAACAAGTTATATAAACATATACATTCTTGAAACCTGTTCACAACTTAGAGCAACAGCTGTCTTGCCATCACATGAGTTCACCACCTGTTTATGTACACATAGAGGCCCACATCCGGCCAACAACAGGATATACAAAACATCAATCGATAGTACATTGTGAAACAACGTCAAAACACCTCCAAGGACCTGAGAGTATAGGGCAGCATATCCATCGCTTGCCTTCTATAGCTCTTCTTGATGCTCGGACGCAACTCCGCGACCACCACCACGTCTAGCTCGACCACCTAAAAAGGGTGTATCTCAGCGGAGTGAGACAATAGATCATTTTCCCAGCGGGAAACATAACTCCCCACGAAAACTACAAAACCTCAGATATATATATAAAGCAGCTGACTGATAAGAAGTCTAACAAGAGCAGTTAAATAAAGTAAGGTTGTTCATACTTAGCAAGCTTACCAGGAGTACAAGTATTTCTTTGTGCAACATGATTGATCAAGACAAGATATATAAGTTCTACTACATATGAGGAACATATAAGCAACTGCAAGATATGATAAGATTAATCTACACAAATAAGGCCTCAACCAATGTTTCGTGTTTGTCTTAAGCGGTAACACTATTCGGATGAATTATGTATTATTATGCCCTGAGGAAGTGAGTCGTACCGCTTAGATCCAACCTTCAGTTGCGAAACCCAAGTCAGTGCCATACAATGTCAATAGGAGAGCCAGACTCCATGACATCTCCGCCTCATGGTCAGTGCATGAGTACAACACAAGCAGGACCGCAGTCTCATACTGAAGTGGTCTTAGCCATAGGGTCAGGCTACCCTCTGCCTAGCCTGCCTCGGTACAGGTCTCGGCTCTAGTGAAACTGAGCCACGGGCCTGTTCACCATGCTCTAAGCCATGAACGCATTCATGCTCCTCATATCACATATCCTGAGCCATGGGCCTATTCACCATGCTCTTCATCACTATTGGGCTACGGGCCTGAATCCGCACCCTGGAGTCTACAACCGAAGCTGCACTCTTACCTCCTCACTTTAGGCTAGGAGAAACCTCGCATACTCAACAATATGCGCTCCGGGTTAACCCGCAGGAGAACCCGTTTCACCATCACCAATTCCTGACGATGATGGATCTATGGCCAGGGCAACTACATGATATATTTCACTGTGATTAATTAGTATCTTTTATATGGATTGCAAGATTCAACCAAGTTGTATAACATGCAATTAAAATAGAAGTAAACAATGTAAAACTCAACAGTTGCTTTTACTATGATTCGCATCATAATGATCCAACACAGGGATCCATCATCACATATTATCACTTGGCCTCTTGCCAATCATACAGGTTCATACCATGGGATCTCAATCCCCCATTATATGCTACCACTGCCTCTCAGGGCTTACATCATCATCATCATCATGGAACAACATTCATAAAGTACTGTCATCTCATTGTTCTCATATATTCATTCCTCATAGCCTTTCATTTGGCTATGCATTACCTGCATGGTTAGAATCATTCGATAATCATCATGAATAACTTAGAAACTCTTATTATCAACACAGGGTGACATTTAGGATTAAGTGCATTACCAACACAAAGTGACGTTTAATGATTATAGCCTTTTCTTAATCATGCCTCATCTCATGATCACATGAATAAGGCACATCAATAAGCAAACCCTAATGCATGCTCATTATAAGATAATCAAGGTGAATACATTTGAGTGTATAGCCATGTTAAGTTTAGATGAAAAGCTTTATCATAACGAATACTACTAAGCATGTACAAATGTCACCATCATTTGCAACAAGAACATATACAACAATCAGCTTTCCAAGATACGTGTGACCCTCACTAAAAACACTAAGGACCCTCACTAAAAACCATATCGGGCAGGTCTCACCCTCACTGTAGGTGATATTGAGCAACATTGAAACAACTCATCTGTGTACTACAAACGCGTGTCGTGCAAGGTGCATAGCGGGCAGCACGGGCGTCAGGCGTGTCATGAAGGGGTGTAACGCGCTCCCTGCCGTGCAGCACTTGCCGAGCAGCACGGTATCGGGCTTGTGTGTTGCGCACGCTAGGCGTGCAACTATGTCGGGTGACACGGAGACTAGTTGGCATAACACGCACTCTTGAGCGTGCAACTCTACCGGGCGACATGGTGTCAGGCAGGGGTGTTGCGCACTCTGAGTGTGCAGCTCTTACCGGGAGTCACGGAGCCAAGGTCAAACTCAAACCGTGCACGGGTAGTGTACACCCCATCCAAGCGTGCAGGGCTTGTGCCGGGCATCAAAGCATAGTGTGCTCGCCCGCCACAACACAACGACGCGCACCTCAGGCGCAATTCGTGCAAGAAAGAGCTGTGATGCTCGTCACCAAAGGGGTCCAAAGGGGGATCGTCCACACTATGAGCCGTGCAAGGGGTTTAGGTCAAGAGGGCTATCGGGCAGCACCTCCCATGCTCATGCCGACCAAGGTGTTACTTACAAGGTCATCTACCACCTCACACATGGACACCTGAAACACTAGTGGGTAAAGAAGAGGCTCACCTCAATCAACTAAGAAAGAGGGGTCTTGCACATCTTCTATCACCAAGCGGGTCGCAAGGAGAAACCCTAGAAAGAGTCACCACCACAACCAAGCTCACCCTTCAAGTCCATGGTGAGAGAAGAGTATTGCTCAAGCAACTAGAACACAAGCTCACCTCAATCGGCTAGGAAAGAGGGGTGTTGCTCATGATACTAGAAGCTCAAGCTCACTCCTCTAGACCAAGGAGAGAAAGGAGTATTGCTCACCAAGAAACCCTAGAACACAAGGATCGGCCAACATGAATACTAAGCAAGGTACCAAGCTACTAACATGTAAACAAGATCATAGCAAGAGATAATGTAGTTAGGGTTAGAAATTAGGTAACCCGCCTCAAGCAAACTCCAAGCACCACCAAGCAAGGAAGATGGAGACTCCAAGGCTATCGGCCACCAAGCTGCTCCTCCAAGGGGATATCGACCACCACTGGCAAAGAAGGAGAGTGTGTCGTGCACACCAAGGTGGAGAGGAACCAAAGAACCAAAGGGACTCCTAGCTAAGGAAAGGAACCGCCTATATAGAAGGAAAGGGAGGAGAAAACAAGGTTGATCCAATCAAGGTGTCACCTACCTAGGGACACTTGTCCTAGTGCACGAGCCACCACTCTAGAAAGCTCCATACACATGTCCAAGGTATGTACCAAGTGTCCACTAGTGGTGACACAAACGAGGTCAAAGCTAGGTCAAGGGTCAAGGGCGACACACTTGGGCGATACACCCCTTCTTGGCCGATACACTCACCTCTTGGGCGATACAAGGCTCAACCAAGGCAAGGCAAGTCACCTCAAGGCCCAACAAGCTCAACTAGGCCCAAAAGAACTCAAACAACAAGCCCAAACCTTCCTCTTTACCCAAGAGGAAGCAAAGAGAGAGAGTGTAAAGAAGCGAAACCACTTCTCTACTAAAATTTTGAACAATAAAACCTCCAATCCAAACACACTCAAAAGGTATGATGGAGTGGGTGTAAAATTTTCAAATCGTTATATAATGGTAATCAAATGACCAATGTATAGCAGCGGAAGAAAATATTTGACTATTCAATTATAAAACAAAGGGTTACAAACTTAAACTTACATCACAAGGATCCAGGTAGAGGAAATCTAAACCACCTCAAGATTGTCTCCAAGCTTTATCATCACAAACTAAGTCCAGGTCAACATGTCAAGCCATCCATGTCCTCCACCTAGGGTTGGAAGCATACCCCAGTAAAAGAGAATTAAAAGGAAACATCAGCAAAGGCTGGTATGTGCATACTAAAAAGAAAATTGAGCAATATAAGGAATTAGGGACATCAAATAAAAGGCTTCCCATGCAAGAGATAAGTATCACCCAAACGGGTATCAAGAGAAAAGATCACAACAAAAGGGATACTTGCCATAAAAACAAATAATAAGAAGGTGCTATCAATATAAACATCCACTACCATGGTGGGAAACAAAGCACATATCATCATCAACCTGCATGCATGTGAGATAAGCATAGCCCTAGAACAATATAAATAACAATGGCGGTCAAGAATCACACATCCTGAACCTGGTGGGACATGGGCCAAGAATCACACATCTTGCCCTAATGGTACATGGGCCAGGAATCACACATCCTGCCCTGGCATGGGGAATCACACATCCACCATCCAAATATATATAACATGGGACAGGAATCACACATCCTTCCCGGGTATGGGGAATCACACATCCTCCATCCCAAAGATATCACAATGTTACCATGTTGCATAATGAGACAAAACCAATGAAATTATACTACTCTAGTGCTACTGAATCACATAGCATGTAAATATAGAGGCAAGTAGAAAGTATAGTCAGAATTTTATCAAGGTTGCCATCACACAATGGACAACACAAACATATAAACAAATCCACCTCAAAGTGGGCATATATCAACAAGTAAAATCCACATCATAGTGGGCATATAATATCAAAAGTACAACTTGCACCAAGGCAACAAGATAAGATTCCAAGAGAATATATGTGATTACAAGATCAATAACAAATAAAAGATAGTTCACATGAATCAGAATATCAAAAGAAGAGAGCAATGTGTATAGTCTATTGTCCATAGGACCAAGAGAATGATAAGGATAGGCTATTGCTCAATATAGAAATAATATGGGATGCAAGCATACCTCAACTTCAGAGTCAAACGATCCAGGGTCACATCTAGGTCCAAGCCTAGGCTTCCAAAACACCTATTTAGCATATATGTGAAATTAGGGTTAGCTTTATATTGATTTCATAAACCCTAAAAAAATCACCTTTTTATTAATATATGAATTAGGTTTCCAAAACGATTCCATATTTTAGATTATATTTTCCTGAGTTCAAAGCATATTTTATTATATTTTTCTGACTTATAAATTATTAGTTATGAATTTTAGAACTTAATTCATCATTTATTAGATCCATTAAAAACACAGATTTAAAACATTAGATTCATACGATAAAACCAATACCATAAGAAAGCCCTTATTTTTCTGAATCCAATGAGTATTTATTTATATTTTTCTGATCATTAATGAATTAGTTATGAATTTTATAAATCTGACCAATCAGGTAATTACTTAATGCCACATAGGCGATAAAATCCACAAAAACAGGTCGGGCCCGCATGACTTGGCCCAATCAGGGCTGAACAAGTCATCGCATCAGCCCATGGCCTTGACTCGCCTAAGCAAAGGAAATATGAGGCACAAAGACAATTATGCCCTAACTAGAAAACGAAGAAAAGAAACACAGAGGGGCAAAACTGGAAACCAAGTGGGGGATTCATCCCCAGACCTGCTTACGCCATTGCTGCATGAAGCAACAGGCAGCAACTATGTAGATTTGGGCAAAATCAAAGCAAAGCAAGATGTGAATAACCGAGAGCAGAGAAAAGTAAAGCAAGGCCAACCGAACTTACCAAAGCCTCAATCGAGGTGCCGGTGTCGTCGAGGGCCACAAATAGACACCGCATCCCAGAACAAAAAAAACCAACTCGTTAGACAAGTGAAACATGGATGTGCGGAGAAATTAAGAGAAGAGAAAATCCATGTGAAGAGTTACGGAGGTAGGTGTACCAATATATATAGGCGACGTTGGCTGTAAGACCATAGGGTGTTAGGAGCTTCGAGAACCATGGCAGTCAGATTGGGAAAAACTTGTATACACCACAAGAGACTACAAGTAAGGGATTATTAGATTCGAAATCCAAATTAAAAACTGTAGGCAAAGAAATCGTGTGATTTGGTGGAGAATCGATCGAGAAAATCACAAACAAAAATCAGCCCAGCTCGGCGCCACCGTAGCACTCCGAATAGGAGACGGTCGGGCGAGAGAGAGGACGGGTCACCGTCTGATGAATCTGTAAACTTTGAGATTAAGAGAGAACCGTACGATTGAGCTAAAAGATGAGGAAAATGAAAAGAAGGTCCGTGTGACAACATTAAATACAGAAACTATAGTCCACACGTGATTAGGATAGCATTTAATTACCTTGTTCTCTTTCTTCTTTTTAGGGTGCAAACAAATCCCAAATTGGATGGAATTTTGCACAAAGGCTAATTAAAGCATGTAGATTCCAAATATAAAATTAGATTTGCCTTTTAAGAACTTTTAATGTGTCAAATAAATAAATTACTATTTTCTCTTTCTCCTTTATTAATGGCTTTAGGATTATCCAAATTTTATGAAACTTGACACACAAGTCATATTTAATGTGTTGGATACGAATTTGCCATAAATTTTACATATTGGAGTTGTTTGAGTATTTAATTAATATTTTGAAGGTTCTTCATACTTTCTCTCTCCTGATTTTACCTTTTAAGCAAACTTTCTCCAAATTGGATAGAAATTCACCCAAAGGCTATATTTATTATGTAGATTACGAATCTAAGATTATTTTCCTCTTTTGGAGTCAATTATTATATTTATTTATTAGTGACACCTTTTAGGCAATTTCTCTTTCTTAATATTACCATATTATTTCAAGGTTGTCCAAATTAAATGAAAATTGACATGTAAGCTTATTTTGATGTATAGATTACGAATTTGGAGTCTATTGTTTAATTTGAGGCTTTCTTACATGGATTATGCCATTAGGCCCATTAGCCATATTATGCATGTAATTAAGTTATTTATCATTTTATTATCACCAAATGAATTATATGACATATTAGATTATATTTTTCATGCATTTGATTATTAGGATCACTCTAACCTCAAACTTGTTTGGTCAAACCAAAAAGGATCAAAGTTCTAGGTTAGGGTTCAAGATTCGGTATGTTACAGCACTCCACCCCTTAAAAAGGATTTCGTCCTCGAAATCTATAGATTCAAACATCAACTATCAACTATTCTACACCCCTTAAAGGGTTCAACCTAACAAGTCAAACTAAACAGCTTTTTAAATCTACCCACATCTCTTAGTTATGAATGTTTTTAGAGGTTTATATTTCTCATGTATCCAACTATTCAGTCACCATCTAGGGTTGAGATTTTAGGTCCTTGTGTCTCTAACCTATCAACCCTACATGATCACCCAAAAGTCATAGGGTAGGTCAACTACACCATTATATCAAACCTAGTCACAAAACTAGGGTTAGATTCTACACAAACTATAGTTTCTCTTCATTGTGACTTAGTTCAAGAAACATCGATAAATCTGAGAAAACTTTTGTACATATAGTAGTATAATGAAAATAATTGTTGTCGATGAAATACTTTGCGATACAAATCCAACATGTGCACTAAAATCAATACGAGAACCAAGTCACAATATTTCCATATTTAGATCTCCTAACATATTCACATCCTCAAATCCAACCTTATTGCATACAAAGATCATCATTGATAAATTCTAAGGTCAACATCTCACTTATAGCTATCTAGAAAAGTCAAGGGTTCTAATGGGGAGACAAAATTGAAATAGTCGATTCCGACTACCATGGGCTCTGATACCATGCTGTAAAGAAGCGAAACCACTTCTCTACTAAAAATTTGAACAATAAAACCTCCAATCCAAACACACTCAGAAGGTATGATGGAGTGGGTGTAAAATTTTCAAATCTTTATACAATGGTAATCAAAAGACCAATGTATAGCAGCGGAAGAAAATATTTGACTATTCAATTATAAAACAAAGGGTTACAAACTTAAACTTACATCACAAGGATCCAGGTAGAGGAAATCTAAACCACCTCAAGATTGTCTCCAAGCTTTATCATCACAAACTAAGTCCAGGTCAACATGTCAAGCCATCCATGTCCTCCACCTAGGGTTGGAAGCATACCCCAGTAAAAGAGAATTAAAAGGAAACATCAGCAAGGGCTGGTATGTGCATACTAAAAAGAAAATTGAGCAATATAAGGAATTAGGGACATCAAATAAAAGGCTTCCCATGCAAGAGATAAGTATCACCCAAACGGGTATCAAGAGAAAAGATCACAACAAAAGGGATACTTGCCATAAAAACAAATAATAAGAAGGTGCTATCAATATAAACATCCACTACCATGGTGGGAAACAAAGCGCATATCATCATCAACCTGCATGCATGTGAGATAAGCATAGCCCTAGAACAATATAAATAACAATGGCGGTCAAGAATCACACATCCTGAACCTGGTGGGACATAGGCCAAGAATCACACATCTTGCCCTGATGGTACATGGGCCAGGAATCACACATCCTGCCCTAGCATGGGGAATCACACATCCACCATCCAAATATATATAACATGGGACAGGAATCACACATCCTTCCCGGGTATGGGGAATCACACATCCTCCATCCCAAAGATATCACAATGTTACCATGTTGCATAATGAGACAAAACCAATGAAATTATACTACTCTAGTGCTACCGAATCACATAGCATGTAAATATAGAGGCAAGTAGAAAGTATAGTCAGAATTTTATCAAGGTTGCCATCACACAATGGACAACACAAACATATAAACAAATCCACCTCAAAGTGGGCATATATCAACAAGTAAAATCCACATCATAGTGGGCATATAATATCAAAAGTACAACTTGCACCAAGGCAACAAGATAAGATTCCAAGAGAATATATGTGATTACAAGATCAATAACAAATAAAAGATAGTTCACATGAATCAGAATATCAAAAGAAAAGAGCAATGTGTATAGGCTATTGTCCATAGGACCAAGAGAATGATAAGGATAGGCTATTGCTCAATATAGAAATAATATGGGATGAAAGCATACCTCAACTTCAGAGTCAAACGATCCAGGGTCACATCTAGGTCCAAGCCTAGGCTTCCAAAACACCTATTTAGCATATATGTGAAATTAGGGTTAGGTTTATATTGATTTCATAAACCCTAAAAAAATCACCTTTTTATTAATATATGAATTAGGTTTCCAAAATGATTCCATATTTTAGATTATATTTTCCTGAGTTCAAAACATATTTTATTATATTTTTCTGACTTATAAATTATTAGTTATGAATTTTAGAAGTTAATTCATCATTAATTAGATCCATTAAAAACACATATTTAAAACATTAGATTCATACGATAAAACCAATACCGTAAGAAAGCCCTTATTTTTCTGAATCCAATGAGTATTTATTTATATTTTTTTGATCATTAATGAATTAGTTATGAATTTTATAAATCCGACCAATCAGGTAATTACTTAATGCCACATAGGCGATAAAATCCACAAAAACAGGCCGGGCCTGCATGACTTGGCCCAATCAGGGTTGAACAATTCACCGCATCAGCCCATGCCCTTGACTCGCCTAAGCAAAGGAAATATGAGGCACAAAGACGATTATGCCCTAACTAGAAAACGAAGAAAAGAAACACGGAGGGGCAAAACTGGGAAACCAAGTGGGGGATTCATCCCCAGACCTGCTTAGGCCATTGCTGCATGAAGCAACAGGCAGCAACTATGCAGATTTGGGCAAAATCAAAGCAAAGCAAGATGTGAATAACCGAGAGCAGAGAAAAGTAAAGCAAGGCCAACCGAACTTACCCAAAGCCTCAATCGAGGTGCCGGTGTCGTTGAGGGCCACAGATAGACACCGCATCCCAGAACAAAAAAAACCAACTCGTTAGACAAGTGAAACATGGATGTGCGGAGAAATTAAGAGAAGAGAAAATCCATGTGAAGAGTTACGGAGGCAGGTGTACCAATATATATAGGCGACGTTGGGTGTAAGACCATAGGGTGTTAGGAGCTTCGAGAACCATGGCAGTCAGATTGGGAAAAACGTGTATACACCACAAGAGACTACAAGTAAGGGCTTATTAGATTCGGAATCTAAATTAAAAACTGTAGGCAAATAAATCGTGTGATTTGGTGGAGAATCGATCGAGAAAATCACAAACAAAAATCAGCCCAACTCGGCGCCACTGTAGCACTCCGAATAGGAGACGGTCGGGCGAGAGAGAGGACGGGTCACCGTCCTATGAATCTGTAAACTTTGAGATTAAGAGAGAACCGTACGATTGAGCTGAAAGATGAGGAAAATGGAAAGAAGATCCGTGTGACAACATTAAATACAGAAACTATAGTCCACACGTGATTAGGATAGCATTTAATTACCTTTTTCTCTTTCTTCTTTTTAGGGTGCAAACAAATCCCAAATTGGATGGAATTTTGCACAAAGGCTAATTAAAGCATGTAGATTCCGAATATAAAATTAGATTTGCCTTTTAAGAACTTATAATGTGTCAAATAAATAAATTACTATTTTCTCTTTCCTCCTTTATTAATGGCTTTAGGATTATCCAAATTTTATGAAACTTGACACACAAGTCATATTTAATGTGTTGGATACGAATTTGCCATAAATTTTACATATTAGAGTTGTTTGAGTATTTAATTAATATTTTGAAGGTTCTTCATACTTTCTCTCTCCTGATTTTACCTTTTAAGCAAACTTTCTCCAAATTGGATAGAAATTCACCCAAAGGCTATATTTATTATGTAGATTACGAATATAAGATTATTTTCCTCTTTTGGAGTCAATTATTATATTTATTTATTAATGACACCTTTTAGGCAATTTCTCTTTCTTAATATTACCATATTATTTCAAGGTTGTCCAAATTAAATGAAAATTGACATGTAAGCTTATTTTGATGTATAGATTACGAATTTGGAGTCTATTATTTAATTTGAGGCTTTCTTACATGGATTATGCCATTAGGCCCATTATAGGCCCATTAGCCATATTATGCATGTAATTAAGTTATCTATCATTTTATTATCACCAAATGAATTATATGACATATTAGATTATATTTTTCATGCATTTGATTATTAGGATCACTCTAACCTCAAACTTGTTTGGTCAAACCAAAAAGGATCAAAGTTCTAGGTTAGGGTTCAAGATTCGGTATGTTACAGAGAGAGGAACACCTCACAAGGTGGCAAACTTGCCCACAAAACCCTAAACTTGGGTTATTTGCAAGTAGCCCCTCCAACTCTCAACAAAGCACAACCAAACCCTAATCACCACTCAAGGTGATTAGCAAGCACCAAAGCTCCAAGGTTAAGCTAAGCAAACAGGGTAAACCCTAAACCAAGGTCAGGGTCCTTACAACTGCTATCCTGATCAAATTCCATGTTCATGTACTATCAAAACCCTAGTTTTTTCCGATTAGGGTTTACATTTCTCAAACCCTAATTTTTCAAACTAAAATCATAGTTAGAGTTTCTTTTAGTTTGAAACATCACAATTGATCTACTATCATTAATCAAGTCTAAATGATGTTCAATCTAATCAAGCATGTAATCATTCAGGTAAACCCTAGTTTACCAATTAAGCACAAATGTTGTCATTAAAATTCCCCCCCCTAAAAAGGTTTTGTCCCCAAAACATAAATATGCAAGTAAAGTACATTCAAAGTTTATTTTAGGCTTCTAAAATATTACATGTCATTATATTCTTGTATTTCGTACTTGAATGCAGTTTTCAACGTTAAGTCCTTTATTCCTTTACTAAATCACAACATGTTTGAAATAGTTCTCAATGATAACAAACAAATTATCTATGCCACAATAAATCATAAGATAGAGAGAGAAACAACTATTTCAATATTTTGAAACACTTGAGGTGTTACCTCAACATCGATAATCTGATCCAACTATCTCAATTCATACTGCTAAATATGTACTATTTTTATGTATTACCTCTAAATCACGAAAGAGAGTTCACCATGTTCTTTTGAATTTTACTATTTTGCTACTCAAATAGAAAAGTGGTCTTGAGTTAAAATACTAGATTCAACAACAATTGTACATTACTACTCACGGCATCCCTATTGGATCATGGATGTATAAGGTGAAGCATTACCATCACATTCCATACTATTCTCAAGTATGAACCCACACATAATTCAAGGTGTAACCATCAGGTTATAGCATACTAGGGTTTCAACAATAGTAACAAAGTACTCCATATTAGTCATTAAAGGACTATTCATACCCAATTACCATCACTTTGTCATATTAAAGCTAGGTATAACAAGCTACACCTCATTAGGGTTACATATCAATACAATATGGTTATCATCCCTTCTATTCATATGAGTGAATAGGTAAGACTACCTTATTCAGGGTAACCCTCCATTTGTTCCATCATCATTCAACCCATATCACCATACTACAATTGTACAATACTAAGATGGATTACTGGTATGAATGACTTAAACTATCAGACACCTTTTCTTAACATATTGCTTGCACATGTACACTGAAATCATATGTAGAACCAATTTACATCCCTTAATATACCTTCAACAAATTATACTTCTAAAAACAAATTCACATATTACTAAAAGCCATTATTTTCTCTTATCTCTCTCCTCAGTCATTACTACTTGCTTTTCTGCTACTTATCCTTCTCATTTTAATCATGCAATATTAAACATTCTTAAAATTGAAACATACAAGGTATGAATATATTATTCATCATTCTTGCTATTACTGCAAGAATTTATTTCATATCACACTTCACTCATATTGTATTTCTCCTTTTATTCAAAACACACTTGTTACATTTCAAATTTATTTCTTACCCTTTGCTCTGAATCATTTCCATATTGTTTATCTACCTTTCAGATTAGCTACCTTTTAACCCTAGATTACTATTTGTGCTAGATTACTTCTCATAGTGAAAATATCATGATCTTGCTTTATAGAGATGCTAGTATTCAAGGTCAAATCACTAGTGACAACCCATGAACTACTACAACTGTAAACATTCTAGGGTTTGGCCTTCATCAGTAGCATGATGTTATTGTGGTGTGACTTTGCTCCCTTAATTTGAAATTCAAACTTTCGATCTCACAAGTTTTTACTAAAGTCTTCCTTATCTTATCAATTGAATTTCCTTCATCTTAATTGGCCATTCAGATAGATTACATTCTTAATTTACCCTTCTAGGGTTTCATCATCATATTGTGTGTCATTATTACATTCACTAGATGCCTCTACCATGGTGGTTATGCATCAGATATGATTCATTTTCTTATCACTTCATTCCCACATTGCTCTCATTAAGGAAGATATGAAAGAGAAGATGATTTTGAGACTTAGAATTCTTATCTTTAAACATTCAAGAATACATTTCTCATAAGTAGGTTCAATTAATTATCAACAAGGATACTTGACTAATTAGCACTTTCTTGAATCTCGCAACCTCTTTCTTCTATAATCTATATTAATCCATTATGTTTCAAACCCTTCCTTACTTTGCATAGTCCTCTTACCATATACTACTCTTCCACCTGTCATCTTTAACTTCTACCTTTCTCTAATGATCATGTTACTTATTCATGTGTATGATCATGTATACCATGTTGCACATTTTGTTATCCTTCTACTAATGTGAAGTTGAAATTCTAAATCAATATTCTCTCTACTAGTTTCACCTCATGTTTAATACATTACACATCCTTCATTTTAAATCAAATGGCTCATGCATGGGTGAAACATAATTTCTCTTTCAATCAAGTTTTTTCCTTCCAGAATATAGTCTACCTTTGTATGACTTATTCATTTATTTTGCTACACTTTTGTTCTTCTTTTAGAAATTAGTTTGTTGTTCTATAGAGACTTAGAATCCAAAGGAAGTAAGGATGAATGTATTAAACTTAATAATAAAGGTATACATTACATGCTCTCAATTATATCATAACCCTCATTCCTTAATCAAGCTCATTATTTCCAACATTTCTCTTTGTTTCAACTAAGTTTCTTATCCTAGTTTTATGATGTACATGTTCATGTAGTTCTCTTCACTTTAACTTTTCTGAAGACTCTTCACTTATATTTACTTATTGTCTACCTAACTCTTTTCTTCTATTTTTCCTTTACTTTGGAGTACATAAAAACATTGTACTTGATTATATAGTCTGTTCCTCATGATTGATTCTTACTATCTTAGTCCTTCCATACTTTTCTCATATCTTTTCCAAATTTCATATTTAGAGTTCATATAATACTAATCATTAAACTTAATATGTACCTTATGTCGTGTTCCTTTATTCCAAATTAAGGGTTTCTCATATGAGGTCCCAAAGTTGGATCTCAGATATCAGTTCCAAATGATTCTTAGCTATTCTAATCTTTCCCATATGTTTCAACATCTTAGTATATGTACATTCTCACTATGATGTGGGTCTAATTTATCCAGAGTCTACTCTTATTATACTTTCAATAGGAGTCATTAGATCCTAGTAACGCACCCTGCCAGCCAGACCAGGCCAAACATGCAGTCCTGAAGCCAAGAGATACTCAGGATTAACCAACTCCTATATAAATCTCAAACATGTGGAAAAAGAATATCCACTTAGGAAAGCTTATTCAAAGATCATTTCTAGTCTACTTGATACAAAGAATTTAATCAATAAATGCTACAATTGCATAGTGTACAACAAATCTTAAAGATCCATATATATTTCAAAATATTGAGTATCTCAATGAAAACATATAAGAGCATTTCTATTCATCTCCAATAAAACAACAATATGAAATGAAAGTTCTATCTCATTTTATATTTATGCTCTTAATTCATGTTACTTATGTTGTTTCTAACCCTAATATTTCTAGGGTTACTCTCGAGCCCATCTTTCCACTGTATACCCGACCAGGGTATACATGAAAGAATAGACAGAGTAGCTTGATACTGGTTGATTGATGTACTCAGATACTGGGCCAGGATATCCAAATACTCAAATCCCCAGGGTTAACATCATAACATCTCCTATCTACCACACTTATGACTCTAACTTACAAACTTAATGGTACCCGACTCAGCCTAAGCTCTGATACCAAAGTTGTTACTCCCCAATCTCACAATTACCACTAATCATGAGATTTGGGCATAAATTGAGGATTTAACGTAATACAAAGATCACCCTTAACTTTTTCTCTTCTTTTTCAAACTCATTGTTTTCTAGCATTAAATCACATAAACTAACTTTACAAGAGAATCAAACTGTGATTACTTGAATATGATCTCAGCATAAATGATACACATCCATACATTCTTTCTCATGTTCATACGACATGATAATCAGATACATTCTCTCTTATTAAGAAAAAAAGATATAAAACATCACTTACAACTCTCTCACATCTATACAATGACCTAGAGTGACAGGGACCGACTGAACTTAACTATACTCAGACCTAACTCTTGTGGCAGATCTACTCTGATGCAATGATATCTTCTTCAAGTCCATGTGATTTCCCTAAAAAATTGTGAGTAGAGGGGTGAGCCTACTCGCTCAGTGAATGAGTACTTCAAAGAAATAGTCTTAAGCACTGATATAATTACATATATACTTTTGAGCAATTGGTATCAATTATAACAGCAGTAAGCTTTAAAGAGTCTAATAATTGACAATCATAAATATGGCAGGATACTCTAAATATATATAAGAGTGAATCAATATATGAAATGCTTGATTGATCATAAAGAGAACTAATAATTCAGAAACATACAAAGAATAATTGAATAATTGTACGCACTTGTTTAACCTTTCATTCATTTTATTATGCCCTGATTATATGCAGTGTACTATACATATGAAGACTTGTAGTGCACTATGATCACACCGTACAAGACTTAGCGGACACATCCGGGAAATGCTAAGTCTGACTACTCTCCTGGTCTGTAATAGGGAAATGGCTCTCTAGCCTAAATTGGACTCCTCCTCTAACCTGAGCACACAGGTAGAGAGTCAAGCCACCTCTTAGCTTTTTCTGTACTCTAGTGCCACCAGGATCTCTGGTTGATGTTGGACACTACATTCTGAAATTTAAGGAGACCCCCGTATACTTGTCGCACCACCAGGGTAAGGTCCCTCGTACCATCTCTTGGTACGTTCCGACCCCCGTATACTGGACGCACTGCCAGGGTAGGTCATTTCATCCCTAAGGCGCATACCTCTCATAGGGATTCTACGGTGTTCAGGGCTCTTAAGTCAATTATTTTATTATTCCTAGAAAACTCTTTCTACATTGTACCTTTCTCTTAATCATACTTGACTCTGGTATCTCTATGGTGCCACGTCTATTTATTTGAAGTTTATAACACAACATGTATATCATTCTAAACTTGGCAGTGCAGTATATTCAAAACATTGTAATATATTGAGTAATCAACATACTATACATACGGGTAGACTAGAATTCTTAAATAAACAAAATACATGTCAACTTGGCACTTTATACACTAGAATCATGCAATTGAACTGTTAAGCATCACCATATCTCATACTGAGAAAATTCATATCACCATACTTGATTCATTGAACACCCTAGTATTACGGTTTCATTTACCTCATTCACTTATCACTTAGCTCTCATAAGGATTTAATATGTCATAAACATCCACTAAATACATATTGCTTTAAACAAGTCATATACAATCAACATATGTATGAAATCCTTGAATTGAGCTAAATTAGGGTTTTCCATGCCATTCATTGAGATATTATGAATCAAGAATAACATTGCATAAATCGAGTCTATGATGCCAAGAAAAACACTTCAAATTGATTTCACCATATTTATTCACAAATTTCCAACTTTCCACTCATATAGGGCTTCACCCTCATTATGAAGATATCAAGAAAAAACTATTCACATCACATGAAATCCAAGATAGTGTCTGACATATATGTACTACACATTTAGATAAACAATCATTCAAAATCAAGGGGATCTAGATAAGTAACTTTCTCTATTTAATTATACAACAAATTTCAGTGATAGACAAATTCCCTATATTTCAGTTTACTCTTATAACCTATGCAAATACTTAGGGAATTCTTATTAGAATGCATTGTATACATTTCTAATATGATTTTATCATCTAAAATTCATTCAAACAAAGGAAGAATCTATTTCATATCATTTTGCAACAACTTAGAACAAATAGACAATTCAGGGTTTGTAGTCGCATACTAAGCAATTAAAGATTATGGTTGATTTAACAAACTTTCGTGCAATATACTATTTAAAGGAAGTTCCCACTCACCTTAAGGTGTGAAAACACCTTAAAAACGTAGCTCATCCCTGACAATCTTGATCTCATATCAAAACCCTAGCAATTCACCCAATTCTTCTTCCTTTCAACTCAGAAACCCTAAAAACGAGGGATTATAAAGAAAGAGTGAGAAAAAGGGAAGTTTTGATATCATTTTGGATCAAATCAGAGGAGGGACGGAATTTTGACATGTGAGAGAAGATTCGCCATGAAACTATATCCAAAGAAGTTGAACTTACATGATTTCATCATTCCTCAGACCGCAAAACCCTAGGTCAGCATCTCCATCAATTTCTCCTCTCAAACCATAACTCTCTCTCTCTAGGATTTCATTTCTTTGGATTGAATCACGAATTATGAGAGCTCCTTGTGTGTTATGTTGACCGTATATAGCAATTGAGTTGCTTGGGTCAATTGCATTTTGACCCCTTACTATACTTTTTCTTATTTCAACAAATTTTCTGTCATAAATAGGTTTTTGTAAATTCGTGTATTTCAGAGATCAAACCTCCTCCAAAAATTATGAAAACTTATCATTGTGTGTATAATTGAGTTCCAAAGTTTTAGTTAAAATTTGATGTTATTAAAAGTTTCCAATAAATAATAAAAACCGAATAGTGCACTGCTATCTAGAATTCTACAGAAATGCGAGTTACTGTAGTTCGTCTACTGATAAGGTCTAAACGCATCCAAAAATTATGAAGATTTTACATGTTGTTTATAATTGTGTTTTAGATCTCCACTGAAATTTTCCCATCATTTCGAGTTACCAATAAATAAACAAATAAAAATAAAACACTACACTGCTCAAAAGCACTCTGTCAGCATTTTGGTTGAAGTATAGTTCGACCGAGAACCACATTCAAATAACACTCCAAAATTCTGAAATTTTTCTCCAATATGCTAGATTGAGTTATCCATTTCATATCCAAAATTCAATTAAATAAAAAAATTGTAGAAAATATGAAAAATCATTTACCACACTGCTATCCTGATCAAATTCCATATTCATGTACTATCAAAACCCTAATTTTTTCCAATTAGGGTTTACGTTTCTCAAACTCTAATTCTTCAAACTAAAATCATAGTTAGAGTTTCTTCTTAGGTTTGAAAAATCACAATTGATTTACTATCATTAATAAAGTCTAAACGATGTTCAATCTAATCAAGCATGTAATCATTTTGGTAAACCCTAGTTTACCAATTAAGCACAAATGTGGTCATTACAATAGGCATCTACAATAGAGTAGTAGAACATCATATAATTTGAGAATGAATATCATGAACATGTATATCATGTTTATACTTAACAATACAATAAATAAGGTAAAGGGGTTATCCAATGTTATTCGTAATTATCCTTATACAGATATGCTACACAACTATTTTACATCTTTTATTAATGCCATGAGGATTTGAGTCATACAACTCAAATCTAATTGACCACTACAAATTTGAAATCAGTGTCATACAAGGTCTATGGATGTGTCAGATTCCATGACCTCTCCAACCCCACTTGGTCAGTACAAGAGACACCACAGAGACATATCAATCAACTACAAACAACAACATATACTCAAGATGAAAAACACCTAACTCGCCTTGATATAGGTCACGACATTAGCGAATAGGGTCACACATGGTTGTTATAAAAGAGGCTTTTTGCAGTTGCACTGCTACTATTAAAAAATATCACATATCACCAAATCTGAGGAATGATCACAGTCACCCACTAAAACATGTAATTGTGGATGCAAGGTTATACACTCAACATGCACCCCTAAGTATTCAACAATATGTGCTCTGAGTTTCCTGTAGGAGTTACTTGTTTTACCATTTAGCCAAATACTAACACTGAAATGGATCTATGGAACATGGAAACTACATGATTAGGGTTTCACTTTATTAGTTATGCCAATTGGGTGAATTAAGGCTTCATCATACAAGTGGACATACAAAACCCAAATTCAGTCTAGCAAGCATAATTGTATAACAACTTCAGAAGATATAAAACATATGAAGTATGAACTTGTCACGTCATCACAAGATACTTGTATCACTACCATTCACAAGGGATATCAAACCCAAATCACATCTCCATATGATTTCACCTCAAACTAAGCACATAGAACTTGTAGAGTCATTAGACTGAATCACATAATTTTTGCACATTCAATATTATAATATGCCTCAACAATGCTCACAATCACCACCCTATATTATATAAGGATCACCATAGAATTTACATAGCTACGAAATACATTTCACCTACAATGTAAGGGTTATACAAGTAGGAGAGAGAAAACACCATTACATGATAATAACTTCAAGAAAAATGAGAAAATACATCACATATCTCAAAATTAGGGTTAGGGTTTCATGTGTAGCCAATTAAGGTTTCATATTATCATTCACCCACAAAACCCTAGTTTCATTACCTCCCGCATGCTTGTGGTGACTTAGGGTTAAGCAGTATTGATTATGATTAAGCATTCATCTTCACATCATGTAGTGTCCAAACACATAGTGTTGTGACCGATTGGGTTAGATGTAGGGACCTACATGAGTGTAGAGACCATAGGTGCACTTATCAAGATCTCTAGGTAGGTGTAGAAACCATTAGGAAGTCATGTGTAGTGACCTAACCACTTGAATAATCTTGTTCCAACCTCTAGGGGACAAGGTAGAGACCAACCTTAGGGTTAGGGTTTGTTGTAGTCACAACAACCCACCCTCCAAGTAGCGACCATTTGGATTCCATGGAGGTGTAGCGACCTCAAAGTCATCTACACAAACAACCACATAACCAAGACATAGACAACTACAAAATAGAACTAAACCATGAATAAAATAGAAGGTGAATCTAAAAAAAAACAAGCATCATCTAAGAGGAAGACTCCATACAAAGATGATCACCAAAATTCTAAAACATGTATCATAGAAATAACCATGAAAGAACCTTGTTAAGAGAGATAAAACCCATGTTCAACACATGGAAAATAGAGCTAAAACTTCATTACTCCAAGATATTCGAACCATATGCCTGTTAATATAAATCCATAATCAAAAGCAAGATAAAACTATCTATTCCATAATCACCACAAAATTGGGTACAAGAAATTAAGGTTTATGGGTAGAAGCAAACCACATGATATTATTACCTAATTTTAAACCCTAGATTATGATAACGTCATATAACACATTAGGATCACATTTTAGAAGATGAAAACAGAAATATGCATGCAAGAATATGTTGTAATAAGAGTAAGGGAAATAGTTATATAACCCGCCTTAGGTTGAGGATCAAGCTTCAAAACCACAAGCTCGAAGGAAGAATATGAACTCCAACTTGGAGCAACTCCATAGCTAAAAGAACATCTCAAAAATAGGAATACGTACCAAGGTCAAAGGAGAGCTCAAGATGGAGAAAACTCAAACCCTTGCTGGAAAAGAGAGAAGAATGAAGAAAGAAGGAAGCTTCTTTTCACATTAGTAGCACCAAGGTCGAACCATAGTCTCTGACCTTTGTGAAGAGAAGATCCTAAGAATAGCCGCCATGGTCCATCCATAGCCTCATGACAATGAAAAGAGAATAATATAGAGTAGAGAGGCAAAAAAAAGTGACCATGGAGAGATAACAACTAACCAAGAAAGAAGATCAGCACATATCACCACAAGAAAGATGATCAAGCTCAAGGTCACCACATGCAAGTTTAGTCTACCACCAAAGCTCCAAGGTTAGTCCTCTTTTTCTCCACAATGCTCTAAGTGTTGGTATAGTATGCCTAGAGAGCCAATCATATGATGATTGCAATGAGGCATATGATACTTGATTTGATAATGATAAAGGTAATTCTGTCTATTGTGTTTGTCTCACTCAGGAGATGATGACACATACATGATAAATGTCTAAAGAATGATGTGACTCTATGACATATGTCTTTAGGTTGAGGACCTGAACAATGAGACCATATGTATGGTAAGAGTTCATATATTTTTGTTATGTTCCTAGTCAGATATTATTGCTGAAGAAAAATAGACAATCGTAATACATAAGACTAGAATGTGTGTTGACTAATGATAGAGTCTCATTAATCATGATATGTGATATCAAGTCAAGCACACAGATATATGTTAGAGAACAGTATATTAGACAGACCCACTGTGAGAGTGATACATGGATACCATGGAATGGTAGTCACAATCATCTCTCGTAATGATAGTGGTGATAGTGGTTCTTAAACCTAAAATCACCACACTCATCACATGTCGTTCGGTACACTTTGACATCATGAAATGCATTCCTGAAATAGGGGTGTTATAAAGGTGATGGTTGGGTGACTTTGACACATGGGATAGAATGTGAGTGATATGGGTGGGATTTGTCCCTCCTACAAAGGAGTATGATATCTAGGGCCCCTTGATAAGCGAGACTGAGAATTGTATGGCCATACTCATGTGATTGAATATATGATATGTGAATTCACATGCATCTCAAATAGTCTGCTCTAGGTCAAGGAACACAGATTGACTGTTGAAGAGGATTATGTCCCAGGACTCGAGTTCAATCCAGATGTTAGAGAAAAAGTACCTATACGATCATGGTAACACTAATCACAGATTGTAGGTTGAATTTGTTCTCCAACTTTCTGATTTACTTGGGTAGCAATGATGAGTTACTAGATTTCGTTCATTGCTTGTGATGTCATAAGTTGTTATGAACATTCACTGCCAACATTGGAACCTACAGGGTCACACACATAGGATACCCTTGGAAGAGGAGATTTTCCATGAATGACGTTTAGATTTAGACGAAAGGCATTTAGGTACTCAATTAAACATATAATTGACTGACTGGACCCAAAACTATCAAGTTCAAGTGTTGAACTAGCTGGTTAGAGTGTCATGTTTATTGCACACTTCATTGGCAATGTCAAAATTAATATCGTCAAAATTATCAAATTTTTTAAAGGCCTAGTTAATATAGTCAATATTATCAAATCAAACAAATAAAAAATGTTTTGACAAAGTTGCAAAATTCTTTTGTAGAATCCAAATGACAAACACAAATACATTATCATTGCGATCAGTTCATAAACATGATAAACTTCAAAACAGGTTTAGGACTTTGAGAAGTGTTGTCAATAGTTAGTGTAAACTCTAAAGTCCTTGAAAGACCAGGGTGAGTGGAACCCCTCCAAATGAGGCTAAGGCTAAAATTGGAAGCCCACTTGAATTATGCCAATGATGCCTAAGACATCAAGAAACATATGTTGAGCTATATGATCTATGAGTTGCATAAATAGCTTGAAGCATGGACATTCTTGAATGGTTATACATTTTAAGAATCATGTAAAGCATGAAAGGTATAATGTCTTCAAACTTATGTTTGAGTATAATCAAATAGATGGAGATCAAGTATAATTTCATATGTTCAATATGATTGTGCATATAGATTAACTGTGATTTCTTATAGGTCAACAGTTGACCAAACATATGATTCTACAAATAAATGTGTGAATCATATAGCCAGTTTATCAAATGTTGAGAAACTTGGCCAAACCATTATCTGAATGCCAAAGCATGAATGAAGAAAGGACAAAACCTGTGATAATGACCAACAAAGTGAAGTCCATAGACTAAAGCAAGGTCAAGAAGTGTTCTGAAGCCAAGCTTTGGTCCAAGTCTTCATCACTCAAGATATGGAGAGGGGTAAGTAGGAGAAGGAAATTACCTCTTTATAGAGGATCTCAGGAAGATGAAAGAGATAGACATATCTACTTCTGGACTTAAGAAGAACTAAGCTAGAAACTTTGCAGAGAAAGAGTTGCTACCATTACAGTTACAATATGACATTCATTTGCATATAATAGAACTAGTGAAATTCTATTATACATTTTCCATCAATGAAATCATCATACATCTTGTATGGATAAGAGTGTAATGGACTGGTGTTTCATTTCAAAGAAATGATCTTTGATGGCCATGCCTATGTCTCATCAACTATACTTGATAGTTAAAGAGACAAATGTGTGTGACACATGTAATGAATGACATGATAACTCAAACTTAAAGATAATCAATAGTACTTCAATATATTTATTGATGACCTCAGTAGATATGGTAGTTTGTATTTTATGAAATACAGACATGAATCTCTTGAAGTGTTCAAGGAGATCATAAATGAAGTACATAACAAACTTGGTATAAATATTAAATTTTGATATGATCGATTTGGATATACATTGAACCAAGAGTTTGAGAAACTTCTGGAAGATCATGATAATGTATCATGATAGACTCCAACTGAAACACAATGATAGTGTATCATCAGAAGTGTATCAGACAGAAGAAATCATACCTTGATAAGTCAGAGTGTGATTACTAGCAAAACTTCAGATTTCCTTTTGAGAACATGCTTAAAACTAAAACAATGTACCATCAAATTAGTTCAAAGACACCATATGAGATATGAAATGGGAAGTGTCCCAATATGTCTTTATAAATATTATGATTGAAAGCCTAAATAAGAAAAATGTTTCTTAAAAGGTTTTGTCCACAAATTTCATACATGTTATTTTGTTGAATACTACTTCGATATCCAAATCCAATAACAAAGGTGTATTGGATGGCAACATTCCTAGACGGCAACCTAGTTCTAAAGGAATCAATGGGAGAGAAAAGTAGGACTTGAAATGTTTGAGACAAATAAGACAAATATTGAACTTAAAGAGGTACATTGGGAGTAAAGAGAATCACAAAATGTTGTGGAATCTCAAAGTTCCTTAAGTAACACACAAAACTCATTGTTCTGGTAGAACACACCTAGAGCTTGAATGATATATGATATCTTATGGATAAGAAGGCGGTGAGTTGATCATATGATGAGTCAACAGTCTACCTAGAAGCTAATGAGAACCAAAAACTAAGATATGGCTTGAAGCCATGAAATCCAAGATGTACTCCTTGTACATCGACAAAGTATGACCTTGGTTGATCCACCTAAAGGGGTAAAATGCATAAGGTACTTTTGGGTCTTCCAGAAGAAGACTGACATGCATGGTAAGTTGGTTGAAAAGAGTTTCTAACAAGTTCAAGGTGTTGAACATGGTGGAATCTTTTTAGCAGTTACCATGGATAAATCCATCTGGATAATGCTTTCCATTTTAGCTTAATATGACTATGAGATTTGGCATATGGATGTTAAAACTGCATTCTTTAAATGGAATATTGTGCAGGATGTGTATGTAACACATCCTAAAGGTTTTATAAATCCAATAATGCAAATAAAGTCTATAAAGATGCATAGATCAATCTTTGGATTGAAGCAAGCACCTCAGAACTGGATCTTCAATTTGACAAGATAGTCAAAGAGTTTGACTTGAGTAAGAATGAATATGTAATGTGTGATTACAAGAATTTAGTGGGAGAATATATCTATTCCACATATTGATGGGGAGTATCATCCTTATACTACAAAATCCGGCAACGAAGTGCATTCTAAAAGGTTTTCGAGTAGCATCCTATGTGATAGGAATCAAGAACTATAGAGATAGATCAAGAGTGCTTCTTGTCCAAGGAAAGAGAACATACTTTGGCTAGATAATGAATGAGTTCATCATGGTGAGAGAGAACTTGCCCATGTTCCATGGAGTTAGTCTCTCAAGAGCCAAGTGTCCCAATTATTATGAAAAATAAGGAACACATGGATAGATGCCATGTGCATTTGCAATAGGATCTATTAGGTATGAACTCATCTCGTTATCTTGTATGTATTGGACATGACAAGAAGATATGAATGAAATATCTTGTACGTATTAGACATGACAAGAATATACAAACTCATCATCTTGTATGTATTGGACATTACAAGAAGATATGAAATCATCATCTTGTATGAAAAGATGATATAAATATCCAGCTATCTCGTATGTATTGGACATGACGAATGGATATCGTCGAACTTCAGTAAGAGTTACTGAAATTCCATGAAGGACATCTTTGTGTACTTGTGAAGTACTAAAATCATTAGTTCTTTAGTTATGGTAATAAGAAGAGTTGGGTGTAAAGAGTTAAACTGATGCAAGCTTCTAAAATGACATAATTGTGTTTGACCTTGGAATTAGAATTGTTACTTGGAAATGTTCCAACATAAAATAATTGATTAATTCTACAATAACAAGGCGAGTACCTTAGTGTTACAAACATTGTGAAGGATATTGTATGCATGTAGAATTTCATATGGATGAACTTATGGGAGGTTCTGACCATTGGTGTCTCAGTAGTAATATTGGGACAACAATGGAGCTACTGGTTAGGCAAAGGAATTTCAGATAGTATACTATGACACTTCCATCTCATACGAGTTGTCGTACAGTGAGGGGATGTGACACATGCAATACATTGACTTGAAGAAAATGTTGGTTACCCACTATAAAAGCACTTGTGCAACAGAAACACAATGGACATGTTAAGATCACTTGGAATATGATTCGTGGGCGATTGGATCTAAGTGCAAGTGGGAGTATGTTGGTATAGTATGCCCAGAGAGTCAATCATATCTTGATTGTAATGAGGCATATGATCTTGATTTGATAATGATAAAAGTAATTCCATCTATTGTGTTTGTCTCACTCATGCGATGATGACACATACATTATAGATGTCTAAAGAATGATGCCAATCGATGCCATATGTCTTTAGGTTAAGGACCTGAACAATGATACCATATGTATGGTAAGATTACATACATTCATGTTATGTCCCTAGTCAGATATTACTGTGGAAGCAAAGTAGAGAACATTAATACATAAGACTAAAGTGTGTGTTAACTGATGACATGGTCTCATTAGTCATGATATGTGATATCAAGTCAAGCACACAGATATATGTTAGAGAATAGTATATCAGGCATGCCCACCGTGAGAGTGATATATGGATACCATGGAATGGTAGTCACAATCGTCTCTCATAGTGATAGTGGTGATAGCGGTTCTTAGACCTAGAATCACTAAACTCGTCACATGTCATTGGGTACACTTTGACATCATCAAACACATTCTTGAAACACAAGTGTTATAAATGTGATGGTTGGGTGACTTTGACACATGGGGATAGACTGTGAGTGATAGAGATGAGATTGTTCCCTCCTACAAAGGAGTATAACATCCAGGGCCCCTTGATAAGTGAGATTGAGAATTGTATGGCCATACTCATGTGATTCAGTATATATAATATGTGAATTCACATGCATCTCAAATAGTCTACTCTAGGTCAAGGAACATGCATTGAATGTTGAAGTGGATGATGTTCCATGCCTCGAGTTCAATCTGGATGTCACAGACAAAGGAACTATACGATCACGGTAACACTAATCACATATTGTAGGTTGAAGTTGTTCTCCAAATTTTTGAGTTACATGGGTAGCAATGATGAGTTATTAGATTTTTCTCATTGCTTGTGATGTCATAAGTTGTTATGAACATTCACTTCCAACATAAATTGGAACCTGCAGGGTCACGCACATAGGATACCCCTAGAAGAGAAGATTTTCCATGAATAATGTTTAGATTGAGACTAAAGGTGTATAGGTACTCAATTAAACATACAATTGACTGACTAGATTCAGACTTATAAAGTTCAAGTGTTGAACAAGCTGGTTAGAATGTCATGTTGATTGGAGACTGCATTGGCAATGTCAGGACTGCCAACCGATCGGTTTACCTAGGCGAGCAGATTAGGTGGTGTGAGCCAACTGACTGGTTCACTTGGTGAACAGGGCAGCTCACAGTCCTGCCAACTAAGGAAATAAGGATTTGCCCAGTTGGAGGAAAACTTTCATGTTTCACTTGCTCAATTTGATTGGAATAAGGATTAATTTTTGCATTAATTGGAAACAATTGAGGAAAGTCAATTGCGGGCAAGTCTGGGAAGTGAAATGACCGGTTCACTGGGTGAACCGATCGGCTCACACTCCCAACCGACCGATTCACTTGTGAAATGACCGGTTCACCTGTTGTAGTACAAACTATTCATAGAATTTCTAGATCCTTCTATTCCCGAATAGACTGGGAACCCTGACCCTACCCTCTACTATAAATAGAGGGGTACATGGGGCTTCTCAGAACACACAACTCAGAACATCACTTGCTCAGAAAAGTTGTTTTCATCTTTGGTTCTCGTAATTGAGAGAGCCCAAGCAAGTGCTACCTGACTAAGGAGGCACAATGAGGGAAAGACAACTGTAGAAAAGAAGTCTGACTTCTAGAGAGCAGGTTGGTGCTAGTACACCAACAGGAGGTCATCTCCTTCCTGCCAGTTCTTCTAGAACACTAGGAGTTCCAGGTGGTCTGTCTGGACTATCTGTAGAGGCCACATCAGTCGCAGTCCGTGGTGGAGGCCAGAGTCCATGGCAAAGACCAAGAGCTGCAAAGATACAGTCCAAGACATGACGCATTGGGCAAGCCCCAAGACTAGGTATATCTCGCTGAATTCATCCTTCCTATTACATAGTAATTGATGTGATATCATGTTATGGGTTAATGGACAATAAAATTTTTGTTTCCACTGCCTACTCTGAGGCCATAAAACCCAACAAGTGTATCAGAGCCATGTCAGCGTACTGTGTTTTGGGATAAATCGATATGATAGGATTTTGGTTTTATCATCATTTATTTATTCCATATGACACAAATATTTAAAATGATTAATGCACATATACGACCAAATATCACATGTGACCACAAACTAATATACATATATGATATGTTATATATGCAATTGATACACATCGCCCTAAGAATGATTTTGATGGTAGATGTGTAGCATGGTTATGGCCTATAAACCCTATGTGTGCTTGGTTGGTTATGATTGTTTACATCTTAGTTTTTATATCAAGCCTCTACCTTCTATTCCACATGTAACTCGAGATCCTTTCTCTTCTACCTTTGCTCCCCTCGAATGTAACTCCAGGTTTCCCAAAGATTATGTAAAAGTAGTTAAGTTTATTTTTTGTTATATCAAAGAAGAAGACGCTCAGCATCAGACGAGCCCACCGCCTGGAGGGCTTGTTGGTATATGTATGCCCGTAAAGCCATCCCAGGCGATTGCATGGAGTCAGATATTAATTAATCAATTAATGCGATTATTTGGTTAATCAATGAATTCTGGAATATTCTAATTAATCCACGGGCGTTTTAATTAACGCAACGTTTCTATTTACCGATGGGTTTAGGAAACCCTATTTCCTTTCGTATCCTGTTTAAAGGAGGATTGACGGTCGATATCTATATAAGATAGAGAGAGGCTTTTCCGTTTACGCTCACGTACGTAAACCCTAGCCGTCATCGTCCTTAGGAGAGAAAGGAGGGAAACGCGCCGCTAGCACGCCGCTGCAGAGACACACTCCTTCCCGCTGTCTTGAGAAGCGCGACGTGGAGTTCCGTCCATCCGCGTGGACGAAGTAGAGACGCAGACGCATTGACGCCTGCGTTCGGAGGACATCGACGACCACCTGCACGCGCTACGAGCGGCAGACATCACTGCCGCAAAGGAGCACCGTCGGATCAACCTGCGACAGCGAATAGGAGAGAAGTGTCGTCTGTGTCGACAAGCAGCATTGCACCGTCGTGCAGCGGGACATCGCCGGACTTGCTCCGCGATAAGGTATATCCCGCAAACACTCTTTCCAAATACGTTGTTTTCGATGAGATCCTGTTTGGGGTTGTGTGGATTTTATTGCTTCCGCCGCGCATGTTTTCTCCACAAAACCCAATAGTGGTATCAGAGCAACGTCGATATACGACGTATTTGGATTCGTTTCAATATGATCGAATCACTTTTTACTGTTTTTATGTTGCATACGATGCGAATTAAACATGCTAATGTGCAAATCTAAACCTAATTTTACATATGCCGCAGGCTATTGTTTTTGACGCGATGGATGAGGTCGACTATGGAAAATAGTGATTTTCCTAAGTGCACGGAAGTAAAATTCCGTAGACCTTTCAGGGGCTCTTCCCCTGAGACCCCACGAGGGGCGGCCTCCCCTCAACCCCGCACAGGGGCGCTGCCCCTGTGTACCCCGCATTGTCTGCGTGGGAGTCAACATTTTTTAATGGGGAATGTCCCGCATTAAAAGTAGTGCAATTTCAATATGTATATACATATATGTAGATATACCTATGATAGCATACACGTCGCTTTTAAAATCTGTTTTATGTGGTGAGTGCATGCACGATTATGGCCTAATATCCCCTTTTGTGAATGTTGTGAATGAATGTGGATGCCAATCTTGTGGATATGTTTGTTTGTGAATTCTATGAATGTTTAATGGTTACATATGGATCCTTTGTATATAGTATTCGGCTTGCATGCCGAGCCTCATCTCTTATTTCAAAGTGTAATTAATTCTTTCCTTTTATATTTGTACTCATATGATGTAATAGAGATAGGATTAGTTTTATTATTTGTAAACTTGATGTAAGGAGGCCACTTGAAGATCCAACTCCAAGGAGTGTCCATGGAGAAGCACCATGAAGATCCAATTCTAAGAAGCAACCTGAAGATCCAAGTCCAAGGAGCGTCCATGGAGAAGCAACAAGAAGATCCAATTCCAAGAAGCAACTTGAAGTTCCAGCCTCACGAAGCATCCATGAAGTTGTTCATTGTAATGTTGATAATTACGTGCTTACAGGTTGATTCACAGGTGTTGCACGAGATGCATAAGACCATAGGTGGACCGTAATCCTTTGGTGCTCCAAAGGATTACAATAGTATGGCCATAACCGATGTATTTGTGTTTGTGATTGCATGTCTATCATTTGTGGTTGTGGATATAGTAGTATATGATACGTACTATAAGTATGTGGTGTTTGAATATGTATATGTATTAATAAAACCCCTCAATTAATAATATTAAGTTTTAGTTGCCTTCCATAAAGAAACACACATGAAAATCTTGATCGACTATGTGTGGGCACGCCTCCGCGTGGTACACTGTCTATCTTGTGGAAGTGTGATGGTGGGTGTGTGGGTCTACCTCTGCATGGTGCACACTCATTGTTATAACCTCATTTTTCAATACATGTAATGAGATTTGTAAATCTCTTTTAAATGAATATATAAGACCAATGTGTGATTTCATGGTTGTTTTTGCATGAATTTTGTTTCTAATGGCCTGGCATGCTTTCTTGATGGGCCTTACAGGCCATTAAGCCCATTTGAAAGAATAATGAAAAGAAATGAAAAAGGGAGTTCCTTTTTATTAAAAGAATCCAAGGGAATAATGGAATATATATGAAAATGGTTGAAAGTGATAAAAAGGTTAGAAGATAATTTCCCATAAAAGGTTTTCGTATTATAAAGGATCCTTGGGGTTCAAGGAACTCAAAATAATTGAATAATGGCCAAGGAAATAAAGAATATGTGGGAAATGCCATTAAATAGGGGATAATGTGAAAATGGAATAAAGGGGCACGTTTCCTTGGATAATAACTCCAATTTTTGCACAATGAAAGATAAACGTATAAAATACTTTCCTTTAAAATTTGAGGCCAAAAGGGATTATGGATTAGGAGTTATTAAATTTTCAAATTATCTACAAAAAATAGAGTTTTCCTTGGAAATTTAAGGAATTCTTTCCTTTTGGTTTTGAACGCGGATAATATTAAACGTTGGATCTAAATCCAACGGATCGGGATGATCGCCCAGAGTCCCAAAGGAACTCGGACACAACGCATATACAGGGGATTTTCCCCTTGGCTTTCCGATTGTTACAGCGCATCTGCGCTTATGGTTTTGATCCCAATAGGTTCGGGGGACTCAGACGAAGAGAGTGGACCCCGGTTTTGCCATCTTTGGCGGTGTATATCCAAAACGCCCAAACGAGCAAGAACCAGGGATGGCGGCGAGGTTGGAAACCCTAGAGAGACTTTCCCCTAGCCTATAAATAGGCCTAGGGTGGTTTCCCTCACCCTAACGCACCCCGACGGCCGCTTTTAAACCCTGGAGACCCTCTCTCCCTCCTAATTGCTTGTGCTCAGGCGAGCTTGCCGCCGCGGAACCGCCGCTTCTAAAGGAAGGAGGAGACGTACAGCTGCCATTCGATTAGGGCTCAGCGTGTGCTCGCAGCAATCCAACGGAGGAGAAGAGATCGGCTAAAGAACAAGGCGCGTGCGGCTCCGAGCGTTGGATCGTGATCCAGCGACTGCAATCAATCGGCAGAGCGCGCCACTTAGTTAGTGGGGGCGGGCGATGCTGAGTGTCAGATCCAAAGGTGATCCCGGGCGCACCGATCCGACGACCTAGGAAAATCGGGTAAATATTTCTTTCTAACGAATAATTCAGAAAATAACAATTTCTTGCAAAAATCATAGAGGTTGCTAGGAATCTCAGATTGAGAAAAGTGATATATGAAAGTTGATTAGAAAATTACAAGGAATTTGTTTAAAATGTTTATAACACCTAATTACAGTTAGTTCTCAAAAGTGCTTTAATTTGCTAGTAAAATATATTTAAATTATGTGAAACCCTAAAAATCTATAAAGGGTGTTCTTTGTAAACTCAATGGGTTGAATAGAAGGATATTAGCCTGTTTAGTTATAATATGAAGTTTTAATTCGTTTTTGGAATACCAATGTGCCTACATTAGGGTTTATGCCTAAAAGGAGAAATAATGTACATAAAGACCCTAATTTAGGATTAAAGAAAAAGGAATTTTGTTATTTCAGTAATTTGTTATATTATGATCCTAAAAGTGTTGGGAATATTAAAAGGAAGTGATTTAAGGGTTTTAAGGGAATTTGATGAATTAGGGTTCATAGCAATTGAAATTGAAAGCAAAACCCTAACTTTCAAGAAAACCCTAAAATTGGATAGAAACCCTAAGGGATATAATGATGTTGGATAAAATTTAATAAAAGTAAATTGTACTTTTATTTTCAGGGTTTCTTTGCCTTTGCTTGCTTAAGTTGGCTATTCTCTTTCATTTGAAATCTGAGACTGCAATAAGAGGTATGTGGTTACGCTTATGGCTATACCGCTTAGTTTTCCGAGGTTTTACCGATATTTCCCTAAATGTGTGAAATAACTGTTGGATGATTTAAATGTTGTCTTTATAAAGTGACTATGGCTATCATAATGATTATAGATGTATGACTAGCTAGATCCGAGTCCACCCCTGTGGCTATGTCAAGGCTAAGGATATCCTAGAGCAAGGTCTAGGGTATCATGAGTCAGAAATTGGGCTACACATGTGTAGTGCCATGAGACTCTTAGCATACCATGAGTTAAGGAGTGGGCTACCCACGGGTAGTGCCATGTGACTCAGCCCTAGAAATTGATTCACCTATTGGGTGAAGTCATGAGGGGTAAAATGGGAATCTACCATAAGGGAGGTAGTATCCAGGTCCACTACAGGGACAGCGCAGGGGATAGGGTACACGTGGATCGCGTAGTCATACTTAAAACGTAATATTGTTTGTTAATTGATAATTGGATGCAATAATTGTTACGGATAATTGCACGATTAGTGAATCCCCCACATACCAGCTTTGGCTGACCGACGTTTTGTTTGTCGGCGTTTTAGGTACAAAACAAAAAGGACAAACAGTAATCCATCATATTGTGAAATACACTAATTAAAGTCCAAGGAGGATTAGTTAGTTAGCCAGAGGTCTGGATAGAAGTATTAGTGTTCCAAATTTTCAAAGGTATGCAAAAGTTTTATTTATTATAGCTTTTCAGTTTAGTATAGTAGAATTTATTAATTGTTATCAATTAATTGCTGAACCTTGGTCCGGAATTTATGTGTGCGGCTTCGACCTCTCGGTCTCCCTTAAGTGGGGGTTATCGGGAGGTGGGTTCGTAACATTTGGTATCAGAGCCACGGTTCTCCACTTAATTGTTAATAATTAATAAATTTTACAACCTCCATAGAACCCAAGGGAGTTATTAGAGGATTTTCCGAAAGACTGAGGTGTCTAGAAAAGGATCACTTCTGGGGGCTGGCAAAATTTTCCTCCGCACCGCTAGTCGGAATACGAGGACTCCCGGAATGTGTGACTGCCTGGCCGATGTCCTAGGATTTGAATTGAAATAAGATACCTTTAGGATTTTCTCCTCTTATTCATCCCTTCTCATCACAATTTCTATTAAGAACTTAAGAGTTAGGGATTTCTCTCTCTTCCCCACCCTCATGTGGTATGGGCAAATAAGATAAGGATTAAGGAATTCTCCATCAAATTAATAAAAGATACGTAATGAGATATCACTGGCATAAGTATAATTAGTTTAATGATAAACTAAAGATCTGTTTGTTATACTTATGTAGATGGCTCATACAAAGACTGTTGCTATCCCTGAGGGCTCCGGAAAACCGGCTAGGAGTGTTTGGCCTCCCCGTAAAGTAAAGGAGTCTTCTGAAAGGAGGAATAGGAACCATGAGGGTGGATCCTCTAAGAAGAGGAAGAGGCCTGAGGAAGTCACTCAAGAAGTCCCTGACCCTGACCCGGTACCATTTAGTAACCTGAACCAAGAGCAAGACCAAGGGTATGAAGAGCATCATGTGTATGAGGAAGCAGACCAGATGGAGGAGGACCAAGCTAGAAGTCCTGAACCGACTATGATGATCCACACCTCTGAGGCGTCGTGGATTGAGCAGTAGAAGAAGCTGACAGAGGCCATTAATGCTTTGGCCCTCCGAGACATAGCTAGAGCTGAGAATGGTGAACCACACCCTGTTCGTCCACGTGTGGGAGCCACCATCCTAGACTTTGTCAAGCTGAACATAGAGAAGTTCTGGGGAGAGGATAAGACATAAGTGGTTGATAAAGCAGAAGCCTGGATACTTGCAATAGAGAATGGTTTCCGCATGCTTGAAGTTCAACCGAGCAAGAAGGTCCTCTTTACTGCCCATCTCTTGGAAGGGGCAACTAAGATATGGTGGGAGACCCACATCATTGGCAGAGACCTGACAGAGGAGCCCATGGCATGGGCCGATTTCAAGACGATCTTCACCGCCAGATTCATCCCAGTCTCAGCTAAGAAGGAAAAGGAAAGAGAGTTCACCAACATGACCCAAGGAAACTCTTCTGTGGCAGACTTTGGGCGAAAGTTCTGGATCTTGGAACGCTTTGGGTACAAGATGGATGAAGAAAGGAGGGTGGATCACTTCATAGAGCGCCTTCACCCTACCATCAGGCCCCATGTGATGGCAAGCAAGCCAAGGACTTTCGCCGAAGCCTACAACACTGCTTTAGACATGGAGAGGACCGTGATGCCTGCCTCGTTTCCACCTAAGGGGTACTTGGGTTTCACTGAAGGAGCCCAAGGCCCGAGGAACAACCACAAGAAGGGTCCAGGACGACATCAAGCTAAAGGTAAACATGGAGGAAAGGGGAAACCTCGTCAGGAGAACAACCGACCTCCTTGCCGCACCTGCGGGAAGGGCCATGCTGGTGAATGTCGCTACAAGAAGAAGACTTGCTTTCGTTGCCACCAAGAAGGACATCTGCAATCTGTCTGTCCTATGCCAGAACCCAGAGGACAGGGACAAGTTGCAGCCCCACCAGCAGCAGCACCACCTGTGGCAGCTCCACCTATAGCTGTAGCCCCACCTGCAGGAGAAAGAAGGCAAGCTCGGGTGTTTGCCATTGACAATGAGGAGGCTCAAGTTAATGCAAATCGGTTGATCGAGGGTAATAACCCTTAGAGTTTTCTTTTATGTTTTAAAGTTAAGCATGTAATGGTCTAATGCATGATGAAAAACAATGTAGGCATGCTTGAAGTTATGGGACATAATGTGAAAGCTTTATTTGACTCTGGATCTACTAATACTTTCATTTCGAGAAATCTTGCAACTATGCTTTGTTTGGATATCAAGGATCTAGGTTATGTCTTAGATGTTACAACCCCGAGTGGTCGGATCTTTACTTCCCTTTTGAAAACTCCGGTGATACCTGTGAAATACCGAGATCATGAGTTTCCTACAGATTTTATCCTTCTTGACATGAATGATTTTGATGTAATCATTGGCATGGATTGGCTTTATACCTATAGGGCCAATATTGACTGTAGGGAGAAGAAAGTGATCATTAAGAGACCAGGTCACCCACCTTTTGTCATTAGGGGTAGGAAGGATGCCACCACCAACACGTATGTGTCAGGTTTGAAGGCAGAACAAATGATGAGTAAAGGATGTCAAGCTTTCTTAGCAGTAGTCACCGAGCCAGAACCCAAGGTACAACCCTTAGGGGAAATAGAGGTAGTCCGAAGCTATGCAGATGTTTTCCCCGATGATCTACCTGGGATACCACCCGAGAGAGAGGTAGATTTTTCAATAGAGCTAGCTCCCGGTACAAACCCTATTTCCCGAGCACCCTATAGGATGGCCCCTGCTGAGTTGCTTGAGCTAAAGAAGCAATTGCAGGAATTGTTGGACAAGGGTGTTATCCACCCTAGCACATCACCATGGGGAGCGCCGGTTCTTTTTGTAAAGAAAAAGGATGGTTCGCTCCGAATGTGCATAGACTACCGGATGATCAACCAGGCTACCATTAAGAACAAATACCCTTTACCCCGGATAGATGACTTGTTTGACCAGTTGAAGTCGGCTCGAGTCTTTTCCAAGATTGATTTGAGTTCGGGTTACCACCAGTTGAGAGTCAAGAGTGAGGATATCCCAAAAACCGCTTTCAGGACCCGGTATGGCCACTATGAGTTCGTGGTTATGCCTTTTGGGTTGTCCAATGCACCTAGTGTGTTCATGAACCTTATGAACAATGTGTTTCAACCCTTCCTTGACTCGTTTGTCATAGTGTTCATAGATGACATACTGGTTTATTCTGATGACCTAGATCAACACCGAGACCACCTAAGTAAGGTCCTTGATATCTTGAGAAAGCAGAAGTTCTATGGGAAATTCTCTAAATGTGAGTTTTGGATAGACCGAGTCATGTTCCTTGGACACATCATCTCGGGAGGAACGATCGCCGTAGATCCAGCTAAAGTGTCAGCAGTTCGAGACTGGCCGGCACCGAAGAACCCCTCCGAGATACGAAGCTTCTTGGGGTTGGCAGGATATTATCGGCGCTTCATCGTGGATTTCTCAAAGACCGCCTTGCCTCTGACGATGTTGACTCAGAAAGATGTGAAATTTGTATGGACCGATGTCTGTGAGGCTCATTTCCAGGAGCTGAAAGAGAAGTTGACCACTGCACCAGTGTTGGCATTACCTTCAGGCAATGAGGGTTTCATGATCTTCACCGACGCATCAAAGATGGGACTTGGCTGTGTGTTGGAACAGAATTGGCACGTGGTTGCATATGCCTCCCGATAGCTCAAAGCCAAACGAGGTGAATTACCCGACGCATGACCTGGAGTTAGCTGCCATCATTCATGCTTTGAAGATTTGGCGACATTATCTATATGGTGCCACTTTTGAGATCTTCACTGACCATAAGAGCTTGAAGTATCTTCTGACGCAAAAAGACTTGAATCTATGACAACGACGATGGATGGAGTATATGAAAGATTACGACTTCACCATTGCCTATCATCCGGGAAAGGCGAACGTCTTGGCAGATGCCTTAAGTTGAAAGCAGCTCAGGTGTGCAGCTGTTTTGTCTAGTCAGTGGAAGAGCTTAGAAGAATTGGTAGAATGGTCACCTCAAACGTTAGATGATCGAGTTCGTTTGGCCAATATCCAGATACAGTCTGAATTACTAAGTGAAATTGTCACAGCACAGTTGGCCAGTGGAGGACTTGACAAGATGAAAGGCTTGATGCAGAAGCCTCAGACTCGACTTTCTTTGGGAGTAGATGGAGGAATTAGATTTGAGAATCGTATATGGGTTCCTGAAAACTCACCACTGAAGGAACGTATCTTACAAGAGGCTCATGGTTCTAAGTACACGGTACACCCAGGGACTATGAAGATGTTTAAGGACATGCAGAGGTTTTTCTGGTGGCCAGGGATGAAAAGAGACATTGCAGCTTATGTAGCCTGTTGTCTTACGTGTCAAATGGTGAAGGCTGAACACCAACGACCCGGCGGACTTTTACAGTCTATAGAGATTCCAGAGTGGAAATGGGAGCAGATCACCATGGATTTCGTGGTGGGTCTACCCCGGACCAAGAAAGGTCATGATGCGATATGGGTCGTGGTAGATCGCCTTACCAAGTCAGCACACTTCCTTGCCTTAAAGACCACTGCCAAGGTGTCCGATTTAGCTGAGCTGTATATTAGAGAGATAGTACGCTTGCATGGCGTACCTGGTTCCATCATTTCCGATAGAGACCCAAAGTTTACTTCCAAGTTGTGGAAGCAGGTTCAAGAGGAACGAGGTACAAGGTTAAAGTTCAGTACCGCCTATCACCCCCAGACAGATGGTCAGTCAGAAAGGACGATTCAGACCTTAGAGGATCTGCTGCGAGCTTGTGTGCTCGATTGGGGTGGATCATGGGAGCAGTACCTGCCTTTAGCTGAGTTTGCCTACAAAAATAGTTACCAAGCCAGTATCGGGATGCCTCCATATGAAGCTCTGTATGGGAGACCGTGTCGGTCACCACTTCACTGGGATGAAGTTGGTGAAAGGACCTTATTGAGGTCAGAGGAACTCCAAGTGTATGCTGATAAAGTCGCTTTAATCAGGCAAAGGCTAAAGAGAGCCCAAGACAGACAGAAGTCGTATGCTGATGCGAAGCGGACTGATGTGCATTTCGCTGTGGGAGAACATGTTTTTCTAAAAATCCGACCGCTCCGAGCTATAGCTAAAAATAGAGGAAAGTTGAGTCCCCGATACGTGGGTCGGTTTGAAGTATTAGAACGGATTGGTGAAGCCGCATATCGTTTGGCGTTACCCCCTCAATACAGTATGATGCATGATGTGTTTCACGTGTCCAATCTGAAGCGATATGTGCAAGATCCAAGCCATGTGCTGAGCATTGAACCAATTGAGCTTCAAGGGAAGCTATCTTATCCTGAGTTGCCTTTGCGGATTCTAGATACCAAGGTAAAAGAGCTCAGAAATAAGAATATAGAAATGGTAAAGGTTCTGTGGAAGCACCATGGAGAGGATGAGGCCACATGGGAGCTGAAGACGGACATGGAAAAGGCATATCCAAATTTGTTTGTTTGATTGTTGAATTTTGAGGGCAAAATTCCTATAAGGAGGGGAGGATGTTATAACCTCATTTTTCAATACATGTAATGAGATTTGTAAATCTCTTTTAAATGAATATATAAGACCAATGTGTGATTTCATGGTTGTTTTTGCATGAATTTTGTTTCTAATGGCCTGGCATGCTTTCTTGATGGGCCTTACAGGCCATTAAGCCCATTTGAAAGAATAATGAAAAGAAATGAAAAAGGGAGTTCCTTTTTATTAAAAGAATCCAAGGGAATAATGGAATATATATGAAAATGGTTGAAAGTGATAAAAAGGTTAGAAGATAATTTCCCATAAAAGGTTTTCGTATTATAAAGGATCCTTGGGGTTCAAGGAACTCAAAATAATTGAATAATGGCCAAGGAAATAAAGAATATGTGGGAAATGCCATTAAATAGGGGATAATGTGAAAATGGAATAAAGGGGCACGTTTCCTTGGATAATAACTCCAATTTTTGCACAATGAAAGATAAACGTATAAAATACTTTCCTTTAAAATTTGAGGCCAAAAGGGATTATGGATTAGGAGTTATTAAATTTTCAAATTATCTACAAAAAATAGAGTTTTCCTTGGAAATTTAAGGAATTCTTTCCTTTTGGTTTTGAACGCGGATAATATTAAACGTTGGATCTAAATCCAACGGATCGGGATGATCGCCCAGAGTCCCAAAGGAACTCGGACACAACGCATATACAGGGGATTTTCCCCTTGGCTTTCCGATTGTTACAGCGCATCTGCGCTTATGGTTTTGATCCCAATAGGTTCGGGGGACTCAGACGAAGAGAGTGGACCCCGGTTTTGCCATCTTTGGCGGTGTATATCCAAAACGCCCAAACGAGCAAGAACCAGGGATGGCGGCGAGGTCGGAAACCCTAGAGAGACTTTCCCCTAGCCTATAAATAGGCCTAGGGTGGTTTCCCTCACCCTAACGCACCCCGACGGCCGCTTTTAAACCCTGGAGACCCTCTCTCCCTCCTAATTGCTTGTGCTCATGCGAGCTTGCCGCCGCGGAACCGCCGCTTCTAAAGGAAGGAGGAGACGTACAGCTGCCATTCGATTAGGGCTCAGCGTGTGCTCGCAGCAATCCAACGGAGGAGAAGAGATCGGCTAAAGAACAAGGCGCGTGCGGCTCCGAGCGTTGGATCGTGATCCAGCGACTGCAATCAATCGGCAGAGCGCGCCACTTAGTTAGTGGGGGCGGGCGATGCTGAGTGTCAGATCCAAAGGTGATCCCGGGCGCACCGATCCGACGACCTAGGAAAATCGGGTAAATATTTCTTTCTAACGAATAATTCAGAAAATAACAATTTCTTGCAAAAATCATAGAGGTTGCTAGGAATCTCAGATTGAGAAAAGTGATATATGAAAGTTGATTAGAAAATTACAAGGAATTTGTTTAAAATGTTTATAACACCTAATTACAGTTCGTTCTCAAAAGTGCTTTAATTTGCTAGTAAAATATATTTAAATTATGTGAAACCCTAAAAATCTATAAAGGGTGTTCTTTGTAAACTCAATGGGTTGAATAGAAGGATATTAGCCTGTTTAGTTATAATATGAAGTTTTAATTCGTTTTTGGAATACCAATGTGCCTACATTAGGGTTTATGCCTAAAAGGAGAAATAATGTACATAAAGACCCTAATTTAGGATTAAAGAAAAAGGAATTTTGTTATTTCAGTAATTTGTTATATTATGATCCTAAAAGTGTTGGGAATATTAAAAGGAAGTGATTTAAGGGTTTTAAGGGAATTTGATGAATTAGGGTTCATAGCAATTGAAATTGAAAGCAAAACCCTAACTTTCAAGAAAACCCTAAAATTGGATAGAAACCCTGAGGGATATAATGATGTTGGATAAAATTTAATAAAAGTAAATTGTACTTTTATTTTCAGGGTTTCTTTGCCTTTGCTTGCTTAAGTTGGCTATTCTCTTTCATTTGAAATCTGAGACTGCAATAAGAGGTATGTGGTTACGCTTATGGCTATACCGCTTAGTTTTCCGAGGTTTTACCGATATTTCCCTAAATGTGTGAAATAACTGTTGGATGATTTAAATGTTGTCTTTATAAAGTGACTATGGCTATCATAATGATTATAGATGTATGACTAGCTAGATCCGAGTCCACCCCTGTGGCTATGTCAAGGCTAAGGATATCCTAGAGCAAGGTCTAGGGTATCATGAGTCAGAAATTGGGCTACACATGTGTAGTGCCATGAGACTCTTAGCATACCATGAGTTAAGGAGTGGGCTACCCACGGGTAGTGCCATGTGACTCAGCCCTAGAAATTGATTCACCTATTGGGTGAAGTCATGAGGGGTAAAATGGGAATCTACCATAAGGGAGGTAGTATCCAGGTCCACTGTAGGGACAGCGCAGGGGATAGGGTACACGTGGATCGCGTAGTCATACTTAAAACGTAATATTGTTTGTTAATTGATAATTGGATGCAATAATTGTTATGGATAATTGCACGATTAGTGAATCCCCCACATACCAGCTTTGGCTGACCGACATTTTGTTTGTCGGCGTTTTAGGTACAAAACAAAAAGGACAAACAGTAATCCGTCATATTGTGAAATACACTAATTAAAGTCCAAGGAGGATTAGTTAGTTAGCCAGAGGTCTGGATAGAAGTATTAGTGTTCCAAATTTTCAAAGGTATGCAAAAGTTTTATTTATTACAGCTTTTCAGTTTAGTATAGTAGAATTTATTAATTGTTATCAATTAATTGCTGAACCTTGGTCCGGAATTTATGTGAGCGGCTTCGACCTCTCGGTCTCCCTTAAGTGGGGGTTATCAGGAGGTGGGGTCGTAACACTCATCGTGTTGGCTTACGGGTTGGACTTAACTAGGGAACCTTGATAGGATCAAGTACCTAGAGGCACACAGATACATCATGGCAAGGAGTTGTGCATGATCATCTATCTAAGAGTTGGATATGATGCAATTGGCAAAAGTTTCCTACCTTAGTATTTGGTCTTTGACGCCGGCGTTGGCTGGGCATTGATCCAATTATTTTGGGTCTTGGCTCACTAGAAGGTTGTGCATTGCAATCTTCCGAGTTGATAGTGAGGGCTATCATTTTGAATAAAATAGTGGGAGCGTAATTAATTAAAGGCCTAATTAATCTTGTTTATCAAATCTTTACAAGTCAAAATGTTTTGGACTAAATGCAAATTTTTCTTTTGTAGCAATCAAATGGCAACCAACACTCACACTTTCTCATTGCGATCGGTCCTTGAGAAGGACAAACTTACCGGAACCAACTTTCAAAACTGGTTTAGGACATTGAGAATTGTTCTCACACATGAGCGTAAGCTCTATGTCCTTGAAACACCAGAGCCAGAGGAGCCTGCCATAAATGTTCCCAAAGCTGAAAAGGATGCTTACAAGAAGCACCTTGATGATGTCGTGGATGTCAAGTGCCTGATGTTGTGCTCAATGAACTATGAGTTGCAAGAGCAACATGAGAACATGAATGTCATGGAGATGGTAACACATCTCAAGAACATGTATCAACATCAAGCAAGATAGGACAGATATGATGTCTCAAAGCCTTTGTTCAAAAGCAAGATGAAAGAGGGAGACTCAATTGGCACCCACATACTCACCTTGATTGGGTACGTGGAAAGTCTATCCAAGCTGGGATTTCCCCTAAGTCAAGAGTTGGCCACTGATGTGATTCTACAATCGTTGCCTGAATCATATAATCATTTTGTCATGAACTACAACATGAACAATTTTGACAATCCGTTGTCAGAATTGTTAGGCATGTTGAGGACAGCTGAAGCACAGATGAAGAAAGACAAGCACAAGTCTGTAATGGTGATCAACAAGGAAAAGGGAAAGTCAAAAGGCAAAAGAAAGGCTAAGAAAAGTTCTAAATCTGGGCAGAAGCCAAAGTCATCCGCACTCAAAGCTAAAGGTGGGATCTCCAAAGAAGGCAGTTGTCACCATTGTCACCAGCCTGGACATTGGAAAAGAAACTGTCCTCTCTACATGGAGGAACTGAGGAAGAACAAGCAGGGGATAGAGATCTCCACTTCAGGTATATACGTTATTGAGATAAACTTAAATACTTCTTCATCATGGGTACTGGATACCGGATGTGGATCTCACATATGTTCTAATATGCAGGATCTGATAAGAAGTAAGCCTTTACGAAAGGGCCAATTCGAGCTGCGGGTTGCTAATGGAGCAAGAGTTGCTACCACCGCAGTTGGAGTTATTAGTTTATCTTTTCCTACGGGCCTTGTAATAGAATTAGAGAATTGCTATTACGTACCTGCCATTAATAGAAATATTATTTCCGTATCTTGTATGGACAAGAGTGGATTTGAATTTCACATTAAGAATGGAATTATTTCTATATCTAAAGATGAGATCTTTTATGGCAATGCCCCTATGTCTTATGGTATCTACTTTTTAGAACTTGAGACTAGCATATATAACATAAATACTAAAAGGTTAAAACTTGACAACTCAAACAAAACATTCTTATGGCATTGTCGTCTTGGGCACATAAACGAGAAGCGCATATCTAGACTCCATAAGGATGGTTATCTAAACTCTTTCGATTTTGAATCATTAGAGACATGTGAGGCATGTTTATTATGGAAGATGACCAAAACTCCTTTCACTGGACACAGTGAGAGATCCAGTGATCTACTAGGGCTCATACATACTGATGTATGTGGACCTTTTAGATCAAATGCTAAAGGAGGCTATCAATACTTCATTACCTTCACTGATGACCTCAGTAGGTATGGATATGTATATCTTATGAAACACAACTCAGAAACTCTTGAAATGTTCAAGACTTTCATGAATGAAGTAGAGAAGCAACTTGTAAGAGTATTAAAGCACTCCGTTCAGATTGAGGTGGCGAATACTTAAGCCAAGAGTTTGAGGACCTTCTGAGAGACTGTGGTATTGTATCACAATGGACTCCACCTGGTACACCACAACATAATGGTGTGTCAGAAAGAAGGAATCGTACATTATTAGACATGGTATGATCAATGATGAGTTCAACCGAACTTCCAATATCGTTCTGGGGATATGCTCTTGAAACTGCAGCATTTACACTTAACCGTGTACCTTCCAAATCTGTTCAAAAGACACCATATGAGATATGGAATGGGAATCGTCCCAATTTGTCTATGTTAAAGATTTGGGGATGTGAAGCTTATGTTAGGAAACAATTTCCTGAAAATCTTGGACCCAAATCAGAAAAATGCTATTTTGTTTAATACCCCAAGGAAACTAGGGGATACTACTTCTACACACCAACTGACAACAAAGTGTTTGTTGCTAGGACTGTTATATTTCTTGAAAAGGAATTTATTTCCAAAGGAATTAGTGGGAGGAATGTAGAGTTCGAAGAAGTTCGAGACCAACAAGAAAGCAGAGAACCTGAGGAGGTACATAAGGAACATGAAGACTCACAAGTTGTTGTGGAACTTCAAGTTCCAAATGTAACACAGGAACCTCGTAGGTCTAGTAGGACACGACTTGAGCCTGAGAGATTTGGATTTCTTATGACTCAAGACAGTGATGAATTGGGCATAGAAGATGAGCCAACTTCCTATCTAGAAGCTACTAAGGGACCAGAATCTGAGAAATGGCTCAAAGCCATGAAATCTGAGATGGAATCCATGTACACCAATAAGGTATGGACCTTGGTGGATCCACCCGAAGGGGTAATACCCATAGGGTGCAAGTGGGTCTTTAAGAAGAAGACTGACATGGATGGAAATGTTCAAACCTATAAAGGTAGATTGGTTGTGAAAGGATTCCATCAAATTCAAGGTGTTGATTATGACGAGACCTTCTCACCAGTTGCCATGGTTAAATCCATCAGGATCATGCTTGTCATTGCAGCTTATCATGACTATGAGATTTGGCAGGTGGATGTTAAAACAACATTCCTTAATGGGAATTTACTCGAGGATGTGTACATGACACAACCTGAGGGTTTTATTGATCCAAAGGAAGCCAATAAAGTTTGTAAGCTACAAAGGTCAATCTATGGATTGAAGCAAGCATCTCGGAGCTGGAATCTACGTTTTGATGAAGTAGTCAAAAAGTTTGGCTTTAGTCAAAATGAAGATGAACCTTGTGTTTACAAAAGGGTTAGTGGGAGCACAATCATATTTCTCATATTGTATGTGGATGACATACTATTGATGGGAAATCACATCCCTACTCTTCAGACAGTAAAAGGTTGGCTAGGGAAGACTTTCTCTGTGAAGGATTTAGGTGAAGCATCCTATATACTTGGGATCAAGATCTATAGAGATAGATCTACAAGTCTTCTAGGCCTAAGCCAGAGCACATACATTGACAAGGTGCTAAAGAGGTTTAGCATGGAGGTTTCTAAGAGAGGTAACTTGCCCATGTCCCATGGAGTTACAATCTCTAAATACCAGTGTCCTAGTACATGTGATGAACGGGCACGCATGAGTAAGATTCCATATGCATTAGCAATTGGATCTATCATGTATGCAATGTTATGTACTTGTCCTGATGTGTCGTATGCTTTGAGCATGACGAGCCGGTATCAGTCAGATCCAGGTGAATGTCACTGGACAGCTGTAAAGAACATCCTAAAGTACTTGAAAAGTACTAAGGATCAATTCTTGGTATACGGTGGTGAGGAAGAGCTCGTGGTAAAGGGTTACACCGATGCTAGCTTCCAAACTGACAAAGATGACTACAGATCGCAATCTGGATATGTGTTTTGCCTGAACAACGGAGCTGTGAGCTGGAAGAGTTCCAAGCAAGAGATGGTTGCAGATTCTACAATAGAGGCTGAATATATTGCCGCATATAATGCTACGAAGGAAGCTGTGTGGATCAAGAAGTTCATTTCTGAACTTGGAGTGGTTCCAAGCGCTGGTGATGCAATTGAGTTGTTTTGCAACAACAATGGAGCAATTGCATAGGCTAAAGAACCAAGATCGCACCAACGTTCCAAACATATTCTACGCCGTTTCCATCTCATACGAGAGATCGTACAACGAGCAGATGTGAAGATTTGCAGAGTACCTACAGAAAGCAATGTGGCTGACCCGCTCAGAAAAGCACTTTCACAGCAGAAACATGAAGGACATGTTTGGTCACTTGGATTAAGATTCATGAGTGATTGGGTATAAGTGCAAGTGGGAATCTGTTGGTATGTATGCCTATAGTGACTATCATTCGATGATTGTAATGGGATACTATGTAAACGATTTGTAATACTACATTGATCATATCAATAAAGGCAAGTTTCCAATCTATATGTTTGTGTTTTATATTGTGAGATGACCATAAAACTTATAGATGTCTATAGAATGATATACTCAATGACATATGTCTTTGGGTTGATGACCTGAACAGTGAGATCATATGTATGCTAAGAGTATGTATTCTTGTTTTGTCCCTAATCGGTTGTTATTGTGGAAATATCCATAGACATCAATAACACATAAGATTAGAATGTATGTTGGTTGATGGAAGAATCTCATTATCCATGATATGGAGATATCAAACCAAATACATAGATACTTGTTAGAGAACAGTGTATCAGATAGACCCACCTTGAGAGTGACACATGGATACCATGATTGGTAGTTAGAGTCACATCTCATAATGATGGTGGTGATTGTGGTTCTTAGACCTGAAGTCACTACACTTATCACATGTCGTTCGGTGTACTTTGACATCATCCATCGTGGTCCTGAATAAGTATTGCCATAAAGATGGTGCTTGGGTGCACTGTGACACATGGGGATGACTGTGAGTGATGTAGATGGAATTTGTCCTTCCTACGGGAGTTTGATATTCCGGCCACTTGATAAGCGAGACTGAGAAATGCATGGCCATGCTGATGCGAGTCAATATGTGATATTGAGCTTACATATATCTCAGACAGTCTGCTCTAGTTCAAGGAACATGGATTGAACGTTGAAAAGGATAACAATTCCATGACTCGAGTTCAATCTGGATATCAGCGACAAAGGAACTATACAATCACTGTAACACCAGTCATGAATGATAGGTCAAGTTTTTCTCCAACTTCTCCAATTACTTGGGTAGCAATGAAGTCTTTCTAGATACCAATCATTGCTTGTGAAATCATAATATGATTATGGATATCACTGCCAACGTAATTTGGAGCCTACTGGGTCACACGCATAGGATGTGTTGGAATAGGAGTATAATTGTTGATTTGATTGGAATTGCTCTGAATCACATTGATTACTAAAATGTTTATGTAATGGATTAGAATAATATTCGAGTGACTGGATCTAAGTGCAAGTGGGAGTCTGTTGGTATATGTATGCCCGTAGAGCCATCCCAGGCGATTGCATGGAGTCAGATATTAATTAATCAATTAATGTGATTATTTGGTTAATTAATGAATTCCGGAATATTCTAATTAATCCACGAGCGTTTTAATTAACGCAACGTTTCTGTTTACCGATGGGTTTAGGAAACCCTATTTCCTTTCGTATCCTATTTAAAGGAGGATTGACGGCTGATATCTATATAAGATAGAGAGAGGCTTTTCCGTTTACGCTCACGCACGTAAACCCTAGCCGTCATCGTCCTTAGGAGAGAAAGGAGGGAAACGTGTCGTTAGCACGCCGCTGCAGAGACACACTCCTTCCCGTCAGCTTGAGAAGCGCGACTTGGAGTTTCGTCCAACCGCGTGGACAAAGTAGAGTCGCAGACGCATTGACGCCTGCGTTCGGAGGACGTCGACGACCACCTGCATGTGCTACGAGCGGCGGACATCACTGCGGAAAAGGAGCGCCGCCGGATCAACCTGCGACAGCGAACAGGAGAGAAGTTCCGTCCGTGTCGACAAGTAGCGTTGCACCGTCGTGCAGCGGGACATCGCCGGACTTGCTCCGCGATAAGGTATATCTCGCAAACACTCTTTCCAAATACGTTGTTTTCGACGAGATCATGTTTGGGGTTGCGTGGATTTTATTGCTTCCGCCGCGCATGTTTTCTCAACAAAACCCAACAGGATTGAGGAGGATTGCTGATATGGAGCCGGATTGATCGGTTGATGGCCCAACCGCTTGTTGGAGGTGTACAGACATCAGAGGCCAGACCAACCAACCAACCGACCAGGAGGCGAGACAATCATGTCATATGATGAGCCGATTAACCCATAATGGTTCAAGCACAAAGATTTTCATCAACAGCAGGTTGCATATGATTTTGACCTTAGATGACCGTAATTCCTTGTGGCTCCAAGAAATTACAATAGGATGGCCATAATCATAGCTTTTATCATTATTGCAAGTTTTCTTGTTGTGGTTATTGCATGTATAGGATATGTACTATAATAATGTGGTTATTGTATATGTGTATGTACTTATATGAAACTCCTCAAACAATATTACAGTCTTAGATGCCTTTCATAAGTGGCACACATTAAAAGCTTGACCGACCAAGTGTAGATTTGCACAAAGTATGGTACACCATCCATCTCGTGGAAGTGTGATGGTAGATATGTATATTTGCACAAAGAATGGTGCATATCTATCATGTCAGATTTTGGGTCAGACATAACTGGTGACTTGGAGAGCCCAAGCCCAGAGGCATGAAGATAATTATGGCAAGGAGTTGCACATATCATCTATCCAAGAGTTGGATATGATGCAACTGGCGTGATGGCCTACCTAAATAGTCAAGTTGTGGGTGATTAGCCAAAGTTGAGTCATGACTTAATGAAATATGGATCTTGGCCACTAGTAGATTGCACGTTGCAATCTTCCAAATTTAAACACGAGGGTTATCAATTTGAAAAAAATAGTGGGAGCGATAATTAATTAACGGCCTAATTAATATCGTCAAAATTATCAAATCAAACAAATAAAAAATCTTTTAAAAAAGTTGCAAAATTCTTTTGTAGAATCCAAACGACAAACACAAATACATTATCATTGCGATCAGTTCATAAACAAGATAATCTTTGAAACTGGTTTATGACTTTGAGAAGTGTTCTCAATAGTGAGTGTAAACTCTAAAATCCTTGAAAGACCAGATCCAGTGGAACCCCTCCAAATGAGCCTAAGGCTAAAATTGGATGCTTACTTGAAGTATGCCAATGATGCCTAAGACCTCAAGAACCATAGGCTAAACTATATGAACTATGAGTTGCATATGAAGCGTGGACATTCTTGATATGGTTATAACTCTTAAGAATCATGTAAAGCATGAAAGGTATAATGTCTTCAAAGCGATGTTTGAGTATAATCAGACAGATGGAGATCAAGTATAATCTCAAATGCTCAATATGATTGTGCATATAGATTTACTGTGATTTCTTATAGGTCAAGAGTTGACCAAACATATGATTCTACAAATCGTTGTCTGAATCATATAGCCAGTTTATAAAATATTGAGAAACTTGGCCAAACCAATGTCTAAAGTGCTTGGCATGTTGATGCCAAAGCATGAATGAAGACAGGATAAAACTTGTGATAATGGTCAGCAGAGTAAAGTCCATAGACTAAAGCAAGGTCAAGACGTGTTCTGAAGCCAAGATTAGGTCCAAGTCTTCGTCACTCAAGATATGGAGAGGGGTAAGTAAGAAGGAAATAACCTCTTTATAGAGGATCTCGAGAAGATGAAAGAGATAGAGATCTCTACTTCAGGACCTCAGAAGAAGTAATCTTGAAACTATGTGAAGCAAGAGTTGCTACCATTACAGTTAGAATATGACATTCATGGGCATATAATAGAATTAGTGAATTGTCGTTATACATTTGCCATCAATGAATTCATCATACATCTTGTATCGATAAGAGTGTAATGGACTCATGTTTCATTTCGAACAAATGATATTTGATGGAAATGCCTATGTCACATAAACTATACTTTATAGTTAAAGAGACAAATGTGTGTGACACATGTAATAAATGACATGATAACTCAAACTTTAAGGTAATCAATAGTAGTTAAATATATTTTCAATGACCTTAGTAGATATGGTAGTTTGTATTTAATAAAATACAAACATGAATCTCTTGAAGTGTTCATGGAGATCATAAATGAAGTACATAACAAACTTGGTATAAGTATTAAATCTCAATATGATCGATTTGAAGATACTTTGAGCCAAGAGTTTGAGAACCTTCTGGAAGATCATGATAATATATCATTATGGACTCCACATGCAACACAATAATAGTGTATCATGAGAGGTGAATCAGAAAGAAGGAATCACACCTTGATACGTCAGAGCGTGATTACTAGCTAATCTTCAAATTTTCTTTTGGCCACATGATTAACACTAAAACAACGTACCATCTAATTAGTTCAAAGACACCATATGAGATATGAAATAAGTGTTGGTATGTATGCCCTGAGAGCCAATCATGGGATGATTGGTGGGATACATTAAGATTGATTTGATAAACATCAAAGGCAAGCTTCCAATTCTTTCTGGTTTAGTCATATGAGATAGTGATAGAACAGATTGAATGTCTAGAGAATGACAGTATTCAATGACATATGCCTTCAGGTTAAGGACCTGGACGATGAGATCATACGGATACTAAGAGTGTGTACATTCTTGTTATGTTCCTAGTCGGATGTCATTGTGGAAGGTAGATAGACAACAATGACACACAAGACTAGATTGTGGTGTTGGTTGATGATAGAATCTCATTAGTCATGATATAGAGATATCAAACCAAACACATAGGTACTTGTTAGAGAACAAGTGTACCGGACAGACCCACCGTGAGTTTGACACATGGAACCATGACATGGTAGTCATAGTCAGTACTCACAGTGATGGTGGTGAGTGTGATTCTTTGACCTGAAATCACTACACTCAACACATGTCGTTGGGCACACTTTGACATCATCAAACGCAGTCCTGAAACATGGGTTGTTATAAAGGTGATGATGGGGTGGCTTTGACACATGGGGCTTTTGAGGGGTGAGTGATAGATATGGGATTTGTCCCTCCTGAGGGAGTTTGATATCCAAGGCCACTTGATGAGTAGGATTGAAATAGGCGTGCGCACGCATGTATGAATCAATATGTGATATTGATGGCATACATATCTCTTCCAATCTACTCTGAGATCAAGAAAGTGAATGAACATTGACAGGAGAACTGTTCCATGCCTCGAGTTCATTCGGGATATCAGTGACAAAGGAATTATACATTCACTGTAACACCATTCACGGATTGTAGGATTGAAAGTTGTTCTCCAACTTTCTATTTCACTTGGGTAGCACTGATGTGTGACTAGGCACCGCTCTTTGCTTGTGAAGTCATAAGTGTTGTGGACTTTCATTGCCAACGTGAAAAGAACCTGCAGGGTCACACACATAGGATTTAACCTGGAAGAGGAGTTTTGTCCACAAACAATGTTTAGATTGATTACTAAAGGAGTTTAGTAGTTCAATTAAACACTCAATTAATTCATAGCTCAAAATCATAGTGTTCAAGGTGTTGAACAGATTGATTAGAGTATTAGATTGATTGAAACTACAATTGACTATTTCTGCACGATCTGTACTCCCAACCGATTGGCTCATGTGATGAACCGATCGACTCAGCTTGGGGAATCGATCGGCTCAAGTTGTGAGTCGATCGGCTCATGGTCAGGGTGAAACGATTGCTTCAAGTGTTGAAATGATTGGTTCAACTGATGCAACCGAGCAAGTTGGGAAAGTAGGATCGGTGAGAAATCTCCTTTCGTTTCACTTGCCCAATTTGATTGGAACAAGGATTGGTATTTGATACCAACTATAAACAAGAGATGGAAAGTCGATCGGGAACTGATCAAGACCACGAACCGATCAGTTCACATGTGAACCGACCGGCTCATGGGTTCCAATCGATCGGTTGAGGTGTCAACCGACCGGTTTAGGTCCCCAACCGACCGTTTCAGTTGTGAAACGATCAGTTCAGGTTGCGAGTTGGTTGTTTTGTGGAAAATCTCGAACCATTCTACTCCTGCTTTTAGTCCCGCATTGCCCGGGATGGAGAACCCTGTCCCATGACCCTCCTATATATATAGGGGTATTGGGGACTTCTCAAAGTACAACCCAGTGCAACCAATTACTCTGTGAAGTTGTCGTTCTCTCTGGTTTTGGTAACCGAGAGAGAGCCCGAGCAAGTGCTACCCGATAAGGGAGGCACAACAAGGGAAAGACAACTGTAGAAAGCAATTGGTGGTAGGAGAGTGTGTTGGCGACTAGTACGCTGATAGGAGGGTGCAACTCATTCTAATTCCTTGTGGGACAAGGAGATTGGAGTTCGAGGTGGTCCGTGTGGACTACTTCAGAGGCGGGAGGTTTCTGCCGCTCAGAGGACAGCTGTCAATCCCGACAGTCCTGGTGAGACCAGGAGTCGTCAGTCCCGGTGCGGCCAGGAGCTGCACAGACACCGTCCAAGACCGGAGGTGAATAGTGCGCAAGGCGCGAGGTATTGTCATCGAGAAAGCCTCGGGACAAGGTATGATTCCACAAACCTTCCCTTTCTTATTGTATAGACGTTGACGCATTTCCTTATTCTGAGTTTGGTGGAGAAAATTTTTGTTTCTGCTGCCTTCTCTGCCTCCCCTAAAACCCAGCAATAAGAAGTGTCCCAATATTTCATTATAAATAAATATTAGGATTGAAAGCCTAAATAAGAAAATGTTTCTTAAAAGGTTTTGTCCACAAATCACATAAATGTTATTTTGTTGATACTACTTTGATATCCAAATCCAATAACAAAGGTGTTTTGGATGGCTGCATTCCTAGACGAGAACCTAGTTCTAAAGGAATCAGTGGGAGGGAAAAGTAGGACTCAAAATGTTTGAGACAAATAAGAAAAACAATGAACTTAAAGAGGTATACTGGGAATAAATAAAATCACAAAATGTTGTGGAATCTCATAGTTCCTTAAGTAACACATAGAACTCATGGTTCTGGTGTAACACACCTAGAACTTGAATTATATATGATATCTTATGGATAAGAAGGCAGTAAGTTGATCATATGATGAGTCAAAAATCTACCTAGAAGCTAATGAGAGCTAGAAACTGAGATATGACTTGAAGTTATGAAATCCAAGATGGACTCCATGTACAACAACAAAATATGACCTTGGTTGATCCACCTGAAGGGGTAAAACCCATAGGGTACTTTTGGGTCTTCCAGAAGAAGACTGACATGAAGGGTAAGTTGGTTGAAAAGAGTTTCTAACAAGTTCAAGGTGTTGAACATGGTGGAATCTTTTTAGCAGTTACCATGGATAAATCCATCTGGATAATGCTTGCCATTTTAGCTTAATATGACTATGAGATTTGGCATGTGGACGTAAAAACTGCATTCCTTAAATGGAATATTGTGTAGGATGAGTATGTAACACATCCTAAAGGTTTTATAAATCCAATAATGCAAATAAAGTCTATAAAGATGCATAGATAAATATTTGGATTGAAGAAAGCACCTTAGAACTAGATCTTCAATTTGACAAGATAGTTAAAGAGTTTGACTTGAGTCAGAATGAAGATGTAATGTGTGATTACAAGAATTTAGTGGGAGCATATATATGTATTGCACATATTGATGGGGAGTATCATCCATATACTACAAAATCTGGCAACAAAGTGCATCCTAAAAGGTTTTAGAGAAGCATCCTATGTCATAGGAATCAAAATCTATAGATATAGATCAAGAGGGCTTCTTGTCCTAGGAAAGAGAACATACTTTGGCTAGATGTTGAATGATTTCAACATGGTGAGAGAGAACTTGTCCATGTTCCATGGATTTAGTCTCTTTAGAGCCAAGTGTCCTAATTCTTATGAAAAAATAAGGAACACATGGATAGATTCCATATGCATTCAAAATATAATCTATCACATATGAACTCATCTCGTTATCTTGTATGTATTGGACATGACATGAAAATGTGAACTAATTATATTGTATGTATTAGACATGACAAGAATATAAGAACTCATCAACTTGTATGTATTTGACATGACAAGAAGATATGATCATCATCTTGTATGACAAGATGATATAAATATCTAGTTATCTCGTATGTATTGGACATGACAAATGGATATCTATCAAACTCTAGTAAGATTTACTAGAATACCATGAAGGACATCTTAGTGTACTTGTGAAGTACTAAAATGATTGGTTCTTTAGTTATGGTAATAAGGAAAAGTTGGGTGTAAAGAGTTACACTAATGCAAGATTCTGAAATGACAAAATTGTGTTTGACCTTGGAATAAGAATTATTAGATGGAAATGTTCCAATATAAAACAATCGATTAATTCTATAATAAGAAGCCCAATACCTTAGTGCTACGAACATTGTAAAGGATATTGTATGAATTTAGAAGTTCATATGAATGAACTTATGGGAGGTTCCAACCATTGGTGTCTTAGTAGTAATATTGTGACAACAATGGAGCTACTAGTAAGGCAAAGGAATTTCATATAGCATACTACGACACTTCCATATCATACGAGTTGTCGTACTGCGAGGGGATGTGAAACATGAAATATACCGAGTTGAAGCAAATGTTTCTTACCCTCTATAAAAGAACTTGTGTATTAGAAACATGATGGACATGTTAAGATCACTTGGAATATGATTTCTTGGTGATTGGCTCTAAGTGCAAGTGGGTGTCTGTTGGTATAGTATGCCCAGAGAGCCAATCATATGATGATTGCAATGAGGCATATGATACTTGAGTTATAATGATAAATGTAATTCTTACTATTATGTTTTTCTCACTCATGAGATGATGACACATACATGATAGATGTCTAAAGAATGATGTGACTCGATGACATATGTCTTCAGGTTGAGGACCTGAACAATGAGACCATATGCATGGTAAGACTACATATATTCTTGTTATGTCCCTAGTCGGATATTGTGTAAGCAAAATAGACAACAGTAATACATAAGACTAGTGTGTGTGTTGACTGATGACAAAGTCTCATTAGTCATGATATTTGATATCAAGTCAAGCACACACATATATGTTAGAGAACAGTATACCAGACAGACCCACCGTGAGAGTGATACATGGATACCATGGAATGATAGTCACAATCATCTCTCATAGTGATAGTGGTGATAGTTGTTCTTAGACTAGAAATAACTGCACTCATCACATGTCATTGGGTACATTTTGACATCATCAAACACATTACTGAAACATGGGTGTTATAAATGTGATGGTTGGGTGACTTTGACACAAGGGGATAGACTGTGAGTGATAGAGATGGGATTTGTCCCTCCTACAATGGTTTATGATATTCATGGCCCCTTGATAAGAGAGACTGAGAATTGTATGGCCATACTCATGTGATTCAATACATGATATGTTTAATTCACATGCATCTCATACAGTATGCTCAAGGTCAAGGAACATGGATTGAATGTTGAAGAGGATGACATTCCATGCCTCGAGTTCAATCCAGATGTCAGAGACAAAGGAACTATACGATCATGGTAACACTAATCACAGATTGTAGGTTGAATTTGTTCTCCAACTTTCTGAGTTACTTGGGTAGCAATGATGAGTAACTAGATTCTTATCATTTCTTGTGATGTCATAAGTTGTTATGAATATTCACTGCCAACATAAATTAGAACCTATAGCGTCACACACATAGGATACCCCTGGAAGAGGAGATTGTCCATGAATGATGTTTATATTGAGACGAAAGGTGTTTAGGTACTCAATTAAACATACAATTGATTGACTGGACTCAGAACTATCAATTTCAAGTGTTGAACTAGTTGGTTAGAGTGTCAGGTTGATTGGAGACTACATTGGCAATGCCAGGTCTGCCAACTAACTGGTTCACCCAGGTGAGCTGAGAGGCTAGTGTGAGCCAACCGATCGGTTCACTTGGTGAACCGTGTGGCTCACATTCCTACCAACTGAGGAAATAAGGATTTGCCCAGTTGGTAGAAAACTTTCATGTTTCACTTGTTCAATTCGATTGGAATAAGGATCAATCTATGCATTAATTGGAAATGATTGAGGAAAGTCAATTGCAGGAATGTCTAGAAGTGAAATGACTGGTTCACTTGGTGAACTGATTTTTTCACACTCCCAACCGACTGGGTCACTTGTGAAATGACCGGTTCACTTGTCGTAGTACAAACTATTTACGGAATTTCCAAATCCTTCTACTCTTGAACAGAATGGGAATCCTTGAAGGGTTTTAGGGGAGAAAGAGAAGGCAGTGGAAACAAAAAGAAATTTCTCTCTAAACCCAGAATAAAGGAATCGCATCAACATCTATACAATAGGAAGGACGGTTTGTAGAGACATACCTTGTCCTGAGGCTTGCTCGGCGACGTTACCTCGCGGCTTGCGTGGTATTCAACTCCGGTCTTGGACGGTGTCTGTGCAGCTCCTGGTCTCACCAGGACTGTCGGGATTGACAGTTGTCCTCCGAGCGGTAGAAATCTCCTGCCTCTGTAGTAGTCCACACGGACCATCTGGAACTCCGATCGCCTTGTCGCACAAGGCACCAGAAGGAGTCGTACCCTCCTGTCGGCGTACTAGTCACTGGCACACTCTCCTGCCACCAGTCACCTTTTTGTAGTTGTCTTTCCCTTGCTGTGCCTCCCTTATCGGGTAGCACTTGCTCGGGCTCTCCTAGTTACCACAACCAGAGAGAATGACAACTTTACAGAGCAACTGATGTTCTAAGTTGTACTTGAGAAGCCCCCAATACCCTTATATATATAGGAGGGTCATGGGACAGGGTTCTCTACCACGGGCAATGGGGGATTAAAGCAAGATTAGAAGGGTTCGAGGTTTTTCACAAAACAACCAACTACGCAAGTTGAACTGATCATTTCAAGCATGAGCCGATCGGTTGGGGACCTGAGCCGATCAGTTCACACCTGAACCGGTCGGTTGGGACACCTTAGTCGATCGGTTCAAGCATGAGCCGATCAGTTCGTGGTCCTGGTCCAACTCGAATTGACTTTCCATGTTTGTTTCCAACTAATCAAATATTAGTCCTTGTCCAAATCAAATTTTTACAAGTGAAACAAATATGTATTTGCAAAAAGAGTCTTGTGACTTTCCAAACAATCTTGGTTGGTCACACAAATCGACCGGTTCAACATTTGAGCCTATTGTTTCATTGACACATGAGCTGATCAACTCACCACTTTGATCCGATCGGTTCATCAACCTGATCCAATCGGTTCATCACATGAGCCGATTGGTTGGGAGTGCAGACTGTGCATAATCAGTCAATTGCAGTTTCAATCAATATGATACTCTAATCAATCAGTCCAACACCTTGAACACTAAATCGAACTACTAAACTTCTTTAGTAATCAATATAAACATCATTTGTGGATAAACTCCTCTTCCAGGTTAAATCCTATGTGTGTGACCCTACAAGCCCATTTCATGTTGGTAGTGAAAGTCCATAACACTTATGACTTCACAAGCAAAGAGCGGTGCATAGTCGTACATCAGTGCTACCCAAGTGAAATAGAAAGTTGGAGAACAAATTTCAATCCTACAATCAGTGAATGGTGTTACAATGAATGTATAATTCCTTTGTCTCTGATATCCCGAATGAACTCAAGGCATGGAATAATCATCCTGTCAACGTTCATTCACTTTCTTGATCTCAAAGTAGATTGGAGGAGATATGTATGACATCAATATCACATATTGACTCACACATGTGTGTGCATGCCTATCTCAATCCTACTCATCAAGTGGTCATGGATATCAAACTCCCTCAGGAGGGACAAATCCCATTTCTATCACTCACCCTCAAAAGCCCCATGTGTCAAAGCCACCCAATCATCACCTTTATAACAACCCATGTTTCAGGACTACGTTTGATGACGTCAAGTGTACCCAACCACATGTGTTGAGTGTAGTGATTTCAGGTCAAATAATCACACTCACCACCATCATTGTGAGAACTGATTGTGACTACCATGTCATGGTTCCATGTGTCAACCTCACAGTGGGTCTATCTGGTACACTTGTTCTCTAACAACTACCTATGTGTTTGGTTTGATATCTCCATATCATGACTAATGAGACTCTATCACCAACCAACACCACAATCTAGTCTTGTGTGTCATTGTTGTCTATTTACCTTCCACAATGACATCCGACTAGGGACATAATAGGAATGTACAAACTCTTAGCATCTGTATGATCTCATCATTCAGGTCCTCAACCTGAAAGCATATGTCATTGAGTACTGTCATTCTCAAGACATTCAATTTGTTCTATCATTATCTCATATGACTAAACCAGAAAGAATTGGAAGCTTGCCTTTGAGGTTTTTCAAATCAATCTTAATGTATCCCACCAATCATCCCATGATTGGCTCTCAAGGCATACATACCAACAGACTCCCACTTGCACTGCGAGCCAATCACCATTGAATCATATTCATAGTGATCTTCAAACATGTCCCACATGTTACTGTGCCTTAGTGCTAACGTAGTGAGTGATGGCAACACTTTGCCTAAGTCAGTATTATTGGACGTCTCACATCTCTACGGTGTAAGTCACACGTATGAGATGGAGTTGTCGTAATATGCGATCTATTATTCCTTTGCTAACCTTTAGTCACATTGCATGACCAAGTACTCCTTACTTGTCATAAAAAATTGAAATATCTATAAGTTCAACTCATGAACTTCCAGATCCATATAGTATCCACTAATGTTCTCTAACACATGGATACTCGACTTTTCCTTTTAAATGGATTTATTGGAACGTTTCCATTTATCAACAAACATTCACTTTTATATATACCATATATATTTTGCAATTAATTTTCTATTCTTTTCAGAAGTTCGCATCAGTGTAACTCTTTATAGTGAACCCTTCCTTATTTCCATAGAACTAGTACTTCTCAAGTACTTATCAAGTTCTTATGGTATTCCCTTACTGGAACTAGATAGACATCCACTCGTCATGTCCCACATACGAGTTATTAGGATGAGAACATCACATTTTCATGTCCTACATACAAGATGATGAATGCATTTTATTCTTTATATGTCCATACATATAAGATAATGGGATGATTACATACATGATAGATCCATATCTATTCTTAGAGTTCCCATTCTTTATAAGAGTTGGACACTTGGCCTTGGGATACTAAGTCCATGTAACATGGACAAGTTTTCTCCCACTAAATTTGTGCACACCGAACCCTTCAATATAGATTGCCAATGCATGCTTTCTCTTATGAGGTCAAGAGGTTTTCGAGAACTATCTCTATAGATCTATATTCCTATTACATAGGAAACATATCTATCTTCCCTAAAGATAATTTCCACTTTGGATTTCCATTCTAGAACATTTCCATTTCACATTAACATGTGGAATGTGAATATGCTCCCACTAAATCACAGATCCCTTCTTTATCTTTGACATATCAGTCAAACCCTTTGAATATATTATCATGGTAAAGATCATAGTTCTGAGTTGCTTATACTCAATCAATCACATTGATTAGTCTATTGTAACTTATAGACTTCATTTGCATTAATGGATTCATAAATCTTATAGGTTGTATCACGTACACATCCTTGTTTTATTCCTCATAAGAATGTAGTTTTAGTATCCGTATGCAAATATCTTAGTCATTAAGTTGCAATCAACAATCATCATCCTTCTCAAAATGTTATACATGTGTCTTAATGCTTAAGACTCATTCGCACTTATGGATTTCATCCCAATGGGTGCTACCATCAAGGTTATACCTTATGATTCACATGGAAGTCATTTAGGATGTAATGGTCATAAACCATAACTCAAAATCCGGTTCCTCATATTTATCTAGATGGTTGATTCATCACATGCCCAACTCATCACATAGATAATCGAGGTGTATCTGTCAAGGATATAAGAAGTCACAACTCCTTGTGATTCTTTATGTCCTTTATTAGTGTGGGGTATTCTTTATTTAAGAAGAAAATAGTTATTTGATAATCATCCTTTAACTCTTTAGAGTATGACTCCTTTTGATTGAGACATCACCATGCCATAATAACGAGCTCACTATGAAACATTCTAATAATCACTCATAAGGATCTCAAACATTTGGTTCAAGTATTTCATTCATTGATCTCATCAAGAATTAGCACTTTACCAAATTCGATATTCTTGAACACTTCAAGATATTCATATTGGTATTTCTCTAAACACCATTTGAAGTACTACCATTAAGTCCAATAGGTATGTAAATACATCACATGTATTATACCTAATGGGATAATCAATCTCCCACTATGACTAGTGAAGATTGATCATGTTCAAGAGATTCATGTCTCTTACTGGTTCTCTAACCAAAAAGAGTCTAGACTTATCCATCATATGGAAACTAGAAATGAATTTCTCATGATTTAGGCTAATTTGATTGTTTGAGTTATCAATAACTTTTAGATATCATTTTATCTTATGCATACCAAGTACCACAAGATAAACAAGGCATTGCCATAAAGATTGAAACATCAAATTTATTAATTGCCATCATTGTCATACAATATGCAAAAATTAAGGTGTTTCTCTCCATTGGCAAATATGAAATAGCAGCTCATAACTCTGTTACATGCCTTCAAGGCTGAAAATAAACTAAAGTACTCCTATCTATGGCAGCAACACTTGCCCCATTTATTGGGTGCTTTACACTTTATATCTTGGTATCATATACCTCAAAAATGTTACAAGTTTATTTCATGACACCTGCAGGTGGAGATGTCTGTTGCCTCCTTCTTCTTTAGTTCTTCTAGATAGAGAGGACAATTCCTTTTCCAATGTCCTGGGTTTTGACAATGGTGGCAATTGCCTCTCTTGGTCACAGCTCCATTGGCCTTGAGAGTTGAAGACGACTTGGGCTGCTGGCTAGCATCATAACCTTTCTTAGCCTTGCCCTTGCCCTTGCGCTTGGACTTGCCTTTCTTGTTGCTGATCATCATCACATTTTTAGGCTTGTCCTTCTTCATTTGTGCATCGACTATCCTCAACATGCCCAACAACTCTGTCAATGGTCTGTCAAAGTTGTTCATGTTGTAGTTCATCACAAACTGACTATAGGATTCTAGCAATCATTGGAGTATCACGTCAGTAGCCAACTCTTGGCTCAGGGGAAATCCCAGTCTTGTCAGGTTCTCTACATACCCAATCATTTTGAGCGTGTGTGGACCAACTGGATATCCTTCTGTCATGACACGCTTGAAAAGTGCCCTAGAGACATCATATATCTCTTACCGTGCTTGATCTTCATACATGTTCTTGAGATGTTGAATCATCTCAATGAAACCCATGTTCTCATGTTGTCTCTGCAACTCATGGTTCATGGAGCACAACATCAAGCACTTTGCATCAATGGCATCTTCAAAATGCTTCTTATAAGCATACCTTTCTGCCTTTGGTGCGGTAGGAGTAGGTTCCTCTGGAGCTGGAGTATCCAAGACATAGATCTTTCACTCTTGAGTGAGAACAATTCTCAATGTCCTAAACCAGTCGCGGAAGTTAGTCCCTTCATCTTGTCCTTTTCAAGGACCAATCGCAACAAAAAGTGATTGTTCTTTGTTGTCATTTGTACTACAAAAAGGAAATATATGCAATTTAGTCCAAAACTCAATTTTGACTTATTTGATTGATTTGAAAAGGTTTTATGATATAATTACGACTTTAATTAATTATCACTCTCACTATTTTTGTTCAAATTGATAGCCCTCACCATCAATTTGGAAGATTACAACATACAATCTTCTAGTGGGTCAAGATCCGTATTTCATCAAGTCATGAGTCAACTTTGGTTGATCGGCCACAACTTGACTATTTAGGTAGGCCATTATGCTAGTTGCATTATATGCAACTCTTGGATTGATGACATGTGCAACTCCTTGCCATTCATCCCATGCCTCTGGGCTTAGACGCTCTAAGAACCACCAGTTAAGTCTAACCCAAAAGTCCACACGGTAAACATGTATCCTACTTTGGCAGATCCTACATGTCTACTCTTCACACTTCCTCAAGATAGACGGCGCACCATGCTTTGGCGTAACCTACGCTTGGTCGATCGAGTTTTTCATGTGTGTCGCTAATGGAAGGCATATAAGACTTAATATTTAAATGAGGGATTTGGTTTTTATATGTACATATACATATCCAATCACCACGATATATATCACGTATCATATACATGCTATATCCCACATAAAACATGCGGAATGATAAAACAATGATTATGGCCATCCTAATGTGATTCCTCGAGCCAAGAGGAATCATGGTCATCTAGGTCTACAGTACATGCAACATGTACAAGATGAACTCTATGCTTTGCCTTTTTGGGTTTGATCAACTCATCTCCATGATTGATCAGCTCGCCATCAGGCCGGTCGGTTGGGTGCCACCAGCTGATCGATTGGCTCCTCCAACTGATCGGTTCGTTTGGTCGTCGTGCATCTCCTGATGGCTGTCACCCGCTCATCTCGCTCCGTGAACCGATCATCTAGAATGCCAACTGATTGGTTCACACCTTGAACCGATCATCTCAGTTGTCATCAGGTTGTCCGCCGTTCTTTGACATGATAGGAAATAAAAGTTCTATCCTATTTACATTTGAATTGAGAAACCCCAAGTTACATTCGGGGGGAGCAAAGATAGGAAAGAAATCTCGAGTTATCTCGAGTTACATCAAGAAAAGGAGGTAGGGAATCGGTGCGCAGACCGAGATGCAAGCAACCACATTCAACCATACACAAACATAGGGTTTATTGTCCATAACCATGCTATACATCCACCAAAAAACTCATTTAAGGGTGTCGCGTATTGAGTGCATTCATATTACATATCATATATGTATATTGGAATTTGTGGATTTCGGATTGAACATGCATAAAGCCAATTTTATTCGCATCGTATGCAATAAATAAAGGCGACAAACCAAAATCAATCACATCGATAATCATAAAGTATAAAGTAGTTGACGTGGCTTTGATACCATTGTAGGGTTTTAGGGGTGACATAGAAGGCAGCGGAAACAAAATTTTTCTTCTCTCCAAACCCAGAACAAAGGAATCACGTCAACGTCTATACAATAGGAAGGATGGTTTGTAGAGACATACCTTGTCCCGAGGCTTGCTCGGCGACGTTACCTCGCAACTTGCGCGGTCTTCACCTCCGGTCTTGGACGGTGTCTGTGCAGCTCCTGGTCTCACCGGGACTGTCGAGATTGACAACTGTCCTCCGAGCGACAGAAATCTCTAGGCTCTATAGTAGTCCACATGGACCACCTGGAACTCCGATCGCCTTGTCATACAAGGAACCAGAAGGAATCGTACCCTCATCTCGGTGTACTAGTCACCGACACACTCTCCTACCACCAATCACTTTTCTGCAGTTGTCTTTCCCTTGTTATGCCTCCCTTGTCGGGTAGCACTTGCTCGGGCTCTCCTGGTTACCACAATCAGAGAGAACTACAACTTTGCAGAGCAACTGGTATTCTAAGTTGTACTTGAGAAGCCCCCAATACCCCTATATGTATAGGAGGGTCATGGGACATGGTTCTCTACCCCGGGCAATGTAGGATTAAAGCAAGATTAGAAGGGTTAGAGGTTTTCCACAAAACAACCAACTGCGCCAGCTGAACCGATCGTTTCAAGCATGAATCGATCAGTTGGGGATCTGAGGTGACCGGTTCACACCTGAACCGGTCGGTTGGGACACCTGAGCCGATCGGTTTAAGCATGAGTCGATCGGTTTGTGGTCCTGGTCCAACTCAAATTGGCTTTCCATGTTTGTTTCCAACTAATCAAATCCTTGTCCAAATCAAATTTGTACAAGTGAAACAAATATGTATTTGCAAAAAGTGTCTTCTAACTTTCCAAACAATTTCGGTTGGTCACACAAATCGAATAGTTCAACAATTGATTCGATTATTTCATTGACACATGAGTCGATCGACTCACCACTTTGAGCCGATCGGTTCATCAACCTGAGCCGATCGGTTCATCACATGAGCTGATCAGTTGGGAGTGCAGACTGTGCAGAATTAGTCAATTGCAGTTTCAATCAATCTGATACTCTAATCAATCGGTCCAACACATTGAATACTATGATACTGAGCTATCAATTGATTAAGTGTTTAATTGAACTACTAAACTCCTTTAGTAATCAGTCTAAATATCATTTGTGGATAAACTCCTCTGCTAGGTTAAATCCTATGTGTGTGACCCTGCAGGCCCATTTCACGTTGGCAGTGAAAGTCCATAACACTTATGACTTCACAAGCAAAGAGTTGTGCCTAGTCACACATCAGTGCTACCCAAGTGAAATAGAAAGTTGGAGAAAAACTTTCAATCCTAAAATCCGTGAGTGGTGTTACAACAAATGTATAATTCCTTTGTCTCTGATATCCCAAATGAACTCAAGGCATGGAACAGTCATCCTGTCAATGTTCATTCACTTTCTTGATCTTAGAGTAGATTGGAGGAGATATGTATGACATCAATATCACATACTGACTCACACATGCGTGCACACGCTTATCTCAATCCTACTCATCAAGTGGCCATGGATATCAAACTCCCTCAGGAGGAACAAATCTCATATCTATCACTCACCCCTCAAAATCCCCATGTGTCCAAGCCACCCAATCATCACCTTTATAACAACCAATGTTTCAGGACTGTGTTTGATGATGTCATATTGTACCCAACAACATGTGTTGAGTGTAGCAATTTCAGGTCAAAGAATCACACTCACCATCACTATGAGAACTGACTGTGACTACCATGTCATGGTTCCATGTGTCAAACTCACGGTGGGTCTATCCGGTACACTTGTTCTCTAACAAGTACCTATGTGTTTGGTTTGATATCTCCATATCATGACTAATGAGATTCTATAATCAACCTACACCACAATCTATTCTTGTGTGTCATTGTTGTCTATCTACCTTCCACAATGACATCCGACTAGGGACATAATAAGAATGTACAAACTCTTAGCATATGTATGATCTCATCGTTCAGGTCCTCAACCTGAAAGCATATGTCATTGAGTATTGTCATTCTCAAGACATTTAATCTATTCTATCATTATCTCATATGAATGAACCAGAAAGAATTGGAAGCTTGCCTTTGAGGTTTATCAAATCAATCTTAATGTATCCCACCAATCATTCCATTATTGGCTCTCATGGCATACATACCAACAATCTTGACCCTGCCCTATTCTATAAATAGAGGGGTATTGGGGGCTTCTCAAAAAACACAACTCAGAACATCAGTTGCTCTGCAAAGTTTTTGTCCTCTCTAGTTCTGGTAAGGCTGAAACAAGAAAACTACTGAACCAGCAAATTCAATGGATGTGCTGACCGGTTCACTCTATCAACTGACTGATTGGAGAATGAATCGATTGGTTAAACATTTTTAGTCTCCAATTTTTTTTAATTCTATCTCTTCAACTCCTATATTGACTTGAAACCCTAACCCTACCTCTCCTATGAATAAAGGGGTATTAGGGGCTTTCCAGACACAACAATAAGCTCTGAAACTTGTTGTCCTCTCTGTTGTGGTAACCAAATAGAGAGCATGATCAAGTCCTACCTTTAAAAGGGAGGGATAGCTAGGGAGAGACAATTGTGGGAGAGTGAATCAATACTTGCATATTGATGTTCGAAGGGACAACTCCTTCTAGTTGACTTTGGTATCACAACATGAAGTTCATGGTGGTCTGCATGGACTACTTTAGAGGTGAGGAGACCATTGCCTACCTCTAGGAGGATGTCGTTAACCGCTGTCAGTGGTGTTGCATCGGGAGGCTATTGGAAATGACTATTCGAGTGATGCTTGGAGAAGAAGCATGCCTCAATAAGAGTTTCCACTAGACTTGCTCCAACACCGGGTATAAATCGTGTTACACTCTTTCCTCAAAAGGTAGATGTTGACGCTTGCTAATTAGGGAAGCGGGCAATAGTTTATTTTGTTTCTGCTGCCTTATTGTCATCCCAATTTCCTAACAGTAGATGCTAGGGTAGAGGAAAAAACAAACAATATAGATGTTGTTTTGGAAGTATGTGAATTCTTAGATGTCATTCCTAACTAGTTACCATGTTTACCTCAAGAGATGTATGTTGACTTTTAGATACAAATTCTTCATGGTAGTCACCCAATAGCATTACTTGCCTATAGAATGGCACCCACAAAGTTAAGTGAATTCAAAACCAAGTTACAAGAGTTACCAGATAAGTGTTTTATTCAACCTAATCCATAACCTTTGGAGTGTTCCAGTATTATTTGTGAAGAATAAGGATGAAACTGTGTAGTTTTGCATACACTATCATCATTGAATAAGATAATGATTAGGAACAAATATCATTACTCTAGGATTGATGATCTATTTCATCAACTATGTCAATCAATAATCCTTTCAAAAATCAATTGTAGGTTAGGTTATCATCACTTAAGGATAAAAGCATTTGATGTACCTAATTCATCATTCAAAACAAGGTATGGGTTTATGCTCTTGTAGTCATGTCATTCGGATTGAAAAATGGTCCAATAGCCATTATGGACATGATGAACAAAAATTTTAAACCCTACTTAGATCAATTTATAGTAGTGTTCATAGTAGATATCCTTATATATATACTACACATGTAGAACAAAATGAACAAAATCTGAGAATAGCCCTGTAGTTGTTGAGGCAACATCAACTTGATGCTAACTTTAGTAACTGTGATTTTTGCTTAGCTGAATTTTCTTTTTGTGGACATGTCATTTAGTCATAAGTTTTCTAGGGTAAGATAGATAGTATAGAAGGTTTATAAGGATCCTCAGTGTAGTAGATGCACCTATTACACTTTGATAAGGAAGGATACACCTTTTATTTAATATGAATATGTGAAAAAAGTTTTCAAACTTTAAAGAAGAACTGAACCACAACATCAATTTTAATTTTATAAGAAGCAAATAAAGGTTATGCAATTTTCTGTAATGCATCCAGGAGAGGTTCAAGGTTTGTTCTAAAAAAGCAAGGAATGGTGGTTTCCTATGCTTTTAGAAGATTTAAGAAGAATGAAGAGAATGATGCAACACCTGATCTTAAGCTTGCGGTAGTAGTGCGTGCCTTAAAGACATGATGTCGTTATCTCTATGGTGAATCATGTTAGGATTTTATAGGCCATAGCAGTTTTAGGTACATATTTAAACAAAAGTATCTCATCATAAGACAAAACAGATGGTTGGAACTAATTAAGGACTATGATGCACTATTGACAACCACCCTGGAAGGCTAATGTTGTAGCAGATGCTCTGAGTAGGAAGTCAACATCATACGTGAAACTGTTCCCTATGGAATGTGTATGAAGAGACTTATTGGTTAAGATGAGAGAAATGAATCGAGATTTGAGTGTGTCTAAAGAAGGTGGGATAATTGCTCAGCTATAGGTTAGACATGTGTTCTATGCTCAAATTAAGGATCTTCAATAGAGTGACAATGAATTGTAAGAGATCATGTGTGATATGATAGAAGGAAAGGGAATAGAGTTCAAATATGCATTTGATGGAATTTTGTGTCACCAAGATTGATTGTGGGTGCCATATGACATTACGTTAAGAAAGTATATTCTTGAAAAAGCTCACTCTTCTATGTATGCAATGCACCCAGATAGTTCTAAGATGCACAAAAACCTCAAGGAACTGATGCATCGATTACTAGGTATGAAGGGAGATGTAGTTGAGTATTTAGCTAAATATGGAGTGTGCCAACAAGTCAAGGATGAACAACAAAATCCAGTAGGTACCCTATAACCACTCCCTATTCCTATGTGTAAGAGGGAACATATCACCCTGGACTTTGTAGTAGTTTCATCTAGAATGTCAAATGATTTTTACTCAATATGGGTGATTGTGGATAAATTAACTAAATTTTGCTCATTTTATGTGTATTAATCCAACATGGGATGCATCCAAAATAGCAAAGGTTTTATAATGAGATATTTATACTACATGAAATATCAGTGACTATCATATCCGACAGTGATCTAGTTCACATCAAGATTTTTGAATCAGTTACAGCGTGCCTTGGGAACAAGTTTGACGTTTAGCACAATATTTCATCCTCAAATATATGGAAAGTCAGAACAGACAATTCGCATCTTAGAGGACATGCTGAGATCATGCATTTTGCAATGCAACAGTAGTAAGGATAATCATCTTAGCCTTATGGGATTTTCCTATAATAATAGTTACTATTCCAGTTTATGCATAGCCCCTTATGAACTTTAGTATGAGATAGTGTAGATATCCAATTTTCTAGTATGAAGTTGGTGAGAGGAAGAATATAAGTCCATAATTGATGGAAGAAACCAAAAAAGATATTAGTGGCGTGACAACAATTTAAGGTTTCACATGATAGAGAGAAAAGTAGCATAGAAAAAAGCCATACACCACTTCAATTTGAAGTTTGGGATGAAGATTAGTTAAAGGTTTCACCATAGAAAGGTGTGCTAAGATTTTCATTGAGGGGTAAAATATCTCCACTATTTTTTGGGTCCCTACCAAATCATTCAAAGAATTGGCCCTATACAAGTTTGAGTTTCCTCCTGAACAAGCCATTTTACGTGATGTGTTTCATGTGTCTTTGTTGAATAATTGTAATCCAGGTACATAGAACATCATAGACCCAGATTTTGTAAAGTTAAGAGAGGATGTCACCTATGTTTAAGGACCCTTAGAAATTCTAAATTGCAAAATTCAAAAGCTTAAAAAGAGAGAGATACCCATAGTAAAGTTCCTTTAGAAGAATCATAGTGTAAAAGAAGCTACATGGGAAGTAGAGTCAAAGATGTGTAACAAGTATCCTTTCCTATTCTATGAATTTTGAGACAAAATCTTTATTAGCGGGGTTATTGTTATAACCCATACCATTCCTTACCTGTAATCTTTGAACTAAAGATAACCTACCTTAATTACCTTGTGGTTTATTTCAGCCTTGTTTTATTTTTAGCTTATGTTTTGGTAGTCAAAATCATGACTTGAGCATAACATGAGAGCTTTTGTTGATATAAAAATAGCTCACACATTAACACAAAAAGATAATTAATGATACTTTAGGTAATAATTAATAGAGAAATTAAAATTTGAGAATTTTAATAAACACATACTGTAGGGTTGTATAGAATTCAATTACAAAAACTCAGAATAAAGAATGAACAAAATGGGAGTTAAATTGAGAGAGTTGTGGTAGTTTTAATAAATATGTATAGAAATGACTTTAGTTTGTACTTTCATCAGACCAACGGCCACATAGACCAATGACCATGCATAACGGTGGCCACACAAACTAACAAACAAGTAGAGCGATGGCCAAACAGACCAACAGAAATGAACTACTTTACAGTTCAATACAACTAATTAATAAAATGACCATAAATTCTTTTATACATTATTTGAATTCAACGAAATTTTTCTTGATGGGTTTATATTTCAATTTTACACTCAACCAGATCCCTAAACCGCGCATGAAACAAATAGAGGGCAAAACTCTAGGGTGACTTTTTGGGGAGATGCAAAGAATAGGGAGAGATTCATAGCATAGTTGTGGATTAATCTTGGTAAGTAGCTTTAGATTGTGGATATCCTCACTTCTATTTCCTTTCTTGATAGGTTCCACTGTGAGTCTCGTCAGAGGTCATGTTCTACCTCCCTTTTGCTTCCTTTTCCTATAATAGGCTCTTCCCGGAGCAACAAATTGACCATGGGGCTGTTTGAAGGTGGGTCATGAAGCTTTTATGTTGAATCCAAGATCTATAGACTAGAATCTGGACTTACCAAGATTAGATCCAAGACCAGGGACATTGGACCAGATCTGGATGAGTGAAAAATCACTTACAAACGTTGATTTGTTCTAAATAATGTCAAATAGCATATGATTGCAATATTGTTACGCTTGGTGGTTTCTATCACAAATTTTATTAGTACAAATTGCTAAATTTTAGTGAATGTGATTCATCTGAACGATTAATTCAGAATGATCAGTTGTCCGTTTAAGCTTACTCTTCTATTAGTGCTTTTGATTTATTTTATGGCAAAAATTAGTGTACCCTAATTATATGCTCAGATAAGAGTAGAAAATAATGGATTACTACTTGTGAAACTAAAGAAACTCTGGACTTTATATGCCCTAGACAATATAAAATCCATCACAGAAATCTACACCATGAAAAAATGTGCATACTGACTGGGTGAGCTTAATATGAGGTAGAAGGAGCATACTAAAGGGGTACCAGAGTCCAATATTAGCATGGAAAGGCTCCTTAAAGTAATAGAGTACCCATCATTTAGCAGAGAATCCGATGATACTCCAATTAGTTCAATGAATTATAATACTAGTTAGTTGATCATCCCTTGTAGAACTACTGATGTAGATAGTTAAGCTAGAGTGATATGACTCTCTGTATGAATTATCACACTTATAAGAGAAGTCTTAATAATCTGATTGTTTCCATTATCCATCGAGGCCAGACGTGGCAAGCCTCATTCCAGACCGGAAAGCTAGTTAGTAGACTTAGAGTCCATGTTCTAATGTAAGTCATGTAAAAGAGAGATCATAGTGTGATGTGATGATTTTGTATGTTATGATACACCTCATCTAGGTCTAGGGCATATAATTGAAGGATTTAATGGAAAACATAAAAAGATATAGTTTCTTATTTATGCAGTCATATATATATATATATATATATATATATATATATATAGAATATATATATATATATATATATATATATATATATAGAATATATATATATATATATAATATATATATATATATATATATCCTATCTTGTCGTGTGATTATATAGACTTCACCTGCCATGCTAGTATTCTTCTGATTTATTAATTTTATTAACATCATGCATACAAATTATCATTGTTTCTTGTTGATTTTCTGCACACTAAGCCAATAGCTCATACAATCTACTTAAAAAAAATTCAGGCAAGGGCCCATCTCTATAGGAAGAGCCAGAAGATAGCTTCCATCATGAGTGATCAACTGAGGTCTAGAGAGGAACATCTAGTTGAGTTATAGGGTCTCTTATCCTTCCTTTGGATGATAGGAATGAAATAGTGATAAAGGAGATCACTTTGTATAAGATGCACTTGATGTATATTAAGCAAGAACATTATCTTTAAATTAAAAGTACAACTCTATTCTAACTTTTCATGTTACATTTAAACAAGTTTTGTCAACTAGTTAAATGATGTTTCTATATATTTGAGAAAGAACACAAATTTAAGGCTAATTTTCAGTTAGTAATTAAAGGTGAAAGGTTAGTCTAATACCTCTTTGGTGGGCCCTAATATTGGTTAGCAGGTTTGAATTGCATCATAAAAATCCATCATAACACCTAACAAAAGACTTATAAGCAGATTGTTGATTTGGAGGCCAAGGGGGAGCCCCCTTTCTAGGCGTCACCTCAACTTTGGGCCCAAATAGTCTCAAAAGTATGTAAAATAATTTAAAACAAGAGGAAAAGAGTCAAAATTCAAATGATTCATGAGAAAGTGCATTTTGTCATGATTATGAATTAGTTACTCTTTTGCCCTCATTATGTTCACTCTTGACTCCAATATTTTTTTAGCTACTTGATCACCATTGACCCTCAAATTCAAAATATGGTGATCAATGTGAATTTTATACACATTATGACACCACAAATTGTGTTAAATCAACACTCTACTCAAAGAAATATATTTGTCCATGTAACTTTATTTTCTTCTTAAAATTTTTCTAATGTTTCTTCACATTCTTGTGGGCCTATGTCCAAATTTCATCCCATTTGGACATTCCTACAATTTTCTACATATTGTTGAAATTTTATACTAGAAATCCCTTTATTTGCTCTTTATTTGCCCCTTTTCCAAGTCAACAATCTGTGGGATGAGGAGGGGGAAAATATCGACCCTTGATTCTACCTCCCATGGATCTAAGCCAGATCAGACAATAGGGCCTTCATCTTCAACCTCTTAAAAATCAGTGGGGAGGTATTATTGCATCCATAACATGTGATCTCCCGCTCGCAACCAAGGTTTGAAAATCTAACTGAGCAAAATTACTCCTCTCGCAATTTGGTGCTCAATGGGCTATACTTTGACACCAATAAGGATCAGTTTCGCCATAAAAACAACTCCCTATTTCATTCTTCTCTTTCTTCCTGCCATGGTTGCAACCCAGACACAATCTAACTTAAACATATCCCCCAATGCTATAAAAACACCCCCAAGGACCGCCACCACCACTCAACATTGCTAGAAAGCTCACTCTTGCTCACTCTCTTGGCCCCGAGCAACTAAAATTTGTCCTCCAATCACCTGTTGTCTGATTAGAGGCGCTACTCGATCTGCTTTGGGCGTTTCTCTTGCACCACCAGTCCTCCTTTTTCGACCACCTGCAAGTTCGTGAGTTCACATTGAGTTGAAACGACACTCTCACTGCCTTCTCTGGCGTCTCCTTCTCCCAAACTCCCTTTTCCAGTGAGCTCCCTCCCCCTACATTTTTGGCTCATGTGGGGTCTGTGCAAAGAAGAAAAGGAGTCCCTAAACCGGCCGGTCCAGAAGGGAAACCAACCGGTCTAAGGGGTCCAACAGCCCAATGATTGAACCGATAAATCAAAGAGTGAACTAGCCAATCGAGGGTCAGACCAGATCCTCCGATAAATGAGTTGCGCTCCTACATGCCTCAATCCCGACCAGCCATCGCGCTTCAAACGGTTGCCTTTTTTCTCTATTTAAGGTATTTACATCTCTCTTTGGAAAATAATTGATAAAATAGGTAGATCTTGTTTAACTCGTAGAAAATACATCCTAGCTCCAAAAAATATGGATAAATAGTCAATTTTGATCTAAAAAATCCAACGAATTGTTTAAAAATAATTTTGATACTTGATTCTAAATTATTCTCACTAATATACCTAGACGTCACTCTCTTTCTTATTTAATTTGTTAAATGACTCAATAATCACGAGTAATCTTTTGAAACCCTAATATTTGACTCTGATATTTATCTTGAGACAGAAAAAGCATACTTGACCTATTAGTGATCTAAATCTATATTTGTAGACTTGATTCAATCTTGAATATGATCTCGATGAATAAATGATTCATTTTAATATTATGTTCTAAATCTTGTGAAATACTTGATCATTTGACATAATACTTAATCTCTGACTTTACTCATTATATCAATCTATAGTTGATCTAATCTTGAAAATCAATGATGCTAATTCATCATTATGACCTAATGACTTGATAAAGACTTGAATGATGATAATAATAATTAGGGTTAGCTCATATGTTCCTAAAATGCCTAAGTGCTTCATTCACACTTGAAATATTCTTGACACTTGAATAATGTTGGAAATATTGAAATATTGGTGATCATAAGTGGATGACCTAACTTGAAGGTTGAAATAGGAAAATGAAACCCTAATCTCAAACTTTAAAATATGATCTTTTAAACATCATGATCACGACCCTTGATCCAATATTATTGATTTAGGATCTGACTCGAAGGGTCAACCTTTTACTTGTTAAAACTTGTACTCGAAATCTTCAATGAAAGGTATGTTTTATATTAAATCATCCTTGAATAGACTAGTAGTATTGAATGATAACCTTTTATGCACCTCTTGAAAATCTTGGCTATGTATTTGTTTGAGCTATTGTTCCCTACTAATTAGTCTTCCATCTTTCTATATTATAATTTGCTACAGACTCAAAAAGATAAATGGTATTGCCCATTATGACTTCCAGTTATACTTGTTGATATTGAGTACAAGAAACCTCCTCAATTAGAGGATGGAACTCATACCTGTCAATTGGCCTCCTACCTCATACGGAGAGAAGGATCTGGTGACCTCCCCATCTTATTGGAGAGATGGAGCCACATAAATATAAGTATGCTTCTCGATATCAACATAATGAGAACTTGTAATAATATTGATTTGTTATAAATAAACATCTTGTTGTTTAAATGTTTTTTTTTGGAAAATCACTTGTTATACATCTTAGAACATAAGTCATGTTGGTATGTATTCCCTGAGAGCCAATCATGGGATTATTGGTGGGATACATTAAGATTGATTTGATAAACATCAAAGGCAAGCTTCCAATTCTTTCTGGTTCAGTCATATGAGATGGTGATAGAACAGATTGAATGTCTAGAGAATGACAGTACTCAATGACGTATGCCTTCAGGTTCATGACCTGAACGATGAGATCATACGAATGCTAAGAGTTTGTACATTCTTGTTATGTCCCTAGTCGGATGTCATTGTGGAAGGTAGATAGACAACAATGACACACAAGAATAGATTGTGGTGTTGGTTGATGACAGAATCTCATTAGTCATGATATAGAGATATCAAACCAAACACATAGGTACTTGTTAGAGAACAAGTGTACCGGACAGACCCACCGTGAGTTTGACACATGGAACCATCAGATGGTAGTCACATTCAGTACTCACAGTGATGGTGGTGAGTGTGATTCTTTGACCTGAAATCACTACACTCAACACATGTCGTTGGGCACACTTTGACATCATCAGAGGCAGTCCTGAAACATGGGTTGTTATACAGGTGATGATTGGGTGGCTTTGACACATGGGGCTTTTGAGGGGTGAGTGATAGATATGGGATTTGTCCCTCCTGAGGGAGTTTGATATCCAAGGCCACTTGATAAGTAGGATTGAGATAGGCGTGCGCACGCATGTGTGAATCAGTATGAGATATTGATGTCATACATATCTCGTTTAATCTACTCTGAGATCAAGAAAGTGAATGAATGTTGACAGGATGACTGTTCCATTCCTTGAGTTCATTCAGGATATTAGTGACAAAGGAATTATACATTCACTATAACACCATTCACGGATTATAGGATGAAAGTTGTTCTCCAACTTTCTACTTTCACTTGAGTAGCAATGATGTGTGACTAGGCACCGCTCTTTGCTTGTGAAGTCTTAAGTGTTATGGACTTTCACTGCCAACGTGAAATGGACCTGCAGGGTCACACACATAGGATTTAACCTGGAAGAGGATTTTTTGTCCACAAGCAATGTTTAGATTGATTACTAAAGGAGTTTAGTAGTTCAATTAAACACTCAATTAATCGATAGCTCAATATCATATTGTTCAAGGTGTTGGACGCATTGATTGGAGTATCGGATTGATTGAAATCGCAATTGACTGATTCTGCACAACCTGCACTCCCAACTGATCGGCTCAAGTGTTGAACCGGTCGGCTGAGGTTGCTGAACTGGTCGGCTCAAGTGTTGAGCCGATCGGCTCAAGTCCAGGGTGAACTGATTGCTTCAAGTGTTGAAACGATCGATTCAACTGGTGCAACCGAGCAACTTGGGAAAGTAGGATTGGTGAGAATTTTCTTTTCGTTTCAATTATCCAATTTGATTGGAAATAGGATTGGTATTCGATACCGATTGGAAACAAAAGAAGGAAAGTCAATTGGAAACCGACTTGGAACCCCAACCGACCGGTTCACTTGTGAACCGATCGGTTCCAGGTCCCAATCGACCATTTCAGTTGTGAAATGATCGGTTCAGGTTGCGAGTTGGTTGCTTTTGTGGAAAATCTCGAACCCTTATACTCTTGCATTTAGTCCCATATTGCCCGGGATAGAGAACCCTGTCCCATGACCCTCCTATATATATAGGGGTAGTGGGGGCTTCTCAGATACAGCTCAGTGCAACTAGTTGCTCTGCAAGTTGTCGTTCTCTCTGGTTTTGGTAACCGAGAGAGAGCCCGAGCAAGTGCTTCCCGCAAAAGGGAGGTGCAGCAAGGGGAGGACAACTGCAGTTGCAACTGGAGGCAGGAGAGTGTGTTGGCGACTAGTATGTCAACAGGAGGGTGCGACTCCTTCCACTTCCTTGTGAGACAAGGAGTGTGGAGTTCCAGGTGGTCCGTGTGGACTACTACAGAGGCGGGAGGACACTGCCGCTCAGGAGGACAACTGTCATCCGACAGTCCGGTAGAAGGAGGAGTCGTCAGTCCCGGTGCGACCAGGAGTTGCACAGACGCCGTCCAAGACCGGAGTTGAAGACCGCGCATTGCGTGAGGTATTATCGCCGAGCAAGTCTCGGGACAAGGTATGATTCCACAAACCATCCTTTCCTATTATATAGACGTTGATGTGTTTCCTCGGTATGGGTTGGGGGAGAAATTTTTGTTTCTGTTGCCTTCTCTGTCTCTCCTAAAACCCAACAGTGGTATCAGAGCCACGTCAACTGCTTTATATTTTAGTAATATCGATATGATCGATTTTTGGTTTGTCGCCTTAATTTATTGCATACGATGCGAATAATATCGACTTTATGTATGTCCAATCGTAAATCCACAAATCCCAATTACATATATGATATGTATTATTAATGCACTCGATACGCGTCTCCCTTAAATGAGTTTTGTGGTGGATGTGTGTAGTGTGATTATGGCCTATAAACATCTATCTGTGATTAGTTGTGTGTTGTTGCTTGCATCTCGGTCTGCGCACCGATCTTCCCTCTCTTATTCCTGATGTAACTCGAAATAATTCGAGATTCTTTCCTACCTTTGCTCCCCCCGAATGTAACTCGGGGTTTCCCTTTTAAGCAATGTAATAATTAGGATAGATTTTATTTCCTGTTATGTCAAAGACCAGCGGACATCAAGATGACAGCCCAGACGATCAGTTTAAGGCGTGAATCGATCGGTTGATGTTCCAGACGGTCAGTTCAAGGAGTGAACCGATCGATTGATGACCGGTTCGAGGAGCGAGATGAGCGGGTGGTGGCCATGACGAGATGCACGACGACCAGACGAACTGATCAGTTGGAGGAGCCAACCGATCGGCTGGTGGCACCCAGACGATCGGCCAGAGAGAGCAGATCATTCATATGATGAGTTGATCAACTCGGAAGGCAAAGGCACAGAAGTTCATCTTGATAAGGTTGTGTGTGATGTAGACCCAGATGACCGTGATTCCTCTTGGCTTGAGGAATCACATTAGGATGGCCATAATCATCGCTTTTTATGGTTTGTGCATGTTTTCTAGTGGGATATAGCATGTATATGATACGTACTATGTATTGTGGTGATTGGATATGTATATGTATATAAAACCAAATCCCTCATTAAAATATTATGTTTTAGATGCCTTCCAAATGCGACACACGTGAAAAGCTTGATCGACCAAGTGTGGGCAAACCAAAGCGTGGTGCACCGTCTATCTCATGGAAGCGTGAAGGATGAATGTGTGGGTCTGCCAAAGCAGGGTGCATATTCATCGTGTTTGCTTTGGGTTGGACTTATCAAGGTGACCTAGATAGGATCTAGCGCCTTGAGGCATGGAGATGATCATTGCAAGGAGTTGTATATGACATCTTATCAAGAGTTGCATATGATGCAATTGGCAAGAGTTGCCTACCTGAGAGATCTAAGTTGTGGGCGATCAGCCAAAGTTGACTCATGACTTAGAGGATTTCAGGATCTTGCCCACTAGAAGATTGTACGATGCAATCTTCCGAATTGATGGTGAGGGCTATCAATTTGAAGTAAAATAGTGGGAGAGATAATTAATTAAAGGCCTAATTATATCGTCAAACTTTCAAATCAATCAAATAAGTCAAAAAATTAAGTTTTGGACTAAAATTGCATATTTCCTTTTGTAGTTCAAATGGCAAACAACAACAACAACTTTTCTTTGCGATCGGTCCTTGACAAGGACAAGCTAAATGGGACAAACTTCCACGACTGGTATCAGACATTGAGAATTGTTCTCACTCAAGAGCGTAAGCTCCATGTCCTGGATACTCCAATTCCAGAGGAACCCGCTCCTAATGCACCAAAGGAAGAAAGGGATGCTTACAAGAAGCATCCTGATGATGCCATTGATGCAAAGTGCTTGATGCTATGTTCAATGAACCATGAGTTGCAGAGACAGCATGAGAACATGGGTGTCATTGAGATGATTCAGCATCTTAGGAACATGTATGAGGATCAGGCACGACAAGAGAGATACAATGTTTTTAGGGTGTTGTTCAAGTGCGTCATGAAAGAAGGAGATCCAGTTGGTCCTCACACACTCAAGATGATTGGGTATGTGGAGAACCTGCAGAGACTGGGATTTCCACTGAGCCAAGAGTTGGCTACTGACGTGATACTGCAATCGTTGCCAGAATCTTACAGTCAGTTTGTGATGAACGACAACATGAACAACTTTGATAGGCCATTGTCAGAGTTGTTGGGCATGTTGAGGACAGCCGAGTTACAGATGAAGAAGGACAAGCCTAAGTCCGTGATGGTGATCACGAGCAAGAAAGGCAAGTCCAAGCGCAAGGGCAAGGGCAAAGCTAAGAAAGGTTCTGATGCTAGCCAGGAGCCCAAGTCGTCTTCAGCTCTCAAGGCCAAAGGAGGCGTGACCAAGAAAGGAAATTGCCACCATTGTCAAAAGCCAGGACATTGGAAAAGGAATTGTCCTCTCTATCTGGAAGAACAAAAGAAGAAGGAGACAACTGAAGTCTCCACTTGAAGGTGTCATGAAAGTAAACTTGTAACACTTTTTTGAGGTATATGATACCAAGATGTAAAGTGTAAAGCACTCAGAATTGGGGCAAGTTTTGCCACCATAGATAGGAGTACTTTAGTTTATTTTCAGCCTACAAGGCATGTAATAAAGTTACGAACTGCTATTTCATATTTGCCAATAGATAGAAACACTTTATTTTTGCATATTGTATGACAATGATGGCAATTAATAAAGAGATGTTTCAATTTATAAAGATATGATCTTTGTGGCAGTGCCTTGTTTATCTTGTGATATTTGATATGCATAAGATAAAATGATACCTGAAAGTTGTAGATAACTCAAACAATCTAATTAGCATCAATCATGAGAAATTCATTTCTAGTTTCCATATGATGGATAAATCTAGACTCTTTTGGTTAGAGAACCAGTAAGAGACATGAATATCTTAGACATGATTGTTCTATTAGGTATAATACATGTGATGTATTTACACACCTATTGGAACAAATGCTAATACTTCAAATGGTGTTTAGAGAAATACCAATATGAATATCTTGAAGTGTTCAAGACTATCATAGATGAATTACAAATTTTGTAGAGTATTAATTCTTGATGAGATCAATGAATGAAATACTTGGACCAAATGTTTGAGATCCTTATGAGTGATTATGATAGTTTATCATAGTGAACTCATGATTAAGGCATGGTGATGTCTAATCAAGAAGGAATCATACTCTAAGGAGTTAGAGAATGATTATCAAAATAACTGAATTCTTCTTAATAAAAGAATACCCCAAACTAATAAAGGACATTAAGAATCACAAGGAGTTGTGAGTTTGTATATCCTTGACAGATACACCGCAATTATCTATGTGATGAGTTGTTCATATGATGAGTCAACTATCTAGATGAATATGAGGAATCAGATTTTGAGTTATAGTATAAAACCATTACATCCTAAATGACTTCCATGTGAGCCATAAGGTATGACCTTGATGGTAGCACTCATTGGATCATATCCATAAGTGCAAATAAGTCTTAAGTGTTAAGACACATGGATAACATTTTAAGAAGGATGATGCTTGATAATTGCAACTTAATGACTAAGACATTTGGCATTTGGATACTAAAACCGCATTCCTATGAGGAATAAAACCAGGATGTGTACGTGACACAGCCTATAAGGTTTATGAATCCACTAATGAAAATGAAGTCTAAAAGTTACAATGGACTAATCAATATGATTGATTGAGTACAAGCAACTCAAAATTGGATCTTTACTTTGATGATATAGTCAAAGGGTTTGACTAATATGTCAAAGATAAAGAAGGGATCTATGATTTAGTGGGAGCGTGTTCACATTCCACATATTGATGTGAAATGGAAATGTTCTAAAATGGAAATCCAAAAGTGGAAATTATCTTTAAGGAAGATAGAGATGTTTCCTATATGATAGGAATAGAGATCTATAGAGATAGTTCTCAAAAATCTCTTGACCTAGAAAGAGAAAGCATACATTGCCAATCTGTACTGAAGGGTTCAGTATGCACAGATTCAGTGGGAGAAAACTTGTCCATGTTATATGGATATTAGTATCCCAAGGCCAAGTGTCCAATTCTTATGAAGAATGGGAACACTAAGAATAGATATGGATCTATCATGTATGTAATTATCCCATTATCTTGCATGTATTGACATGACAAGAACGAAATGCATTCATCATGTTGTATGTATGACATGAAAATATGATGTGCTCATCCTGATAACTTGTATTTGGGACATGACCAGTGGATGTCTGTCTGATTCCAGTAAGGGTTATTGGAATACCATGAGAACTTGATAAGTACCTGTGAAGTACTAGTTCTATGGAGATAAGGAAGAGTTCGATGTAAAGTGTTACATTGATGCGAACTTCCAAAAGGACAGAAAATTAATCGCATAATATACATAGGATGTATAAAAGTGAAAGGTTGTTGATAATTGGAAGTGTTCCAATAAAACTATTTAAATGGAAATGCCGAGTATCTATCTATTAGAGAACATAAGTGGATACTATATGGATCTGGAAGTTCATGAGATGAACTTATAGATATTCCACTCATTGATGACAAGTCTGGAATCCTTGATCATGTAATGTGGCTAAAGGTTAGCATTGGAATACTAGATCGCATATTACGGAAACTCCATGTCATACGTGCGACGTACAGTGAAGAGATGAGATACATGCAATTTATACTGACTTTGGCAAGGTGTTGCCATTACTCACTGTGTTGGCACTAGAGTACAGTAACATGTGGGACATGTTGAAGATCACTATGAATATGATTCAAGGGTGATTGGCTCGCAGTGCAAGTGGGAGTCTGTTGGTATGTATGCCCTGAGAGCCAATCATGGGATGATTGGTGGGATATATTAAGATTGATTTGATAAACATCAAAGGCAAGCTTCCAATTCTTTCTGGTTCAGTCATATGAGATAGTTATAGAAAATATTGAATGTCTAGAGAATGACAGTACTCAATGACGTATGCCTTCAGGTTCATGACCTGAACGATGAGATCATACGGATGCTAAGAGTTTGTACATTCTTGTTATGTTCCTAGTCGGATGTCATTGTGGAAGGTAGATAGATAACAATGACACACAAGACTAGATTGTGGTGTAGGTTGATGACAAAATCTCATTAGTCATGATAGAGAGATATCAAACCAAACACATAGGTACTTGTTAGAGAACAAGTGTACCGGACAGACCCACCGTGAGTTTGACACATTGAACCAGGAGATGGTAGTCACAGTCAGTACTCACAGTGATGGTGGTGAGTGTGATTCTTTGACCTGAAATCACTACACTCAACACATGTCGTTGGGCACACTTTGACATCATCAAACGCAGTCCTGAAACATGGGTTGTTATAAAGGTGATGATTGGGTGGCTTTGACACATGGGGCTTTTGAGGGGTGAGTGATAGATATGGGATTTGTCCCTCCCGAGGGAGTTTGATATCCAAGGCCACTTGATGAGTAGGATTGAGATAGGCGTGCGCACGCATGTGTGAATCAGTATGTGATATTGATGTCATACATATCTCCTTCAATCTACTCTGATATCAAGAAAGTGAATGAACGTTGACAGGATGACTGTTCCATGCCTTGAGTTCATTCGGGATATCAGTGACAAAGGAATTATACATTCACTATAACACCATTCATGGATTGTAGGATGAAAGTTGTTCTCCAACTTTCTACTTTCACTTGGGTAGCAATGATGTGTGACTAGGCACCACTCTTTGCTTGTGAAGTCATAAGTGTTATGGACTTTCACTGCCAACGTGAAATGGACCTGCAGGGTCACACACATAGGATTTAACCTGGAAGAGGAGTTTTTGTCCACAAGCAATGTTTAGATTTATTACTAAAGGAGTTTAGTAGTTCAATTAAACACTCAATTAATCGATAGCTCAATATCATATTATTCAAGGTGTTGGACGCATTGATTGGAGTATCAGATTGATTGAAATCGCAATTGACTGATTCTGGACAATCTGCACTCCCAACCGATTGGCTCAAGTGTTGAACCGGTCGACTGAGGTTGCTGAACCGGTCGGCTCAAGTGTTGAGCCAATCGGCTCAAGTCCAGGGTGAACGGATTCCTTCAAGTGTTGAAACGATCGATTCAACTGGTGCAACCGAGCAACTTGGGAAAGTAGGATTGGTGAGAATTTTCCTTTCGTTTCAATTATCCAATTTGATTGGAAATAGGATTGGTATTCGATACCGATTGGAAACAAAAGAAGGAAAGTCAATCGGGAATCGACTTGGAACCCCAACTGACCGGTTCACTTGTGAACCGACCGGTTGAGGTGTCCCAACTGACCGGTTCACTTGTGAACCGATCGGTTCAAGGTCCCAACCGACCATTTCAGTTGTGAAACGATCAGTTCAGGTTGCGAGTTGGTTGCTTTTATGGAAAATCTCGAACCCTTCTACTCCTGCGTTTAGTCCCGTATTTCTTGGGATAGAGAACCCTGTCCCATGACCCTCCTATATATATAGGGGTAGTGGGGGCTTCTCAGATACAACTCAGTGCAACCAGTTGCTCTGCAAGTTGTCGTTCTCTCTGGTTTTGGTAACCGAGAGAGAGCCCGAGCAAGTGCTTCCCGCAAAAGGGAGGTGCAACAAGGGGAGGACAACTGCAGTTGCAACTGGAGGCAGGAGAGTGTGTTGGAGACTAGTACGTCAACAGGAGGGTGCGACTCCTTCCACTTCCTTGTGAGACAAGGAATGTGGAGTTCCAGGTGGTCTGTGTGCACTACTACAGAGGCGAGAGGACACTGCCGCTCAGGAGGACAACTGTCATCTGACAGTCCGGTAGAAGGAGGAGGAGTCAGTCCCGGTGCGACCAGGAGCTGCACAGACGCCGTCTAAGACTGGAGTTGAAGACCGTGCATTGTGTGAGGTATTGTCGCCGAGCAAGCCTCGGGACAAGATTCCACAAACCATCCTTTCCTATTATATAGACGTTGACGCGTTTCCTCGATATGGGTTGGGGGAGAAATTCTTGTTTCCGTTGCCTTCTCCGTATCCCCTAAAACCCAACAAGTCCTGCTAAGTACTATATTTTTCTATAAGTGTTTTCAATTGTTCAATATCTGTTCTTTTCAAAGTGTACTGATGCATTTGCACTGATTGTGTCTCAGTTTACTTAATTTTAGGAAAACCATATGGATCATTGACTAGATTGCTTCTGCACTTGACATACTCTAATGACAAGGATAAATCTACAAAATATCCTTTTTGGGTTAGTTTGTTCTTTAAATCTCCTATTTTATGAGTTATTATTTCTTATTGTATATTCCAACGAGTGAGATCCTTTTGGGCCACTTAGAGACGGTCACTTCAATCCTTTTACCAATGTACAAGCAATGGAATTGGGATTGGGGTAAGAACGGTTCCGTGACATGATCATATCTCAAGCTTCGATTGTCTGATTGAGGTGATTTGTCCCCCCATTGGATTCATAATTGAAAGATTTATCACCTGAATACATCATAACTCAAGATGGCTACTTAGATTAGTTTTAAATTAATTTTCAAGATGGCACCTTATAATAAATGGTCAATATTCAAAATTGCAAATGAATGTAACATATAGTAAAATTAGTCACTGATGTGATCGAATTGGGATATTACAACACTCAAATTATGGTATTAGTAACAAATTGAGTAAGAAGATCACTTTATGAGAGAGGAAGAGTATCATAGAGGAGAGATAAAAGTATGTTGTCACACCCTCGCTCAGAGCGCACCACTTAGTGATGCCCCTAGAAAGGTAAACCCCAAAACCAACCATGTTCTGAGGCACCACAACAAGCTCAATCAAATGGGGTTTTACTATTTAATTGTATTGTGAGAAAGAGTTGAACACAGGTGTTTTTATTAGGGAATGTCAAGCCGGACCACTTGGGATACAACACAATCTAATTCTCATCATATGTTTGATTGCTAAATTTACTTTCCTTATGCATCCTTATATGCATGATCATGTTGGTTCCACATTACATTAGTGATGATGTTCAAAAAACACAAGCAAAGATTGGTCTTTATTAACACATCCTTTCAACAGAAGTAGCCACATTAAGTTGAGAACAACTTTAAATTGTAAAGTGAGTAATGTTACCATGACCATAAAATCCCTTTTTAATATATATCAAAATTGAAGTTGAGCTATGGAGTTGTCATCCTTTTAACATTCAAATCTATGTTTCTTGAACTATTAACAACTATTGATATTGTTATCTTAATATCATATATTGACTCACATGAGCATGGTCCCTTTTTTATATATATCTAAATTGAAGTTGAACTATGGAGTTTTCATCCTTTTAACATTCAATCTATGTTTCTTGAACTATTAACAACTATTGATATTATTATCTTGATATCATACATTGACTCACATGAGAATGGCCATGAATTTAATAGTCTTGCTCATCAAGTGTACATGATAACACTCGACTGGATGGACAAGTTCTATCTGCATCACTGACAGTAATCCATGACTATCAATAATGCACCCCATCATTACAAGTTGAACAACCTTATTAGAGTCACGTAGGCCAGTGCTAAAATACATAGAACAACACATGACCACTATAGTGACTTCAAGTCTAAAGATTATAGTCATTATTGCCATATTGAGATACGACTCTGACTATCATGACATGACTTCCATTTGTCTTTCCCATAGTAGTTTTTTTGTTACAACTTGTTCTCTAACATATCCATGTATCTGAGTTAATATTCAATATAATGACTAAAAAGACATAGTCATCTCTCAATATAGACACTAATCTTGTGTCTTCTTGTTGTCCTACGACATTCAAATGAATAACTGACTAGGTTCAGAACAATGTTGAATACTCTAGATATACATATGACCTACAATTCAGATCCTCAAACCAAACCATATGTCTTGAGAAAATATTATATTTATTAATCATCTCAATGTTGAAAAAATATATTAAATTGATTTTTCTTCTTTGTATAATCAAATGATTACAATATATCCACATTATAATCATCAAATGATGACTCTTAGGACATGCATGCAACAACAACATCATATTCCAATAATATATTTTAATAAATTTCAAAACCTCCCAACCACTTTGTGTCCCACATTTCCTAATTCATGTGGCTCTTTATAGGGCATGAAAATCTACACTTGATTGGTATTGTTTATATATTGATCTGCTAAAATTTAAAAGTAACACACAAACATATATATGTGCCTCAACCTTACCATTCCTCTCCTCGATTTGATTATGTTCGATACATTTTTACATAAGATATTCTATGTTATGAACACATAATATTTTAGTTTTTTTTGTGTAAACATCATTTTAGTTTTGTGGTTTGTGATTCCTATGACACACAATTTTCATCCCTTAACATTCCTTACCAAAAATAATGCAATGAGCCCCAAAACATTAATCTCTTTGAATTATTTTCCATACACTTTCTCATTTTCATTATCGAGTCTCCTCACGCTCAACTATCAATATGGGTATTAGAACTCACATACATTACTATTTATAATGGAAAATGCAATATCCTCAATTTTGGTAAAATTGAATTATATAATATAAGGCATGTTTGTATATATAATATTTTCACAATGATATTATTGGTGAAATAATAATGGTAATCTCCCTTGTGGAATGGGTTCTTATGACACAAGTTAAATAAAAAGAATTTGTACATGAATAAATAAAAATGGCGTTTGATATGATAAATGAAATAGTTTTCAAGTTTCCAAAAGAAAATTAAATACGTGGTGTTTTAGATAATTAAAGGAATAATTATCTAGATAAGAGTGACAATGAATAGTTTGAGGAATCAAGCACTAATATTTTGACATGAATTTTCGTATACTTGAATAGTGGGAAGGAAGAAAATTCTAGAAATTGGGAGAAAGGGATATACCATGATATATTGGTCTTGTATCTAAATAATGTTTAGAAGGAGAAATTTTGTATATGGAAAATATTCCAATAAAACCCAACAATATGAATATAGGTGGAAAAAGTATTAATGAATTATTATATTTAAGGAATATTTTGGAAAAAAAAATATGGGAAGAATATACTTAATTATTTCCTAGAATCAAGGCTTGCCTTTCCCCTGGTATGGGTTGGTGTTAAGTTGTCAAATAAGAAAGGCATCCTTTAAAGAAAGGGAATAATGGTATGAATCCTTTCAGAAAATGGCATTGTATCAAAACCATGCCTTGTCTTTTCACATAAGGAAAACTTCCTAGAAACTACACCAACAATCCACAAACTAGTGTTATATATATATATATATGATGGTCTAGAAAGGAGATGGTTGGTCTAGAAAGGAGATGGACCATATCGACCCTCTTCTCCCTTGCAAGATGGCTTTCCATCAATGTTAATACCCGACCTCTCCCCTATGGATATAACATTGCATCTCCCTATCACGACAACTTATGAATCATGTAATATGGCCCCAACCGACCAACGAGGATGGGCACCAAGGTAGGGCAAGAAAGAAGTCCACAAACTCAACATAGACCATGCTTTCATCGGCCTTCCTTTCTAAGGTTCGAGACCTAGGGATAGGGACTATTTTGCATGAATTTCCCCAGTCGCCTTTTTGGTCTAGGGTTTGGAGGCAACAACAGAACTGCACTGACCACGGGGGAGGGGAGGTCTGGTCATCGCCCAGGGTTGGACGAGGGTGGACGATGGTGTTAAGATGACATAAGCACTAGGGAGAGACTGGAGGTATGACCATGAAGGGTCGATTCCTCACTAGTCCTCCTAGCAGAGGCCATTAGAGGAGCCTTTAGGGTTGCCGTGCCTAGTGCCTGAGTGAGAATACGGAGTCGGGGCAAGACGATGTCTTTCGGTCATTGAGGAACAGAGGATGATGACCAGGTGGGGGAAAACCCTATGTTTCCTAATCGATACTGATGCGGATAGGTCTGGTTGTGTTCGTCAAGTATTGGAGGGGACCCTCGTAGTCTTCTCCTATGCCTCAGGTCTCTGGAGACAAAGTAGGGGAAGCCGGCAGTACAGTTGGTAGTCGCGATCGGGTTTCATCGCGAGGAAGGAGAAGCCCACAGGACTAAGGCCTAGTATACCTCCACAAGCACGTATAGAATGTAAGGGTAGAAAGTTCCTTTCCCTCAGAACCAAGCTGACCCAGTTACAAAGGAAATAAGCATATAATGGTTGATGTGTCAGCCGCTCATTGGCTCTGGTAAGTGAATCTTGCAGTATTCATAAATAATTATTGATAGATTGAAATATAGCAAACCTATATACCAAAATCATCAAAAAAAGACATACAATACAAATAAAATATAATGGAGTCTCAATAATGCATATAAATCTAAAAGTAGTGCTAATACATGTTTAGTAGGTGATTAGTGCATAAAACGCTAGATCTGGTGTATTAACATGTTGAATATGGTAAAAACCTCTCTTTTATGCTTTTATCTGATATGTTGAACAAAATGAGAAATTAAGAGGATCATGATAATAAAGATGAGTAGCTAGGGTTTCTTATGTGAATGACCATACATATGGATAATTAAGGTTAAAGATTATATCTTACAATATTGTTAATGAGCATGATTAAATCTTAGTGATCATAATAAAGGTATGTGGTAGATTTGAAAATCAAGGATACACTAATATGAATTAAAATTCTTAAGTCAATAAAATGATGAACATGGGTTTTGGAGTACCAAACATGACTCTAATGATAACTCAAAACCAAGGAAACATAAACCCTAGAATAGGATTGAGTAGGGTTTAATCAAAGTGAATAATATGATTGGTGATACTTTATGATTTATATCATGCAGACTAATGATTTGCTTGTTGATTGGATAATATGCTTAAAGTATATTCTACATGAAATCTGCATGGCTCGCTATCCAGGTATGTGGTTACGCCTATGAATAACCGATCTAGTTTCACCTAGCTATCTCGGGTTTCTCCCATGGTTTGAAAATATATCACTACTTGTCTGTTTATTTCCTTCCAAACTATAAAGTGACTATGACTATCACAACATATAAACATAACTAGCTCAGATCATGGGCCTCCTATGGAGCTTTTGTATATTTATTGGAAAAATGGCGGTTTAGATCTTGGTCTACGTCTTTGTGAGGTAGGATCAAAGGATCATCAATGGTCTGCCGTCTATGTGAGGAAGGACCAATATGCTACCGTCTATGTGAGGTGGCCTTTGTTCACTGTAGGGACAATACCTTGTGGGGTCTGACAGAGGATGGCTAGATGGGGATTGAGTAGTTATGATCAAAATGCTAATTTTGATTTGTTAAACAATAATTTGATAATTATGTTATTATAATTAGATGCAAATATTTTATTTCCCCCACATACCAGTAACTTGATATACTGAACGACGATCTATTTGTCGGTATTTTAGGTAGTTGATACACAAGATATAAACATGAAGATAAAGATGAATCTCATGGAAGGTATTAAAGCTATACAGGAGGATTAGATATTTTTCTATTACTTCTCAAATATACTTTTCTGAGGATAAAAAGTTTATGTAAGTATCTTGTAAATAAAGTTACTAAATTAATGAAATTATTTTCTATTATTTACTATTTGCTAAAACAGGATCCTTAAAAAATCTGTAAGTAATGGCTCTCATTTTTTTGACGTTTCTTAATTGAAGGTTGTTGAAAAATGATGTCATTACAGAAAACGTCCAGTTTAGAGTCTTGTTTTGGTGGTTCCACGTATCGTGTTAGCTATTTCTGAATACACATGAACACATCTAGAATTTTATGTGTGGTCCTTCTCTCTCCTTCTTTGAGTAAATTAAGGTGTCGTTCGACAACACCTTAGAATTTAACGTTGCCGCTTGCTAGTCACTGTGGGAATTTGACACGATGGGAAATAACTAAAAACAAATGCTACACGATACAAAATGCAATAGAAAAAGAGACCGACCGTCTACCATTGTTTCAATAATAGCGATGTATATCTTCCTGAACGCTAGTTACCCTACCCGAATTGTGCTGCACGCGTTGCCAAACGCTACATAAGTAAATTATCATACTGCTGCATTTGACCTTCTAATCTTGTGATTATTCATATCACTATTTTTTTTCTTCTATCTGTGCGCATGACACTCCTCAGATATTGTGTCCGCCGATGACAAATGGGGACAAAATGATACTTTCACTTTTGCTAGAACAATGACGTTATATTTGGCACTGGATGATTGAATCCAAGACTCAAATCCTTCATGAATATCATAATTATTTTCCCAAAACTCCCCTCAACTTTCCTGATATTCTAGAAAACCCCCTCATATTTTGAAAATCCTGAATAGTCCCCTCTCCTTTTGATGAAATTCCAAATAACCCCCTCTGATCACTTTTCCATCCCATTCTCTACCTTGCCATTAACTCCAACTAACGGGATTTTTTCTTTATTCACTCTTTTAACCTATATTCTATATCAACTCGTGTATATTTAACTACACTTCTAATATATAATATTATAATGTATTATAATAATAAATTTTTCTAATTACAATGATATTTAAATAATCTCTTTGAGTTGTGTTCACATATGATTCGTCGCATTTTTATATGTAGATTTTGTTCTTATGCCCGACTCGATCTTGCACAAACATCATAAATGTAGATTACCATTATTATTGGCGGTTCTGATCGGACTTGACCAATAATAATAATATTTAAATGTAAATACTAGTGGTCCTAGACTGACCTAAAATAAATATCGCAATTATATTTCTTATTCATTTAACCAGTCTGGACCCAATCAGACTTGAACATGTGGATATATTTTATTATTAATATAAGCGGTCCAACCTGATTTGACCAAAATTATAATGAGTTGTTATAAAATTTTGTATTCCTAATCTAATGTGGATTGAACATCATAAATATGTTATATTAAAAATTTAAGAAACAAAGTCATGTAAGATTAGGAATCAATTTTTTTATAGTGAGGAACCCCTCCTATGCAAGGCCACTATTGGACCTGAACCAGTCAAGAATAGATCCTGAGACCAGCCGTGTCAACACCACATTCTACCCAATCAAATGTCATCCACTGTTTCACCATAGACGACACCTATAGTCAAACTCGGGTCCCTACATTTGGGACTGTCGAGTCGCACCGATGGATTATAGATTGTCCCTAGGAATGCAAAATTTTAATAATTATTCATTATAATTTTGGTCAAATCAGGTTGAACGGCTAAAATTAATAATAAAATATTCTATGTTTTCAGCCAACATTGGGTCCGGACTGCATACTAATAATGAAATATAATTATGATATTAACCTCAGGTCGGGGTGGGACCACTAATATTATAACAATTACATTTATGATGTTTGTGCAAGATCGAGTCGGGCATAATAACAAAATATATATATACAAATCTAACCAATCATATGTGAAAGAAACTCAAAGACGTCATTTAAATATCATTTTATAACAAAAAATATTACATATCAGAGGTATAATTAAGTATACATGAGTTAAAAATGAATAGAGGTTAAAAGAGTGAGTAAAAAAAAGCAAATTGTTAGCTTGAGTTAACGACAAGGAAGAGAATGGGATGGAAAAGTAACCAGAGGGGATTATTTGGAATTCTATTCAAAAGGGAGGGGGTTGTTTAGCATTTTCTAAAAGCGAGGGGGTTTTCTGAAATATCAAGAAAGGTGAGAGAGTTTTTGTGGAAAAAACTCTACTTAATTACTTCACGACAAGTCCGGCTATAGTAGCCCGTGTGGTAAGAGCTTGGTAAGTCCCAATGAAAGATCCAGATTAGAATCTTACTGAAACACTTTATGAACGGCAATCCACGTTGATTTGGTGCGGGAGTGGGGTGACCAGACCACACTCTCTTATGCCTCAAGAGTCTACCATATCAGACTCGCCTGTAGTAGATTCTCTCAGTCATAAAAAAAATTACTTCACGACAATAATCTACATGAAGTGCTTTTATTTCTCAAGCTCACTATGTGATAGGGCGACAAAGTGTGAGTTTGCTATATACGTTTACGGTGCCAACTCACACAACTACAGCAGACTACACACAATCAAACTAGTCCTAGTCTCAAATATCAATTATTATTTTGATCAATCATTCCATTTGGTTTCCTTTTAAAATATTTGTCAAATTCTGTCTTGTGATTCCTATGACACACAATTTTCGTCCTTTTATATATGTTCCTTAGAAAAACAATGCAGTGAGCCCCAAACCATTAATCTCTTTGAATTATTTTCTATCCACTTCTCATTTTCATTATCGAGTCTCCTCACGCTCAACTATCCATATGGGTATTGGAACTCGTATACATTATTATTTCTATTGGAAAACGTCTAGTTCAGAGTCTTGTTGTTGTGGTTCCCTCTATCGTGCTAGATATTTCTAAATACACGTCAGCACATCCGGAATTTGTTGTGTGGCCCTTCTCTCTCTGAGTAAATTGAGTAAATTTTCATATTGCTGCATGTGACCTTCTGGACCTTGCGATTACTCGTTACACTTCAAATTTACCACTGCTCCATGTCAATAATATTTTTTTCTTGTACGTGTTGTGTCAACAGTTGTGCGCATGAGACTCCTGAGATATTGTTTTCGACGACAATTGGGGACAAAATGATATTTCCACTTTTGCTAGAACCGTGACGTAATATCTGACACTGGGTGATTGAATCCAAGACTCAAATCCTTAGTGAATAGCCGAGCCTTTCCAGCAATGGGGCATAGGGACCGATATGATGATTGGTTTAGGTAGGGCAGCCAGCCTACTATGGGCAGCTCTAGGTCTCTGTGTGTGAGATTTTTGTTCATTGGACTCACCCGAACGTCAAAGGAAAAAATAGCATGTAACAAGAATGAGGCGAGGGGGGATTCCCTACTGCGAGAGGGAGGCCTCGCGAGCCGGGCTTTTTGAGATGAGGCTTTTTGACGAAGCCAAGTCAATTTCAACCAAACCCTGCAACTGACGAGAAGGACCGCAGAAGCGTGTACGTTGTCACATTCCCCGCCTTCCAAAGGTGCCTAGAGGACGGGCCAGACGCAGTAGAGCGAGGACCCAGGAGTGGATTCCCCACCAGCAGGGGGACAGGAGACGACCATCTCGAGGCAGATCACAATGTAGAGGCAAGACTGGCGAGACCCCGGAAGGCAGATTGGGAGTTCAAGGATCCATAGTACCTGCAGCCTCTCGGACTGAATATTCATCATTTTGGAGGAGGTACGGGATCTCTTTTCTGTATAGAAAAAGATCAGCGGAGCAGATTTGACTCGGCACAACCGGAAGATACATCCAATACCAATGATCTCTACCTCGACTCCTTGAATCATACTTTCTCATGGGGTTTTTGTCCTTTTTCTTATTATGAACTTTTTGGAATTCGGGCTGACGGGGTCAATAATCAAGAAAAGCGTCATGATGAGTTTCCATCGATCATTTCTAAAATTAAATTCGTCTTTCTTCTTCAGTAATGAACATGCCTTTTTCCAAATGCCTTGGTGGATGCAGGACTTGGTACTCCCAGAATTTGTATGCAAGATGAGCCCACAGGAGTGCCAATCAACCGAGCCACCAGGTTTGAAAATATAGTGGGATTCCGGGATGAGAAATCAGTGATCAAAGAACGAACAGCCACCAGATTTCATGATTTTTTTGGATCCCTGGATGTAGTGGCTGGTGAACCGCTTCTTCTTCCACGAAAATTCAAATTTTTCCGAACTTGGCGAGAAAATGGAACTGAAAAAGATTTTGCAAACGAACAAAAAAGTCAAAGGCTTGCCCTTGATAAAGTCAAAGGGAGTTATTCGGTAGCAATGGCGGGTTTCATTATAAATAAGCAACATATACTTAATTACTTCACCACAATAATCTACCTGAAGTGCTTTTATTTCTCAAGCTGATTGTTTGGTGGGGTATACTCTCTGACCACAAAGTGTGAGTTTGCTGTACACTTTTACGGTGCCAACTTTTACATTGCCAACTCACACAGCTACACACAATCAAACTAGTCCTAATCTCAAACATCGGTTATTATTTTGATCGAATCATTCCATTTGGTTTCCTTTTAAAATATTTGTCAAATTGTAGATTAGTAATCCAATTATATACAACTGAAACCAGCTAGCCTAGTGCTTGATCTGCCATAGTCAGACTAATAAATTATTCTAGTTCTCATTTTAAGAGAAAAATATTATCTCTTTTTGTGCTTTATTTTCAACCAAACACGCACAATACACTTTCAACTGAACACATTCGTCTTGCTAGTGTTTACCGCTACGGAAAGTACAAATCCTGATGTGTTATTGGAAATTGCTCAAACGGGAAAGGTGGATACAAACATGAGCCGAGGAAACCATGTTACATCACTCAAAAATGGATCACGCAGTTGTTAATATTGCTAGTAAAAGGAGAAAAAGGGCTAATCTGGGACTAATAAGTTTGGGGCAGCCACCAGCAGGAGGTGGTGGTGGTATGGGTTGTTGTCCTGGAGAGGACGCACTTTGACGCTCCAATTTTTTGTTTCCGTTGGTTCTGTCAATTAATCAATCGTTTAATTACCATATAAAACTGGATGCTTATATGTGTACCGGAAGAAACATTGAAACAATATCAATTTACTTACATCAAAGTGAGGCCCTCCTTATTAACTAGTGACGCGGGTATGCTGTCAAAGTCGTTGTCCGATAGGTCTCTGTTCCAATAATGGTACATATATCGTAACGATTTTTTAAATAAAAGAGTACCTGAAGGACATACATTCTATAAATGTGAACTACTTACAAAGTCTGTAAATTTGGCAAGGAAGAAAGAAACTCTGGAACTGGGCCTGTGAGGGTGTTGTTTCTTAGAATTCTGCACATCAGTTTGTTCGGAGGTAGAAACATGAGCCTAATCGTATACAACATATTGATGGACTACCTAAAATTAGAAAACGGACTTACATAAATTGAAGTGCGTCAAGGCCGCTGAAGTCTGGTAGAATTCCAGAGAGTTGAAATCCATTGAGTTGTCTGCAGAGCATGTGTAGAGTAAATGGCAGTCCAGATGTATAAGGATTGATGAGAGATTCAAGATTAAATCATACAATATGGTTACACGAAGTGGAGATGCCGAATAATTGCAAGACAACCATTCCCAGCTGGAGCCCTCTGGGTGGCAGGGATCGCCAGTCCAGTTCTGAAGAGTTGTGAAGTTGCTCTGCAGCACCGACAACGCCTCCACTGCAATTGGAAGAAAATTATACATACCCAAAAAAAATAGAGAAAGGTGTATGATTTAGGACAATACCATAAGGAAGTTAGATGATTACCGTCTTTGCTGTCCGTGCCGGCCTCTACATCAAAGATTAGGAAAACCTCCATCCCACTAATGATCGGCGGTAGTGAGGATCGTTTGGTAGGTACCAAGTCGAATTTTGACTCGTTCGTTGCTTGGTACATGGATGCGTAGAATTCATGAGCAACCCCTGTTTCCACCTTGAGTGTTAAGTTCTCGCTAATGGACTTACCGTCCAGGAACACCTCAAACGTCCGGTTCATGCTTTGCAACTCCACCTCGGCGTAGTACATAGTGAAATAGAGGTATGACGCATCAGACGAGAGCCAAGGGGTGCGGATGGTAATGTTGCCTGCGGTGGTGTTGTCAACCATGGGTGCCATGAGGGCTTTCTGGAACAACAACTTGGGCGGGGAGTCTGATATTCTACTAGTATTGGGAGCAGTCAAACTCTGACGCTCAACGATGACAGGGTCGTTGCCAACTCCGTCGACTCCTTGAAGGAGCTCCGGCTGCCAACGGCGACTGTAAGGGTCCTCAATGGTTGCGTTAGCGCCAAAGGCGAATCTCCGTCTCCTAAAAACCCAGTTCTCCGTGAAATTCAAGAGATTATACATGTCGTCCCGAAGCCGCCGGACCACGATGGTTGATACGATGGGGTCACCTTGTGTAGGAACGAAGCAGACGTCTGTGCCCTGCTCCTTTGTTGTCTGGTACACCACCTCGCAGAATTGCCAGGTTGATAGATTAGAGCTTGTCGTCACGCTGCAACTCCCGGAGGTGTCGAATCGGACGACGAACTTCGGTGGCGAGTCCATACGGTCGTAGTTGCCGTAGTAGAACTGCGTCCTAACCAACACCTTCGTTCCTTGTTCCACCGGAATCCTGTAGCAGTTCTTCGCCCACCGCTCCTTGGGAAATGCTCTCAAAGTAGAGAACTCTGCAGTCAAATTATTACCGGTGGCGCTCGTCACTAGAACACGCTCGCCGGTGTGGATGTATTCGCCGTCGTCCTCCAGAACGAGACCATTGGCTGATTTAGACGTCGAGTTCCCCCCGCAGTCGATGTTCCAGAAATCTGGAACAGTATATATATTTCCGTTAGCCATGTATATATTGAAATCAACCGGTGAAGCTGGACCAACAAGGTAAGCAATGAATCAAAATGTATATGCTTCAATTCATACCTTTGCCAAATGTTGGAGCAGCGGCCAGAAGGAAGAAAACTAACACCGCAAGACTAGCCATGACTTGTGAAGCTTTGAGGTTGTGCGGTAACGAAAGGAACGAGCTTGAGATATAGATTGCACATGATGGCTAGTTGTAGAATAGAAACGGTTAACCAGTGGAGCATTTCTTCAAAGTCCCCGCCTTTCGTTTTCAGTGTATTAATATGGAGTGAGGTTAACCCCATATATGGCGTATACTAGCAGGCGCTTGAACCAATCAACTGACTTGGGATGCCACGAGCCTCTTTATTGACCAAATAAATGGAACCAATACATTACCAAAATGATTTGGTCAGGTCGCAATACAAGTTACATGCAAGTCATGCTCAAGCCCAACGGTAGTTTTAAAAAAAATTGAGAAGTTTTATCTTTTTAAAAGTGGTATTGATAGGTGCACAGTGGCACGGCCAGCGGGTGGGTGGGTGGTTTTGTGGGAGTGGGGGTGACATGGCGGGTTTTAATTAGATGGGTTGGTAGAGGTCGTGTAATGTGCAAATAAATTTGTTTTGCTTACAACTTTTGAACTGTGATTAACAAAACAAAAACCATTAGATTTGTTATGAAAAATGCATTCCAACAAGAATAATATTGATATATTTTTAACAAAAATAATATTAATATATTTTTAACAAAAAATATAAAAATGATATGAATAGGTTATTGTGGATGCCAATGAATCATTTTGGGCATCAATGAACCATCTTTGGGTGTCATTAGCCATTTATGAGCGCCAATAATTTATTATTGGACGTGAAGTGTCCTTATATCCTATTTGATGCGTACAACCATATTTTTAGTGTCATTAAATTATTCTTAGGTGTCAAACAGACCTATTTGAGAGCATTTTTATACTTTTGGGTGTCAATAAACTTTTTTGGGCGTCAATTAACTATTTTTGGGTGTCATAGTCATTTATGGGCGTCGTTATAATTTTAGGTGGCTATGAACCATTTGGGCGTCGTTAAGTAATTCTTAGGTGTCAAACATTCCTATTTGGGTGTCGTTATATTGTTTTGGTTGTCGATATCTTATTTGGACGTCATTTTAAATTTATGGGTGTCAATGAATCATTTTGGGCATCAATTACCTTATTTGGGCATTATCTTTATACTTTTGGGTGTCAATGAACCATTTTGGGCATCAATTCACTATTTTTGGTGTCAATAATCATTTATGGGCGCCATAGCATCCAAAATGCCTTATTTGGGCATCATTTTAAAATTTTGGGTGTCAATGAACTATTTTCGGCGTCATTTTAAACTTATGGGTGTCAATGAACCATTTTGGGCGTCAATTACCTTATTTGTGGGCCATCTTTATATTTTGGGCGTCAATGTACTATTTTGGGCGTCAATTAACTATTTTTGGGTGTCAATAACCATTTATGAGCGTCATAGTATCCAAAAATGGCTAAATAGCACCAGAAATGGTTAAATAGTTGTTTGGTTGTCAATATCTTATTTGGGCATCATCTTTATACTTATGGGTGTCAATAAATCAATTTGGGCGTCAACTAACCATTTTTGAGTGTCAATAACCATTTATGGGCACCATAGTTGGTTGTCAATTAACCTATATATATCATTTTTGTATTTTATTCATTAATATGTCAATATTAGGCTTGTTAGATTGTATTTTACGTAACAAAACCAACGGTTTTGTTTCATTAAAAAATTCATTACGGTTCAAAAGTTATAAGCGAAACAAATTTATTTGTCTATTGCATAATTTCATAAAAACTCACTCAATCACCATCTGCCACATGATGGTGGTTTGAGGGCTGGTTTGGGAGCGAGTGAAGTCTCGCGTGACGGGTGTGAGCTTGCCCAAAGCTTAACTCATACATTTATCAGGTTTTGGTTGTGGAATATGTTGACGGATCAGGCAACAAAATCTAAAAAAATCTCAACAATGATGACTGACGAAAAAATATTAATTGTCGACTTGGGTTAATATTATATGTTTGCAAAATTAGTAAATATATATGGTAAACGGCAATGCTTCAATCATGCACGACAGATACCATTCACACGTGATTTTTTTACGGTTTTGCGCGTTCTGGGCTAGAATCTAACGTGGTCACTTGCAGGTGTTGCACGCGCTTGTAGTGGGTTTGTTGTTGCTGTAGATGGGATGGCAATGGTGCGGTACGGCATCATCCCAAACCGTACCTAGAATTACAATTGATTGCTCGGACCACTTACCCAGTCACCACAAAATTACGAAAATGATCGGTTACGCATGTAGGTCCCTCGCGGATAGGGAGTTAAGCTCGTCTTTTGGTGGTTTATGGAAGACTTGGCGATTTAGGGAGAGAGAAAGTTAGTTTTCAAATGATGACGTAGTAGGTATTAATTGGATAGTTGGTAGATGTTATGTAATGACAAAAAAAAAATTGTTTTGCATATAACTTTTGACATTGATGAATTTTTTTATGAACAAACACCATTAGATTCTTTATAAAAAGTGCATTCTAACAAGTTGATATATTTTTGAGAAAAAATATAAAAATGGTGTGTACAAGTGATGTGATGAGAGAGAAAATTATTTTGTTTAATTTCTAAACCGTGATAAAATTTTGAACAAAATAAAACCATTAATTTTATGATAAAAAATACATGAAAAAGGACTAATGTTGATAAGAGGAAGGATAGTGATGATGGAAGATTAGAGAAGCGAGAAGATAAGTGATGGTGGAAGAGGAGGGAAGTCAGAGAAGTAATGAGAGATGAGAAGTGAGAGAATTAAGTTGAGGACATGAGGAAAGTAGGTATGTAATCATCATAATTAGGCGGACATTCACCGGTAAAAGCGTCCAAAATTCAAAAATCTGCACCCAAAAATTAAGTGTTTGAAAATGGTGAATATGCGCCCAAAAATAGCTAAAGGGGTCTAAAATTGACTATATAGAACTGAAAAATGAATAAAAGCGGAAAAGTGATATGCCCATAAATAGCTGAAAAATGCGTAAAATGGCTAAACAAAGCCCAAAAATGGCTAAATAGCACCCTAAAATTTTTAAACAAACTTATTTGAAAGTCATCACGTTGTTTTTTTATTGTCAATTACTCTTAGTCATGATTAAACACCTACAATATGTCACGGAGCCGGAATCCCAGTCTCATGATCCAAACCTATATCAAAGGCGAAATGCGGAAGCGTAAAGCTTAGGACACATGAACAGACAACAAGATAAAGGCACCAACATAATCTCAACAATCAACAAGATATATTAAGGAACATCATTATACTACATGATTTGAATTACATATTCAAGAGTCATTTTGTACAAGTCTGTTCATGTATACTATATCTGGATCTTACAACAAGTACACCTAGCATAGCTCACCAAGCTCATCAACCTTCTAGCCATCTCTGAACCTAAAAACAACATACGAGAAATGGGTCAACACACGAGGTGTTGAGTATGGGGCCAAAAGATACACATATATATAAGCTTTGCATAATTTTAAAAAGATTACAAGATTAAACAAACAAGAATAAACATGTTAATTGTTTAACAAATGTGAAACCATATTTTATGTCATTTCACTCCATTATACCAACAATATCAAACATGTTAAGGCCTTTGACCAACTTCCCGTCGGAAGGGTCTGTAAGGGTGCTCAAGCTTAGCTAACCCTTTTATACGAGAGGGACCTCAAGGTCGTAACCAAGATCCCTTTATCAACAATATTATAATGGAGTTCCATATATATATGTGTTCAAGTTATAAAGCAGACGAAGCAAACATCGATTACGACATAGCAATACTACATGGCAATATTTGAGAAAATAGACAAACATGCATATAATATATGTCTTTTCAAGCAATAAAGCAGTAGTCATATAACTAGATAAGGCCCATACCTGATTCAGAGATTTCATAACCTAATTTATCCTTCACCATCTAGCCACATGCCAAACCTGATTAAGAACAAGATTACATATATGCATTAGATTCTCATCATTAACCCTAATTAGATGCATTTTAGGGTTTTGGCCAAGGTGGGTTCCAAGTTTCTTATTGGTTCATTAGGTGATATTATACTGATTTAGAGGGCATCATGATGGTATGGGTCGAGTTTCATGCCATTGTGACGTTCCATGCACTTTCTATGATCATATCAATGTTTGAGGCATTTGCATGCATTCCAGGGTTAAAAGGCTCACACAAGGGCACCCTAGATCATGATTCATCGAGTCAAGAGGTCTACATCTAAAAGATGATCTAGATCAGCAATATTAAGTCATTAGAAACATATGACAAGATTAAGTGGATGTCCATTAGCAATAAGATTAGCAATTTGGGGTAACGTTCATCATTTAAGTCCAAACTAAGTACGTCTGTACAAAAGGAGTAATTATGAGCAATAGGGGTGATTAGGGATCCCATGTAGTTCCAAGGTGTACAACATTTACTGATTTGATAAGCAAGAGGGTACAAGTGTATTTAAGATTCAAGAACTATCATAAGGATGCATTACATTGGTCATCATAGTCAAAGACCCTATTTTAGCAAAACAAGAGAACCAAGAAGAAAATTAGGTCATGAAATTATTCCTAGGTGATAGATCTTTTCGAGACAATCAAAATAGTATATTGGATTGTTACTTTTGGCCAAAGGAATTGGGAGCTATCGATTTTAGAAAAATAGCAAATCAAACTATAGGTGTTACCTTGATTTGGTTGATTATGGACCACTAGATCTCTGATCTAAGGTCTCGGATGCGCTGGGCGCAACCCCCTGGATGGGCGCCCCTTCACTGGGCCCTGGGTACTGGGTCGGTGCCTTATGGGCCATTCTGCTGACCTCTGTTGTGGGCTCCGATCTCCAAAACCACGATATAAACACGATTTAAACTTATCGGAAGCATTCGATTAGTTGTGGAATGTGAAAAATTACTGGAAATTAAAACTTTTGAGACAAAATCTGGAAATTATAAAACTCCTTTTTATAAGAAACCAAGTAAACGTTTTACATCTCTGTTAAACCGCTTCTTGAGTAGTTATATACAACATGATTCAAAATCTCAGGAGCCAACACCAAAAACTCAAACCACTGATTCCTAGGACCTAAGAGTACAGAGACGGCATAGGACTATCTAACTACATAACTCAGCAGTCAGTATCTCCACCTGAGATACAATGCTGCCTTCGGTACTGTTGTTGCAGTTCTTGCTCATCCTTAAGCGGGATCCTTCGTCTTCGACGACCACCTAAAAAGTTAAAATCTACGGGGTGAGACAATGTACAAATTGTCCCAGCGAGAGTTATAACTCTCAACTAGAAGCTTTATATAGCAATTCAAGAAATCAACATATGCAAGGTAACTTAAATCATGCAACAGCAGATTTAATAGCAAGTGAAACAACTTCTACTTAGGCAGTCATTCCTCTAAAGCATATAAAGAACATGTATACAAAATATCTGAACAGATCATTAATGTAAGCAATGTAACACCAAACATTGTTTCTCGTAGTTCAACCTAAACAGTTATACTACGCGGTTGATTATGTTTTACAAACATCATTATGCCCTGCGGAGATGAGTTATACCACTCATACTCCAACCGATCATTGTTAAGGTGCATCGGTATCATACATAGGTCATTAAAAGAGTCGGATTCTTAAGACCTCATCTTCCTCAGTCAGTTAGAGGATTACTTGTAGGACACTTTGTGTCTCCTCTGTTATAGCTTACCAGGGTAATCTGGTCCTTTACTATTTTAGAGTTACAGTGGTGTTCTGTACTCTCTTCGTCATCGAGAGATTTCTTGTTTACCTCTGATCGATGCGGTATTTGTGTCTTCTTTGGGAGATTTGTGGTACATCTCACCATTTGGGTTTTGTAGTGAAGGAATGACGGACTATGATAAATCTACATCAATTCCTACACTAGGATGTAAGGATTTACGCATCCATCTCCCCCACATACTCAAGAGTATGTGATCCAGAAGTTCCCTTGGGAAAACCTGTTTCACCATCATTTGGTCTCTGACAATGATGGATCTAGGATCAGGGCTCTACATGGTATGATTATACTTGATTAGTTAGGTACATTTCAGTATTCTTTTGACATCATACATGTTCTCAAACATTAATCATTAGCATGGCAGATATGAAGATAGAATACTAAATGTAACAAGTCTAACTTACATTAATTATCATTTCTCAATCATCTCATCACAAGTCATATGTTAATCATGACTTTGATGATATTTATAGCTTTCACAGCCCATCAATCTCATAGGATGCCACTCAACAAGGCATCTATATATTTCACTTATTCATAAAGCTAAAGCATGCTTTCAATGAATATAGTATCATAATCCTTACCTAGATTTGATCATGTTCATGAAGGAACATGCATGGTTAATCTAACTGATAATAGTAAACAATTCATTTCAATGAAGTTGTACCTTCCTACTCTTACAAGAGTTAGATTCCCTGATTTTCATCAATTAGGGTTATTCATTTCCTTTACTTATGATTAAGAATATTAATTCCTTATCTCATACTTCAATCTTGAAGATTCATGCTTTAAAAGTATAATTGGAAAAAGGGTTTCACCTTATTCTAATAAGGTTATTGAAATCTCTTTATCTTAAAAGGTATCATATTTGTAATATGTTCACAGAGTTTCATGCCTTAAAGCATAACACAGGACTAAGGTTAACATACCCCATCCTTCATTGTTAATATTTCATTTTTAGATTATAAATCCAATTCTAGTATGCAACTCTGCCATCCTTGGAAGCATACAAGGGTATGGTGAGTATTTGTCTTTAAATACAACATTTATTGAACATCATAATGATTATCAATTTAAGGTATGAATTCACTTCTTATTCTTATCATGGTGTGAATACATCATACTCATTGATTTGACTATACTTTACTTAAAGGCATTACCTTATAGATATCTCCAGGAATTCATAATTGCTAGGTCATAAACTAGGTTCACTATCATCCCTCTAGGATTTACCATATTTTCATTTCAAATTTAGGGATTCTCATTCATATCACATCCCTTCTGGATTAGATTTATTGAATCTCTTAGCTCACAAGGCATAAAGATTCCTTATGTTACAACTTGTAATTAGGGTTTCATACTCAAAGGCATGACCCTGAACTACTACATTTATCAAATCATTCTAAATTAGGGTTTACTATTCCCATTAAACGTCATCACCCTAGAATTAGGGTTTACTATTCACCTCATGGTGAACTGGACTCATGACATCATCATGTATGAGAAACATCATCATTAAAGCCCTCAGATAAGATTAAGATTCATCAATTATCATTATTAGGGTTTTCATGATCTCACATAGGTGGATCATACCCTAATCATGCACATTCATGTGTATTGAAGGTACTTTACTTGAGTTTCCACCAAAAAGGGTACTTTCTCTCTCCTATGATACTTTCTCTCTCCGCTTACTAGTAGATGGTGATTACACCACTCTAAATTAGGTTGGGTTAAGTCCTCATTGACTAACATAAGCCAAAACATCACTATCATGTGATTAGGGTTTGATTAGAACAAGGTATACTTCATTTAAACCCTTCAAGGGTATTTTGGTAAATTACCCATTGATCACCATCATGGGTCAATTCATTAGTCACTTAGTCCCTTAATTTCCTAGGTTATCATTTGGGTTTATATCAAACCATCATTGAAACAATTACACCTTCAAGTGATTAAATATTAACAACATTGAAAACCTCCAAACGGTTTCAACCTTCAACCACCAAACGGTTTGAAACCGTTTGGGTGCGTTGACCGTTTGCCAAGTTTGACTCCAAGTCCGCATCACCTCAAGGTCGTTTGCCCAAACCGTTTGGGTGCGTTGACCGTTTGGAAAGGTTGACTTCCAAACCGTTTGAGCTTATGCGGTTTGAAACCGTTTGATCAAATCAACTTGAGATCGATTGGACCAAACGACCTTGAGATCGTTTGAGCCCAAACGGTCTTGAGACCATTCGGCCCCAAACGGTCTTGAGACCGTTTGTCCTCAAACGGTCTTGAGACCGTTTGGCCTCAAACGGTCTTGAGACCGTTTGGATCCAAACGGTCTTGAGACTGTTTGGTCCAAATGGGCTCAAACTGTTTGGACCTCCAAAGTGGTTCAAAAGTTACAATTGGTCATGGATATGTATGTTGAAGCCCTCAATTAACCAAATCCATGATAACCACTTATAAATTGAGTCAATTAAGATTTTCCTTAATCAATTGATCATCAAATTGACCCTCAATTGAAAGCCAATTATGGTTGATTATCATTCAATTAGGGTTTCTAATCGGATGGTCATCAATTTTCAACAATGTGAGTCAATTCAAGGTTGAACCCATCAATTGACCTCCAATTGGGCTCAAACTTGGACCAAACGGTCTTGAGGTCGTTTGGACACCCTCCAAACGGTCTTGAGACCGTTTTCCCAAAGTTTGACCAAAAACTAAGTCGGTTGGATAAGGGTTGAACCCTAATTAGGTCTAAAATCAGCAATTTTATCAATTCATCAACTTGTTGCAATTGGACCTTCAATTCTCCAAATTGGCTAAACCCTAGACCTCCAAACGGTATTGGGTTGTCACCAAACGGTCTTAAGACCGTTTGGATGAATTCCCAAACGGTCTTGAGACCGTTTGGGTCCTTCAACCCAAAACTCAACAAGATCTATACTTATGAACAGTAATTTCAACCCGATTATGGTTAGGATGTTGAAGTACCTTCAACTCTCAATTGGTTAAGAACTAAAATTTGATTCTTTACAGGAATGAAATTCAATATATTAACAACAGACCCTCAAATGGTCGTCCCTTGGTCAACCCTATCAAACGGTCTTGAGACCGTTTCAATCCAAACGGTCTTGCAAGGTCGTTTGAGATCAAATGGTTTGAAACCGTTTGACCTTAAACGGTTTGCAACCGTTTTGACCAAAAGGGTCCAAGGTCGTTTGATAAAGTAACCTAGGAATCCACGCCCATCATCTTCAACCTCTGTCAAGGTCGGTTATTCCATCGTTTTGCTTGCAAAAGTGCAAGGAAGAAGGGAGGTAGAAGAAGAACTAGAGCTTAATTTGCAAGAATCAAGATATAAATAAAAAGCAAGGAGTTTAGAATTATAAACCCCGCCTTAGAACGTTGTTCCTAGAGCTCCAAGCTTCCAAGCTTCACGCCTCTAATGGTGTCTTGAGCTCCACAACTCGGACAGAGGTGATTTTCCAAGGAAAAGATGGGGATGGTCGGCTAGAACAAAGAACCTAAGTTAGTTAACCATAGAACCAACCTTTTCAGAAGAATTCCTCCATGAATTCGAGCTAGAAGATGGTTCCTACTCACCTTAGAACTACTTGGTCGTCTCCCTAAGCTTCAGAGCTCTGCCTTGGCCATTTTGAGAAAGAAGAGAAATGAAGAGGAGAAGTGATCTGTTTCTTGGTTTGCAAAGGAACTAAGCTTATATACCTTTAGGTAATTTTCCACCTTAAGGACCTCTAGTACATAGAATTCTCAACCAAGTCCCTCCTTATTCAATAGTACGTCCAAACTCATCAAAACGTATGCAAATCTCATGAAATCTCAAGATCTAAGGGTAAAGAAAGCCATCTTTCAACTAGGGTACATATATGAAGGGTCTTCATGCTCATACTAAGTGAAACTACTTCAAAGATCATTCTTTTTCATCTGATTATTCATTGATACATTCCTTTCATCATTTCTACTCTAAATGATGTCAAAAGTCATACTAGATGTTTTAGAAGGTGCATTTTATATGTTACACCCCATAATTTGGGTAAATTGCACTTTACTCCAAATTAGGGTTTTTAAGCACAAGGATCATTCCACAAGCTGCATCTTGATGCCCAAGCTTGGAAAATCCATCATACTTCATCATATTCATTCTTTATGTTGTCTCAACATTAAAGGAACATAAAAACATCTGAAATTTGCAAGTTAACCCCTCTGATTGGGCAAATTGCACATAGGTCCTTGTATTGCAAACAATACTTCATTATTGGTTCATAAGGGATAGAAAGGGAAACCTATGTTTTATAGAAACTTTAATTATATGCTAAAGGATAATTACAATCATCTAATTTCATATTTAGGCAAAACACCTAGGGTTAGCTCATAACCCAGGTCAGGGGTGTTACAAATCATAAACCCCTAACAAGGATTTCGTCCCCAAAATCTCAAGAAGAAAAGGGAAAGCAAATATTGTTTCAGCATTACATTATTACATCTTTAGGTAACATTCATTTTCAAGAAGATGTTATAGAATTTTTTATCAACACTCCTTAAGTTCAAATTCAAACTCTGGTATTTATTTGAGATCATATAAGTGCCTTTGCACTCTGGGTGTATTATCATATCTGATAATCATCATACTAACTTCCTTTATTATATGCATTAACTATCTCATTGGTTATACATTCTTCTCATAAAGAAAAGTTTTCTTGTCAAACAAGGATTTACTTAATAGACATTTTGGAGAAGGATATGTTTATTTTAAGAACATAAACCCCTAACAAGGGATGTTCTTAAAATTCTATCTTTATTTAAGAACATAAACCCCTAACAAGGGATGTTCTTAACATTCTTGCTTTGGTATTTATTATTTGTGTTATCAACACTTTATATCCCTTTCTTCCTTTTATCATGGGACATAGCTTATTACATAAATTCTTTATTCTCATATTTCTTTTCTTATGATACTCTTTAGGTTGTTTCAATTTGACTACTTGATCAGAGTATTCAAAAGGTAACAATCTAAGAGTTTCCATATTTACTTTATCATCAGTAATTGTATACTTGGCCAGGGTATATGATTACAGAGGTAAGAAAATATGTACTTGTATATTACTATGTTCCTTTTCTTTTCCCATTCTCACAAACATAAATATTAACTTTACTGAATTCTATCTTTCAGATCAATTTTTTTTAATACCTTATCTTCTTATAGAAGTAAGCATGTAACATGAAACATCTATCTGATGCAACTTTATAAGCCTTTATAAGACTATTCAAGGAAAGTTCAATCAATTACTATTCAATTTGTCCAAAAGATCATAAAGAGATTTATAATAAATACCATTTATCTTATCTAACCAGTCATGGCTCGAGGATTTTATCAAATCCTTGCATATCAAGGTATAATATCCACTTGAATGCGATGATTAGAAAAAAATAGGATGCAGGGAGAGCATACCTCCTGCATAACAGCAGACCCACTCAACGGAGTCTCCCACAACAACTATCTGCCCTATGACTGATTGTCATATTGCAGTTACGGATAGTGATAAAAGAGTGCATAGCACCAGGGTCAATCAAAACAGATACTACATAGGATTTAGACATATCAGAATATAAAAGTTTCATCTGACCTGTCACAACCCATGGATCGACCACTGCATCAGGTGGGTTCATAGCATAGAATCTTGTTGTAGCCTGGTATTGAGGTGGTGTTGATGATCCAACTTGAGACGCTTGTTCACGTCCTCGAGCTGCTCCTTGAGATTGCCTTCTCTGTGATTCCTGTTGACCTTGTCTCAAAGGATGTGTCACATTGACAGGATTAGTTCGACATTACTTCATCAAATGCCCCACCTTACCACAGTTGTAGCAGCGTCTCTCCAGTTGTAGTGGTTTAAAGGGTTCCTTACCCTTTCTGGATAACCATTGCCTTGATGTACTAGGTCCTGGTTGTGTTGGTGACATCAGAAACTTCTTCCTTCTGGAAATTCCAGGCCTTTGCTTCTGGATTTGGATAGGCCTTTTCTCAATTCTTCCTCTATATATCCTTTCTGGACAGTTATATCTGATATGTCCAGGCCTCTTACAATTATGACAGGTCCTGGTCTCTGGCTGTATTCTAATTCCTACATTGTTGTGGATTGATTCATCAGGCTGAGGCTCAGCATAGGCTTGCTTTGAGTTCAAAGCTTCATCATTTACTTCTGCTCCAACCTGCTGCTGAGGTTTACATATCCTATGGATATCCAAAACATCATCATTAGGAGCTGGTAGTCTGGGTTGTATTGCTAGTGTTTGATCCACTAGATACATCATGGTTGCCCTAAATTCTCCAACAGGGATTCCTAAGGAAGGATTTCTTATCATAGTTGGATTAACTAGGGGAACCTCATGTAAGTGTTCCTCTACTGCTTGCTCCTGTGTACTTCTTCTAGGTGTAGCATTGTTGCCTTCTGCAACAAACTCCTCGTCCTTATATATCTTCTTCTCCTGAGGAGCAGAAGATTCTATTAGATGAGGAAGAAACACTAAAGATAGACTCGACATCCTGAGTCCTATGTCTCTGTAGACTCGGCGAACCTAGAGCTCTGATACCACTAAATTGTGGGCTCCGATCTCCAAAACCACGATATAAACACGATTTAAACTTATCGGAAGCATTCGATTAGTTGCGGAATATGAAAAATTACTGGAAATTAAAACTTTTGAGACAAAATCTAGAAATTATAAAACTCCTTTTTATAAGAAACCAAGTAAACAGTTTACATCTCTGTTAAACCACTTCTTGAGTAGTTATATACAACATGATTCAAAATCTCAGGAGCCAACACCAAAAACTCAAACCACTGATTCCTAGGACCTGAGAGTACAGAGACGGCATAGGACTATCTAACTACATAACTCAGCAGTCAATATCTCCACCTGAGATTCACTGCTGCCTTCGGTACTGTTGTTGTTGTTGTTGCTCATCCTTAAGCGAGATCCTTCGTCTTCGACGACCACCTAAAAAGTTAAAATCTATGGGGTGAGACAATGTACAAATTGTCCCAGCGAGAGTTATAACTCTCAACTAGAAGCTTTATATAGCAATTCAAGAAATCAACATATGCAACGTAACTTAAATCATGCAACAGCAGATTTAATAGCAAGTGAAACAACTTCTACTTAGGCAGTCATTCCTCTAAAGCATATAAAGAACATGTATACAAAATATCTGAACAGATCATTAATGTAAGCAATGTAACACCAAACATTGTTTCTCGTAGTTCAACCTAAATAGTTATACTACGCGGTTGATTATGTTTTACAAACATCATTATGCCCTGCCGAGATGAGGTATACCACTCATACTCCAACCGATCATTGTTAAGGTGCATCGGTATCATACATAGGTCATTAAAAGAGTCGGATTCTTAAGACCTCATCTTCCTCAGTCAGTTAGAGGATTGCTTGCAGGACACATTGTGTCTCCGCTGTTATAGCTTACCAGGGTAATCTGGTCCTTCTCTATTTTAGAGTTACAGTGGTGTTCTGTACTCTCTTCGTCATCGAGAGATTTCTTGTTTACCTCTGATCGATGCGGTATTTGTATCTTCTTTGGGAGATTTGTGGTACATCTCACCATTTGGGTTTTGTAGTGAAGGATTGACGGACTATGATAAATCTACATCAATTCCTACACTAGGATGTAAGGATTTACGCATCCATATCCCCCACATACTCAAGATATGTGATCTAGGAGTTCCCTTGGGAAAACCTGTTTCACCATCATTTGGTCTCTGACAATGATGGATCTATGATCAGGGCTCTACATGGTATGATTATACTTGATTAGTTAGGTACATTTCAGTATTCTTTTGACAGCATACATGTTCTCAAACATTAATCATTAGCATGGCAGCTATGAAGATAGAATACTAAATGTAACAAGTCTAACTTACATTAATTATCATTTCTCAATCATCTCATCACAAGTCATCTGCTAAGCATGACTTTGATGATATTTATAGCTTTCACAGTCAATCAATCTCATAGGATGCCACTCAACAAGGCATCAGAATATTTCACTTATTCATAAAGCTAAAGCATGCTTTCAATGAATATAGTATCATAATCCTTACCTGGATTTGATCATGCTCATGAAGGAACCTGCATGGTTAATCTAACTGATAACAGTAAACAATTCATTTCAATGAAGTTGTACCTTCCTACTCTTACAAGAGTTAGGTTCCCTGATTTTCATCAATTAGGGTTATTCATTTCCTTTACTTATGATTAGGAATATTAATTCCTTATCTCATACTTCAATCTTGAAGATTCATGCTTTAAAAGTATAATTGGAAAAAGGGTTTCACCTTATTCTAATAAGGTTATTGAAATCGCTTTATCTTAAAAGGTATCATATTTGTAATATGTTCACAGAGTTTCATGCCTTAAAGCATAACACAGGACTAAGGTTAACATACCCCATCCTTCATTGTTAATATTTCCTTTTTAGATTATAAATCCAATTCTAGTATGCAACTCTGCCATCCTTGGAAGCATACCAGGGTATGGTGAGTATTTGTCTTTAAATACAACATTTATTGAACATCATAATGATTATCAATTTAAGGTATGAATTCACTTCTTATTCTTATCATGGTGTGAATAAATCATACTCATTGATTTGACTATACTTTACTTAAAAGCATTACCTTATAGATATCTCCAGGAATTCATAATTGCTAGGTCATAAACTAGGTTCACTATCATCCCTCTAGGATTTTCCATATTTTCATTTCAAATTTAGGGATTCTCATTCATATCACATCCCTTCTGGATTAGATTTATTGAATCTATTAGCTCACAAGGCATAAATATTCCTTATGTTACAAGTTGTAATTAGGGTTTCATACTCAAAGGCATAACCCTGAACTACTACATTTATCAAATCATTCTAAATTAGGGTTTACTATTCCCATTAAACGTCATCACCCTAGAATTAGGGTTTACTATTCACCTCATGGTGAAATGGACTCATGACATCATCATGTATGAGAAACATCATCATTAAAGCCCTCAGATAAGATTAAGATTCATCAATTATCATTATTAGGGTTCTCATGATCTCACATAGGTGGATCATACCCTAATCATGCACATTCATGTGTATTGAAGGTACTTTACTTGAGTTTCCACCAAAAAGGGTACTTTCTCTCTCCTATGATACTTTCTCTCTCCTCTTACTAGTAGATGGTGATTACACCACTCTAAATTAGGTTGGGTTAAGTCCTCATTGACTAACATAAGCCAAAACATCACTATCATGTGATTAGGGTTTGATTAGAACAAGGTATACTTCATTTGAACCCTTCAAAGGTATTTTGGTAAATTACCCATTGATCACCATCATGGGTCAATTAATTAGTCACTTATTCCCTTAATGTCCTAGGTTATCATTAGGGTTTAGATCAAACCGTCATTGAAACAATTACACCTTCAAGTGATTAAATATTAACAACATTGAAAACCTCCAAACGGTTTCAACCTTCAACCACCAAACGGTTTGAAACAGTTTGGGTGCGTTGACCGTTTTCCAAGTTTGACTCCAAGACCGCATTACCTCAAGGTCATTTGCCCAAACCGTTTGGGTGCGTTGACCATTTGGAAAGGTTGACTTCCAAACCGTTTGAGCTTATGCGGTTTGAAACCGTTTGATCAAATCAACTTGAGATCGATTGGACCAAACGACCTTGAGATCGTTTGAGCCCAAACGGTCTTGAGACCGTTTGGCCTCAAACGGTCTTGAGACCGTTTGGATCCAAACGGTCTTGAGACTGTTTGGTCCAAATGGGCTCAAACCGTTTGGACCTCCAAAGTGGTTCAAAAGTTACAATTGGTCATGGATATGTATGTTGAAGCCCTCAATTAACCAAATCCATGATAACCACTTATAAATTGTGTCAATTAAGATTAGCCTTAATCAATTGATCATCAAATTGACCCTCAATTGAAATCCAATTATGGTTGATTCTCATTCAATTAGGGTTTCCAATCGGATGGTCATCAATTTTCAACAATGTGAGTCAATTCAAGGTTGAACCCATCAATTGACCTCCAATTGGGCTAAAACTTGGACCAAACGGTCTTGAGGTCGTTTGGACACCCTCCAAATGGTCTTGAGACATTTTTCCCAAAGTTTGACCAAAAACTAAGTCGGTTGGATAAGGGTTGAACCCTAATTAGGTCTAAAATCAGCAATTTTATCAATTTCATCAACTTGTTGCAATTGGACCTTCAATTCTCCAAATTGGCTCCACCCTAGACCTCCAAACGGTCTTGGGTTGTCCCCAAACGGTCTTAAGACCGTTTGGATGAATCCCCAAATGGTCTTGAGACCGTTTGGGTCCTTCAACCCAAAACTCAACAAGATCTATACTTTTGAGCAATAATTTCAACACGATTATGGTTAGGATGTTGAAGTACCTTCAACTCTCAATTGGTTAAGAATTAAACTTTGATTCTTTGCAGGAATGAAATTCAATATATTACCAACAGACCCTCAAATGGTCATCCCTTGGTCAACCCTATCAAACGGTCTTGAGACCGTTTCAATCCAAACGGTCTTGCAAGGTCGTTTGAGATCAAACGGTTTGAAACCGTTTGACCTTAAACGGTTTGCAACCGTTTGGACCAAAAGGGTCCAAGGTCGTTTGATAAAGTAACCTAGGAATCCACGCCCATCATCTTCAACCTCTGTCAAGGTCGGTTATTCCACCGTTTTGCTTGCAAAAGTGCAAGGAAGAAGGGAGGTAGAAGAAGAACTAGAGCTTAATTTGCAAGAATCAAGATATGCATAAAAAGCAAGGAGTTTAGAATTATAAAACCCACCTTAGAACATTGTTCCTAGAGCTCCAAGCTTCCAAGCTTCACGCCTCTAATGGTGTCTTGAGCTCCACAACTCGGACATAGGTGATTTTCCAAGGAAAAGATGGGGATGGTCGGCTAGAACAAAGAACCTAAGTTAGTTAACCATAGAACCAACCTTTTCAGAAGAATTCCTCCATGAATTTGAGCTAGAAGATGGTTCCTACTCACCTTAGAACTACTTGGTCGTCTCCCTGAGCTTCAGAGCTCTGCCTTGGCCGTTTTGAGAAAGAAGAGAAATGAAGAGGAGAAGTGATCCGTTTCTTGGTTTGCAAAGGAACTAAGCTTATATACCTTTAGGTAATTTTCCACCTTAAGGACCTCTAGTACATAGAATTCTCATCCAAGTCCCTCCTTATTCAATAGTACGTCCAAACTCATCTAAACTTATGCAAATCTCATGAAATCTCAAGATCTAAGGGTAAAGAAAGCCATCTTTCAACTAGGATACGTATATGAAGGGTCTTCATGCTCATACTAAATGAAACTGCTTCAAAGATCATTCTTTTTCATCTGATTATTCATTGATACATTCCTTTCATCATTTCTACTATAAATGATGTCAAAAGTCATACTAGATGTTCTAGAAGGTGCATTTTACAGGTTACACCCCATAATTTGGGTAAATTGCACTTTACTCCAAATTAGGGTTTTTAAGCACAAGGATCATTCCACAAGCTGCATCTTGATGCCCAAGCTTGGAAAATCCATAATACTTCATCATATTCATTCTTTATGTTGTCTCAACATTAAAGGAACATAAAAACATGTGAAATTTGCAAGTTAACCCCTCTGATTGGGCAAATTGCACATAGGTCCCTGTATTGCAAACAATACTTCATTATTGGTTCATAAGGGACAGAAATGGAAACATATGTTCCATAGAAACTTTAATTATATGCTAAAGGATAATTACAATCATCTAATTTCATATTTAGGCAAAACACCTAAGGTTAGCTCATAACCCAGGTCAGGGGTGTTACATCTGTAGCTCACGCCCACCCGGGTATCGCCTTTCACCTTGCGCGATACTCGTCTCCGCTTGCAGAAACAGAAGGGACAAGAAGGTGTTGCCCCAGCAGTTGATGGAGGAGTCCCCAAAGACGAAGAGAGGCCTCACCACGCGATTCTTTCTCTGCCGAGGACTTCGCGGGATGGGGGAGGATCTGGACCAGGTTTCCGACGCCTCCGATGGCGGCAGGAGTGTAGCCGCTGCCAGGGCAAGGACAACGACGAGAAAAAGGCGTGCCAGGGAACAGAGGGGACGCCGCCCCATCGACATTGGTGACTGTTGTACCCGCAAAATCCTAGAGGCATCACGCACAAGGTGGTCGGGGTCTAGAGTACGCGGACCATGACCCAGATGCTCGGTGAAGCCATCCCCGACCCCATAACCTCCGAACATATTGGGTATTACATAGGTCTATTGCTGGGTATGTATGTTCAAGAGAGGACAGATTGGTCGTGAATCATAGCGTCGGCGGGCTTCTACTCTGGGAACTAGCACCTCGTAAGGCTACACCAAGGGGAGGGAGTGGCAGCCTGAGCCTTGCAGCCAGCCGGGGTGGCGGCGTCGTACAATGGCAGAACAAGGAAGGGGGAGGCACATCGGCATGAAGAGAAAGAAGCAAAGGAGGAGGGGAACTAGGGTTTGCCCAGGGGAGTTTATAAAGCATCATGGATGGTAGGGTTTAAACCCTGAGCATCCTTCCGTTGTCTGTTTTGGAAAGGAAGAAGGAGGGTGGCTTGTTACCTTGGATGTTTTCCTGAAGGAGAAAGGGGGTGGGGGCACGCAAGGGCAATACATCGGCTGGGCCCAGGGATAGGCCGGCCCAACAAGTAAACAAGAGTACCAAGGCACTTAAAATCAAAGGAAATCAAAGCACCTTCAAGCTTTCATAACTTATGCTACAAAGGTCTGATTGGGTTGATTCTTGTTCTGTTATATTTGCAATTGAATCCACGTCAACGTGGTACATATTACAAAGACACAAGATCATGGTGTTGATATTACAAATTAGATACAATAAGGTGACATGGTATAGCAAGATACTTAGTTAAAAGTACAAATTAAAGTTGCACATTGCAAAATTGATCATGGTAGTCGCCAAATTGGAACAACTCTCCAATTATGGAACTAATATAAATTGAGTAAGAGAGACACTTGTTGAGAGTGGAGGAGTATCATATAGGAGAGAGAAATATCAAGGTTGTCACATCCTTCCCTCCTTATAAGAAAATTTCGTCCTCGAAATTTAGTCCAAGATCATAGTTAAGAGTCACAGTAAAAAACTATCGAGTATAGGTACCCCTCCATGGTTGTCAACAAATTATTCACATGGGATGCACACTTAGGTTACTGCCATCAAGGGTGTACTCATATCGATGATATACACGTTTACTTATTATCCCACCATATTATGACATCCTCATGGCATTAGGGTTTTCCATCACCTAGTATCTCTATATTAGTTTTTTTTGTACGAATTAGGCATGTTACCCTTTATTGTTCAAGCTAATATCTTATGACATCATCATATCTAGATAATAATTTTGAATCTATATCCTTCATGTATGGTATGATTTCATACTAGGTCTAGTTTAGAAGAGTGGCTCATTGCACATATATCAATCTTTGGGCGTAAGTGAGATTATTTTTCATGCATCATGCATCATCCCGAGATGCAACATTAAAATCAACATCAAGCTTTCATAATTATCTCACTTGTATATCAAAGGAGCTCCAAAAGCTCAAGCCACCCAAACTAAGGCCTATCTATGTCCAAAAAGACATGCTAACCACAACTATCTACCCATAACAAACTTCTCTATCCATCTTTTAAGAAACAAGGATAACCACTAGATTCCTTTATATGCAACTACTAACCCAAGCATGAGGCTCATCATGGATATCACATATCATATACATCATCTTGGGTCTTGGGACATCTCTCTCACCTATATATCAAGCATCAAATGTTCAATTGCATGTTTCTCTAGGGTTAGATCTTTAATAGGAAATCTAGGGTTCAACATTTTCAAGGGAACCATCCACTAGGTCACTCAACTCATATACTTAGAAGTATTCTAGCTAGGGACTCGTCATCAAGTATTTCATCATTCATATTATTCAACATTTCAAATATTTTCGAATTTAGGTACTCTAACCTTTTCCCGATACGGGTCAACTCATATCAACATGTCACCCTATTCATATGTCCCATGCTAGAGGTCCTTCTTTGTAAAGAGATTGAGGCCCGTGTTGGTCTCGAACCATATATCATATATCCACCCATACAAGACTAGGTACAAACAAGCATGTCCACCCACTAGTTATGTTTAGCACATCAACCAAGTGGTATGTATTATACAAGGTGCCAGATTTAGCTAGGGTTGCATGATCGAACTCATCTCATATCTTCAAACATACTATACCTTCCTTAAACATCTTGGTTCCTATTAAACATCAACATCATCATCAATATCATAATCATCCTCTTAGGTTTCTAGGTTACTCACTTGCCTAACCTATATCCTGGCTCTAGACTACTCTATAGACTATCACTATCATCTAAACTCTCTTATCTAGACTTGATGTTACATCTCTTTCTCCTAGGTTGCATGGAAACTCACTGCCTTTCTGTGTGTGGTAACATTTTTCATATGTACATATAATAATACTTGAAATATGTTTTCTCCAACATTTAAACAGTCGATGAAAACCACCATACTCCATCTGAATAAAATCAAAACCAAAACGAGTTACCACACTCATTAGGCAGTCTAGTATCATGACACCTAGAGAACTAGCAAGAACATGATGCACACTTGTGTAGACATCCTGAGCACATGTCGCGAGTCATGTCTAGGGAGGTAACTTACACAAGTCTATACCTAGTTCTAGAACATCTAGGTTCTAACCTAGAGGCTAAGTCAACCTAATCCACAAGGATATTTCATTAAGTTTCTAGGGTTGAGATGTAAGGTGAGTTTAGTTTGTGTTTCATGTGAGCAATGTTTGGTGTAGTTATTGTCCATTCTCTGATACCATCTGTCACGGAGCCGGAATTCCAGTCCCATGATCCAAATGTATATCAAAGGCGAAATGCGGAAGCGTAAAGCTTAGCACACATGAACAGACAACAAGATAAAGGCACCAACATAATCTCAACAATCAACAAGATATATTAAGAAACATCATTATATTACATGATTTGAATTACATATTCAAGAGTCATTTTGTACAAGTCTGTTCATGCATACTATATATGGATCTTACAACAAGTACACCTAGCATAGCTCACCAAGCTCATCAACCTTCTAGCCATCTCTGAACCTAAAACAACATACGAGAAATGGGTCAACACACGAGGTGTTGAGTATGGGGCCAAAAGATACACATATATATAAGCTTTGCATAATTCTGAAAAGATTTCAAAATTAAACAAACAAGAATAAACATGTTAATTGTTTAACAAATGTGAAACCATATTTTATGTCATTTCACTCCATTATACCAACAATATCAAACATGTTAAGGGCTTTGACCAACTTCCCGTCGGAAGGGTCCGTAAGGGTGTTCAAGCTTAGCTAACCCTTTTATACGAGAGGGACCTCAAGGTCGTAACCAAGAGCCCTTTATCAACAATATTATAATGGAGTTCCATATATATATATGTGTTCAAGTTATAAAGCAGACGAAGCAAACATCGATTACGACATAGCAATACTACATGGCAATATTTGAGAAAATAGACAAACAAGCATATAATATATGTCTTTTAAAGCGAGAAAGCGGTAGTCATATAACTAGATAAGGCCCATACGTGATTCAGAGATTTCATAACCTAACTTATCCTTCACCATCTAGCCACATGCCAAACCTGATTAAGAACAAGATTACATATATGCATTAGATTCTCATCATTAACCCTAATTAGATGCATTTTAGAGTTTTGGCCAAGGTGGGTTCCAAGTTTCTTATTGGTTCATTAGGTGATATTATACTGATTTAGAGGGCATCATGATGGTATGGGTCGAGTTTCATGCCATTGTGACGTTCCATGCACTTTCTATGATCATATCAAGGTTTGAGGCATTTGCATGCATTCTAGGGTTAAAAGGCTCACACAAGGGCACCCTAGACCATGATTCATCGAGTCAAGAGGTCTAGATCTAAAAGATGATCTAGATCAGCAATATTAAGTCATTAGAAACATATGACAAGATTAAGTGGATGTCCATTAGCAATAAGATTAGCAATTTGGGGTAACATTCATCATTTAAGTCCAAACTAAGTACATATGTACAAAAGGAGTAATTATGAGCAATAGGGGTGATTAGGGATCCCATGTAGTTCCAAGGTGTACAACATTTACTGATTTGATAAGCAAGAGGGTACAAGTGTATTTAAGATTAGCATTACATTGGTCATCATAGTCAAAGATCCTATTTTATCAAAACAAGAGAACCAAGAAGAAAATTAGGTCATGAAATTATTCCTAGGTGATATATCTTTTCGAGACGATCAAAACAGTATATTGGATTGTTACTTTTGGCCAAAGGAATTGGGAGCTATCGATTTTAGAAAAATATCAAATCAAACTATAGGTGTTACCTTGATTTGGTTGATTATGGACCACTAGATCTCTGACCTAAGGCCTCGGATGCGCTGGGCGCAACCCCCTGGATGGGTGCCCCTTCACTGGGCCCTGGGTACTGGGCCGCTGCCTTATGGGCCATTCTGCTGACCTCTGTAGCTCACGCCCACCCGGGTATCGCCTTTCACCTTGCGCGATACTCGTCTCCGCCTGCAGAAACAGAGGGGACAAGAAGGTGTTGCCCCAGCAGTTGACGGAGGAGTCCCCGAAGACGAAGAGAGGCCTCATCGCATGATTCTGTCTCTGTCGAGGACTTCACGGGATTGGGGGGGATTTGGACCAGGTTTCCGACGCCTCCGATGGCGGCAGGAGTGTAGTCGCTGCCAGGGCAAGGACAACGACGAGAAGAAGGCGCGCTAGGGAACAGAGGGGATGCCGCCCCATCGACACTGGTGACTTTTGTACCCACAAAAGCCTAGAGGCATCACGCACAAGGTGGTCGGGGTCTAGAGTACGCCGACCATGACCCAGATGCTCGGTGAAGCCATCCCCGGCCCCATAACCTCCGAACACATCGGATATTACATAGGTCTATTGGTGGGTATGTATGTTCAAGAGAGGACAGCTTGGTCGTGAATCATAGCACCGGCTGGCTTCTGCTTTGGGAACTAGCACCTCGTAAGGCTACACCAAGGGGTGGGAGTGGCAGCCTGTGCCTTGCATCCAGCCACGGTGGCGGCGCCGTACAACGACAGAACAAGGAAGGGGGAGGCGTAGCGGCATGAAGAGAAAGAAGCAAAGGAGGAGGGGAACTAGGGTTTGACCAGGGGAGTTTATAAATCATCATGGATGCTAGGGTTTAAACCCTGAGCATCCTTCCGTTGTCCGTTTTGAAAAGGAAGGAGGGTGGCTCGTTACCTTGGATGTTTTCCTGAAGGAGAAAGGGGGTGGGGGCACGCAAGGGAAATACATCGGCTGGGCCCAGGGATAGGCCGGCCCAACAAGTAAACAAGAGTACCAAGGCACTTAAAATCAAAGGAAATCAAAGCACCTTCATGCTTTCATAACTCAAGCTACAAAGGTCTGATTGGGTTGATTCTTGTTATGTCATATTTGCAATTGAATCCACTTCAACGTGGTACATATTACAAAGACACAAGATCATGGTGTTGATATTACAAATTAGATACAAGAAGGTGACATGGTATAGCAAGATACTTAGTTTAAAGTACAAATTAAAGTTGCACATTGCAAAATTGATCATGGTAGTCACCTAATTGGAACAACTCTCCAATTATGAAACTAATATAAATTGAGTAAGAGAGACACTTGATGAGAGTGGAGGAGTATATATAGGAGAGAGAAATATCAAGGTTGTCATACAATATTTATCTGGGAGCCATTTTTATAATGTCAGGTGTCAATGAACTATTTTTGGACATCAATTAACCATCTCTGGGTGTCTGATGTGGCTTTTGAATGCACTAACAAATTCACTCGGGGTTTATATCCCCGAGCTTTTACCAAAACCAAGTGCAACAATACCACCCGCAAGCGGACGGGTCTTATCGCAGTATAGTTGAGGATCGAACCCAAAGGACAACATTTTTAAGAATCCTTGTTAGTTGAATCTATCTCAAGTAAAACTAATATTTAGAACAATAGTTTGATTTGGGTTGTTTAAACTAAATGCGGGAAAGTAAAGCTGAATTAAAAGATGGGTTTGGATCAATGATATGGAATCGCTGGGATGGTACCGGGTTTGACCGCCGCTACACACACAAACATACTCTTTGGCAAACAATCCTGGCATGATATAAAACTTCAAGTAGAGCTGCTGCAGAACCCCCCATACGGGAGTTAGGTCCGCGTAAGCATCACCATAGGCAGCCAATTTCTCATCGCCATCCGGATCACATGTCTTACGGCTCTGAAGATACAGAAATCCACGGAGTTTGTGAACCCCCCATATGGGCGTTAGGCGCACAGAAGCGTCAACGAAGGCTAGATGGCTCCTCCCCTCGCGGATCATACACTTACGACCTCGATGAAATCCCATCCTATTTCTAGTTTGGGAGTCAGCCGCGTTAACCGATAGACAAGTAGGAAGGTTACATGCAAGGAAACATCGACGTTTAGAAAGACGATACAAAATCCAACTAAGGTTGTGAACCCCCTATATAGGCGTTTGGCGCACAGAAGCGTCACCGAAGGCTAGATGGCTCGTCCCCTCGCGGATCACACACTTACGACCTCAAGGAATCCCCTTCTATTTCTAGTCAGGGAGTCAAACTCGTTAAACGACGTTCGTACCCATGCATTGAAGTTATCGCAACATAGGGAGCACAAAGATGAAAACAAGCATATAACCAACCTACAAGCTTAACGATAAACAACAAAATGAAGAGTTATATACATTGCCATGGAAATTTTAACAAAAGAACATGGTTTGCATGGGCAGCGGGGCTAGTCCCCGCACCCCAGCGAAAGAGGACTACTCGCTCATGATGAGAGATACAAGAAGGATAGGAGAGAAAGATAGATCCGCCATGAGCTCGGTGCAGAGGGTGGACGCAGACCGGTGAAGAAGATGTGCTCCTTGCTATGTCTTCTTCCTCTTCTTGGCCTCCTTGGACGCAACACCAATAGTAGGTGGAGTGGAACCTGATCGGGGTGGTGCTCTGGCAGCCTGTCGGCGTCCGGAACCGATGCCTTCAAATGGGGACCCTGGGGGTCTATTTATAGTTTCAGCTCTGACCCCAAACGGTTTGGAGACCGTTTGGGCGCCAAACGGTCTTGAGACCGTTTGGGCACCAAACTGTTTGGAGACCGTTTGGGCGCCAAACGGTCTTGCTTTGATCGGTCCTGGCCTTGGCGTGATCGTGCGGCTTTAGTTCTTCAATCGGTCCTTGCGCGCGCGTCGAACGGTCTTGGGACCGCGCGGGACCAAACGGTCTTGAGACCGCAAGGGACCAAACGGTCTTGGGACCGCATGGGACCAAACGGTCTTGAGACCGCATGGGACCAAACGGTCTTGAGACCGCATGGGACCAAACGGTCTTGGGACCGCATGGGACCAAAAGGTCTTGGGACCGCATGGGACCATACGGTCTTGGGACCGCATGGGATTAAACGGTCTTGAGACCGCATGGGACCAAACGGTCTTGAGACCGAATGGGACCAAACAGACTTGAGACCGAATGGGACCAAACGGTCTTGAGACCGCATGGGACCAAACGGTCTTGAGACCGAATGGGACCAAACGGTCTTGAGACCGTATGGGACCAAACGGTCTTGAGACCGAATGGGACCAAACGGTCTTGAGACCGAATGGGACCAAACGGTCTTGGGACCGCATGGGATCAAACGGTCTTGAGACCGTATGGGACCAAACGGTCTTGAGACCGCATGGGACCAAACGGTCTTGAGACCGCATGGCTTTCTTTGGCAACCAGTTTCGTCTTGTTCTTCGTGTATTCCAGCAAACGGTCTTGGGACCGCATGGACCCAAATGGTCTTGAGACCGTATGCGTGGAGTTGCTTGATTTTCCTGCATTAAAATGAAAGATATTTAGTTAAAATCCTGATTATTGAATCAACTAAGAAGTATTGTGCATTATGATTCATATTAGGGTAAAAAGATGTGGAAAAGGGATGAAATAGTTCCAAGAAGGTAATTGAAATCCATGATGAGTATGCACTCATCAAAACACCCTGAACTTAAATCGTTGCTCGTCCTCGAGTAACATAAAGTTTGAAACTGTTGCCTAATGAAATACTTTCGATCCGTGTGATTTCTTCATCTTCACATCACAAATGTTTTCTTTCTGCTCAGTATGAATGAGTAACTTAACTTCCTGGGACCACTAAATACATTTTTTCATAGCTTCGTTCCTGAGTTCGTTTCCCAACAACGCTTCCTCTCCACTTTTTTCCAACACTAAGCATGTCGAAGAGTTTTGTAGGAGTTCTGAGATACCTGCAGAATCAACAAGTATGCATCCGATCTGACACTGGTGTAGTTCAGGAAGGTGGGGCATGTATTGTGCCCTTAGGTAGAAAAAGGAGTGAAAGGTGGTATGGAAAGAAGAAGTAAATCTCTCCTCTATTCGACTCGAGATTTTTATTTGTTTTGCAATTTCATTTATTGCATATTTTTTTTGTGTGCACTATGGCATCTTTTATTCCAGATCTCTCCTCTATTCGACTCGAGATTGCATTTTCTTTTTGTGTGCACTTTGGCATCTTTTTATTGCAGATCTCTCCTCTATTCGACTCGAGATTGCATTTTTGGTGGTACACCCCTATTTATTGGAAGGGGTATGGAAGAAGCGGATACGGGGGAAGTGGAATGCCACCCCGAACTTAGGGTTTGGCACAAGTTTGGCTATTTTGGTGGTTTTGATGGATGAAGGGATACGAAGATGATAGAAGAAGTGTAGAAGAGAGTTCAGATCAGAATGCAGCTTGATTTACAATTCCAAACCGGGTTATTCTCTTTGTCATACTCTGCTCAACTAATGACTTGATGCGGATCCGGTGGGGATTCTGAGCCATTGTTCCACTAGTCAGTTAGGAAGCACGACGTGTTTGATCCCCATCAGATTGACAGATACTTATCATTTTGTAAAAAGTATTATGATGTTAGGAATCATAATCTTCACATGATGATTTTAGGAAAAAGGAAAGTTTCAAAAGTAAGTCCTCTTGAGGATTCGCTTCGAATAAGGAGGATATTATGAACGAAAGTGCATAGCAATATAGTTAGTTACATATTTATCGACAAGAGTCAAAATTTCATCAGGTATCTGTTCAAAAATTTGAAAAATTTTATAATAAAGACAACTTATATGAATAGAGGGTGTATATGGAAGTGAAGTACGTACCACCCACCCTCCACCCCGAACTTAGAGATTCGCTCGTCCTTGAGAAAACCCTAAATCCAAGATGGAGGGGAAAGGCAACACCAGGTATGACTGTCGAGAATGATTTCGTTCTGATCAGCGCCACTCTGATCTCGTATTCTGTAAGGAAAACTATCCCATAAGGCAAATTTTATTTAAGGAAAATTTAACTATAAGGTAAAAACAAAGTTTGGAAAGGAAAAGTAAACAGATTTATTGATCGGGTTGCCTCCCGACAAGCGCCTTTGTTTTATGTCGATGGCTCGACAGAGTTCTTCGGTATTATGGTGGATCCTTTGGACTGTTGAATTCCAACATTATTTCGGTGCCTTTGTCAGTTGGTGTGAAGTATCTTTTCAAGCGGTGACCATTTTCTATAAATTCGCCAGACCCGTCGCTCCATAAAGAGACAGCACCATGGGGAGAGATGCTTTTGACGATGTAAGGTCCACACCAACGTGAGCGGAGTTTCCCTGGGAACAATTTTAATCTAGAATTGAAAACTAGAACTTGGTCTCCCACTCGTATGTCTTTTTGTTTCAGATGTCCATCATGCCAGAGTTTTGTACGTTCTTTGTAGATTCATGCATTCTCATAGGCTGTCATTCTGAGTTCATCCAGCTCATGGAGTTGCAGAATTCTGGCTTGACCCGCTTGTTTCATATCAAAGTTTATTTGTTTAATTGCCCACCATGCCTTATGTTCAAGTTCGACTGGCAGGTAGCAACCCTTTCCATATATCAATCGAAAAGGTGTAGTCCCAAGGGGAGTCTTATAAGCGGTCCGGTAGGCCCATAAGGCGTCGTTGATTTTTGTTGACCAGTCTTTTCGATTGCATCCGACGGTTTTTTCGAGAATAGACTTAAGTTGACGGTTGGATACCTCGACTTGTCCACTTGTTTGTGGATGGTACGGTGAAGCTATTTTGTGTAAGACACCATATTTTCTTAATAAAGCTTCAAAGCTTCTTTCAATGAAATGGGAGCCTCCGTCGGAAATCACGGTTCGCGGTACTCCAAACCGTGGGAAGATGATATCTTTGAATAATTTGATGACGGGTTTTGAATCACTAGTGACGGTTGGGATAGCTTTGACCCATTTTGAAACGTAGTCCACTGCCACTAAGATATACGAGAATCCATTGGAAGATGGGAATGGACCCATATAATCCACTCCCCAAACGTCAAATATCTCGACTTCTTGCCATAGATTCAGTGGCATTTCGTCTCTCTTGGTTATGTTTCCGGCCCTTTGACATTTATCACAGGATTGGACAAAATCGTAGGAATCTTTGGATAAAGTCGGCCAGAAGAAACCACATTGCAAAACTTTTAAAGCTCTCTTCTTTGAGCTCATGTGGCCGCCTACAGGTCCTGAGTGGCATTGTTATAAAATAGAATGGGCTTCTTCTTCGGCAACGCAACATCTATACAATCCATCTGCGCAGAGTTTAAAAAGATATGGTTCATCCCAATAGTAATGCTTCACATCATGCATAAATTTCTTCAGAGCGTTCCCGGTGTATTGGGGAGGGATGACAATAGCGGCAAGGTAGTTTACGATGTCAGAATACCATGGCACTACTTCCGAGACGCTCATAAGCTAATCATCCGGTAGGGAGTCATTTATCGGGATCCCTTCATCATCCAGAGTGTGGATGCGACTGAGGTGATCAGCAACAACATTTTCCGTCCCCTTTTTATCTCTTATTTCTAGGTCAAATTCTTGTAGAAGGAGTATCCATCTGATCAGCCTTGGCTTGGCATCCTTTTTTGCCATAAGGTAACGGATAGCGGCATGGTCTGTGTAAACGATTACCTTCGAACCAGTAAGGTAGGATCTGAATTTATCGAAGGCATAGATGACTGCCAAGAGTTCCTTTTCAGTAGTAGCATAATTCCTTTGAGCTTCGTCGAGGGTTTTCGACGCATAATAGATCACATAATGTTTCTTCTCTATGCATTGTCCTAAGACCGCACCCACCGCGTAGTCACTGGCATCACACATAATTTCAAAGGGGTGGTCCCAATCAGGAGCTCTAATGATGGGGGTAGTTGTAAGGGCTTTCTTCAGCGTATCAAAACTTTTGACGCATTCTTCATTGAAATTGAAATCAACATCTTTTAGAAGTAGATTGGTCATCGGCTTTGTTATCTTGGAAAAATCACGTATAAACCTTCTATAGAATCCAGCGTGACCAAGGAAAGTGCAAACTTCTTTTACATTTGTGGGAATTGCCAATTTAGATATGACTTCGATCTTGGCTTTATCAACTTCAATTCCTCTGTTGCTAACCTTGTGGCCCAAGACAATGCCTTCCTTTACCATAAAGTGGCATTTCTCCCAATTTAGCACCAGATGTGCTTCTTCACAACGTTTAAGGACCATGGAGAGATGCTTAAGACAGGAATCAAAGGAGTCCCCATATACAGAAAAATCATCCATGAAGACCTCCATAACAGTTTCAGTAAGCCCTGCAAAGATGGCAGTCATGCAACGTTGAAAAGTTGCGGGGGCATTACACAGGCCAAATGGCATCCTTTTAAACGCATATGTCCCGAAGGGACAAGTGAAAGTCGTTTTTTCTTGATCATCTGGATGTATGGGAATCTGATAGAATCCAGAGTAACCGTCCAGGTAACAGAAATATTCTTGATGGGCCAATCTTTCTAAAACTTGATCGAGGAAGGGCATAGGAAAATGATCCTTTCGAGTGGCCTTGTTTAATTTTCTATAATCAATACACATCCGCCACCCAGTGACTGTTGGAGTGGGGATGAACTCATTGTTTTCATTTCTTATAACGGTTGTCCCTCCTTTCTTGGGTACCACATGAACTGGGCTTACCCATGGTGAGTCTGATATCGGGTATATTATTCCGGCTGTATGAAGTTTGATAATCTCGCGACGGACTACTTCCTTCATATTCGGGTTCAACTTCCGTTGATGCTCGATGGTTGGCTTATGGTCTTCCATCATGGGGGTTCTGTGCATGCACAAGGCTTGACTGACTCCTGTCAGGTCACTCATCTTATAGCCTACGGCTTTCTTGCTTTCTCTTAATACCTCCAGAAGTTTCTCTTCCTGTTTGGTTGTTAGATCAGAGTTTATGATCACTGTACAAGTCTTGAGATCGTCTAAAAACATATACTTCAGCCCTTCAGGCAGGGGCTTCATTTCAGGAGGTTCTGGTTTTTCACTAGTTTCTTCTGTAGTTCCGGTAGTCTTTAGTTCTTCGTAAGTAGCTTCAGCATTTTCTTTAGCAGAGTTGGGAGATTCGATGCATTCCTTATCTTGTTGGTCAATAGGTTCGTCATTAAATAGGTCGGATAGAGCAGTTTCCAAGGGATCGCATGACTCGTGGTATTCTTGAGTTAGTTGCGACATTTGCTCAACACAATCTATAAGATAGACTTCCTCCTGTATACTTGGTCTTCTCATGCTTTCAAAAACTTTGAACTCCAGAGTTTCTTTACCTAACTTGAGCAGTAAGGTTCCTGCTTCAACATCGATAAGGGCTCTAGCAGTGGCGAGGAACGGACGGCCGAAGATAAGAGGGTATTTGGTGTCTTCTTTTATGTCCATGATGACAAAATCACATGGAACATATGCGTCCTTGCCTACCTTGACCGAGATGTCTTCGAGAATTCCTAACGGTCTTTTTATCAAATTGTCCACAAGTTGAATGGTCATAGCAGTTGGAAGCAATTCTGTGAACCCTAATCTCTTGCATAGACTCAGCGGCATAATAGAAATACTTGCGCCAAGATCTGCCAATCCTTTCTTGCATGATGAGTCACCAATGTGACATGAGATTCCGAAGGATCCTGGATCTTTTTGTTTCTTTGGCATCTTGCTTAGTATGATATCTGATGTGGTAGCAGCCAATTTTACAGTTTCATACTCTTCAGTGATGTACTTCTTGGTGAGAAGCGACTTTAGATACTTGGTCCAGGCTGGTATCTCATTAAGAGCATCTAGGAATGGTATATCAACATGGAGTTTCTTCATAGCCTCTTTAAATTTTATGAATCTAGTATCAAGCTTGGTTTCCCTCAGACGGGATGGGAAAGGAACACGAGGCTTATATACAGGAATATCTGGCTCTGGTGTCCCTACTTCTTCATCGGCAACTTTTTCAGAACTTCCCTTATTAGTCTTTCTTTCCTTCGATTGCGATTCCGGTGCTGTCAAGTTTTGGTTTGTCATAGGTTCACTCTCGTCAGGGATAACCACAGTTGTCTTTGCTGGAGGATCTGAATAATCTTTCCCTGATCTAGTGGCGACCACCTTCAACTGCTCAAGATGTTTTGGATTGTTCTCAGGTTGTCCGGCAAAGACTCCAGCTTGTGGCTTTATGCTAGCAGCAAGTTGAGCTAGTTGAGTTTCAATAGCCTTTTGTTGGGCTTGTTGGTTGGCTATCATCGTTTGTTGTGTTTGCAACAACTTTTCAATTGTAGATAGCTTGTCATCGGAAGGGATGGATCCTGCCTGACCTTGCTGCTGATTCAGGTTCTGATACTGAGAATTGTTCTGATAATTATTGTAGTTTCTGTTCTGAAAATTCCCTTTGAAGTTTCATTGATTCCCAAAGTTCTGTTGTTGGTTAAACTGGTAACCCGATGGGCCCCTGGGTTGATTGTTCGGACCAAATTGATGTGAGTTCATAGCTCCTGAAGGGTTCCCGTATTGGAAACCTGGGTGATTCCTATTTTGATTCGGATTGTAAGAGTTCTGCCCAGGGATGGTGTTAATAGCATTAAGATTTTCCATATGGAAATTATCTCCTTGTCCACAGGCATTGCTTAAAACAACATCGTAGAGAACATTGCATGACAATGTGGAATGATCAGTGCCTTTGCATGCTTCACAAAACAAAGAAGTGGACTTGACTTGTTCTTGTTGCCTAGTAGGAGAATGTCCTCTTCCAATTGCAGCAAGGGATGATTCTATATGATCTTGCTTTGCAACTAAGACCTTCAAAGTTTCAGCTATAGATTTGTATTCCGGGATAGCTTCAGCCATGGCTACCTTTAAGACTCCTTTACCAACAGATCTGCCCCAATTGGCTTGATTTTCTGCTCCCAGGGTGACTACTCTCCATGCGCTGTCATAACTTTTCCGCATGAAGTTTCCTCCAGACGAGGAGTCAAGGAACATCTTTACATCATCCTCCACACCCCTGTAGGATATCTCTATCAGCTGGTTCTTAGGAATTCCATGGTGTGGGCATTTGCGTAGGAGCTCCTTGTACCTATCCCAAGCTTCGACAAGGGTTTCTCCTGGGACCTGAGTGAAATTTGTGATTCGTCCCCTGATTTCATATGTAAGAGATGGGGGGTAGAACTTTTCCAGAAAAGCGTTTTGGAGCTGCTCCCAGGTAGTGATGGGTACTTCACTCTGTAGTGAATTGTACCAACTAATGGCTCTATCAGCAAGAGAGTACTTGAAAAGACGGAGTCGAATGGCATCATCAGAGACTCCATTTTGCTTCGTCATAGCACATAGGTCGATGAATCTGAGAAGATGACCTTGGTTGTCTTCAGCTTGTTTTCCGTAGAAGGGGTTGTTTTGAAGCAGAGTTATCCAATGTGCTCTAATCTCAAAGTTGGCAGCTTCGATCGGAGGAGGTTGTATCGGATGATAGACATTCGCAGCCTTTGGGATAGAGAACTCTCTAAGATCTTTCTAAAGTTTCGCTGCTTGTGCTGCTGCCTGTGCTGCTAAGATCTCCTGTTGAACTGCAGCTCTGGCTTCTTGCATGAGCCTCTCTCTCTGTGCATTGATGGCTTGAGCCACTCTGCGGGCTACTTCTTCTTCTTGCGACATCCTTGCTTGATTTTCCCTGATCTGACGGTGGAAGGTTCTATCTATTTCGGGATCAAAGCTCGTTGTAAGTCCGAGACTGTCTGATCGGTGCATGCACTAAACGTTGAAGAGCACCTGAAATTGAAAAAAATTCAAAAGTGAGATCCACCAAGGTAGAATAAAGATCAAGTAGATAAGCGATAGTTTCAAAGAAGAAAACAAATTCCTAGATTAGTCTTAAAAGAACTAGATTTGACTGACTGATTCCGTTGTCCCCGGCAACGGCGCCAGATTTTGATGTGGCTTTTGAATGCACTAACAAATTCACTCGGGGTTTATATCCCCGAGCTTTTACCAAAACCAAGTGCAACAATACCACCCGCAAGCGGACGGGTCTTATCGCAGTATAGTTGAGGATCGAACCCAAAGGACAACGTTTTTAAGAATCCTTGTCAGTTGAATCTATCTCAAGTAAAACTAATATTTAGAACAATAGTTTGATTTGGGTTGTTTAAACTAAATGTGGGAAAGTAAAGCTGAATTAAAAGATGGGTTTGGATCAATGATATGGAATCGCTGGGATGGTACCGGGTTTGACCGCCGCTACACACACAAACATACTCTTTGGCAAACAATCCTGGCACAATATAACACTTCAAGTAGAGGTGCTGCAGAACCCCCCATGCGGGCGTTAGGTCCGCGTAAGCATCACCATAGGCAGCCGATTTCTCATCGCCATCCGGATCACATGTCTTACGGCTCTGAAGATACAGAAATCCACGGAGGTTGTGAACCCCCCATATGGGCGTTAGGCGCACAGAAGCGTCACCGAAGGCTAGATGGCTCGTCCCCTCGCAGATCATACACTTACGACCTCGATGAAATCCCATCCTATTTCTAGTTTGGGAGTCAGCCGCGTTAACCGATAGACAAGCAGGAAGGTTACATGCAAGGAAACATCGACGTTTAGCAAGACGATACAAAATCCAACTAAGGTTGTGAACCCCCTATACAGGTGTTAGGCGCACAGAAGTGTCACCGAAGGCTAGATGGCTCGTCCCCTCGCAGATCACACACTTACGACCTCAAGGAATCCCCTTCTATTTCTAGTCAGGGAGTCAAACTCGTTAAACGACGTTCGTACCCATGCATTGAAGTTATCGCAACATAGGGAGCACAAAGATGAAAACAAGCATATAAACAACCTACAAGCTTAACGATAAACAACAAAATGAAGAGTTATATACATTGCCATCGAAAGTTTAACAAAAGAACATGGTTTGCATGGGCAGCGGGGCTAGTCCCCGCACCCCAGCGAAAGAGGACTACTCGCTCATGATGCAATATACAAGAAGGATAGGAGAGAAAGATAGATCCGCCATGAGCTCGGTGCAGAGGGTGGACGTAGCCCGGTGAAGAAGATGCGCTCCTTGCTCCGTCTTCTTCCTCTTCTTGGCCTCCTTGGACGCAACACCAGCAGTAGGTGGAGTGGAACTTGATCGGGGTGGTGCTCTGGAAGCCTGTCGACGTCCGGAACCGATGCCTTCAAATGGGGACCCTGGGGGTCTATTTATAGTTTCAACTCTGACCCCAAACGGTTTGGAGACCGTTTGGGCACCAAACGGTTTAGAGACCGTTTGGGCGCCAAACGGTCTTGCTTTGATCGGTCATGGCCTTGGCGTGATCATGCGGCTTTAGTTCTTCAATCGGTCCTTGCGCGCGCGTCGAACGGTCTTGGGACCGCGCGGGACCAAACGGTCTTGAGACCGCAAGGGACCAAACGGTCTTGGGACCGCATGGGGCCAAACGGTCTTGAGACCGCATGGGACCAAACGGTCTTGGGACCGCATGGGACCAAACGGTCTTGGGACCGCATGGGACCAAACGGTCTTGGGACCGTATGGGACCAAACGGTCTTGGGACCGCATGGGATTAAACGGTCTTGGGACCGCATGGGACCAAACGGTCTTGAGACCGAATGGGACCAAACGGTCTTGAGACCGAATGGGACCAAACGGTCATGAGACCGAATGGGACCAAACGGTCTTGAGACCGTATGGGACCAAACGGTCTTGAGACCGAATGGGACCAAACGGTCTTGAGACCGAATGGGACCAAACGGTCTTGGGACCGCATGGGACCAAACGGTCTTGAGACCGTATGGGACCAAACGGTCTTGAGACCGCATGGGACCAAACGGTCTTGAGACCGCATGGCTTTCTTTGGCAACCGGTTTCGTCTTGTTCTTCATGTATTCCAGCAAACGGTCTTGGGACCGCGTGGACCCAAATGGTCTTGAGACCGTATGCGTGGAGTTGCTTGATTTTCCTACATTAAAATAAAAGATATTTAGTTAAAATCCTGATTATTGAATCAACTAAGAAGTATTGTGCATTATGATTCATATTAGGGTAAAAAGATGTGGAAAAGGGATGAAATAGTTCCAAGAAGGTAATTGAAATCCATGATGAGTATGCACTCATCAGTGTCAATCAGCCGTTTATGGGCGCCATTAAGGTATTGTCGGGTGTGAAGTACCCTCACACCCTATTAATATATACAACTATATTTGGGCATCATTAAGTTTGTTTTTAGATGTCAAACAAACATATTTGGGCGTCATTATATGTTTTTTTGTCAATTACCTTCGTCGTGATTTAATGCGTACAGTTTTACTTGAGCATTATTTTTATACTTCTAGGTGTCAACAAAGCATTTATGGGCGTCAATGAGCCATCTTTGGGTGTCAACCAACCATTGGTCGTCAATTCATCCGTGAAGTTGTTAACCGTTGTGCGTCAAACAATCATTTCTGGGCACCATTAAGTTGTTGTTGGGTGTGAAATGCCCTTACACTCTATTTAAGGGTACAATTATATTTGGGTGCCATTAAGTTATTCTTCATTGTCAAACAAACTTATTTGGGCATCATTAAGTTGTTCTTGGGTGTCAAACAAACCTATTTGGGCGTCATTAAGTTGTTTTGAGTATTAAACAAACCTATTTGGGTGTCATTATGTTGTTTTTAGTTGTCAGTTACCTTAGCTGTGATTTAGTGCGTACAAGATTTACTTGGGCGCCATTTGTATAATTTTGAGTATTAATAAACCATTTATGGGCCATTTTTGAGTGTCAATTAACCATTGTGCGTCAATTGATCTCTAGATTTGTTAACTTTTTGGGTGTCCAACGATCATTTCTGGGCGCCATTAAGTTGTTGTTGGGTGTGAAATACTCTTACACTCTATTTAAGGATACAGCTATATGTAGGCGTCATTAAGTTGTTCTTGTGTGTCAAACAAAGCTATTTGTCTGTCATTACATTATTTTTAGTTATCAATTACCTTAGCCGTGATTTAATACGTACAATATTTTCTTAGACTCTTTTTTTATAATCATGGGTGTCAATCAACCCTTTTGGGGCATCAATGAATCATTTCTAGGTGTCAATTAACCATTGGGCTCCAATTTATCCATAAATTTGTTAATTGTTTTTTTATTTGGCCAACAACTTATTTTTCTCTCAAACTTAGTATTGTTTGAACATAATTTTTTTTATAAATCTACTATTCTTTATTTCGTTAGAAAATTCACCACGGTTTAAAAATTATAAGTAAAATAATTTTTCTCTCATCACATCACGACTACATAATACTTTTGTATTTTTTCTCAAAAATATATCAACATTAATCATGTTGGAATGTATCTTTCATAAAGAATCCAATGGCTTTGTTTTATCAAAGAATTTATCACGGTTCAAAATTAATAAGCGAAACAAATTTATTTGTCTATTACACAACCTCCACCAACCACCCAAGTAATGCCCACCACGTCATTCTCTTCAACGAGCTTTCTCCCAGCCTTTTTCTATGGACCGATTTGGAAAATATTTTTGCAGGTTGTCACGTGGAGGTTGTTGATTGGAGCGGATAGGAAAGTGAAAGAAGAGGAGACAACAGGAGCGGAAGGTGATTTTGGGGTAGGAGTGACACACGCATAAGAGTGTGATCGTGATCAAATCTTAGTCTAGAAAAATAGGATGGGATGGTATGGTTTTTGGAATCTAGTGGATTATGGATCATTTGCCAGTAGTAGATGTATCGTAGAAGCAGTCAAGAAGACCATTCGATGTGGCTAATGATACTAAGATTTTCTTTTTAAGGGAGAAAATAGTTGAGAGAGTTGGCATATTGGATTTGAGAGGAGAATTTTCTGATTTGAGCTCTTTTGCAACTATTGTCAAACTATTAAGCTGCTCAGAAATTCCCCTTGTTCATTTATCTTTGTGGTGGTCCACTACCTATCAGAAGTTTGGAGCATTCATTTTTTGGGTGTGGAGGCTCATTTAAAACCGTTTATTTGATTGATAGTAGCGCTTGAATGGAGCGATATAATGGCACATGTTTTACTTTGTTTGGTAGTTGTTTTCATCAAATATCACTTCTGGAGCATTTGTCGATCATCTTCTTCTCTTGTCCGTAGTTGTAAGAGAAGAGTTTGATAGTGATTACGGAGAACGTTGCACTGAAGATGAGAACGTTCAAATGAAAATCACTCATATGAACAAGATGAAGGTAATGCAAATTAACTTCATGATTAAGAAGGAACAATGTGAGGATTCGTGAGAGCTACTTGAGGATAAACAAGAAAATCAAGACACCGAAGAAAAAATTCCACTTTTGAAGGTTAGCACTATATAATAATTGTGTTTTGTAATACTATAGCTCAATCTTTGAGTAAATATTGAAGTGCGGAACTTACAAACAACATGATATACGCATAGATCGTAAGTGAAAACTAAAGGGGACTATTACAGCTAAGTATCCTTGGCAAAATATTAGGCTCCAATTCAACACCGTCAGCTGTAGTTATTGTTCAAGATGGCGCCAAATCAAATGAATTTGCCAATATGACTTTAGTACGCACAAATATTCATAAAAGATGAGAAAAGTGTATAAAATATGAGAGAAATGTGTTACAATCGAACTTAGGTGTGGCGACATTAATACCATGTGGTTGACGACGCTAGGCGCAAGATTAACATTAACATGCGTCCTTAGTGTATTACCATGCACCATTCTACATGAAAAAGGAGGTGGTGTTCCAACTATCACAAATATCATTGTGTAAATAATGAATGCGCTAAACTTACAAAACAACATGGCATATGTGTAGATAATATGTTGGAAGTTATAGTTTTTTTTTGAAACCACATTCATTCATTAATTACCAACAACATTACAAGAACGTCTGTTACAAAGTGGAGGAAAATTCTGCCACCATATAAACTTTGGTGATATGTCCCTTCCTAATTTAGCAAGCTAGTGGGCACAACAGTTGCCCTCTCTAAGCACATGACAAAAATGTAAAGTTCAAATGGATGCTGATATAGATAATGTCACTACCACTAAATAGTACAACAACGGTGAAAAATTTTCATCGTGGTTGTGGAAAAGTTATTTGTTATATTTATTAGTGACAAGAAAAAGACTTCGTCGTGCATTGTCATTACTGGTCTTGCCGTACATAACATTTATGGTGATTAATTTCAATACATCATTATTAATAATAATGACGATTTAAATATGATACTTTATTGTTTTTTATGACAACGTAAATTGTTATGATTAGCAATCACATGGTTGCGCCACATATAATATTAAGGACAACATAAGTCATTAGTTGCTAATAGTATTAGTGATCACACAACTTTGTCGTAGATAGTAATAGTGACAATTTTACCAATTTGATGGAAGATGATAATAGAGACGCCTTTTATGGTCATAAATAGTATAACAAACAAATAAAGCAAAATTTAAATTCATTAAATGTTCAATTTTTAATATCTTTGTAAAGATGTAGCTGTAGGAAAATACGGAATCAGATAAGGCAGGGGAAAAAAAGTATTTGCCATATTTCTTAATACAGTAGACTATGTCAACAACTATATAATAGGAAAAAGAATTTGCAAGGTTTATACCTGACTCAGGAGCAAGTCAAACGATAATCTCTTGAAGTAGCGTGCTCCTTTCTTCAAGTTGTACCTAGATTATGTCAACAACATGTAGGTAAATATGGCTACAGAAAAGACAACAACAAAAAAAATTATTTACCATATTCCATAAACCAACAAATCACGTCAATAACTATAAGATGGGAATGATAGTTTTAAGGATATACCTGGTCCTGGAGAAAGTCCAGCGACATGATCTTCATCATCGTTGAAGTGCATCTGTTGACTAGTTTCTCTTGGACGGTGTCTGTGCAGCTCCTGGTCTTCACCACAGATAGCAGAGTGGACAACTTTTATTGTGACTCCTACGATCTTGCCACGGACTATGAGTTGACGTTGTCCTCGAAGAAGCGGCAAAATGACTCCTTCCTCTAGAGTAGTCCACACTGACTTCCTAGAACTCCTATCGTCCTGCTAGGACAGATGGGAAGGAGTTTCTTCTCCCGTTGACATACTAGTCACCAACTTGCTCTCCCACATCACTGATCCTTAGTTGTTCTTTCCCGTAGCTATCTCTCCCTAGTCGGGTAGGACTTGCTTGGGCTCTCTTAGTTACCACAACCAGAGAGGACAATAATTATCAGAGCAACTAAGTCTCAATTTTCTATGTTGTGCTCTGGGAAGCCCCCAGTAGCCCACTATTTATAGTAAAGGACAGTGACAGGGTTCTCAATCGATGGGGGAGTGGAAGGGACCGAAAGATCTTGAATTTTCACAACATGCGACCACCCAAATGGTCGTCTGGTGACCCAGACGTTGTCTGGCATGAGATCATGTCATCTCACAATGCTAGACGGACGTTTCATGGTTTCCCAATTGCATACAAAATTGACAATTTATTTCCCATTAATGTCAAATATTAATTCCTTGCACCACAAGTAATGTGAAATTGAAACGATCAAATTCAAAAAAGTAAATAAAACCTTCCCAGACAATAAGAGTGATCTCGTCCATGCGAGACAGTCATGTCTCTTAGCTATACGGTCATCTAATGAGTCGACCCGAGCCAGTCCATTCAACCCATAGCCATTCTCAACTCGAATAAGCCTCGCTCTTCCAAACGCCTGTCTCAACTCTTGAGACAATCGTCTGGAATTCCAGACGGACATCTCACTCAGTGAGATGATCGTCTGAAAGTTTAGCCAGCTGATTTATTGTGTGAATTGAATACATAAATACTTTAGTAATCAATTCAATCATTATTCACGATTAAACTCCTCTTCTAGGTCGAGACCTATGTGTGTGACCCTATAGGTCCCATATCATGTTGGCAGTGAATGTCCATTACTATCCTATGACATCACAAGTAAAGAGTGGTGCCTAGTCGAACATCAGTGTTACCCAGATGAATGTAAAGTTGGGGAACAACTTCAATCTACAATATGTGTGAAGTTGTAGTGTTTGTATAATTCCTTTCTCTCTGATATACAGATTGAACTCGAGGCATGGAGTAGTGATCCTTTCAACATTCAATCTTGTTTTTAAACAGAGCATATTGTCTGAGATATATGTAAGCTCAATTTCATATATTGACTCACATGTGTATGACCATGCATTTCTTAGTCTTGATAATCAAGAGGCCTTGTATATCATACTCCCTTAGGAGGGGCAAATCCCATCTCTATCACTCATAGTCTATCCTCATGTGATAAATTCACCCAATCATCACTGTTATAACAACCCATATTTTAGTACTGTGTTTGATGATGTCAAAGTGTGCCCAATGACATGTGATGAGTGCATTGATTTTAGGTCTAGGAACCACAAACGCCACCATCACTATGAGAGCTGACTATGACCTACCATGGTAATGGTTTCCATGTGTCAGTCTCATGGAAGGTCTATCTGATACACTATTATCTAACATGTATCTGTGTTATTGGTTTGATATAGCCATATTATGACTAATGAGACTCTATAACAACCAACTCACACTCTGATCTTCCGTGTCATTTTTGTCTATCAACCTTCCACAATAACAACTGATCAAGGACATAATGAGAATATATATGTACTCTTAAAATTCATATGATATCATCTCCCCAAGTCACGTACTTGAAGACTTAAGTTATTAAGTAATATAATTATCAAGACATTGATAATGTTTCATCATTATCTCATAAATGAATTAAGCAGTAAATTGGAAGCTTGCCTCTATTTATTAACCAAATCAATTAAAAATTATGCCATTATAATCATCATATGATTGACTCTTTAGGCATACATACCAATAGACTCCCACTTACATTTAGAGCCAATCACCCATGAATCTCATTCTGAGTGACCTAACACGACCACCATGTTGTTGTTGCAAAAGTTCCTTTGTCAAGGGGTCAACAACATTGTTCTCAGTTGGTACTCTGCAAATCTTTACATCTCCTCATAGTACAATCTCTCGTATGAGATGGAACCATCTTTGTATATGCTTTAAGCATTGATGCGATCTGAGTTCCTTAGCTTGTGCAATAGCTCCATTCTTGTCACAATATAGCTCAATTGAGTTGCTAATGCTTGGAACAACCCAACATTCTATAATGAACTTATTGATCCGTACAACCTCCTTTTCTGCATTCGATGCAACAATACACTCAGCCTCTGTTGTAGAGTCGGCAATTGTCTATTGCTTGGAACTATTCTAGCTTACAACTTTGTTGATTTGGAAAAACATGAATCTTAATTGTGATTTGAAATCATCTTGATCAGTCTAGAAGCTTGCATCAGTGTAGCCCTTTACCAACTCTTCTTCTCCTCTGTAGACCAAGAATTGATCCTTATTTCTTCTCAAGTGCTTGAGTATGTTCTTTACGGCTGTCCAGTGAGCATCACCTGGGTCTGAGTGATATCTGCTCATCATGCTCAAGGCATATGAGATGTCTGCATGGGTAAATAACATTACATACATGATTGATCCAATTTCTGTGGCATATGGAATCAAACTCATGTGTTCCCTTTCTTCACAAGAACTGAGTCATTGAGCTCTAGAGAGGGGGACACCATGATGCATAGGCAGGTTTCCTCTCTTTGAGTTCTTCATGTTGATCCAATTCAACACTTTGTCAATGTATTTGATTTGACTTAGTCCAAGAATCCTTTTGGAACTATCTCTAAAGATATTTATCCCCAAGATGTAGGATGCTTCTCCCAAGTATTTCATAAAGAATGTATTTCCAAGCCATGTCTTTACCTTTTGTAAAGTAGGGATGTCATTCTCCATCAATTGTATGTCATCTATATAAAATATGAGGAATGTCACTATGCTCCCACTAACCTTCTTGTACACATAAGGTTCATTTTCATTTTTTATAAAGCCAAACTCTTTGACTATCTCATCAAAATGAAGATTCTAGCTTTAAGATGCTTGATTGAATCCATTGATTGACCTTTGCAACTTACAAACTTTATTAACAAACTTTGTATCTGTAAAACCCTCAGGTTGTGTCATATACACATCCTCAATAACATCTTGTTAAGGAATGCGGTTTTAACATCCATTTACCAAATCTCATAGTCATGATATGGCCACTAGAGAAAAGGTTTTGTCATAGTCGACACCTTGAACTTGTCTAAAACCCTTTGCAACCAATCTTCCCTTATAGGTTTGAACTTTTCCATCCATGTCGGTCTTCATCTTAAAGACCCACTTGCACCCTATGGATTTTACCCCTTTAGGTGGATCCACCAAAGTCCATACTTTGTTGGTGTACATGGATTCCATCTCATATCTCATGAACTCAAACCAATTCTCAGACTCTGGTCCCTCCATAGGTTATTGGCTCATTATTTATTACTAATTCACTGCCTTCTTGAGTTATAAGATATCCAAATCTCTCAGGTTCCAGGCACGTCCTATTTGATCTACGAGGTTCCTGTGTTACTTAAAGAATTTGATATTCCACAACATCTTGTGATTCTATTTGTTCCTCTAGTTCATCTATCAGTTCAATGTTTTCTTGTTGTCCTTGAACTTCATCGAGTTCCACTTTCCTCTCACAGATTCCTTTGGAAATGAAATCCATCTCAAGGATTGCAACATCCCTAGAAACAAACACTTTGTTGTCAAATAGGGTTTAAAAGTAATATCCTCTTATTTCTTTAGGATATCCAACAAAACAACACTTATCAGATTTAGGACTAAGCTTATCATAAAACATTCTTTAAACATAAGCTTCACATCCCCAAATCCTCATAAGAGATATTTTTGGACGTTTCCCATTCCATATCTCATATGGTGTCTTTTGAACTAATTTAGATGGTACTTGGTTTAGTCCAAACGTGGCAGTTTCTAGAGCATACCCCCAGAAGGTAGTCAGAAGCTCATCTAAAATTATCATTGATCGCACTACATCTAATAATGCATGATTCCTTCTTTTAGACACACCATTATGCTATGGTGTTCTAGGTGGAGTCTAGTGGGATACAATCCCATAGGCTCTAAGAACGTTCAAAAACTCTTGGTTTAAGTATTCTCCACCTCAATCTGAATGAAGTGAATTAATACTTTTATCAAGTTGTAACTACACATCATTCATAAACTCCTTGAATTTTTCAAGAGTTTCTGACTTATGCTTCATTAAATAAACATAGTCATACCTAATGAAGTCATCAATGAAGGTAATGAAGTACGGATACCCACCTCTAGTGGTTGTTCTAAAAGGTCCACACACATCAGTATTTATGAGTCCTAATAGATCAGTAGTCCTCTCATTATTACCAATGAAAGGGGCCTTAGCTATCTTGCCCAACAAACAAGATTTGCATGTCTCTATTGTTTCAAGATCAAAAGATTGTAGATAACCATCCTTATGGAGTCTAGTTATGCATTTCTCATTTATGTGTCCTAGAAAGAAATGCCAAAGGTATGTTCTTTCTAAGTTGTTGAGTTTTAGTCATTTAGTATTTACGTTATAAAATCTGTCTTTAGATCTAACAAATAAATACCATAAGACATTGGGGCACTACCATAAAAGATCTCATTTTTTGAAATAGAACATCGACCATTTATAATATGGAATTCAAATGCATCCTTGTTCATACAAGATACAAAAATGATATTTCTATTTATAACAAGTACATAATAACAGTTCTTTAACTCTATTACATGCCCTGTGTGTAGATATATACTATAGGTTCTAACTGCACTAGCCGCAACTATTGCGCCATTAGCAACTCACAGTTCCACCTTGCCTTTTCCTAAAGGCCTACTTCCTTTCTAATCATGTATATGAAAACATGTATGAGATACACATCTGGTATCTAGTACCCATGATGAAGAAGTATATAGATTTATCTCAATAACATATATACCTGAAGTGGAGATCACCATCCCCATATTCTACTTCCTAAAAGCCTTCAAGTACAAATGATGAGTTCCTCCTATACTTTTCTTCCTACTTATCTTGAGTGTTGAGGATTTGGATTTAGGCTTGACCTCAGAACTCTTCTCAATTTTTCTTTGATCCTTGGACTCAGCTCCACTGATCACCATCATGGCTTGTCCTTCTTCAACTTTGCTTCAGAATGAACCAACATGGTTAGCAAGTCTGACATGTGGTAAACCACATTTTTCACATGATGCATGCAATAAAGTGGCTATGTGATTCATGCATTGATTTTAGAATCATATCCATGGCTAATTTGTGGCTCAAGGTGAATCCCAGTTCTTCAAGATGGTACACATGTCCAATCATATTAAGCACATGTTCTTGTAGTGAGGTTCCCTCTGTCATCTTACACTCAAGTAGCACCTTTAATATATCATCCCTTTCTTTCTTGGTAAGGCAAAGTGTCACTCTCTCAAAATGTGTTACCATCTAAAAAACACTCATGTCCTCACACTTCTCATGCAACTCATAGTTCATGCAACTAAGAGTAAGGTACTTTATCTCCAAGGCATCATTGGCATGCTTCTAGTAAGCATCCACTTGTTCCCAAGGTGCATAAGAAATAGGTATTTCTAGCACTGGTTTATCAATGACATAGAGCTTGCACTCTTCATTGAGAACCACTATCAAAGTCCAAAACCAATCGTGGAAATTTGTCTCGTTAAGTTTTCCCTTCTAAAGGACCAATTGTAATTTGGATTTATTTGTCATTTGATTCTACAAGAGAAAATTTTCATTTATCAAAACTTTTGATTTGATTGGAAAAATTTGATGATATTAATTACATCTTTAATTATTATTGCTCCCACTATTTTATTTGAAATTGATATCCCTCACATATCAATCTGGAATATTGCATTATACAATATTCTAGTGGACCAGATCCAAGATAATTCAACTGTGGCCCAATCAACACCGAAAGACACAGTCAATTACTAAGGTAGGCAACTTTTGTCAATTGCATCATATGCAATTCTGGATAGATGTTACGTGAAACTCCTTGCCATACTCATCTGCATGCTTCTGGGCTTAGATGCTCTAAGAATCACCAGTTTAAGCCTGACCCAATAGCCAACGTGATAGATATGCACCCTATGGAGGCAGAACCTACATATCTATCAGCACACTTCCAAAAGATAGATGACGCACCAGCAGAGGTGTAAGATATGCTTGGTCGATCAAGCTTTTCATGTGGGTTGCTATTGGAAAGCATCTATAATTTTTATTCGAGGGAGTTGTATTTATAAATACATATACTTTATCCAATCACAACATATAAATATGTATTATATGCATGTTATATCCCACAAAGAAAACATGCAATAAATGAAAGATATGGTTATGACAAGCTAATGTAATCCCTTGGAGCCACAAGGAATTACCACATCTAGGTATGCATCACATGTAGAAACATGTTGTTGATGAAGATCCATGCTTACCAATCTGGGTTGATCGGTTCGGCCCTTGAACCGATGGGCTTGCCTCCTAAATGATTGTTAGGTTGTCTCAGCAGTCGTCTAGTTCTACTATCTACCATCTACTGGCTTCTCCAGGTGATTAGTCGGGTCCTCCTTGGTGCTCCAACTGATTGGCTCATCTTCAAGACATCATCTTCTTCGTCATAACAGGATAGTAAACTATCCTACTGTTACATAATTTGTTTGAGAAATATCGAGTTGAATTTGAGGGGAGCAAGGGTAGGAAAGAGTAATACTTTTACACTGGGAAGATACGATAGAGGCTCGGTATGCAGACCGAGATAAAAGGATCAACCAACCACACAACCATGCATAGATAATAGGGGTTGTTAGCCATAATCATGTTGTACATCCACTACAAAATTGCTTTTAAGGCAACACGTGTAAATCGCATATATATATATATAATCATATAAATATATGTACGTATTAGTTTGGGATTATTGTGGTATTTGTTTGGATAGATATTATTCACATTTCATGCAATAATAGAACAAAAAAACCGAAAACAAATTATATAGATTGTCCCATAACATAGTAAGTTGACATTGGATCAGATACCACTGTAAGGAAATATGGCTACAGAATAGGCAATAGAAATAAAAAAATATCTACCATATTTCCCATAAACCAGCAGATCGCGTCAATAACTATAAGATGGGAAGGATGGTTTCAAGGATGTACCTGGTCCTGGAGAAATTCCAGTGACATGATCCTCATCATCGTTGAAGCACGATTGTTGACTAGTTGCTCTTGGATGGCATCTGTGCATCTACTGGTCTTCACCACGGACAACAGTCTGGACAAATTCTGTTGTGACTCTTGGGATCTCTCCACTGACTACAAGTTGATGTTTTCCTCTGAGAAACATCCAAAGGATAGAGTAGTACACACGGACTGCCTAGAACTCCTGTCATCCTGCTAGAATAGATAGGAAGAAGTTGTCCATCCCGTTGGCATACGAGTCACCAACTTGCTCTCCCGCTATAATGATCCTTAGTTGTTCTCCCCCGTAGCTATCCCTCCCTAGTCAGGTAGGACTTTCTTGGGCTCTCTTAGCCACCACAACCAGAGAGGACAATAATTATCAAAGAAAGTGATTCTCAATTGTTTGTGTTTTTCTATGGGAAGTCCCCAGTACCCCTCAATTTATAGTAGAGACTAGGGTCAGGGTTCCCAGTCGATGCGGGAGTGGAAGAGACCTAAAGATCTCGAATTTTCATAGCCTGTGACCACCTAAATGACTGTCTGGTGACCTAGACAGTCATTTGGCATGCGAGATAGTTGTCTCACATTGTGAGTCAGCTGTTGTGTATCCCAATCGCATAAGAAATTGGCAATTCATTTCCCATTAATGTCAAACATTACTTGCACCATAAGTAATGTGCAATTGAAACGATCAAATTTGAGAAAGTATCTATAACCTTCCTGACCAAACTGAGCGATCTAACATATGTGAGATGACCATTTTACTCACTCAGACGGTTGTCTGGTGAGCCGAGCAGATCCAGTCGGTTCAACCCATAACCAATTTCAACTCGGATCAACTTGGCTCTTCCAAATGCCCTTTTCAACTCTTGAGACAATCATATGGCACTCCAGACGACTGTCTCACTCAGTGAGACGATCATCTGGAAGTGTCTCTGGCTAATTTGTTTCTTTAATTGGATACCTAAACACTTAGTAATCAATTCAATCATCATTCAAGATTAAACTCCTCTTCTAGGTCGAGACCTATGTGTGTGACCCTATTGGTCCCATATCATGTTGGTAATGAATGCCCATAACTAGATTATGACATCATAAGCAAAGAATGGTGCCTAGTTGTACATTAGAGCTACCCAAGTGAATGGAAAGTTGGGGAACAACTTCAACCTACAATATGTGTATGGTGTTGCATTGTTTGTATAATTATTTTGTCTTTGATATCTAGATTGAACTAGAGGTATGGAGTAGTTACCCATTCACCATTCAATCTTGTTTCTTAAACCAGAGCAGACTGTCTGAGATATATGTAAGCTCAATATCATATATTGACTCACATGTGCATGGCCATGCATTTCTCAGTCTTGCTAATCAAGAGGCCTTGGATATGATACTCCCTTTGGAGGGACAAATACCATCTCTATCACTCACAATCTATCCCCATGTGTCAAAGTCACCCAATCATCACTGTTATAACAACCCATGAGTGGTACGCCTCAAAATCCTAGAGCTTAATGAAAGATGTAATCCAACCATGTAGCATATCTGTTCGGGTTATACAACAATTCACATTGGATGATGACCCTTGTCTTATTTCTTATAATATTTAATTGACATACATTGCGATAAGAGAAATCAATCCTTTAAATGGTGATAGCTTTATGTACTCCTTTGCATCCAATGTGAAATCTTTTAACTCTGTTCCTATCTAATTGTTAGTTTAATTATATAATTTTATGTAAGTTGAAAATGTTGTTAGAGTTGTATCTCTCGTTGGGACACAGGTCTCACCTCGTGGGTCATGACATCTTTTTCGGTGATCATAAACAATGTCATTAGACCCGTGGTAGAGAGGAGGAGCATCTTGGAGATTATTAGGAGAAGAAGGTTGGTGAGTTGTATAGATAGTCCTAGAGTCATCCATGTACTCTCATGTCTGGGTAGGGAAATTTTATAGATGATATGTATCAACCCATGTTTTTGGCAGTATGTTGATGTTGTATATATATCATGTATATATGGACACACTTTTGTATACAAGTAGCGGTTGTGGCCACTGAACAGTTGAATAATTACCCAGTGCTTTATAAGCTTTTATGTAAGATTTTGCATCTAAATGTAAATGTTCCGAACATGTTTGTGAAGTTTAATTTGGTTTTATATTATTATTTATTTTTTATGATGTGGTTAACTAGTTATCGATCGTGTTTTGGTTTTAAGTAACCTCATTTTGTGTGATGGATTGTCACACTATCAATTGAACATTTGGGTAGCCATGGTGAGGACAATAAAATAAGATCTTTGAACTTCTCCCAAGCTTCAGCTAGGGATCATCCTATGACAATGAAGATCTATGTGATTTAGTTGTTCATCTGGTAGGTGATGGATGGAGGGTAATACTTCTCTAGAAACTTGGGTTCAAGACCATCCCATGTCATGATGTTATCTCCCTGCATGGTCTTGTACCAACTTCTCACCTTATTCAATCAAAGTGTACTTGAAAATTTGAAGTTGAATGGAATCATCATATATGTCCAATGCCTTATTCAAAGCACAATGGTATGCAAACCATTGCAAGTGATCTCTACAATTATCACGTCCATGTACAATGAAGGTGTTGCATTGTAGCATGGTGATCCACTGTGTGGCAACACATCCCATTATCACACAGATAATGAGGTGTTACGCGAAAACGTGCAGAAATCACCATAACCACAGATTATCGAAAACATAGGTTAATAAAAACCGATTGCGGAAAACTGATAAACTGTACCACTATTGCATTCTAGTCCACATCCTGCAAGAAAACAAGTTATATACATATCCATTCAAGCCTGGTTACATGTCCACAGCTTAGAGCAACAGCTGTCCTGCTACATCATGGGTTCATCACCTATTTATACATACATAAGGCCCACAACTGGCCAGCAGCACGATATACAAAACATCTATAGATGCATATCGTGAAACAGCGTTAAAACATCACCAAGGACCTGAGAGTACAGGGATGACTCTAGATTCTATCACAAAACACCCAAAAGCGGCATATCCAACTCTTGCCTTCTACTGATCTTCTGGTTGCTCGGCCGCAACTCCGCGACCACCACCACGTCTAGCTCGACCACCTAAAAAGGGTGCAAAATAGCAGAGTGAGACAATTGAACATTGTCCCAGCGGGAGGCATAACTCCCCGCCAAAGCTACAAAACCTCATAAGATCATATACATTAAGCAACTATCTGATAGAAGATATAGCAAGAACAGTCTACTGGAATAAAACTAACTAAACCTTCCAGATATATCCAAGTATCACATGTGAAACATGATTAACAAGATGGGATATCCAAGTTCTACTGTCATAGAAGAACATATAAATACTGCAAGATGTAAAGAGAGTAATTAGACAAACAAGGCCTCAACCAATGTTTCGTGTTTGTCTTAAGAAGTATATACTAAACGACTATATTACATTTTATTATGCCCTGAGGAAATGAACCGTACCGTTCAAATCCAACCTTCGGCTGCAAAGCCCATAACCGGTGCCATACAAGGTCAATGGAAGAGCCGAAATCCACGACCTCACCCCTCGTGGTCAGTACACGAGAACACAAAGCAGGACCACAGTCTCATGCTCAAGTGGTCTTAAGCCATAGGGTTAGCTCCTCATGCTACCCTTCCTCTAGCCCGCCTTGGTACAGGTCACGGCACTAGTAAAACTGAGCCATGGTCTAAACACCGTGCTCTGAGCCATGAACGCATTCATGCTCATCATATCACATATCCGGAGCCATGGGCCATGTTCACCATGCTCATCACATACCCGAGTCTGCAACCGCAGTTGCACTCGTTTCACCTCTCTATTTGAGGCTAGGAGAAACCTCGCATATTCAAAAATATGCACTCCGGGTTAACCCGCAGGAGAACCCATTTCACCATCACCCAATCCTGACTGATGATGGATCTATGGCCAGGGAATCTACATGATAGATTTCACTATGATTAATTAGTATCTTTTAGATGGATTGCAAGATTCAACCAAGTTCTATAACATGCAAACTATAGAAGGAAATAAACAACATAATCTCAACATTATGTTATTATTGTAATTGCATCAACCTGATCCATCTCAAGGATCCAACATCACATGTTATCACTTGGCCTCTTGACAACCATCTAGATCCACCTCAAGGATCATCACATAACATGGGACCTCAATCCCTCATCACATAGTTCCACAACCTCTCAAGGCTTCCATCATCATTATGGATCATTATTCACAATACACCTATCATCTCATATAACCATTCCTCATAGCCTTTCATTTGGCTATGCATTACCTGCATGGTTAGCATCATTCAATACTCAATATGAATAACCAGGGCACTTATATTATCAACACAAGGTGACAATTAGGGTTAAGTATATTGCCAGCACAAAATGACAATAATGTTTACATTCATGCCTCACCTTAAGGTTACATATGTAAGCACATTATCAAGCAACCCTATTGCATGCTTATTATTCTTGGCATTATAAGTCAAATAAGGTACTCACATTTGATTGTATAAACATGAGGAAATTTGATGAACAAGCTTACCAAATGTGCACAATCATCACCATCGTCATTTATATCAACCAACATTTCCAAGATATGGCTACCCTCACTAGAAACACCCAAACTCTCACAAAAGACCATCCCGGGAAGGGCTAGCTCTCATCTAAACCATGTCGGGCGTGCATCTCTGTTAAGCGTGCAAAGTGTGTCGGGTGTGCAGGGCACTACTGGGCGTGCAGAGTATATCGGGCGAGCAGGTAGGTGTCGGGCGAGTAGATTGAAGCTGATCGAGCAGGGTATGTATCGGGCGAGCAAAGTGGATGTTGGGCGACACGGGCTGACACTAGGCGAGTAGGACTGTCGGGCGAGCAAGGCAGCATGTCGCTCGCGTGTCAAGGTCCATCCGTGCAAGGCATCTCTGTCGGGCGAGCAAGCCTACTGGGCGAGCAGCTCCAAAGCGTGCAGCCTGCCGTGCAGCTAAGAGTTGGCTCACGCGCCCCACACAGAGCAGAGCTCTCAACCGATTCAAAGTGAGTAGGCCGTGCAAAGGAAAACTAGAGCAAGGGGGCTGTCGGGCAACACCTCCTCAAGCACCAAACACCCAAGATACACCTCTACAAGGTCAACCAAAACGAGCTCACCTTCTAGCCCAAGGTGAGAAGAGAATCTTGCTCAAGCCACTAAGTCACAAGCTCACCTCAATCGACTAGGAAAGAGGGGTGTTGCTCATGGCGTTAGGACCCAAACTCACTCTTCTAGACCAAGGGGAGAAAGGAGTGTTGCTCCCTAAACCCTAACTCACAAGGATCGGCCAACATGGCTACTAAGCAAGAACTAAGCTACTCACATACATATAAGCAAGATTATGAAATCAACATATATGAAAAGAGAGTAGAGTAGCTAGGGTTAGAGTTATGCAACCTGCCAAAGCTCCAAGCTCCAAGGAAGAAGAAGAGCTCCAAGCTTCAAGGGATATCGGCCACCAAAGCTTCTCCAAGGGGGGTGTATCGGCCACCACTGCTTCTTCAAGGGAGTGTGTCAGCCGACACAAGCAAAGGAGGAAGGAGTTTTGTGCACTCAAGGTGGAGGAAAGACCAAAAGATCAAAGGAAGTCAAGGCAAGGGAAAGAACCACCTATATAGAAGGAAAGGGAGGAGAAAACAAGGTTGATCCATGCTAGGTGTCGTCCACCCAAGGGATACTTGTCCTAGAGTTCAAGCCACCACTCTAGCAAGCCATAAGACACTTGTCCAAGACATGCACCAAGTGTCCACCAAACAAGACCAAGCACCATGGGCGACACACCAAGCTTGCACTAGGGCGACACACCTCCTTGTTGGCCGACACAAACACCTTAGGTCGACACACACCTCACTAGGCCGATACAAGGCACCTCAAGGCCTAAACAAACTCAACCAAGGCCCAAAGAACTCAAACAACAAGCCCAAGCCTTACTCTCAACCCTAGAGGAAGCAAAGAGAGAGGGGAACACCTCACAAGATGGCAAAACTTGCTCTCAAAACCCTAGACTTGGGTTATTTGTGAGTAGCACCTCCAACTCTTAACAAAGCACAACCAAACCCTAATTACCACCAAAGGTGATTAGCAGGCACCAAAACACCAGGGTTAAGCAAAGCAAACAGGGTAAAACCTAAATGAAGGTTAGGGTCCTTACAATCTAACCCCCTTTAAGGGATTTCGTCCCCGAAATCTGAAGAGAAAAGTGAGGGATACTTCCTCCTCATCTCTTCCTCAAGCTCCCACGTGGCTTCCTCAATGCCACGATGCTGCCAAAGAACTTTCACAAGAACCAGGTCCTTCCTCTTCAGCTTTTTGATTCTTCTGTCAAGAATCGCCACAGGACCTTCCTCGTAGGTCACATCAGCATCAAGCTCAACCTCAACTGGCTGTATCACTGTTCCTGAATTCGAATGACTTCTCTTCAGCATACTGACATGAAACACTGGATGTAACCTGTGCAACTCTGGAGGCAATTCTGTCTCGTAAGCTACTTTACCAACACGTGCTATCACTGGGTAAGGCCCCATATACTTGGGTGCCAACTTACCCTTCCGTCCAAACCTCAGCACACCTTTCCAAGGCGAGACCTTAAGATATACTTTATCTCCTACCTGGAATTCCAAAGGTCATCGGCGATTGTCTGCATAAGACTTCTGCCTGTCCTGTGCCACTTTCAACTGTTGTTGTATCACTTTGACCTTATCTGTCATTTGCTGAACTAACTCAGGAATCCAAAAGTTGGTACTCACCATACTCATACCAACACAAAGGGGATCTGCACTTCCTTCCATACAAAGCTTCATAAGGAGCCATGTCGATGCTTCGCTGATAACCGTTGGTGTAGGCAAACTCTATCAAACTCAGATGTACATCCCAGTTGCCTAGAGACTGCAAAACACAAGCTTGAAGGAGATCTTCCAAAATATGAATAATCCTCTCAGACTGTCCATCTGTCTGCGGGTGGAAGGCGGTGCTGAACCTCAACTGCGTTCCCAACGCTTTGTGCAACTGCTCCCAGAAACGACTCGTGAACTGAGGACCTCTATCAGAAACTATCGTTGCTGGCACACCGTGCAAACGTACTATCTCATCCACGTACACTCTAGCGAGTTTCTCTGTTGTATACGTCGTCTTCACTGGCAGGAAATGGGCAGACTTCGTCAATCTGTCCACTATCACCCAAATGGAATCATGATTCCTAGCTGTCCTGGGCAGACCAACTATGAAATCCATGGTTATATGATCCCATTTCTACTGCGGTATTGGAAAAGGTTGCAACGTTCCTGTCGGCTTCTGATGTTCAGCCTTCACTTGCTGACAAACCGCACATCTCGCCATGAACTCAGCTATATCTCTCTTCAGACCGGGCCACCAATACAAGTCCTTCAGACTATGATACATCTTGGTGACACCTGGATGCATAGCATACATCGACGTGTGTGCTTCCTCGAGCACCAACTTCCTTAGCTCATCAACGTCTGGAACCACCATCCTGTCACGATAGCAAACTAGTCCATCCTCGGACTCATGAAACCCATCACGCATGTCGCTGCCGAACTCTGATCTGATGAACTGTACCGCATCATCAGTCTGTTGTGCATCCTTAATCTGCTGTCTCAACGTAGGCTTGACTTGCATCTGTGCGAGAAGACCAGACAACAAAGAAACTTCCATCTGTACATTCATCTGTCGCAGAGAGACAAACATATCTCGCCTATGGCATACCAGAGAAATCAACTGTGCCTTTTTGGAAGAAAGAGAAGAAGACTTTCTGCTAAGCGCATCGGCTACCATGTTTGCCTTACCGAGATGATACTCGATAGTGCAGTCGTAATCATTGATCAACTCCATCCATCATCGTTGTCGCATGTTCAACTCGTGCTGCGTAAAGATATACTTTAGATTCTTATGATCCATAAAGATCTGACACACTTCCCCATACAGATAGTGTCTCCAATTCTTTAACGCATGAACCACTGCCGCTAACTCCAAGTCATGAGTTGGGTAGTTCTCCTCATGCTTCTTGAGTTGTCGTGAGGCAAAAGAAACTACATGATCTTCCTGCATCAGCACGCAACCTAAACCCTTCTTGGAGGCATCACAGAAAACAACGTAGCCTTTCCCAGGCTCTGGTAAGATCAACACTGGAGCACTGGTCAATTTCTCCTTCAAACTCTGGAAATCTTGTTGACATTGATCATCCCAAACAAAAGGTACATCCTTCCTGGTCAACTTCATCATCGGTAATGTGATCACACTGAAATCCTTGATAAACCTCCGATAATATCCTGCTAAGCCAAGGAAACTATGAAATTCTGTCGGCGTCTTTGGTTGTTCCCAATCTGGAACAGATTCTACCTTCTTTGGATCTACTTTGACTCCTTCAGCAGATATCACATGACCCAAGAAAGTCACTTCTTCCAACCAGAACTCACATTTACTGAACTTAGCATACAACTGATGTTAACGAAGAAGAGTAAACGCTTGATGAAGATGTTGCTCATGCTCTAGCCTGTCCCAACTATAGATCAAGATGTCATCTATAAAGACTATGCCAAACTAATCTAAGAACGGACGGAACACTCTGTTCATCAGGTCCATGAAAGCAGCAGGTGCATTGGTTAACCCAAACGGCATAACCACAAACTCATAATGACCATACCTTGTCCTGAAAGATGACTTCGGTATGCCATCCTCCTTTATCCTCAACTGATGATATCCAGATCGTAGATCGATCTTTGAAAACATGGTAGCACCACACAACTGATCAAACAAGTCATCTATCCTCGGCAACGGATACTTGTTCTTGATCGTGACCTTGTTCAACTGTCGGTAGTCTATACACAACCACATCGAACCATCCTTCTTCTTGACAAATAGCACGGGAGCACCCCAAGGCGATGTGCTCGGTCAGATGAAGCCTTTGTCCAGCAGCTCTTACAACTGCTTCTTTAACTCTTCCATCTCTGCTGGAGCCATTCTATACGGTGTCTGTGCAACTGGCTGTGTTCCTGGTACCAGATTGATCTCGAAATCAATTTCTCGGGGTGGAGGAATGCCAGGAAACTCCTCAGGAAACACGTCAGCAAACTCTCGAACAACTGATACCTCCTCAAGGCTAGGACCTTTCTCCTTGGCAGCCACAACGGTATCCACCACATGAGCTAAGAACGCTTCACATCCTTGTCGTAGCAACTTATTTGCCACCATAGCTGATACCAAACATGTCGGAAGAATCTTCCTATCTCCCTGGAAGATCCACTTCTCTCCAGCATCATCAAACACTGCCTGCTTGGTACCACAGTGCAAAACAACCTTATACTTCTCTAGGGTATCCATCCCAAGGATAACATCGAAACCATGCATATCAAGTGGTATGAGGTCCACTTGAATGCAGTGTCCCGAGAAAGACAAGACACAAGATGGACACTCTTCTCGAAGCAAAGAGGAACCATCAAGAGGGGTTTCTAACAACAATCTATTCTTCTTACCGCTAACAGGTAAACGACAACTTCTAAGCATACTATAGGCGATAAAAGAGTGTGTAGCAGCCGGGTCAACTAGAACACATATAAAGCAAGAAGAAGACATATCAGAATGAAATAACTCCATTTGACTTGTCACCACTTGCGGGTTGACTATCGCCTCCGGCTGACTCATGACATAGAATCGAGCCGTAGCTTGCTATCCACGACCTCTGTTTCCTTGAGCAGAAGATCCAGCTTGAGATGCTTGACCGTGTCCTCGTCCTCTGCTACCACTGGGCTGAGGTCTCCCTGGCTCCTGAAGGTTCTGCCTCGGTTGCTGTGTCACTTCATCATCTCTTAAGGGACAACTCGACTTGACATGCCCTATCTGACCGCAGGCATAGCATGTTCTACCATCAACTCGTGGCCTAGATGGCCCTGTCACTGCCATAGAAGCCGAACTTTGTGCCTTAGATGGTGAAGAAACATAACCTCTTCCTCTACTCAGAGACCACTGAGACGATCTATCAGAACCTGTCATCACTGCCGGTGCCGAAAACCTGGGCTTCTTGAAGCCACCAAACCTCTGACTCTGGAACTGGGTAGGTCTCTTCTTGGCCATAGACTCTCTCTTCTCCCTTACAGATTGCTCGATCCTCCGAACAGTTTCCACAAACAACGCAAACCGCTCCCGGTTCTCTAACGCAGAGACGGATGTTGTTAGTTCCGTGCTTAGATCCTTCTCAAAACGTCTGATCCGTTCCTCGTCTGTTGCTGCCATGTGAGGACAAAACCTTAACAAATCCATAAACTTGGCTTCATACTCGGTGATGTTCATCGTTCCCTGTCACAAAATTTCAAAGTGACTGATCTTCTCATCCAGATACTTCTTGGGAAAGTATCTGGTGACGAACTCACGTCGAAACACTTCCCAACAGATCACCTCACCAGGCCGCTTCTCTTCCTCGATGGTCCACCAGTGACCAGCACTACCTTTTAGAAGGTAGACAATGTGCTTTACCATGTCCACTTCGGGGATGTCGAGGATCCGGAAAGCCTTCTCAAGACTTGTCCGCCACAGATCTGCATCTGCTGGATCAGTCGTTCCAGCATAATATGAAGCTCCAACTCGGTGAAGCCACCCGAAGGTCTTCCCAATACCCGATTCTTCTCCATGGGGAACCTGTGCTCGCGTAGGAGGAACTGGTAATCGCTCAACCATGAGATTCATCGTAGCCATCGTCTACCCCATAAGCTGTTGGTAGGCAGGATGTTCAAGTATGGTTGGGTTAGGTTGGGGGACCTCAGGCACCCGATCTTCATGTGCCTGTCTTTCTGCTCCATCAACCAATGCATCATCACTATGCTCAGGAGCATGTTCTTCATGGTTTCCAGACATCTTGGCTTTTCTTCTGCTGAGGGCAGAATATTTTGTAAGAAAACCTAGAAAACTCATAAGAACAGACTCAACCTAGTCCTAGATCCCTATAGACTCAGCGAACCTAAAGCTCTGATACTAAAACTTATGGCAACACATCCCATTATCACACTGATAACAAGGTGTTACGCAAAAACATGTGGAAATCACCATAACCACAGATTATCGAAAACATGGGTTAATAAAAACTGATTACGGAAAACTGATAAATTGTACCACTATTGCATTCCAGTCCACATCCTGCAAGAAAACAAGTGATATACATATCCATTCAAGCCTGGTTACATGCCCACAGCTTAGAGCAACAGCTGTCCTGTTACATCATGGGTTCATCACCTGTTTATACATACGTAAGGCCTACAACTTGCCAGCAGCAGGATATACAAAACATCTATAGATGCATATCGTGAAACAACGTCAAAACATCGCCAAGGACCTGAGAGTACAGGGATGATTCTAGACTCTATCACAAAACACCCATAAGCAGCATATCCAACTCTTGCCTTCTACTGATCTTCTGGCTGCTCGGCCGCAACTCCGCGACCACCACCACGTCTAGCTCGACCACCTAAAAAGGGTGCAAAACAGCAGAGTGAGACAATTGAACATTGTCCCAGCGGGAGGCATAACTCCTCGCCTAAGCTACAAAATCTCATAATATCATATACATTAAGCAGCTATCTGATAGAAGATATAACAAGAACAGTCTATTGGAATATAACTAACTAAACCTTCCAGATATATCCAAGTATCACATGTGAAACATGATTAACAAGATGGGATATCCAACTTCTACTGTCATAGAAGAACATATAAATATTGCAAGATGTAAAGAGAGTAATTAGACAAACAAGGCCTCAACCAATGTTTCGTGTTTGTCTTAAGCAGTATATACTAAATGGCTGGATTACGTTTTATTATGCCCTGAGGAAATGAACCGTACCGTTCAAATCCAACCTTCGGCTGCGAAGCCCATAACCGGTGCCATACAAGGTCAATGGAAGAGCCATAATCCACGACCTCACCCCTCATGGTCAGTACACGAGAACACAAAGCAGGACCGCAGTCTCATGCTCAAGTGGTCTTAAGCCATAGGGTTAGCTCCTCAGGCTACCCTTCCTCTAGCCCACCTTGGTACAGGTCACGACGCTAGTAAAACTTAGCCACAGTCTAAACACCGTGCTCTGAGCCATGAACGCATTCATGCTCATCATATCACATATCTTTAGCCATGGGCCATGTTCACCATGCTCATCACATACCCGAGTCTGCAACCGCAGCTGCACTCGTTTCACCTCTCTATTTGAGGCTAGGAGACACCTCGCATATTCAAAAATATGCGCTCCGGGTTAACCCGCAGGAGAACCCGTTTCACCATCACCCAATCTTGACTGATGATGGATCTATGGCCAGGGCAACTACATGATAGATTTCACTGTGATTAATTAGTATCTTTTAGATGGATTGCAAGATTCAACCAAGTTGTATAACATGCAAACTATAGAAGGAAATAAACAACATAATCTCAACATTATTCTATTATTGTAATTACATCAACCTGATCCATCTCAAGGATCCAACATCACATGTTATCACTTGGCCTCTTGCCAACCATCTAGATCCACCTCAAGGATCATCACATAACATGGGACCTCAATCCCTCATCACATAGTTCCACAGCCTCTCAAGGCTTCCATCATCATTATGGATCATTATTCACAATACACCTGTCATCTCATATAACCATTCCTCATAGCCTTTCATTTGGCTATGCATTACCTGCATGGTTAGCATCATTCAATACTTAATATGAATAACCAGGGAACTTATATTATCAACACAAGGTGACAATTAGGGTTAAGTATATTGCCAGCACAAAATGACAATAATGATTACATCCATGCCTCACCTTAAGGTTACATATGTAAGCACATTATCAAGCAACCCTATTACATGCTTATTATTCTTGGAATTATAAGACAAATAAGGTTCTCACATTTGATTGTATAAACATGAGGAAATTTGATGAACAAACTTACCATATGTGCACAATCATCACCATCGTCATTTATATCAACCAACATTTCCAAGATATGGTTACCCTCACTAGAAACACCCAAACTCTCACAAAAGACCATCCCGGGCAGGGCTAGCTCTCATCTAAACCATGTCGGGCGTGCAACTATGTTAAGCGTGCAAAGTGTGTTGGGCGTGCAGGGTATATCGGGTGAGCAGGTAGGTGTCGGGCGAGCAGAGTGAAGCTGAGCGAGCAGGGTATGTATCGGGCGAGCAGAGTGGATGTTGGGCGACACGGGCTGGCGTCGGGCGAGCAGGACTGTCGGGCGAGCAAGGCAGCGTGTCGCTCGCGTGTCAAGGTCCATCCGTGCAAGGCATCTCTGTCGGACGAGTAAGCCTACTGGGCGAGCAGCTCCAAAGTGTGCAGCCTGCCGTGCAGCTAAGGGTTGGCTTGCGCGCCCCACACAGAGCAGAGCTCTCAACCGATTCAAAGTGAGCAGGTCGTGCAAAGGAAAACTCGAGCAAGGGGGTTGTCGGGCAACACCTCCTCAAGTACCAAACACCCAAGATACACCTCTACAAGGTCAACCAAAACGAGCTCACCTTCTAGCCCAAGGTGAGAAGAGAATCTTGCCCAAGCCACTAAGTCACAAGCTCACCTCAATCGACTAGGAAAGAGGGGTGTTGCTCATGGCGTTAGGACCCAAACTCACTCTTCTAGACCAAGGGGAGAAAGGAGTGTTGCTCCCTAAACCCTAACTCACAAGGATCGGCCAACATGGCTACTAAGCAAGAACTAAGCTACTCACATACATATAAGCAAGATTATAAAATCAACATATATGAAAAGAGAGTAGAGTAGCTAGGGTTAGAGTTATGCAACCCGCCTTAAGCTCCAAGCTCCAAGGAAGAAGAAGAGCTCCAAGCTTCAAGGGATATCGGCCACCAAAGCTTCTCCAAGGGGGGTGTATCGGCCACCACTGCTTCTTCAAGGGAGTGTGTCGGTCGACACAAGCAAAGGAGGAAGGAGTGTCGTGCACTCAAGGTGGAGGAAAGACCAAAAGATCAAAGGAAGTCAAGGCAAGGGAAAGAACCACCTATATAGAAGGAAAGGGAGGAGAAAACAAGGTTGATCCATGCTAGGTGTCGTCCACCCAAGGGACACTTGTCCTAGAGTTCAAGCCACCACTGTAGCAAGCCATAAGACACTTGTCCAAGACATGCACCAAGTGTCCACCAAACAAGACCAAACACCATGGGCGACACACCAAGCTTGCACTAGGGCAACACACCTCCTTGTTGGCCGACACAAACACCTTAGGTCGACACACACCTCACTAGGCCGATACAAGGCCCAACCAAGACCAAACAAGGCACCTCAAGGCCTAAACAAACTCAACCAAGGCCCAAATAACTCAAACAACAAGCCCAAGCCTTCCTCTCAACCCTAGAGGAAGCAAAGAGAGAGGGGAACACCTCACAAGATGGCAAAACTTGCTCTCAAAACCCTAGACTTGGGTTATTTGCGAGTAGCACCTCCAACTCTCAACAAAGCACAACCAAACCCTAATCACCACTAAAGGTGATTAGCAGGCACCAAAACACTAGGGTTAAGCAAAGCAAACAGGGTAAGCCCTAAACGAAGGTCAGGGTCCTTACACACTGTGTCAATATCTCAAAATGTGAGGCGGGAATCATGGGAGGCACGACCTAATGATATGCATCAATAGAGTTAGGGATGAAGAAGTCCTTAAGCTACTTTTTATGTTCTTCTTCATGGGTAAAATCCTCTCGAGATTCGTTCTCACGACAATAGATGTTGATCTTTCCTAGACAAGAGCCTCACATTGGGAAAAAAGAGCCAAGTTCACCATACAATTGATCTCATCCTCATCCATCTTATTATGATATACTCATTTAGGTAGAGGAAGGTTCTTTCAATCTCTAAATCAAACTCAAAAGATATAGAGTTAATGCCAAGCACTGATTATGGTATGTTGCATACGATTATGGTACCTGAAAGGAGAATTGAAAAATGCCAAGCATCGAGTAAGGAGAAATTCAAGTAGAGACGAATGCACTTCAAATGAAAAAGAAAATCACAAATTTCCAAAATAGCGGGGTTCTATGACTATTAGTTATTGTATATTATCTATACATATGTCATGTTGTCTTGTAAGTTTGGCACATTCATTATTTACACTATGATATTTATGATAATTTCAACGCATATGCCTATTTCATGTGAAATTGTGCATAATATACACTAACACTGCCTATTAATGTTGACCTTGAGCCTGGTGTCACCAACAACATGGTATTAATTTTCGTCATACCTTAGTTCGATTGTAATGTATTTTACTCATATTTTATATACTTTCCGCATAATTTATGAATATTTTTGCTTACTAAATTCAAATCAGCAAATTCTATTGATTTGGCATCTTCTTTAACAATAACTGCGAATGATAGTGTTGAATTGGAGCCTAATAAGTTCCAATTTTCACATATGATCTATGAATATATCATGTTGTTTATAAGTTCCACACTTCATTATTTACTTAAATATTAGACTATAGTATTAGAAAACACCATTATTATGTAATGCTAACCTTCTAAAGTGGAATTATGTCTTTGGTGTCTTTATTTTCTTATTCGTCCTCGAGTTCTTCTCTTGAATTCTCACATTGTTTCTTCTGAATCATGAGGTTAGGGGCCGTTCGGCCCTCGACTTTGGAAATTCTGGTATTCATGTGCATGCTACGCTTTAATTTAAGAGGATTGTTGTGGCGAGCCGTAAAATCTTCCCGCGTCAGATAGCAACACGGCACGCTAAATCGCTGATGGCAGATCGGGGACATTCTTTATCAGTTCCGCCGTATCTGGCGGGATTCTAAATCTCGCCAATACATAGGCATGAATACCGATCGAAATGTAGATAAAACGTCACACCATTAAAGTAGTTGTTTAACATATGAAAACCAGTAGTTATAAAGGTGGGGGCCGAACGTCTCCTTAATGTACATTACTTTCTTCATGTCGTTCATGTGAACGATCTTCATCTTGAACGTTCTCATCCCGGTGCAAAATTCTTCCTAATCACTATCAAACTCTGCGCGTACAACTACGGACAAAAGAAGATAAGAGAAAAATACTCTGTCACTTGTGAGAAATTGACTAAAACAAACAAAGTAAAATGTGTGCCATTATATCATTGGGCGCTACTATTAATCCAATAAATGATTTTAAATGACCCTCCACACTCAAGAAATGAATGCTCCAAACTCTTGGTAGGTGGTGGGCCACCAGAAAGATAAATGAACAAGGGGAATTTTTTCGCAGCTTAATAGCTTGAGAATAGTTGCAAAAGAGCTCAAATCAGAAAATTCTCCTTTCAAATCCAATATGCCAACCCTCTCAACTCTTTTCTCCATTAAAAAGAAAATCATAGTATCATTAGCCACATTTAATGGTTTGCTCGACTACTTCTACGATACGTCTACATCTGACAAAATAATCCATAAGCCATTGAATTCCAAAAACCATACCATCTCATTCTATTTTCTGATCATTTATGGTCTAGAGGCTCACAATCCTCTATGTTCGCGACAATATGCCCAACACATCCGTACCGTATACTTTATCATGTGACCCACAAGACAAGAAACCATATATTAGGATAGAAGTTGAGTACATAAAATTTAGACCCGTGATATGAGCAACCAAATGTAATTGTAGGTAAGGGTTGGGATGATGCCGTACCCCACCATTACCATCCTATCTACAACAGCAACAAACCCACCACAAGGCGCGTGCAACACCTGCAGCCGACCACGTCATATTCCAGAACGCGCAAAACCGTCAAAAAGTCACGCGTGAATGGTATCTGTCGTGCATGATTGAAGCATTGCCGTTTACCATATATATTTACTAATTTTGCAAACATGCAATATAACCGAAGTCGACAATTAATATTTTTTCGTCAGTTATCATTGTTGAGTTTCTTTTCAGATCTTGTCGCCTGGTCCGCCAACATTTTCCACAACCAAAAACTGATAAATGTATTGGTCCCCTTTACTTGGTCGATAAAGACTCTTGGCATCCCAAGTCGTTGATTGGTTAAAACGAAAGGCGTAGACTTTGAAGAAATGCTCCACTCGTCAACGGTTCCTATTCTACAACTCGCGATCATGTGCAATCTATGGGCACGTTTGGATTGTTGGATGTACCAGGATTCGGTCAAATGCTGAACATTCCAGGTCTAGCGGAATAGCAAGATTTCTGAAACTCTGTAAAACGGCAGTTTAAGTTTGGGGCCAGCTGTAAAAGTAGAGCGGCGGAGGCCTTTGAGACAAGGAGCCAATGCACAAACTGTGCTGGATGTCGGCGTCCAACTGTTTTGAATGGGATGCAAATATCCCACGTTTATTATTTGACCAAATTGTGCGGGGTTCTCTAATTTCTCCCGCTGCAGCAAACCAAATATAAACTTTCCGCTGTTGGGTTACATAACACAATCCTGTACGATTAGATACAACAAATCTTCAGAAGTCATGGCTCGTCTTGCGGTGCTAGTTTTCTTCTTTCTGGCTGCTGCTCCAACATTTGGCAAAGGTACGAGTTGAAGCACATATATTTTGATTCATTGCTTACCTTGTTGGTCCAGCTTCACCGGTTGATTTCAATATATACATGGCTAACGGAAATATATATACTATTCCAGATTTCTGGAACATCAACTGCGGGGGTGAACTCGACGTCTAAATCAGCCAATGGTCTCGTTCTCGAGGACGACGGCGAATACATCCACACCGGCGAGCGTGAACAAGTGACGAACGCCACCAGTAATAGTTTGACTGCAGAGTTCTCTACCCTGAGAGCGTTTCCCAAGGAGCGGTGGGCGATGAACTGCTACAGGATTCCGGTGGAACAAGGAACGAAGGTGTTGGTCAGGACGCAGTTCTACTACGGCAACTACGACGGTATGGACTCGCCACGGAGTTCGACGTCCACCTCCCCACTACTCAAAAAATAGGGAATAGGTGACATTCAAGCATGTGAAGTATAAGCAAAAGGCTGACATGGCTACCTATCACCTTAAAAATATAGAGTGTGGGTTTTGTGCTATGTCACCTATCCGAATAAACGTCACCTATTGGTAGTTTTCAGATTCTAAGACATGACAATAAGTGACATCATTGACCATCACCTACCCCAAAAATATAACAACAACACATGTCACCCATTTCATAAAAGATGGTTATAGGTGACATGCATGCACGTCATGTATGTAATGCCTAACAAACGACATCAAGAACTATCTTATATCTACCACAACATCAGAAAAAAGTACATATGCATGTCACAACTCATTTTCAACATTAAAAAATAAACTATTTATAAAACGTCAGAATTGCAATTGCATAAAGAACAATCTCATTTCTTATAAAAGGTAATGTCATGCATAATCAATTTGCCAACTTTTCTAATATCCAACACATACATATGACTCATCCCCAACGCAACACTGTGTAGTGAAACCAGAAGATAACCCGAGCCTGAAACCCATTTTTACTGTAAGGTAGGTAGAAAATTCATTTTACAGTGCTTTTGTATGCAAGTTGATGGACATGACATGGCAGGAAATCCTCTACCTGTCTGGAAAACATTTGTGCAACAAAGTTCTCTATAACAAACATATTGTCTCCTTTTCTTTACTGCATGACTTCTATTAGTACGCTCCTCTTGAGTTGTAGAAGCTGAGATAGTGTTTTACTTCAAATTGTATGCCTTTATGGCCTGTTGCAGAGAGAATTTGTCCGCCAAATATTCCCCATGTGCCCGTTTTCTCCACCATGGCCATTGCTTCCATCACAATTTATAATTTCCAACTCACCTGAAACAATAATAATGTACATATTCTAACGTCAAATGAGATACATATTATGTCCATCTACTTGTTGGAATGAAGGATCTAGATATTACCATTTCTACGCAGAATAACTAATGATATATATTATACAATTAATTTTAGTAGTTAGAATGTTCCCTATATTGTCAACTTGGTACTATAAATGATAAAGGTACAAAGCATATAATAACTCTTTTTACAAATTACCATGCCTCATAGTCAAATGATCATATTCAAAGCTTACAGCAGTATTATGTAGTTGCATGTATTTTATAGTTGTGCTAAAAACAGACAACCGTCTCATGTGCTAACAACATATAATGGGTGCACTAAAAGCTAACAACAATCTCTAGTGACAGTAACTGTTATTTTATGTCGTGTGCAGCCATACTAGTAAACTAAATGGTAAATTGACACTTGCAGCACTTTTGCAGGAAGTGGGTTTGTACACTTGCAGGATTGTAAATGGAGTCCCCTGTGTTAGCCAGCAATTCCAGATGGATTTTAGTTTCACATCATTCTAACCGAGACGTACCTTACTATATTCTTAGTTGTTGTTTAGAGTTTTTCAATGGTCCCAATGACTAATAATTTATGTTTTTAATAGAAATACTTGAAATCTAATACAAAAAATGTGCGAGTTAAATAATCTCAACAACAATAATTTCTAGCATTATCTACAATCAGTGTTGGGCCTGTGGCTGTCACAAGTTTCATACATTAAATTCTACCCTGCAGAATAATATACCACAACAACATTCAAATAAACAAACCCACGGGTTTTGTGAGAACAAGCGTGGATCGATAAACAATCATCACCAAGGAGCTTGTACTAACCCCACCTTTGTACTTATTTATTGATTAAGATACAATAGATACAATCATCGTCAATAATAAAAACTTACCCACTTAAGCTAATTGAAAAAACTGAACTGGTTTCATTGATCTCATGATCTTCATGCTAACCCAAAAGGCCATTTGTAGATACAAAATACAAATTAATAGTATGAAATGAGACATTCACAGGTGGAGTGGAGAATTCATTGGGTCCTCCACCACAAAACCATCCCCCTCACTTGATCCCTCTCCTCCAAACTTCCATCTTCGTCACAATTACAGACTTTCCATCTTCCCACGTCCACACCAGCCTTTAATATAGTGTCGGTGTTCTTGTTTGTTACATGTAACAGGACACCAAAAATATACCCCATAAATACGTATGTAAAATCTCCACAGACGGATCTCAAGAAGTTGAGAGAGAGATAGAAGTGAGGTGGCTGAGAAATTGTGAGAGAGACAGAGAGAGGAACCAACGGGAGTTAGGGGTGGGTAAGAAGTATTTTCTATTCTTATTCAAAATGGCAACCCCTCATCTCATTCGCCTTTTCAATTTCCCCCCAAACAAGTTAAAATTCTTATGTCTCATACCCACCTACTTGAAATCTTGATATGGGAGAATTATAAATGGAGCCTCATATGTTTGGATATCCTCCAGGTTTCCACGACAAGTGACTCACCAACATCCATGAGTCAACAAATTGGTCGCATGTGAATCTTTTTTACACTTGAGTCTATATTCTATCGCAACAACACGGTAATTCATATATATTTTGCAGCAAGGTAGGCAAGCACTACCAGAGTACATGGCTATAAGAGTAAGTAGTTTAGGACCTAGTCATAGTGACTTGGTCATAGTGTTGAGGACTTACTTGAGATGATGCATAACTTGTAGTCACTGGATGGGGAAAGAGAGTCCAATGTGGCTTCTAGTAGATGGAACATGATTAGGGTTCAACCTACACATTGGGATAGATCCCGAGTAACTTTTGTGGCATGTCTTGCTGAATTGTAGCTCGACTCAGAAGATGTCTGAGGCAACTACAATGAGAATTTCTTTTGATCAACAAAGAGCACATGTGCAAAATGTTGAAATATTTATGTATGGAGATAGAATGATGAAGCATGTAGTGTAGTTGGTACACCCACAAGCTAGGTCAGTGACCATCAATGAAGGATGCACGTATGAGCAATGAGCCTCTATGTATAGCAACATATGCAAAATGAACCAAACTCTCATTAGCCTCTTACTCATCCCCTTCATCTATCTGGATCCTCTGATTGATGTCTCTCACACTCGTATCTCCCCGTCAACCGCAATATAATACTTGGAATATAGACAAACTTATAGTTTTATGCTAGGAAGCATGGACACTTCCCTAGGAAAGTTGTGGCCGTCCTAGACACGTGTCAGACACGGACACGGCGTGGACACAGATGAACACGCTTAAACACGGCTTAGAAGTGTCCGCTTTATTTTAAAGCCCGGACAGGGCATGGACACGGCTCGGACACGGCTTGGACAACTTGGACACGACTTGCACTACAAAAAAAGGGTCTTTAACTATAAAAAAGAATTGTAGCGAAAACCCCATATTTTGTAGCTAAAGGCTTTAACTACATATTTCTTTAAACATACAAGTTGTAGTATATGCTCGTATAGCTAAAGCCTTTAACTATATTTTTCAAATATGTAGTTAGATAATTCATTCATTACAAATTCATATGTATCCAGAAGTGTAGCTAGATATTGTCCTTACATATTTAAATATAAATATAATTATAGCTAAATGTATGAATACAATTACATATATAGTTAGTATGTAGCAAAAACATGAAGTTAATACATTTTATATGTATTTAGTGTATAGGGAAAGGCAACAATTACTATATACATATATATGTTGTTGATTATGCATCTAGCTACATATGTAGTGCCATTTAGTACACATACATATATGCTTAGCTCGACTATATATTCATATATATATATATAGTGTAATTTGTTAGTACACAAGCTCTTTTAGTAACAAAATTGTAGTATTTAGAACCAGTTATGCTCATTATGCCAACAATCTTACTTTCATTTATAACGAAACATTGAATGTACATGGGGAGGACGTATACCTTGCCCCTATTACACAATGTGTACAAAGAAAAGTATATACATATATCAATGATTCAATGGTCTACTAACATCTTTATAAAAGAGTTGTCTTTCTCGGCCAATTTTAACATCCTTATTGTGTTCTTATTTTGTTCGAGCTCTTGTTGTTTGGTCAGCATCATCCAAAAGCACCCGAGATAATCTAAAAAGAACCTTCTCAGAAGAGATAGAAGGAATATCGTCCCTATGAAGTTGGTCGCTATGTTTGCAAATGCTGACAATGGTTGTTCAAATATATACATAGGTCTATGAAATGCAACCTTCTCATAGAAGCAAAGAGTCATATCAAATTGCAACATATCATGATACATTGTTGCATTTGTGGTTGTTGTTGCAGCTGTGACTGGGCGAGCCTGAGCTTCAAATGGAAATGCATCATCATGCTTCACAAGAGAGCACATGTTGCGCCGGAGCTGTCTTAGATACTACTCATACTCGGTATCTAAATTCTTGATGTTTTTAAGCTCAATCTCTAATTCAGGTAATGGAAGCTGCTACGATGGCGAAGATTGTACTTCTCCTAATACTGAATATAAGGTTTTACAAATGGAGAGACATTAAAAATAAGGTAAAGATCATCCAAATAGTTTAATAAAGATATATAAGCATTCATACATGGAATAAATGAAGGTTGCTATGAGAATAAGATGACATAATTAGTACCTTAAAGAGATGAGAAGTATCTAGGTAGCTCATCCATATTTTGTTGCAGCCCAAGCATTGTATGGGAGAGTTGTAAGATAGTCCACTTGCACCATTGAGGCTTGACATGTCCAGAATTTTCAATCTACAACCTGCACAATAAGTTCATTCATTTAGACCATTTGAAAGTACAACCCAATAACATTATTAGTTCTAAATCATACCAGATGTACAACCTTCGTGGTACTCTGTCATATTCATTTTTATATGTAAAAGGCCTTCTCTTAACATATTACAGAAAGACTTATATATTTAATATTCATAGTTGAGACCACTGACGCGCTATCACAGTGGTGTAGGATTTCTTTTACCAGCTGGCAACATGATCTTGTTGACCTCTTTCATGTGTTCGTAGGGGGGGCTCAATCATGACCAAAAAGCAATTCCATAAGCAGAACCAGAATGAATGCCACACACCCAACATACAAAGTGCCTGACATAATATTTCCTACATGTCTTTAATAGATGCAAAAAAGGAATGGAAGCAACATAACCAATATACGAAAGAATTAACAGTTTAATGTTCATATGCTTTCTAATAGAAATATACACACTAATATCAGTCAAAACATGGCATTTAAGACGTGTACAGGAACCGATATATAACAGATGATCACACATAATACACCATTTCAAAATCTCGGCAATAGAATATATGAATGGAAGTCATATATGACCAATTTTAATTCCTTAACGGTTAAAGATACTTGTGGTTTTGTTGAGTGCATGATTATCTTCAGAATCTATCATGATGTAATAGAAAATTACAGTGAAAAAATTGAAACATAGTAAAAATCCTAGATAAGGTTGTTGCTACCGTAATACTAAACGGTATAATGTCCAACGGGATGGAGAACACAGTAGACAACAACCGACTCATTTCATTAAAACAAACACTATACTTAGATGTGATGTAGCTCACCAGCAACACTTGTTCTCATATTTACTTCTAGATGCAAGCCTTCTGTAATCTTTGTCAACATAGTATCTGTGTGAGATCTAAAACAAGTAGGAAAAATGTCATCCAAGTACTCTTTAATTGTTTTTTTTCACCATGGCAAACTAAAAGTGCACGAACACCTCTAGCCTCCATAGATTCAGTATTCTCCAACTTGATATCAATGCTTAGCTTAGACTTCCGTGTTGACATGTCATTAACTACAATTGTAACACCATCATGCTGAGCATATAGGATCGCATCCCTTCCAGATCCCTGATTAACATTTTCTAAGCATTATTAGGAAAAACAAAGACTACAAACATTGTATTGCAAATTAAGCTTTACAGTACATACTGATACTGTAGAAGATCACGTGGTGATAGAAAGAAAATAATATATGTGTTATTAATGTCTTCTGTAATTACTCTCTCAACTAATCCTTTCCACACTTCTTTATAGCCAATTTGTTTCAATATCTAATGACCATTTACATAAATGCAATGAGCAAACACGAATTTCCACAGTGGAATGTAGCACAAACACGGTATAACAATAAGAACAAAAACATAGGCTTCACCAAATATGTAATCACAATGAACTCAAATTGTAATTGCATAAGCTGAAGTAACTGAACTATAACGCAAAATATCACATAATATCAGTGGTTTCGACGATGACCAATTACAAAATATTACAAAAATGAATAATATCAACAATACAGTGATGTGAAAAATAGAAAAAATGCTTAGATGTGGAAGGTAAGGAACAATTGAATACAAAAAGAGACAAATGGAAATCACAAGGCCTACCATGAAGTTGGTTCTGTTAAACAGAAAAAATTCATTGTCTGATCCATAATTTCTAAATACATTTATAACCTTGGCAATACCAGGATCTTCGTCAACATCAAAATAACAATTTCGATCATGTGCATTAGAAACTAATTCATGCCAAACTAATTTGCTTCTAAGTAAAGTAGTTCCATTCCCTACAATCCATAGGAAGTACCTGCATGATGAAACTAACACAATTTATCACCATAAAGAGATGGTAATTCAGATCAACAATGTAGCATAAATATATGCCCATTCTAGAAGGATAAGATTAAGGGAAGCGTGCCTTGCCCTAGTCAAAGCAACATTTGTTCTTTCAAAATTAGAAAGGAACCCGACCGAGCCACTGCTAATTGACCTCACTGTAGAAATTATTATAATATCCTCTTCACTTCCATGGAAGCCATCTACATACTCCACTTTCATAGTTAAGTTGGAATTCTTCTTGTATATCTTACTGAGTTTTTGTTGAATTGCTAACACTTGAGCAGCATATGGAGAAATAATTCTGACACTGATACTTTTTCTTAGAAAGATGATCTTGGAAAAGAAAAATGAGAATCAATACCATAGTATGTAAGAAATTGCTAAATGTTTTTCAAATAAAATAACATGCTAATGGGGAACTAAATGATGTAAGTCTAAACCAGAAGTGAAATTGCAAATGGATCATTCAATCGAATTCTTTTAAATCATTCAGTGTGACTTATACTGAGGCTTACAAAGCCTATATACAGGCACACATCAAGTTGACTGGGATGGTAGCCACTATGGGACTCAACGTCATGGGTTAACTAAATACAACAAAATACTTCAAATAAATAAAATAAATTAGCTCAATCAGCATCTATACGGAAGAGTCTGTATACACACTTATGCAGATGTTGTGTTTGCATTGCATCATCTCCCCCAATCTGCAAAAAACTCAACTCTGTCGAGCCGGCATTGTGGTACTACTTCAGGAGATTTTGATTCAGAAGTCAATGATTCAAGACACATCAGAAAGAGGGTGTGACAGAGGGCAATTGTACCATTAGTCAAGATAAGTATGCCTTGACTGGTCTGAACTATATGTGGTTTCAAAACGCTTTGGAAACAGGGGGTTTAGTTAGTGGAACCCTGATATTCAATTGTAATAAAAAAAAGAATGGAGTCGCCACCACATTTTATGTGGAAAACTGAGGAAGATCTTAAAAAGGGTGTCGGGCTTCAAAATCAAGTGGTTAAGTCATGAAGATCAAACCAAAGAACAAGAAAGACACTGGGTTATGTGTGGGGAAGGTGTTATGCAGCCCCATGATGCCTGAACTCGGTATTTCCAATCTCAACAAGGTAAAAATGAGATTTTGTTAATGAAATTCAGCTTTCATGGACAAAACATAAAAATAAAATAAATGAAGCATATAAATATGATGATAACACAAGAAAATGGTTAGCATAATGATAATAATATACAAGATCATCAATCTTGGGTTCATGTATCATGACACGACTTTGCGATTGGAAAGGGGAAGGGGAAGAGATTTACATTGTCGTAGACACAATCTACCTTGCTTGGACGTGGTAGTAAGTGAAAGTGGATCCCATTTCTCCTTTTTGTACCACGGGGTGTGGAATGGATCCACAAAATTGTTCCTTATTTGGGGAATTTGTAGGTTAGAGATGGAGGATCTTGATTTTTTGGGATGGTTGGTTGTCAACTTGAGGGAGAAACGATGTCTACTTTGGTTTTTGGGAGCTAGCCTCTATAAATTGGTTATAATATCCCTTATTAGGGCTATCTAGGCACTAGCCTCTCATATAGCTCAACAACCAATGAAAAATATCTAACCACATTCCAAGCTCTTTGGGTGTTAGCCTCTCTAAAATTGGTTGCCAACTCCCTGAATGGTGGCCAAGAGGTTGTTTCTATAGGGCCTAGGGGGTTAGTTTTGGTTATGGTTTAACTAAACATGTGAGCATGTCAAAAAGGGTCTGGAAACCACAGTTGGATGCCTTGGCGACGTCCCTCCTTCTGCAAGCTTTGAGGAGCGTTTGAATAATGCTTAATTGATAAGACAAAGCGGGGATGGAAAGAAGCGTTCCAAATGCAAGCTCCACCTTTAGGGTCCACTATGTGCACTTGGAATGGTGTTGTGGTAACCATTCAAAGAGGGGGTTCAAGGTGTGTGCCTAGTGTGCACCCCATTTTGGGACTTCTAGGGTTTTGAACGGATAAATCATTGATTGTTTTGTAGTGGGGTCTGACTCCCTCAAAGTGGGGTGCATGCTTGGTAGGTGACCTACTTGTCCTCAATCTACAAGATTCTAGTCAGGCTGAAGTGGAAGACGAGTCTGGGAGTGACCAAGAATCAAAAGGGGTGTGATTATGGGGAGCAATGTATTGGTTTAAGAAGGGCAACTCATTCTGGGTGGTAAGGACCATGCCAAACGGTTGGAATGTTTGAAGACAACATCCACACTATATCGGAACATCCATTAATAAGATGTTGGTTCCTATCAGGAACCTTACTATTATGGGAGTTTGGTGTCTGAATCGTGTGATTATGATCTTCAATCGTGAGAGATTGGGATCATTGTCGACTAATTCTTTAGTGATTATGAATTGTAGTGATTGTCAATCGATAATTAATCATGTGTCATGTTAAAATTCTCATTGTTGATTGATTTATTGAGTATCCATTGAATCATCTCTATGTATCATGACGTCCCTCGAGACGTTCTCGCAAACCTAAGACGTTCATATTGCTTTCTCTTATTCCAAGGTTACTTTGGTGCCCCTCGTCAAATTTTGATTACTACGGTTATGCCCATATTTCATTGCCAAACTTAATCTGATTTGAAAGTTTGTTCACATATCTTGATTTGATTCATTATTTACTTTAAAAGACATATGTCAGTAATATAAATCATTCAGGAACAAAACCAGGTGGGCCCAAAAATGAAGTGTCAACACTATCTAATCCTCCAAAATGGACTCGATGTGGTTCAGAGGTAGAAGAGATAGTCTGGGGAGAATTAGAGCAACTCTTATTGAAGATCAGGCACAAGGTGTTGAGAATCTTGTTGACGGTTGAGGTGGCTCAGATATACCACAACATGGTAAATGTCATCTACGTTGAATAATGCAGTGATGCATGTTGAATAATGCATGCATGCATGTTGAATAATGCATTGATGCATGTTAAATAACGCATTGATGCCTATATTCACTGGGAGTACATAAGATATGTTCCTACAAATTATCTGGAATGGTTATGAGACTCCCCACATGTAATTTCACGAAGGAGTCATAGGGATAAAGTTCAAAACACACACACACCATTACACAGTCGCCCTGAATTCCATGAACTTGTAAATATAGTAAGGCTATAACAATGAATGACATATTGAGCCTTGGTTATGATAACCTAACTGCCTGAAGATTTAATTGACTCTAGATAAACTAACGATTATCAAAAACTTACAGGAATATTTGAACAAGCAGCTGCAATGGATTTAGTCTTACTTCTAGATTTCCAAATTTTCTGGAAGATTTTATCCTTCCTGCATATTGAAGATTCACAGAACTTTTTTCGGAAAACTGTAATGTAGCAGATTCCATTGATATTCAAGAGAACCCTCATGCAGATAGGACCTTCATCACTCATCAACTGCACCAATTTAGGAAATTGCAACAAAACAACATTCAACACTTACATCATCGCAAAAGGTTAATTTCTTCATGATGCCACCACCTCTACCTTCCATATGCCATTTTTGTGTAGCAATTGTTCAGCTAGGTTCCTACATTTTGGGTAACAGTTGATTTGGAATCTGGATAGCATAACGATATGTAGGTATGTGCTCTTGTAATATGTTAAAACCGGTGTGTTTCATTCAATCTAAATTTGTTAACATTTAGTGATCGATTACTAATGGAGAAAACGTTTTTATTTATTCAAGCATATACATATAACTTCATTATAACTAATGACTCTTAGATACTACAAAGTACAGCACATTTCACAATATTGCAGAAATTTAGTTATACATTTTAAACAAGCTAACTGAGTGATTGATATGAAGATTTATTCACTTTTTCCAATTGAACATAGTGACAAATAACAAGTTGATATGCTGAGAAAGTGATGAATGATGACAAATAAGTGGTGCTTTCTGGTTGGAACGGGGGTCTGATTATTACTAGCAACATTGGCAGAGAATGACCCAATAACACTTGCTCCAAAAGCTGCATGTGTTCCTTCATTTCTATGTGCTGCTGAAGATCTATGCCGAGGTATGTGATTTGGGGGTTTTACATGTCTTTTTCATCAAATATATATAGCTTGAAACTATATGTTTAACTTTGTTTCTAACCAATGACCTTTTTTTATTAGCTGGGTGGAACCAATATGATGTTGGTAGTTAAGAGGATAATGGGAATTCTGCTTGTTTATTTCTATTGATGATAGCATGTCTATTTGTAGAATGCTTTTTGTAAGTACCTGATCGATTGTATAGTTCACTTGGTTATCTCTATTGTTATATCATAACAAAAGTAGCTACTAAAATAATAACGTTAGTTCCAATAATCAAGATCACCAACTTGTTGGTAGACAAGTTGAGCACATATGTAGGATAATAATCTTGCTGAAAAACATAAATTTTGTAAGCAATTATGTCCATCCTTAATAATTCTCAGAATATTTTTGTGTATTACATAGTTGAACTAGAAATAAAGTGTTAGTAGTAGGTTGATGTCATAGAAATAAAGTTGACTTGATTGTTATTATGTATTCTTTGAGATAGGTCATCAATGAACATGGTCAAGCTTAATATTGGATAACAAAGTAATGTAGATCAAAGCTATAGTGATGTTCATCTTTATCGAAGTGTTGATACTTTGTTATGGTCTGTTGGTGTTCACTAATATTAGAGCATCTGTAATTTGACGAGATAGATTCATAACTCCAACTGTCCAAGGCATCTGTCGTGTTGATTGCATGCTTGTCTTCTGGAACCTAGTTATTGTTGCTCCTCCAAATTTATTCTCTATTAATGTAAGCTTTGTACTTGTGCTTGATGGTTATTGTGACTAAAATCAGTTATGTTTCCCTATTGCAGTGTTGAGAAGATGGTTTGATAGGTGTTCTATACCTTCTATACCATGCATCTATTATAGTGTCGAGAAGATGGAATGATAGTTTGCAAATCACTCTTAGCTATGGTCATCTATCTTCAATCATCATTTTAGTTGATTGCATATGTCTAGAATTGCATCTTAATATGGAGGAACAAGTTGGATCAGACCCTACAACAAATGAAGGTAGCCAAAAGAGGACATCAACATAGAATACAAGATCATGCTACCAAAGTCTTCGTGGATAAAACTTTGCTAAAGGTTGTTTCAAAAAGACATACTCTTAAATATTGTTATATTCTTTCTACTTGTTTGAAGACTGTTTTTTTATTTAAGTTCTTGGTGGATAAGAGTCCCCCATCTATTGCAATGTGAACATGTGCAGTCTAAAAACTACCTATCAGAGGTGCAAATGTTTCATATTGTGCTGCATAGCACACTACTCTTTGTTAGATTGTTATTATATTTGGTTAGATCCATGGATTAGAGGTATTTATACAATTCCTTCTAACTTATGCACATATCAACACATGATCTCAATGTACCTAAAACCACTAAATGCTAGTCCCCCTCTTTCTTATTTTTTCACATATCAACACATGATCTTTGACTACCCTTTCATAGAAATCCTTCTTACATTCATTTACAGGTTGAAAATCATTCATGTACATGTTTGAACCAATTAAAATTTATGACAGGTAAAATTGTGTGTAGCACGATCGTGTTGGGATGCACGGTCGTGCTGGGCAGTGGGTAGCACGGGCATGGTGGATGGGAACGATCATGGTGGAAAAATGGAATGAACAGAGGAATTTGGGGTTTTCTGGAATCGGTAGCACAGCTGTGCTAGCCTCTGGCTAGCACATGCATGTTGGCTACCACGGACGTGCTGAGCTCTAGCTAGCACAGGCATGCTGGCTAGCACGGCCGTGCTGGGCTCTGGCTACCACGGGCCTGCTGGCTAGCACGGCCGTACTGGGCTCTGGCTACCACGGGCCTGCTGGCTAGCACAGGCATGCTGGCATTCTAGGTCATTTTTCTGAAGTTATTGTTAGTTATTTGTTTATATTATGCTAATTATTGTAATTTAGTATGATTATGATTTCTACAAAGCACTACAAATATCGTCCTTCATCTATATAGAAGCAATTTGAAGACTCTTATCTTTCGATTTGAAGGATTTACTTGATTTGATTCATATCTTCTTTTACTGACCAGTTATTATCCATTTAAATTCTTGCAGTTCACAAATTGTCGTCAGGGCAACTAGACTATATATTGAATTGTAGAAAACTGAAGGCATGAAGCCCATTGATACTTCTTATTCACTTCATACTTCTCATTCAGTGGGAGAAGACGGCTTATGTAATAGGTAAGTTATGAGTAGGAGAAACTATGTTTGCTTGTTTCTTTCATGAGCTATATCTCAAAACTTGTATGTTTCTTTGTAGGTATCCATGGTGGTTCACACAAAGTGGATGCTACTATCAACTTGATGGCGCTTGAGATCCACAACATACAAAAGTATAAAACGTATGGATTATGAGAAGAAATGCCAATATGATCTGATCCAGGGGATTCGCCAACCAAAACTACATACATGAACCTCTACATGACGTTGCCAACAGGAAAGGCCACAACTCTTGTGCTTAGTCCTATGTGTTGAGAGCTCTGGGAGTTGATGAGGACATGTCACATACCTTGTTTGGGATTGGAAGATTCACCACTAAAGTTGAGATTCATAGAGTTGTTGAACTCATTATGAATTAGGTGAAGGAACTAAGGGAGATTAGCCCTCTTTATATTGTGCTTTGTAGTCTGAAGTGGATAGATGTAGTCAGAAGAAGATATTGTATACATGTGTCTTTTTTCCATGCATATTGTAAAACAGGGGCCAGGTTAATGTCCTCCCCATGTGTACTCATTGTTCAAATATAAATAAAAGTATCATTGTTGACATTGTAAGCACAACTCGATCTTGATTAACATTCATCTTTTTTCTTATTGAAAACCCCTCTATATTGGCAAGCGACTGACTGGATACATAATGTCTCTCACTACATATGTATGTATAGTACATGGTGTCTTTCACTACACACTAGCTATAATTACATGTATAACAAGTGCTAAATTTTGTTATACATGAACTACAAATACAAATTGTAACCAATGTCATCTCTCACTACATATCATAGATACAAATTGAATTGTAGTCATATATTTGGCTACAATTGAAACTACATGTTTATGTGTAAGGACATTTTTACCTACAATTAGGGTTACATATGAATTTGTAGTCAGAGGAATAACTAACTACAACTTTAAAAAATGTAGCCTAAACAATTAGCTACACGGGTATTAGCTATATATTATAAATGTAAGGATAACTGTAGCCAAAGCTTTTAGCTACCAATTTTGGGGTTTTCGCTACAAATTTTTTTTGTAGTTAAAGACCATATTTTTCTTAGTGCGTTATGTTTCAGGTGGAGTTGACTGTGATATACTATCATAGTCTATCCAGAAGGTCCTCAAACTATTCCTGTAAAGTATTTCAACATCGATCTCTTCAAAGCATCTTAATACATTTAAGGAAGTTGTATACTTCATACATGTAATCGACTTGAACACTTCAATAGATTTGTATTTTACTGCATGCATATCACCATATCATCAATATACACATTGAAGTACTTATGATAACTTTTTACCATTTATTCTAAAAATTCTTCATACATCAATATGTATAAGTTCTAATAGAATACTTGTCCTCCAAATATCTAAATACTTGCAGTTCTTTCAATCTTTCAAGCAACTGGTTTTGACGGCTTTCATTTACATTTATTTGAATTACAACATTAATATATAAGTTCACTTTACACAGAATAAATTAATCATTTATGTCAAAACTTAGTAGGAAATGAAAAATTAAAGCAATTTCCTGATATGTTGATCCCACCTGAACTCAGTACTACGAAAGTTACCATGTGCACAATAATTCATGTGGCCGTTATCTATTACACTCACATTGTTACTTAAAACTTGTTCATTATCCATCTTCCATTGTGATAGCCACTTGAACAAATGACATTAAGAGAGACAAATCAACTCACATTTGACTATAATCTGCTAGTAGTATAAATATTAAAATACTATAACAAGAATATTCTTATGAAAAATGATGCGTTAAGAAATTTTACAAACAGGCTCGAAGGTAATGTTGGAACTTAATCGTCATACATCTAATAACAGGCAATTTCAATTGAAATAGTTAGTTTCAGAAAGTCAACTCACATATTAAATTAAGAAGGATAAGATCAAACAAAGTGGAAGAACAAAAAAAAGAACAGAATTAGAAGCTGAAATTAAAATGTCTGCGACTTGTATGTGTGTTAATCGGAGATATCGGTACTCCCTCCCTGTTGCTCGAGTACACATTGTTCACTTAGTAAGCGACGTTTTGACTCATGAACATGTATAATTATTAAACACGTCCAGTGCATGCAAGAACGTCAGGTACCACTAGTCGACCGTCTGCATTTTATGAGTAGAATGGAAGCAGTTGTAGTGCACGTATAAGAGAAGAGTTCTCCACAAGGTACTACTGGGTAGAGATGGAGGTGGCACACACAAGGCAAGTAGTGATTGGAGTTGTCACGGGAGTGCAGAGTGATTAACCATAAGCACCTAGGTGGTATAATATATAACACATCAGAGATGTCTCATGCTCTCATTAATTTTTTTTTAAAGAAACAAATATATGTTTACTCTTGTATACGCACAAGGAAAACAAAGAAAAACTTTTCTATTTGATTTTGTGAAAATGATTAGCAAAGAATTATATACAATCCTAAAATAACCAAAAAGTGGATGAGCAAGAGCTTAAAGGGCAGTAGGCAGAATGCTGGAGTGATTCAGTCTGGATAAAACTAGACCTTGAATTTCTTTCTCTCTTATAGCTCTTCCTTTTATCTATGTATTTGTAATTATGTGTCTCAAAGAAGATTGGACGTCTTCTAATAAAGAGAACTGTCTCGAGCGTGTCCCGCGGTAACAACCTACACGCGTTGCACATGTCACATCAGTTAGTCTTTTTCAATATATGTGTTTAACATTACATTAATAGACAAATACTAAGTGGAATAATTGTTGATTTCCATACCACACATGTCATAACGGTTGATTTTTCCAACGTGTGTATTAATAGGCGGCTTTCAAAGATAATTAAGAGGATGATTATTGTTTTTAAGTTACTTGAGAAGAATAATTATTACTATTAAGTTTAGTCTAAGAGAAATAACATTTGCTATCTTTTGTTGTTAATGACTCCCACGACATAAACAGAAAATTAAAAGCCTAATTTGAAAAATAAGCAAAATAATTTGTTATGTAAAAAGATAAATGACACGTTCTATTGCTCCGAGACAAGTTATGTGAGACAAAATCTGCGGTTGTAATTTTTTTATATATTTTGGAACAGAAATACAACAACAATTACTATGTGTTTTTCCTTCACCCACCATACTCGTTACAATGTTTATTTGTTTGAATCTTTCTTCATCAAAGTGCAAGGCCCTAATCTTTTTTATCATTGGGAAATGATACTTAAGCTCTAAGATGTGTTTAAATCTATGGTGGGACCCGTGAGATTTATCTGCACATGTTGTTCACTTCACATTATCGAACAATCTATATGAAGAGTCTGTTAAGAAAGGGTGATATAAAAGGTCCACCTAAAATGGAATTCATGTTCCCCTTTTCCGGGTGATATGAGATTATCTTTTTCGGTAGGAGATATGAGGTGATTGCAGTTCAAAAATATGAGAGAACGTTTCTCTTAATTTGGAAATTGCAAAAGAGGAAGAGCAATAAATGCTTCGTCCGTAACTAATTATGGGTACCCGTGATAATTCATCTCAGTCAATGTTCTTATTTGTTGAGGCCCATATTTATTTGCGACGCTTATGTGGAATTCATTAAAAGATGATGGATGAGTTCCAGCCAGACCAAGTCACGAGGATGTATGGTTGAGATTACTTGAGGGATCATCAATGTGAGGATATTGTAGGAACATTGTAGTGTGTAATTTGTTTTGTTGCCATTACAACGTCTCACATTCATACCTACTGTCATCCGGGACAACAAAGCGCAGACTTGGCCGTGGACTGCTTATTATCACATCAGCAAAATTTCATATATAAATGGCTATAGCGAGGACTCGGACAAATGTCTGTAATTCTCAGATCAGAAGACCAGACCCCTCCATGCTTTGTGCAGTCTAACGCCGGTCGATTCCATCATTTTAAGAAGGAAGAATATGTTACATGGATTGCAGATGTATACCCAATTAGTTTTCTCTAGTGCAGCATTCCTCTTTTCTCGAAAAGTGCTGCCCCTCTAAACTGAACTCGTGCCTTGGTATCTGGCTCTTCAGTATCTTGAATAAGGTGAACGGGTTGCTTCTGAATGCCTGGACGGGAGAGATTCATGTGCATGGCTCCTAGCGATCCTGCTCCTCTACTGTTCTTCATTCCTCTGTTTCTGTTTGCTGTAGCTCCAAGCTTTGCGCAAGGTATCATATAAACCAGCTACACCCTCTTTCATATGCAAATGATTCTTTGTCTGTTTCTAGAGATTTTCACTTCTCCATCTTCCGATTGCAACCGGAGTAGTATGCATTGAATTCTGTTCTACATATAGCGCCAATCCTTCAGACATATCTGGGATAAACTAGGGATATTTTTGTTTGGACGCTCGATCCGTGAAGTTGGACAGTACATGGATCTTTATTTGAATTTGGTACTATATTTTTTTTTAAATGTGAACCGCGAACAAAAAGAATTTCCACTTAAACTGGATCTCGACAAATTCTTGCTTGTACTAAGCCAGACCAGACAGACCCATCTTTGGTTCACTGGACAGAATTGACATGGGATGTGAGAAGAAAAGAATATAGAAAGGTATATGTAAAGGAGGGATGCCTTCTTTTCCATCTCATGTTTGGATGCAACCACTTATAGGATCTTCAATGAGTCTAATTTAACTTATATATATTAATTTCTCCCCTAGTCAAAACCAATCAGTAGATGCCTTTTTTGCGCAATGAAGAAAAAGACATAGATGTCAGCCTGCTGGAACCAGAACAGCCGATCATAATGATCATGGAAAGGGGAGACGAAGAGGGGTAACCTCGAAGACCAGCCCATGGCGGACAGTTAAGAAGAATATATGTAACGGGAGGGAAAGAAGACAATGGAAGCTCAGTGGAGGTAGGAGATGTGGACGGCGACGGGGCGGAGGTAGGAGATGTGGACGACGACTGGATGGAGGCAGAAGGCACGAACACAGCTGGGCAGGAGGCAGAAGACAAGGACAGCGTCTGGGAGAAGACAGAAGACGAGGACGTGTGACTGGGCAGAGGCCGAAGAGAAGGACGGCGGCTGGGCAGAGGCAGAAGACGAGGACGCAGTTTGGCGAAGGCAGAAGACGAGGTTGTGCAGGCGGAAGGTAAAAGCTTCAGGAGCAGTCGTATGAACAAACTGGAGAGCGGAGCACTTGTGAGTCGGTGAGTCAAAAATGAACGCGGGGCGCCTGGCTGTTCTGTACCACGGCAGCACAGAATATGAAAGTCCCGACTGTTTGGGAGTATACTCCCAAACAAACGCAATCCTAATATCATTTTTAGGTAAACTAACATGGTATATCACTTAATACTGGTATTAGATTCCTATCCTATGGGATCAATTTCGCAAATGAAGAACAGTAAGGACAATCAAAATTTAGGCATAAAACCCCGGAACAATTGTTAGGTGTTGACCTGTTCTTCCCCTAGTTGTGTGGTTGTTTGCTTTCTACATCCAAGTTTTCTCTGGTACAGGTGGAGATGTTATTGTGCGCCTCATAGAGGTATAGCAGGGGGAGTTGTTTTGGACATGATTTTAGTTAGTTAGATAATAATGATCTGAAAGAGACAGAGAAAGTTAGGCCATAGAAAGGCCCCAAAACATACCCTGTTTGTGGTAAAGTTTGGGCACATATATCAATAATAGTTTATCGACTGTTTGACCGTCAATATCAATATGGAACACACTATAGATCTCTAGAAAAATACATGTTCAGTCAAAAGATGTCATAGTCTTCAGGCTATTCCATTCTGCGAAGCGATTCTTAACACTGTAGTTTTTTTTTTTTTTGGATTGCCGGGGGAAATATACCCTTCTAGGCAAAGACCTAAATAGGTTGGGACTCTTCGGAAGAGGTTCCGAGCAACGACCAACTGGACTACTACTCGCCGGCAGTGTTTAATTTCATTTTTATTATATTATTTATGAAAATGTTATGTTGAGACAGATTGTACAACAACGATTTCTAGTTTATCATAGATTTCAAAAATTTCCTTTACAAGGGAAGTATTAGCTTTTAGTTTAGTATAAGATGCATAATCTTTAAAGGTTTTTTTTTTTTAACTCAGAGGAATCCCTCCCGACAGGGTTACATTAAATCCTCCGTCTTTACCCAGGTCGGAAACAATGTGACCGGTCACGCAACGCCAAACCCATAGCATGTGGTGCCTTCTCAAGGTTAATTTTGGCCGGTATGGTGGCCGGAGACTCTTTCCTAGAATTCGTTTCCAAGATACTTCAAACCCAGAATCAGTACAGTCGTTGAGGTAGTCTCAACCAGCCCCTTCAGCCATACCAACTTCATATTGTAGAACCGCATGAATAAACTAATACATATACACTATATATTATACCATGACATTATAATTGAATGCAACAACAACATATACTAAGATTAGAAGAAGAAAAAACATCTTGGAGATAAGGATGTTAGTTCGATCCGTGAGTCAATTAGGCTCTGATTGGTTTGATGTAACTGGTATCGAAAATGTATGAACTGGACTTCCTAATACAGTTTTTATGATTGGTTATAAATGTAAGTGTCGAAACTTGAGTTCCGTGAGTTCCTGTGAGTTATAGAGTTACACACAAAATAGAGTTCATGAGTTCCATCTTAAAAAGAGTAGAAAACGAGTTCCGGAACAATTAAGAACATTTAATGTACAATTATATTTTCATTCTTCATAAATGACACATGTAAAATATTTATGACTATGAATGTTAACGGTGTGTATATGATTTATTGCTAAGATCATAACATAATCTGACAAAACATTGTACACTATAAGCGACACCATGTTAAATATTTTACATTACACTACAATTAGCACTGTTGATTATAAAATAAAAAATAACAAACATTATTAAAAAATAATCACACCACACCACGTGACAAAAAATATGATTTAAATAACATATTTTGATATTTCATGTATAAATAATATGATGTGATATAACGACTATAACCGTATGTAAAGTATATACTAAAAATTAATATTGTACATATTGTTAAACAATGACGAACCAAAATACATATTTACAAACACATAAAATATTCATATCATTACAATAGTTTACACATATAAAGTGAAATAAAAGTATTATAATGTGATTTGAATCATAATATTTTTATAAATACATTCACTATACATATTAAAAAAATTAAAGGAGTAAAATCCACATCATGAACGCTTATTGCGGTTATTATTGTTAAAAAATATTCTGATAAGTCATAAATATGATTCTTTCTTTATTTTTTTCCGTCCTTATTTTTATATATATCACACAATAAAATTATTATTTTAATCGATTTCCATACTTATACTTACAACAAACCAATCACATGAATGTGATTGGAACTTAAGTTCTAAAAACTGAACTACAATTTTTAGAAAATGAGTTACACCTAACTTATGACTTACACTAAACCAACCAGAGCCTTAGCGGAGTATTCGTCTTGTGAATGTGGGGATCTTATCGAGCCAACAAGTGAGACATTGTTGGTTAGCATGTGAAGGATATCTTTGGAGTGGTAAGGACGTATTCGAAGAATTTTATGTGGAAACTTCAAATTTAAGAAAATCATTATGTGAGATATAGTCTAAATATGCACAAGCAAAACAATAACAAACCCCTAGACAAGGCCAAACGTCAAACAACGAGGAACATATTTGGCCAGGAAGACCATAAATTCTATTAAGAAAAAACTTTCTCAAGATTAGTTGGATTGTCGTTCTCTCATAACATTTGCCCACAATAAAATTCCTTAACCCACTCTCTTTCTTTCCCATTTTGACTATCTTTTTGAATTCTTCTTTTTGACCCACAACGTTGGAGCTCTTTGACACACAATGTTGTCACACATTGCCTAACAATTTTGCCTCACATCAGCGTCCATAATGATATATAAAGTTGCCACAAATTGACATTATGTCTTATTTAGAGTACTCCCGTAGTATTAGTCATAAGAATCTCTAGAAAATAAAGCTAACATACAAAATACAGTTTAAGAGGATAAGACAAATCTATCAAGAAAAGGATAATAGAGAAATAATGCCAAACTTAATAGGTAGGAGGAGAGATAATGTTAAACATTATTTGGGACTTCAAATCTATCAAATTTTAGAATTCATCAATATTGTTAGACAATATTTAATATTTTAAAATAGGATAAGAGATATTATTCAAACAACCTCCGTCTTGATTCGTATTCGCTGAAGTGTGATCACTTCACCAATAGAATTTTCTTCCAATCTTCTTATATACTTCCTCCCTTAGAAGTTGCTTTTGTATCTGGAATCACCTCCACCATGTACATTTGCACAGAGTCGGTGTCTAGGCTTGATTACCAAAATACTTCATGTGAGAGCTCCTTACATTATACAATTTGAAAAAATTGTAAGCATCCACCTGTAGTTGGAGGAACTACATCAACCACACCTTTAATCTCCATATCATAGGGTTGTGCCTTCTCTGAGTTGTGTCCTTTTGGTGGCACCATGTGGTTGGTCCTACCACGTCTTCTTCCATTACAATAGTAGATATCTTCACATGTACATCTACTAAAATTTGTAGCAAAATTTGTAATCTCGCACCATACTAGCCTTGAGAGTTGAATACATGTAGCATTATTCGTGTTCATGATGCCCACCACACAAGACACTATTTCATCTATGACTCATGTGTCGGTAGATCTCCCATTCTTCACTCCTCATTTTTTAGAAAATATCCAATCAATGAATATGCTCCATTGAGCCTAGTACTCTTCATGATCACTTGTCCCTTGCAACTGAATTGTATGACTCGCCTTGTGTTGATGTTTCCCAATCTGTAGATTCTAGTGCCCTCTTGGATATTGATTGTTCTTAATTCATAGAAATGCCAGACCACCAAAAATGTGTGATATTTTCCATCATAATTCTTCACAACAATTACAATGACATGAATACGCAAATCTAACATACATTCATGAGAAGTACATTGCTCCACAACAAAGTTCCCATCGAGTTTTCTTACCAAATTACTCCTAACAGTAATTGTTGATGTTGTCTCATTTTTATGTGCTTCTGATGCTTTCTTATCATCTTGCATGAACTCTGCTCTTATACCATTTGAAGTAATTTTATGCAGAAGCTTCAAGCTCAATAGAAATTATTATGTGAGATACAATCTAGGCATGCACAACCAAAATGATAACAATCCCCATCCACAAGGCCAAACACCAAACAATACCCAATGAGCAACATATTTGGAGAAGAAGATCGTAAATTCTATTAAGCAAAAATTTTCACAAGATTACAAGGATTGTGGATCTCTTGCGATTATTTATCAAAGATAGAATCCCTTAAAATACTCTCGTTATCTCCCCTTTTGATATCTTTCTGGCTTCCCCATTTTGACCCACAATATTGGTGCTCTTTGGCACACAATATTGCTTGATGTTGGATAACAATGTTTCCTTACATTAGCACACACATTGGTACACAATGTTACCTAATATTGGCACCATGTCTAGTACTCCCATATAAGACAATCCCAAAATACAAGACCAACCTAAAAAAGATTTTTGGAGAGGATAAGGTCAATCTATTAAGAGAGGATAATGGAGAGATAATACCAAACTAAACAGGCTGTTGGAGAAAATGATGTTAAACATTATGTTGGACATCAAGTCTATCAAACAAACTTTTCTAATATTGTTAGCCAATATTTGATATCCTGAAATAGGATAAGGGACATTATTCTAACAATATTTGGTACACATATAATGATTTTATGGGAGGATAGGATTTTATAGTATTTGGGTAGTACTCAGTTTTCTAGTGGCAGAGTAAAACCCCCAAAGTGGGTGAGGCAGAACAATAAGATGGTGATCTTATCAAAACCAACAAGTATAATGTGTTAATATTATTGAAACCACAATGTCTTTTGATAAGAATATAAATAAACATATATATGTTGACCCGTCGACAAAGAGTGGCTAAAGTGGTCAAGCACAGTGTCTCCTAACAAAGGGACCCAGGTTCGAATCCTAGTTGTCGTCTTGATTTACCACCCTCCCAGATGTTCAGCCTCCGTTACGGGTGTGGGAGAGGGGGGAGAAATCTCTCTATCTCTTAATCCCATATATATGTTGACCTCTAATTCATCAAAAGTAATGAAAATATAAATATGAATAATAGATAATACCTAAGTTTTGACAAATATACCATAGACTTCCTCTTTGAGGTTGCACATTCTAGAATCTTTTCATAATAACCTTGATTTTGAAAGAAATCACATATATCTTTTTCAAATAGGACACTAAACAATCATGAGGTACTCTTCACCCATCCTCTTCTGTAGACATTTGTTACAATTTTCAGCATAGAAAATTCTCGTTCAACTATTGACACTTTTATGTCAAGCAATTAAAAAATTACAAGCATTTTCTCTTGAAGTGATGTAATCTCTTTGATATTCTAGTAAATAAAGTAACTATACTATATTTTCCTAATTATTAGAAATCTCAGAGTAGGTATGCACACAAAAGCTATCCCTTAATTGAAAAGGAATTTTATGCAAGCAATGTTCAACTTGTTGTCAGCTATTGGTGTTCACTCCTTTTTTCTTCTATATACCTATAAATAACATCATTTAGTCATTTATTATAATCCTATAGGACCTGACGTTTTCTTTTGTTGCATTGTAATGATTTGTCGGCCCACATACATTTTGTCAATTCTTTGTTTATCTTTCAAATATAAGATCCTTCACTAACAAAGGTTGGATATGGGTGAGAAGAATTACAAACATTACACAATAAACAAAAGGCAAGTTCTCTTGGATTCAAACGATGATGTTAGTAATTCATATTCGTACGGTTGGAAAAAGGTCCACTCATTAACTATGCGCTTCTAACCGCATTATGTACATTAGGTGATAATGTGAAATTTGTCTAACCCCTAGATTTTGTATGATTTCATCTGCATTGAAATTAAGCCCACCATTGCCAAATGAAGACTCAAATTGGGAATCATGTGCAACATCATCCACCCGATTACTAGGCACAACTTCTCTTGACCTAATTGATGATTTGGCAAAGTGTAGTTTCCATAAACAATTATTTATCAATCATCCACTGCTTCCAAAACAAAATCAAAATGTAGATCAATAAATCTAGCAAGAACTAAAATAGAAACTTCTTATAAAATATTATGCATGTGATAATTCATATTCAAAACTTGCTAATTTTTTGTGTTTTTTATGTTCCTAGAAAGACTTGATAAATTATCATGAATATTAGAATAATAAATAGTATCAATTACATGTGCGAGTATGTAAATACCAATTTGTTTCTCTTTCAACACAGAGAAACCAACTCTCACACATAATTATGTTCCAATTCTAGTAAATTTTCATTTTGTATGATTCTATTTGAAAAGAAAGAAAAGATACTATGTCCATACATCTTAATTTTTCAAATGAAGCTATCCATGGAATATGGGAGTAGAAATAATTAAAGGAGAATCTTAACAATGAAGAATTCATATTTGTTAAGATGAAGAAAAGTTATAAATGCAAAGGCAACAAAGCACGCTTCCGTCAAACCAGAAAGTGAATAAAAGAGTAATTATGATTGGATGAGAAGAAATAGGTAGAAACAGTGGCATCATTGTCTGATGCATATTATAAAATATCAGGTCACATGGTAGACAAATTACACAATGAAGTGACATTTCTAACACAATGACACCTCTATAAGGTTTACTTTCTAACTCATGTTTTTAATTTGATGTCGTGTTCTTGATGATTGATCCCTATCCAAAGAAAAACCTTGTACAAGATGATGGACACATAGTCACAAACAACCTTTATCATTGGAATCTGAATACATTGTAGAATGGGATCATGACTGCCAATTATTGAGTTCAAAATGTACGTAGTTTAGGAAGTTTAATCCAACAACCACAATAACTAGTAGATAATATTTGTCTTGTGGGTGAGCAAGTGCATTAGATGCCTATGAGTAGCCCCTTCATTCGAGTTTTTCCCATACCATCACACAACATATGCAACGCACTCTACATATGAAGATCTGTAGCGAACTACGATCCCACCATACAAGACTTAGCGACACACCCGGGAAATGCTAAGTCTGACTGTCCGTCCTGGTCTGCACATGACTTTCTGGCGTACAAGGGCCTGTCTGCACTAACTCTGAGTGCTCTGGACTCCTCCCGCAACCTGTAGTGCACAGTCGGAGGGTCTGGGTTACTTATGGCTTCAAGCCATAACTCAAAATCCGGTTCCTCAACATCATTTAGATGGATTATTGGCTCATCATCATATGACCAATTAATCACCTTTGAGTTTGTAGGACATCATTATCCATCAAGCTCAAGGTGTTTTCTACTAGATATATGAGGTGTATCTATTACATAAGGAATTTGAGATTTCACAACACTTGTGATTCTTAATCTCCTTTTGTACGTTTATTTTAATGTAAAGCATGTTCTTTACAAGAATTCTAGAAGATTAGTATTTGTTTGATGATCATGCTCTTACTATTTAGAGTATGATTCCTTCTTTGATTTAGACATCATTATGCCTTAATCATGAGTTCTCTATGATACACTATCATAGTTATTCACAAGGTCCTCAAACATTTGGTTTAAGTATCTCATTCATTTATCATCTCAAATAATTAATACTTTTACCAAGGTTCTTCTTCATTTATGATATTCTTGAACATTTCAAGATATTCATATTGGTATTTCCTTAAATACCATATCTGAAGTATTAGCATTTATTCCAATAGTTATGTATATACATCAATATGTATTATACCTGATAGAATAGTCATTCTCCCACTACATCTTGTGAAGATTGACTTGTTATCATGCCCAATAAAAAAGACATTCATATCTATTAATGGTTCATTAACCAAGAGAGTCTAGTTTATCCATCAACATGGAACCTAGAGATGAATTTCTCATTCATTTGTTTAGGTGACAATGCTAATTTATTGTTTGAGTCATCAATTATTTTTTGGTATTTTTATTTTGTCTCATACATACCAAGTACCACAAGATAAATAAGGCATTGCCATAAAAGATCATATCTTTGAAAATTAAACATGAATTTTATTGATAGACATCCTTTTCATTACAAGATGCAAAAATAAAAATTGTTTTTATTTATTGGAAAAATGAAATAGCAGTTCATAACTCTATTACATTCCCTTTGGGTTGAAACAAAATAAAAGGTACTACTATCTATGCCAGCAACACTTGCTCCAATGTTGATGAGTGTTCCTTTTTGTTCCTTTCATAAAGGTTATCACTTCTTTTCAGATCCTACGCATCATATATGTCAGATCTATGCCTTGGTATCATATACCTAAGATAAAGAAGCATTTTAAGTTTATTTCATATTTCTTGAGGTGGAGACTTCCATCCCCTCCTTCTTCTTTAGTTCATCTATGTAGAGAGGGCAATTTCTCTTCCAATGTCCAGGCTCATGACAATGGTGACATTTGCCTCCCTTGTTCACCCCTCCCTTGGCTTTGAGAGTTCAAGATGTCTTCAGATCCTGTCTAACATCAGAACTTTTCTTTGCTTTACCCTTGCCCCTACCTTTAGACTTTCCCTCCTTTCTGTTGATCATCATCACAAATTTGGGTTTGTCTTTCTTCATCTATGCCTTGGTTGTCCTCAACATGCCCAACAACTCTGTCAGTGCCCTGTCAAAGTTGTTCATGTTGTCGTACATCACAAACTGACTTTAGGATTCTGGAAACGATAGTAGTATCACATCAGTAGCCAAATCTTGGCTTAGAGGGAATCCCATTCGAGTTAGGTTCTCCACATACCCAATAATCTTGAGTGTGTGAGGGCCTACTGGATCTCCTTCTGTCTTGACGCACTTGAACAATGCCTTAGAGACATCATATCTCTGTTGTTGTTCCTGGTCTTGATACATGTTATTGAGATGTTGAACAAGCTCAATAGCATCCATGTTCTCATGTTGCCTCTACAACTGATAGTTCATTGAGCACAACATCAAGAACTTTACATCAATGGCATCCTCAACATGCTTCTTATAAGCATCCCTTTCAGCCTTTGGTGCGATAGGAGCGGGTTCATCTGGCTTTAGTGTATCTAGGACATAGAGCTTTCGTTGTTGAGTGAGAACAATTCTCAACGTCCTAAACCAGTCATGGAAGTTGTTCCCATTTAGCTTGTCCTTCTCAAGGACCGATCACAATGAAAAGTGATTGTTGTTGGTAGCCATATATTCTACAAAAAGGAAATTTACAATTTTAGTCCAAAACACTTTTGATTTGATTTGATTTGAAAATTGATGATATTAAATTAGGTCTTTAATTAATTATAGCTCCCCCTCTTTTGATCAAATTGATAACCCTAATTTATCAATTCAAAAGTCTGCATCATACAACCTTCTAGTGGGCCAAGATCCAAAACAATTGAGTTATTACCCAGCCAACGCCAGCGTCCATAATCAATTATTAAGGTAGGTAACATTTATCAATTGCATCATATGTAATTCTTGGATAGATTATATGCCCAACTCTTTGCCATAGTCATCTGCATGCCTCTAAGTGCTTAATCTCATTAAGACCACTTAGTTAAGCCTGACCCAAAAGCCAACACGATAGGAGTGCACCCACTTGGTGGTCCCAAAAAACTACCATCGCACTTCCACAAAATAGATAGCGCATCACCCTTGGGATTCCCACACGTGTTGATCAAGATTTTCATGTGTGCTTCTAATGAAAATCATCTAAGAATTAATATTTATATTTGAGGGAGTTTAATATTCTTATATATGCATATATGTATCCAATTTCCACATACATAATACATATCATATGCATGTTATATCCCACAAACAAAAACATGCAATATTGATAAAGCAATGATTATGGCTATCCTATTTTAGTTCCTTAGAGCCACAAGGAACTACAGTCATCTAAGGTCTACATCACATGAAACCTATTATAGATGAAGATATGTGCTTGCCCATCTGGGTTGATTGGTTCAACCTTTGAACCAGTCGACTCGCCTCTTGGCAGGTCAGTTGGTCTCCTCCAGCCGGTCGTCTGGCTCCTCCAGATGGTCAGCTCATCCCGTCATCTAGGCTTCTCGTTGGTCCACCAACTGCTCCTCCGTCGGTCTTCTCATCTTTAGTCTTCATCATAATCAAGAAATAAAGCTAAGCATATATTACATAATCTTTGTGAAACCTCAAGTTACATTCGAAGGGAGCAAAGGTAGAAGAAAATCTTGAGTTTCTCGAGTTACATTCGGAATAGAAGAAGAGGGCTCGGTGCACATACTGAGATGAAAACAACCATAACCAACCACACACATGCACATAGGGTTTATATGCCATGACCATGCTACACATCCACCATCAAAACCATTTTAGGGTGACGTGTATCGGTTGCATATATACCATATCATATATGTATATATATTGTTTGGGATCATGTGGTATTAATCGGATATTCACATTAATCATTTAAATAGTTGCATCGTATCCAATAAATAAAAGACGATAAAACCAAAATCTGATCATATTGATTGTCCAAAACATAGAGTATTGATGTGGCTCTAATACCACTGTTGGGTTTTACATGGTCAGAGTAGGCAGTAGAAACAAAAATTTTACTTGACCATAAACCCACAACTAGCATATCACATCAATATCTATGTAATGGGAAGGTTTTAGCGAGTTATACCTGGTCCTGAGGCTTGATCAGTGACTATACCTCACAATAAGTGCGGTCTTCAACCACCTATCTTTGACAACATCTGTGTAGCTCCTGGTCTTGACCCAGACTGCGGTTGAGTGTCATCCTCCTGAGCAGTAGAAATCTCAAACCTCTATAGATGGTCCACACATACTACCGAGAATTCTAGTCATCCTGAAGGATGGACTAGAAGGAGTTGTCCCCTTATGTCGGTGTACTAATCACTGACACACTATCCCACCACCGGTTGCTTTTCTGTAGTTGTCTTTCCCTCGATGTTCCTCCCTGGATGGGTAGAAATTGCTTGGGCTCTCACGATCACCACAACTAGAGAGGACAAAAACTTTGTAGAGCAGATGATGTTTTGAGTTGTGTCTCCATAGAAGCCCCCTGTACCCATCCACTTATAGTAGAGGACAGGGTCAGGGTTCCCAGTCTATGCGGGAGTAGAAGGGTCCGGAATTTCCATGAACAATTTGCACTGCGGCAGGCGAACCCGTCATTTCATAACTGAAATGGTCGTTTAGCAAGGTTAGTTGATAGGTTCACTAGAGAACTGGCCAGTTGGGAATGTGATCCAATCGGTTCACGCAGTGAACCAGTCATTTCACTTTCCATACATGCCTGCAATTGAATTTCCTTATTCATTTCTAATTAACACAAATATTAATTCTTGTCTCAATCAAATTGAACAAGTGAAACGAAAAACTTTTTTCACAAATTGGGAAAACCCAACACTACTCGTTTGGTTCAAATTAACTGATCGGTTCACCAGAGTGAACTGGTTGTCTCACTGACCATCAGCCGATCAGTTCACCTAGTGAACCGGTCGATTGGTGGTCCAGATTGTGCAGAACACAATCAATTCAACTCTTAATCAATCTAACACTCTAATCAGTTGGTTCAACACTTGAACTTGATGATTCTGAGTCAATTCTATTGATTGAATATTTGATCGAGTACCTAAACACTTTAGTAATCAATCCAAACATCATTCATGGATAAACTCCTCTTCCAAGTTAATCCTTTGTGTAACATCCCTGACCTGGGTTATAACTTAACCCTAGGTGTTTTGCTTAATCATGTAATTAAATAATTGTGATTATCTTTTGGCATGTAATTAAGTTCTTGAGGAACATACATTTTCAAATTTTGTCCTTTTTAAACAATGTTGTAATATTGTTTTGTAATGCAGGGACCTATGTGCAAATTACCCAATTAGAGGGGTTAACTTGCAAAATTACACAGGTTAAGATGTTCCTCTGATGATGAGACATCATATGAGTAAATATGATGAGGTATGATGGATTTCCCAAGCTTGGGCATCAAGATGCAGCTTGTGGAGCAATCCTTGTGCTTAAAACCCTAATTTTGGAGTAAAGTGCAATTTACCCAAAATGTGGGGTGAAACTTGTAAAATATACCTTTTAGAATATCTTTTATAACTCTTGACATCATTTAGAGTATAAATGATGAAAGGGGCACTTTAATTAAATAATCAGATTAGAAGAATGACCTTTGTAGAAGAATCACCTAGTATGAGTAAGGAGACCCTTTTATATATGTACCTTAGTTTGCATGTTGGCTTTCTTTACCCTTAGATCTTGAGTTTTGATGGGCTTTGCATAAGTTATGATAGATTGAATGTGCCTTAGAAGTTAAGGAGGACCTAGATGAGAAACACATAGACTAGAGGTCCTTATGTTGAAAACTAACCCAAGCTATATAAGCTTCTTTCTTTGCAAACCAAGAAAACGTATTCCCTTTTATTCTTCGCTTGTCATCTTGCTCAACCGACCAAGGCAGAGATCTGGAGCTCAGGGAGACGACCAACTTGTTCTAAGCCAACTTTCCCCAACCTTTCCTTGGAGAATCATCTTTGGCCAACCTGTGGAGCTCAAGACGCCATTAAAGGCTTGAAGCTTGGAAGCTTGGAGATCTAGGAACAACGTTTGAGGCGGGTTTTATAACTCTAAACCTTTGCTTTACTGTGCATATTGTTATTCTTGCAAGTAGTAGTTAAGTTCTTCTTCTTCCCCATCTTTTCTTGCTTTCTTGCAAGCAAAACCACGAAGTAACCGACCTGTCCCAAGGTTGAAGATGATGGGCGTGAATTCCTAGGTAACTTTATCTAATGACCTTGGACCATTTGGTCTAAACGGTTTGCAAACCGTTTGAAATCAAACGGTCTCAAACCATTTGATCTAATGCGGTCTTGCAAGACCGTTTATATTCAAACGGTCTCCAAGACCGTTTGGTAGGGTTGACCAAGTGAAGACCATTTAGAGGTCTGTTGTACACATGTTGAATTTAATATCTACAAAGAATCATAACCTAATTGCAAACCAATCACAAGTTGAAGGCACTTCAACCGTCAAAACCCTAATCGGGTTCAATTGGTGATTTCAATGACCAATCTTGGTGAACTTTGGGTTGAAGGGCCCAAACGGTCTCAAGACCGTTTGCGGATCCACTCAAACGGTCTCAAGACCGTTTGGTGACAACCCAAGACCGTTTGGAGGTCTAGGGTTAAGGTAATTTGATGAATTGAGGGTCCAATCATAATAAGTTGATGAATTGATTAATAGTGCTGATTTTAGACCTAATTAGGGTTCAACCCTTATCAAATCAACTTAGATTTTGATGAAACTTTGGGCAAACGGTCTCAAGACCGTTTGGAGGGTGTCCAAACGATCTCAAGACCGTTTGGACCAAGTTTGGGTCCAATTGAGTGTCAATTGATGGGTTCAACCTCAATCAGATTCATGTTGTCGAGCATTGAGGGTTAACCGATTGCAAACCCTAATTGAGTTGGACTCAACCCTAATTGGCTTTCAATTGAGGGTCAATTTGGTGTCCAATTGATTAAGGTTAACCCTAATTGGCTCAATTTATAAGTGGCTAACAAGGGTATGTCCAATTGAAGGCTTCAACATAGATAACCATAATCGATTATAACCTTTGATACACCTTTGAGGTCCATGCAGTTTTCAGCCCATTTGGACCAAACGGTCTCAAGACCGTTTGGGCTCAAATGATCTCAAGGTCGTTTGGTCCAATCGATCTCAAGATCATTTCAACTCATGCGGTTTCAAGGTCGTTTCATCCAAACGGTTTGGAAGTCAACACTCTCAAACGGTCAATGCACCCAAACGGTCTCAAGACCGTTTAAGCGCTAACGGTCTTGAGTGTCATGCAGTCTTGAAGTCAACTATAGCAAACGGTCAACACATTCAAACGGTCTCAAGACCGTTTGGTGGTTGAAAGTGTATAATCGATTGGAGACTTTAGGGTTGTGATTGCTTAGTACTTTGAAGGTTTAAATTGGTTCAATGGTGGTCTAATCCAAACCCTAATGATACTTAAAGACATTAAGGGGTTAAGTGATTAATAGATTGACCCATGATGGTGATCATTTTGTACTTTACCAATATGCCCTTGAACGGTTCAACTAGATGTTAGCTTATGTTAATCAATGAGGACTTGACCTAACCTAATCTAGAGTGATGTAATCACCATCTATTAGTATGAGGAGAGAGAAGGTACCATTTATGGTTGAAACTCAAGTAAAATACCTTCAATGTATATGAATGTGCATGATTAAGGTATGATCCACATATGTGAGATCATGAAAACCCTAATTATGATAATTGATGAATCTTAACCTAATTTGAAGGCATCAATGATGATGTTTCTCATGCATGGTGATACTATGAGATCAATTCACTATGAAGTGAATAGTAAACCCTAATTCTAGGGTAATATGATGAAATGTACAATAAACCCTAATTCCAGGTTATGCTTTTAAGCAGGAAGGTACAACTCTTGATATAAATTGGTTATCATTGTTAACTGATACCATGCAGGTTCTTATAAGAGAATAATCATATCCAGGTAAGGATTATGATATCATATTCATTGAAAGCATGTTGTTAGCTTAATGAATAGTGAATATGCTATGATGCCTAAGTTGAAGTGACATCATATGAGATGATAGGCTGTAAGAGCCATGAGTAACATCAAGGTCATGCTGATTAGATGACTTATGATGAATTGATATCCAATTGGCAACTGATATAAGTTAAACTTGATACATTTAGTATTCTTCTTGTATAGTAGTGTTTTAATATTTAAATGCTTGGAAACATGCTTGTGGTTAAAAGAATACTGAAATGTACCTAACTAATCAAGTATAATCATATCATGTAGAGCCCTAATCATAGAACCATCATTGTCAGAAGCTAAATGATGGTGAAACAGGTTTTCCTAAGGGAACTCCTGGATCACATACTTTTGAGTATGTGGGGGAATATGGATGTGTATATCCTTACATCGTAGTGTAGGAATTGATGTAGATGTATCTTAAATCTATCAACCCTTCACTATATGTTTATGCCAGGGTGATGTAACACTATTCTCCTGAGGATATCTTTTATACCGCATCGATGAGAGATAAATAAGAAATCTTTCGATGGTGAAGAGATTACAGAATGCCACTGTGACTCTAATAGCGAAGTGCCAGAATACCCTGGTGAGCTATAGTAGCAGAGACACTAGATGTCCTGCATGTTTATCCTCACTCTAACTGAGGAAGATGAGGTCATAAGAATCTGGCTCTTTTCATGACCTAGGTATCATACCGATGCGACTTAATAGTGATCGGTTGGAGTATGAGCGGTATACCTCATCTCTGCATGGCATAATAATGTTTGTAAAACATAATCAACCGCGTAGCATATCTGCTTAGGTTGAACTACGAGATACAATGATTGAAGTTACACTACCTAGTATATGTGTTCTTCATATTTCTTAAATATTGTTGTCCTACTTAATGTCAATCTACTGTTGATTACCTTAAAAGCTTTTATTGCTTATGTTGTTCTTTTATTGCTAAAATAAAGATTCTGGCGGAGAGTTATAACTCTCGCTGGGACAATTATTTAAAATTGTCTCACTCTGTAGATTTCAACTTTATAGGTGGTCATCGAGGACGAAGAAACCAGTCTGCAGGTGACCAGTATCAGCAGCAGCAGCACCAGGAGCAACAGTGAATCTCAGGTGGAGATACTGACTACTAAGTCATGTAGTTAGTTAGTCCTATGCCGTCTCTGTACTCTCAGGTCCTTGGAGTTAGTTGGTCTGAGATTTTGGTTTAAATCTTGAGATTTTGTATCTGGTTGTGTATAATCACTCAAGAAGTTATTTAACATAGATGTAAACTATTTATCTTGTTTCTTATAAAAAAAGTTTTATGATTTCAAGGTCTTGTCTCAAAATGTTTTAATTTCCGGTGATTTTTCATATTCCGCTGCTAATCGAATGCTTCCGCTGAGTTTATATCGTGGTTTATGGATCGGATTGTCTCAATTTAGTGGTATCAGAGTTCTAGGTTTGCTAAGTCTACAGAGACATAGGACTTAGGATGTCGAGTCTATCCTTAGTGTTTCTTTCCTATCTAATAGAATCTTCTGCTCCTCAGAAGAAGAAGATATATAAGGATGTCTGAACCACATGAGGAGTACGTGGCAGAAAGTAGCGTCGCTGTACCTCAAGAAGGTGCAAGGAACCCAGAAATAGAACAGCCCGTACCTAAGCCACCCAGGGAGCCACCTCAGTTTGACCCAGCTGACATGGGTAACCCAGCTGTCAAACAATGTTCGAGCAGTTTATGACTTCCATGACACACATCACCGATAGGATGCCCATGCCTGCACCTAGGGCACCTGCCCAGCCTGAAGCACAAGGTATCAGCAAGACGTTCGAATGACTTCGTCGTGTCGGAGCAACCGAATACTTTGGGACAGCTGACCCCGCAGATGTCGATCTGTGGTTAACCGAGTTGGAAAAAGCATTCAGAATCCTAAACATCCCAAAAGCTGAGAAGGTTAGACATGACGTCTATCTTCTCAAAGGAAGTGTTGGTCACTGGTGGACCATGGAAGAGAAGAAGAGGCCTGGAATAGAGATCTCGTGGGAAGACATTCGTCGGGGATTTGTCAACAGATATTTTCCAAAGACCTTCCTGGACGAGAAGATCTCTCATTTTGAGAGATTGAGGCAAGGCATGATGAACATTAGTGAGTACGAAGCTAAGTTCATGGAGTTGCTGCGGTTCTGTCCGTAGAATCAGAAGGTTCGAGAAGGGTTTGAATGCCGACTTGACTACTCCCATGTCTTCCCAAGAGAACCGGGAGAGGTTTTCTACCTTCATTGAGTCAGTCTGAAGGATAGAGAGATCCATAGCTGAGAAGAGGCAAACCCATAAGAGATATTCGCAGTTCCAGGGTTCTTCATCTAGAGACTTTAAGAAGCCTAGATTCTCTGCACCTACACCTCCACCACCCAGATCTAGTGCTAAGACACAATGGATACCGAGTAGAGGTAGAGGATGAATCCTACCACCACAAGAGACTCGCAGTTCAACATCAATGTCAGTCACAGGACCACCAAGACCACAACAATTGGAAAGAAGCTGCTACAACTGTGGGAAGGTGGGACACTTGATGAAGGACTACAGGTCTAGGCCTGTTAGTGTGACACAACCTCATAGACAGAGTCAACAGGGATCACAGAGAAGACAATTTCAAGGAGCAGCTAGAGGATGTGGACAAGTGTCTCAAGCTGGATCGTCAGTACCAACTCAACCTCAGGCGACAACAAGGTTCTATGCAATGAACCCACCTAATGTAGTGATCAATCCACGAGTTGTGGAAGGTCAGATGGAGTTGTTATATTCTGATATGTCTACATCCTGTGTTGTATCTGTTTTGATTGACCTGAGTGCTATGCACTCCTTTATCACTCAAAGAGTGATTCGTAACTGCAATATGACGGTCAGTCATAGGGCAGATATCTTGTTGCTTGAGACTCTGTTGAGTGGGTCTACTGTGTTGAAGGAAGTATGCTCTCCCTGCATCCTCTTCTTTTCTGATCATCACATTCAAGTGGATCTTATACCACTTGAGATGCAAGGATTTGATATAATCCTTGGGATGGATACCTTGGAAAGGTATAGGGTTGTCTTGGATTGTGAATCTAAGCAGGCTGTGTTTGCTGATGAAAGAAACACATGGATCTTTCAAGGAGAGAGAAAGATTCTACCCACCTGTCTTTTGTCAGCTATGGTTGCTGAGAAGCTGATGAGTCAAGGATGTTATGCATTCTTGGCCCATGTGGTAGATATTACCATGGAGAGTCCTAACCCTGCTGAAGTTCCTGTAGTCAGGGAATTCGAAGACGTGTTTCTTGAAGAACTTCCAGGTATACCACCGCCTCGGGAAATTGATTTTGAAATCAATTTGGTCCCAGATACACAACCCATAGCCCAGACACAGTATATATAGGATGGCGCCTGCCGAAATGACAGAACTCAAGAAGCAGCTTCAAGAGTTGCTTGAGAAGGGTTTCATCCAACCCAGTACTTCACCTTGGGGTGCTCCGGTTTTGTTTGCTAAAAATAAAGACGGGTCAATGCGGTTGTGCATTGATTACAGACAAATCAACAAAGTAACAATAAAGAATAAGTACCCTCTGCCGAGGATTGATGATCTTTTTGACCAGTTGTGTGGTGCAACCGTTTTCTCAAAGATAGACTTGAGGTCTGGATATCATCAACTTCGTATTAAGGATAGTGACATATCCAAGTCCGCCTTTAGGACAAGGTATGGTCACTATGAGTTCACAGTTATGTCATTTGGACTAACTAATGCACCAGCTACATTTATGGAACTCATGAATAGAATCTTTTGACCTTTCCTCGATCAGTGTGTTGTTGTCTTCATAGATGACATTATGATCTATAGTAGAGATGCTCAGCAGCATGAGCAACATCTTCGTCAGGCTCTAACTTTGCTAAGAGAACATAAGTTATACGCTAAGTTTAGCAAGTGTGAGTTCTGGTTGCCGGAAGTATCTTTTCTTGGACACGTGGTATCTGCCTCGGGTATTCGTGTTGACCCTAAAAAGGTAGAATCCGTTCGACAATGGGAACAACCAAATACACTGACGGAGATCCGTAGTTTCTTAGGGTTAGCTGGCTACTACCGAAGGTTCATTACAACTTTAGTTCTATAGCCTTACCCTTAACCAAGTTAACCCAGAAAGACATTCCTTTTGTCTGGAGTGATAAGTGCCAACAATCTTTTCAGCTGTTGAAGGAGAGGTTGACAAGTGCACATGTGCTTGTGCTACCTGAGCAAGGTAAAGGATATGTAGTTGTTTGTGATGCCTCCAATAATGGACTCGGATGCATGTTGATGCAGGATAAGCAAGTGATTTCTTTTGCTTCCCGACAGCTTAAGAAATACAAGGAGAATTATCCGACACACGATCTGGAGTTAGCTGGTGTGGTTCATGTCTTAAAGATCTGGAGACATTATCTCTACGAGAGACATTCCAGATTTTCATAGACCACAAGAACCTTAAGTACATCTTCTCTCAGCATGAACTTCACATGAGGCAGCGTCGCTGGATGGAGTTAATCAAGGACTACAATTGTACAATTGATTACCATCCAGGGAAGGCCAATGTGGTTGCAGATGCTCTGAGTAGGAAATCAGCAACATCAACCATGGATAAGGCACAACTAAACTCCTTAGTATGCTCTAGGAGAGAGATGCTTATCTCTCTAAGAAAAGACAATGTACAGTTGAAGGTATCATTGTTAGCTGGGTTGTAAGCTGAGATGCATATTAAACCCACTCTAAGAGAGCATATCAAGGAGGCACAACAAGTTGATGTTGCAGTTCAGCAGATAAGGTCTGAGTATGGTGATGAGAAGCGAGATGATTTCCATGACTCAGATGATCAGGTGGCATGCTATCATGGGAGGATGATAGTACCAGATGTGGATAATTTGAGGAAGTTAATCCTGGAAGAAGCTCATTCTTTGATGTATGCCATGCATCCAGGGAGCACCAAGATGTATCGAAACTTGAAAGATATGTATTGGTGGCCTGGGATGAAGAAGGATGTTGCAGAGTTTGTGATGAGGTGTCCTATGTGTCAGCAAGTTAAAGCTGAACACTAGAAGCCTGCAGGAACAATGCAACCTTTACCCATACCACAGTGGAAGTGGGACCATGTGACCATGGACTTTGTTGTTGGCCTACCTAGGACAAACAAAGGACATGATTCCATATGGGTAATTGTTGATAGGTTGACAAAGATAGCACATTTCTTACCTATCAAAACAACTTATTCTGTTGAAAGGTTATCACAGCTGTATATTCAAGAGATAGTGCGAGTGCACGGAGTTCCTGTCACTATAGTTTCCGACAGAGGTCCCCAGTTTACAAGTCAGTTTTGGGAGCAGTTACACATAGCTTTAGGCACCAAGTTAAGGTTTAGTACAACCTTTCATCCACAGACTGATTGACAGTCGGAAAGGACTATGCAGACCTTGGAAGACTTGTTGACATCATGTGTTCTCTAGTTTACCGGGAGTTGGGATCTGCACCTAAACCTGATAGAGTTTGCCTATAACAATAGCTATCAACATAGTATTGATATGGCACCTTATGAAGCCTTGTATGGTAGATGTTGTAGATCACCCTTATGTTGGTATGAGACTGGTGAACATCAATTGTTAGGTCCTGATCTTGTGCAGCAGACTACAGAGAAGATCAAAGTGACACAGCAATAGATTTAGACTACACAGGATAGGCAGAAGTCTTATGCTGACAGACGTCGTAGACCCTTAGAGTTCTAGGTTGGAGACAGAGTGTATCTCAAGGTCTCTCCTTGGAAAGGAGTCCTTCCTTTTGGAAGGAAAGGGAAGTTAGCTCCTAGATTTATGGGGCCTTATCCAATCATTGAACAAGTTGGAAAGGTAGCCTATAGACTAGAGTTACCACCAGAGTTACAGAAGTTACACCCTGTGTTTCACATTTCTATGCTAAGGAAATGTCACCCTGACACTGAGTCAGTTCTACCACCTATGGAGGTAGAATTGAATGATGATATAACTTATGAGGAAGGAATAGTGTCAATCCTTGATAATAGAATTAAAAAGCTAAAGAAGAAAGACATAAGTCTTGTGAAAGTCCTTTGGAATCACCGTGGTGTTGAAGAAGCCACTTAGGAACTAGAGGAAGAGATGAGAAGGAAATACCCTGCTCTTTTCTCCTAATATGTTTTTTCGATTTCGGGGACAAAATCCTTGTAAGGGGTGGATAATTTGTAACATCCCTGACCTTGGTTATAAGTTAATGATGCGATGATTTTGAGTCACATTTATAGACCTTTTTGATATGTGTTTTATGCTTTTATTAATCATTTTTATGGTTAATGTTGCATAATTCATCCATTTTGGTCTTTGCCACCATTTTATGTCAAATCCCCTTTATTTCATTATTTTGAGCATTAATTGTCACATTATTATTATTTGTGTGAATTTATGTGATCTTGTCTGTGAATTTCAGGACAAACGAGTATTTGCTTCTGTCGATACCATCAACATGGTCACAGGTTGCCAGCCGAAAGGAGCAGCAAAGCGTCGATACTATCGACAGGGATGTCGATGGTATCGAGTCACCTTCAGGTTGTTGGCGAAGAAGTAGTCGATAGTATCGACACCAAGTCGATGCCATCGATACAAGGAGGCTGCAGCGACACAAAACGACAAAACCGTCGCTAGAGAGTAGTCGATACCATCGACCCAAGTCGATGGTATCGAGACTGCATCAGGCACTCGGACGAAAAGATGAGAAGGGCTACCGCTACTACATCGGGTCGATACCATCGACCCGCGTCGATGGTATCGACACCGTCAGATATGCGTCGGACAGATTGATCCCAATCGGACAGCTGGAGTTAATTAACGACCTAATTAGGGACTTATACCTAATGATGGCCGCCCGGACGAGGGAATCATCTCATTAGCCATTGCAAGAGTACCGAGGAGCAGTAGAGAGGGGAACGGAGGCCAGAAGTTCATACCAGTCGATCCGGACGCCGCAGAAGACGGATTTCACCACCGAGAGGTGGGAGAGAGAATTGATTAAATTAACCTAAGTAGTGAATTGCACCACAACAATGGGCAATTCTGTTTTCAGGCCACTACCCGGATAGAGAGAGAAGATTGAGGCATTTTATAAAATCTAATACAATGAAAACCCGCGGTGAAACCGCAATCCTAAATATACTCTTTTTAATTGATTAAATTAACATTTAATCGATTGTTTGCTTTGTTTTATTTTTATTTTCTTTTAATTTTAACAACAAACCCCAATTTGTTATTCGGCTTAGCTGATCGCAAATAGTTAGTAGGAGTCTCAAACAATTCCGAGTATCCTTGTGTTCGACTCGGGCCTCACAAAGGCCTGTACTACTCGACGCGTATACTTGCGTTTTTAGCTCGTAGTAAAATACACGTCAAGTTTTTGGCACCGTTGCCGGGGATACGGCGAATTGTTGGCACTTTGAGTGCTACGAGCGGCCACTCTAGGCCACATTTTTTTTTGAAACAACTTCAAATATTTCTAAATTTTTCTCTATAATTGTTTATACTCGTCAAAGCATAGTACTGAACTCGAATTTTCTTATTTCAGGTATGTTACATGGTGCAGACACGTAGTACTGACTACGCGAATTGCACACCCGAGGTTCTGCTTCCGGGACCTGAGGACGGGGAGTATTACGAGCAAGAGCACCAAGAAGAGGTAGATTCATAATTTGAACAGGAAGAGATGGCCGAAACACAGACCATATGGGAGAAGATCAAGGCTTCTTCCTCATCAGCTTCCAAGGGGCCTATAAAGAAGCAGGCAATCAACATACCGACATATAAGATTGATTCGGCGTTGATAAATCTGGTGAAATCGAATGCTTTTCATGGGCTGAAGAATGAGGATCATGTTGCACACATCAACCAGTTTGTTGAGAACTGTGACATGGTAAAAATTGATAGGTTTCCACAGGATGCATTGTATCTCAAGCTTTTCCCAAGTTTGTTGGCGGGAGCAGCACGAGAGTGGTTACACAATTTAGACGATGAGTTCGTGGAGTATTGGGACCATATGGTGGAGGTCTTCTTTGAGAGGTTCTTCCCTCCTGAGAAGACTAACGACATGATCCAGAAGATTCATAATTTCACCCAACAGGCCGGTGAGACATATTCTGAGACCTGGGAGTGATTTCAGGTCATGCTGAGGAGGTGCCCACATCATGGACTGGATAAGGAAACACAGGTGAAAATCTTTTATTTTTCTCTCTCCGAGCACGATAGGAGCAACCTTGATTCAGCTGGGTCATGTTTCTTTTTGAATAATACAGACACCAGATGTTGGGAAATATTAAAGAACATGGCTAGGAAACAGTCATGGGGTGACAGAGGTGTTGTGGAGCAGGTCAGAGTTGCAGGCGAATCCAAAGTAATTAAGGATCTGAACGATAAGTTAGATCTTCTAGCCAAGAAGTTGTTATCTAAGGAAGATGAATCTGAGGATGAGGAAGCTCAGGTGAAATTCATGCAACAACAGGGCTACAGAAACAATGACTATGCATGGAGGAAGGATAAAAAGTTCTCATGGAAGGATCCGAATAACTTTCTGCAAGATCCGGATGCCAACCCACAGCCTAGAGCCGAAGATAAGAACACCGAATTGCTCAGTCAAATGGTGCAGCAGAACCAGGAGATGATGGCTATGTTTGGTAAACAATTGCAATCGCAAGGTGATATTCTAACCAAATTTGGGCAGACGCTACAAAGCCATGGAGCACAGATGCCGACATTAGAAACCAATGTGGAACAAATTTCAAGTGAAATAGCGGCCATCAAGAACGCCAACCAGCAGAAACTGGCCGAGAGTGCAAATGTGGCCCAAGCACACCATCAGGTCAAATATATGTCTGTGGTAAGTAATGAGGAGGAATCCCAAGTGTCAGAAGAAAATGATCAAAGTAAACTGAGGTTTGATACGGAAGAAACACCGACGATACCGTATCCTCGCACTTATTATGGGCTGCCGGGAAGAAATACTTCCTTCAGGAAATCACACTACGAGCCCATAATAGTTGCATCTCCACCTAGGAAAGAAGAACAATTGAAGGCTGTCTGTGAACGTGCGGATACGTCTAATGCGAGAGAGGAACCACAGAAAGTTATGAATGTTGATGATGTCTCGCTAAAGCCCACGCCAGAGGGAATAATTGAAGCAAGCTTAGGGGAGTTGGCCCCTAAAAGCTCATATGTGCCACCTCACAGGCGTGTTAATGCAGCAGATGTGTCAAGTCGGGACAACCCGAAGCTGAAAAAGGAGCATCGGCACTATAGGAAATTCTTGGAAATATTCCAGAAGTTGCACATCAATATTCCATTAGTAGAGATTATAGAGAAGATTCTCGCCTACGGGAAATTTATAAAAGAAATCATCAATAAGAAGAAGCAGATAAAAGACGATGATATTTGTGAGATGAATGAGACGGCGAGCTCCATTATTCACGGGAGTTCACCAAAGAGAGAAAAGACCCAGGAGGCTTCTACATTCCATGCTCGATAGGTGGTCGACATTTTCCTAGAGCGCAATGTGATTCAGGCGCCAGCATAAATCTTATGCCTCTAGCGACATTTCAAAAACTTGGGTTAAAGAAGATCAAGAAGTCGACCGCGACAATTGAATTAGCGGATGGGTCTATAGTGAGACCATATGGAGTGTGCGAGGATGTTCTCGTCCAAGTGGATAGATTCATATTTCCGGTAGATTTTGTTGTCATGGATATGCCACAACTACAAAGCTGTGAAATGTTGCTAGGAAGACCATTTCAAGCGACGGAGGATGTTGTTACTGCTTTAGGGAGAGGTACAATGTCCTTGGGAATTGGAGGAGATCGAGTTGAATTCAAACTACCGCAAGATCCTCTAAGCACATTCCCCAAGGTGAAAAGATGATGAGCCTCATGTCGTCTAGCCGAAGATGTTAAATAAGGGCACTTGTTGGGAGGCAACCCAACCATCGGTACATTAGGATAGTTTAATTATAATCATAAGTTGCTTTATTTTTGTTCAATTTTTAGTGTAAAGAAGATATCATGATCTGTGTGTTAATTGTGCAGGCTGAGGCAGAGTCGATACCATCGACACACTGGTCGATGGTATCGACAAGGGTACAGGTTGAGGACTGCAGATTTCGTTCTGAGTCGATACCATCGACAGCCTCTTCGATGGTATCGACCTACCTATAGGCAGGCGTCGATACCATCAAGATCTCTGGAGAAGTGCAGACCGATTTGTCTCATTCAACTCGATACCATAGACAGCCTCATCGATGGTATCGACATGGTTACAGGTTGATATGCAAAGTGGTGGTGTTGCTACGAAGCCAAGTCGATACCATCGACATCCGTCGATGGTATCGACCATCCACATCACCGATCCGCGCAAACAAATCAATGGCGATCGCGGCTTCCACGTCATCGATCCAGGTGCAGCGTCGATACCATCAACCTATGTCGATGGTATCGACACGTCAGCAATCCGGGATTCAAGATTCAGCCATCATCAGTCGTCGATACTCGCGATGGGGGCAGATAGCATCGAGACGTGTCGATACCATCGACCCACGTCAATGGTATCGACGGGTCAACAGTGGCGCCGACCAAGTCTATCTAAGGAGAATCATTACGTCATTTGACGTCACACCTTCAGAGTGATCTTCCTCCTTTGCGCCGAGCACTCCCCCGAGCCATCCAAGCTTGAAGAACAGCAGCACCGAGCGAAGATCTTCACCGAGCGGAGATTCAATTCTTCATCTTCCCCGAGCTCTTCTTCTAATCCCTTTTCTCTCGCAACCATGGTGCACGTCACTGGAGCGTCATCCTCTCTCGCGAATCCTATGGAGATCATGGAGTTCGTGCCACCTCCTCCTGCATCGGTATCACGCCCGCGCATGGTTCACCCATCCACGGAGGTGAAGAAGATCTATGAAGAGATCTTGAAGCGAAAGATTGAGCCTACCCGGTATGTGGATCGGGATATGATCCGAGAGCTCGGATTCAAGGCCAACTTGGCCTATGTTCTCAAAGGACAAGCACACCACACCGGCAGAATGGAAGAAGAGCTGGAGTACCATGCGGATGGCCAGCCATTCTTCGGCGAGTGGCCCACCTACAAAGAGTTGGTGGTGCAATTCATGGCGTCCCTTGACATATGCGTCGTGCCCAACGATGTCACTACCACTGATCGTGAGTGGATGAAGGGTCGGGTGTCTTTTCGGCTGTTCAACATCGACTAGAACATCACTCTCGAGCAGTTCAATGACATCTTCAACTGGAACCACTCGCAATACGATCACCGGCGACCGGACAACCGCACCGACTATGACAAAATCTTCGTCGAGCTGGTGCCGGTGCCGGCGTGCAAGACAGTGAGCTACCACAATGTTGCGGTAGCGGATTTTGAGCACCCATTCGTCTGGGTACTACACCGGATGTTGAGTTTCACATTTTTTGCTCGTAGCGATCTGGCACTGAGCAAATTTCAGGAGACCGACCGTTTCTTTCTCTACAAGCTCCTGAAGAGACAAGAATGCAACTGGGGTGCGTTCTTCTTGCAGCAAGTTCTGACGGTGAAGAGGAGTACAAGGAAGGCCCCGATTCATTTTGGCGGGCTCATCACCAAGCTGGCACACTACCTCAGGCTCAACTTCTCCACCATGGCCCCGCTTTCCACGAAGAGCAAGGTGAACGTGCAACATCTGCACTGTTCTAACCTTATTCTTCTGTGGGATGGTTTGGCATACGCGCACTGCCACGTCAACCACGCTTACCAGTAGTGCGCACTGCCAGATCCCATCTTCAACATCGAGGGCGCACAACATTTCAGATGGCTGATCATAGCCATCGACTCCGATGATGAAGAAGGAGGAAATGACGACGGCGACGACGGACAGGACGACGAGGCTGAGGAGGAAGAAGAGGCATTTACACCTCTTCGAGCACGAGTAGCACCCTGGAAGCGTCCTCGGATGCATCCGGGTGCATCATCATCATCACAGCCTACGCCGCCTTCACCACAACCCTTGCAGCCAAGCGAGGATGCCTATTCCATGCAAGGCATGTACACGATGTTGCAAGACATCCATCAGACACAGCAACAACATATGGCGATGTATGTCGGTATTCAGGACACGACGAACCGGATACTTGACAACCAAAGGGCGATGTTCGAGAATGAACGTCTTCTCCTCGACAACCAACAAAAGATACACAATCGGTTGCAACGGATGGAGATGCAGAAGGAGCCCTTCTATGACCAATAACTGGAGTCAGAGTTACTTTGGAGGCTATCCACAAACTCCGCATAGGACCCTTTTTGATCCAAGCTTCCAGGGGGAGCATCCTTCTTGGGATCCTACGGCTCCGTAGTACCCGCCTCCACCACCACAGGATGAGTGATCTGGTATCCCTATTCCAATCTTTAAGTTTGTTTTTTACTATGAGGCCATAGTCGAATTCAAGCTTAGGAGGGTAGTTGGAACAACTTTATCTTTTATTGTTTTTAAATTTTTTTTGCTTATTTGCTTTTGTTCTTGTTATTTGTTTCTTGCAAGTTTAGTTTTTGTAGGATCCACATGCTATCTAGTGTAATCGTGGATGTCATAAAAGTGTGTCATCTCATTGTTAGTGCACGGGGAATTCAAGGGAAATTTGAAAATTTTTGTGTGTTTGGATAGCTTGTTCTATTTAACGTCTATGAAAATGATTGGTTATGTCAACTTTAAAACAACATTTCATACATGTACTCCTAATGATTCATGAAAGTGGACGGAAATGGTTGTTTGAGCCTAACCTAACCAAATGGTAATGAGACCTTAATAGGATGTAAGAGAGAGAACCCTCTAAACTACTATATAGGTCAGTAAGGATGGATGCATAATATCTTTCTAGGGTTCAGTCATCTAGTCTTGTGATCGTTCCACCTCATTGTTTCCATAATCCACCCAAGAATTGGAAGTAAAGTGTAGTTTTAACTCCTTTTGCTTGCATAACATCTAGATAGAGTGGGATTGCAATTATCCACATGTTCAGCAAAAAAAACAAAATAAGAAAAAAAATTAGAATAGTGATTCATGCACATTACCCTTAGGTGCATGCCATGTAGTTGCATTCATGATTTTCATGCATAAAGTACATCATGTATCTCAATTTTTCTCGAAATGGTGAACTAAACTGTTCCATACCTTCTATATAGTGCAAAATTTCTGAGTATGAAGAAAATAGCCCAATAAAATTATCTTTAAGAAATTATGGATGTGTGGGCTGAAAAAAAAAGAAAAAAAAATATGAAAAATCTACACAATGAAAAAAAAGTATTTAGAAGAAAGTGGAACAAGAAGGAGAAAGGAACGTAATATCACTTGCGTTTCAGGATAATTGAGTACATGATGTAGCTTAACTATATATCCATCTCATTTTGAGACGGATGGTTAGTGCATGCATCATTCCACCTAATTTTAGGCATTAGGGCATTTCTCATGTGCACTTGCATCATATAGGACATTTTTGTATTATGCATGTTGAAACTGTACAATATTTCCATTTTCTTCCATGAGCCACCCATTTTCATCCACCCGTTGCTCGGATAGGTAGGTCACCGTGAATTTCTCCTCACTAATGAATATCAAGAGAATTACTTCCATGTAGATGGTAGTTAGGGCGAGCAACGTAGTATAGGCGATCACAAGATGCACCAAGTGTGAACCGACGAGTTTTATTATGTTAACTGCCTTATGTGATAGTGTTCATCAGTTTTGAGGTCAATTTCTTTTATTGATGATTACTGTCGCCTTTAGGGTAATTACCGTTATGTGGTTAGAGAAGGCCGGTTTGTGAATGTCTGGTGGGAGTCATATAGGATGTTGGGTTGGTGTGTTGTTTTTCAGTTGACATTAGCAATTCTATTCTAAGGATTAGTTGCTCCAGGGCGAGCAATGTTCAAGCTTAGGGGAGTTTGATGCGATGATTTTGATTCGCATTTATAGACCTTTTTGATATGTGTTTTATGCTTTTATTAGTCATTTTTATGGTTAATGTTGCATAATTCATCCATTTTGGTCTTTGCCACCATTTTATGTCAAATCCCCTTTATTTCATTGTTTTGAGCATTAATTGTCACATTATTATTATTATTTGTGTGAATTTATGTGATCGTGTCTGTGAATTTCAGGAGAAACGAGTATTTGCTTCCGTCGATACCCTCGACGGAAGTCGATACCATCGACATGGTCACAGGTTGCCAACCGAAAGGAGCAGCAAAGCGTCGATACTATCGATAGGGATGTCGATGGTATCGAGTCACCTTCAGGTTGTTGGCGAAGAAGCAGTCAATAGTATCAACACCAAGTCGATACCATCGACACAAGGAGGCTGCAGCGACACAAAACGACAAAACTGTCGCTAGAGAGTAGTCGATACCATCGACCCAAGTCGATGGTATCGAGACTGCATCAGGCACTCGGACGAAAAGAATAGAAGGGCTATCGCTACTACATCGGGTCGATACCATCAACCCGCGTCGATGGTATCGACACCGTCAGACATGTGTCGGATTCAGATTGATCCCAATCGGACGGCTGGAGTTAATTAATGACCTAATTAGGGACTTATACCTAATGACGGCCGCCCAGACGAGAGAATAATCTCATTAGCCATTGCACGAGTACTGAGGAGCAGTAGAGACGGGAACGGAGGCCAGAAGTTCATACCAGTCGATCCGGATGCCGCAGAAGATGGATTTCACCACCGAGAGGTGGGAGAGCACATGTTCTATGCAAAGGATCAACCGGTTCTTCTCCGTTCAGGGGTTTTCCCTTTCAATTCACGTTTTTCACGTGATTTCCCCTATATCTACCTTGTACTTGTTTGAGATGAACATGCGGGGCTAATCCCCTTCATCTTTAGGACTGGTAGTAGTCCGGGGATTCATTGTGTGACAGTTTTATAATAATAATTTGTATTTTCTCTTTTAAATCTGTGGTATAGTTTCGTTTTCTCCATATATTGTTATGCTTGATCACCATAATAATAACCTAATGCCCTTAATCACTTTGAAAGAAGGATTAACGGCTGAAAAGAGACGAAACCTACATTAATCGATAAATCCCTTGACCAAGGTGGTGTAAAATTAATGGTGGATACTGAGAGATCGTTCATAATGCACTTAGTTTAGGGGATAGGTTACTACGACGGTGGAACCAACCTAAACCTAAGTAGTGAATTGCACCACGACAGTGAGCAATTCTGTTTTCAGGCCACTACCCGGATAGAGAGAGAAGATTGAGGCATTTTATAAAATCTAATACAATGAAAACCCACGGTGAAACCGCAATCCTAAAGATACTCTTTTGAATTGATTAAATTAACATTTAATCGATTGTTTTCTTTGTTTTATTTTTATTTTCTTTTAATTTTAACAACAAACCCCAATTTGTTATTCGGCTTAGCTGATTGCAAATAGTTAGTAAGAGTCTCCAACAATTCCGAGTATCCCTGTGTTCGACTCAGGCCTCACAAAGGCATGTACTACTCGACGCGTATACTTGCATTTTTAGCGCGTAGTAAAATACACGTCAGTTAACCCTAGGTGTTGTGCTTAATCATGTAATTAAATACTTGTGATTATCTTTTGGCATGTAATTAAGTTCTTGAGGAACATACATTTTCAAATTTTGTCCTTTTCAAACAATGTTGTAATATTGTTTTGTAATGCAGGGACCTATATGCAAATTACCCAATTAGAGGGGTTAACTTGCAAAATTACATAGGTTAAGGTGTTCCTCTGATGATGAGACATCATATGAGTAAATATGATGAGGTATGATGGATTTCCCAAGCTTGGGCATCAAGATGCAGCTTGTGGAACATTCCTTGTGCTTAAAACCCTAATTTTGGAGTAAAGTGCAATTTACCCAAAATGTGGGGTGTAACTTGTAAAATATACCTTTTAGAATATCATTTATAACTCTTGACATCATTTAGAGTAGAAATGATGAAAGGGGCGCTTTAATCAAATAATCAGATTAGAAGAATGACATTTGTAGAAGAATCACCTAGTATGAGTAAGGAGACCCTTTTATATATGTACCTTAGTTTGCATGTTGGCTTTCTTTACCCTTAGATCTTGAGTTTTGATGGGCTTTGCATAAGTTATGATAGATTGAATGTGCCTTAGAAGATAAGGAGGGACCTAGATGAGAAACACATAAACTAGAGGTCCTTATGTTGAAAACTAACCCAAGCTATATAAACTTCTTTCTTTGCAAACCAAGAAAACGCATTCCCTTTTCTTCTTCACTTATCATCTTGCTCAACCGACTGAGGCAGAGCTCTGGAGCTCAGGGAGACGACCAACTTGTTCTAAGCCGACTTTCCCCAACCTTTCCTTAGAGAATCATCTTTGGCCAACCTGTGGAGCTCAAGACGCCATTAAAGGCTTGAAGCTTGGAAGCTTGGAGCCCTAGGAACAACATTTGAGGCGGGTTTTATAACTATAACCCTTTGCTTTACTATGCATATTGTTATTCTTATAAGTAGTAGTTAAGTTCTTCTTCTTCCCCATCTTTCCTTGCTTTCTTGCAAGCAAAACCAAGAAGTAACCGACCTGTCCCAAGGTTTAAGATGATGGGCGTGAATTCCTAGGTAACTTTATCAAACGACCTTGGACCATTTGGTCTAAACGGTTTGCAAACCGTTTGAAATCAAACGGTCTCAAACCGTTTGATCTCATGCGGTCTTGCAAGACCGTTTAGATTCAAATGGTCTCCAAGACCATTTGTTAGGGTTGACAAAGTGAAGACCGTTTAGAGGTCTATTGTACACATGTTGAATTTAATATCTACAAAGAATCATAACCTAATTGCAAACCAATCACAAGTTGAAGACACTTCAACCTTCAAAACCCTAATCGGGTTCAATTGGTGATTTCAATGACCAATCTTGGTGAACTTTGGGTTGAAGGGCCCAAACGAACTCAAGACCGTTTGGGGATCCACTCAAACGGTGTCAAGACCGTTTGGTGACAACCCAAGACCGTTTGGAGGTCTAGGGTTAAGGTAATTTGATGAAGTGAGGGTCCAATCATTATAAGTTGATGAATTGATTAAAAGTGCTGATTTTAGACCAAATTAGGGTTCAACCCTTATCAAATCAACTTATATTTTGATGAAAGTTTGGGCAAACGGTCTCAAGACCGTTTGGAGGGTGGCCAAACGATCTCAAGACCGTTTGGGCCAAGTTTGAGCCCAATTGAGTGTCAATTGATGGGTTCAACCTCAATTAGATTCATGTTGTTGAGCATTGAGGGTTAACTGATTGCAAACCCTAATTGAGTTGGATTCAACCGTAATTGGCTTTCAATTGAGGGTCAATTTGGTGTCCAATTGATTAAGGTTGACCCTAATTGGCTCAATTTATAAGTGGCTAACATGGGTATGGCCAATTGAAGGCTTCAACATAGATAACCATAATCGATTATAACCTTTGATACACCTTTGAGGTCCATGCGGTTTTGAGCCCATTTGGACCAAACGGTCTCAAGATCGTTTGAGGCCAAATGGTATCAAGACCATTTGGGGCCAAATGGTCTCAAGACCGTTTGGGCTCAAACGATCTCAAGGTCGTTTGGTCCAATCGATCTCAAGATCGTTTCAACTCATGCGGTTTCAAGGTCGTTTCATCCAAACGGTTTGGAAGTCAACAATCTCAAACGGTCAATGCACCCAAACGGTCTCAAGACCGTTTAAGGGCAAATGTCTTGAGTGTCATGCGGTCTTGAAGTCAACTATAGAAAATGGTCAACACATCCAAACGGTCTCAAGACCGTTTGGAGGTTGAAAGTGTATAATCGATTGGAGACTTTAGGGTTGTGATTGCTTAGTACTTTGAAGGTTTAAATTGGTTCAATGGTGGTCTAATCCAAACCCTAATGATGCTTAAAGACATTAAGGGGTTAAGTGATTAATAGATTGACCCATGATGGTGATCATTGTGTACTTTACCAATATGCCCTTGAAGGGTTCAACTAGATGATACCTTGTTTTAATCAAACCCTAATGACATGGTAGTGGTGACTTAGTTTATGCTAATCAATGAGGACTTGACCTAACCTAATTTAGAGTGATGTAATCACCATCTATTAGTAAGAGGAGAGAGAAGGTACCATTTATGGTTGAAACCCAAGTAAAATACCTTCAATGTATATGAATGTGCATGATTAGGGTATGATCCACCTATGTGAGATCATGAAAACCCTAATTATGATAATTGATGAATCTTAACCTAATTTGAAGGCATCAATGATGATGTTTCTCATGCATGATGATGCTATGAGCTCAATTCACTATGAAGTGATGAGTAAACCCTAATTCTAGGGTAATATGATGAAATGTACAGTAAACCCTAATTCCTGATTATGCTTTTAAGCAGGAAGGTACAACTCTTGATATAAATTGGTTATCATTGTTAACTGATACCATGTAGGTTCTTATAAGAGAATAATTATATCCAGGTAAGGATTATGATATCATATTCATTGAAATCATATTGTTAGCTTAATGAATAGTGAATATGATATGATGCCAAAGTTGAAGTGACATCATATGAGATGATAGGCTGTAAGATCCATGAGTAACATCAAGGTCATGCTGATTAGATGACTTATGATGAATTGATATCCAATTGGCAACTGATATAAGTTAAACTTGATACATTTAGCATTCTTCTTGTATAGCAGTGTTTTCATATTTAAATGCTTGGAAACATGCTTGTGGTTAAAAGAATATTGAAATGTACCAAACTAATCAAGTATAATCCTACCATGTAGAGCCTTGATCATAGAACCATCATTGTCAGAAGCTAAATGATGGTGAAACAGGTTTTCCTAAGGGAATTCCTGGATCACATACTTTTGAGTATGTGGGGTAATATGGATGTGTATATCCTTACATCCTAGTGTAGGAATTGATGTGGATGTATCTTAAATATATCAACCCTTCACTATATGTTTATGACGGGGTGATGTAACACTATTCTCCCGAGGATATCTTTTATACTGCATTGATGAGAGATAAACAAGAAATCTTTCGATGGCAAAGAGATTACAGAATGCCACTGTGACTCTAATAGCGAAGTGCCAGAATACCCTGGTGAGCTATAGTAGCAGAGACACTAGATGTCTTGCATGTTTATCCTCACTCTGACTGAGGAAGATGAGGTCATAAGAATTCGGCTCTTTTGATGACCTAGGTATGATACCGATGCGACTTAATAGTGATCGGTTGGAGTATGAGAGGTATACCTCATCTTCGTAGGGCATAATAATGTTTGTAAAACATAATCAACCGCGTAGCATATCTGCTTAGGTTGAACTACGAGATACAATGATTGAAGTTACACTGCCTAGTATATGTGTTCTTCATATTTCTTAAATATTGTTGTCCTACTTAATGTCAATCTCCTATTGATTACCTTAAAAGCTTTTATTGCTTATGTTGTTCTTTGATTGCTATAATAAAGCTTCTGGCGGAGAGTTATAACTCTCACTGGGACAATTATTTAAAATTGTCTCACTCCGTAGATTTCAACTTTTTAGGTGGTCATCGAGGACGAAGAAACCAGTCTGCAGGTGACCAGTATCAGCAGCAGCAGCACCAGGAGCAGTAGTGAATCTCAGGTGGAGATACTGACTGCTGAGTCATGTAGTTAGTTAGTCTTATGCCGTCTCTGTACTCTCAGGTCCTTGGAGTTAGTTGGTCTGAGATTTTGGTTTTGAATCTTGAGATTTTGTATCTGGTTGTGTATAATCACTCAAGAAGTGACTTAACAGAGATGTAAACTGTTTATCTTGTTTCTTATAAAAGAAGTTTTATGATTTCAAGGTCTTGTCTCAAAAATTTTTAATTTCCGGTGATTTTTCATATTCCGCTGCTAATCGAATGCTTCCGCTGAGTTTATATCGTGGTTTATGGATCGGATCGTCTCACTTTGTGTGTGACCTATAGGTCCCATTTCACGTTGGCAGTGAATGTCCATAACTATCTTATGACATCACAAGAAAAGAGTGGTACCTAGTCACACATCAGTGCTACCCAAGTGAAAAGGAAAGTAGGAGAACAAATTTTAATCCTACAGTCTATGATTGGTGTTCCAGTGAATGTATAGCTCCTTTTTCTCTGATATCTTGAATGAATTCAAGGCATGGAGTCGTCATCCTTTCAACTTTAATTCATGTTTCTTGAACTAGAGTAGACTGTCTGAGATATGTGTGACATCAATATCATATATTCATTCACATGTGCATGTGCATGCCTTTATCCATCTCACTTATCAAGTGGCATGAACATAATACTCCCTTAGGAGGGACAAGTCCCATATGTATCACTCATAGTTTATCTCATGTGTCAAAGCCACGCAATCATCACCATTATAACAACCCATGTTTTAGGACTACGTTTGATGATGTCAAACTAACCTAATCACATTCGTCGAGTTTAGTGATTTAAGGTCTATGAATCACAATCACCACCAAAACTATGTGAGATGATTCTGACTACCATGTCATGGTTCCATGTGTCACTCTCATGGTGGGTCTTCTGATACACTATTGTCTAACATGCATATTTGTTCTGTGTTTAATATCATATATCATGACTAATGAGACATTGTCATCAACCAACACACACTCTAGTCTTGATGTGTCATTGTTGTCTATCAACCTTCCACAATAACATCCGACTAGGGACAAAATAAGAATGTACATACTCTTAGCATCCATATGATCTCATTGTTTAGGTCCTTAACCTAAATACATGCATCATTGAGTATTGTCATTCTTTAGACATTCATTATGCTCCATCATTTATCTCATAATCGATTGAGCTAGAATAAATTGGAAGCTTGCCTTTGATATTTATCAAATCAATCAGAACATATGTCAATCCAATCATCATATGATTGGATCTCTAGACATACATACCAACACATCTTACACATGGTTCTTCACTACAGCTAACAATCTCTTACTCTCTTCCCTTGGCCAAGTGCTTGGTATCCTCCCACTAGCTAAGAAGTTGGCTATGTGCTTGTACCATGGTCTTTGGGTGGAGGAAAGTAAGATGAGCTCCTCATGTGGCATTGTTTCTATGATCTAGTTCACATCAACATATGGTGCCTCAATAGAAGAAAGGTGATCGTCTACATAATTTGCAATTCCTTTGTTGTCAAGAATCTCCAAATCAAACTCTTGGAGCAATAAAATACAATGAATCAATCTTGGCTTAGAATATTTCTTCTTGGCTTAGAATATTTCTTTGCCATAAGATACTTCAAGGCTGCATGATCCATGTAGATGGTGACTTTGTTTTGTAAAAGGTAAGAATGGAATTTATCAAGTGCAAAAATCATGGCTAGTAGCTCCTTCTCTGTGGTGGTGTAGCCTCTTTGGGCCTCATCAAGGGTTTTACTTGAGTAGTAGATGAAATGTGGAATCCAGCCAATCCTTTGTCCCAACACAACCCCCACTGCCATATCCAAAGCATCGGTCATGATCTCAAATGAAAAAGAGAAATATAGGGGCTGCATATTAGGAGCAGAGACTAACTTATGCATCAAGTTGTTGAAGGCTTCAACATACTTGTCATTAATATTGAATTCGACATCCTTTTTTAGAAAATGGCATAACAATCTAGAAATTTTGCTAAAATCCTTGATGAAATGACAATACAAACTTGCATTCCCAAAGAAAGAATATACATGTCTTATGGTGGAAGGAATAGTAAGAGTAGAAATTAGGCCCATTGTGGCCTTGTCAACCTCAATCTCGGCTTTTGAAACTCTATGTCCCAACATTATGCCTCCTGGGACCATGAAATGGCTTTTCTCCCAAGATAGTACCAAATGAACTTTGACACATCTTTCAAGAATAGCGGTGAGATTGGACAAACAATCATCAAAAGTCTTACCAAACACTGATAAATCATCCATAAAAGACCACAAGAGATGAATCCAACATACCCGCAAAGATTGATGTAACACATCTTTGAAATGTTGACGAGGCATTACACAATCCAAAGGGCGTCCTCCTATAAGAGAAAGTACCACTTGGATAAGGGAATGTGGTCTTCTCTTGACTAGCTGGATGCACTTCCGCTTAAAAATAACCTGAGTAACCATCAAGAAAGCAATAAAAGCTTTGTCCTACAAGTTTCTCCAAGATTTGTTCAATCAATAGGAGAGGGAAACGGTCCTTCTTTGTCTTATCATGCAACTTCCCATAATCCACACACATCCTCCATTTGGATTTCTCTCTCCCATGTACTAATTGTCCACCTTCATTTTTAGTTACAGTGACTCCACCCTTCTTGGGAAGAACCTGGATGGGACTCACCCAAGGGCTATCACAAATGGGATATATGATTCTAGCATCTAGCAACTTCACTGCTTATTGTGTTACAACCTCTTTCAACTTTGGGTTCAATCTTCTTTGCATTTGTCGAGTCGGCCTTACATCCTCTTCAAGATAGATTCTATGAACATAGATGGAGGGACAAACACCACTCAAATCATCAATAGACCATTCTATGGCCTGAATGCTTCTCTTTAACACAGTCAGAAGAGCATATTCTTGTTCAGGAGATAGAGCATATGAAATGCTCACCTAGAAGGTGTCATTGAAACTTAGAAAAGCATACTTCAAGCCTTTAGGAAGTGACTTGAGCTCAAGGATTTGAGGTTCTCCAATGGAGTTCTTCAAAGGTTTTTCCAAAATGGATGGGAGGTCCTCAGTTGCATCCACTAAGGCTAGCTCATCTTCCTCATCCTCATCTTCATCATCAGGAAACTCCACTATAGACTTTATACCTCTACCTTACGTGGTAGTCTGAATTCATGCAGGTAGGCATTCCTCTACAATCTCATCAAGACACTCAATAAGATAGCAATCTTCCTCTGTAGCACCTATTACGTTTGCCTTAGCAGAAGCTTCAAAGATGTTCAACTGAATCTTCATGTGCAAGAACATACCATACATCTCTAGGAAGGGTCTTCCCAAGATAATAGGTGACTTCCTTGAGTCCTTTTCCATGTCCAACACAATAAAATCAGCATGAAAGAATGTGGATGTTTCATCATCAAGTCTCACCAACACATCATCAACTCACCCTCTAGGCATCTTCATAGAACGGTATGCCAATTGCAAGGTGCAGTTAGTTGGTGTAACATCCATGACATGGCGTATGGTATAAACCTATAAGTTTTCTTAGGTAAGTTATTAATAAACTTGCTTTAATCTTTTAAAAAGTAATGAAGACTCTCTTAGAGTTAAATTTTCAAGTTTGAGCTTATTTGCAAACTATTTGGGCATTATATAATATTTGAGTGTAAATTACAATTTACCCAAGATGAGGGGTTATATTGAAATCTATCACGTTTTGAACATGATTCAAGTGCTTTATCATCATAAGAGAGAGAATGATGCTAAGGAGTGTCTTGTGGAAAGCCTAAGTTCCAAGTTAGAACTTGTTTGAATAATGCTTGTGCCTTGTGTACCAGTTTTGGTGCAATTTGCCATTTACCGAAACTGTAGGTTTGATATGCAAATTACCACCTCTAAAGTGTCCCTACTATCTCTTGTAATCATCTAGAGGAGAGATAAAGAAAGATGCACCGTGTTTGAACCATTTTTTATTGATGGTATTCTTGGTGATGAAAAGACCAAGAAGAGTTGTATAGTTGAGACCCTAATTGAGTTGTATCGAGTTGTAGAGCTTATATGGGAATGCGTGTTGGCCACGGAGCCATAGAGGAGGTCCCATATCATTTTTTCAACTCTTGTACTTTGCCATGATGGGTTAATCACCTCAAGAAGGTTATGGATATCGGTTTGCAACTTTCCTTAGAAAAAGTGTATCGATTTGTGAATAAAGTGATGTGGAGTTATAATACCTTGCTCAACAAGATAAATAAGGGCCCAAATCGTATCCCAAGATTATCCTAAAGAGTTTTGATGTCAAGATGAATATGCATGCATGGACACGTGTCAACCATGCATGGACACGTGGCACCTAGTAGTGTAAAATGATTATACCTTTTATACACTCTCTCTCATGAGCCCCAATTATATATACCACTCCTTTCACCTACTAGTGAATTTTTCGAACCTTATCACTCCATTTCTCTTAGATATCGTGCATAGTAGTAATATCAAGGAGATCTCGAGGAATTAAGCTTAATTTGAAGACATGGTCATCTTTAACCTTGGTTGAAGCATGAATCTCAGGTTGTGATTCTTTCTTTCTTTTCTTCTACACCAAGTTCTTAACTATGGTGATTCCTTGCATGTAGAGGAGTTGTGAACGAGTCTTGAACCTGTGATAAGTTCATCTTCAACCTTGGTAACATGAATCTTTGGAGCTTGGATCTTTGAAATTTTTCTTGAGGCGGGTTATATAACTTGAACCCAATTATGTTATTATTCACCATCAATCTTTCTATACTTGATGATCTACTTTGAATTTCGAGTTTTCTTGAATATTTGATGAATCCATGGGTTCTAATAGTTGCATAGACCTATTTTCCATGAATTAGAATAGTAAGGAACGAAGATATTGAGCTTGAGGATGATGACAACATCATGGCACAAACCGATATCGGGTAGAAGCACCTCTAACCCGATATGGTGATGTGCACACACCAGTAGCATGATATGGTGATGAGTATGCACCATATGCATGATATGATGATGAAGCACGCATCTTTTTCACGATATGGTGATGAAGCACACAAATTATGCACGATATGGTGTCAAGTACATAGCTCTAACCTAATATGGTGATGAATCCCTAGATGGTGATATCAAATCGGATATACCTTGGAACCCCACACCCCTATTGGTTTGTACACTTGGTTTGGTTTAGATTAACCAGTTGTCTAGGATGTTACTTAACACATGATGAAGGGTAGGCCAATACCATGAAGGTTTGAAGAGGTATGAGCATAAGGGTCTAACTTGATATGCAAACCCTAATTTTGAGCAACCCGATATGAGTGATACATACATACGCCTCTTACCCGATATGGAAGCACACTTACACCTCTTGGGAGATATGGAATCAAACATACACCTCTTGGGAAATATGGTAAGCATACACACATATCTTGCCCAATATGGAAGCAAGCACACACCTCATGCCCAATATGGTGGTAGCACCTCAATCCAATATACCTGATGGAGTAACACATGAAGTGTGTTATGTCAAATAATACCTTAAGAGGTATAGAGTTTAATGTATTTTGATAAATGTAGGCCAATGTACCTTGAGAAAAGGATTGAGACAACTTAATAAAGTATAATCTTGGTGAGGATGAGAGAGAAACTCATACTTTGTGTGATAATCATTTAATGGGCATATAATGATACCCATATATGTGTAGAGCTACGCATTAGGGTTTTGATTCTTGACAATATGAATTAGGGCTTTGATTCTTGAAAATATGAACTTGAAACCCAAATCATCTAAAGAGAGACACACTAACTCTAATCAGTGAAAAGGGAGACCCTAACCCTAATAATGGGAAGGTTGTATTTCTCTTGTATTGCATGGTGATGATATGTACTTGATATTGCTTTTATCATGAAATACTAACCATGTAGGTAATATGAGATGATAACAATAGCCGAGTATGAGCTATGATTCTTCATATGAAATAGATTAATGGGCCTTTTGATCCATTTAATATACTTGTGCAATAAGTATAATGTATACCTGGTCTGAGGACCTAGAGGTAATAGTTACCAAATGAGAAATAAGTATGTTCAGTGATGAACTAAGGGTTTGAATACCCAGATCTGGTAATCATGATGATGATGTTAAGGGATGAGAATTCCCAGTAATGTGATAAGGGAGTGAGATCCTGAGTGTTATGCATACATTGTGTTCTAAATATTATGAGAGTATTTGATAAATGTATACACCTTTTCTTTATATCATCTGTTAAAATCCATGCTTATAACTTGATTGATGCTAAAAGATATTGTAATACTCTTAATTAATCAAATGGAACCTTATCATGTAGTTGCCTAGGTCATAGATCCACTCGGTGTCAGGATTTGCTGAATGGTGAAACGAGTTTAACTTAGAGTGCATATTTTTGAATATGTGGGGGTGAAGGATGAACATATCCTTACGTCTAGATGTGGATTGATGTGTTATATCCCTGATGAATGATAGGGTTGTCGTGTGATCGCCTATATGAAAATATATCGGGGATTGATGTGATATCTCCCTGAAGAGAGTGCATGTTGTGACTGTAGCTCTATAGCAAAGATGTCGCTATACCCCGACAAGCTAGTTGCAGTTTGACATGTGGTCACTACGAGTGGTCTCATACTGACCGGGATGGGTGAGTTTATATGTTCTCATACTTATGCCCAGAGGATTGATAGATGGTATATATGTTCTTCATATTGCTTATAAAGCAAATAGATGATCTATAGCTCTGTCATGGATAGTTGAACTACTTTAACATTGCTATTGTTTTTCACTGCAATTAAATAATGATTACACATGATTATTTACATTAAATATCCTATGATTAGTTTTATATTGTTTACCTGCGATAATAATATTGTTGACAGAGAGTTATATCTCTCGCTGGGACTTGTGTCTCATCCCGTGGGTTCCACAATTTTTAGGTGGACGTGCATGATGAGATAGAGACCATACTGCAGAGGAAGGACAACAACAACATGGATAGTAGTAACAACTCAGGTTGAGTGTACTATTTTTTGTGACTTGTAGATAGAAGTCATATATGTCGTCTTTGTACTCTCTGGTCCTTGGGAGTTAGTGTGTGATGGTTTTATAAACAATATGACATTTTAGCTTATATGCCTTTAGGTTTTACGTTGCTTATGTATATGTCTGGGCAAAGAAACTAGTATATGATATCCTGAAGATGAGATGGTACAATGTATGTACAATATGAACCATGATTTATATATTGCTTTGGTTCTTTCTTTAAGAGTTTTATGGCAATGGATCTGTTTGCAAAGTGGTTTTAATTTTTAGTGATTTCGTTAATCCACTGCTAATGGTTATTCCAAGTAATTACCAGCATTGTGGCGGCTCGATTGGTGTCGGGTCATCACAAAGTGTTGGTATCATAGCCTAGGGTTTGCTGAGTCTATAGAGACATAGGATTAAGGTTGTTGAGTCTGTTCTAGTGTCCTCCAGTTCATCTTATAGTGACTTCTTCTCATATAGGAGAAGTAAAGCTGAAAGATGGTTGGAGCACATGAGGAACATGCTACTGAGAGCAGTATTGCTGCACTTGGAGGAGGTGCAAGGGAACAGTTTAGAGAGGAATCAGTGCTTGTGAATCCCCAGCTTGATCAAGCCATGCTAGAAAACCCATCCTTTCATGCTCTTTTGAGGAAGTTCATGACTACAATGATGCATATGGAAGATCGGATGACAGCACCAACACCTAGGGAACCAGTTCCCAATGAAGGACATGGATCTGGTAAGACCTTTGAGCAGTTATGCTAGGTAGGAGTCACCGAATATGCCGGTACAGCTGACCCAGTAGACATAGATTCATGGCTTGCTGAGCTGGAGAAAGCCTTTAGAATCCTTACCATTCCAGAAACTGATAAAGTTAGGCATGTTGTGTACCTTTTAAAAGGAAGTGCTGGTCATTGTGGGCCATTGAAGAAGAGAAAAGACCTAGTGTTGAGGTTGGATGGTAGGAATTCTGACATGAGTTTGTCAGTAGATACTTTTCCAAGACTTATCTGGATGAGAAAATCTCGCAATTTGAGCGGATGAGGCAAGGACCGATGAAGATTAGTGAGTATGAAGCTCAATTTATAGAGCTTCTATGATTTTGTCCACACATGGATACTATAGATGAAGAGAGGATTCGGAATTTTGATAAAGTCTGAACGCTGAGTTAACCACACCTGTATCTACTCTAGAGAATAGAGAACCTTTGTGGAGACAATTAGGAGGATAGAGAGGTATGTCGTTGAGAAACATGAGGCTAACAGTTTCAAGAAACTGAGGTTTCCTACACCAGTATCACCATAGAGGTTCAATGCTTAGATGCAATGGACATCAAGCAAGGGTAGAGGCCATAGTTTTCTTCCAAGTGGAGCCCATAGGACGACATCAATGTCAATAACAGGACCATCTAGACCATAGCGCAACATAAACTATTTCAAGTGTGGGCAAATAGGACATATGATGAGAGAATGTCTAGTTAGAGACATGGAGGTAACCCAACCATCGGGGTAGAGCCAACAAGGCTCTCAGAGGTAAAAGTTCAGTAGTGGCACATGAGGATGTGGATAAGTGTCCCAAACAAGATCATTTGCACCAAACAACAGAGGACAAAGTCAGCAACAAGCAACAACTAGATTCTATGATATGAATCAGCTAGAGGCAATAGTCAATCCACGAGTTGTGACAGGTCAGATGGAATTGTTTCATTCTAATATGTCTTCATCCTGCTTCCTATCTATTTTTATTGATCTTGGTGCTACACAATCCTTTATCACTCGAGAAGTGTTCATGACTGCAATATGACTGTCATTCGTAGAGCAGATAATCTGTTATTAGAAACTCCATTAGTCAGATATGTAGTGTTGCAGGAGGTATGTTCTCCTTGTGTTCTTTCCTATTCAAAACACAACATTGAGGTGGATCTTATACCACTTGAGATGCACGGGTTTGATGTAATTCTTGGGATGGATAGCTTAGAAAAATATAAGTTCATCTTGGATTGTGATTTCAGGAAATCTATGTTCACAGACAGTGATAAGACATGGGTCTTTCAGGGGAACAAAAAGATTCTTCCAACCTGTCTAGTATCATCAATTGTAGCAGAGAGGTTGATGTGACAAGAATGTGAAGCATTATTTACACATGTGGTAGACACCAAAGTAGAAAGTCCTAGTCTTCGTAAAGTTCCTGTTGTCAGGGAATTCAAGGATGTGTTTCCGAAAGAATTTCTAGATAGTCCTCCACCTCGAGAGATTTATTTCGAGATTAATCTTATTCTAGATATGCAAACAATAACACAAACACCTTATAGTATGGTGACTGTTGAGATGGAAGAACTTAAGAAACAATTACAAGAGTTTATTGAGAAAGGTTTCATTCGACCGAGTACTTCGCCATGGGGTTCTTCATTTCTTTTTGTTAAAAAGAAGGAAAGAAGGATGGGTCTATTATATTATACATAGACTATAGACAGCTTAACAAGGTGACTATAAAGAACAAATATCCTTTACCAAGGATAGATGATCTGTTTGACCAATTGTGTGGTGCAATAGTGTTTTCTAAGATAGATCTCAGATTAGGATATCATCATTTACATATCAAGGAGGATGACATACCTAAGTCAACTTTTATGACAAGGTACGGTCATTATGAGTTTGTAGTTATGTCATTTGGACTAACTAATGCACCAACTGCATTCATGGAGCCAATGGATAGAATCTTTAGACCATTCCTTGATTAGTTCATAGTGGTCTTCATAGACGATATCTTGATATACAGTAGAGATGGTCAACAACATGAACAACACCTTTGTCAAGCCTTGACTTTGTTGAGACAGTACAATATGTATGCTAAGTTTAGCAAGTGTAAATTTTGGCTATCAGAAGTGTCTTTCCTAGGACATGTTAAATCTTCTTCAGGTATTTGTGTTGATCCTAAGAAAGTGGAGTCTATTGTATAGTGGGAACAACCCAAGACACCAACTAAGACTCACAGTTTCCTAGGTCTGACAGGTTACTATAGAAGGTTTATTAAAGACTTCAGTTCTGTAGCATTACCCCTAACTAGGTTAACCAGGAAGGAGGTTCCTTTTGTTTGGAATGACAAGTGTTAGCATTCTTTCAAATTGTTGAAAGAAAGGTCAATTAGTGCACCTGTGTTGGTTTTACCTGAGCAAGGAAAGGGATACATTATTTTTTGTGATGCCTCTAAGAATGGTCTAGGGTGTGTGCTGATGTAGAGTGATCATGTAGTTTCTTTTGCTTCCCAACAACTTAAGAAACATGAGGAGAATTATCCGATGCATGATCTAGAATTAGCAGCAGTGGTTCACGCGTTGAAGATTTGGAGGCATTATTTGTATGGAGAATCATGTCATATTTTCACAGATCATAAAAACTTAAAGTACATCTTCTCAGAGCACGAGCTGAATATGAGACAATGCCACTGGATGGAATTAATCAAGGACTACGATTGTACAATTGATTATCATCTAGGGAAAGCTAATGTAGTGGCAGATACATTGAGTATAAAATCTTCATCTCCACCCACAGATAAAGCACAATTGAACTCTTTAATATGCTTTAAATGGGACATGTTTGTCTCTTTGAGACAAATGAATGTACATCTAGAAGTATCTTTGTTAGTTGGATTGCTGGACGAGATGCATGTGAAACCTACTCTAAGACAACAGATTAAAGAGGCACAACATGCTGATACTGTGATTTAGTAGATCAAGTCAGAGTATGGTAGTGAGAAATAGGACGGTTTCCATGAGTTAGAGGATGAGGTAGTATGTTACCATGGTAGGATGGTAGTACCTGATGCCAATGACTTAAGAAAGATAGATATTGTAATGACCCCGCCTCCCGGTAACCCCCAATTAAGGGAGACCAAAAGGTCGGTGTCGTTATCCAATTAACATGATCAAAGGTTCGATAAATAATCAATAACAATTAAAAAAATTTACCAACTAAACTGAAAACTGGTATAAAATAAAACTTTGCATACCTTTTTCAAAACTGGGATATCTACATCTATCCGCATCAGGAGTCTACTCTAACTAATCATCCTTTGTACTTTAACTCTTAATTAATTTCACATATGCCACTTTACTGTTTGTCCTTTTCAAGCTTGTACCAAAAATGCTGACAAATAAAATGTCGGTCAGCATATCGGAATATGCCGGTATGTGGGGACAACCAAAATTTCACAGATATGGATAACAATCTAATTATCACTATCAAGTTAATGAACAAGACAATTTACACTTTTCAGTATGACATTCTCCACCACTTTTGCCCTAACCCTGGCATACCCACCTTAAGATTTCTTTTGCCAATGACTTAAGGCCACCTTATCAATCCTAAACTTGGTGCATGGGGTCACCCTTCATAGTGCCTTTTATAAATTCGATATCATAGGCCACCTTCTCATTCCTGAGCTTGGTGCCTCGGATCACCACTCATGGTGCCCATTGGTCTACCCATCTGGGCCTGACCTTTGGCATCATCCATCAGGGTGGCATGTAGGTGTGAGAATACATACTTCTATTATTAATGCGATAATCATAGTGACTTTATGATTTGCAAGTATGAACATCCAAACTAATAATTTGCATTCAATACAATTAACCATCTGGAAATTCCTCGGGAAACTAAGGCGGTTATTCATAATTAACCACATACCTGATCCAGAGCAACTTGATTGTCCAAGCAATAAGGATAAAGAACAAGCAACAAGCAATCAAAAATATCCTGAAATTAATGCATGGGATCCAAGTGTTATATTTTATCCAGAACAGTCTAAATCTAGACTTAGATTCCACCTTAGGCTTTCTAGGCCACTTTAGGGTTTTATTAGGGTTTTTGCCTCCATAATACTTTTATCATAATTATTGCTCTCTTAGTTCACAAACCTTAATTTCAACATTATAAGCCCAATTAAAGTCAATTATTTCTCTTTTATACCAAAACTTCCATCTTTATCCTTTTAAGTTATTTCATGGTCATTAGACTCAATTATCACCTTTAGTTTCTTTCAGATTAACAACTCATAATTCATTATGGTCTAATTCACATATGAACTCTATTTATCATTAATTCTACCTTTTATCTACAGAAAACCCTAATTTCTACATTAAGGGTATTTATCCACAATTAGAAACATTATACTCAAAATAGCTTATAACCATGAAAACTTAGTTCTGTAATTATATTTTCGAATTTAACCCAATAAAACCCATATTGTCCCAAATTAGGGTTTCTAAACATAATCATGTGCATATAACCCTAAAACAAATATGAAACTATCTATTTCAAAATTAACTCTCCCTTTTATTCTTAAAAGGTTAATATTCCTTATAATTAGGGTTCCAAACCAAATTAACCCAAAAGAGTCATTAAAACTAAGTTCCACGTAAAATTAGGGTTTTACCATAACTTAATACATTCAAGGTGATAACTTGGTGTATTTTTAAATTGCAAGCAATATCAAGTTCCAATTATATTTTTATTGGATTCTTCACATTTTTTTGATCAATTTTCATGTATTACATTCTATCATCGGAGTTACAGATAATTAATTGCGTAATTGTGAAGAATATACCTTTTAGGCCAATCACTGGCCGCCACATCAACCAATTGGCCCCTTCTTCATTGGCAACTTAGTCAGGCGTGAAAAGACCCCCGCGTCCCTGTGATCAAGTGGTAGCCAGTCCATGCTCTTGGGGCATTTTGGTAACTGCATCGTTCATCGTCTTCAAGCTCGTGATCCGCCTTGTTCGCGATATCGGTTCTTAGCTCGGTCAACTGGATGGTTGACCTCGAGATGCATCCTCTCTCAGCACTCCAAAAGGCCACCACGACCTCCGACGTGCCCCTGCGAACTCAACGGCGGCCCTAACTATGCCTCAGTTGGCCGGTGTCGCCGGGACGGCTAGGAGGCTTCTCGGCCAGGTAGCTACAGATCGGAGAGGCTCGCGGGGACGATGCTAAGAAATTGGCCAAACTGCTTCACCTTCCACAAGGCATCTATAGACTTCTTTATATAGACCCCGAGTGCATGGTACAACAGGATTGGTCTATGCTCGCAAACAAGCTTCTATGATTTTGGGAAAACTCCCAACCCCACACGGAACTAAGGAAAATTAGGGATCTTCTAATCCGATTTTTCTTCCCGAATTCAATGGGAAAGAGTTCACAAGTTTATATGAGTTGTGGTGAGAGCAATGTGCAAACAAAAAGGGCCAACTGTACACAAGTTGCCTTTCTCGGCTCTGGGTAGGTGACGACGGCGTTACCATTGAATATTAGATCGATGGTCCACGTTTCACTTGCCCAAAAAGGCTGATAAAATGCAATCCCAATTTTAATGGTATTCCTCTCACTTTAGGATTACTTATAAAAATTATATCACTCAAACAACACGTCTACAAAATCCCAAATTTAGAGGGAATCTTAATACAGACTTAATCTATCATCATGCCAAATTTTGGATCATTATCTAATGAAATCGGGTCCCTTTCTTTAGTTGCAAGTTATAACTCAATTATGTATATTTCTCATCTATTTTCTCTTTCCTTTGCTATAAAATTATTATACTGAGTTCCTTGAACCTCAAGGAACCTTAATGGCTCGAAATCCCATCTTGGGAATATTCCTTAGCCTTTTATTTATCTTTTATCCATTATTTCTCCTATCTTGTTTATTTCTTAAAATATCTCTTTTTGAGTATTTCTCTTTGTTTTCCTCATTGGAATTCTTTTTAATATTAGAAATCCTTTGGATACGAAAATCCACCAAGGGTATCTCAATTGTACCTCTTTTCACTTATTTTCAACATTTTATCATTGTTTTCAATTTCTTTCTTAATAAAGAAATATCCAATTGATCCTTTCTTTTCTTATTGCATTCTCTATGCAACTTTGGACTCCTTGGAACCCAAGGAACCCAAGAGGCACGAAATCCATCTTTGGATCACATTCTTTTGCCTTTTAGAGGTTTCCACATCTTTCTTTTCTCAAATTCTCAATTATTCATTAATAAATTGAATTACCTTGTTATTGGGCCCAATAGCCACTAAAGCCCATTAAGCAACCATCAAGGCTATTATAAACAAAATTTATTAATTCAAACAAATTATATCATTATTTTTTCGAATTTCTTTAATATGAAAAATTACATTTCTCACCAAAAGAACCCAAAACTGGGGTTGTAACATCCTTCCCCTCTTATAGGAATTTTGTCCCCAAAATTCCATCAAGCAAACAAACAATCCAGGATAAGACTTTCCTATGTCCATCATGGCTCCCATGTGGCCTCACCCTTTCCGTGGTGCTTCCCAAGAACCTTTATCATCAAATATTCTTCCATATGAGTTCTTTCTTACCTTGGTATATTGAACCCTTATAGGTGACTCAGGACATTTTAGCCTCTCATAAAGTTGAATAGGTTCAGGGCTCATCACATGGCTTGGGTACCGCACACAGTGCTCTAGACTAGGCGTATGGAACTCATCACACATTACTTATCCTGAGGGGAAGGTCGAACATAACCTCCTCCACCAATCCATCTCAAATGGACCCATATATCGGGGACTCAGGTTTCTCAGTTGTAGCTTAGAGGGGTCGGATTTTCACATCACATACTCTCCCATAGTGAACTACATGTCAGTCTTCTTTTCATTAGCTCACGACTCATGTCACCACTGGGCTCTTTCTCAGCCATTGTACGATCAAAGTGACTTCATCTGCACACACTGCGGTTCTTTTCTGACCTTGGCGAGGGCTCCTTCACCAACATTGTCTTAATGAAGTGGTGACTGACACAACCTCCTTCTAGAACTTCTTTCATCCCGATAAAGGCTATGGTGGTTATCATCACATGTTACAAAGGACAACAGTTGTCTCTATGTATCACCCTGAATGAGCACACATGCTCTCATCAGACCCTCTAGTCTAGATCATACTAACCATTAGTTATGGGTGATAAACTATTCTATCATCGAGTCCTTCATGTATCTACATCCACCTCATGGAAGTGAATCTTTAGGTTATTCTCAAAATCTTTGCACTTGCATCATGGTGTAGTTGAACTATCTCTCTCTTATAAGTAATTCAATCGGATCTGTCCCGTGACAGTACTCTTTCTTTCTCCTATCATCTCGGTTAGGAAATCTACCATAACCCATATTGCAACTTGACCTTCCTTGGTCTAGAGGAGACTCACAACATCCATAGTGATGAACTCCCATTCCCTCTCGGGAACTCTTTATACTTTATATCCATGCACTGGGTTACTGGTGTTCGTCCTTCACCTCCTGGCTTGCATGGCCACATTCTACATGTATCAGGCATCCAAAGTACTACCATCACTTACTATCTTTGTAGTTTCACAGTGTATGGTGATCTTAAAATCATGATTTCCTGTATGTCATGATTCCTCAAGATCGATTCCTTGGAAGCCGTAAACCACTCTCATCAGGATTTTATTACCTTCCTATCCAAAGAAGTGCATCCGAGGTTCTATCACCATCCTATTACTACATCAAGGACTAAACTGGCTAACCAAACAACCATTAACTTGTTCAACATATCTTATTACATCTGAGTGTTAGCCAAAACACATCTTCTTTCCAAACTTAGGGTTAGCCGAACAACCTCAACTTCTTCTAGCCTCTAGCTAAACTAGGCAGCTATATCTCAACTAGAGCATTCATTACCACTTCACCTCCTTAGGTGTTAGGTAATGCTGAAGACATACACCTCCATGTATTCTACTTATCATCTCATCTCAAACTCTAAGTCTATCTTCATCAAGAACACTCTGAGCTCATCCTCTTAGTTATCAGACTCCACCTTTTGATTCCTTATAACACTTGCAAAAATCCACCTAGTTTAAGATAAAACATCCTCACAAGATGATTTCCTTAATACTCTTCGTGTTTGTAAACCATCCATGTATCATTCGCTCCATAAAGGTATGTTATCATCTCTATCCTCATACCTTGTAGCAATGTTCCAACTCACATCATCTTTATCCTTGGTGTATGGCATGTGTATTGTCCTATCTCTCACTCTCATAACAAGAGGAAATAAGCATTTGACTGTAGTCCAAATACAGAGTTCTTCCTGTTCCAAGAGTAGAGATGATACATCCCACCTTGCCAGTACACTTTTAAATCTAAGTTGAAACGTGCCACATATGTCTCTACTTCACAGTCATCTTGATATCAAAGTTACTTCCATGGAAAACTGGTCTCGTACCTATGTGTTCCAAACAAAATCCTTGGTCGTCTCCTCTAGGTCTATAGGGTGCTGGAACTTTTGGTGTCGTCCCTCTTCCCTTATGCATCCAGAGAGTGCCCTACTCATCTTCCCTTTGGGTCCCATGAGTTCATGAAGGTGATCAATCTCCTAACCCATGGCCCTCAGACAATGATAGTTGTTACCTCCCGACCCTATGGTCATGTGCAACTAGGGAATTAGGCAACTCCTACTTCTATTGGTATTATCCCTACCTGACCCTAGAATAGACTTAGGATTCTAACATAGTACATGTCTGACTTAGAACCTTACCCAAGCCTTCATAATCTCTCTTTCTGTATTCATGGGCTGACTTTCATCCCTTCATAGGGGTCATGGTGGCCTGCTTACCTTTGTCAGGCCCCATACTGGTTACCTCCATGGTAACACATCCATATGCACTTAGAGATGGTTATCTATGGGTCTACAGGTTCATTCTCATACCATTAACTTTCCACTCAACTTCTCAGGATCCTATGAGACCTCTTTAGGTTTCCTCAAAACCCACAAAAACTGGTATGCCCTACAAAAGGGTCCCTCTCCCAGGATGGGAGGAACTATTTCTTGATAACGAAGGTCACTAACGTCCTTATGTTTAGGGTTTACCTCAACATGAGCATGCTTAACCCTAGCAAGCTACTAAGATACAAGAATACCACCTACTAAACCATGCTAGGTCACACTTGTTCTCATCCTCAACATCGGATCAAGATCATTCCTTTCCATGTCATCAACTTAGCTGGGAGGGAATCCTCAAACATACTTTAAACTTCAGGGGTTTCCCTTTTTTTTCCTCTATACATGAAGAGTACCATGCTCGAAACTATAGAAACTCAATCTCATCATGAGCATCGGGTACACCACTTCCCCTCTTAGGCCTAGGAACCCAAGGTTCACTTTTGGGTGTACAACTACATGCTCAATCTCTTAACCACAAATCAAGCATGTATAAGGCATGACATGCCCTTCCTGTCATCCTTCTACTCGAGCAACACATTTATAGTTGAGTCCTCCTCCAGGACAATCAACAAGGTACAAAGCCTCACAACCGGTTACTAAACCTCTTTAGGGTCTAAGAAACTCTTCTTCCTAACCTATAGGCACATAGGTAGCAAAAGACTTATCTTCTCTCTAAGGTGTGGTTCCTCTAAAGGCAACCAAGATATCATCAGCCTCCAGGGGTCAGGTATAAGGCAACCACTATCATCCACTTAGGTCGCATCATCCCCAACTCCCCACTGTTCCCCATATCTCTGGGTTTTAGGTTTCCAACCTCCTTGTTGGGGTCCTGCTTTCTCCACATCCAGCCTTCCTAGTAGAGGTCCTTTCTTCATGAAGGCTCAAGCTCACAAGCATACCCCTACATGAGTGAAGCCTATGCTCGAACTTATGTTTGCTCAAGATTATCCATAACCCCTTATGCTTATCTCATAAGTCATCCATCATGATCCCTTGTCTAGGGTTTCATCCTATTGTCAGCACTACTGGCGTACTCTGGGATCAAGCTATACTCTACTTGCACCAGCCCATAGGGTTCTATAGGTTTTTCTCTATCTTCATCCATGAAGGATCTATCCTTCTCTCAAACATGCACGACCCTTCCCAGGGTTGGGTTGCCAAAGGTGCTAGGTCATCCAACCTCTCATGGCTTGTATGGAAATCCAAAGGCATGTCTATCCAAACACCCAGTCAACCATGACATCTAACTCATCATGTCATCTCTCTCTCTCTAACCTCCACTTAGGGTTAGGGTTAACATCGTCCTTAGATGATATGCTAGGTCTCTACTTTTAATGGAGGTCTCTACCTCCAAGACTAACTCTCTCTACTCATTCTCCTGACAAGGAGATCTATCCTCAGGTCCTTCCTCAGGGCAATGACAACTCGTGTCATACGACCTAAGCATGTATCTATTCTTTAGTTTGCACTTAATCTATTAAGCTTATGTCCATGACATCTTATTTACATGTTGTTCATTAATTTGGTGGAGGATTCCTTAGACCTTATTAACCTTACCCATACCTCAAGAGGGTGAGGAGAAGAGAGAAAACCCTAATCCTTAATGTCCTTAATAGAATTTGAGTTGAGAAGGGATGAACAAGATGAGAGAGTCCTAAAGGTATCTTATTTCGAGTAATATCCTAAGACATCGGCCAGGCAGTCACACAATCTAGGAGTCCTCATATTCTGACTAGCGGTGCAGAGGAAAATATTGCCAGTCCCCGGACGTGATCCTTTTCTAGACACCTCATTCTTTCGGACAATCCTCTAATAACTCCCTCGGTTCTATGGAATTTGTAAAATTTAATCATTGTTAAAGATTAAGTGAGGAACCTATGCTCTAATACCAATTGTAATGACCCTGCCTCCCGGTAACCCCCAATTAAGGGAGGCCAAAAGGTCGGTGTCGTTATCCAATTAATAGGATCAAAGGTTCGACAAATAATTAATAACAATTAACAAAATTTACCAACTAAATAGAAAACTGGTATAAAATAAAACTTTGCATACCTTTTTCAAATCTGGGATATCTACATATATCCGCATCAGGAGTCTACTCTAACTAATCCTCCTTTGTAATTTAACTCTTAATTAATTTCACATATGCCACTTTACTGTTTGTCCTTTTCAAGCTTGTATGTAAAACGCTGACAAACAAAACGTCGGTCAGCATAGACAACCAAAATTTCATAGATATGGATAACAATCTAATTATCACAATCAAGTTAATTAACAAGCCAATTTACACTTTTCAATATGACATTCTCCACCGCTTTTTCCCTAACCCTTGCATACCCACCTTAGGGTTTCTTTTGCCAATGACTTAAGGCCACCTTCTCAATCCCGAGCTTGGTGCCTGGGGTCACCATTCATAGTGCCCGTTAGTCATTCAATATCATAGGCCACCTTCTCATTCCCGAGCTTGGTGCCTGGGGTCACCACTCATGGTGCCCATTGGTCTACCCATATGGGCCTGACCTTTGGCATCATCCATTAGGGTGGCATGTAGGTGCGAGAATACATACTTCTATTATTAATGTGATAATCATAGTGACTTTATGATTTGCAAGTATGAACATCCAAACTGATAATTTGCATTCAAATGTGATTAACCATCCGGAAAATCCTCAGGAAACTAAGGTGGTTATTCATAATTAACCACATACCTGATCCAGAGGAACTTGATTGTCCAAGCAATAAGGATAAAGAACAAGCAACAAGCAATCAACAATATCCTAAAATTAATGCATGTGATCCAAGTGTTATAGTTTATCCAGAACATTCTAAAGCTAGACTTAGATTCCAGCTTAGGCTTTCTAGGCCACTTTAGGGTTTTTGCCTCCATAATACTTTTATCATATTTAATGCTCTCTTAGTTCACAAACCCTAATTTCAACATCATAAGCCCAATTAAAGTCGATTATTTCTCTTTTATTCCAAAACTTCCATCTTTATCCTTTTAAGTTATTTCATGGTCATCAGACTCAATTATCACCTTTAGTTTCTTTCATATTAACAACTCATAATCCATTATGGTCTAATTCACATATGAACTCTATTTATAATTAATTATACCTTTTATCTACTAGAAAACCCTAATTTTCTACATTAAGGGTATTTATCCACAATTAGGAACTTTATACTCAAAATAGCTTATAACCATGAAAACTCAGTTCTATAATTATATTTTCGAATTTAACCCAATAAAACCCATTTTTTCCCAAATTAGGGTTTCTAAACATAATCATGTGTGTAAAACCCTAAAACAAGCATGAAACTATCTTTTTCAAAATTAACTCTTCCTTTTATTCTTAATAGGTTAATATTCCTCAGAATTAGGTTTCCAAACCAAATTAACCCAAAATAGTCATTAAAACGGAGTTCCACATTAAATTAGGGTTTTACCACAACTTAATACATTCAAGGTGATTACTTGGTGTACTTTTTAAATTGCAAGCAATATCAAGTTCCAAATATATTTTTATTGGATTCTTCACATTTTTATGATCAATTTTCATGTATTACTTTCTATCATCGAAGTTACAGATAATTAATTGCGTAATTATGAAGAATATACCTTTTAGGCCAATCATTGGCCGCCACGTCAGCCAATCAGCCCCTTCTTCATTGGCAAATTAGTCAGGCGTGAAAAGACCCCCGTGTCCCTGTGATCAAGTGGTAGCCAGTCCATGCACATGGGGTCTTTTGGTAACTACGTCGTTCATCGTCTTCAAGCTCATGATCCGCCTTGTTCAGGATCCCGGTTCTTGGCTCGGTCAAATGGATGGTTGACCTCGAGATGCATCCTCTCTCGGCACTCCAAAAGGCCACCACGACCTCTGACATGCCCGTGCAAACTCAATGACAGTCCTAACTATGCCTAAGTTGGTCGGAGTCACTGGGATGGCTAGGAGGCTTCTTGGCCTGGTAGCTACAGATCAGAGAGGCTCACGGGGATGATGCCAAGAAATTAGCCAAACCGCAGTGCTTCGCCTTCGACAAGGTATCTATTGACTTCTTTATATAGACCCCGAGTGCAGGGTACAATAGGATTGGTCTCTACGCACGGACATGCTTCTATGATTTTTGGAAAACTCCCAATCCCACACGGAACCAAGGAAAATTAGGGATCTTCTAATCCTATTTTTCTTCCCGAATTCAATGGCAAAGAGTTCACAAGTTCATATGGGCTGTGGTGAGAGCAATGTGCAAACAAAAAGGGCCAACTGTACACAAGTTGCCTTTCTCAGCTCTGGGTAGGTGACGTTGGCTTTACTGTTGGATATTAGATCGATGGTCCACGTTTGACACGCCCAAAAAGGCTGATAAAATGCAATTCCAATTTTAATGGTATTCCTCTCACTTTAGGAATACTTATAAAAATTATATCTCTCAAATAACACGTCTAAAAAATCCCAAATTTAGTGGGGATCTTAATACAGACTTAATCTATCATCATGCCAAATTTTGGATCATAATCTAAAGAAATTGGATCCCTTTCTTTAGTTGCAGGTTATAACTCAATTATGTATATTTCTCATCTATTTTATCTTTCCTATGATATAAAATTATTATTCTGAGTTCCTTGAACTTCAAGGAACCATTATTTCTCCTATCTTGTTTATTTCTTAAAATATCTCTTTTTGAGGATTTCTCTTTATCTTTTCTCTTTATTTTCCTCATTGGAATTTCTTTTAATATTATAAATCCTTTGGATACGAAAATCCACCAAGGGTAACTCAATTGTACCTCTTTTCACTTATTTTCCACATTTTATCATTGTTTTCAATTTCTTTCTTAATAAAGAAATATCTAATTGATCCTTTCTTTTCTTATTGCATTCTCTATGCAACTTTGGACTCCTTGGAACCCAAGGAACCCAAGGGGAACGAAATCCATCTTTGGATCTCATTCTTTTGCCTTTTAGAGGTTTCCACATATTTCTTTTCTCAAATTCTCAATTATTCATTAATTAATTGAATTTCCTGTTATTGGGCCCAATAGCCACTAAAGCCCATTAAGAAACCACCAAGGCTATTATAAACGAAATATATTTATTCAAAACAAATTATATCATTATTTGTTCCAATTTCTTTAATATGAGAAATTACATTTCTCACCAAAAGAACCCAAAACTGGGGTTGCAACAGTTATGGAGGAAGCTCATTCATCCATGTATGCAATGCATGCAGGGAGTACTAAAATATACCATAACTTAAAAAATATGTATTGGTGGAATGGTTTGAAGAAGGATGTAGACGAGTTTGTTATGTGGTGTCCAGTGTGTAAGCAACTTAAAGAAGAACACCAGAAACCTACAGGAACATTGCAACCCTAACCTATACCGTAGTTGAAAAGGGGTCACGTGACAATGGACTTTGTGGTTGGTCTACCCAGATTAGCCAAAAGTCATGATTCCATTTGGGTGATAGTTGATAGGTTGACTAAGTCAATACATTTTCTTCCTGTTAAAACAACCTATACTGCTGAAAAACCTACACATATCTACATAGATGAGATAGTGTGGTTGCACAGAGTTCCAACCACAATTGTGTCTGATAGAGGTCCCCAGTTTACAAGTCATTTTTGGGAACAACTACATAAAGCCTTGGGTACGCAAATAAAGTTTAGGACAACTTATCACCCTCAGACAGTTGGACAATCTAGAAGGACTATATAGACTTTGGAGGAATTTCTTAGGGCATGTGTTCTTCTGTTTGTAGGAAGTTGGAACTTAGAGTTTGCCTACAACAATAACTATCAAACTAGTATTGATATGGCACCATATGAAGCATTATATGGTAGACATTGTAGATCACCATTATGCTGCTATGAGCTAGGAGAATACCATCTTCTGGGTCCTAAATTAGTGCAACAGAAAACTAAAAAGATTAAAGTAATACAACAACAGTTGAAGGTTGCATACAATAGACAAAAGTCATATCCTGATAAACGTCGTAGACCTTTAGAGTTCCAAGTTGGAGATAGAGTGTATCGCAAGGTCTTTCCTTGGAAAGGTGTTATCAGATTTGGGAAGAAGGGTAAGTTAGCTCCTAGATTTGTGGGACCTTACCCAGTGACAACAGAGATTGGAAAAGTAGCCTATAGGTTGGAATTTCCACCTGAGATACATAGACTACATCTAGTGTTTCATATATCTATGCTGAGAAAGTGTCATTCTGATACAGAGTTGGTGTTGCAACCTATAGAGGTAGCATTGAATGAAGATATATTCTATGTGGAAGGTCCAATGATGACTCTTGACAGAAGAATCAAGAAGTTGACAAAGAAAGACATAGTTCTTGTGAAAGTTCTCTAGCATCACCATGGCATTGAAAAAGCCACATGGGAGCTGGAGGAAGATATGAGGAGGTAGCACCCTTCTCTTTTCTCTTGAGATTTCGGGGACGAAATCCCTGTTAGGGGTTGATAATTGTAACATCACTGACCTGGCTTATGGTATAAGCCTAGAAGTTTGCTTAAGTAAGTTATTTATATACTTGTTTTAATCTTTTGAAAAGTAATTAATATTGGCACAACCACTGAGAAAAGGTAGGAGGCGCGATGAGCTCTAGCGATACCCGGCGGCGTGATTAGGAGGTCATCAGAGGCACTATGCCTGAGGCTGGAGGGCCCCCCTTCCATCCTCTCTCGTTTGCTCATCTGGAGTGATTCAAGATCTGAATGCTCAATCTGAAAACACGAAGTCATGGGCGGAACTGATGAAACCAAGGCTCTACGATACTTCACTGGAGAAGGTGGATATAGAGTTGCGCAACCAGAAGCTCATCTACCCGAGAGAAGAAGTTGAGAAGAATGCGGACAGATGGAAGCGATGTGTTGCATGTTACATAGTTGGATTCAATCCTCATCTTCCTACGCTGGAGAAGTATTTATCTCAGATTTGGATACTGAATGGATCGATTGAGATACTGAACCATGGTCGAGGTTTCTTCCTGATTAAATTCACGGATGAAGTGGATCTGGAGAATGTCTTAGACAATGGCATCTACTTCGTCAGGGGAAGGCCTATGGTTCTGATGAAATGGAAGCCCGAGGATCCTCTGAAAAGGTTCAGGTTGACTGACATGCCGGTATGGGTCAGGATTCATAATCTTCCATTGGAGCCTTGGGATATGAAGATGTTTTCAAGAATTGGGTCTTATATTGGATTCCCCTTACGAGCAGACAGATTGACCTTTAGTTTGAGGAATCTTGAATATGCTAGAATTCAAGTTCTGATATCGGTTGCGTCGATGTTTCCTCTTGAACTAGAAGTTTCAAGAGATTATGGTGTCTCTCATACTGTTAACTTTAAATACGAATGGGTGCCACAGGTCTGTTCGGTGTGCAATTTGTTCGGACATGCTGACTGTAGAGATTCTGCTAAAGGTTCAAATCACCAGGTTAAGAAAGTGTGGGTCAAGAAATTGGTTGTTCCCGATTCCTCTATTTCTATGGAAATACCTACACCTAAGGTTGTTGATGAAACTCCTCAGAGCGAAATTCTGATTCATAAAGTTCAAGATGATAAGATTAATTGTGACAATGCTACTGCTATTGATTTGTCTGAAAAAGTGTCTGAAGTTAGAGTTAATGACACTTCTTCTCATCGTGTTAATCTAAATCAGGAAGGACAAGTTGAAGAAGAGGAATTCCATGTACCTAATGACTCGTTTGAGGAAAGTAGTCTGACTTCAATGGAAGGAGATAGTGACAGAATCCAGGAAGCTCTGGATGGGGTTGTAGATCTTTCTACTCCTCCTCATAATGTTGTTTCCATTCAAGATGAGGAGGAGGAGGGATTTGAAGTTGTTTAAAAAGGGAACATAAGAAGGAAACTGAAGGGTAAAACTAGAAATAATATAAAGGACCAGGAGATTGTCACTCAAGCTTCTGCTCTTTCAAATAAATTTGCTAATCTGAAAGTAGTGACTGAAGAGAATAGGAGGAGGGAGTTCCAAACTAGTGAAGTACCGGTCTCAACTGTTTCTAATGGTTAGTCTCAATCTCAATATGCTGTCCTGGAATGTTAGGGGTCTTAACCTTAAGGTCTCAACAGTCCGGGAAAAAATAAGAGAGTTCAATCCTCATGTTATTCTTCTCAATGAAACTAAAGTTAGACAGAAGAAGATTACAAAGCTGCTTAGTAAATATTTTCCTGATTTTAGTTGGATTTCTAATCACTCATCTCATGTGCTCGGTAGAGTTCTAGTTCTGTGGAGGGATGAGATTTGCAATATTACTAAGATTCAGGAATCTGATCAATTAATTCATATGGAGGTTTTTTGTGACAACAGGAGTTTCCTCTTGACGGCTGTCTATGGGCATAATCCAGATGGTGATAGGGAGCAATTATGGACTGATATTGAGTCTATTAATTCGAGTGTGTCTTCTCCTTGGGTCATTTTAGGTGATTTTAATGTTGTTAGAAAGGATGTAGAAAAGCTGGGCAGAGATCCTCCTACTAAGAAATCTATGGATGATTTCAATAATTGTATTCTCAATTGTGGTCTTTTTGAGCTGGGCCTGAATGGACCCTCCTTTTCTTGGGATAACCATCAATCAGGGGATTTTTTTTGTCACTTCTCTTATTGACAGGATTCTCTATAATTTTGATTTCATGAGGGAGTTTTCTGAGTTCAAAGGTTTTCTTCATTCCAATATTATCAGTGATCATAAGATTCTCACTCTAGACATTGGTGAGAAAGGTAAAATTGTTTCCCCCTTTCGTTTCATTAATGCTTGGACTGAAAAAGAAGGCTTCAGGGACATTGTTAGAAAAAGTTGGTCTGGGGATGACACTAGCTTTCCTAGTTTCATTGTCTATAGTAAGTTTAAGAAGCTCAGATATGAGTTGTCTAAGTGGAATAGAAGCACAGTTGGAAATTTCACTGATTTTGCTAAGAGGATCAATTTGTTTGCTTGTGAAGCACAAAGCAACCTTGATAAAGATCCTTCTAATGTTCTGCTGCAAATTGAAGTTGTTACTAGAAGAAAAGAAGTCGTTATTGCTAATAAGCATGAAGAATCTTTGCTAAGACAGAAATGTAGAGTCAAGTGGCTTAAAGAGAGAACTCCAACTCTAAGTTTTTTTATTCTTCGATTAAAGTAAGAAGAAATGTTAACCATATTCGTGCCCTTGATATTGGTGGGAGCATTAGCACTAACTGTTCTGAGATTAAACAACATATTCGGGGGTACTATATTTCCTTATTCAATAATGGTCACAGTATTGATGTTGATGTTCTGAAGATGTTGGTCTTTCCTAAGTTGAATGATGTTCATAATATGGCTCTTGATAGATGCTTTTCTGTGAAGGAAGTTGTTGATGTAGTTAGGAATCTTAATTCTGAGAAATGCCCAGGACCTGATGGGTTTAATGGTCACTTCTTCAAGTTTTGTTGGAGTGTTATTTGCTCGGATGCTGTTAGGGCTGTCCTTGGTTTCTTTAATTCTGGGAGAATGCTTAGAGAAGCTAATCGTACTTTCATTACTCTTATTCCAAAAGTGAAGAATTCCAGTGAGCTCAAGAATTTCAGACCCATTGCTTTGTGCAATGTCTTCTATAAAGTTATCTCCAAACTTCTTGCTAACAGATTGCAACTTGTTTTGCCTTCTGTAGTGAGTAGTGATCAATGTGCTTTCGTGAAGGGTAGGTCTATCAAGGAAGTTGTTCTTTTATCTAATGAATTGATACATGATTTTAACAAGAAGGAGTGTAGGCCTAAGATGTGTATCAAGTTAGACATTTCTAAAGCCTATGACTCAGTTGCTTGGGAGGCCATTTTTCTTATCTTTGAGCTTATGAACTTTCCTCACTGTTGGGTTGTGTGGCTCAAGGAGATTTTTAACACTATTTCGTATGAGATCCTTATTAATGGAGAAGCTTCTGAATCTTTTCAACCGAGTAACGGGGTTCGACAGGGGGATCCCCTAGCTCCTTACATTTTTGTTCTTGTTATGCATGTTATTACTCTTCTTCTTGATAAAGAGGTTAAAGAGGGTAATTTGAAACCTTTGAAGGCTTCGTCCAATTTCTCTGTCTCTCATTTGATTTTTGCTGATGACTTGATGATATTCTCTGAGGCGGATGATCGGAGTGCTTATGCTATTGAAAGGGTGCTTGACCATCTATATGATGCTACTGGTTTGAAGATTAACACTGATAAGAGTGTTGTTATCTATAGTCAAAATGCTAATAATAATTTGATGGGCAGCATTTTGGGCATTGCTGAAGGGAGTCTTCCGCAGAGATATCTTGGTATTCCTTTGGTTGTTGGTAAGTTGACTAAGGTTCATTGTAGTCCCCTTCTTGACATAATTAAGAGTCGCCTTGATGGTTGGAAAGCAAGTCCGCTCTCTATGGCAGGTAGAGTTGAGCTTGTTCAGTCCACTCTTACTGCTATGACTAATTATTGGGTTGCTAGTTTCCCAATCCCTTATGTTGTTTGTGATGAAATTGAACAGATCTATCAGAATTTCATTTGGGGGAAGACTGCTAGTAGAAATCCTATTCATTTGGTCAAGTGGAGTGAGGTTGTTAAACCATAGATGGAAGGTGGCTTAGGGATTAAATGTATTAGAGACATTATTCAGTCGTATATTCTCTTGAATGGTTGGGACATTGCCAAGAAGAAAGATAGTATATGTATAAAATGGATACACGAGAAGTACTTAATGAATCATTCATTCTGGTCTCTTCCTATTAATGAGAGTTTTTCATGGCTGTTCAGAAGAATTCTTGGTGAAAGAGATTGCTTAAGAAGATATATTTCTATTGTCATTGGTGATGGTAAGGATATTAGTATTTGGAAGGATCCCTGGTGTAAGGGGTCGAATTTCTTGACTCAAGTGTTGGGAAAACAGAGTATTATCCACCTGGGATTCCCTTTTGATGCCAAACTCAGTCATCTTATAAGTAATGGCTCCTGGACTGTGGAGAACTCTAGACTTCACAGTGGTCTGATTGAGGTTCTCCATTCTACTCCGAGTCCTACTGGTGAGAGTGATAACATCTTATTTGTTAGAAAGACGGAGGTGAATTGTAAATATATTTGGAGATGTATCCACCCTGAGAATGGGACGATTGTCTTTTTTCAGTGGCTTTGGAGTTTCAGCTTCCCAAGCAATTGGAGAACGATTGGCTGGAAAGTTGGTCATAGAAGACTTCTGACTTCTTGCTTTGTGAAACATATTGGGATCAACCTTGCGTCAATGTGTTTTCTCTGCTATAGGGAGGAAGAGGAGTTCAAGCATCTTTTGTTCACCTGTTCTTACTCATCTGAGATTTGGAGGAGAGCCAGTGTGTTTCTGAATCTTCGGCAACCCAGGTCTTTAAATGATATCTATCTTTTCAAAGACAAAAAGGCCTATCTTCTTGGTCTTGGTATTTTCAGCTGGCTGTGGAGGGAGAGAAATGATCGGGTTCATGGTGGGATTCCCAAGGATGTTGATCTTATTTGGAATCTCATTCTACAAGACCTGGACCTTTTGATGGACAGTCTATAGGAGTTTATTTTCTGTATAGTTTCTATTCCTTTTTCTGTCTTTTGTTTGTCTTGGGAGGTTTTGCTTCTTAAGACGTTTTCTCTTTCTTTTCTTTGTACATTCTCAAAACTATAAAAAGAAATAGAAGGAGCTGAGTTCACCAAAAAAAAGTAATTAAGACTTTGTTTGAGTTTAATTTTTAAGTTTGAGCTTATTTACAAACTATATGTACATTATAAGATAGTATGAGTGTAAATTGCAATTTACCCAAGATGAGGGGTTATATTGCAATTAGTCACATTTTGAACATGCTTCAAGTGTTTTAGCATCATAAGAGAGAGAATGATGCTAAGGGGTGGCTTGTGGAAAGCCAGAGTTCCAAGTTAGAACTTGTTAAAATAATGCTTGTGCCTTGTGTACCAATTTTGGCACAATTTGCAATTTACCAAAAATGTAGGGTTGATATGCAAATTACCACCTCTAAAGTGTCCCTACTATCTATTGGTATCATCTAGAGGAGAGAGAAAGAAAGAGGCATCATGTTTGAACCAATTTTGAGTGATGGTATTCATGGTGATGAAAAGACCAAGAAGAGTGGTATAGTTGAGACCCTAATTGAGTTGTATCGAGTTGTAGAGATTATATGGGAATTCCTATCAGCCAAGGAGCCATAGATGAGGTCCCATATCGTTTGGTCAACTCTTGGCCTTTTCCATTATGGGTTAAGAACCTCAATAAGGTGATGGATATCAGTTTGCAACTTTCCTTAGAAAAAGTGTATCGGTTTGTGAATAAAGTGATGTGGAGTTGAAATACCTTGCTCAACCAGATATCTAAGGGGCCAAAATCTTATCCCTAGATTATCTTCAAGAGTTTTACATGTCAATATAAATATGCATGGATGGACACGTGTCAACCATGCATGGACACATTCCACCTAGTAGTGTAAAATGATGACACCTCTTATACACTCTCTCTCATGAGCCGCAATTATATATACCACTCCTTTCACGTACTAGTGAATTTTTTAAAACTTATCATTCCATTTCTTTTAGATATCCAGCATAGTTGTAAGGAGCAAGGTGGATCTCGAGACATTAAGCTTAAGTTGAAGCCATGGTCATCTTCAACCTTGGTTGAAGCATGAATCTCAGGTAGTGATTCTTTCTTTCTTTTCTTCTTCACCAAGTTCTTAACAATGGTGATTCCTTGCATGTAGAGGAGTTGTGAACAAGTCTTGGACCTATGACAAGTTCATCTTCAACCCTAGGAATGTAAAGCTTTGGATCTTGGAGCTTTGAAGTTGTTCTTGAGTCGGGTTATATAACTTGAAACCAATTATGTTATTATTCACGTTCAAGCTTGCTATACTTGATGATCTACTTTCAATTTAGAGTTTTCTTGAATAATTGATGAATCCATGAGTTCTAATAGTTGCATAGACCTGTTGTCCATGAACTAGAATAGTAACGAACAAAGGTATTCAGATTGGGGATGATGACATCATCATGGCACAAACTGATATCGGGTAGAATCACCTCTAACCTGATATGGTGATGTGCACACACCACTAGCATGATATGGTGACGAGTATGCACCTTATGCATGATATGATGATGAAGCACACATCTTATGCACGATATGATGATGAATCACACATCTTATGCACAATATGGTGATGAAGCACACACCTTATGCACAATATGGTGTCAAGTACACAGCTCTAACCTGATATGGTGATGAAACCCTAGATGGTGATATCAAATATGATATACCTTGGAACCCCACATCCCTATTGGTTTGTACACTTGTTTTGGTTTAGACTAACTATTTGTCTAGGTTGTTACTTAATACATGATGAAGGGTAGGCCAATACCATGAAGGATTGAAGAGGTATGAGCATATGGGTCTAACACGATATGCAAACCCTAATTTTGAGCAACCCGATATGAGTGACACATACATACGCCTCTTTCCTGATTTGGAAGCACATATACACCTCTTGGGTGATATGGAAGCACACATACACCTCTTGGGCAATATACTAAGCATACACTGTTGGGTTTTAGGGGAGATTCAGAAGGTAGCGGAAACAAAAATTTCTCCCCAAACACGGAATAAAGAAACGCGTCAACGTCTATATATTAGAAAAGGATGGTTTGTGGAATCATACCTTGTCCCGAGGCTTGCTCGGCGACAATACCTCGCACCTTGCACGATCTTCAAATCATGTCTTCGACGATGTATGTGCATCTCCTAGTCGCACCGGGACTGACGACTCCTACTCGTACCGGACTTTCGGATGACAGTTGTCCTCCTGAGCGACAGAAACCTCCCACCTCTGAAGTAGTCCACACAGACCACCTGGAACTCCACACTCCATTTCCCACAAGGAAGTGGAAGGAGTCACACCCTCTTATTGACGTACTAGTCGCCAACACACTCTCCTTCCTCCAGTTGCAACTGTAGTTGTCTTTCCCTTGTTGCACCTCCCTTTGCGGGTAGCACTTTCTCAGGCTCTCTCTTAGTTACCAAAACCAGAGAGAACGACAACTTTGCAGAGAAACTGATTGCACTGAGTACTTTGAGAAGCCCCCAATACCCCTATATATAGGAGGGTCATGGGACAGGGTTCTCTATCCCGGGCAATGCAGGACTAAAAGTAGGAGTAGAAGGGTTTGAGATTTTCCACAAAAGCAACCAACTCACAGCCTGAACCGATCGGTTCACAAGTTAATCGGTCGTCTGGACCCTCCATTCAATCGGTTGGACACTCCAGCCGATCGTTTGGATCCTTGAGCCGATCGGTTGGACACTCCAGTCGATCGGTTCGTGATCTTGGTTCAACTCAAATTGACTTTCCTTCTTTTGTTTCTAATTGGTATCGAATACCAATCCTATTCCCAATCAAATTGGGCAATTGAAACGAAAGGAAAATTCTCACCGACCTGACTTTCCAACTTGCTCGGTTGCACCAGTTGAACCGATCAGTTCAACACATGAACCTCTCGTTTCACTTTGTACACGAGCCGATCGGTTCAACACATGAGCCGACCGGTTCAGCAACCTCAGTCGACCGGTTCAACACTTGAGCCAATCGGTTGGGAGTGCAGGTTGTGCAGAATCAGTCAATTGCGATTTCAATCAATCTGATACTCCAATCAATATGTACAACACCTTGAACATTATGATATTGAGCTATCAATCAATTGAGTGTTTAATTGAACTACTAAACTCCTTTATTAATCAATATAAACGTTGATTGTGGACAAAACTCCTCTTCCAGGTTAAATCCTATGTGTGCGGCCCTGCAGGTCCATTTCACGTTGGCAGTGAAAGTCCATAACACTTATGACTTCACAAGCAAAGAGCGGTGCCTAGTCACACATCAGTGCTACCCAAGTGAAAGTAGAAAGTTGGAGAACAACTTTCAATCCTACAATCCGTGAATGGTGTTACAGTGAATGTATAATTCCTTTGTCACTGATATCCCGAATAAACTCAAGGTATGGAACAGTCATCCTGTCAACGTTCATTCACTTTCTTGATCTCAGAGTAGATTGGAAGATATATGTATGACATCAATATCACATATGGATTCATAAATGAATGCACTCCTTTCTCAATCCTACTCATCAAGTGGCCATGGATATCAAACTCCCTCGGGAGGGACAAATCCCATATCTATCACTCACCCCTCAAAAGCCCCATGTGTCACAGCCACCCAATCATCACCTTTATAACAACCCATGTTTCAGGACTGCGTTTGATGATGTCGAAGTGTGCCCAATGACATGTGTTGAGTGTAGTGATTTCAGGTCAAAGAATCACACTCACCACCATCATTGTGAGTACTGACTGTGACTACCATGTCATGGTTCCATGTGTCAAACTCACGGTGGGTCTGTCCGGTACACTTGTTCTCTAACAAGTACCTATGTGTTTGGTTTGATATCTCTATATCATGACTAATGAGATTCTATCATCAACCAACACCACAATCTAGTCTTGTGTGTCATTGCTGTCTATCTACCTTCCACAATGACATCCGACTAGGGACATAACAAGAATGTAAAAACTCTTAGCATTCATATGATCTCATCGTTCAGGTCCTGAGCCTGAAGGCATACGTCATTGAGTGTTGTCATTCTCTTGATATTCAATTTGTTCTATCACTATCTCATATGACTGAACCATAAAGAATTGGAAGCTTTTCTTTGTTGTTTATCAAATAAATCTTAATGTATCCCACCAATCATCCCATGATTGGCTCTCAGGGCATACATACCAACAGACTCCCACTTGCACTGTGAGCCAATCACCCTTGAATCATATTCATAGTGATGTTCAAACATGTCCCACATGTTACTGTGCTCTTGTGCTATCATAGTCAGTAATGGCAACCCCTTGCCAAAGTCATTATAAATTGCATGTCTCTCATCTCTTCGATGTATGTCACACGTATGAGATGGAGTTGTCGTAATATGCGATCCAATATTCCTTTGCTAACCTTTAGCCACATTGCATGATCAAGGATTCCATACTTGTCATCAATGAGCGAAATATCTATAAGTTCATCTCATGAACATCCAGATCCATCTAGTATCTATTGTTGTTCTCTAACACATAGATACTCGACATTTCCTTTTAAGTGGTTTTATTGGAACACTTCCAATTATCAACAAACTTTCACTTTTATACATCCTATGTATATTTTGTGATTAATTTTCTGCCTTTTTGGAAGTTCGCATCAATGTAACTCTTTACATCGAACTCTTCCTTATCTCCATAGAACTAGTACTTCTCAAGTACTTATGGTATTCCAGTAACTCTTACTGGAAGTAGACAGACATCCACTGGTCATGTCCCACATACGAGTTATCAGGATGAGCACATCATATTGCCATGTCCTACACACAAGATGATGAATGCATTTTGTTCTTGCCATGTCCATACATGCAAGATAATTGGATGATTACATACATGATAGATCCATATCTATTCTTAGTGTTCCCATTCTTCATAAGAATTGGACACTTGGCCTTGGGATACTAACTCCATGTAGCATGGACAAGTTTTCTCCCACTGAATCTGTGCACAGTGAACACTTCAGTACAGATTGCCAATGTATGGTCTCTCTTTTCAGGTCAAGATATTTTTCAAGAACTATCTCTATAGATCTCTATTCCTATCACACAGGAAACATCTCTATCTTCCTTAAAGATAATTTCCACTTTTGGATTTCCATTTTAGAACATTTCCATTTCACATCAACATGTGAAATGTGAGCACGCTCCCACTAAATCACAGATCCCTTCTTTATCTTTGACATATCAGTCAAACCTTTTGACTATATCATCAAAGTAAAGATCCAATTCTGTGTTGCTTGTACTCAATCAATCACATTGATTAGTCCATTGTAACTTATAGACTTCATTTGCATTAGTGGATTCATAAACCTTATAGGTTGTGTCACGTACACATCCTTGTTTTATTCCTCCTAGGAATGCGGTTTTAGTATCCATATGCCAAATGTCTTAGTCATTAAGTTGCAATCAACAAGGATCCTCAAAATGTTATCCATGTGTCTTAACACTTAAGACTCATTTGCACTTATGGATTTCATCCAATGAGTGCTACCACCAAGGTCATACCTTATGGTTGACATGGATGTCATTTAGGATGTAATGGTCATAAACCATATCTCAAAATTTAGTTCCTCATATTCATCTAGATAGTTGACTCATCATATGAACAACTCATCACATAGATAATTGAGGTGTATCTGTTAAGTATATAAGTACTCACAACCCTTGCATCTCTTAATTCCTTTTATTAGTGTGGGGTATTCTTTTATTAAGAAGAATTTAGTTATTCGATAATCATTCTCTTACTCCTTAGAGTATGATTCCTTCTTGATTTAGACATCACCATGCCTTACTATGATACACTATGATAATTACTCATAAGGATCTCAAACATTTGGACCAAGTATTTCATTCATTGATCTCATCAAGAATTAACACTTTACCAAATTTTTACATCATTTATGATAATCTTGAACACTTCAAGATATTCATATTTGTATTTCTCTAAACACCATTAGAAGTATTAGCATTCATTTCAATAGGTATGTAAATACATCACATGCATTATACCTAATAGGATAATCATTCTCCCACTACCTTTAGTGAAGATTGATTAATCATGTCCAAGATATTCATGTCTCTATTGGTTCTCTAACCAAAAGAGTCTAGATTTATCCATCATATGGAAACTAGAAATGAATTTCTTATGATTGATGCTAATTTGATTGTTTGAGTTATCTATAACTTTTTGGTATCATTTTATCTTATGCATATCAAATACCATAAGATAAATAAGGAATTGCCACAAAGATCATATCTTTAAGATTGAAAACTCAACTTTATTAATTGCTATCATTGTCATACAATATGCACAAATAAAGTGTTTCTATCTATTGGAAAATATGAAATAGAAGTTGATAACTGTATTACATGCCTTTTAGGCTGAAAATAAACTAAAGTACTCCTATCTATGGCGGCAACACTTTCCTAAATTATGAGTGTTTACACTTTACATCTTGGTATCATATACCTCAAAAAGTGTTACAAGTTTACTTTCATGACACCTTTAAGTAGAGACATCAGTCACCTCCTTCTTCTTTTGTTCTTCCAGATAGAGAGGACAATTTCTTTTCCAATGCCCTGGCTTTTGACAAAGGTGGAAATTTCCTTTCTTGGTCACACCTCCCTTGGCCTTGAGAGCTGAAGACGGCTTGGACTCCTGGCTAGCATCAGAACCTTACTTAGCTTTGCCCTTGCCCTTGCGCTTGGACTTGCCTTTCTTGCTTGTGATCACCATCATAGGCTTAGGCTTGTCCTTCTTCATCTGTATCTCGGCTGTCCTCAACATGCCCAACAACTCTGACAGTGGCCTATCAAAGCTGTTCATGTTGTAGTTCATCACAAACTGACTGTAGGATTCTGGCAACGATTGCAGTATCACATCAGTAGCCAACTCTTGGCTCAGTGGAAATCCCAGTCTCTGTAGGTTCTCCTCATACCCAATCATCTTGAGTGTGTGAGGACCAACTAGATCTCCTTCTGTCATGACACACTTGAACATCACCCTAGAAACATTGTATATCTCTTGTCGTGCCTGATCTTCATACATGTTCCTGAGATGCTGAATCATCTCAATGACACCCATGTTCTCATGCTGTCTCTGCAACTCATGGTTCATAGAACATAACATCAAGCACTTTGCATCAATGGCATCATCAGCATGCTTCTTGTAAGCATCCCTTTCTACCTTTGGTGCATTAGGAGCAGGTTCCTCTAGAATTGGAGTATCGAGGACATAGAGCTTTCGCTCTTGAGTGAGAACAATTCTCAATGTCCGATACCAGTTGTGGAAGTTTGTCCCATTTAGCTTGTCCTTTTCAAGAACCGATCACAAAGAAAAGTTGTTGTTGTTTGTTTCCATTTGAACTACAAAAGGAAATATGCAATTTTAGTCCAAAAACTCATTTTTGACTTATTTGATTAATTTGAAAAATTTGACGATATAATTAGGCCTTTAATTGATTATCGCTCCCACTATTTTACTTCAACTTGATAGACCTCACCATCAATTCGGAAGATTGCAGCGTACAAACTTCTAGTGGGCAAGATCCTGAAATCCTCTAAGCCATGGACCAGCTAGGGCTATCACCCACAACATAGAACTCTCACGTAGGCAACTTTTGCCAATTGCATCATATGCAACTCTTGTTAAGATGTCATATGCAACTCCTTGCCATGATCATCTCCATGCCTCAAGGTACTAGATCCCATCTAGATCACCTTGTTAAGTCCGACCCAAATCCAACACGATGAATATGCACCCTGCATGGGCAGACCCACACATTCATCCTCCACGCTTCCACGAGATAGACGTTGCACCACGCTTGGGCGTGCCCACATTTAGTCAATCAAGCTTTTCATGTGTGTCGCATTTGGAAGGCATCTAAAACTTAATATTTTAATGAGGGATTTGGTTTTTATATACATATACATATCCAGTCACCACAATACATAGTACATATCATATACATGCTATACCCCACAGAAAACATGCACAAACAATAAAAAAAGATGATTATGGCCATCCTATTCCTCGAGCCAAGAGGAATCACGGTCATCTAGGTCTACATTACATGCAACTTGTACAAGATGAACATCTATGCTTTGCCATCCGAGTTGATCAAATCATTATATGAATGATCTTCTTTCTATGGTCGGTCGTATGGGTGCCACCAGCCGATCGGTTGGCTCCTCCAACCGATCGGTTTGCCTGGTCGTCGTGCATCTCTTCATGGCTGCCACCCGCTCGTCTCGCTCCTCGAACCAGTCATCAATCGATCGGTTCACTCCTTGAACCGATCGTCTAGAATGTCAACCGATCGGTTCACTCCTTCAACCGTTCATCTCAGTTGTCGTCTTGATGTTCGCCTTTCTTTGACATAACAAGAAATAAAATCTATCCTAATATTACATTTCTTAAAAAGGGAAACCTCGGGTTACATTCGGGGGGAGCAAAGGTAGGAAAGAATCTCGAATTATTTCGAGTTACATCAGGAATATGAGAGGGAAGATCGGTGTGCAGACCGAGATGCAAGAAACCACACACAACCAATCATAGATAGGGTTTATAGGCCATAATCACGCTATACATCCACCACAAAACTCGTTTAAGGGCGACACATATAAAGTGCATTAATAATACATATCATATATGTAATTTGGGATTTGTGGATTTAGGATTGGACATGCATAAAGCCAATTTTATTCGCATCGTATGCAATAAATAAAGGAGGCAAACCAAAATCGATCATATCGATATTCCTAAAATATAGAACAGTTGACGTGGCTCTGATACCACTGTTGGGTTTTAGGGGAGACAGGGAAGGCAGCGGAAACAAAAATTTCTCCCCCAAACCCGGAACAAGGAAACGCGTCAACGTCTATATATTAGGAAAGGACGGTTTGTGGAATCATACCTTGTCCCGAGGCTTGCTCGGCGACAATACCTCGCAGTGTCTGTGCAGCTCCTCGTCGCACCGGGACTGACGACTACTACTCGTACCGGACTGTCAGATGACAGTTGTCCTCCTGAGCAGCAGAAACCTCCTGCCTCTGAAGTAGTCCACACGGACCACCTGGAACTCCACACTCCTTGTCCCACAAAGAAGTGGAAGGAGTCGCACCCTCCCGTTGACGTACTAGTCGCCAACACACTCTCCTGCCTCCAGTTGCAACTGCAGTTGTCTTTCCCTTGTTGCACCTCCCTTTGCGGGTAGCACTTGCTCGAGCTCTCTCTTAGTTACCAAAACCAGAGAGAACGACAACTTTCCAGAAAAACTGATTGCACTGAGTTGTACTTTGAGAAGCCCCCAATACCCCTATATATAGGAGGGTCATGAGACAGGGTTCTCTATCCCGGGCAATGCGGGACTAAAAGCAGGAGTAGAAGGGTTTGAGATTTTTCACAAAAGCAACCAACTCGCAGCCTGAACCGATCGGTTCACAAGTGAACCGGTCATCTGGACCCTCCATCCGATTGGTTGGACATTCCAGCCGATCGTTTGGATCCTTGAGCCGATCAGTTGGACACTCCAGTCGATCGGTTCGTGATCCTGGTTCAACTCAAATTGACTTTCCTTCTTTTGTTTCTAATTGGTATCAAATACCAATCCTATTCCCAATCAAATTGGGCAATTGAAATGAAAGGAAAATTCTCACCGACCTGACTTTCCAACTTGCTCGGTTGCACCAGTTGAACCGATCGGTTCAACACTTGAACCGCTCATTTCACTCTGTACATGATTCGATCGGTTCTACACTTGAGCCGACCGGTTCAACAACCTCAGCCAACCGGTTCAACACTTGAGTCGATCGGTTGGGAGTGCAGGTTGTGCAGAATCAGTCAATTGCGATTTCAATCAATCTGATACTCCAATCAATATGTACAACACCTTAAACATTAGATATTGAGTTATCAATCAATTGAGTGTTTAATTGAACTACTAAACTCCTTTAGTAATCAATCTAAATGTTGCTTGTGGACAAAACTCCTCTTCCAGGTTAAATCCTATGTGTGTGACCCTGCAGGTCCATTTCACGTTGGCAGTGAAATTCCATAAAACTTATGACTTCACAAGCAAAGAGCGGTGCCTAGTCACACATCAGTGCTACCCAAGTGAAAGTAGAAAGTTGGATAACAACTTTCAATCCTACAATCCGTGAATGGTGTTACAGTGAATGTATAATTCCTTTGTCACTGATATCCCGAATAAACTCAAGGCATGGAACATTCATCCTGTCAATGTTCATTCACTTTCTTGATCTCAGAGTAGACTGGAAGAGATATGTATGACATCAATATCACATATTGATTCATACACGCGAGCACGCCTTTCTCAATCCTACTCATCAAGTGGCCATGGATATCAAACTCCCTCGGGAGGGACAAATCCCATATCTATCACTCACCCCTCAAAAGCCCAATGTGTTAAAGCCGCCCAATCATCGCCTTTATAACAACCCATGTTTCAGGACTGCGTTTGATGATGTCGAAGTGTGCCCAATGACATGTGTTGAGTGTAGTGATTTAGGTCAAAGAATCACACTCACCACCATCACTGTGAGTACTAACTGTGACTACCATGTCATGGTTCCATGTATGAAACTCACGATGGGTCTGTCCGGTACGCTTGTTCTCTAACAAGTACCTATGTGTTTTGTTTGATATCTCTATATCATGACTAATGAGATTCTATCATCAATCAACACCACAAGCTAGTCTTGTGTGTCATTGATGTCTATCTACCTTCCACAATGACATCCGACTAGGGACATAACAAGAATGTACAAACTCTTAGCATCTATATGATCTCATCGTTCAGGTCATGAACCTAAATGCATACGTCATTGAGTACTGTCATTCTCTTAGACATTCAATCTGTTCTATCACTATCTCATATGACTGAACTAGAAATTATTGGAAGCTTGCCTTTGTTGTTTATAAAATCAATCTTAATGTATCCCACCAATCATCCCATGATTGGCTTTAAGGGCATACATACCAAAAGACTCCAACTTGCACTGTGAGCCAATCACCCTTGAATCATATTCATAGTGATCTTCAAACATGTACCACATGTTACTGTGCTCTTGTGCTATCATAGTGAGTAATGGCAACACCTTGCCAAAGTCAGTATAAATTGCATGTCTCTCATCTCTTCGATGTACATCACACGTATGAGATGGAGTTGCCGTAATATGCGATCTAGTATTCCTTTGCTAACCTTTAGCCACATTGCATGATCAAGGATTCCATACTTGTCATCAATGAGTGGAATATCTATAAGTTCATCTCATGAACTTCCAGATCCATATAGTATCTACTGTTGTTCTTGAACACATAGATACTCGGCATTTCATTTTAAGTGGTTTTATTGGAACACTTCCAATTATCAACAAACTTTCACTTTTATACATCCTATGTATATTTTGCGATTAATTTTCTACCTTTTCGGAAGTTCGCATCAATGTAACGCTTTACATCGAACTATTCCTTATCTCCATAGAACTAGTACTTCTCAAGTACTTATGGTATTCCAGTAACTCTTACTAGAAGTAGACAGACATCCACTCGTCATGTCCCACATACGAGTTATCAGGATGAGCACATCATATTTCCATGTCCTACACACAAAATGATGGATGCATTTTATTCTTGCCATGTCCATACATGCAAGATAATGGGATGATTACATACATGATAGATTCATGTCAATTATTAGTGCTCCCATTCTTCATAAGAATTGGACACTTGGCCTTGGGATACTAACTCCATGTAGAATGGACAAGTTTTCTCCCACTGAATCTGTGCACACTGAACACTTCAGTACATATTGCTAATGTATGCTCTCTCTTTTCAGGTCAAGATATTTTTCGAGAACTATCTCTATAGATCTCTATTCCTATCACACAAGAAACATCTCTATCTTCCTTAATGATAATTTCCACTTTTGGATTTCCATTTTAGAACATTTCCATTTCACATCAACATGTGAAATGTGAACACGCTCCCACTAAATCACAAATCCCTTCTTTATCTTTGACATATCAGTCAAACCTTTTGACTATATCATCAAAGTAAAATCCAATTCTGAGTTGCTTGTACTCAATCAATCACATTGATTAGTCTATTGTAACTTATAGACTTCATTTGCATTAGTGGATTCATAAACCTTATAGGTTGTGTCACGTACACATCCTTGTTTTATTCTTCATAGGAATGCAGTTTTAGTATCCATATGCCAAATGTCTTAGTCATTAAGTTGCAATCAACAAGCATCATCCTTCTCAAAATGTTATCCATGTGTCTTAACACTTAAGACTCATTTGCACTTATGAATTTCATCCAATGAGTGCTACCACCAAGGTCATACCTTATGGTTGACATGGATGTCATTTACCTGATGAGAAGTAACTATGCTTAGTAATGAACTAAGGGTTTGAATACCCATATCTAGTAATCATGATGATGATAATGTTAAGGGATGAGAATTCCTAGTAATGTGATAAGGGACTAAGATCTTGAGTGTTATGCATTGACTATGTTCCAAATATTATGAAAATATTTGATAAATTTATTACACCTTTTCATTGTAGCATCTGTTTTAATCTATGCTTGTAACTTGATTGATGCTAAAAGATACTATATTACACTTAATTAATCAAATGGAACCTTACCATGTTATCCATTCGGTGTCAGGATTTATTTAATGGTGGAATGAGTTTAACTCAGAGTGCATATTTTTGAATATGTGTGGGTGAAGGACAAACATATCCTTACGTTCAGATGGGGATTGATGTGTTATCTTCCTAATGAATGCCAAGGTTTCTATGTGATCACCCTGATTAAAATGTACTGGGGATTGATGTGATATCTTCCTGAAGAGAGTGCATGTTGTGACTGTAGCTCTATAGCAAAGATGTTGCTAAACCCCGACAAGCTAAATGCAGTTTGACATGTGATCACTTCCAGTGGTCTCGTACTGACTGAGACGGGTGAGGTCATGGATGCCAACTCTTCCATTGACCTTGCATGGTACCGATTTCGAATAAGCGGTGGTCGGTTCGAGCATGAGCGGTATACCTCATCTCCTCTGGGCATAAGTGTGATTGTGAAATGTAAACAGCCGTGTAGTGTATTTTCTTAAGGATTCAGTACGAAAACATTGGTTGATGCTTCATTACTTTTATACATCTTAGATTGATAGATGTTGACATGTTCTTCATATTCCTTATAAAGAAAATAGATGATCTATAGTTCTATCATGGATAGTTCAACTACTTTAACATTGCTATTGTTTGCATTGCAATTAAATAATGATTAAACATTCTTATTTACATAAAAGATCCTCTTCTTAGTTTTATACTATTTGCCTCTAATAATAATATGGTTGGTGGAGAGTTAATTCTCTCACTGGGACTTGTGTCTCACCCAATGGATTACACAATTTTTAGGTAGACGTGCATGAGGAGGTAGAGACCATACTGTAGATGAAGGACAACAACAGTAGGGACAGTAGCAACAACTCAGGTTGAGTGTACTGTTTGTTGTGTCTTGTAGATAGAAGTCATATGTGTCATCTTTGTACTCTCAGGTCATTGGGAGTTTATACGTGATGATTTTATAAACAATATGAGATTTTATCTTGTATGCCTTGAGGTTTTACGTTTCTTACGTATATGTCTGGGCAGAGCAAGTGGTATATGATATCCTCGAGATGAGATGGTACAATGTATGTACAATATTAACCATGATTTATATATTTTTTTGGTTATTTCTTTAAGAGTTTTTGGGAATGGATCTCTTTGTAAAATGGTTTTAGTTTTTAGTGATTTTTGTTAATCTGCTGATAATGGTTATTCCACATAATTACATGCATTGTGGCGGCTTGGTTGGCTTCCGGTCATCACAGATGGATCCAGTTGTACCACTTGCAATTCAGCACACACATCATGTGGCATTAGATTCACACTAGAACCCAAGTCAAGAAGAGCTTGGTCTATTTGGTGTGTTGTAATGTAGCAGGAAATGATTCGGGAGCCAGGATCTTTCCTCTTCCTTGGCACCGTATGTTGTAGAATTGAGCTCACTTGTTCTGTGAGATTGATGCGGCTTGGTGTTCTTTTGATTTTCCTCCTCTTGAACATGCACAAGTCTTTCAAGAACTTTACATCGGAGGGAATTTTATTAATAACATCTAGCAATGGGATATTGATCCTCACTTGTTTAAAGCTTTCCATGATATCCATAGTATGTTTTTCTTTCTCTTCTCAGTGGATGGTTCCTCAAGTGCATCAAGAAAGAGAGGGAGTTGTGCTCCTGACTAGCTCATAGTAACAAAATCATGAAGCAGTATCACAGGAATCACGGTATCATCGCCTTTGATCACATTACCAACTTGGATGCCTATCACAGTATCATCTCCCTGAATCTCACTTTCACTTCCTCAAATCACAGTATCAACTCTAGCTTCACTAGCTATGTTGTCAACTGTTGTCTCTCTCAGCTGCTCAAAAGTGCTCCCACTTCTCAACACTGTCACAACCTTCACTTGGTCATGGGTGGTAGAGGAGGAAGCTTGTGGTGATTGTTGTGGTTTTTTAGGTGGTGGTGGCCTATGGTCTGGTGGGTTCAAGTTTCAGAGAATTTTTTGTGGTGAATATTGTGGTTGTTGCCTTTTTTGTCGCTGAGGGTGATATTGTAGAGGGGTTTGATGGTATGAGTGTTGTGGAGTTGGAGTGTATTGCTAGTTGAATGGGGGTTGGGTAGGTGGAGGATCATAGGGGTTAGGAGGTCCATGGTATTGTTGAAGAGTGGGTACTTGGCCTTTTGGTGGTATATAGGAACATTGAGTAGTACACACATAGCCATCATCATTGTTTGGGTTGGGAAGGGAGTCTTCCCTCTTCACGATGGGCAAGTGAAAGTGATATTTGATCTGGTCTTTGCTTGAGGTGGCTAAATATTTTTCCATGAAAGGATACATCCTTCTTCACTTCATCAAGGCTTCTTAGCCTTCCAAGAACCTCATTTTCAAACATTGAGCTATACCTTGGCCCTTCGTGTTGACTTTGTTTTCATTTCCCTTCTTCACCTTGTTGCTTCCATGAAAATTTTGGGTGATTTCTCCATTCTAAAGTGTAGGAGTTTGACCTAGGTCCTTGGTTGTTCTTGTTCCTAAAAGATTGCAAGTCTTGCACTTCTTCACAGATAGACTCCACGACATTGGTAGAGTGACTAGAACACCCTTCAATTGGATTCTTCATCAAGTTCATCATGTCAGCAAGGATCTTTATCATTTGAGGTTTTGTGTCATCTATAACCAAAGGTGGAGGAGGAGAATGAGGAACCCAGTTCCTATTATAGTACTCTCCCTTTCTTGAAGCTTGGTGGTGTGAGTTTTTAGAAAGGTGCTCAAAGAGTATCCAGGATTCCTCTGGAGGTCTAGCCATGAATGTTCAGCCACAAGAAGAATCAACTGTGGTCTAGCTCATTTCAACAAGTCCAATGTAGAAAGACTACACTAGCTTCCATAGAGGAACTTCATGGTGGGGGAAGTCTCTCATGATCTTTTGGAATCTTTCCCAAGCTTCATGGAAGGGTTCATTTACTTTTTGCGTAAAGGATGTGTTGCATCTTCTCATCTGAGTTAGCTTGGATTGGGTAGAAATTATTCAAGAATTCATTCCTCACTGCCTTCCATGTCACTAGCTCAATCTTAGACATGTACCACTCCTTAGCTTTTCCTTTGAGGGAGAAAGGGAAGAGGGTTCTTCTTATGGAATCGTCGATGGCTACATGCATTTGGAAGGTGGAGCAAGTCTCTAGAAAAGCATCAATATAGTTGTATGGGTTCTCATACTCCATCCCATAGAAAGTGGGTAGGAGTTAAAGAAGGGATGGTGGGGTAAAAAATTCTTGGCCCGACATTTGGTCAACAAGGGTGGCAATGGGAAAGGTGTAGTTCCCTAGAGTTAAGTATTCATGGAAGGGGTGTTTGAGTGGTGGTTGAAGTTTCCCATCAAGACCTACCTCAGCCATCTCATCTTCTTGGTGTCATTTGCATTGTTGTTGATGTCTCCTTCTACCTATTTCAGGATCAAAAGGAACCAAAGTAGTAAAAGTCGAATATCTTTAAAGCATGCACAATTGTCACCTGTACAAGTCACAAACAACCAACAAGAGGTAAGTTAGAAAACAAGTATGCAAAAGTAAGCAAAGAACAAAGAATAGAAATGGTGAGGGCAGTAGGAAAATATAAGCTACACTAACTAACTAGGTCGAGCGCATCAATCCCCAACAATGGTGCCAGAAAGCTTGGTGTGTCTCCACTATCTTTGGCTACACACTACACAATTCAGATATGAATAGATGCAACCCTAAGAAGAAACACACTCGGGTCTTTTGAATTTATAAATGGGGGCCTATACTAACACAATCACTTAGACCACAATATATCACATGTAAGCTCACAAGATCATATTGGAGTATAGGTGAGTGGCAAGTGAGGGTTTGATCCCTAGGGAAAGTGGGAGCACTGGAGCTAAATTAGAGTAAGATACGTTCCAAATACAGATAGTTGGGTTTTAAGGGTTTGATGTTGATTTGGGTTTATTATACTAGTGATGCTAGAAATTAATACAAGATAAGAAGACAAGACAAGCAAACCCTATGTTACCTAAACAAGAAATTCTAATTAACAAAGAAGGTAAATAACTAAGAAGGAGCAAGAGAATACAACTAAGTTACACTAGAAATGCATGCTAACACTAAAGAGACAAGTTAACCACAAGAGAAATTGATGACCTAGGTTATCACTAACTAACAAGATTTATGCTAGCAATCTCAAAAGAGAACCAACTACTCAAGCAAGTGTTGGGTTTTAGGGGAGACAGAGAAGGCAGCGGAAACAAAAAATTTTCTCCCCAAAACCATACCGAGGAAACGCGGCAACGTCTATATAATAGGAAAGGATGGTTTGCGGAATCATACCTTGTCCTGAGGCTTGCTCGGCGAAAATACCTCGCGCAAGGCGCGGTCTTCATCTCCAGACTTCGACGGCATCTGTGCAGCTCCTGGTCGCACCGGGACTGACGACTCCTACTCGAACCGAACTGTCGGATGACAGTTGTCCTCCTAAGCGGCAATGTCCTCCCGCCTCTGTAGTAGTCCACACGGACCACCGGGAACTCCACACTCCTTGTCCCACAAGGAAGTAGAAGGAGTCACACCCTCCTGTTGACGTACTAGTCACCAACACGCTCTCCTGCCTCCTGTTGCAACTGCAGTTGTCCTTCCCTTGCTGCACCTCCCTTTTGCGGGAAGCACTTGCTCGGGCTCTCTCACGGTTACCAAAACCAGAGAGAACGACAACTTGCAGAGCAACTAGTTGCACTGAGTTGTACTGTGAGAAGCCCCCAAATACTCCTATATATATAGGAGAGTCATGGGACAGGGTTCTCCATCCCGGGCAATACGGGACTAAAAGCAGGAGTAGAAGGGTTCGGGATTTTCCACAAAAAGCAACCATCTCGCAACCTGAACTGATCGATTCACTGCTGAACCGGTCGGTTCAGCCACTGAGCCGATCGGTTGGACCTGAGCCGACCGTTTGGGGCACTCCAACCGATTGGTTGGTGGCCTGAACCGATCGGTTCATGGTCCTAATCCGGATCGAAAAGACTTTCCTTGTTTCTTTCCCAATTGGTATCGAAATACCAATATTATTCCCAATCGAATTGGAAATCCTATTTCCAATCACATTGGAAATTGAAACGAAAGGAAAATTCTCACCAATCCTACTTTCCCAAGTTGCTCGATTGCACCAGTTGAACCGATCAGTTCAACACTTGAACCGGTCATTTCACTCTGTGCATGATCCGATCGGTTCAACAATTGAACCGACCGGTTCAGCAACCTCAGCCGACCGGTTCATCACATGAACCGACCGGTTGGGAGTGCAGGTTGTGCAGAATCAGTCAAATGCAATTTCAATCAATCTGATACTCCAATCAATGCGTTCAACACCTTGAACCATACGATATTGAGCCATCGACTGATTGAGTGTTTAATTGAACTACTAAACTCCTTTAGTAATCAATCTAAACATTGCTTGTGGACAAAACTCCTCTTCCAGGTTAAATCCTATGTGTGTGACCCTGCAGGTCCATTTCACGTTGGCAGTGAAAGTCCATAACACTTATGACTGCACAAGCAAAGAGCGGTGCCTAGTCACACATCAGTGCTACCCAAGTGAAAGTAGAAAGTTGGAGAACAACTTTCATCCTACAATCTGTGAATGGTGTTACAGCGAGTGTATAATTCCTTTGTCACTGATATCCCGAATGAACTCGAGGCATGGAACAGTCATCCTGTCAACGTTCATTCACTTCCTTGATCTCAGAGTAAATTGGAAGAGATATGTATGACATCAGTATCATATACTGATTCACACATGCGTGCACACCTTTCTCAATCCTACTCATCAAGTGGCCATGGATATCAAACTCCCTCAGGAGGGACAAATCCCATATCTATCACTCGCCCCTCAAAAGCCCCATGTGTCAAAGCCACCCAATCATCACCTTTATAACAACCCATGTTTCAGGACTGCATTTGATGATGTCAAAGTGTGCCCAAGGACATGTGTTGAGTGCAGTGATTTCAGGTCTAAGAATCACACTCACCACCATCACTGTGATTACTGACTGTGACTACCATCTCATGGTTCCATGTGTCAAACTCACGGTGGGTCTTTCCAGTACCTTGTTCTCTAACAAGTACCTATGTGTTTGGTTTGATATCTCTATATCATGACTAATGAGATTCTGTCATCAACCAACACCACAATCTAGTCTTGTGTGTCATTGTTGTCTATCTACCTTCCACAATGACATCCGACTTGGGACATAACAAGAATGGACAAACTCTTAGCATCCGTATGATCTCATCGTTCAGGTCCTCAACCTGAAAGCATACGTCATTGAGTACTGTCATTCTCTAGACATTCAATCTGTTCTATCACTATCTCATATGACTGAACCAGAAAGAATTGGAAGCTTGCCTTTGATGTTTATCAAATCAATCTTAATGCATCCCACCAATCATCCCATGATTGGCTCTCAGGGCATACATACCAACAGACTCCCACTTGCACTGCGAGCCAATCACCCATGAATCATATTCATAGTGATCTTCAAACATGTCCCACATGTTATTGTGCTCTAGTGCCAACATAGTGAGTAATGACAACACCTTGCCAAAATCTGTACAAAATGCATGTCTCTCATCTCTTCGCTATACGTCACACGTATGAGATGGAGTTGCCATAATATGCGATCTGGTATTCCTTTGCTAACTTTTAGCCACATTGCATGATCAAGGATTCCAGACTTGTCATCAATGAGTGGAATATCTATAAGTTCATCTCATGAACTTCTAGATCCATATAGTATCTACTGTTGTTCACTAACACATAGATACTCGGAATTTCCTTTTTTTTAATGGCTTTATTGGAACACTTCCAATTATCAACAAACTTTCACTTTTATACATCTTATGTATATTTTGCGATTAATTTTCTGTCTTTTCGAAAGTTCGCATCAATGTAACTCTTTACATCAAACTCTTCCTTTTCTCCATAGAACTAGTACTTCACAAGCACTTATCAAGTTCTCACGGTATTCCAGTAACCCTTACTGGAAATAGACAGACATCCACTCGTCATGTCACACATACGAGTTATCAGGATGAGCACATCATATTGCCATGTCCTACATACAAGATGATGAATGCATTTTACTCTTGCCATGTCATACATGCAAGATAATGGGATGATTACATACATGATAGATCCATATCTATTCTTAGTGTTCCCATTCTTCATAAGAATTGGACACTTGGCCTTGGGATACTAACTCCATGTAACATGGACAAGTTTTCTCCCACTGAATCTGTGCATACTGAACATTTCAGTACAGATTGCCAATGTATGCTTTCTCTTTCCAGGTCAAGAGATTTTCGAGAACTATCTCTATAGATCTCTATTCCTATCACATAGGAAACATCTCTATCTTCCTCAAAGATAATTTCCACTTTTGGATTTCCATTTTAGAACAATTCCATTTCACATCAATATGTGGAATGTGAATACGCTCCCACTAAATTACAGATCCCTTCTTTATCTTTGACATATCAGTCAAACCCTTTGACTATATCATCAAAGTAAAGATCCAATTTTGAGTTGCTTGTACTCAATCAATCACATTGATTAGTCCATTGTAACTTATAGACTTCATTTGCATTAGTGGATTCATAAACCTTATAGGCTGTGTCACGTACACATCCTTGTTTTATTCCTCATAGGAATGCAGTTTTAGTATCCATATGCCAAATGTCCTAGTCATTAAGTTGCAATCAACAAGCATCATCCTTCTCAAAATGTTATCCATGTGTCTTAACACATAAGACTTATTTGCACTTATGGATATGATCCAATGAGTGCTACCATCAAGGTCATACCTTATGGTTCACATGGATGTCATTAGGATGTAATGGTCATAAACCATAACTCAAGATTTGGTTCCTCATATTCATCTTGATAGTTGACTCATCACATGAACAACTGATCACATAGATAATTGAGGTGTATCTGTTAAAGATATAAGAACTCACAACCCTTGTGATTCTTAATTTCTTTTATTAGTGTGGGGTATTCATTTATTAAGAAGAATTCAGTTATTCGATAATCATTCTCTAACTCCTTAGAGTATGATTCCTTCTTGATTCAGACATCACCATGCCTTAATCATGAGCTCACTATGATACACTATCATAATCACTCATAAGGATCTCAAACATTTGGTCCAAGTATTTTATCCATTGATCTCATCAAGAATTAATACTTTACCAAATTTGTACTTCATTTATGATAATCTTGAACACTTCAAGACATTCACATATTGGTATTTCTCTAAACACCATTTGAAGTATTAGCATTTGTTCCAATAGGTATGTAAATACATCACATGTATTATACCTAATAGGATAATCATTCTTCCACTACATTAGTGAAGATTGATTAATCATGTCCAAGATGTTCATGTCCCTTACTGGTTCTCTAACCAAAAGAGTCTAGTTTTATCCATCACATGGAAACTAGAAATGAATTTCTCATGATTAATGCTAATTAAATTGTTTGAGTTATCTATAACTTTTAGGTATCGTCTTATCTTATGCATACCAAATATCACAAGATAAATATGGCATTGCCATAAAGATCACATCTTTGAGATTGAAAACACAACTTTATTGATTGCCATCATTGTTATACAATATGCAAAAATAAAGTGTTTCTATCTATTGGCAAGTATGAAATAGCAGTTCATAACTGTATTACATGCCTTATTGGCTGAAAATAAACTAAAGTATTCCTATCTATAAAGGCAACACTTGCCCAAAGTAAGAATGCTTTACACTTTACATCTTGATATCATATATCTCAAAAGTGTTACAAGTTTACTTTCATGACACCTTTAAGTAGAGGCTTCAGTCGCCTCGTTCTTCTTTTGTTCTTCCAGGTAGAGAGCACAATTCCTTTTCCAATGTCTTGGCTTTTGACAATGGTGGCAATTTCCTTTCTTGGTCACGCCCCCCTTGGCCTTGAGAGCTGAAGATGGCTTGGACTCCTGGCTAGCTTCAGAACCTTTCTTAGCTTTGCCCTTGCCCCTGCGCTTGGACTTGCCTTTCTTGCTCGTGATCACCATCACAGCCTTAGGCTTGTCCTTCTTCATCTGTAAATCGGCTGTCCTCAACATGCCCAACAACTCTGACAGTGGCCTATCAAAGTTGTTCATGTTGTAGTTCATCACAAACTGACTGTAGGATTCTGGCAACGATTGCAGTATCACGTCAGTAGCCAACTCTTGGCTCAGTGGAAATCCCAGTCTTCATAGGTTCTCCACATACCCAATCATCTTGAGTGTGTGAGGACCAACTGGATCTCCTTCTGTCATGACACACTTGAACAATGCCCTAGAAACATTGTACCTCTCTTGCCGTGCCTGATCTTCATACATGTTTCTGAGATGCAGAATCATCTCTATGACACCCATGTTCTCATGTTGCCTCTGCAACTCATGGTTCATTGAACATAGCATCAAGCACTTTGCATCAATGACATCATCAGAATGCTTCTTGTAAGCATCCCTTTCTATCTTTGGTGCATTAGGAGCGGGTTCCTCTGGAATTGGAGTATCCATGACATAGAGCTTACGCTCTTGAGTGAGAACAATTCTCAATGTCCGATACCAGTCGTGGAAGTTTGTCCCATTCAGCTTGTCCTTGTCAAGGACCGATCGCAAAGAAAAGTTGTTGTTGTTTGTTGCCATTTGAACTACAAAAAGGAAAATATGCAATTTTAGTCCAAAACTCATTTTTGGCTTATTTGATTGATTTGAAAGTTTGACGATATAATTAGGCCTTTAATTAATTATCGCTCCCACTATTTTACTTCAAATTGATAGCCCTCACCATCAATTCGGAAGATTGCAGCGTACAACCTTCTAGTGGGCAAGATCCTAAAATCCTCTAAGTCATGAGTCAGCTTTGGCTGATCGCCCACAACTTAGATCTCTCAGGTAGGCAACTTTTGCCAATTGCATCATATGCAACTCTTGATAAGATGTCATCTACAACTCCTTGCAATGATCATCTCTATGCCTCAAGGTACTAGATCCCATCTAGATCACCTTGTTAAGACCGACCCAAAGCAAACAAGATGAACATGCACCCTGGTAGGGCAGACCCACACATTCATCCTTCACACTTCCACGAGATAGACGATGCACCACACTAGGGCGTGCCCACACTTGGTCGATCAAGCTTTTCACGTGTGTCGCATTTGGAAGGCATCTAAAACTTAATATTTTAATGAGGGATTTGGTTTTATATACATATACATATCCAATCAGCACAATACATAGTACGTATCATATACATGCTATATCCCACAGAAAACATGCACAAACGATAAAAAGCGATGATTATGGCCATCCTAATGTGATTCCTCGAGCCAAGAGGAATCACGGTCATCTAGGTCTACATCACATGCAACCTGTACAAGATGAACTCTGTGCCTTGCCATCCGAGTTGATCAACTCATCAAATGAATGATTTGTACTCTCCAGCCGGTCGTCTGGGTGCCACCAGCCTATCAGTTGGCTCCTCCAACCGATCAGTTCGCCTGGTCGTCGTGCATCTTGTCATGTCCGCCACCCGCTCATCTCGCTCCTCTAACCGGTCATCAACCGATCGGTTCACAACTTGAACCGACCGTCTGAGCAGTCGCCTTGATGTCCGCCGGTCTTTGACATAACAGGAAATAAAATCCTATTCTATTTATTACATTGCTTTAAAAGGGAAACCCCGATTTACATTTGGGGGGAGCAAAGGTAGAAAATAATCTCAAATTATTTCGAGTTATATCAGGAATAAGAGAGGGAAGATCGGTGTGCAGACCGAGATGCAAGCAACCACACACAACCAATCACAGATAGGGGTTTATAGGCCATAATCATGCTACACACATCCACCACAAAACTCGTTTAAGGGCGACGCGTATCGAGTGCATTAATAATACATATCATATATGTAATTAGGGATTTGTGGATTTAGGATTGGACATGCATAAAGCCGATATTATTCGCATCGCATGCAATAAATAAAGGTGACAAACCAAAATCCATCATATCGATATTCCTAAAATATAGAGCAGTTGACGTGGCTCTGATACCACTGTTGGGTTTTAGGGGAGACAGAGAAGGCAGCGGAAACAAAAAATTTTCTCCCCAAAACCATACCGAGGAAACACGTCAACGTCTATATAATAGGAAATGATGGTTTGTGGAATCATACCTTGTCCTGAGGCTTGTTCGGCGATAATACCTCGCGCAATGCCTGATCTTCAACTTCGGACTTCGACGACGTCTGTGCAGCTCCTGGTCGCACCGGGACTGACGACTCCTACTCGAACTGAACTGTCGGATGACAGTTGTCCTCCTAAGCGGCAGTTTCCTCCCGCCTCTGTAGTAGTCCATACAGACCACCGGGAACTCCACACTCCTTGTCCCACAAGGAAGTGGAAGGAGTCGCACCCTCCTGTTGACGTACTAGTCGCCAACACACTCTCCTGCCTCTTGTTGCAACTGTAGTTGTCCTTCCCTTGCTACACCTCCCTTTTGTGGGAAGCACTTGCTCGGGCTCTCTCACGGTTACCAAAACCAGAGAGAACGACAACTTGCAGAGCAACTGGTTGCACTGAGCTGTACTGTGAGAAGCCCCCAAATACTCCTATATATATAGGAGAGCCATGGGACAGGGTTCTCCATCCCGGGCAATACGGGACTAAAAGCAGGAGTAGAAGGGTTCGGGATTTTCCACAAAAAGCAACCATCTCACAACCTGAACTGATCGGTTCACTGCTGAATCGGTCGGTTCAGCCACTGAGCCGATCGGTTGGACCTGAGCCGACCGTTTGGGGCACTCCAACCGATCGGTTGGTGCCCTGAACCGATCGATTCATGGTCCTAATCCGGCTCAAAAAGACTTTCCTTGTTTCTTTCCCAATTGGTATCGAAATACCAATATTATTCCCAATCGAATTGGAAATCCTATTTCCAATCACATTGGAAATTGAAACGAAAGGAAAATTCTCACCAATCCTACTTTCCCAAGTTGCTCGATTGCACCAGTTGAATCGATCGGTTCAACACTTGAACCGGTCGTTTCACTCTGTGCATGAGCCGATTGGTTCAACAACTGAACCGACCGGTTCAGCAACCTCAGCCGACCGGTTCAGCACATGAACCGATCGGTTGGGAGTGCAAGTTGTGCAGAATCAGTCAAATGTGATTTCAATCAATCCGATACTCCAATCAATTCGTTCAACACCTTGAACCATACAATATTGAGCCATCGACTGATTGAGTGTTTAATTGAACTACTAAACTCCTTTAGTAATCAATCTAAACATTGCATGTGGACAAAACTCCTCTTCCACGTTAAATCCTATGTGTGTGACCCTGCAGGTCCATTTCACGTTGGCAGTGAAAGTCCATAACACTTATGACTTCACAAGCAAAGAGCGGTGCCTTGTCACACATCAATGCTACCCAAGTGAAAGTAGAAAGTTGGAGAACAACTTTCATCCTACAATCCGTGAATGGTGTTACAGCGAGTGTATAATTCCTTTGTCACTGATATCCCGAATGAACTCGAGGCATGAAACAGTCATCCTGTCAACGTTCATTCACTTCCTTGATCTCAGAGTAGATTGGAAGAGATATGTATGACATCAGTATCATATACTGATTCACACATGCATGCATGCCTTTCTCAATCCTACTCATCAAGTGGCCATGGATATCAAACTCCCTCAGGAGGGACAAATCCCATATCTATCACTCGCCCCTCAAAAGCCCCATGTGTCAAAGCCACCCAATCATCACCTTTATAACAACCCATGTTTCAGGACTGCGTTTGATGATGTCAAAGTGTGCCCAACGACATGTGTTGAGTGCAGTGATTTCAGGTCTAAGAATCACACTCACCACCATCACTATGAGTACTGACTGTGACTACCATCTCATGGTTCCATGTGTCAAACTCACGGTGGGTCTGTCCGGTACCTTGTTCTCTAACAAGTACCTATGTGTTTGGTTTGATATCTCTATATCATGACTAATGAGATTCTGTCATCAACCAACACCACAATCTAGTCTTGTGTGTCATTGTTGTCTATCTACCTTCCACAATGACATCCGACTAGGGACATAACAAGAATGTACAAACTCTTAGCATCCGTATGATCTCATCGTTCAGGTCCTCAACCTGAAAGCATACGTCATTGAGTACTGTCATTCTCTAGACATTCAATCTGTTCTATCACTATCTCATATGACTGAACCAGAAAGAATTGGAAGCTTGCCTTTGATGTTTATCAAATCAATCTTAATGCATCCCACCAATCATCCCATGATTGTCTCTCAGGGCATACATACCAACAGCAAGGCCTAATTATCCAAACCTAAAAAATTGACTAAGAGCAAATAAATGCAATTAACTAAAGTAGCATTAACAATCTAAGAGACAACAAGATGGGTTTTAGCAATTAATGGGAAGAGTGGGCCATTTGTGGAATGTCATGAGAATCCAACTTAATGGTTAAAATAGCATGCAAGTCCTATATTTTCAACCTAGATTGCCAAACCAAACAACAAGACAAGTGCTATTTGAATTTACCCTAAATTACTAGTTGAGAACTATGGCTAGGTGTAATTATAATTGGACAAGGCAAGTCTAGGTTTCTAGGGTAAGAGGTATTAGGGAAATTGAGAGACAAGGGTAGGAATGGAGGTAGAGATGAGGATGTTTCACCTCATTTTACTCAGAATCTAGCCTTTAGAAAACTCTAGGCAATTGCACTAATCATTCTTACACTAGATACTTAGATCACACACCTAGTTATAGGGGAAGGGATTTGTATGTAGGAAGATAGAGTGCTAGCTTTGGATCCACTAGTTTGACCTAGGAGCGGTTCCTAAAATAGCCACATACAATCCAATTTCCCATAGAAGCTAGTTGTTTTGAAGCATCATAAAACAAGAAATCCATGTTTACAATCATAAATCACAAGTAAAATAATTGGAAATGAGATACAAGAAAGATACAATCATCATGGAATGGAAATATGTTCATTACAAGTTATTTTCCCCGAACATGGTATCAAAATAACATTTTATCCCCCAAACAGCCCACCAAGGGGGCTTAGCTATACATAATCAACAAAAGAGTAAAAATGAGAGAAGAAAAAGGCAGAAGACCATGGTAGCTCGTAGAAGACCATACTTCTTCACCTCCTTTCTGTCAAAGATGAAGCGCCTCCCTTGAAGGTCAAAAATGGCATGAATGGGTGAGGTTTGTTGGTGAAAACCCTAGAAAACTCTGGGTTTTGGGTGGAAATGAGGTGGATATGAAGTAATGGAAGAAGGAAGGTAAGTGGAGATATTTAATTCAAATATGGAAGGAAATGAATGTTGGAGGTAGATAATCTCATCCTATAGCAACCCCCTAGGTATATATAGGTGGTGGGCAAGCACTGGGGTAAGTGGGTTTAAAGTTGGGAATTCAATGAAAAAAGCGATAGGGTTTGGGTGATCATCACAGGTGTGGAGGATGGAGGTGTCATGGCTGTAGAGGGTTAGTACAGGCATGGAGATAGGGTGCAAACCGATGGAGAAGGGAGGCTCTGTAGACACGATTGTGGTAGGTGCCATGGCCTTTGTAGGTGGAGGTTAATACGATCATGGAGGGGAGCACGACCATTTTGGAGGGGGGTTCCTCAGTTGTTCTTCATTGCTTCCCGTTATGCTCTCTACATTTCACGGTTGTGGCAGTTGGCATGGTTGTGGTGGTCTTTGTTTTCCATGGTCATTGTGGTGACCACGACCGTGGTGATGGACGTTCAAAAATGATGGTCTCCCTATTTATTTTTGGACAATCTCGCCGCATTCGTGGCATTGTGCCATAGGGATGATGATGAACTTTGGCCATGGTCATTCCATTGGCCACGACTGTCAAGGACTTAGTATACCATGATCATTTTGGTGGCCACGACTATGGCACCTGATGTTCAAAAATGTTGGTTTCCTTGTTGGACCATCTTGCCATGGCAGTAGCGGAGTATCATGGTCCGTGGTGAGTGTCCAGCTGCTTGACTTTCCTTCAAATTCCTTTAAATGGTTGCTAATTTCTTTGGAGCAATTTTTGTCTTCTTAAGAGTTACTCAGGGAAGATTTTGGTCCAATCCCAAGATGTGGAAACTCGAGGATCATCTCCTTCTCTCTCCTTTTCATCCAATGTAAGTATAAATCCTAAAAAACGCACAAAAAAACCATAACTTCACTTAACATGATATTTCATATTGTGGGAATTGACTTGCAATCTAACATGTTTAGATGTGATTAGGATGCAAAAAGACACAAGATGGAGCCCTAAAATAAGGTTGACCTCATGCGGTCTTGACCTCCATTCCCTTTGCTCTCTTGATCTCAAAACCAAGCAGCGCCGCCATCATCCGAATTCATCACCAGTTCCAAGTCACACCACTATCGATATCCACGCTCTGCAGCTCACGCAAGTAACGCCCATGACCTGCTCGCCGACACCATCGCTGCCCATGATGGCCTGCTTGCCACAAGCAACGACATCGTCTACCTCACCGTCAGCAGCAATGACAGCACCCGATCACCTGCACCAGCAACCACGCCGCCCTCGCCAACCACGCATGCAAACCGTTTGAAGCACGCAACATACACCGGCAGCCACCACACATCCACGCTCTGCAGCACCCATCGCCGTCTCCACCATTGCAGCAGCCATGCCACCCTCACCAACCACGCATCCAAGACCGTTTGCATCAGGCACATGCATGAAGACCGTTTGAGGAGGTAGCAACAAAGAAGACCGTTTGCTACTGATCTAAGTACCACACCGATTGGAGTAGGCCCACGCGAAGAGTGCATGCATGCACACAATATGAAGGATCGAATGGATTGACACTTTGTCAAAGACCGCAGAAGCTAAGTCGGCAGTAGCTTAAGAACGCACGGCCCAATGGGCATGAGAACACACAGTGCAAGACCCAGAAAGAAAAAAAGTCAAGACCGCATGCATACGAAATCGCATGAGCAATTGCGAAGCAAGACCGCATGCTCACGAAACTGCATGAACAATTGCGGAGAAGACCACATGCACACAAAATCGCAAGAGCAACCTGATGATTTACTAAAGCCAAGACCGCATGAGCAAACCGCATGAAGCAATTGTGGAGAGCAAACTGCATGGGACAAAAGGACATGCACAAGGTGTGACTCCTTGGCCCAAGATATTTTGGCAAGCCTATAAATAGAAGGGTAGAGGCATGGTCTTGGAGATCTATCTCACGAAGGCCCAAGGCTGCCGGACTGAGACTAGTGTCGGGACGCCACCAGACTGCCCAAGAAGAGTTTCTGACCCAGCTTCACCCACAGCCCCAGGTCCCCGGTCTGGGCATAGATCCGGAAAGCTGCCAACCTGGGGACAAATCTAGAAGGCTGTTCCACCACCATCTCACCTCCACCATCGTTCTACCATTGTTCTACCTCATTCTACCCGTGCAATCCTGGAGGTAGACACGACGATCGAGGCGGAGAGACAGACATCATCGACCACAACGGAGCAGTCCCAGAGATTGCGACGATCTTCACCGGGTTGTCAAAGATCTACTCTTATGCTCCGACAATGCTTTCTTTCTCTCTCTTCCCTTTCTTTGTTGTTCCCTCTATGAGGAGAGAGTAGTTCCATTCGTTGGGGTGCGGGGACTAGCCCCGCTGCCCATGTTTTGTAATATGTACTAAAAGATGTTATCTTTCCGATTCAATACTAAATCGTTTCATACATGCTTGAATGTTGGCCGCGTTCTTGTATGATTGTATTGTCTTTCGTTGTGGTTTGTCTATGACCGCTCTTAGGACTCGAATACCGATTTAGTGTTGGTTTTTGGTGTGTGTATCCACCGCGCATCCATTTCGATATCTAGGAATGCTTCCCGAGGGATGGAGTAAACTCACCTCCATCGTTGCACTTCCGCACTATGAAATGGAATCAGTTGACGTACGGAAGTGCAACCTTGCTGGGTCGAGGAACACATTCCGCGAAAGGAGTGGTGCAAGGTATTCGACCATTCATTCGGGAATGGCTGACGTTGCAACACTCCCACATTTCTCGTAGCTATTTCCTCAAAAGAGGGATAGTCTATAAGGATACTAATCGAATTGGTAATAATCGCTCGCTTGTTAGTTTTTCGATACACATTTCACGAGGTTGAGTAAGGTTCTCTCTTCGGAGGTTACATCTCTTCTTTGACACGTAGATATGTACCGGATGAAGGTTACTCAACATGTGAAGGCTGTGTGCATTACTCTTGTCCTATAAGACATCGGTATTGTACAACATCCGTGTATCTTACTTACAAGTCTTGCTATGGTTGGTACAGGTACAATACATGTGTAGTGGTGGTGAATACCCTCATCACTCCAGTGATCCATCATCATTTGTTAAATCTTAGATTTTAATCCTTAAACTAGTTTTTATTCTTGCCTTCACTTTTGCATGTTTTAGGTTAAATAACTCAAATCAAACTTTTGGTCATAGATGATTGACTTAGATCGGTACGAAACGAGAAAAAGACACTCAGATTCTTAACGTTGTCCTCTGGGTTCGATCCTAAATATGTACTATGATAAGGCTTCCACACTCTTGTGGGGTTGGAGAATTTATCTAGCACCAGTTGTAGGTAAACCTAGAGAGAACATCAACTCCCTAGGGTTGTTGGTGCATATTAGGACTTCCATTGGAAGAGTAATCTTTTGGTGTAAGTTCTAGCTCCATCAAAAAATGGCGCCGTTGCCGGGGACAACGGTGTAAGAATCGTCTTTTTCAAATTCTATGTCGATTTAGGTTTCTCTAGGGTTTTCCATTTTCTTTTCAAAAACCTAAAAAGTGAAGGGCTTAATCTCACATATCTTCTTCGATTTGAAGTGGTTGGTCAAGCCTGATAAACTCTTTCCTTGATTTCAGGTACCAACTCTCTTCAAAATGAAGCAGTCAACACCACCAATCATTAGATGTCAACTATGTGGTGACTATTCTCATGCATCGATTTACTGCTTCAATGTCCCTCCTCTCTACGTAATGGCTCTGGGTCAAGTAATCATGAATCAGATAGTTGGGAAACTCAAAGCAGCCTCTTCATACAACTATGGATATAACACAAGTTATAATCCGTATCACCCTGGAGGCTACTACGAAAAACTTAACTATGGTGGATTTCAAGGTGTAGACTGTAATGAAGGAGGAAACCTGGAAAACAATGCAAATCAATACTATGATGAGGAGAGCTATTATCAATATCAACCCAACAGGTGCAGTGAAGAGCCTTTTTATGAAGATCGACACACATTGATGGAGGAGCTACAAGCTTTACAGACATCAGTGGCTCCACAACTAGCTGATCAGATAGCCGCGACCAAGAAGTTGATAGCCGATCTTGATCAGCTTTTACAACTTGTCAACACTCCTGAGCAAAATGTAGAACAACCACCAATTTCAACTAAGCATAATCCTAGTCCATATGTCGCAATCGATTACCATGATGATTATAAAATCATGTGGGATATGCCTTCCAATGATCTTCAAGCTTCAGTGCAAGGTGAGGAACCATACTCAGAGATAACAACTGAACTCAAAGATGATTTACTCACAACATCACGAGGGGAGGAATTACTATCCGAGCCAAGGTCCGACTCGGATAATGATTCATGCACTATGCTCTCAGAGGGAAGGATGAGTAGCCAATATGGGGATTCTCTACATTCCAGAGATCAACCAGAGATAAATTTCAACACTTACCCACCTTCTAACTTCCTAGACTCAAATTCAACTATTGAAGAGCAATTGGCGATAATTGACTCCCTTAATGACAAAACCTCTTCAACTCCATCTATCCCATCCATGAAATCCATAGAAGAAGGGTTTATGTCGCAAGGACTCTACACTCGTTCACAGTCATACTCAGATGAGTATGTGATCGATTCAGATAAGGATATGTCTTTTATGCAAGGGAATCAAATGTCTTCACTTCCAGAACAAAATCCAAATTGCCCTTATGAAGAAATTTCTGATTATTCAGCTGATTTAGGGACAAATTTCGAGGATAGGACCGATCAAGATCATGATTCAGAAATGGACCATACCACTCTCACTGATGAAACATAATCAAGGGAGGATGACAGGTCTCAAGACGACAATCCTACGACCGGTCCTTTTCATGAGATGATATTACCTGAGTTACCACCACCACAAGAAGTCCAGATGGAGCTAGCCCTCGAACAAGAGCATGATCTTTCTATTGAATCTCCTTCTAGTCGCTTGAACGAGTTGACAGTGCACTATGAAAAGAAACATGAACTACCTCTCGATTTTGGAATGGATCACGATATCTCCGTAGACTCTTGTAATGATAAAAAGGGCTCGTGGGAGGGCATCGAGTCACAAACCCATCCACTTAGAGAAATTCACCCCTATAAATACGACCTTCCTAACATTCAAGAAACTGAGATATGTCTTTTACCTAAGCCAGGTTTCAATCTTCCCATAGCAACTCCTCCTGAGCACTCAATAGAACTAGAGGAGTACTATGAAGAAGTACTCGAACAACAATCTGACTCAGAAATAAAGTACTTTAGTCCCAACATCGAAGAAACGGAGTCACCGGGAGATTCTAGCCTTCAAAACATTATGTCATGGACTAATCCCCCCATGAAGAAGCATCATTGGAACCTCTACCCAAGAATCCCACTATTCCTTTACCCGAGCAAGAGTTTGTTCTACCAGTCGAATCCTCTTCTAGTTACTTGGACGAATTAAGGATGTTCTACGAGGAAAATTCTAAACAAAATTTTGAAAAGAAGAATAACGCTCTCATCAATTCCAACGTTAATAAAGATGATGATACTTCTCAAAACAACTCCTCTGATGAAGAAATGTAATCCTGGCTACCATATCCTACGCAAGAAAAACCAGGTGACGAAATGAAGCCTGAACCAGATTCGCCACCTGATCCAGGATAGGAGGAAGTCCAAGTGGCCGACCCTCAATCGACTGATCTGCATTTTGGATAAAGCAGTTCTACTTTAAATTTCAAGGGCGAGCCACAACTGGAGGACACAAATAAGCAATGCTTCGATTACTCACCTAGCCCTCCAGTCTCAGTTTCTTATATTTTACCTCCCCCACTGATGGGGGAAGGACTCTGGACTCTTCTGGACGGACAAAGAGGTGAAGGAAATATGCATCCAAATCATCTAGAAAAACTGTTCGAGTTGCCACGACCACCCAGTAAACATGATGTTCAGGCCACTCCCTCGCTCTTGGCACCGGCTATTGTGCGACATCTTTTTCGGACCTTCTTTAAACTATGAGGACCGCCTGGTTAACACTGCGCAACCCTTCCCATCCATCTTGAACCTAGTATTTGTTCAGAAATGAGAAAACTCATAAGTTCGAGGTGGATGGTGGGTGGTATGACTTCCAGTCCACCCTCTACCTTTACTGCTTTCTATTTCACATTTTTTTTTTCTGCTTTATCATTTTTTTCATAAAATAAAGCCTTTACCTAGTCTGCTTTTGCTTTTCGAATCTTTTTTCATCACCTATTTTTGTTGCAAATCCATGAGGAACAAATGCTTAAAACTAACTGATAAATGATTTCATCTCGTATAAGTCCATGAACCCTAATGTCATATCTTCCATAAAGATGATACACTTCAATAAGACTGAGATAGATCAAGTACATCGTGCCTCTAACTGATTAATGGATCTGTTGTATGAATTTCTCATTTGATGTTTTATCATGTCACTTTTTGAGTAGAGTGTGATGGAGAAAAGAGACCCATGACATGGAATCGCTAAGCAAACTGCATCACGATCCGAACTCTCTTCTACACTTCTTCCTTCATTTTTCATATCCCTTCGCTCACCAATCATGCCAAAGCTTTAAGTTCGGTGTGGTAAACCACACCTCTGTCGAACTCAAAGTTCGGTGTGGTAAACCACACCTTTTTCTAGTGTAAACTAGAGCTTTGTCGAACTCTAAGTTCAGTGTGGTACACCACACCCCTCTTTCCACTACCGCTTCTTCCATGCCCCTAAATACATAACAGGGGTGTATCACCTTCTTTTCATGATTCAAAGAGTATACAATGATGATTGTGCACATACCGAGGTTGGTGAAAAATCTATCCCGATCCAAAAAGAGGCTTGTCAGCCCAAATATACAAAAATCCAAAAATACCCTTTTTCCCAAGCCAAGTGAGAATGAATAAAAGCCAGAGTGTGAATAAAAACATAAGAGTTGTGCCCTGAATAAGGATAACTGATAAAGGTCTTTCCCGGCCGGTACATTAGCTTCCCTCACAAAGGCAGATGTGTCGTGACCGGTAGTGAGACCCTAAGGATCCAAAAATGACCCTTTACCTCCCCCCGAAGAGGTAAAACAACCAAAATCCTTAAGCCAACCTATACACACTTCTGAGTTACCTTTAGAAAAAAATCGAGAGTAAGGCTAAGTCAACCAGTTTTGTGCACAAATATTCAAAGTGTCTTGATGAATGACCAATAATAGAGTCTTGAGTGAATTAGAGGAGAGACTCTTATCTCTTGACCATACCCCCATACTCTCCTTTTACAACACCAGTGATGGATCATATGCATTTTGTTGATTTTGTGGGTCTGTTCAAAGTCTCATAAAACTTTTTAACTTGACCGATACAACAGAGAGTGAGAAGGAAATACTTCAGTAAAGTGAAATCAGAAATGAGGATATCATAAGATGTATTCTGTGATCTAAGGAAGCTTTGATGATGTATCGATCTGAGCCATGAATAAAATTACGATATGACAATAGGATGAGGCAATCACGAGATGAGCAATTTCATTGGAGACCGTTTTAAGTTTTGTGTTTCTTGGGACGAGCAACGCTTAAGTTCGGTGTGGTGATGAATCCTCCAGACTCATCCTCAGTCACCAATTCAAAGGATTTCTGACGTTTTTGCCCTAATTTTGTTTCGCCTCATTTTCCTTTTCTCCTTTTTTGTGAAAATTTTGACACTTGCACGAAGGTGAGGTAATTACGAGACCAACATGCATGTGTTTTTGCGACTGTCTTAGGCTTTTTTGTTCCTCAGGACGAGCAACGCTTAAGTTCGGTGTGGTGATGAATCCTCCAGATTCACCCTCTCAGTCGCCAATTCTAAGGATTTTGTGCCGCATATCTACTGATCTACCCTCGCTTTGGGTTTATTTTAAGTATCTATTTAGTTTCATGTAAATAATGCTTTACTAGTTCTAATTACTCTAGTTTTCAGTTTATTTGATCTTATCCCCCCTTACTCACTTTCCTTTTTTCCTGTAGACCACTTTCAACCATCCGATCGAGATCCAAAGGTTCCTTTTCATCCAACCACTCGGTCTAGACCACCATTCGGTCTTGATCCATTCGGTTTCCCCATGCGGTCTTGACCTCATGCGGTCTTGACTTTCATTACGGTCTCGACTCCATGCGGTTTTGACCTCAATGCGGTTTTCACCTCCATGTGGTCTCGACCTTCATGCGGTCTCGACCTCCATGTGGTCTCGACCCCATGCGGTCTTGACCTCATGCGGTCTTGACTTTCATGTGGTCTCGACCCCATGCGGTTTCGACCTCCATGCGGTTTTAACCTCCATGCGGTCTCAGCCTTCATGCGGTCTCGACCTCCATGCGGTCTCGACCCCATGCGGTCTTGACCTCCATGCGGTCTTGACCTCATGCGGTCTTGACCTTCATGCGGTCTCGACCCCATACGGTTTTGACCTCCATGCGGTCTCGACCTTCATGCGGTCTTGACCTCCATGCGGTTTTGACCTCCATGCGGTCTCGACCTCATGTGGTCTTGACCCCCATTCCCTTTGCTCTCTTGATCTCAAAACCAAGCAGCGCCTCCATCGTCCAAATTCATCACTAGTTCCAGGTCACACCACTATGGATATCCACGCTCTGCAGCTCACGCAAGTAGCGCCCATGTCCTGCTCGCCGACACCATCGCTGCCCACGATGGCCTGCTTGCCACAAGCGCCGGCGTAATCTACCTCTACGTCAGCAGCAACGACAACACCCGATCACCTGCTCCAGCAACCACGCCACCCTCGCCAACCACACATGCAAACTGTTTGAAGCACGCAGCGTACACCGGCAGCCACCGCACATCCACACTCTGCAGTGCCCACCGCCGTCTCCACCATTGCAGCATCCATGCCACCCTCGCCAACCACGCATGCAAGACCGTTTGCATCAGGCACATGCATGAAGACTGTTTGAGGTGGTAGCAGTGAAGAAGACCGTTTGTTGCTGATCTATGTACCCCACCGATTGGAGTAGGCCCACGTGAAGAGTGCATGCATGCACACAACGTGAAGGATCGAATGGATTGGCACTTTGTCAAAGACCGCAGAAGCTAAGACGGAAGCAGCATAAGAACGCACGGCCCAATGGGCATGAGAATGCACAGCGCAAGACCAAGAAAGAAAAAAAGTGTAGACTTCATGCATACGAAATCGCATGAGCAATTGTGGAGCAAGACCGCATGCTCACGAAACCGTATGAGCAATTGTGGAGCAGACCGCATGCACATAAAATCGCATGAGCAACCTGATGATTTACTAAAGCCAAGACCGCATGAAGCAATTGTGGAGAGCAAACCGCATCGGACAAAAGGACATGCACAAGGTGTGACTCCTTGGCCCAATATATTTTGGCAAGCCTATAAATAGAAGGGTAGAGGCATGGTCTTGGAGATCTATCTCACGACGTCCCAAGGCTGCCCGACTGAGACAAGTGCCGGGACGCTGCCAGAATACCTGAGCACAGTTTCTGACCCAGCTTCACCCACAGCCCCACGTCCCCGGTCTGGGCACAGATCTGGAAAGTTGCCAACCTGGGGACAGATCTAGAAGGCTGTTCTACCACCATCTCACCACCACCATCATTCTACCATTGTTCTACCTCATTCTACCCATGCAATCCCGGAGGTAGACACAACGATCGAGGCGGAGAGACAGACATCATCGACCACAACGAACCAGTCTCGGAGACTGCGACGATCTACATCGGGCTGTCATAGATCTACTCTTTTGCTCCGACGATGCTTTCTTTCTCTCTCTTCCCTTTCTTTTTTGCTCCCTCTATGAGGAGCGAGTAGTTCCATTCACTGGGGAGCGGGGACTAGCCCCGCTTCCCATGTTTTGTAATATGTACTAAAAGATGTTATCTTTCCAATTCAATACTAAATCGTTTCATACATGCTTGAATGTTGGCCGCGTTCTTGTATGCTTCTATTGTCTTTCATTGTGGTTTGTCTACGACCAATCTTAGGACTGGAATACTGATTTAGTGTTGGTTTCTGGTGTGTGTATCCACCGCGCTTCCATTTCGGTATCTAGGAACGCTTCCCGAGGGATGGAGTAAACTCACATCTATCGTTGCACTTCCGCACTATGAAATGGAATCAGTTGACGTACGAAAGTGCAACCTTGTTGGGTCGAGGAACACATTCCGTGGAGGGAGTGGTGCAAGGTATTCGACCATTTGTTTGGGAATGGCTGACGTTGCAACACTCCCACATTTCTCGTAGCTATTTCCTCAAAAGAGGGATAGTCTATAAGGATACTAATCGAATTGGTAATTATCGCTCGCTTGTTAGTTTTTCGATACACATTTCACGAGGTTGAGTAAGGTTCTCTCTTCAGAGGTTACATCTCTTCTTTGACACGTAGATATGTACCAGATGAGGGTTACGCAACCTGTGAAGGTTGTGTGCATTACTCTTGTCCTATAAGACATCGCTACTGTACAACATCCATGTATCTTACTTACAAGTCTTGCTATGGTTGGTAGAGGTACAATACATGTGTAGTGGTGGTGAATACCAGCATCACCCCAGTGATCCATCATCATTTGTTAAATCTTAGATTTTAATCCTTAAACTAGTTTTTATTCTTGCCTTTACTTTTGCATGTTTTAGGTTAAATAACTCAAATCAAACTTTTGGTCATAGATGATTGACTTAGATCGGCATGAAACGAGAAAAAGACACTCAGATTCTTAACGTTGTCCTTTGGGTTCGATCCTAAATCTGTACTATGATAAGGCTTCCACACTCTTGTGGGGTTGGAGCATTTATCTAGCATCAGTTGTAGGTAAACCTAGAGAGAACATCAACTCCCTAGGGTTTTTGGTGCATATTAGGACTTCCATTGGAAGAGTAATCTTTTGGTGTAAGTTCTAGCTCCATCAGTGCCAAGACCAGGTTCTGGTGTAGACAGGCTGAACTCCCCGGGTTCATCTTGGATAAATTAAGAAGCCTGACGAGCAGCTTCATGTGGGGTGGAAAGATGCATAGGATAGTGTGGGATATCATTAAAAAAGATCGGGCTCAAGGTGGTTTGGGAGTGGCTGATCCGATTAGTATGGATGGGACTGCTACTTTTCAACGGATCCACAGATTTATCACCCAGTAGGATTCTATTTGGACAGTATGATGAAGGAAAGATATGGTTGCTCCTTGGATACTTTGGTTGCGGGGAACAACTCTATAGTATGGAAAAGAGTGTTGGAGAATTGGCAAGAGGTGAAAGATGCGTACCAGCTGAGATCTGATGGAGGTTGGGACTGCTTGGTTGCCAAATCTTGGGAACTGAAGATTTGCGATCCACCTATCCCTTGGGCTGAAATCATTTGGATTAAGGGTCATCATCTGAAATGGGGTTGCACCTTATATAGGGCTATACTCGAGCACCTCCCTACATCCGATAGACTAGCAGCTTGGGGCCTTAATGTCGATCCAAAATGTATGCTATGCGGTGATGCAGCTGAAACACATGAACACCTCTTTTTTCACTATAGTTTTTCTAGGTACATTTGATGCAGATGGTCCCTCAAAAATGGTTGGGTCGGCTGCCCTCCCAGCTACTTGGAGGATGGGTTGAAGTGGATATGGCAGAAATCTAACAGGAGTGCCACTATGAGAGCTTTTGGAGGCACGAGAGTTGCTGCTATCGTCTATTGTATTTGGTTTGAGAGAAATACTAGAATCCATGGGGGATGGGCTACTGATATGATTGATGTTTTTGAGGCTTTTACTGATAGACTAGATGCTTATGTAAGGGCTAAACCTGAAATTTATAACGATTTAAACCCAGTTACCAATACACAGTGGGGTTTTTTGTAGTTAACCCACCCTATGTATAGTATAGGCTTATATATATGCCTTTTTTGAGATAGTAATATTTTACCTGATCTAAAAAAATGGTTAATAACCAATGGGATGCCCCTTTAACCCTAACAGATATACTACACTACTATATTACAGTTTTCATTATGCCTTGAGGAGTTGAGGTATACCACTCAACTCCAACCAACCACTACTAAGTTGAAATCAATTCCATATAGATCTGTAGGAGATTTGGAATCCTCAAAACTCCTCCACTCTCAGTCAGTACGAGTCTACCGTAGTGACACATGTGATCAAGCTATAAAACAGCCTAGTCCTGCCTTGGTATATAGGTCACGACACTAGTGAACAACCTAATCCGCTGTAACATACTGAGTTCTGGACATTTTGCCTTTTTGGTCCACTTTTCCATCTTTTCTTTTTATCTATATCCTCTTTGGTCTTTCCGATTAAGTTTTGGAGAACATAATGGCCTAATAAACATTTGTTCACCTTTTATTCCAATATTTGGGTTTATGCACAAATACCTCAGTGGAAGCTTAGTAATGGGTCAAATATGCAAAATATCCACTTAAGTGATAAAAAGAATAAATAAATTCGTCGTATAACTTTCTAGTGCTTTTTAGAATATGAAAAAGAAAGAAAATCCCGAAATATAAATAATGGAGATGATAAATGCAATAATTGGGGATAATATGGAATATTTTGGATAAAAGAAGATAATGAGGAATATATTGTTCCAAAAATCCTAAATAGGAACCCAAGATGACAATTTGGATAATAAATTTATCAATTTCGTTTTCTTGACTTAAAAGTTGCTTAATGGCCAAGTATCATCTAATTTGGATAATAAATAAATACATAATGCCTTTAATACAAGATAATGAGAAATAAGCCAAGTAAGAGAGATAAAATATTTAATGGCCTCAAATTAGAAAACTAACTCTAGATTTTTAATCTAAACATAAAAATAAGGCTTTGGGCAAATTTGCATTTAGGTCAATGTTTAATATTTTATTTTATTTAGGAGAGAGAAAATGATTTAAAGACTAAAAATATTAAATATATGTTGAAAAAAATTAATTAATGCCAAAATCGTGTTCCCCACGTTTATTATTGATTATAGACCAAGTTTTATATTTTTAGAAGGTTTCTAGATGCCTCTTATAAATTAAAAGGTTTAATAAGTGATAAAAATTAAATGAATTAAATAAAATAATAAAAGTATTCAAAAAATATAGTAATGCCAAATTCGTGTTCTACATGTTAAAATAGACCTTTGGATGAATTTTGAACCAATTTGGATAATATTTGTTGAGAATATATAAATTAAGGAGAGAGAAACTATACAAAACTTTCAAATCATTATTTAAAATAATAAAAATTTCAACAAATGGAAATAATAGAAAATTCTTATCAAACATACTTAATATGAGTTATGGGTGAAGTTTTGTAATTTTTGGATGATCATAGAGTCATTAATGAAGGAGGAAAGAGAAAATATGATTTGAATTATTTAACCTATAAAAGTCCTCAAAAGGCAAAACTAGTTTCATATTTGGATTATACACGTCAAAATCAGTCAAGGTATAAAGTTTTGTTAATTTTGGAGGTCGTTTGTACCTTCAAATAAGAAAAGATAAAAAGTTAAATAAGTTAAATGGAACTTTATTTGATTGGGAATGTATTTAATGCACATGTCAACGAGGACCGTCCGATCATGTATGAATGGATTAGATTTCATCTCCTGCCTCAGGTAGGAGACAACCCGCTGTGAACAGCACCCGTGGGATTTTGGTATGATGTTTTTGGCTTTTCTCGCTCTTTTCTTATCCGTTTCTCACGATTTTTGTTGCGTTAGAATCGGCAGAGGATTTCGCATCCATTAAATCCATATTTGTGGTCTCTCATTGCCTATTCGGAAAATGCACAAAACTTGTACAATAAGGCTTTGAGGTCACATGTCTCTTCTCAGTTTAACTCACCCTAACCTATATATATGTATCCCTAGTACCGTTGGACCCCATACAAGTTTTCCATCACTTCAATTTTTCATGAGACTTCATCTACCGCCGCCACCAAGCTACTTCTTTCCCATGGCTTGTGGCACCCCCTTTTCTGTCCTTGGTGCTTCTCCGGCCGAATTGGTGGATTCAGTGAGTTCCTTGTATCTTTCTCTTCAAATTCGTTCATTCAGTTTGATGTTTGATGGCTTATCTAGGATTTTCCAAATCCGGCCAAGGTCCAGCGATGCTGCTCTTACAGCCATGCGGAGCAGAAGGTAGGGGATGATTCCCTGCATGATTTTCCAGTTTTTCCCTTCTTCTCTCTTCTTCCTTTTGTTTTTCACACAAGGGCACTCTCGTCTTCTCACCTCTTTCTACCTTGCTTTGACCGGCCTTTGACCCGGCTTGGACCTTTGCCAGCCAGTGGGGCGGGCCACTGACTTGGGTCGCTATGATTGGTCCAAGCAGTGGGCCCGGTCCCACCTTCTCTGCTTTTCAAAATGAAAATCAAATTTTCTAATTTTCTCATTGGCTGATATTGTAAAATTGATATCTTTTTACTCGATTATCCAAATTTAAATATATTTTGGAATCAGAAAAACGTAAGCTATCTAATAAAAAAATATTTAATGCCTGGTTTTTAGTTTTCGACTATGTATTTTTAAGGATGATTTAAATTACTTAAAAATATGGAAAATAGCTTAAAAAGTCAATATCTCAAAAATATACAAACCTATATGTTATTTTGATCAGAAGAATGTAAACAAGAGATTAATGAAGTTTTCATAGTCTAATTCGATCGTTTGTGGAAAAAGTCGATGGTTTTGAGGTTTTAAGCCTTTAATGAATATATGTATATCTAATACATAAATATGATGATCATATTAGGGAAAGTGGATCTGATCTCGTGTAAAAGTTATGAAAAGTGCTTCTAGGATTATAAAGAGTAAAGGTATGTTCTATGTATGTTCTTAATACACTTCAGTTGGGAATTATTTAATCGTTAACCTATGCTTTCCATAATGAGGCTCATTTGCACCTTATATTCTTTTCTCTTGAATCTATTGCTATACTTGCCTCATAATCAGTTTGGAATATTATTCTTAGGTCTTGGTACCCCACTGCCATGTTTAACATATGAGATTATATTACTTGCCATAGTTTTTAGCATTTTTTTTATTAGACTAATTAACTAGTGTAGTGGTACTTGTATGTACAACCACCCATAGTTGGGGAATGTGTTATTTCTCCCATGGGGAACATGTTATTCTCCCCCACACATGAAATATGTGCAGGTGACTAGGAATGTGATACTCTCCCCTCACCCTTTTGGTTGAAGGTCTGGTAGGTTCCTCAACCCTACATAGTTAAGATAGTCAATATTAATCATACATGCAATCCTTTTATTATATGTTGTTTATGGCAAGCATCTATTGAAATATTCTTTTATATATATATGGCCTCATTCTTTTGATGTCTCATCTTTTGATGATTCCCTAGCCAGTTTTACTTGTTACAATTATCTTGTCACCTTTAGTATGGTTTAGTGACACATACTTTTATTTTCCTTCCCTCTTGCTGGGTGCTTTCCTAACCCCCCAGATGTGGAGCAAGGTGATGGATATGGCATGAAGATCTTAGCGTTGACATGGACTAGGTGATGGATATGTTGCTTGGAGACAAAAGTGGAGTAGTCTAGACTTCCCTCTATCTAGATCCTAGTTGGGTATGATGATGTAACCCTAAAAGGGAGATTTTGATGTATTTTGTACAATCTTTTATGAAATTGAATATAGTCAAAATTTTATCTTCCGCTGCTATCCCAATTAGATTTTTTTTTACCATTGGTATTATTAGAGAGGTGGATTATTTCCCACTCTTTACATCCGCCCTTCAAAGGTCATGGTACTAGTGAAATTAGGGTATCAACCTAAATGTCTGAGGTACAACCACAGTTGTCTCACATTATATATATATACTTACTGAATCATAAAAATCTAAGATACGGCCTCGACCATTCTCCTGCCAAGGTATGACCACATCCATCCTTGTGAAAATGCAAATACTCAACAATATATGACTTTGAGATTCCACTAAGGGATAACCCATTTCACCATCCAACAAATTTTAAAATTAGAATGGATCTACGGCCAATTCAACTACATGATTAGGGTTTCACATGATTATTAATGTTAATTGGGAGAATTAAGGTTGCATCAAACAAATGGACATACAAACCCTAATTTATTTCTAGCAAGCACTGATATGTAATAACTCCAGAAGATATAAAATGTATGAGGTATAGTTCTTGTCACATCACAACAATATTCCAATCCATGTTGCATAAGTAAGAGGATCACACCTTCATTAGGTCAAAAATCATGCCCAAGGGCCATTAAGACCATCACATCATATTCACATACAAGAACATCATTATCTTTCCATGGCTTAACAAAACCTCAACAACCATCACCATACTTGTGATACACATGGTTAGCATAACCTTATATTACAGAGATATGATGTTCATGTAGCATCCCCTTAGGGTTACAAAAACATTGAGAGACTATTCCATTACCATATGATTCACACAAGAAAGAAAAGTATGATCAATCACCATCGTCAGATTATAATAGAGTTATGTTCAACAAGGTAGATCAAGTATGATTAACCATCATTACTTATTATTATTAGGGATATCCATTAGCTCTTTTTGGAAGCTATTAGTTTACATTCATACGAGGATAAAGGTATGAATACAAAATAATGGGCATTGAACCATTGGTTCTACATCCTCAAAACCAAAACATCACATTAGGGACCTCACTCATGACCATCTGATGTTGTAAAGGTAAAACCATCGGTTGCAAAACAAGCAAATACCTGAGCAAATCATCTAGAGAAACTATCGAGTTATTACCAAGATTTGTCATCAACTCAACCTAGTCAAGCCATTATTTGACAACTCAAAGAACACCATCGGTTCAAGACATAATAAGCACCATAATTTGCTAACCAAAGACACAACCGGTTGTGGGCATGTGACCCAGCATTAGTTTCAACACATAGGATCACCATCAGTTGCGGTGTCCAGTGCCATCATCGGTTGTGGAACCCAGTGTCACCATCAGATAATGAAGTCAGAAGAGCCATTGGTTATCATAAATAGGTGGAGGATCAAGTCCCAAACCAAAGTGAAACTATCACATTATGAAGTCAGAAATGTCATCAATTGTCATCAAAGGGTGGAGGACCAAAGTGAAACCATCATTTAGTGGAAGGAAAGAAACCATTGATTGAAACCACAACAAGAGCACTAAGACAATCGTTTCCTGAGCACAAAAGAGTTAAAAATAGAACTTAATTCATGAGCATCAGTTGACATAGGATGGACAAACAAAACTACAAAAAATAAGCCATCAGTTCTAGCAAGGAAGCACATATCAAGGACCATCATTTGACATGCAAGAACCATTGATTAACCACATGGAAAAAATATATAGGGCTTCCTCTACCAATTAAGGTATGTTTACAAGGTTTAAGGTCCATTGATAATGATAAACTACTCATGATACATCACTTAAGCTTAAACCTTAGGCAAATGTAGTATCTTTATGCTTAGAACTTCAATTTAGAGAAAAAACATGTGCATGCAATGTAATAGTAAGAAATAAACATGAACAAAGTTATATAACTCACCTCCAGTAAGAAGATGAAGCTCCAAACAGAAAGGAAGCTCAAAGAGAGAAGGTAGAAACCCTACATTGAGCTCTTCACTCGGCCAAGCAAGCTCCTTCTCCAAAGAGGAAGCAAACCCTAGGTCAAGGAAGCAAGAAAGAAGTGTTCTTTAGGCTCTAGGGAAATCTCTATCATGAAACACCATGATACCGACCAAGAAGAAGGAGGAAGGAGGTAGTAAAGAAAGGGAAATGAAGGAAAGAGAGGATAACTTGCTTATGTCAATAACAAGCAAAGGGAGCTCAACAAGTTCAAAAGGAGGGTAGGTTTGAACCCTAGCCACACATGCAAGGAAATCGGACACCTTTTCTACCTTGGGCACCTTATTCTCCATGTAGAAAAGGAGGAATGATATATAGATAGAAAGGAAGAAGGAAAGGAGTCCAAATGGTTTGTTTGAATGGAAGAGGGAAGGTTTATAAAGCTATAAGTGAGAGAGAAGACAAGGTTAAGGTGTCCTACCATGTTTGCCAAGTGTCCATGGCTACAGGACGTAACTTCCATGCAAGAATCCACTCCATCGGCTGTGGGAGTCTGTAAAGACATTGAATCTTGGCTACCCAGGGTGGACATTGAGTTTAAGCACATGGCGACCATCTTTTGTTGAAACACTAGGTCACAAGGGTGGAAACCATCGTTTGAGCACCTTTTCAAGGTAAACCATCCATCCAAGGAGATCAAAATAGGAAACCATCACCCCCAACACATCTAAGGACCACCATCGGATCCCAACACCCATGGAAATATATCAAATGACACCCATCCAGGAGGACCATCAAGTTTTGGCCTCCAAGGTAGCTCATCCATGGGGGAAAAACCCCAACTCACACTAGAAAGGTGTCACCACCAAAACCAATGTACAACAAGGTGCCCCAAGGTACAACCAACTAAAAAATGATAAGAAAACATGTGAGGAAAAAAATCACATGACAAACAACAAGATAAAAATCAGATATGGATAAATTGTAGAAAAGTCCAAAACAAACATAAAATTGTATAACTTGCTCAAATAGTGTCCAAACTGGACCAAACTTGAAACTTAAGCGTTCCACATGATATAAAAGAACATGCTATGGTTCGATTAAGGTTTTAAGCATTTAATTATGATAAGCTAGAATTTTCAACTAATAAGAAAGTATGGGGTCTTAAAGTTTGAATAAGATTCTTAGATGAAAGCACCAAACACACACATCATGTGCAACATCTCTTCTCGATCTACACACGGCGAAATGGAAACTTAGTAGAGTGTGAAAAATACACTGGATCATGTATATGCAAAATGAATTTGTAAGAATATAGAATACTAGGAATCCGACAAAGGAAGATTTATCGATTATTTTTTTTTGAAATTAAAAAAAATCAAAATAATGGCCTAGAGCGGTCGCTCACAACACTCATAGTGTTGGTGCTTCCGATTCTTTGGAAACAACATAAAAAATTTGACACACATAAACTATCTTTAAAAAACACAAGTGTACATATCATGTAATAAAGGCCTATGAGGACCTCAGGGGATCATTCACTAGAAACTAATATTAACTGAAACTAAATCAGCTAGGCCTAGAGAAAGAGTTTATTGTCTATTAAGTAACTTAGAGCAAAGATTTAAACCTAAATTAAGATGGTTGTGATCAATCATTCATGGATACTATAGAAATTTTGGTTTCACCATGACATACACCATATCAAAATTCCTTTTTATTTACAGTCATTCATCACTTACTCAAGACTAAAGACTCATAGAAAGCACTACCGACTCTCGCATTGTAATGCATTACGTAAACTAAGACAAGACCCACTATTGTAGCATCATAGATCTTAGTTAATATGCATGATTCAAATATCTACATTATTCTTTCATAGAAGTACATTTTCTGCCGAAGCGTAGTTTGGGCTTACAAATCTAAGACTTATCAGACTCCTAATTCCTCTCTTGAAGCAATTAGTGGTCTATCACTTTGATTATGGTGATCAAGCATAAATAATCAATGAAGATATCATAGATTCACACTCAAAACAATGGAAATAAATTACTAAGCCATTGAATTCAAATGCAATGCAATGGAAGACTACTTGCTAATCCTAAGGAATAAAGGGGTTTAGCCCACATGAATATAATCATCGTACATCAAGAAGAAGAATATGAAAATAGGTTAAACATCAGGATACTAATATACAAACCCTAGAAGAAGTTGTCTCGATAATCCCCTCTTTTGAATACCCCAATCTGTAGCATTTTGGATGCAAATCTGTCCATTAGAAGTGAATGGAATGTCCAATTATCAACTACTTCCTTTATCTCCTCCTCTCTCAGCTCTAGTATCCACAACTATGTATAATTTGTTTGTAGCCGCACTCCCATAGATTGTAAGGGAGACTTCTTTCCCTCCTTATGTTGTGTCCATTAGATCTAACTTAATCTCAGATCTAATTTGATCATTCAATGTTGGTACCACTGATGGGGTGTCAGTGGCACTACGTGATTGTCCAATTTGTGTTCCTCGATCTGTGTCAACACTATTGACATGTGTGTCAGTAGCACTAAGTTGTTTGTTGTATAGGTAGGGATGCTATAGTCAGTACCACCGACATGTTGTTCGGTGGTACTGAGATAGTTAATCTCAAGTTCTGGTTCTCTCAAGACCTTGAATCAGTAGCATGAACCATGGGCTTCGATACAATTGATTCCCTCTTAATCTCCAAGAATATTCTAGGTAGCATTGAGTTTACACCTCCTTATGTTGACATTGATCGCGTTATGCCAGTACCACTAACATGTGGGTTGGTGGCATTGAGTTTTCTACTCAGTGCTCAAATCATCTAAAATGAGGAGAATATGAAATTAGTTTGAGCTATTGATAATAAATTCATATAATTCAATTTAAATAATAAATAATTAATGTAATAGTGATTCACAAGCTCATAATGGAAAATAATTTAAAAACCTATATCAAACTGAACATATATGCTACATGAGCCTAGAAAATAGCCTGTGAAAAGCATGTTCTATAGTGTCTATAGACGCTAGAGGGGGAGCACCTAGTACAAGTAGTGGACAATAAGGACATAATGGTAGAGGGAGAACTACATAACTTTTATTCTCTATGACTCAACCAAAAGGAGTAGCCTCACCCAGAGTTGTGATAGGTGAGATGCTTCTCTTAATAGAATTTTGGTTACAATTTTGATAGATCTTCGTGCAACATATGATTTTATACAAAGATCATTAGCTAGATGATGAAATCTTTTAACTCAATATTTATTTTATTAGTTAATGTTAAGAGTACATTTAGGTGAATCAACAATTTTGACAGAATTTTGTACTGGATGTATGTCATGTTTCAATGGGTATATAATAGAGGTTAATCTTATACCCTTTGACCTTAATTATTTTCAAATAATATTCGGTATAGACTGCCTTAAGACACTTGGAAGAAAGAAGCTATCTTTTAGCAAGGTGACTTTTCATGTGTCTTGAATGGAGATAGAAAGGTCTTACCTACGTGTATAAACTGATGTAGCTGATAAGATGATGAGAAAGGGGTGTGGGGCCTTCTTAGAACACGTGGTAGATGCTAGGGTAGAGGAAAAAACAACCTATATAGATGATGTTCGGGAAGTAAAAACAACCAATATAGATGATGTTTGGGAAGTAAGTGAGCTTGAGATGCCATTCCTAACTAGTTAGCAGGTTTACCTCATGAGAATGTTGTTGACTTTCAGATACAAATTCTTCCTGGTAGTCACCCAATAGCATTACTTGCCTATAGAATGGCACAACAAGGTGAAGTGAATTTAAAACCCAATTACAAGAGTTACCAGGTAAGTGTTTTATTCAAACTAGTACATAACCTTTGGAGTGTTTTAGTATTGTTTTTGAAGAATAAGGATTAAAATATATAGTTTAGCATAGACTATCAGCAATCGAATAACATAACCATTAGGAACAAATACCATTTTGTCTAGGATTGATGATCTATTTAATCAACTATGTCAATCAATAATTTTTTCATCATAAATTGTAGGTCAGGGTATAATCAATTAAGGATAAAAGCATTCGATGTACCTAAGTCAGCATTCCGAACAAGGTATGGGCACTATGAGTTTGTAGTCATGTCATTTGGACAGACAAATATCCCATCACCCTTTATGGACCCGATGAATAAAATTTTCAAATCCTACTTAGATTAGTTTGCAGTAGTGTTCATAGTAGACATCCTTATATATTCTAGAGATGTAGAACAAAATGAAAAAAAATCTAAGAATAGCCATGTAGTTGTTGAGGAAACATTGATTTTATGCTAAATTCAGTAACTATGAGTTTTGGTTTGCTAAACTTTCTTTTCTTGGACATGTCATTTACTAATAAGTTTTCTAGGGTGATCTGGATAATATAGGAGGTTAATAAGGAGCTTCAGTGTATTAGAAGCATCTCTTACGTGTTTAACAAGGAAAGATAAACCTTTTATTTAATATGAATATGTGATAAAAGTTTCCAAACTTAAAGAAGAAGTTAACCACAACATTAATTTTGATTTATAAGAAGAAAATAAAGGATGTGTGATTTTTTTATGCATCCATGAGAGATTTAAGATGTGTTCTAATATAGAAAGGAAATCTGGTGTCTATCCTTCAAGACAATTCAAGAAGAATGAGACAATTATGCAGCACATGATCTTAAGCTTGCGACAGTAGTGCCTACCTTAAAGACTTGGCATCATTATCTCTATGGTGAATCATGTTAGGATTTTGTACACCATATGAGTTTAAGATACACATTTACACAAAAGTATCTCAACCTAAGACAAAATAGATTGTTTTATCTAATTAAGAACTATGATGCACTATTGACTGCCACCTTGGAAGGCTAATGTTGTAGCATATGCTCTAAGTAGGAAGTCAACATAATCAATTATAATGTTCCCTATGGCATGCATATAAAGTGACTTATTGGTTAAGATGAGAAAAATGAACTGAAAATTGAGTGTGTCTGAAGAAGGTGGGCCAATTGCTCAACTGCAGGTTAGACCTATGTTCTATGATCAAATCAAGGATCTTCAATAGACTGACAATGAATTGCAATAGATCATCCATGTAATGACAAAAGGAAAGGTAATAGAGTTCATATGTTCATATGATGGATTGTTTTGTCAGTAGGATCGATTGTGTGTGCCAGATGGCATTGAGTTAAGGAAGTAGATTCTTGAAAAAGCTCACTCTTCTATGTATGCAAAGCACGCGGGCAATTATAAGATGCACAAAAATTTCAACAAATTGTATTAGTGACTAGGTATTAAGAGAGATGTAGTTGGGTATGCAGTTAAATGTGGAGTGTGCCAACAAGTCAAGGTTGAACACCAGAAGCCAGTACGACCCTACAACCACTCCCTATTCCTATGTGAAAGTGGGAACATATCACTGCGGACTTTGTAGTAGGGTTATTTAGGACATAAAATGGTTTTGACTCAATATGGATGATTGTGGATAGATTACATAAATTCTACTTATTAGAATTCAACAACTTAAAAAGAGAGAGATACACATAGTGAAGGTCCTTTAGAAGAATCATAGTGTAAAAGAAGCTACATGTAACATCCCTGACCTGGGTTATGCCATAAACCTATAAGTTTTGCTTAATTAAGTTATTTATAAACTTTTTTTAATCTTTTGAAAAGTAATTAAGACTCAAGGAGATTTTAATTTTCAAGTTTGAGTTTATTTGCAAATTGTTTGTGCATTATATGATAGTTTTGGTGCAAATTGCAATTTACCCAAAATGTAGGGTTTATAAGCAAATTACCACCACTAGAGTGTCCATAATCTCTCTTAGAATCATCTAGAGGAGATAGTAAGAAAGAGTCACCATGTTTGAATCATATTTGAGTGATGGTATTCTTGGTGATGAAAAGACCAAGAAGAGTTGTATAGTTGAAACCCTAATATGAGATGTATTGAGTTGTAGAGCTTATATGGGAGTGCCTACCGGCCAAGAAGCCATAGAGGAGGTCCCATATCATTTTCTCAACTCTTGGCAAAGGCCATGACGAGTTAAGCACTGCAAGAAGGTGATGTATATTGGTTTACAACTTTCCTTGGAAAAGTTGTATCAACTTGTGAATAAAGTGAGGTTGGGTTGAAATTTCTTGTTCAATAGGATAAATAATGGCTGAAATATTATCCCTAGATTATTCCCAAGAGTTTTGCATGTCAAGATAAATATGTGTGCATGCATGAACACATGTAAACGCATGTGTGGACATGTGTCACCTAGTAGTATAAGGTGATGCACCTCTTATACACTCTCTCTAATGAGCCTCAATTATATATACCACTCCTTTCACCTACTAGTGAAACTTTTCAAATCCTACAACTCTCTTTCTCTTAGATATCATGCATTGTAGTTGAGGATCACGGAGGAGCTCGATCCTTAATCTTAAGGTGAAGCCATGGTCATCTTCAACCTTGGTTGAAGCATGATTCTCGGGTTGTGATTCTTCCTTTCTTTTCTTCTTCACCAAGTTCTTATCTATGGTAATTCTTTACATATAGAGGAGTTGTGAACAAGTCTTGGATCTTTGTTAAGTTCATCTTCAACCTTGGGAACATAAATATTTGGATCTTGGATATTTGAAGTTGTTCTTGAGGTGGGTTATATAACTTGAACCCAATCATGTTATTATTCACCTTCAATCTTGCTATACTTGTTCATACTTTCAATTTCAATTTTTCTTGAATGATTGATGATTCTATGAGTTATAATAGTTTCATAGGACTTTTGCCCATGAACTAGAATAGTAAGGGATGAAAGTCTAGAGCTTGATGATGATGACATCATCATGGAACAAACTGATATCGGGTTGAAGCACCTCTAACCAGATATGGTAATGAAACCCAATATGGTGATATAAAATCCATTATACTTTGGAATCCCACACCCATATCATTTTGTACATTTGGGTTGGTTGAAAAAGGACTAACCAGTTGTCTAGGTTGTCACTCAACACATGGTAGGTTCATACTTTTGAGGTTTGTAAAGGTATGGCCATAAGGGTTTGACCGATATGCAAAAACCTACACTTGAGTAAATCGATATAAGTGACACACACACACCTCTTGCTCGATATGGTGGAAGCACACACCTCTTGCCCGATATGGTGGAATCACACACCTCTTGCTTGATATGGTGGAAGCACACACCTCTTGTCTGATATGGTGGAAGCACACACCTCTTGCCTGATATGGTGGAAGCACCTCAAAACTGATATGGAGGTAAGCACCTCAAATCCGATATACTTGATTGAGTAACACATTAAGTGTGTTATGTCAATTGATACATTAAGATGTAAAGATTTTAATGCATTTTGATAAATGTAGGCCAATGTACCTTGAGAAATGGGTTGATCCAACTTAATAAAGTATGATGTAATCAATATCCTAGTGAGGATGAGAGAGAAACTCATACTTTTTGTGATAATCATTTAATGATAAATGATGAGAATAAACAAGTATGATTGAATACTTATGATTTCAATGAATGCTCCTAATTTGTGTGGCACTATGAATTAGGGTTTTGCTTTTTGATAATATGAACTTGAAACCCTAATCAGCTAAAAAGGGAAACCCTAACCCTAATAATGGGAAGGTTGTATTTCTCTTGTATTGCATGATGATGATATGTACTTGATATTGTTTTTTATCATGAAATAATAACCATGTAGGTATCATGAGATGATGAGCATAGCCAGGTATGAGCTATGATGTTTCATATGATACATATTAAATGGGTCTTGTGAGCCATGTGAAATACTTGTGCAACAAGTATAATGTATACATGGGTCTGAGGACCTAGAGGTAATAGTTACCTGATAAGAGCTGACAATGTTCAGTGATGAACTAAGGGTTTGGATAACTAGATGTGGAAATCATGATGATGATAATGTTAAGGGATGAGAATCCCCAGTAATGTGATAAGGAACTGAGATCCCAAGTGTTATGCATTCATTGTGTTCCAAAGATTATGAAAGTACTTGATAAATGTATTACACCTTTCTTTGTAGCATATGTTATAATTCATGCTTGTAACTTGGTTGATGCTAAAAGATATTGTAATGCACCTAATTAATCAAGTGGAACTTTATCATGTGGTTGCCCTGGACATAAATCCATTCAGTGTCAAATTTTGCTAAATGGTGAAATGAGTTTAACTCAGAGAGCATATTTTTTAATATGTGGGGGTAATGGGCAAAAATATCCTTACGTCCAAATAAGGATTGTTGTGTGATCTTTCCCTCAGATACCAGGGATGTTGTGTGATCTCCCTGAAGAGAATATATCGGGGTTGTTGTGTGATCTCCCTGAAGAGAGTGCATGTTGCGGTTGTAACTCTATAGAGAAGATGCCACTATACCCTGGAAAGCTAATTGTAGTTTGACAAGTGATGTCACTGCCAGTGGTCTCGTACTGACCGAGACAAGTGAGGTCTTGGAAGCCAGATCTTCCTTTGATCTTGTATGGTACTGATGCTTTATGTAGTCGTGGATAGTTGGAGCATGAGCAGTATATCTCATCTCCTTAGGGCATAAGTGTGATTGTGAATATGTAATCATCCGCGTAGTGTATTTGCTTAAGGACTGAATATGGAAACATTAGTTGATGTTACACTACTTTTATACATCTTAAATGGATAGATGTCATATGTGTTCTTTGTATTCCTTATAAAGTGAATAGATGATTTATTCCTCTATCATAGATAGCTCCATTACTTTGAAAGATGATATTGCTTTGTTTTTCTTATAAACAATGATTAATCTTGATTATTAATATAAAAGATCATTTGCTCAGTTTTATACAATTTACCAATGATAATAATGTTGTTGGCAGAGAGTTATATCTCTCACTGGGACTTTTGTCTTACCCTATTGGTCCCATCATTTTTAGGTGGATGCGGACGAGGAGGTAGAGACCGTAGTGTATAGGGAAGATAATAACAACAGGGATAGTAGTAACAACTTGAGTTGAGTGGGTTGTTTGTCGTGTCTTGTAGATAGAAGTCCTATGTGCCATCTTTGTACTCTCAGTTCCTTGGGAGTTAGTGTGTAATGGTTTTATAAACAATCTTAGATTTTGGTTTATATGACTCGAGGTTTTATGTTGCTTATGTATATATTTGGGGAAAGAAATTGGTATATGATATCCTCGAGATGAGATTGTACAAGGTATGTACAATGTGAACCATGATGTATATACTGTTATGGTTCATTCCTTAAGAGTTTCCTGGCAATGGATCTCCTTGCAAAATGGTTTTAATTTTTAGTGATTTTTGTTAATCTTTTGCTAATAGTTATTTTGCGTAATTACTGTGTAATTTGGTTGTCGGTTTGACAGTGGTCATCACACTACATCGGAAGTAGAGTCAAAGATGTGTAAGAAGTATCCTTTCCTCTTCCAATTATTTTTAGACAAGATCTTTATTAGTAGGGGGTAGTGTTACAACCCATACCATTCCTTACTCATAATCTTTGAACTAAAGATAACCTACCTTAATTACCTTATGGTTTATTTAGCATTGTTTAACGTTTAGATTGTGCTTTGGTAGTCAAAACCTTGACTTGAGAAAATTATGAGATCATTTTTTGATGTAGAAATAGTTCACACATGTACATGGGAAGAGAATTAATGATACATTACGGAATAATTAATAAAGAAATTATCATTTGAGAATTTTATCAAACACATACTATAGGGTTGTATAGAATTCAATTATGAATCCAAAGCATAAAGAATGAACCAAATGGGAGTGAAAATGAGAGAGTTATGGTAGTTTTAGTAAATATGTGTAGAACTGACTTTAGTCTATACTTTCATCAGACCGACAGCCACACAAACTGGCCAAGCATAATGGCAGCCACACAAACTAAGATATAAGTAGACCAATGGCAATGCAAACCAATGGAAATGAACAACTTTACAGTCAAAGACAATCAATCAATAAAATTACCTCAACTTCTTTTATACATGGTATAAATTCGACAAAAATGTTCTTGAGGGATTTGTATTAGTATTTCAATTTTCCACTCACTATACCACATATGTACTATGACAACAATTATACAAATAATAAAGGTATCACACTGGAACACAGGAAAACAATCATTAACAGATAATTACCAAAAATCATGAAAATTTAAAACCATTTTTCCATAATAATCCACTAACATAAACTTTTTCCCAGAAAACCCAAGGCCATATATGATACATCATTGTTTGCTTCATACATACATCATTCCCTCATATTACACAGATATGAGATATTAGTTGCTTTACCAAAACATATACAAAAGTAATATTATACATTAAAGCGTTCTTAGCCAAAATCTCAAATCGATCGTGAAACTGAATATGAAAACTATCTCCCAAGGACCGTGAGAGCACAAGGATGACACATAGGACTCTATTTCTACTAGACACATAACATCAAACTCAACCTAAGTTGTTACTGTTGTCCTTGTTGCTGTTGCCTGTTCTCGACTACACAATCACTACCTCTTCGTGCACGTCCACCAAAAAAGTTTTAGAACCCACGGGGTGGGACAACAAGTCCCAGTAAGAGATATAACTCTCTGCCAACATTATTATTGTCACAGTTAAACTTTTATAAATAAGAGCAGAACAAACCTTTATTGAATTAAACATGTATAATTGTTGATTATATGTAGGGTAGAGAAGTCTTATCATCACATTAGTTCAAATATCTACAACTGAGCAATAGATCATTTAATCACTTTTAAAAGGAATATGAAAAACATGTATAACTTGTTATAAATTGAATAATATAAAATCAAAGAAAGGCTTCAACCATTTTTTCCTTATTTGATCCTTAAAAAATTACACCATACGGTTGATTACATCTTTCAATAATCAATATTATGCCCTGAGGAGATGGGAATATACCTTCCATGCTCCAACTGACCACTATAAAGTAAGCATCAGTTCCAGAAAGGTCTCATGGAAGATTTGAAATCCATGATATCACCTTCCTCAGTCATTATGATAATGGCAGAGATAATATGAGTCAATCCATAATTAGCTATCCTGGCGTATAGAGGCTCTTCGCTATAGAGATACAACGCATAGCATGATCTATGTTCAGGGTATGACCTTCAGTCAATCCTACTTATATTTCTTGAGTCATGACCGCAACCATACTCTTCTTTGGGGTATGGCCTTACTTCCAATTCCCACTTTTACATTAGAGCTACAACCTACAACTACACTCTTTTTAGGAAAAGACTCGAAGACAATCTTGGGGTTTTAAGGATGCAAGGAGGTACTCGACTTGCACCCTCTCATAGTCAAAAATATGCACTCTGAGTAAAATTTGTTTCACCATTCAGCAAGTTCTAACACTGAATGGATCTATGACTAGGGTAGCTACATTTTTAGTTCCACTTTAATAACTAGACCAATTAAAGTGTCTTTTACCATCAATCAAGTTATAATTTACAAACCACAAAGAAAATTTACAAAAGAAATAGGCAAAGTATTACAACGGCAGATATTATCATTTAAAATGTAAATTACTTTTCATTACTTCATATCATTGTATCATTGTCAGCCACAAGGCTATCATTATCACACATCATCATGGGATATCTATTTCTCGTATCAGTACTAAAGGATATTCCCTCAATTAGGCATTAATCCCTTACCAGGTCCTAAGACCGATTACATCGCACTTGACATTCATAATTATCTCAGTATGCCTCATTATGCATATAAGTATTACTCATACTAATCATCACTTTATGCCAGATCAAATGTACTTGCCATAGCAATGTTACCCATTATGTTCATGAAGAGATTATATCAAAACACAGTAAACACCATTAGGCCTCATACTAATTTCACATGTTTTGGGGAACAAGCCCTTAGTTCATTATTGAACAATGTCACCTCTTACCAGGCAACTATCTTCTTTAGGTCATTAGACCTATACACATCTTATTTGTTTTACAAACATTTCACATGGCTCACAAAGCCTTATATAATCTGTTTCATGGTAATTCATAATAGCTCATACCTAACTATGCTCGTTATCTACATGATTAAGGTGTCAGGGTAAAAGCAATATTAAATAATGGCAACATCATGCCATATAGAGGATCATTTTTCATCCACCCTTGTCATAATTAGGTTTAGGGGTTTCCTCTTATATCCAATTAGGATTTTGAAGTTCATAATCGAAAACCACACCCTAATTCACATCATGAGGGGTATAATAGGGCTATAAGTATTCAAGCATTCTTAATTACTTTTAATAAAACATCATCAATCAATTATCAACATGAGGTATTACCTTTCTCATATGAGATTAACAAGTTTATCTCTCATCTTTTCTAGAATATTAATTCTAACATACATATTATATTAGTTGAATCCACTTTAGGGTTTATCATCTCACACTTGGTAAAGTGCATCCATCTCATTACTTCATTGTGTATCAATTAGTTATATCAAAGTGTACCGGCCTACACTCATCAAGGTGTATCGGCCTATGCTCATCGAGGTGTGTTCACCTATGCATATAAAGGTGTGTCGGCCTTGGTGTATCGGCCTACATGTTGAACCTTGTATCGGCCTAGACACGTGTTCGTGTCGACCAAGGCTTAATTACTTGTGTCAGCCAAAGCACATCAATTGGTATTGGTTTAGAGGTACTTGAGATGTATCACCCATTCTATCACTTTGTGTATCGGACAAACCATCACAATATATATCGGTCACTCCATCAACTAGTATGTCAACCACTCCATAAACTAGAGTATCAACCACTAAATCAACTAGAGTATCAATCACTCTATCAACTAGAGTATCAACCTAGCTATCCCATTGTGTATCAACCATTGCTTACTATGGGGTATCAACCTCTAGGGTTTTGGGCTGTATCGGGTGAATCCTCTGCAACACCTCAGTTTCTACCACCTATTCTCCTCACAACTATTTGGTATGTCAACTAAAATATCAAGGAATTATAATACCCACACCTTCACATAATGTGTCAGGCTAAGTGTTTCACCCATCACACCTATGTCGGGATAGAAGGATATTAGATTGTGAGTCTATCGGATTAGGGTTCCCACAAACAGACATCGGTTTGTGCATATCATTTTACCATCATCTTCAAGATCCAACCCTTTGTCCATTGCTGATCTAGTTCATTGTCAACAGCCCCAAATATCCATTAGGGGTTATAGAACCATCATTCAAATAAGAAAAGTCGAAGTAGAGAAAGAAACCACCAAGAATTTCATGATAGAAGGTAAGTAATAATAAAGTTGAGTTCAAGTTATATAAACCACCTCAAGATCACCACTAAAGATTCAATCTTTAAAGATCCACATTCCCAAGGTTGAAGATGACTTATCAAGACTCCTAGGCTTGATCATAACACCTCTATACGAAAGGAGATACCATAGTAAGGAACTTGGTGAAGAAGGAAAGAAAAGAATCATGATCTGAGAAGCATGGTCTTTCTAAGGTAGAAGAAGATCATGGCTTTACCTTAGGTAAGTTGCTTGGCCTTCCCCTTGCTCCTTGAGATCCTAGGGTTGTCCACCAAGAAGGAGATGGTAAAGGAGTAGAAAGGTTTACTACGAGGTGAAAAGAGGGTATATATAGTTGAAGCTCATGAAAGAGAGTATGTGTAAGGTGTCATCACCATATGTGCATGGGTGACACGTGTCCATTCATGGTGACACTTTACAAACATGTGTATCTCAACATGCAAAACTCTTGTGGATAATGCAAGGGTGAGATATCAGCCATTGGGTATCTTTGTTAACAAGATATCACAACCCATTATCACTTTGTGTACAAATCAATGCAACTTTTGTAAGGAAGTCTTAAACTGATAGGCTTTACTTTTATGAGGTGCTTAACCTGAAATGAATGCTTAAAAAAGTTGTTAAATGATAGGGAACTTCATCCATTGTTTCTAAACTGGTGTGGAATCCCTTATACCCTTCACAACTCGACATAACCTCATCTAGAGTTCAAGACACTCAACATTCTATGGTTCTTATGTCACGAAGAGTGTTATCAATCAACCAAGAATCAAACAAGGAATCTCCTCCTCTATTTCTCCTATAGATGATACTAAGAGAGAGTAGGAACACTCTAGAGGTGGTAAATTGCACATCAACCCCATATATTGGGTAAATTACAAGTTATACCAAAACTATCATATAGTACAAATAGTCTTCAAACAGGCTCAAACTTGAACCTTGAGCTCTCCTTGAGTCTTAATAACTTTTCAAAAGATTAATACAAGGGCCTAATAATCTCACTTGGGAAAAACCTCTAGGGTTATCCCAAAACCCAGGTCAGGGTCCTTACAAGTCATAAACTCCTAACTAGGATTTTGCCCTCGAAATCCCATGCAAAAGGAGATGGATATTACTTATGTATTACACCTTCAATCTTTCACATAGTTCCTTGATGCCAGGGTAATATCATAAGACTTGGCCAGCATATTGTTCCTCCAGCCAAGGTTATCATAGGATATGTTGCACAAGGCACATACTTAACCTATTCTCTCCATTATTGTCTGCAAGGATGACCCTATACCAAAGTGATACTTTCTTAGCCATAAAAGAACTATACATACTTATCCTTATTTATCTCAGGGATCAACTCCTCCTTATGTATAACCTTTTTAACATACCATATTATATGATAAGATTCTCAAACTTGAAGGTTTACCATTCCCTTTTTAAACCTCAACATGTTTTCTTACAAAGATAGACTAGAGATGCATATGTCACTTACTTAAGATTACAAGACCTACCATGCTTCTGTTGCACTACTCTGATCTGCTGATTCAACACAAAGATCAAGTATGGTTCGTACCAACTGGCTTGCTATTATGTACACTTCCAGTTGTACTTTTCTTTGTAGCTCATCTAGATAGAGAATGGAAATTCTACTTATCAGTGTACATCGCTTTGGAATCCTCCTTACTTGCAAACCTCATAGGTGTACATCAAGGGTGTGCACTCAACCTAATTTTTTTCTTTCAAAGCAGATCTTGCAAATGTCTCTTCAACTTATGCCTCCTTGCTGAAGTCACCTTATGCGGGCATAAACCCCTAACAGGTGATACCATACTATATGTGGAGTCCCTATAGCCAGATCGATCTCAAAGTCAATCCTTCTTAGGTAGTCAAACACATAATCATCTTATCAAGAGACATATTCTCATGTTCTCATACAACTGGCACTTTTTGTATATTAAGATTCCTCACCTTGGTATCCCTCACATGTACCAGAAACACATGACACCTTTATCTCATCCACCGTCTACTATTACTGCCAGACCCAAACATATCATAAGAACCTTTCCAGCATCTTTTAGGGTTCATAAAACATCACTATTCTCTGATGTTACCATCTTGGAACTAAAGTCTAAGTCCTTAGATGATACTATTCAACCATCCATCTAAAGGTCACTTAAAAGCCATGCACATCAAGTGATATGAGACTTTATCGAACCTCATATCCCAAGAAAAGAAGGTATAAAGGAAACATGTTTTCCCTTATCACCACAACATCATCCATAAAGTCTTAATAGGGAGAAGGACATTACCAACTTACCTTGGTTGTTATACGAGTTTACACTACTCATGTATCATTCTATTCAGTTTCATCTTGGTTTCCTTGCCATTGGCATAGCAACTGTAAAGATGATTACATGTCATCATTCCTTCTTTGATTTTTTCTCTTCATGTTCATGAACATTTACTTATTTTACCACAAGGATCATTATTCTCTTCGTGTTTTTTATTAAGAAGAGATTATCTTCTTTGTATCCTTTTCATATCTCATGATGATTACATTTTATACTTTTTTATATCTATATGTTGGTCTGAGATTAACTCAGGTTCCACTTTATTATAACTTAGAATGTGATAAGGATCTCTATGACACATTTGCAATTTCATATTGCTCTTTAGATCATATCAAAATGACTACTTGATTAGGGTAATCAGAAAGATAGTAATCTAAGAATTCCATACTTATTTTGTCTTTAGTAATCAAATACTTGGCCACGGTATCAAATATTGAGGGTAGGTAGCATGCACTTCATTTTATGTCATGTATCTTACTTTAAACATATCTTTTAAGTTTTAAAACTTAGTATCTCTGGTTCCCTCCAAATATCTCTTTCATACCTCTTCCTCTTTGTATGAATAGAAGGAATTATAAAATAGTTTGCAGAATATAGAATAGAATATAAATTATAATCTTCTCCATCTCTCCCCATGTCCTTATAGGACTAACTAAATGAAACTCAACAACAACTATTCTTCTTATGGTTAATAGGTAAAATAAGAGGAAAACAAAACAGAACGAAAAATTTCTATCTGATTTGTCACCCCTTGTTGGTCATCTACCATCTCAGGTTAACTCACAACATGAAGTCTAGTCATTTCCTATTGTTGCTTCTTCCTTTTGTCACTATTGGGATGTAACTTCTATAAGCCCTTCTGAGTCAGCATCGACTGTTGGGCCATCTCAACTTCTCTTCTTGGACAAAAGAGTTTAGTATGCCCAATCTATACACATATAAAACATGTCTTCTCCTCGTACCATCGTCTGGTTGGTTTTGTTACTGATGTATAAGATAAGTCAGAAGCCCTTATAGGTGGAAATCTAGGACCTTTGCCTTTACTTGGTGACCATTACACTGATGCACTAGGTGTTTGTCGTATTGGTGGCACAGAAAACTTTGTCTTTTTAGAGCTACTAGTCAACTGTCCCTGAGATTGTGCAAAATTTTCCTTGATGCTCAGTTCATTGTCCCTTCTTGGGCATTGCCTCGTCACATGTCCTATTTGTCTACACTTGTGGAAAACTCAGTTTTCTTTCCATATTTCAGTCTTTGTCGCATTTTTCATTATTTTAACATGACGTGGTTGTTTAAAGGGCTTACTAGAACTTGAAAATTTCGTATTAGGGACTGATGCCCTAGGTGGTATCTCTAGTGTCTTGTCCACTATATGCAAAACTGTTGTCATAACATGCCCAACGAGAGCATGAAAAGTAGGATTGTCTAACATTGACTGATCCAGTTGGGGATTCTCAGGCACTCATTCTCCTCTTGCCTGATCCTTTGCACCTCCTCCTTGTGTAGGGACACTGCTTTCAATAGCATGTTCCTCCTGTTCTCCAGGCATCCTCACACTTTATCCTTTCTTTTGCATTAGCAGAAGCCATTATTAGACATACTAGAGGACACTTAGAACAGACTCAACAACCTTAATCCTATGTCCCTGTAGACTCACCGAACCTATACCTCCGATACGAAATTTGTGACAACCATTATCCAACTAATAATGATATCACACTAAACCATGCGAAAACAACTACGAAAAACGAATTACCAAAAATCTCTAAAATTTAAACCATTTTTCCATAATAATCCACTATCAAAAACTTTTTGCCAGAAGACCCAAGGCCATATATACATACATCATTTTTCACTTCATACATACATCATTCCCTCATATTACACAGATATGAGATATTAGTTGCTTTACCAAAACATATACAAAAGAAACAATAGACATCGAAGTGTTCTTAGCCAAAATCTCAAATCGATCATAAAACCAAATAGAAAACTATCTCCTAAGGACCAGAGAGTACATGGATGATAAATAGGACTCTATTTGTACTAGACACATAATGGCGAAATCAACCTGAGTTGTTATTTTTGTCCTTGTTGCTGCTTGTTCTCGGCTACACGATCACTACCTCCTTGTGCACGTACACCTAAAACATTTTGGAACCCCCCAAGTGTGACAACAAGTCCCAGCGAGAGATATAACTCTCCGCCAACATTATTATTATCACAATTAAACTTTTATAAGTAAGAGAAGAAGAAACCTTTTATTGAATTAAACATGTATAATTGTGGATTATATACAGGATAGAGCAGTCTTATCATCTCATTCATTCAAATATCTACAACTGAGCAATATATCATTTAATCACTTTTAGAGGAATATGAAGAACATGTATAACTTGTTATAAATTGAATAGTATAAAAGTAAAGCAAGGCTTCAACCATTATTTTTGTATTTGATCCTTAAATAATTACACCATACAGTTGACTACATCTTTCAACAATCAATCTTATGGCCTGCGGAGATGGGAATATGCCTTCCATGCTCTAACTAACAACTGTGAAGTAAGCACCAGTTCCATAAAATACTCATGGAAGAGCCAAAATCCACGACCTCACCTTCCTCGGTCAGTACGAGAATGGCAGAGATAATATGAGTCAATCTGTAATTAGCTAGCTTGGCGTATAGAGGCTCTTATCTATAGAGATATAGCATGTACCATGATCTCTGATTAGGGTATGACCTTCAGTCGATCCTGCTTATATTTATTGAGTCATGGATGCAATCATACTCTTCTTTGGGGTATGGCCTTACTGCCAGTTCTCGATGTTACATTAGAGTACGACCTACAACCACACTCTTTTTAGGAAATGTCTCAAAGCGAATCATGGGGTTGTAAGGAAGCAAGGAGGTACTCAACTTGCACCCTCGCATATTCGATAGTAAAGCTCATTTCACCATTCAGCAAGTTCTGACATCGAATGGATCGATGGCCAGGGAAGATATATTTTTAGTTCCACTTGATTAATTAGACCAATTAAAGTGTCTTTTAGCATCAATCAAGTTATCATTTACACACCACAAACAAATTTTACAAAAGAAAGAGGCAAAGTATTACAACGATAGTAAATATCATTTAAACTATAAACTAGATTTCATTACTTCATATCACTATATCACTGTCAACCACAAGGCTATCATTATCATGCATCATCATGGGATATCAATTCCTCATATCATTACCAGAGGATATACCCTCAATTAGGCATTAAGCCCTTACTAGGTCCTAAGACCCATCACATCACACATGTGATTCATTATTATCTTAGTATGCCTCATTATGCATATAAGTATTACTCATACCAATAATCTTTTTATGCTAGATCAATTGTACTTTCCATAGCTAACGTTACCCATTATGTTTAGGAAGAGAATATATTAAAACACATTAAACACCTTTAACTAAAACAAATAAAGTATCATAAGATCTCTAATTTAGGATTGGACCCCATACTAATTTCACATGTTCTAGGTAGCAAGCCCTTAATTCATTATTGAACAATGTCACCTCTTACCAGGAAACTATCATCTTTAGGTCATTAGACCTATACACATCTTATTTATTGTAAAAGCATTTCACATGGCTCACAAAGCCTTATATTAGTTGTTCCATGTTAATTCATCATAGCTCATACCTAACTATGCTTGTTATCTACATGATTAAGGTATCATGGTAAAAGAAATATTAAATAATGGCAGCATCATGCCATATAGAGGATCATTCTACTTCCACCCTTTTCATAGTTAGAGTTACGGTTTGCTCTTATAGAAAATTAGGGTTTTTAAGTTCGTAATCGACACCAACAGCCTAATTCACATCATGAGGGATATAATATGGCTATAAGTATTCAAGCATTCTTAATTACTTTTCATTAAACATCATCAATCAATTATCAACATGAGTTGTTACCTTTCTCATATGAGATGTAAAAGTTTCTCTCTCATCTTTTCTAGAATATTGATTTCAACATACTTATTATATTTATTGAATCCACTTTAGGTATTATCATCTCACACTTGGTAATGTGAATCCATCTCATTACTTCATAGTGTATCAATTAGTTATATCAAAGTGTACCGACCTACACTCATCAAGGTATGTCGGTATATGCTAATCGAGGTGTGTCGACCTATGCTTATCAAGGTGTGTCAGACTAGGTGTATTGGCTACATGTTAAACTTTATGTCGACCTAGACACGTGTTCATGTCGGCTAAGGCTTCATTACTTGTGTCGACCAAAGCTCATTAAGTGCTATCAGTTTAGAGGTGCTTGAGGTGTAGCGGAAACCCTATTTCTTTGTGTATCGGCCACACCACCACAATATATAGCAGCCTCTCCATCAACTAGTATGCCAACCACTCCATCAACTAGAGTATCAACCACTCTAACAACTAGTGTAACAACCACTCTATTAACTAGAGTATCGACCTAGCTATCCCTTTCTTTATCAGCCATTGCTCACTATGGGATATTGGCATCTAGGGTTTTAGGTTGTATTGGGTGAACCATCATCAACACCTTGGTTTCTACCACCTATTTTCCTCACCACTATTTGGTATTTCGACCAATATCCCAAGGAATTATAATACCCACGCCTTCACATAATGTGTCGCACTAAGTGTATAGCCCATCAAACCTATGTTGGGCTAGAAGGATATCATATTGTGAGTGTATATGATTAGCATTTTACAAACTAATATTGGTTTGTGCATATCATTTTCCCATCATCTTCAAGCTCCAACCTATTGGATCTAAGGTTTCTAGAGGGGGGTGAATAGAGCTACAAAATTTCTCACAAACAAATTAGACCTTCAAATTATATCAATTTTAGAGTAATAGCTAGATGTCAATTTGAAGTCATGTCTAACAAGCATAGCAAGGATGAGAGAGATTGATAGCAAGCACTTGACAAAAGGATGTAGAGTGGTTCCACACTTCAAACTAGAAGTCAGTCAGTCCACTACCTAGAGAGGTCAACCTCTAGGACTTTGCAAGTGCTTTTCTCTATAGTATCACCAATAAGAGTTACAACAAATAGACCACCAAAGGATTAGACCATCCAACCACAAGGAGATATTCACCTTACCAAGGAGCTTACCCACTTAGCTTGAGTCTTCAGCCTTCACCAAGGTTTTTCCCACTCAAGCTCAAGTCCTCCACCTTGAAGGACTTTTCTTCTCCTCTTGGATCTTCAACCTTTGCCTTCTCCTTCACTTGGAGAAGATCATCACCTCTTCAACAACCTTGAAGAGGACCAGCTACAACTCCTTCTTCACTCAATGGAGCTTGTTTCACCTTTTCTTCATGTAGGAAGAGGATAGGGAAGAAGTGGAATATTGAGAGCTTTACATGCACGAGGTTGGACCTCTCTCACCATAAGCCCAACTCACTCACAAATCACTAAATGAAGTGTAAAATAAAGAGACAAAGGGGCTCAAGGAGTAGTAGTACACTCAACTATAGCAAGGATCTTGAATGTAGTGAATGAGCAAACTTGGAATGAACTCCAAGGGGTCCTATTTATAGCTGGGGGTGCTCCCTTGAGTTGGTGAACACTTAGGGCCGAAATATATCTATTTTTTCACAAGGCAACAGATCTATTTTTTGTCCAAACAAGTCACCAACGGTTATAATCACTTCTTTTGCATTTTTCATACAGTACATTCGGTCGAGTTTCATTAAAGGTAACTCGACCGATCGACTAAAAGACAAACCCAATTTTCAAACTATCGGTCGAGTTTGTTCTGGGGAACTCGACCGATCAGCCAAAATTGCATTTCGTTAGAAGGTCGTTTAGTCGAGTTTTGTGAATGCACAACTCAACTGATGGCTATGATCTTGAAAATCAAACCATGGGATTGGTCGAGATTGGAACTCGACCGATCAACATCATGTGATCGATTTTCTAATTTGGCTAAAAAGTGATTAAAACTTGGTATTAAGTGTCCCACATATTTTTCTCATCTTAGTTACAAATCATATCATCAATACAAGTGATTACAAAAATTTTCTAAGGTCGTTTGAAGTGATTTCCTTATTAGCACACTTGCATTGCATTCGACTTGAACTTGGACAAGCTAGGGCTTGTACAATTTGATCCTTTTCATGTACCTAAAGCCTAAAATCAATCTTGAATACACATATTAGATACATATGAATGGAATGGTTAAGTCATTATCAAAATATGTACAATGTATAACATCTAGGTCAACATTCTCCCCCTTTTTGGGAATGACAAACCATTCCTCAAACATATTGAAAAAGGATATTGAAATTATACCTTTGCCTTGTGAATTGTGGGGGATTCAAGATTTGAACAATGTTAATTTCTAGCCCTCAATATATGCTTACTTTAACTTGCATAGTTAGTCTATCTACACAAAGAAATATAACATACATGTACTATATGGTCCTTTAGCAAGTCACATAATAAAGCATGTAATGAACAAGAAAAGGATCACATAAGAAATGACAAGAAAAGGATCACATAAGCAATAAACACAATACGGTTGACTTTCAAGACATCAAATTTCTCTCCCCCTTTTGACATTATCAAAAAGTAAGGGGGGTAGAAAAGAATATAAGAAAGTTTTTGCCAACACACAACCAAGAAGATAGCCAAACATGCAATCTCAAAAACATACATCAAACAGAGACGAGAGAACCAAACATGCTAAGTCATAATCAAAATATGGTGAAATAAGGCACCAACTCATAAGATATAACATATTAAAGAGTAAGTGTGCATATAACATAGATTACAGCTTAGAGTGCAAGTTCTCATAAAAATAACTACAAGTCAAAAGCAATGAAAGATAAAGATAAAATACTACAGCTCAGAACATGTGGCCAGATGTTTCTAATACAAAATAGCCTAGAAAGATATATATGACCAGCAAACTAGACCAAAAATTGAGAACATCTAGACATCTAAGCTATCAATATCCACAACATCATCATACTCTACATTAGGCTCATAGTCATTGTCCCCGTCTGAAGGTCCAACAACATCGCCTTCATCACTGGAGTCACCACCAGAACCACCAGAGCCATCACTATTTTTAGATGAAGAACCAACATCCTCACCGTCACCGGCATCAGTAGCAACATGAGTAGTCTCATCATCATCCTAGTTAGGCATCTCCTCATCAACAGAAGGACCAAATCAACAACCGGGCCAATGAGCATTCTACTCATCCCAAGTCATACCAAGAGCACAGAGCTCATTGACTTGAGGGAAGTAAGGAGAAGAATCACCAAGACTAGCAAGCAGATAGGCTAAGGTGCCAATGGGTAGAGGCAGGATGACTGGAGCAGGTCCACCAGTACCAAAGGGTGTGGGAGCAGCAGTGGAAGGCTCAGGTGCAGTTGGAGGGGCAGGGTAGAAGTTATTGTTTGCATAGGATGCATAATCTCTACCGAGATATGGGTGTTAGGTGGGGTATGGGTGTGCACAGGATAAGTACATGTTAGACATGATTGAGCATAAATCCTGGTGCAGGTGAGCCTGGACTTGGAGGTTGTATGCTTGTTGGTGTATCACATAACCCATGAGGGCTTCATTGGATACACAGAACGAGGCACATCTAGGTCGGGTAGGCTGAGGAGGTAGAGGAGCATGGGTTGAGGTAGAGGCAGATGTAGCTAAGGTTGAGGCAGACGGTGAGGCACCGGGTGTGGTGGAGGAAAAAGTATAGGCATGGATTTGTAGATAGTGGTCTCACTGATACACACTCCCTTTCGGGCAGGTCTGTAGTGGAAGTCAAAGAAGAGTGATTTCTCAGTGGTGAACTGAAAAAGACCACATATCAAGGCAGGGTATGGAGGATGTATCTAGACCACTTGACTTCGACATTCTCTAAGATGTAGTACATTATCACTGCATTGTTCTCTACAATATCTATTTGGTTTTTATTGGGGTGTATGTTGAAGTTGACCACTAGGGCTAATATACACTTCTTGAGATCTAAGGAAGAGGAGGGTAGAGTGCTCTTCATCTTATAGGGAACCTCAGGTTTCTTCAAGTAATGATGGATGTCAGGAAGTGTGATATCGTATTGCTTGAAGAAACCTTCAGGGTCAAGCAGGTCAAAATACTCACCATAATCCTTATTCCAGGAGTCATTCTCTTCCCATCTATCATATAAGTAAGGATAACTTGAGTATTAGGAGGGGGTACAAGAGTGTCATGATTCCAACATAGATTTGCATAGAATTTGTGAACGGACTTTGTGCTAGACATGGAATTGTGGAAGTACTCACACTCGACACCCAGGGTGGATAGGTGGTGAATGTGGAGCAACCTCACCACTTGATCGATGATATATTGGCGTCTAGGGCTAGGCTAAAAAAGGGCTCAAAAAGGAAAAGGACTCCGTGCAAGAAGATCCTTATACCGACTTACAGCCTCATTTGAGACAAAAAGGGTTTCATCTAAAGGAATCAAGCGGGAGGACGAGGAGGAGGATGATGCATTGCTTGGGGCTGCTCTGTTCCTTCTATTTGAAGCCATAGAAGCAAAATGGAGAGGAAGAAGAGATCAAAAACACCAAACACACCACCAAAAACATTCATGCACCTAGGTTTAGCTAGGAGGAAGGTCTAGGAAGGTTTCCCTAGGTCGGATTAGGGCTAGGTAATGGAAGTGAAGGTCGAGGGTTGAGAGCTTAGGGCTTGAGAGAGAGGAATCGGTTTACTTTTCTCTATTTGAGAGGGAGAATAGCCGGCCAAACCCAACTTAAGTTAGCTTCAGCCCGCCGATGAATCGACCGATTGGCCCTTTTTAAAAGGGCTCACAGCCATGGATCGATCGAGTTTGTCCTGGGGAAACTCGACCGATGGTCAACCTGACCTAAAACCATAAAACTTAATTTCAAGCCATATGAATGCTAATTAAATTTATTTTTCAAGTCCATTATGTATATTGAACATACTTAGTCACATATCACTCATCATTGGGTACTATTTTGTGATTAAACATGTGTTTGTGAAAAATACCCAAAAATAAGAGAAAAACAAGGCAGAATGAACATGAAAAACTGATTTTAAGAATATTAGTAAGCAAAGATGACCAAGATATATGAAAAACAAATAGGATAGATGACAACTAGCTAGAAGGCATTTCAGATTCATTTAAAGCAGTTATAAGCAATTTTGATCTAATAAAGTTAAATTGCTCTCTTGCTAGAGGTTTAGTGAAAATGTCTACCAACTGATTTTCCGTGTCCAAATGTGTGATATAAATATCCTTTTTGACAATGTGACCACGAAGAGAATGATGGCTAATATGCAATATAGGATTGTGAGACAAATTAATTGCACTAGTATTATCACAATAGATGGGAGAAGCATCAAAATGAATGTTAAAGTCTTGGAGAATTTTCTTCATCCATAGGACCTGGGCACAAAAACTCATGGCTACAATGTACTCATCCTCAGTGGTTGATAATGCCACTGTGCTATATTTCTTGGGGAACCAAGACACCAATCATGGTCCTAGGAGGAAGCAAGTGTCATTTGTGCACTTTATATCAATCAAGCAGCCTACATAATCAGCATCACTATACATAGTAAGAGTAAAGTCCCTTGACTTGGAATACCATAGACCAAAATTTTGAGTTTTGTCTAAGTACCTTAGAATCCTCTTAACAAATATTAGATGTGATTTCTTAGGATATGATTGAAATCTAGCGTAGAAGCCAACACCAAACATTATGTCAGGTCTAGAGGCAGTTAAGTAAACTTCCAATCATACCTCTATAGAGCTTCTCATCAAGTTTGGCTGTGTTTGACATGGGTGTGTCCATCGGCTTGGTGTTCTCCATCCCAAAGCACTTAAGTAATTCACTTGTGTACTTGCCTTGGTTGTTGAAGTTCCCATATTTTGTTTTCTTGATTTGAAAGCCGAAGAAGAATGTGAGTTCACCCATCATACTCATCTCAAATTCACTCAGGTTTGGCGGTGTTTGACATGGGTGTGTCCATCATCTTGGTGTTCTCCATCCCAAAGTGCTTAAGTAATTCACTTGTGTACTTGCCTTGGTTGAAGAAGTTCCCATATTTTGTTTGCTTGATTTGAAAGAAGTGGAAGAATGTGAGTTCACCCATCATACTCATCTCAAGTTCACTCTGCATAAGATCACTAAATTCTTTGCAAAGGTCAAGGTTAGTTTTGCCAAAAATGATATCATCAGCATATATTTGAATGATAATAAAATTGTTAGAAGTGAGTTTTAAAAACAAGGTGGAATCCACTTTTCCCATGATATAACCATGATATAACAAAAAGTTCTTTAATTTCTCATACCAAGCCCTTAGTGCGTGTTTGAGTCCATAGAGAACTTTTTGCAATAAATAAACATGGTTAGGTAGACTATCATGTTCAAAGCCTGAAGGTTGTGCAACGTACACTTCCTCCTCAAATGTACCATTCAAAAACACACTTTTAACATCCATTTGACACAAAAGAAAGTTTTTATGACTAGCAAAGTCAAGCAACATATGAATTGACTCAAGTATAGCTAAAAGTGCATATGTTTCATCAAAGTCAATACCTTCCTATTGATTGGAGCCTTGAGCCACTAACCTTGCTTTATTTCTTACCACTTTGCCACTTTCATCTAGATTGTGGTGGTAGACCCATTTGGTGCCAATGGTCTTTCTATGACTTAGTCTTGGTACAAGGGTCCAAACTTTGTTCTTCTCAAATTGTTCCAGCTCCTCTTACATAGCTAGGATCCATTCTTCATCCCCAAGAGCTTCCTTGACATCTTTAGGCTCTAGTTGTGAGATGAAGGCATTGTTGGATTTTTCTTTGTTGAATGCATCCCACGTCTTCACTCTCTCAAATGGATCACCTAAAATCATCTCCTTTGGTGATTCTTTGCAAATAAAGGAGTTTGGTCCTTCTTTTCATCATCTTTGTCTTCCTCTTGAGTAGCCACCTCTTTTCCCTTTTGAGTGATGTTGAGTTCTTTAAGGATACAAATTACTTCATCTGCAACGTCATCATTTGGAACAATATCTTTGGGAATAGAGGGGTCATCCTCAATAAACTTTATGTTAATAGATTCTTCTACCATAGCAAGATCAACATTAAAAACTCTACAAGTCTTGCTATTAGTGTTATATCCAAGAAAGAACGAATTATACAATCTCGGATCAAAGTGGTCAAGAGAATATTTTGTATTCAAAACAAAACAAGGACATTCGAAAACATCAAAGTACTGGATAGAAGACTTCCTACCACATCGTAGCTCATAGGGGTTCTCTTGAGAAAAGGATGAGTGAAAACATAGTTTTGCACAAAATAAGAGGTATTGACAACTTCAGCCCAAAACTTCTTAGGAGTATCATACTCAAGAAGCATGGTCCTAGCCATCTCTTGCAAAGACCTATTCTTCCTCTCTACAACCCCATTTTATTAAGGTGTTCGAGGTAAAAAGAAGTTGTGTGCATAACTCGATTCTTGACAAAAATGCTCAAAAAGATCATTTTCAAATTCTCCCCCATGGTTACTACAGATGGAAACAATCCAGCGAGAAGCTTCATTCTCAACTTGTTTGCAAAAACTAGAGTAAACATCAAGCTTATCACACTTGTAAACGAGAAAGAATGTCCAAATATATCTAGAGAAATCATCGACAATAAAAAGGCAATAATTGGAACCACAAAGCCATTGCGTTCTCATTGGTCCAAATAGATCAATATGAAGAAGCTCAAGAGCTCTTTTAGTGCTAAGGACTCCTATGGATTTGAATGAGGACTTGGTTTGGTTTTTCTGTGTACAAGGTTTGCATTCCTCATCCTTTTCAAAATCCAATTTTGGAAGTCCCTTGACTAAGTCCTTTTTCTCAACTTATTTAATTGATGCATATTTACATGGCCAAGCCAGCGGTGCCAAAGAGAAATATCATTTCAGTTGTCTACTAGGCATCTACCAACCACATGCTTAATAGTGTTAAGAACAATAACATAAAGATTACCACTTCTAGTTCCCTTATATATAACTTGGTAGGTGAGGGAATCTAGAATCAAGCATTCAAAAGAAGTAAATAACACAAAGTAACCATTATCACAAAGTTGACTAACACTTATTAAATTGTGATGTAGGACATCCACAAAGAGAACATTCTTGATGCATAAGGATTCACCTACATCACCCTCACCTTTGACTTTACCTTTCTTGTTGTCCCCAAAGGTGACAGATCCTTCTTTCTTCTTTGTGAAATTGTTGAGGTGTCTAATGTCACCGGTCATGTGCTTTGTGCAACCACTAACAACAATCCATCTATCTTTTTCGTATAAGAAAGGATAATGTCAGTTCCCAACTCAACTTTGGGATCCGGAGTTAGCTTGGGGACCCGTTTCATCTTGGGGTTGGTCCACTTAGGCTTGTAAGCACAATAATTAGAATAATGATCATCACATTTGCAATGATATCAAACCATAGGATTCTTAGTGCCCAAAGACTCTCCTACAATGAAAGAGGTCTCCTTTCTCTTTTTCTTACATTTGGCCTTACTCTTGCCCTTTGAGGCTCTCCCTACAAATCCCAAACCACTAGTACCACTTTGTTTGGTAGAATGGTCAAGGATTTCATTTAGGGAGTTTTTCCCCTTGAGGAATTTTTGCAGAGATGCTCTCAATCTATGGTTATCATCATTCAAAGAAACAATAGTAGAAGATAGACTATATATGTCATCCCTATCATGTACAAGATCAGCCTCAAGACATAACACTTTAGTAAGATATGAATCCTTTTCAAGAGAGATAGAAGCAACATTAACACTAGGCAACAAAGGTCTATAAGATAGATTTAATTGACTAAGAAACCTAACATTTTCAGATTTTAGCATTTGAATCTCTTTAAGATAGACATCTCTCTCTTCTCTACGAGCATCAATAAGCAACTTAAATTCAGCATTTTAAGTTTTAAGCAATTCAAGTTCTTTTAGGAAATTTTGGTTCTCTTCCTTTAGATTCTCAATGTTCTTAAGGTAGATACCATTTTCAACTTCAACCCCATTGTATCGGAGTTCAAGATCAAGGTATTTCCCTTGCAAATTATCAATACTCTCAAGATTGGTTTTCTCATCCAATTCCAAAATCTCAAGCTTAGCATAAAGATCATCAATAATTTTTCCTAACCGTTTTCTTTGAGATTTACATTTAGCAAAAGAAGAATGGGTAGTAATAAGCATGTCAATAATAGATTCTTTAGGCAATTCATGCAATCTTACCTCACTTACCACACTTATCACACCAATGTCTTCACTTGTAGAGGCCATGACAGCAAGGTGACACTCTCCATCTTCTTCAGAGCTTGAGCAGCTTAAAGATGAAGCTTCCCGAGCCACATCAGTTGCATTCTTGTGTCTCTTCTCCTTATTGTCCTTCCTCTTGTGCTTTCTCTACTTCTTGTAATCCTCTTCTTTCCTTGAGCTTCTCTTGTGGTGTGCCTTTCTTGACTTTGGTCATTCACTCTTGTAGTGCCCCTTTTGACCACACTTAAAGCATCTTAGAGTAGAGGAGGAGGAGGCTTGCTTTCCCTTAAAGTGCTTGCCCATGATGTAGTTGGCTTCATGCTAACTAGGGCCTTCATCTTCACTAGAGGAGGAGGGAGAATTCTGACAAGCAAGTTGTTGTTGAAGCATGATAGCCTCCACTTGTTCTTTGAAATCACTATATTTGATCTTCTTGGCTTCCGTCTCTTCTTGCTTAGCTTCTTCTTCTTGCTTGTCAAGTCTAGGATGATGGGCTTGAAGATTGCCAATGAGTTCTTCAGTTGGGATGTCACTAAGGATCCTCACTTCTGCAATGGAGGTGACCTGTGACTCCCATCTCTTTGGAAGAGTTCTTAAGATCTTTGAGTTAATGACGCCTCTATCCAAATTGTTGCCCAATGCAACCAGCCCATTGATGATTACATTGAGTATTGAATACATCTCTGCAATGCCTTCTTTCTTTCCAAACATCAAGTTCTCTAGGAGGCTATTCAACATGTGGATATTTACCTCCTTGACTTGCTTTGTGCCGTCATATGTGATGCATAGTTTGTCCCAAATCTCATAGGCGGTGTCCCATGATGAGATCCGGTTGAACTCTGTGGGGGTGAGGGTTGCGTAGAGGATGCTAATGGCCTTCACATTGAGTTGAGCCTCCTTGAGAGAAGCTTCACTCCATGTTGTAATAGCTCCAGTTGGCTCCTTGTAGGGTGTGACCATCACCTTCCACATACTAAAGTTCATCTCTTGAATGTAGAACTGCATCCGCCTCTTCTAATAGAGGAAGTTGGTGTTGTCAAAGATTGGAGGACGTATGGAGAAGCCTCCCTCTAGGTTGAGTGAACCAAGTAGGTTTTCACCCATTTTCTCATCTCGTGGGAGATTTTTGGAGAAGAGCCTTAGCTCTAATACCACTTGTTGGATCTAAGGGCTCTAGAGGGGGGTGAATAGAGCTACAAAATTTCTCACAAAACATATTAGACCTTCAAATTATATCAATTTTTGAGAAATATCTAGATGTCAATTTGAAATCCTATATAACAAGCATAGCAAGGATGAGAGAGATTGATATAAAATACTTGACAAAAGGATGTAGAGTGGTTCCACACTTCAAACTAGAAGTGAGTCAGTCCACTACCTAGAGAGGTCAACCTATAGGACTTTGGAAGTGTTTTTGTCTATATTATCACCAATAAGAGTTACAGCAAATAGACCACCAAAGGACTTACCCATCCAACCACAAGGAGATATTCACCTTACCAAGGAGCTTACCCACTTACCTTGAGTCTTCAGCCTTCACCAAGGTCTTACCCACTCAAGCTCAAGTCTTCCACCTTGAAGGACTTTGCTTCTCCACTTGGATCTTCAACCTTTGTCTTCTCCTTCACTTGGAGAAGATCATCGCTTCTTCAACAACCTTTAAGAGGACCATCTAAAGCTCCTTCTTCACTCGATGGAGCTTGCTTCACCTTTTCTTCATGTTGGAAGGGTATAGGGAAGAAGTGGAAGATTGAGAGCTTTATATGCACAAGGTTGGAGCTCTCTTACAATAAGCCTAACTCACTCACAAATCACGAAATGAAGTGTAAACTAGAGAGTGAAAGGGTCTCAAGGAGTAGTAGCACAATCAACTATAGCAAGGACCTTGAATGTAGTGAATGAGCAAACTTGGAATGAACTCCAAGGGGTCCTTTTTATAGCTGGGGGTGCTCCCTTGAATTGGGGTACACTTAGGGCTGAAATATAGCCATTTTTGCACAAGGCAACATATCTATTTTCGTCCAAACAAGTCACCAATGGTTATAATCACTTTTTCTGTGTTTTCGTATAGTGCATTCAGTCTAGTTTCAATAAAGGTAACTTGATTGATCGACTAAAAGACAAACCCAATTTCCAAACTATTGGTTGAGTTTGTTCTGGGGAACTCAACCAATCAGCCAAAATTGCATTTGGTCAGAAGGTCATTTAGTCGAGTTCCGTGAATGCACAACTCGACAATGGCCATCTTCAGAAAATCAATCCATGGGATCGGTCGAGATTGGAACTCGACCGATCAACAACCTGTGATCGATTTTCTAATTTGGCTAAAAAGTGATTAAAACTTTGTATTAAGTGTCCCACATATATTTCTCATCTTAGTTACAAGTCATATCATCAATACAAGTGATTACAAAATTCTTCTAAGGTCTCTTGAAGTGATTTCCTTATTAACACACTTCCATTGCATTTGACTTGAACTTGGACAAGCTAGGGCTTGTATAATTTGATCCTTTTCATGTACCTAAAGCCTAAAATCAATCTTGAATACACATATTAGATACATATGAATGGAATGGTTAAGTCATTATCAAAATATGGACAATGTATAACCTCTAGGTCAACACAACCCTTCATCTTATTCTGCTCTAGTTCATGGACAACAGCCCCAAATATCCATTAGGGCTCGTAGAACCATCATTCAAACAAGAAAAGTCAAAGGAGAGAAAGAAACCACCAAAAATCTCATGATAGAAGGCGAGTAATAATAAAGTTGAGTTTAAATTATATAACCCGCCTCAAGATCACCACTAAAGCTTTAAGATTCAAAGCTCCACATTCCCAAGGTTGAAGATGACTTACTAAGAGTCCAAGGCTTGATCATAACACCTCTGTACGAAAGGAGTACCATAGTAAGGAACTTGGTGAAGAAGGGAGGAAAGGAAAGAATCATGATCTGAGAAGCATAGTCTTTCTAAGGTATCATGGGTTTGCCTTAGGTAAGTTTCTCAACCTTCCCCTTACTCCTTGAGATCCTAGGGTCGTTCATCAAGAAGGAGATGGTAAAGGAGTAGAAAGGTTTAGTAGGAGGTTAAAAGAGTGTATATATAGTTGAGGCTCATGAAAGAGAGTATGTGTAAGGTGTCATCACCATATGCGCATGGGTGACACGTGTCCATGCATTGGTGACACTTTGAAAATATGTGTATCTTGACATGCAAAAATCTGATAGATAATCCAAGGGTGAGATATCGGCCATTGGGTATCTTGCTTAACAAGATATCACAACCCATTATCACTTTGTGTACAAACCGATGCAACTTTTACAAGGAAGTCTTAAACCGATTAGACTGATATGAATTCTTCCAAAAGTTGTTAAACCAATACGGAAATTCCTCCAGGGTGTCTAAACCGATGAGCAACCCCATATACTCTTCACAACTCAACACAACCTTTCCTAGAGTACAAGACACTCAACATTCTATGGTTCTTATGTCACCAAGTGTATTATCACTCAACCAAGACTCAAACAAGGCACCCCCTCCTCTATTTATCCTATAGATGATACTAAGAGAGATTTGTAACACTATAGAGGTGGTAAATTGCACATCAACCCCTTATATTGGGTAATTTGCAAGTTATACCAAAACTATCATATATAGCACAAACAGTCTTCAAATAGGCTCAAACTTGGAACTTGAGATCTCCTTAAGTCTTAATTACTTTTAAAAATACTTATACAAGGTTCTAATCATCTCATTTGGGAAAAACCTCTAGGGTTATCCCAAAACCCAAACCAGGGTCCTTACATGAAGCAAACAGAGGGGTGATTTCTTGGGTGACTTTTGGGGAGAATGCGAAGAACATGGACAGACTGATAACATAGGTGGGATCAATTATGGTAAGTAGCTTTAGATTGTAGATTACCTCATTTCTATTTCCTTTCTTGATCTAGACTCATTGTGAGTCTCATTGAAGATCCTATTCTACCTCTCTTCTGCATTCTTTTCCTGTAATAGGCTCTTTCCGGAGCAACAAATTGACCCTGCAACTATTAGAAGGTGGGTCATGAAGCTTTTAACTTGAATCTAAGATCTATAGACTAGAATCTAGACTTATGAAGCTTAGATACGAGACTAGGGACCTAGGACCAGATCTGGATGAGTGAAAAATCACCTGCAATCCTTTATTTGTCATAAATAATGTCAAATAGCTTATGATTGTAGTATTGTTATGCTTCATGGTTTATATTACGAATTTTATTGGTACAAATTGCTAAATTTCAGTTATAATTTTTATTTATATAGCTTGTTTGAGATGTATTATAGATGATGTTAGCCCTAGAATGATTTTTCATGAGATATGGTAAATTTGAAGAGCAGAGTTAGAGGCATCAAAGACCCTAGATTTGCCCTAATTTCCACAACTAATTAAATATATTGTGAATTCAAAACTTGATTGGTAATTTGAATCATACTCAATATATATAAATGTATAGTGATCAGATATTTCAATGATTAATTCAAAATGCTAAGTATTTAGTTTAAGCTTACTCTTTTTTTTGGCCGGTCCAAAAGCGTGTTACTATTTATACTAAAAACTTTGGGCACTAAGTACCCCATTACATCACAGAGAGCTAAAGAGCTCAATAAAGGATCAAAGTCCCCACGCAGGGGGACACACATGCTTACTAGGCAAAACAAAAAACTAAGAAACCAAACAAACTAGACACGCTAGGTCCAGGCGGACCAACCAGCAGAAGACTACAACAAACCACTATTACATACAATCAGCGTACCCACAAAAAGTAATAGCAGCATGACATAGACCAAACACTAGTAATCCAGCCTGAAGCCAGACATGAAGTTTCTGGCTAACTCAGCAAACCAAAAGCAGGATCTTAATGGGTGAGAACCCAAGAGAAAGACCCCAAGCAATAGATCAGCAAGAGCTGAACAAGGAGCAAAAGAAGCAAGAACCATCGCGTATTAGCAACGAAGAAAAGGAAGGATAGATAAGCTCTCAATCACCCCTTCATATGTAGCACATCACCAACTATGTATTAAAAGTATCCACAAAATGTGGTAGTATGCCATAAGCTTACTCTTCTATTAGTTCTTTTGATTTATTTGATGCCAAAATTTGATGTACCCTAAGTATAGGGTTAAGATAAGAGTAGCAAATAATGCATTACTGCTTGTATCAAAACTAAAGAAACCCTAGCCTTTATATGCCCTGGGTAATATAAAATCCATCACGGAGGTCTACACCGTGAAGGGGGAAATGTGCATACGACTAGGTGAGAATAGAATAAGGTAGAAGGAGCATACCAAAGGGGCACGGGAGTCCAACCTTAGCAAGTAAGTACTCCTTAAAATAGTAGAGTACCCAATATTTATCGAAGAATTCGGTGATACTCAAATTAGTACAGAGAATTATAATACTATTTAGTTGATCATCCCTTATGTAATTACTGATGCAAATAGTAAAGATAGGGTGATTTGACTCCCCGCATTAGTGCCGACACTTAGAGGAGAAGTCCTAACAATCAAGTCTCTACCATTAACCGTTGAGGCCAGATGTGGCAAGCCCCGTTGCAGACCAGATAGCTAGTTAGTAGACTTAGAGTCTTTGTTCTAATGTAAATCTTATAAAGTGAGATAGTAACTTGATGTGATGCTTCTATATGTTGTGATACAACTCATGTGGGTCTAGGACATACATAATAGATTTAGTTTCTTACTTATGCAGTCAGATATATATTTCCTTTTTTGTGGTATGATTATATAGAATTCACCTACCATGCTATTATTCTTATAATTTATTAATTTTATTAACATCATGCATTTGAATTATTATGGTTTCTTGTTGATTATTTATACATTGATCCAATATCTCATACAATCTACTTAAACATTTTTTCAGGCAAGGGTCCCTCTCTACAGGAAGAGCAAGAATCTATCTTTCATCAGGAGTGATCAATTGAGGTCTACAGAGGAATATATAGTTTATTTATATGTTCTTTTATCCTTCCCTTGGATCTTAGGAATGAATGAATGAGAAGGAGAGCAGTTTGTATAAGATGTAATTGATATATATTAAGCAAGAAAATTATCTTTAAATTAAAGTCAAACTCTATTGTAACTTTTCATGTTGCTTTTAAACAAGTTGTTATCAATTAGTTGAATGATGTTGTTATATATTATAGAAAGAAGAAAAATTGAAGGATAATTCTCAGTTAGTCATTAAAGGTGAAAGTTCAGTGTAATACCTCTTTGTCAGGCCCTAACCCTGGTTCACAGGCTTGCATTGCATCATCAACGACCAACATAGCACAAATTAAAAGCCTAACAAGAAGATTATTGAGTTGGAGGCCAAGCGGGCACCCCCTTGCTAGCCCTCACCCCAACTTTGGGCCCAAATAGGCTTAAAATTATGTAAAATCGTTTAAATCAAGAGGAAAAGAGTCAAAATTCAAATGATCATATCTCGAGTTTGGATTGTCCGATTGAGGTAATTTTTCCACCATTCATTCAATACTGAAAGATATACCACATGAATGCAAATGCAAGATATTCACGTAGATTAGGTTTAGTAATATGCAAGATGGTACCACATAAGAAATGATCTATATTCACAATTGCAAATAAATGTCACATATAGTAAAATTAGTCATTGATATGATGGAAATGGGGTATTACAACACCCAATAATGAAACTGGTATCAACTTTAGTAAGAAGATCACTTGATGAGAGAGGAAGAGTACGATAGAAGATAGATAAAAGTATGTTGTAATACCCTCCCTCAGAGCTCCCCACTTAGTGAAGCCCCTAGCAAGGTAAACCCCAAAACCAACTGTATTCCAAGGGCACCACAGAAAGCTCAATCAAATTGGGTTTTATTATTTAATCTTGTTGTGAGAAAGAGTTGAACCTAGGTGTTTTGCATTGGGGAATGTGGATCCAGACCACTTGGGATACACCACACCCTAATTCTAATCATATCTTTGATTGCTAAATTTACTTTGCTTATGCATCCTTGTGTGTGTGATCGTGTTCTTTCCACATTACATTAGCAATGATATTAAAAAAAACATAAGACCAGATGGTCTCTATCAACACATCATTGCTACACAAGTAACTGGATTATGTTGAAAGAAACTTTAAGTTGTAAAGTGACTAATTTTACCATGACCATAAAATCCATTTTTTATATATATCTAAATTGAAACTGAGCTATGAAGTTGTCATCCTTTTAACATTCAATATATGTTTCTTGAACTATTAACAACTACTAATATTGTTTTCTCAATATCATATATTGACTCACATTAGCATGACCATGATTTTCAAGTCTCACTCATCAAGTGAACGTGATAACACTCCAATGGATGGATGAATTCTTTCTTCATCATTCACAATAATCCATGAGTATCAACAATGCACTCCATCACTACAAGTAGGACAACCTTATCAGAGTCACATAGGACCAGTGTTAATATACACAAAACAACATGTGACCACTATAGTCACTTCAAGTCTAAGGATTTGAGTCATTACTATCATATTGAGATAGGGCTCTAATTACATGAATTTCATTTGTCTTTCGCAAAGTGGATTTTTGTGATACAACTTTTTCTCTAACATATCCATGTATATGAGTTAACGTCCAACATAATGACTAAAGAGACATAGTCATCTCTCAATGGTTGCATTAGCGCCAATGGCAAATCTCCGTCTCATAAAAACCCAGCTCTCTGTGAAATTCAAGAGATCATACATGTCATCCCGAAGCCACCAGACCTTGATGGTTGATACGATGGGGTCACCTTGTGTAGGAACGAAGCAGACATCTGTGCACTGCTCCTTTATTGTCTGGTACACCACCTTGTAGAATTGCTAGGTTGACAGACCAGAGCTTGTCGTCACGCTGCAACTCCCGGGCACTACCAAAAAACATAGTATATGTGACAGTCATGTAAAAAGTTATGCACTTTATGTGACATGTTTGTACATGACTTATAATCTGTGTAGGCCTACATAAAATAGATGACATACATTTGTGTTCATTTGAAAGGGTGACATACTTTAGGTGACATGCATGTGTGTCACCTATAGTCTGTGCAACATAGGTGACAGACATTTTATCATACTTGAAAGGGTGACACACTATAGGTGACATACATTTGAATCATCTATGTTCTAATGGAGGTTTACACATGTATATGAGTCAAGTGTAATATACAAGGAGACATAACTTTAGGTGGCATGTATGCGTGTCACCAAAGTTATAGATGACATAAATTCATGTCATCTAACCTTAGAATTTTTACAGAATTACTATGAGAGGACATTGTCTTGATATGAGCCTTGAACTCTCACAAATCCATTACGGGGGACTTACTATTAGAGGAAATTCTCGTGATATGGGCCCCAATCCTCACATGCATTTTTAGAGAATTGTTGTGAGTGGACATTGTCACTATATATGGGCCCCAGTTCCTAAGAAATATATTGAAAGGGACTTTTTGTAAGAAGAAATGTGTCATGGCTCCTCCCGAGTGTATTTTTGTTAGAATATATCAACACTTACTTGGTCACCACGCTTTGGATGATGTCGCGATGCAAGGGCGCTGAGCCACTGTAAATGACGTGGGCACCGATGACGATTCTATTTATCTCCCACCTACCTCTGATTAATTATTGCACCTACCCTGGTGTCACTGATGGCGGGGGTTCTCTGCTAGTCTCAATGCCCCAGTCCATAGTATCCAGATATGACTTCCATAGTGTCTCTCTAACGCGAATGGAAGGCGACCAGAAAGGAACGATGGTAACTTCAAGTCTGATTCAACTTATCGACTTTTGTTGGACTCAACCAGACCAGCGGTGGCTACCCTTTTTTCGACAGCCATGTCCATAGCAGCAAGGGATTAGGGCATGAGCATGCTCAGAGCATCCCTGGTGCCTATCCGTCCAGGTCTCAGCATGTTGAGGATCGATACGATAGAAACCAGCATCAATCCCCAGAGGCGACAGCCCATACACGATTTCCTATAGTCGTGTGTTAAGCAGGCTTGGCGTTGGTCAACCCAGCAGGAAGGACTACCATGCTGGCCGCCATACACGGGAGGGTTTCCTCCATGTCTCGGTTCTGCTCTCTTTAATGGAAAAATTTAGTTCTCCCACACTGGCAACAACACATTATGACTGTCTTGCTACGTCACAGGTGAAAAGTGTTGAGGTTATTCGTGTGGTCCCTTGCCGCGTGGGGCCTACATCCTGCATGGTTAGACCTACTGCACAAGTTTCATGTCCTTTTAGGAGCCTCCGTACATACCGCGGCAAACTGTTAGCAGCTAACAGTTTTGCTAATCATCTTCGGGTTGTTCATTTATCTTCACTGAGTCGTGTTGATGGAATTCGTAAGGCGTTGGAGTATGCTGATGTTTGGAGGGCTTGGTGTTTTCTCTTTTATTCTTCTAAATGTTAGATGTGTGGTGTATGCCTTGGCATCCTACCATGGTCTAAAGCATATTCTCATCAAGCTTATGATGGCTCTGATGTTACTAACACTCTACCTTGATAGCCTGGTGAGGCATCACTCGATGTGATAGTTGGTTTGCCTACTCCCATCAATTCTGGCTTTCTAGATCTTGTTCCTTGCACCCTGTCAACTCGTCAGCATATTGAGCCACCGCCTCTTCCTGTTGACCAACTATAGCTCGACACAGATCTTCTAGATTATGTCTTCCGCATAGGTGTACCTACCGTAAAGAGCATCCCTCTTCTTTGTTGTTTGCCCTTTGTTGACACTCTTCGTGCTTGCTTACTCCAGGTGGCTTCTTACCCATGCTCTATTGATGCATGGATTCGTCTTTTGTTGCTTCGAGCATGTGTTCTGTATCGCTTCTCCCCTAAGTCTACTCAAGAACAATCTTCTCAAAAACGATCTCTCTACAACAACTTATGATCCTTAAGGCTTTGGAGACTTGGAATTCAGGACCTAAAGGCATTCAACAACTCTTGGCTCAGATTTTGGCTCATTGTTGTCCTATTAGGTGAGAACATTCTTCTGAAGCTTGTATTTTACGTGCCAAGTATAAGATCAAAGATAGCCAATTTTCTACCGTGTGTTCTATCCTCTAGTGGTGTTGCCCCCACAAAAGCTACTACTCATTCAGATCTTGAAACTAAACACCCTCAACCTCCACTGCCTTCGGTACAACCTCAGTCTGAAATTTTTAGCTCTCCATTTGTTGCTTCTTGCTCCATGGTTGAAGAATCCATTTTATCATTCAAGAAAGGGACCGCTTGCGCACGTGATGGCCTATGAGCACAACATCTGACCGGCCTAAATCGCGCGTCCAAAAAGTGGAGCGGATTCGAAGTAGTCGGACTTTTATATTTATAACTGAAAACCTTCTAGGCCCCTGCTTGGAGCTAGAGTATCGTGCCTCAGAGGTTGTGTCGGAGGATTCTAGGTGAGCACTTCCCCATCCAGAGAGGGAGGGAATGGTTCACTTAGGGTCATCCCGGGCACCGTTGCAGGCCGATATCGGCCAAAAAGGATACCTGATACAAGTGACTGATGCTTAAAGCGACACTCTAAGCCCGACACGATATCGGACCCCGATACGCATCGCCTGTCACGGTGTGTCGCCCGAGAGGGTGCCGCCCGACATGAGTGTATCGGGCAAGGGCACCTCGAACGATACAACCCTCCCGTCACGAGCGTGTCTCCCGAGAGGGTGTGCCGCCCGAGACGGTCGTATCGGGCAAGGCTCATGCCTGGTATCGGGCTGGAGAGTCTGATGCTGTCTGTCGTCCTTCTAAATCAAGAAGGCGACATTTATATTTGTTATTTCAATCATTTACTCCTTTTACTTCTGCAATGAAATCAGACCCTTATATGTTAATGGGAATAGAAGAGTTTAATTACATGTTGCTTAATGCTTGGTACTCTTGTTGGATGGTTGCTATGTTTGACATCTGAACTCTAGCTTGTACGCTTGGATTGTATTTCAATTGGCTACCGAAGTGTGTTTTCCCGTTGCAACATCCTTGAGAGAGGTGTTGTGGCTCTAGTGTTTGGTCCGATTCTAGAGTACGAGAGTGCCCGGAATCGGAGTTGCTTTAGTAACCTTTCCACTCTAACTTGAGCCCAGCAACCTCGAGAGGGGTGTTGAAGCTTGGTTAGAGGTACCCGCTTCGAGAGGAGGGGTACAGGATGTTTCTGATGCAGCTTGTTTTACCGATGTTTTCGCCTTCGTACCTTATTTTAGCGCTAGTATTATCTCTCTGTTTCCGTTACATGAAAATCCCTAAAAACTGATAAATGCTTATAAACCTTAATTTTCCTCGTAGCTCCAGTTGGAGATAGTTTTCTTTTGTTTTATCGATCTTATCCTGTTGTTCCCTTGGGGAACTTTACCATCTCTTTATCCTCGCCAGAGTGTAACATGTCGATTCAGCGTTCTCAACACTACCACCCTTGTCCCTGTATTCGACCTCGTATATCTACTTCGACCCCGTAAACAAAGTGGGTAGGGGAAAACAAGAGGGATTTTTGCTGTTTGGGTAGCTTTTTCCTTCTCCATACTCATCTCTTAGCTGTTGTGAGATTATTTTTTTTGGCGTAGAAATTTGTAGTCTTTTGTTGTTTGAGGCAGAATTATCAAAAGGACATAACAAAACTTGCATCTCCTTGGGCACATAAAAAAAATAAACAGGCAAGAAGTCGTATCATGTTTTTACTATATAGTGTCTTTGTACATATGTATGGAGATAAGATAAACAAAATTTTTCAAAATTTTTGTATGAATATATATATATATGTACACATGATATAGACAAGAAGAATAAAAGAATAAAGAATTTGAGTCTGAAAATTTTTCAAAAATTTTATACCTCCCTCACTGGTACATGGTACCCCCCAAACTTACTCCACACTCTATCCCAGAGTTGTGAAGTAGATAAGGTACGGTAATGTCGATCCAGTGAGGGTTATCCGGTGAGCACGCCTACGCTGGAAAGAAGCTCCCACACACATTCTCCTCGTTTGCTATGATAGTCGATGTGGTGGAGCTGGTCGGGCGACTCTTCATTTGCCATCCATTCCAGGACGAAAATGCCACAGTCGTTGGATAGAGGAATTTGTTGTGGACTACGGTGGCAGAACTAAAGCTCGTGTCACTTTCTTGGTGTTGTGTCCAGGAATGGTTGTATCAGCGATGCCACCTCGTCATAGTATTTTTGTACTAAGCGCTCGAGGGAGGTCAACGCTGCCGATGTACACTGCACATGATGATCTTTGTTTCTATCTGAGTTGTTATAGAAAATTCCTGCTCGTTGGCGATTGTATATCGTCAGGAGCGTCCAATGGCTGTAATGCAGGATGGACAGGAGGATTTTGCATGGGACCCTGTGCTCCAATTCTGCCAGAAAGGATTGCTTTGCTCCTGTTTCATCGGCAAGGCAGACGTCGTTGAACAGCATTGGATGTGCTATGTATGCATGTTCAAACTTTGGATGTAGTTTTTGGATGTAGGCGGCTACCACAGATACTGCCAAGCATCCTCCCTCTTTAACCACGTCCCTTAAGTCGTCAACCGGGACTACGACATTGCCTGCCTCATAAATGACATCTCCCGGGGTAGCATCCGCTAACTTTAGAAGGATTTCATTTACCTACTCCTGTGTGAGTGTAGCACACGAGAAGCGGTCAAAATTGTTGATTAGTCCTTCTGGAGTTATAGGTGAAGCAGGGTCTTTGAATCCATGCATTTTCCGTAGGATCTCCAGCTGCTTCCCTGCCCCCTAGGTGTCAGTTTCCATTTCTGTTTCTTTCTCTGGAGAGCTGCTGGATTGTGAAGATTCGTCTTCTTAGTCATTGTCCAGCATCCTCTTAGGTACCCCTGCGTCTCGGAAACAATGCCCGTCTTTGATCAGCAACAGGGCATATACGCTCCTGAGGTAGTAAAAGTTATTGCCCCGGAGGTGTCTCATGTATCCAAAAATATTGAGCAGCTCCATGGCGCGTAAGATGATGAAGGTGTTGTTTCCGCTTCCCTCCTCTGCCTGGGCGGGGAAGTCTTGGATAGAAAAGAAGTTCCAAACGCCGTTGTGACGTTTGGCTCCTTGCTTGATACCTCGTAGAAGACGCAGTGGTAGGAGCCTCAAATGCTTGTCCTCCGGGCGGCTGAAAATATTCCCGGAGCGTGGCACCTCGTTATTGCTACAGCTAAACAGGTAGACGTCATGGTTCCTGAGGTCTGCCACACAGAGGAACCATACGTTTCAGTGCTTATACGGGGCCAACACAATGTTCGGGTTATGTTCTTTGATGTGCTGCAGCATGTTGGCCACCGCAATGGAGTCTGGTTCTCCCCACATCAGCCTTCTTGCCAAGGTCGGGGTGGCGTTGTATACTATCTCCTGACCTGTCCTGGTGCTGATATTCTCTATTATTGCACTTTCAAGGACCCTGAACATCTTTTTGCCGATGACGGTTGGCGAGCGGAATATGCTTTGGAGTGCTCCCCGTTGTATAGAGAAGTAGTCGTCGCCAAACAACGTCTTCTTCATATGCATGCGACCTTAGGACCTTGTTCAGCAATTCTTGGCCCTGATCGTCAGGTAGACGATGGCCCTTCTGTCGAAGTCGGCCATCTCAAAGGAAGGTATCTCTGACGGCTCAGAGAACTTGTCTGCAATCGAGCGTCTTCCTCTGAGGGGGTGTCTTTTGTAGACGGCCCAAATGTACCCCCCCTCTCCCTCTGATTCATCAAAAGAGCCTCCCCTGACGCTGATGTTTTCGTTGTCATCTTTAGGTTGTCCTGCGGGAGCTCCGTTGGCTGATCTTTGTGGCGTCCCTTCCTCGGGAATTGTGGATGGCCCACTGGAGGAGGAAGATGACGATGATCCCGATGAGGATTCTGACGAGGAGGGTGGAGAGCCTGATCCAGGAGGCAACAGAGACCTTCTCTGCTGCCTTCGGCGTGGATGGTCGTCTCCCCTGTTCAGCCTCTCCTCGATCGTGTCAAGGCGTTGGAGGGTCTGTAGAAGCATGGCGTTGAGATCCTCTAGTTGGCCAGGGAGGCTAACTAGAGTCAGCAGTTCCCGTTCTTTGTTATTCAGCCTTTGCTGGAGAAAGGAAAACTTGTGGGTTAGGGAATTTAATGTAGCCGAGTTGTTTTCTGTTACCTCCCGCAAGTAGTCGAATTCATGCCCCAGCATTTTCCCGAGCGACAGAGCGGTTCCTGCAGGTCCCCCTCTCGTCCTTGCGATATTTCGCTCGCGTGATGGTCTACTCGACGAGGTAGAGCCTATCTTGATTGTTCGTGAGGCAGATGTCTCCGAGCGAGGTGTCGGCACTCTTGCAGCCATCTCTGCCTTGCCTTCACGTCGCGGTGAAGATGGCCGTTGTGTGGGCGGATGTTGCTCCACCTCTACGCTCTCGGTGATCTTTTCAGTAGCTATTACAGGGGGCACTGGTGGCGGTGTCGGCGTCATCTGTGCATCCTCAAGCTCCATCTCAAGGATCTCAGCGTACACGTCATTACTGGCGTCTGGCTGTGATTCTTCCTCTGCCTCTAAAGGCATTACAAAAATCTCGGGGGTTGCGGCTGTCTCTTCTGCGGCAGCTCCAGTAGTTGTTGTCTCGGTGACCTCAATGATCACCGGTTCTTCTTCAGCCACCACAGTCGTTGTTGTAGTTGTGGCTGGTATAGTAGGAGCGACGACAGCTCTATCAACTACTGTCGTCAGTTTCTCTAGAACTGCGGATGGCTCGGTTCAGGTCGTTGAAGCTTTTTCCCGCCTTGGGCCGAGAGGTATTTGTTATCCTCTCGCGGTCGCCCTTTCCTGAATTCTGGTGGTGGCGGCGTAAGCTGCGTCTACCGCCACAACTTTTATTTCTTCGGCGGTGAAGACTAGCTTTTCTGCGTCGTAGGTGGCGTAGCGAGGGAGCGGGAGGAGGGTGTTTGTCCTTGCAAACTTGTAGAAATAGCACTTTCCCTCCTTCTTTATAATGATGGTCCTCATGAGGTACTTGAGGTCAATCAGCTCATTGCCCCTAGTCCTCGACAGACTGCGTGGCTCCTTTGGGTACCCGAGCCCAGCCACGATCAGATTGACGATGCCACCCATACATTATTCTTTGGTGGCATCTTTTATTGGGTGCAGCCTGTTCAGCAGGGCCGCTCGAGGTTGATCACTCTTCCCTCCATCATGTGCCACATGACGTGGAGTTCTTCGGTGTAAATGTTGTTGGATTCGTTCTTGCTGAACAGCAGGCACGCCACCAGTTTGTGCACGGTTCTCCAAAAACATGAGTGCACTGCCGCCACCTTACTTCTCAGCTTAAATGATGACTCTCCGGTCAGCCTATTCCAGAGCTCTATAGGGTTGAACCCGTCTCTTTCGGTGATTCTTTCACTGTTATTCATCAGACTCTTCTCCTCCTCACTGGAAGAGAAGATCTCGTTTAGCAGCTTCTCAGAGATGGCGTGCTCCGAGTTGTATAGCCGTGCTTGCAGCCTGTCTGCTCTGCCTTCGTGAGTTCGGTGTAGGAGACAGAACGGATGAGGCATATCTTCCTCAGTCCTGCCGCGGCGAGGACGCTCTCCAGTCTTTCAAAGATACCCAACTGAATGAAAGAAGACTGGTGGCAGAACTTGCTCGGCCTGTAGAGCTTGGTCGCCAATTCTGCATAGCGGCGTCCATGCTCATCATCTCTCGGCACGAACCTTCCTGGTGTGTGATCCAGGGGCTCTGCCGCTGCTGTTGGGGCTGAGGTTGGAGCCGCCACTTCTTCAGTCCTTATTCTCTTTTCTGTTGTTGATGGCCCTTTCGCCCCGGGGTTCAGGCGTTTCTACCCGATCGTTGTTGTTTCAGCTGCGGCCTCGGTGTAGATTCTTCAGCCGTGTCCGTCAACCTAAACCACAGTCTGCTTGGTACGGGCCATTTCTATTAGCATTAAACAAATTCATTTATCAATTAAATGTGTCGCTATTAAGGTAAGTAGAACTTAAAATTTTGATATCGGTGTTTAAAAAGGAAAACTAATGCACGACAAGATCCAGTTCGATACAAAACTACCCGACACCACTGTATCGAGAGATACGAAGCTTTCAAAGATGTAGGCTCGTGCCCAATACGGGATCTGGGTGATGTCCGTCAAAAGAACATCTTGGGCGATAAAGGATAGGATGATACGGTGAAAACTGCGCGTTAGGCTCGTCGCCCGACATGAGTATGTCGGGCGATGCGGTCGCGAGAAATAAAGTCCCTGACAGAGCCTTCTTGATAAAACAACGTGTCACCCGATGATAAAACAAGCGGGGAGACACAACGATGGGCGGCACACGTATTAGGCAAGCGCGCTAAAGACGTGTCGCGCGACACATGCATCGGGCGATATAAGATACAGCTAAAGTAGTCTGCCCGATACGTTATGCGATAGGGGGGGTCGTGTCGGGCAAGGCAGGGCGATACAGCTGTCGGGTTTATACCTTTGTTGTTTTCTTAAACTCCGCATGACACAAGAGTAGAAAGAGGTTGTGCGACATGGGAGCAACAAAGGAAATCACAACACGATACGGGTAGGTGAAAACAGTAAAGGCAGTAGCCCGACCCGGTTAACTCATCATACTATATATAGTGATCCCATCTGGGGGTAAAACGGGTAATTCCGGGTGCGCGTCGGCCATTGGGATAAGTCATTCCCGAGACGGGCAGTCCATCCGTCGACACAAGGGTAATTACTCCTCTTGCACGATATGGGTGCACGCCTCCCAGGCATGCCATCCGTCGTGGCCTTTGCGAAGCCCGAAATACCAGCGCTTGTTCCTGAGCGCGTTCCGCATGTTGGTTGAGCTGCTACCCGATACGAACCCTTCAGAGCAAAAACAAGAAGAAAAACATAAAAACAAAGAGGGAAAAAGCGGTCGATGAGTAAAACATCATTGGCCTATGCCTAAGACCCCGACCTCAGACAGTATTACCCATCCCGGTCTATAAAGCAGTCTGGTGGCCCATAAAACAAAAGAGTCAGCGCATGTGGCGCATGCACTGACTTGGGCCTTATTACAGTCCAAATGTTTGTAATGTTTGTTTTGCAGGAAAGTAAATTGCATACTATTCTAGGAAAGAAAAGAAAGCTCGGGCTGCCTCTCGAGGAGCGTTGTAGTTTTCGTCTCCAGCTTGACGGCTCCAGCTTTTTTAGTCTTTATCCTCCATCATCATCCATCTCTTACAACTCGATCTCTACCCTCTGTCGATCACAACCCTGCCTTCTTTGCAGTTTCGGTGTTGGACGATATTTTTCCTGACGGATTCTTCATTAATTTGGCCATTTGAGCTAATTGCTGATCAATCTGGCGTTGATACGTCTGCATATCCGCCATTTGAACCTGCAATGAGTTCAAAACACCCAAATTTGATAGCGCGCTCTGTGCCAACTGGTTGTTAATTGTGTCCTGTCTTTTCACAAAATTAAATAACTATCCCACCACATCTTCTTGGTTTGACACCTTGTCATGTCCCTGTTCTTTGGCTGATCCTTGGTATTTAGCTTGCCCCTGGAAGCCTCCTTTGTTTGGCTGGAAGGGGGTGTTTTTGGTGTATTGACTTGGTCCTCCCCTCTTCTCAAAGGCTTGAGGTGGCTTAGTGGAGTTATGTAGCTATTGAGAATTATCGGCTGCATCCTTGTTGGCATAGCTGAAGCCAGGGTGGTCCGACCTTTTGAAATTTACAAAAGAGACATTTTCAGTATCTTCGGCCTCAGACTCAGTGTCGCTTGATGCTTCTGGTCGGGTGTAGATGTAATTATCTACCCCATGTCCTCCTTCTCCACATGTTACACACTTCATTACCTTTTCAACCTACTTCTTCCCCTTCCCACCAGATTCCTTCAGCTGCTTAACATCCGTTGCTATTCTCTGGATCTGATAACTAATGGTCTCCAGAGCCTTGGACTCAAAAGAAGGTCCCTCACCAACCTTCTTGGCTTGTCCCCTATCAGATCTGTCATAATCAGTGCCGGCTTGCAGCTCGGCCATGTTTTTGATGATCCTTGCAGATTTGCTCGGCTTCTTCCCTAGGAAGTCACTTCCTGCTGCCGCGTTCAGTGAAACCCTTTCCTCGGGGTTTAAACCGTTATAGAAGGTGGTGACTAGGAAACCTTTCTTGTAATTATGGTGAGGGCAGTCCCTCTGATATTCCTGGTATCAGGCGTCGTGGAGGTTTTCGTTGGGTTTTTGCATGAAGGAAGTTATCCTTTGTATGTTCCTCACTGTCTTCTCAGTTGGATAGAACTTGTTGACGAATGCGTCCGCCAACGCTCCCCGCCCATTCAGAGCTTGGTGGGGTAGCCACAGATACCATGACAGAGCCTTATCTTCCAAAGAGAAGATGAAGCCTTTGCAGTAAATGACCTCCTGGGGGACACCCCTCATCTTAATGGTATCACAGATATTTTTGAAGGCATTCATATGGTGGTAGGGGTTGTCATTTTTGGAGCTCCCTCAGAAGCTTTTGTTTTGAATCATCGAGATTACCGATGGCTTGAGCTCAAAATTTGTGGCGTTGAATCGTGGGATGATGACGGGGCATCGTGAATTGTTAGCCTTTGTGGAAGCTAACTCCCTCAGGGTCTTTTCCTCTTCTTCTGAGTCATCTCTATCACTGCCTTCTTGGCGCTGTTCTTGATGATTTTGATTTCTTCTGTGTCTTTGGTGGTGGCGACGTATATCACGGCGATGATCTCTGTCGAAGTGCTCCATTTCCAGATCTTCAAGTTGGTCATTGTCGTTGTAGCGGTCGTTGACTTCAGGTGGAGGCGAATCAGGCCTAGCTCCCCCTCGGCGTTCACCTTCTGAATGGGGTGGTTCAATGCGAGGTGGCATGTTGGATGGTGTCGGTGATTAGGTTAGCAGAATGCCTTTCTTCAGAGCACCAGAGCATCGTGTAATAATCAAGTTAGAAAATCTATTATCAATAATATGAGTTATTCATTTCAGGCAAAGAATAATAAATGATAACAAAAAAGGAAAAAGAAAGTGTTGTCAAACTTATTTCTAAGCTTGAGGCACTAGACTGTAGTTAGTGTATTCGGGTTCGTCAACACTGCCATTTTGCCTTGTCCCCGGCAACGGCGCCAAAAAGTTGACCGGCCTAAATCGCGCGTCCAAAAAGTGGAGCGGATTTGAAGTAGTCGGACTTTTACATTTATAACCCGAAACCTTCTAGGCCCCCGAAACTTTGTTTATGGGGTCGAAGTAGATATACGAGGTCGAACACAGGGACAAGGGTGGTAGTGTTGAGAACACTGAATCGACATGTTACACTCTGGCGAGGATAAAGAGATGGTAAAGTTCCCCAAGGGAACAGTAGGATAAGACCGATAAAACAAAAGAAAACTATCTCCAACTGGAGCTACGAGGAAAATTAAGGTTTTTAAGCATTTATCGGTTTTTAGGGATTTTCGTGTAACGAAAACAGAGAGATAATACTAGCGCTAAAATAAGGTATGAAGGCAAAAACTTTGGTAAAACAAGCTGCATCAGAAACATCATGTACCCCTCCTCTTGAAGCGGGTACCTCTAACCAAGCTTCAACACCCCTCTCGAGGTTGCTGGGCTCAAGTTAGAGTGGAAAGGTTACTAAAGCAACTCCAATTCTGGGCACTCTCGTACTCCAGAATCGGACCAAACACAAGAGCCACAACATCTCTCTCAAGGCTGTTGCAATGGGAAAACATGATTCGGTAGCCAATTGAAACGTGATCCAAGCGTACAAGCTAGAGTTCAGATGTCAAACATAGCAATCATCTAACAAGAGTACCAAGCATAAAGTAGCAGGTAATTAAACTCTTCTATTCCCATTAACATATAAGGGTCTGACTACATTGTAGAAGTAAAAGGAGTAAATGACTGAAATAACAAAGATAAATGTCACCTTCTTGATTTAGAAGGACGACAGACAGCAACAGACTCTCCAGCCCGATATCGGGCAGGAGCCTTGCCCGATACGACCGTGTCGGGCGGCACACCCTCTCGGGCGACACACTCGTGACGGGCAGGTTGTATCGTGTGAGGCGCCCTTTCCCGATACGCTCATTTTGGGCGGCACCCTCTCGGGCGACATGCCGTGACAGGCGATGCGTATCGGGGTCTGGTATCGTATCGGGCTTAGAGTGTCGCTTTAAGCATCGGTCACTTGTATCAGGTATCCTTGTTGGCCGATATCGGCCTACAGTGGTGCCCGGGACGACCCTAAGTGAACCATTCCCTCCCTCTTGGGATGGGGAAGTGCTCACCTAGAATCCCCCGGCACAACCTCTGAGGAATGATAATCTAGCTCCAAGCTCCTTACTCTGGTGGCTCTTGCAGGGTTCCGACCCGTCCCATTGGAGTCTTGTAGCTGCTATTTATAGGAAGCGGTTTGGAAGAAGTTATGGTGCTCCGGACGCCACGTGTTCATCATCAGCTCCATTATTGCGGGCTTCAGGGGTGCCCGATACGTGTATCAGCCATCTTAAGGGTGTCGGGCAGTCAGTCGTCATGGCGAGTGGCGCCTACCGGTGGGTGGCCTGTATCGCGCGACATGCTACAGCAGTCGTGGCGAGTCCGGCTCCCTGTCGGGTAAAAGGCATATCGCTCATCCTCTTCCTCTTGCGCGGCACCCTTGTGTTGCACGTTAGCGAGTCGCGCTGCCTTGTCGGGAAGCAAGTGTATCGGTCAACATCCTGGGGAAAACGGATGATACAAGTAGAACACGTTTATGGGTCGGGACGGGCCTCTTCGATGATAAATGAGTCAAAAATGGACAAAAACTCTGCAAAAGATGTAAATATTGGGTTAAGAGCGTAATGTGGCCTGTTATTGCAAAAGTACATATAAAAAGAGAGGAAAACAGTTTAAAAGGCCAGTTTTGATAACAAAATAAGGGTCAAAAACATCACAAAATTTGGTGTTATCAACATCTTATTGATTATATGTGTGGGGATGTCGTTGTGGTGAAAGATGATTGTTTGAATGCAGTTTCAACTATGGTGAATCTTTGTCTCACTAGTCGTTGTCCAAATTCCCTAGCTCCCTACATTGGCAGTGCTCCATTGACTCATCTTCTCACACTAGACAATGGCATTCGGCCTATTGCTATGGGTACTATTTGGAGGCGCCTTGTGTCCAAAGTTGCGGCAAAGGGTGTAAGTTCTTATGTCGTCCCTAATCTTAAGGATCATCAGTGTGGTGTTGGCATTTCCGGTGGTGCTGAGGCCCTTCTACATGCTATCATTCGACTTGTTATGAACAACAACACCACACTAAGGTCACGATGGCTGTTCTTGACTTCAACAATGCCTTCAACATGGTTGATAGATCTACCATATTCTGAGAGGTTCATCTTCATTTCTCTTCTATTGCATGATGGGTTGAGTTTTTCTACAACTCTCCATCTCCTCTCTATATGGATCATGGCGAGCCTCTTTTTTATTCTGTCGGGGTATAAGGTGACCCATTGGGCCCCCTTCTTTCTTCCCTGGGACTCCACCCTCTTATTTTATAGGTAAAGGATGCATGTCAACTTTACCTCCTTTCTTTCTACCTTGATGATGGTACCCTCATTGGGGACACAGAGGTTGTTTGGATGACTCTATCCCTCATTCAGGAGTGATGCCCGATGTATGGTCCTCATCTCAATACTAAGAAGATAGAGATTTTTTTGCCATCTGATGACCCTAGACGAGGCTTGAATGTGGTCTTGTTTCCTACTGATATTAGTTGTGGATCCTCCCTAGAGAGTCATTATAATTCAATCGAATTCATTCATGAGGGGATTTTGACCTGACAATTGTCACCAGACTCATACAAGTCTATTTTGTGATCATTATAAGGCTAACATGTCTTTGTCTTATTAGGCACATTACTCCTTGGCAACAGATTGTGTAGACCACCACCCCCAACACCAATTGATAAAAATGGACGGTGGCTTCCGCAAGCACCCAACTGAGTGTTCTTCAATTGTCCCCAAACTCATACACAACTCATTTATGAACAACTATGAGGACAATGCATACATGCATGTCTCTGATCAAAGTATTTTTAAGGACTTGTTATGAGAGGACACTATCATTGTAACGACCCCGCCTCCCGGTAACCCCCAATTAAGGGAGACCCGAAGGTCAGAGTCGTTATTCAATAAACAGGATCAAAGGTTCGACAAATAATCAGTAATAATTAATAAACTTTACCAACTAAACTGAAAACTGGTATAAAATAAAACTTTTCTTACCTTGGAAAAACTGGGATTTCTAAACTTCTATCCATGAAGATGTTACTTTAACTAATCCTCCTGTGTACGTTACTTCTCATTTAATTCCACATATGCCACTTTATTGTTTGTTCTTTTCATTCATTCCTAAAACGCCGACAAACAAAACGTCGGTCAGTATATCGAAATATATTGGTATGTGGGAACAACCAAAAGTTTGCACATATGGTTAACAATTTAATAATCACAATCAAATTATTTAACAAGCCAATTTACACTTTTCATCATGACATTCTCCACCGCTTTTGCCCTAACCCTGGCATACCCACCTTAGGGTGCCCTTTGCCAATGACTTAAGGCCACCTTCTCAATCCCAAGCTTGGTTCCTGGGGGTCACCACTCATGGTGCCCACTAGTCATGCAATATCATAGGCCACCTTCTTGGTGCCTGGGGTCACCACTCAAGGTGTCCATTGGTCTACCCATCTGGGCCTGACCTTTGGTATCATCCATCAGGGTGGCATGTAGGTGCGAGAATCCATACTTCTATTATTAATGTGATAATCATAGTGACTTTATAATTTGCAAATATGAACATCCAAACTGATAATTTGCAGTAAATGCGATCAATCATCCGGCAACCACGCGGGAAACTAATGTGGTTATTCATAAGCGTAACCACATACCTGATCCAGAGCAACTTGCTGTCCAAGCAATAATGATAAAGAACAAGCAACAAGCAATCAACAAGTATCCTGAAATTAATGCATGACATCCAAGTGTTATAATTTATCCAGAACATTCTAAAGCTAGACTTGGATTCCATCTTAGGTTTTCTAGACCACATTAGGGTTTTATTAGGGTTTTTTCCTCCATAACGCTTTTATCATATTAAATGCTCTCTTAGTTCATAAACCCTAATTTCAACACCATAAGCCCAATTAACGTTGATTATTTCTCCTTTATACCAAAACTACCTTTTTTATCCTTTTAATCTATTTCAAGGTCATTCGACTCAATTATCACCTTTAGTTTCTTTCGGATTAACAACTCATAATTCATGATGGTCTAATTCCCATATGAACTCTATATAGTATTAATTCTACCTTGATTCAATCGAAAACCCTAATTTCTATATTAAGGTTATCTTTCCACAAATTAGTGACTTTAATGCTCAAAATAGCATATTCCAACCTTAATCATGAAATTAGTCGATTAAAGCCATTAAGAGTCGAATTTACCAACATTAGGGTTTCATGGCTCATTAATGTATCATTCATGCACATTAGAATTGAAATTAAACTAATTACATGCAAATTCATCCTTTTCCAATCTTAATGATCCTTTTTATCATTAACAGGATAATATCAACTTAATATACTCATTTAACCTTTTCTAACTCATTAATCATCAAAAGTTAGGGTTCTGTATTGATTAAACTATTAAAGATAGTATCTCTATATACTTTTCGAATTGTATAAGGAATCAGGCTCCAATTATATTTTATTTAGATTCCTCTCAATTTTCTGAGCAAGATTCATGTATAAAGTGTATCCATCCGAGCTACGGTTTTTGAGATATGAATTAAACAAAATAACTTACTCTCGGCCAATGAGAGGGCGCCACGTCCCCCACTTTCCATGCAACGTTGCTGCTTGAGAACATTTCGAAATGACGCAAATACCCTTACTTAAGTTGTGCGCTTTATTAGCCCGCAGAGGGCAGAACGGTCCAATGCGCTTCCGCCCTTCTTCTTCCTCGGGCTGCTTGGTTGTGGCCGCCCTAGCCGCCCTTGTGTGGCTCCTCTTTGCCTCCCTTGGCCTCGTCGGCCACCAAGGAGGGCCATGTTGCTCCGTCGCACCCTGTAGTATGCACATAGCCTTCAATACACGACCAATATGGCCATGAGTAACCCCAGGATGCCCGCGACTCACAGCCCCCATGCAGCCGTGCTGCAGGAATTCGTGGGATCTTTTCCCCCCTTTCCAAGGCACGATCTTCCTTGGAACTCGTTCCCTGGCTCCGCCGTTCTTGGCCGCACTCGACCAAGCCTACTTCAGGTGCTTCAGATGGTTAGGGGCGCGGTGCTCGGCCTGCGAGACGCAGCCTTGCTGCAGCCTTCCGGTGACGATGTGCACATGCGGGAGCAACGTGATGTTGCTCGATCATCCATGGGCTGCCAAAGAAACTTCATGCCCTCACTAGGACGACGTCATGACCTTCGTTGCTTGCGTTATAACCAAGCCTTCACGGTTAGGGTTTTTCCCCAAGAAGATGAAGAAGAAGAAGGGAGAAAGAAGAAGGGATATGTGGGATCTCTCTCCTGGCTTCGGCCCAGGGCTCTACCCCTCTTATAGGGGAGAATATCCACTCCCCATTGTGCTCACCCATGATTTAGTAAAGCTCTTTCCTAATAGGATTATAATTCCTTCATAAGGAAATAAGCTCTCTCTCTCTCTGTCCTTTGAATATTTCCTATTATATGGATATTAGGAATGTGAAATTCCTCTTTCATCTCCTTTTTAAACCATAGGAACGAAATCATCTTTTCTTTTAATGGCAATTATTTTCTTTTTAGCAAATTTACATAATCGATTAATTATGTATTCCCATTATCCCTTTATTTTATAATTATGGTATTTTCTGTTTCTTCTCCTTTATTGGGGTTCCTTGGATCCCAAGGAACTCAAAGATCTCGAAATTCCTCATTAAGGATACCCATTATCCTTCTAGATGCATCTAAATGCATTATTTCATTGTCTTGTTTTATTTCTTTTTAATATATTTCCTTTTGTGGATTTCTCTTTATTTCTCTCTTATTTTCCTCGTTAGTGTTCCTTTTATTGTTAGGAATTATTGGGATACGAAATTCCACTAAGGATTTCCCATTTATACCTATTTTCGCATATTTTCCACATTTCATCAATGTTTTTAATTTCTTTATTAACAAGGAAATACTTAATTGATATTTTCTTTTCTTATTGCCTTTTCTTTGCAACTTTGGACTCCTTGGAACCCAAGGAATCTAAGAGGCACGAAATCCTCTTTGGATTTGCCTTCTAGAGGTTTCCACACCTTTCTTATCTCAAATTCTCAGTTATTCATTAATTAATTGAATATCCTTGTTATTGGGCCCAATAGCCAATAAAGCCCTCAAGTCAAACAACAAGGCTATTGTAAATAAAATCCATTTTTTTCAAAATATATTATATCATTTATTCGTTCAAAAATCCTTATTATGAGAAATTATATTTCTCAACAAAAGAACCCAAAATTGGGGTTGTAACAATCATAATATGAGACTTGACACCTACCAAATGCATTTTTGGAGACTTGATGTGAGTGGACATTGTCATGTTATGGGCCTTAGTTCCTAAACGAACTTTAATATACTTTTTATGAGAGGACATTGTCATGATATAGGCCTCAACTCCATCCAAATACATTTTTAGGGGCTTTCTATGTGAGGACATTATCAAGATATGGGTCATGGCTCCTCCGTAATACATTTCCATGGACTTGTTTTGAGAGGATAGTATCATGATATGTGTAAAGAAGTGAAACCACTCCTCTACTACATAGAAAAGACTTCATCCCTTGAACCAAAAACCACATTAAAAAAAAATTTGCCAAAGGGATGGAGATCAATTCAGTCAACATGTAAGTATCATTACACAATGAGTAGCAGTGGAAAAGAAATATTATCTAACAATTTACAAAGCTTGATAACATGATACAACAGTTCACCACATATAGGTATCTAACAAGAATACTAAGCATAAAAACCAAAGACCAAGCCGAGGGTCATCTAACCGCCTCTTCAAGCCTCCCAAAGATCAGCTACAAGGTCGATGTTGATGTTCACTCTCCTCGATCTAACCTGGGGTTGGAAGCATACCCCACAAAAGAGAAGAAGAAAAGAAATACATCAGCAAAAAGCTGGTATGTGTATGCTAAATGAAACTTTGAGAAATTAAGGCAATAAGGACATCAAAAGTAAATTGCTTTCCATTCAATAGAAATGGACTACCCACATGGGCATAAAAGAAAATAATCACAACAAAAGGGATACTTGCCATAAAACAAAACCATAAAGACTGTGCAATACTGGCACATAAGGAGAGTAGGGCACACACCCCACAATCATCATCAATAACCTGCATGCATGTGAGATAAACATAGCCCTAGAACAATATAAACACAATTGGCAGCCAAGCACAAACTTGAACCTGATAGAGAAAGGAATACTGCCAATCTCCCAAACATATAAAATTGAGTATGGATTACTGCCACACTCGAGTATAGAGAAGTGGTATACTGCCACCCTCCTTAATAAATAATAGGGGATTACTGCCCCAAAACCAATGTAATTTACACTACTCTAGTGCTACTAAATCACTTTGCATGTAAATATAGAGGTAAGTAAATAGTTTAGTTAGAAGATGATACAAAGGTTGCCATCACTCAATGGACAACACAAACCATATAACATCCACTTCAAAGTGGCACATAATATTATAAGTGACCAACACGCACCAAGTCATAAGATAGATATCAAGAGAATATCCAAGTACATAACAAGTAAAATAGTTCACACAAACCATGATAACAAGAGAAAAGAACAATGTGTATAGGCTATTGTCCATAGGACCAAGAGAAAGAATAATATATGTGAATTGCTCAATATTGAGGAATAGGATATACAACATACCTCAAATCAGAGTCTAAACTATAAAGCACTCCTAGATCCAAGTCTAGGTCACCAAAGGCCTATTAAACACATATACAGATTGTATGTCAATTTCATACACATTAACCAAAAACCCTAAAAACTACCTTTTTATATATGTGTGAATTAGGTTATGAAAACTATTCAATATTTTAGGTTATGTTATTACGAGTCTAAAACATATTTTAGTATATTTTTCTGACTTATATGTAATTAGTTATGATTTTTACAATTTAATTTATCCTTAATTAGATCCACTGAAACACCTATTATTAAACTTTAGTTGAGTTATCAAAGAATATACCATTAGTGAGATCTTATTTTTCTGATTCCAACAAATATTTTTCCATATTTTTCTGATCAACAAGTAATTAGTTATGAAATTTTTAAACGCGACCAATTAGATAATTCCACATTAAAAAATTTGCATCGAAAGTGGATAACAGGAGAGGGGCCAGCGTGACTTGGCCCAATCACAACCGGCCAAGTCACCGGTCAATCCCTTGCAGGACTCTAACTAAAGGAGGAAGACAGAATCCGTGAAAAGACAAAAATACCCCTGGTCGTGAAACAAAACAGAAAAGAAAAGAAAATAACGAGGGCAAAGAGGGGAATTGACCCTGGGATTTGTTTCCCCCACAAGGACCACCTCAACAACTGAGAGAAACAGGTCGATCCACAAACTCCAGATTGCATTAGAGTGTGAATTGAGAGAAAAGTCCAACATGAACTAAGTTCCTTGGACTCCAACGATTCCAGAGAACCCAAGCGCCATGAAATTGGTCGACTATAGACCAAGAAAGCTCCCCCGCCACAACTGATGAAACTGAGCAACCTGGGCAGAGAAAAAGGGCCCATGAGAGGCCAAAGCAACATCGGAGATAGGTTCGACGATCAAAATCGAAGCGAGAGAACAAGGGAACCCATCACGAGAACCTCCATTAATGGAGAATTTGCAAAACGGTCAGTATAAGAGGGAAAAGGGAGAAACGTCATTACCTTCTAATCGAATGAACTGAGGAGCCGCAAAGCTTTCCTACGCTTCCACGATCCGAATGACACCAAGAAGGAGCACCTCCGCACACCAGAACCCACAGCCGAGGTTTCTACCGCCAGAAAAGGCAGATGGAGTAGGGGAAGATGGATGCGGCGGGGTAAATCGGATCAAGAGGGCTAGGGCACGAGGTTTCTAAGGGTTTGAGGATCGTGAAGGAAGCCCTATATATAGGGGCAGAGATCAGGTTCAACGAGGAACCAACATGAACCAGAAAACATAGGAGGAAAAGGAAGGTTCTCGTCGACCCAACGATAGAAAGAGAGAGTCCCACACAAAGTGGGGATCTATAAAACTGAAAAACAACACAGATTGTAAAAAGGAAAACGAAAATAACTGAGAAGGAGAGGAGAGAATGCTCGGGGTCAGATTCTATTTCTATCCATGTTGTGTACCAAAAAGTCAAGGACGGGCGAGGAAGACATCTAGGGGTCATCCGATCAATCCAGGTTTGAGCAGGGAGTCCGTCCGATGGCGCCTGATTGCCCAAGCAAAGGAAAAATCAGGAAAATAAATTGAATTAAACAAAGGAAAATCCATAAATACATGCTTATTCTCTTTCATCATTTAGGGGTTCTAGAATTATCCAAACTAAACCAAAACATGCACATAAATTAAGTTAAATGTGTAGATTCCGAATATACTCTTAGTTTTGCCTTTTGGAAACCTTTAATGGGTTAAATAAGTCAAATATCATTTTCTCTTTCCTTCTTCATTTATGGCTTTAGGATTATCCAAATTTGATGAAACTTGACCCACAAGTTAACTTAAGTGTGCTGAATACGAATTTGCCTTTATTTCCAACTTTTAGTGTCATGAATTTTATTTATTTATTAATTACACCTTTAGGTATTTTCTCTCTCCTATATATACCTATTAATCCAACATTGTCCAAAATAGTTGCAAATTTGCCCAAAGGCTTATTTTTATGTTTAGATTACAAATTTGGAGTTAGTTTTCCAATTTGAGGGCATTAAGTATTTTATATCACTTTATTGGCCTTATTCCTATTTTCTTTTGATAAGGACATTAATATATACAATTATCTTCCAAATTAAACGATACTTGGCCCTTAAGTTACTTTTTGGTCAAGAAAATGAATTTGAGTGTCAAATTATCCTTGTGGGTTTCCAATTAAATTTTTGGTGCAAAATATTTCTCATTATCCTCTTTTATCCATTAAATCTCATATTACCTCTAATTATTGTGTTTATCATTTCCTTTATATATAATTTGGATTTTCTCTTCTTTTTCCCATTCTACGAAGAACTAGGAAGTTCTAGGACGGAATATTTTAGTATTTTTATTACTTAGTCTATAATTTGTACTTTAGCCCATTATTAAAAATCTAACTGAGGTATTTGTGTATACAAGAATATATGGGAAATATTTATCCAATTAAGTTCTTTAATTCCTTATTATCATCCAAATGAGTTACTATAGCACAAAGTATTTTCTATTCCCTTAATTACATGTATTACCTTATTCTTGTTTGGCTAAGTCAAAAGGGTAAAACTATTAGGGTAGAATTCTATTTCTGGTATGTTACAATATGGGTCATGAATCCTCTCAAATATACTTCTATGCACTTTCTGTGGATGATATTTGTCATGTTATGGTTCTTGTAACCTCCCAATATATGTTGAGGGACTTTCTATGGGAGGATATTGTCATGATATGGACCCTATATCCTCCCCAGAGTATATTCATGGACTTGTTGTGAGAGCACATCATCATGATATAGGCCTTGGTTCCTCATAAATTTATTTTTAGGGACTTGTTCTGAGAAGACAATGTCATGGCATTAGTTGTGGATCCTCCCAAATGTATTTCTAGGGACTTGTTCTGAGAGGATATCATCATGATATGGGATATTGCTCCCTCTAAATGCATTTTGAAGGACTTGTTGTGAAAGGACATCATCATGATGTGGGCCATGGATCCTCACAAATTTGTTTTGAGGAACATGTTGTGAGAGGACATTATCATGATATGAGTCATGGATACTCCAAAATATATTTCTATGGACTTGTTATGACAGGTCATTATCATGATATGGAATTTGGATCCTCCTAAATACATTTCTAATGACTTGTTGGGAGAGGACATTGTCATGATATTAGAGGTGGCTCCTCTCAAATGCATTTTCAATGACTTGATGTGAGAGGATGCCATAATGATATGGGCCTTGGTTCCTCCCAAAAACATATTCAACAACATGTTGTGAGATGACACCATCATGATATGGGCCCTAGCTCCTCAGAAATTTATTTTCAGGGACTTACTGTGAGAGCACACTATCATGATATTGGTCACATATCCTCCCAAATGCAATTACAATGACATGTTGGGAGAGGACATTGTCATGATATTGGAGGTGGCTCCTCTCAAATGCATTTTCAAATACTTGATGTGAGAGGATGCCATAATGATATGGGCCCTGGTTCCTCCCAAAAACATATTCAGTGACATGTTGTGAGACGACACCATCATGATATGGGCCCTGGCTCCTCAGAAATTTATTTTCAAGGACTTACCGTGAGAGCACAGTATCATGATATTGGTCACATATCCTCCCAAATGCAATTACTATGACATGTTGGGAGAGGACATTGTCATGATATTGGAGGTGGCTCCTCTCAAATGTATTTTCAAATACTTGATGTGAGAGGATGCCATAATGATATGGGCCCTGGTTCCTCCCAAAAACATATTCAATGACATGTTGTGAGATTACACCATCATGATATGGGCCCTGGCTCTTTAGAAATTTATTTTCAGGGAGTTACTGTGAGAGCACACTTTCATGATATTGGTCACATACCTCCCAAATGCAATTACAATGACATGTTGGGAGAGTACATTGTCATGATATTAGAGGTGGCTCCTCTCAAATGAATTTTCAAATACTTAATGTGAGAGGATGCCATAATTATATGGGCCCTGGTTCCTCCCAAAAACATATTCAGTGACATGTTGTGAGACGACACCATCATGATATGGGCTCTGGCTCCTCAGAAATTTATTTTCACGGACTTACTGTGAGAGCACACTATCATGATATTGGTCACATATCCTCCCAAATGCAATTACAATGACATGTTGGGAGAGGACATTGTCATGATATTGGCCTTGTTTCATTTGTGGTGGTATGTTCTGCTTCTGGACGTTACACTTTGTTTTGGTCTAGTCAGGACATTGTGTTTGATGCAGTCGCGATGTTGTGTTGTGAGCGTGGATCATGACGTTGTGTTGTGAGGGTGGGTCGTGACGTTGTGTTGTGAGGGTGGGTTGTGAGTTACTAAGAGATAACATTATCATCATATGTCCCATGGCACCTCCCAAATGTATTTTAAAGGACTTGGGATGTTTTGGTTGTGTTAGTTGGCCTTGTTTCAGTCGTGATGGTCCATTCTGCTTTTGGACGTGACACTCTGTTTAGGTCTGGTCACGACGCTGTGTTTGTTATGGTCGTGATGTTTTGCTCTGAGGGGGTTATTATGAGAGGAATCTATCATTATGGCGTTGTGCTCTGACGTCGTGACACTACGTTTGTGAGAGGAGATTGTCATGATATGGGCCCAAACTTCGCCAATGCATTTTTAGGGATTTATTATGGGAGGACTTTGTCAATATATCGGCCCTGGCTCCTCCTTAATGCATTTGAAGGTAGATGTTGTGAAAAGACATTATCGTGATTTGGGTCATGTCACCTCCCAAATGCATTTTTAGGGACTTGATGTGAGATACAATTTGTCTTGAAATGGGCCATGAAACCTCCCAAATGCATTTTTATGGGCTTGTTGTGAGAGAACATTGTCATGATATGGGACTTGAAACCTCCCAAATACATTTTTAAGGACTTATTGTGAGATGGCATTGTCATCATATGTGTCATGGCACCTTCCAAATGTGTTTTCAAGGACTTGGGATGGTTTTGGTTGTGATTGTTGGCCTTGTTTCAATTTTGATGGTCCATTATGCTTCTGGACGTGACACTTCATTTTGATCTGATCGTGACACTACATTTCTTTCGATCACGATGTTGTGCTGTGAGGATGGGTCACGACGTTGTGTTGTGGGTTGCTCACGAAGATTATGTATAACACTGGATGTGACACCTTGCTTTAATACTATTGTATCACATTCTATCATGGTCGCAACGTGTGTCGTGGAGGCAGTTGCAATGTTGTGTTGTGAGATCTAGTTTACTTCTAGTTGTTAATCGCTTTTAAATGAAGCATAATAATCCAAAACCAACCTTTAAACCCTCAAACCTTACTCTCCGCTTTAGGAACATAGCTCACATTAACATAGCTCTAGTACCCCCATCTCCCTGAGGATTGACCCTACTCTTGCCACTTGCCTATACTAAAACACGACCACGTGCTCATATGGGCACGTGAGATTAGTTAAACCAGTGTGTCATACTAGGTCCATATATAAATTTTGAAATATCCATCGTGTTTGTTGTTTGCGGGGTTGCATCTATTCAAACTCTAATTTAGTAGTGTGTAACACTATAGGCAGAAACACATCAGTGCTCATTTTAGGGTTTGATATGGGACCTAACACCTCCCAATTGCATTTTTAAGGACTTACTGTGAGATGACATTATGATCATATGCTCCATGGCATCTCCCAAATGTATTTTCAAGGACTTGGCGTGAGAGGACAATGTCATATATCGGCCCAAACTTCACTGAAGTACATTTTCAGGGACTTATTATGAGAGGATATTGTCGATATACGAGCCATGGCTCCTCCTTAATGCATTTTAAAGGACATGTTGTGAAAGGACATTATCATGATTTGGATCATGGCACCTCCCAATTGCATTTTTGGAGAGTTTATGTGAGATAACATTTGTAAAGATATGGACTCTGACACCTCTCAAATGCATTTTCATGGACTTGTCGTGAGAGGACATTGTCATGATATGGGAATTAACACATCCCAAATGCATTTTTAAGGACTTACTGTGAGATAACATTATCATCATATGTGCCATGCCACCTCCCAAATGTATTTTCAAGGACTTGGCATGAGAGGAAATTGTCATGACATGGGCCCAAACTTCATCGAAATATATTTGTAGGGACTTATTATGAGAGGACACTGCCAATATATGGGCCATGTATCCTCCTTAATTCATTTGAAGGGACATGTTGTGAAAGGACACTAACACGATATGGGTCATGGAACCTCCCAAATGCATTTTTAGTGACTTGATGTGAGATAACATTTGTCATGATATTGGCTCTAACACCTCCCAAATGCATTTGATGGCCTTGTTATGAGAGGAAGTTGTCATGATATGGGACCTGACACTACCTAAATGCATTTTTAAGGACTTACTATGAGATGAAATTGTCATCATATGTGTGATGGCACCTCCCAAATGTATTTTTAAGAACTTGGCATGAGACAATATTTGTCTTGAAACGGGCCCTAACATCTCCCAAAAGCATTTAGAGGGACATGTGTGAGATTACACTATCATGATATGGGTTGTTGGGTCTTGTTTTGGTCAAGATTGTCATTTCTCTTGTGTTTTGGGTCGAGAAAGAAGTGCACCATCTGTGTTTGAGGTCGAGACAGTTGGTGTTGTTTTGGTTGTGATGGTTGGCCTTGTTTCATTCGTGATGGTTCGTTCTGCTTATGGACGTGACACTGTGTTTGATGTGGTCACGACGTTGTACTGTGAGGTTGGGTAACGAAGTTGTGTTGTGGGTTGGTTGTGAAGCCTATGTCTAACATTGGCCATGATGCCTTGCTTTAACATTGTTGTATCACGTTCTATCACGGTCACGACGTGCGTTGTGGAGACATTCATGATGTTGCATTGTGAGATATGAGTCGTGGCACCTCCCAAATGAATTTTTAGAGATTTTATGTGAGGTTACATTTGTCTTGAAAAGGGCCCTGACACCTCCCAAATGCATTTGTAGGGACATGTTGTGAAAGGACACTATCATGATATGGGTCATGGAACCTCCCAAATGCATTTTTAGGGACATGATGTGAGATTACATTTTTCTTGAAATGGGCCCTGCCACCTCCCAAATGTATTTTCATGGACTTGTTGTGAGAGGATGTTGTCATGATATGGGTACCTGACACCTCCCAAATGCATTTTAAGGACTTACTATGAGATGAAATTATCATCATATGTGCCATGAAACCTCCCAAATGTATATTTAAGGACTTGGGATGGTTTTGGTTGTGATGGTTGGCCTTGTTTCAGTCGTGATGGTTCGTACTGCTTTTGTACGTGACACTTCATTTTGGTCTGGTTGAGACACTATGTTTGTTGCGGTTGCAATGTTGTGTTATGAGGGTGGGTCGCAATGTTGTGTTGTGGGATGGTCGTGAAGCCTATGTGTAACGTTGGTCGGGACACCTTTTTTTAATGTTGTTGTATCACGTTCTATTGCGGTCACGACATGCATTGTGGAGACAATCATGATGTTGCATTGTGAGATATGAGTCATGGCACCTCCCAAATGCTTGTTTAGGGATTTGATGTGAGGCTACATTTTTCTTGAAATGGGCCCTTACACCTCCTAAATGCATTTGTAGGGACATGTTATGAAAGGACACTATCATGATATGGGTCGTGGAACCTCCCAAATGTATTTTTAGGGACATGATGTGAGATGACATTTTTCTTGAAATGGGCCATGATACCTCCCAAATGCATTTTAATGGACTTTTTGTGAGAGGACGTTGTCACGATATGGGGACCTGACACCTCCCAACTGCATTTTAAGGACTTACTGTGAGATGAAATTATCACCATATGTTCCATGGAACCTCCCAAATGTATATTCAAGGACCTAGGATGGTTTTGGTTGTGATGGTTGGCCTTGTTTCAGTCGTGATGGTCCATTCTGCTTGTAGACGTGACACTTCATTTTGGTATGGTTGCGACACTACGTTTGTTGTGGTTGCAATGTTGTGCTGTGAAGGTGGGTCGCAATGTTGTGTTGGTCGTGAAGCCTATGAGAAAAGGATAAGTTTTGATACTATTTTGGATCAAATCAGAGGAGGGACAGAATCTTGACATGTGAGAGAAAATTCACCATTAAAGTCTATGTAAAAAAACTAAACTTACTTGATTTCATCATATCTCAGATAGAGAAACCCTAGATCAACAATTCCACCACTTTCTCCTCTCAAACCATAACTCTCCCTCTCTCTCTAGGATTTCATTTATCTGGATTGAATCACGAATTATGAGTTCTACTAGTGTGTTAGGCTGACCATATAGAGCAATTGAGCTTCTTGGGTCAATTGCACATTGACCCCTCACTATACTTTCTCTTATTTTAGCAGAATTTTCTGTTAAAAAAATATTACTATAATTCGTCTACTGAATAGCTAACAGATCCTAAAAATTATTAAAATTTTACATTTGTTTATTATTGAGTTTTATATCTCCAGTAAAAATTTCATGTCATTTGGAGTTAGAAATAAATAAATAAAAATCAAATACTACACTGCTATATTGCAGTCAGTAGCATGGTCGGTCGAGTTTGTCCTTCAAAAAACTCGACCAACACCCTCTCTGTAGAGATCAAAAGTCATCCAATAATTAATTTAATAGGGTATCTATAATTGAGTTTATCAAGGACATTTAAAATTTGAGATCAAATGGATATACCAATAAAAAGATAAAATTCAGTTACCACACTGCTATGTCAATCTGAATATATGATTGGTCAAGTTTGAAACTTGATCGACAAACAGATCAGAACATTCTTCAAAAATTCATATATTTTTCAATAGTGTTCACATTTTATATATCCAAATCATATCCAAATTTCAATTCAATCATAGTTATACATAAAATACTAAAAATCATTTAGTGAGACACTATACTTATCAAATTTTGCATTCATATGTCATCAAAACCCTAATTTGGGCCGATTACGGTTTCCAAATCTTAAACCCTAATTATGTGAATCAAAGTATGATTAAATATTCTCATTATATTTAAAACATCAAAAATTAACAACCATCACTAATCAAGCTTTAAACAATGATCAACTTAGTTAAGCATACAATCATCCAAGTAAACCCTAGTTTACCAATTAAGCTCAGATGCAGTCATCACATGGCACCTCCCAATTGTATTTTTGGGGAGTTGATGTGAGATAACATTTATCATGATATGGACCCTAACACCTCCCAAATATATTTTCATGGACTTGTTGTGAGAGGATGTAATCGTGATATGGGACCTAACACCTCCCTATTGAATTTTGAAGGACTTACTATGAGATGACATTGTCATCATATGCGCCATGGCACGACCCAAATGTATTTTCAAGGGCTTGGCGTGAGAGGACATCGTCATGATATGGGCCCAAACTTCACCCAAATGCATATTCAAGGACTTATTATGAGAGGACGCAACCAATATATGGGCCATGTATCCTACTTAATGCATTTGAAGGGACATGTTGTGAAAGGACACTCTCACGATATGGGTCATGGCACCTCCCAACTGCATTTTTTGGGACTCGATGTGAGATAACATTTGTCTTGATATAGTCCCTGACACCTCCCAAATGAATTTTGATGGAATTGTTATGAGAGGAAGTTGTCATGATATGGGAACTGACGCCACCCAAATGCATCTTTAAGGACTTTGTGAGATGACATTGTCATCATGCGTGTGATGGAACCTCCTAGATGTATTTTCATGGACTTGGCATGAGAGGACATTGTCATGATACATGCCTAAACTTTACCGAAATGCATTTTTAGGGACTTATTATGAGAGAACACTGCCAATATATGGGCCATGTATCCTCCTTAATGCATTTGAAGGGACATGTTGTGAAAGGACACTATTACGATATTGGTCGTGACACCTCCATAATGCACTTTTAGGGACTTGATGTGATATAACATTTGTCATGATATGGGCTCTGGCACCTCCCAAATGCATTTTGATGGACTTGTTATGAGAGGACGTTGTCATGATATGTGACCTGACACCACCCAAATGCATTTTAAGGACTTAATGTAAGATGACATTGTCATCATATCGCAAGGGCACCTCTCTAATGTACTTTCAAGGACTTTGCGTGAGAGGACATTGTCATGATATGCCCCAAACTCTACCCAAATGCATTTTTAAGAACTTATTGTGAGAGGACATTGTCAATATATGGGACCTGACTCCTTCTTAATGCATTTGAAGGGACATATTGTGAAAGGACACTATCATGATATGGGTGACGGAACATCCCAATCGCATTTTTAGGGACTTGATGTGAGATAACATTTGTCATGATATGGGTACTAACACCTCCCAAATGCATTTTCATGTTCTTGTTGTGAGAGGACGTTGTCATGATATGTGATTGGAGTGTTGAAGTCAGTACTACTAACTAGTGTGTCATCAGCACTGGGGACAATGTCATAATATGGGCCATAGATCATAATGTGCTTACATCATCATGTTCATATTACATATGCCATCACCCTACTACAAGATATACATGTCATGTATATATACATATGTACCGAAAGATATGACATATCCTCACATCAAAAGGGCACACAAGCCAAAACCATGTATGGATAGCATGTCTACAAAACACACCCAAAAACCATTCCAAGACCTGAGTGTACAAGAACGACTCTAGGACTCTATACCAAAAGACTAGCAGTACATCCAACCTTGTCTGCTACTATTCTTTATGTTGTTCTTCCTCAGTTGCACAATCTCTACTATGAGAAGCTACTCCATGATGTGGGTGCAACTTCTCATAAATGCATTTTCAGGGAGTTTCTGTGAGAGGACATTGTCAGACAGACCCGCCTTGAGAGTGACACATGGAAACCATAATAGGTGGTCATATTCATTGCTCATAGTGAAGGTGGTGATTGTGGTTCTTAGACCTAAAGTCACTACACTCATCACATGTCATTTAGTTATAATTTGACATCATCCAACATAACCATGAATAAGGATTTCCATAATGGTGATGATTGGGTAGTTGTGACACATGATGTGACACCCATTGTCACACAAAATGATATTACTCAAAATTCATAAATATTTGATTGACTGTGCCCTGATAGTCCCCAAAATTCATATATGTCCCTTTATGAATAGTTAAGATGACAACACATATAACACATGTCTTATTAAAACATTTATAGGGACTTACTGAGAGAGAACACTATCATGATATGGGCTATAGCTCCTCCTAGAAGTGTTTTCATGGACTTGATGTAAGAGGAGAATGTCATTCTATGGGCCCTAGATCCATGTAAATACATTTTGGGAGACTTCAATGCGAGGACACTCTCACGATATAGGTCCTGACTCCTCAAAAATACATTTTTAGAGACTTGTGGTGAGATGATATTGTCAAAATGCTGGCTGTAACTCTTCGAAAATTGTATTTCAAGAGACTTGTTATAAAGGGACATTCTCATGAATCCATAATGATTTAAACTCCCTTTTTCTCTATCTCCAAATTCTCGTCTTTTTTGAAACAATTTTCTTATAGTCCACATGCCTTCCTTATGAATTCATGTTTCTTTTCTTTGCAGTGACATGTCCTTGTTATGATTTTGTCATTACAAACTAGTCTAGACGAGATCCTAAGGGCATTGGCAACATCATTCACCAAATCTAAGAAATCTTCAAAGGGCATCATCGTCCATTCTATAGGTCACCTCCTAATCTCTTATCCTCTAGTTCTTGTAATTATCCCACCTCTCCAGTGTGAATCACATGCACCAAGATCATGCATACCTTCACTGCATGGTTGTAGGATCTCTTTGCTTTGGGTAGATGAATATTCCTCATTTGGGTCACCTTGGTATATCGTTCCTCTCCATGCAATTTCTATCACTTGTCATGAAAGGGCATTCTCATGATGAGGGCCTGAGCTCACCCCTATGCAATTTTTTCATTATGAAGAACTCCCTTTTCAACATCTTGACTTATCATCGACAAATGGTAGGGGTAGGAAGATTAGTAGTCAATAAATAAATATATATCTAATCCAAAGTATATATCAGGTAAATGAAAATTGTGCTTTTGTTGTTTGGGTCTCTAGGAACTTGTACAATACTCTAAAACGTTTGGACCTAGGTATTAGAACTTTCCTCATAGACTTAGAAACAGTTGTGTTCTACAAATGCATAAAAAAGAAAGGTAGTGTGTGAAATTTCTAATCATCACAATATTAATACATCAAAGAATCGACCAGTACTATGCAATGTAATATTATATACAACTTTTAGCTTAGTAGGTCCATCAAGGGCACGTTTGTTTTATGGGATCTGGACAGATTCTGCAGAATATTGTATTTCTCTGCTCCCAGTAAGGGCACGTTTGCTTTTCCAGATGTGGCTGAATTAGATTGCATTTATAAGTCTAGTTGTGCAAATTTTAGGTTTGGTTAACTGCAGTTGGTAAATCGAACGAATCCTACACTTTCTAGCATAAAGTAAATGTTGGAGATTTAATTCCACCTCAATTGTGAGGGACGCCGTTATGAAGCAACCCGCACAGCTACTGACACGTTGTTTCTGTCCCATTTCGTTGCTAGCTTTGTTTGTGACTGTGAGAACCGGAAAGATCCTATCCACCGAAATCAAACATAACAACCCATATTGTGGTACTCCTCAAAACCAGAAACTCCTTTTACTGGGAGCAGGGAAATATAGTATTATGCATAATCCGTCCAGATCCCACAAAACAAACATTCCCTAAAAGGAGTTTCTGGTTTTGAGGAGTACCGCAATATGGGTTGTTATGTTTGATTTCGGTGGATAGGATCTTTCCGATTCTCACAGTCATAAACAAAGCTAGCAGCGAAATGGGACGGAAACAGCGTGTCAGTAGGTGTGAGGGTTGTTGCATAACGGCATCCCTCACAATTGAGATGGAATTAAATCTCTAACATTTACTTTATGCTAGAAAGTGCAGGATTCACTCGATTTACCAACTGCGAATGCAGTTAACCAAACCTAAAATTTGCACAACTAGACTTATAAATGCAATCCAATACAGCCACATCCGGAAAAGAAAGCGTGCCCCAAGACGATGGGGAAATTGTGACCTATATATAAATTTTGACTCGGTAGGAAATAGTATTTTAGAAATTTAGGATCCTTACATAACAAAAAATCAAAGAATCGAACTCACTATCCCCACTCATTCGAGTTGTGAGATTACCCACTAACCCTCGCCCCCGACTCTTCCTTCTCTGCCCCGCTCCCACTCCCACCCCCGCCCCCCTTTCTGACCTCGCTTCCTCCACCCCCCCTCCGATTCAGACCCCGTGTCCTTTGTGCCACCGCCTCACTTCCAGATGTACGACCTACACTCAAAATTTGATTCCTCCGCCAGCATTCCTGCTCGCCTTCCTCTGCCAGCCTTCCGGCTCACCTTCCTTCGAGGACCACTGAGGGGGATGTCGACCTCCAGATCACCAACGATAAAATCTGCCTCTACAGGCATGACTTCAATGAGCGGCATTGTCATTTATCATAATGTTGAAATCAAAGAGCAAAGAAGAACCCACCTCTAGCGAGGGTGGCGACCTTGATAAGCAGTTGTGGTTAGCCCGAGATGCCTCTACAACCCTGTACGTCACAAGAGATCTCCTCCAGGCACAGGAATGAAGCGGTAGGAAGTCTGGGAATTCTTTTTCTGTTGGCTTTCTGTCAAGGCTTTTCGATCTAGCATTTGTTAGCAACTTCTCGTCTCCAATTAGCCCCTCTTATTCAGAACTCTGTCTAATGGGATTTCCTTTTTGCTTCTTTTCAATGTCTTCTGGTGTTGCCTAGCTGTCGACACCAATGATGGCATGAGGACCAACTGTCAAACATCATGGGTTGCAGGAGAACAATAGATCGAATCTTTCTATGTGCCATGCCAGAGCCGACAAAGGAGGTGACAACGAGTTTGCATATCATATCCAGTAGGTGTAGTCTTACTTGTCTATGGAATTTGGTATGATTGGAATGTCAAATAAGTGATTATTCATGTGAGACTAATTGGAATGGTGTGTTATTGTATTCGTGTCCAATTAGTATGTGAAGGTTGGTTCAAGCAGCTGGAAAGTTTAGGCCAGGCAGGACATCTTCGTCAATACTTGTAGGTAACCCCTTATACTTGGTAAGAATTACTAGCTTACTTATACAATTACACTTTTCATTGTTCATTTTTTGATACAATAACTAAGTTGTCACTACATCATGCTTTTGCTTCACATTATTGTACGCAACTGTGTTCATCGCATCACCTTAAAAAAGATATTACAAATCAGGACAAGTACCAAAATGGTGGGCCTGAACCTGAAGTTAAATGTTTATACATATTAAAATGTTGTTAATTAACACGATCCCCTTCATATTAGCAGTAAACTTATTCCATGGGTTTTTTATAAGTAAACTTATTCCATGGGTTTTTTTATTAACTTTTGCTAGCTGGAGAGAAGGGGCATCGTAGTCACACTTCTCATGCACATGATATGCAAGTATGTGAAATCTCTTTATACCGATCTAGCTCATCAGTTCACGTATGTAATTTATTTATGTATAGAAACCACCATTTGTATCTAGTGGTGAGAAATATTTAGTTCTTTATAATGGTCATTCATAGTCTTGATAGCACAATATTAAACAATTTCTTTTTTTGCATGATCAAGCCTAGGAATACTTTCTGTAGTAATTTGTAGCCTAGTATGCATTAGGTAAACTACACAACGTCAATTTTTTTTGTAATTACATAATGGTGATTGAAATCCAAATGAAACCTTCCTCCTTCATGTTATCACCTTGTGCCATCATCATTCAGAGGTTCTCATCTAACCAAATTAAAAGGGCTCAATGTATATCCTTCTAGGGAAGGCAATGTAGATGTAACGACCCACACTTTTGAGTGTCAAAAAGACCTTAAAGTCACAGATCGTCATTCAAAAATTCCAGGATCAGATTCATGAAATAATACAAAATAGTAAACAATTTCCATTAATGATCAAATATTTACATGTTTGATAAAAAGTTCCTCTAAGGAGTTACATATCTTTTAAACAGAATTAACTTTTACATGTGTGAAAATAAACCATTAAGACTAAACCTTCATGATTAAACTGTAGTGTCTTCAACATCTCTATTTGTACCCTCATATCCACGAATCAAGTATATCTGATACCTAAAGTGTCGACAAACAAATATGCGGTCAGTATAATACTATACTGGTATGTGGGTTCAAACAATAATCACGAGTATAGATATAAGCAAACATCTTTATCTTGCATGTAAGAATATAAACTTATTTTCATATTCTAACCCTTATCTGGTCTACTACCTCAGGTGTAATCACTGTCCCTCTGGGGATCGTGTCCATTACCCTTAAGATCAGTCTAACCCAGGGTTCAGAATATAGTTATTTAGTTTACATGATACTCATAAGAACTTTATAGTTTGCAAGAACTAAATAAACAAGCAAGCAGTTTATTTGTCATTCAATCTCATTGAGAAACATCGGCAACCTCGGAGCTCGATACATGTATTCATAAGCGTAACCACGTACCTTATGCCATTGCAGAACTGTGCAGAACATCATATGTACTTTAAGAATATATCCAAACATCCAAGCAACAAACATTCAATCTGAAATATACATACTACATATGTGTCACCATGTGTTCACATTATATTACTCAGATCCAGATGTGCTCCTAAACTAGGGTTTAGGGTTATCTCATGTTTGGACTAGGGATTAGGGTTACCAACTCTAATTCCATCATGTCATGTTTTCTAAGATTACAATTTCAATTATGCATATTAGGTGCAACCCTAATCATCAACTTAAGCATATTAAACTACTCGTGACACCTAAATCATATTACTAACACTATGATCGTAGCAAGATGTCCACATTGGTTTCAAAACCCTAAATCAACAAATATAAGATTACTAATCTGAAATCATCCATTATAGATCATTATGAGGGATTTCTTCATTATTCATATCAAGACCAGGCATTAGCTTAACATAACCAAATATAATCAATTACACATCAGATTAAGGCTAATCTAGATCTTCCTTTACATTAGGACATGTGTTGTACATACTTTTAGAATAGGAATCTTATTAAGACTCTGATTATATTTTATTTGTATTCCTCTCGTCCTCCTGATAAATTTTCATATAAAGTTTGTCTAATTCTGAATTACCAATCATTATTTATGAATTTTGCAAACTAACCTTATTTGGGCCAATCAGGGCTTGACACGTCAGCAAGCTTGCTTCCTCTTTTACTGACTCGCGGATCAAGTTTTTGATCCGTTTACCCACCAACCCGAACCGGGTCCTCGCTTCTTCCTCACGCGCAAGATTCTGCGCGCATAGGTCTCGCTGGAGATGCCGCAGCCGGACGGACCTGCGCTAGCGCCCACCATGCTTCCGCTTACTGCCATCACCTATACCATCGCCTCAGGCTTCAATTGTCACCCATCACCACTCCATCCTATTTCCTCCGCCCCTACTTCACTTCTCTCGGCCGTGACAACACAGGCACGGCGACGCCGCACGGCTGCCACCGTCGACTGGCGAACGACCAACCTCGGTCTGACTCCTCCACCTCGACCCCGCTTGCCCATATTTCTGTCATGAAGGCACAGACGTGCCCAGGCTTCCCGCCTTCGTCCTCCTACCAACCTGCACCATCTGCAAAACCCAGACCCAGCAAGGCAAAACAACGATCGGCTGCACGACCTCCACCATCCAGGCTAGGAACGTGGGCTAGGAGTCCATAGGGCTTGTGAGGAACATGCTTAGGATGATCACCCGACATCAGAAGGTGTAAATTGCCTCTATGCAGGCCCGAAACCTTCCTCTTTCAAGTTAGCAGACCACCTTCCGACCTTCTTACAAGTTCCATCAGGTAACGCTGCTACAGGCGAAGAAAGCATCTGGTTCACCCGCCTACGTAGGCTCTTGTCCCTCCGGGGTTGCATCCTCTTCCTATGTTCTTCAGGCTCCATGGAGGTCCAAAGGAAGGTCGTCATATCCCTTCCTCTTTCTCCCCACCACGTCCTATGTTGGTTTGTCGTATGTGTCCCGCCTGGACTTTGTCGTGAAGCTGGGTTTGCTAGTGATGCGGGCGAAGTCCATGTCCCTCGAGAGACCTCAAGCTAGTCCAGGTGCCATGCCCCCGGTGCAGGGTCATCCTAGCAGTTGCCAAAGAGAACCTAATGCGGTCTCCTAGGAAAGTTGGGATCCTCAGGACAGATCATGGCAGACACCAAGCAGGTCATCTCAGTGAAGAGATCTCACCCTGGGTGGCCTCTATGTTGGCTGACACTTGAAGCAACATCCAAAAGGATGTGAACAACCTTCTCGTGGTCTGGTATTACCTAGGGTATGCTCTTCTTTAGGGTTATGATATCGGCAAATATCATGGCATCAACCCTTACCTACCAAGGGGAAACACGAAGAGGGGTGTAGGTTCAATTTGCTGCGCATGTATATATACACCTACATATTCTCATATGCTCCTATCTCGTTTCCTTTTCTCTCTCTTTCTTGGTGCACAAGGATGATATCATATATGACAAGTTATTATGACATTTCCCCCCATTCTATGAGTACAAAAAGACACCCTTTTATTTGACAACTAATATTATGAAAAGGGCATGTTTCTTCTTTGGGATAGATATGATTTTCGTGTAACAATTACCATTACTTTCTTTCTATCCGAAAAGATATCATCTAAAAGATATCATCTTTATTCGACAAACCAAACAACTAGGAAAGGATATCTTCCTTTCCTATATTATATTCATGTTTTGAAAGGTTAAGTCACAATATTGCTATTTGGTGCCTCAACATTGTGTTGCCAATAATGGCTAAAATACCATTTATCTTGTTTCCCTTTGGAAACTTGACAAAAACTATTATTATTAATTCATGTAAAAATTCCTTATTTCACTTGCGCCCCAAGAACCCTTGCCACAAAAGTAATTATTATTCCACCAATAATATCATTGGGGAAAATTATCAATTCATGGCTTGTATTTGTATAATTCTATTCTTCGCTTACACATTTCAATTTTATCAAAATTGAGGATATTACATTCACCCCTCCTTAAAAGGAATTTTGTCCCCAAAATTCATACCTACTAAGCCTAGGTGAATGATACGCATGTCATCTTCAAAACACAGGGTCCACACTCTACTTGGATGGCTTAACAATTTTCCTTAGTATATAAAATTTCATATTTTATTGCTAAGATTGGCACTTGAATTGAAATTCAAGTATATCTTCATCTTTAGTATTCACACCTCATCATCTCTTGATGATTCAATTCTTATTGATGATTTTGTTTTACTTTGTGATCTCACTTTTCACCTAGGTTTCCAACCTACTATTCATTATTTTCACACAAAGGTGAGGTAACACCTCTAACCCGTGCTCATGTCATTAACCTCAAATTAAGACATTTATCCCCATATCTCAATTTTAAGCATAACGTGTGTCTATCCAATCTCCCTCCCTTATAATGAAATGAAATAAGCATTTGGCTGCAGCCCAAACACAAAGTTCAATCCATTCCAAGAGTGGAGATGGCACATCCACACATTACCTTTCAATTTCACATATTAAGTTGAATCATACTCTATATGATTCTAAACCAAGTGTCCCTTTTCTTACTCTTAAGTTAGGGCACAACTTCTCTCAAGTTTTCATGAATTCCTTATATCTTTATATCTACATCTCGTGTATCATTATGAGCCTTAGCCAAACCCTTGGGGTCTCTATGGGTATAGGTACTCTTTTTCAGTGATCTCATTCTTATGCATCAAGGGAGTGCCTTTCACATTCACCCATTAGGCTACATGATCCTCATGGAGGTATCTAATCTCCTGAGTCATGTACCTTCGATAAACCTAGCTGTTACCTCCAGACCACATGGTCATGTGCATTCAGGGTATATTAACTCCCAACCCATTGGTCCTATGCACCTCTAATACACCCTACTTGACCCTAGGATTGCATAGGACTCTACCCTCCCTAAGGGTTTCTTTTGAGATGTCACATCTTTTAAGCACATTATTCTCTTATGTAGTTCTTTAACCCGGATTGCCTTCATCTCTCTCTTTTGAGTACACATAATGTAGTGTCATCCCATCATTGGGCTCGGGCCACCTTCCCTCCAGGGCTTGGTGCCATGTACGTCTTCCCTCCTGGGCTTGACCTCTGTGATCTTCCCCTCCAGGGGCTTGATCCTAAACAACTACATTGTGGACATAGGCCACCTTCCCTCCTGGGCTTGGTCCCTGCCTGGTCTTCCCTCCTGGGCTTGACCTTTTCATGACCATCCCTCCTGGGCTTGGTTATCCACTTAGGCCACCTTCCCTCCTGGTCTTGGTGCCTTATTGGTCTTCCCTCCTGGGCTTGACCAATTGTGTCACTCAGAGTTGACATCCTTGGGTTCAAAGAATTTAAGTACTTTTTTTATATATACATCTTTAACTCTTCACTCCTCTAGGAGAGGATTAAGGTTATCTCAATACTTAAATATATATATTCACTTAACTTTCAAGGGAAAGTCCTATCCTAGGTTGCCTTCTTGGCTCATAGGAGAGGGTTAGGCTCTCTAGCCACAACCTGATCCCAAGATCTAGGTTTTTCATCCTTCATAGGTCATCTTTCCACTCCTTGGGTTGACCCACCCCAGGTTGTCTCACTAACCCTAAAGGTTTTATAGATATCTTTTTCTTTTATCGTTAGGCATAACTTTTATCAGCAACCCATGTTTTCTCAATCTCTGGAATACCCCCCATGGTCTTTGTCCATTCAATGAACTTGGGTCACCTTCACCAAACTTCTAGAGATAACACTAGGGGTTTGAGAAAGTTATATTCAAACTTTCATTTTCCATATATATATATATGTATATATATATAACTATTGGGTTTTTATATCTCTTAAGACTTATCACATAAGTTTTATGCTCCTCATGCCCACATGCATGGGAGATTGGGTTACCTAGACCATCCTTTATCTTTCTTATTCATGATTTCAAGTTTCACATGGGCAATGTCCCATACCACCACACCATGTTGATTGCCAATTTCAAGTTTCACATGGGTAGTGTCCCATACCACCACACCATGTTGATTATTTAAGATTACAGTTTTATGGTTAGTATTAGGGACCATACTATACCTCTCAGAGTTTTCATATCCCTTGACACTCTAGAGTTTTCATATCCCTAAACCAAGTCCTTCCTCTAAGAAAGGGCTTACCCAAACATGTATCTTTCTAGTGTCTACCCCCTCTCTAGAGGGACCTATACAAAAGGTTACATCTTTTCACATTTTACTTCTCTTATTTAATAGTTTCCTTTCAATGCTTTTAAGCAAGAGATGAGAAGTAGACGAAAATGTGAGATGAGGAACTTAATTTTCCTCTTAAATTTCTAAGGATTATTTGAAAATTATAGACTATTAAGTATTAATTGATGAATCTATGCTATGATACCAAATGTAACGACCCGCACTTTTGAGTGTTTAAAAGACCTTAAAGTCACAGATTGTCATTCAAAAATTCCAAGATCAGATTCATGAAATAATACAAAATAGTAAACAATTTTCATTAATGATCAAATATTTACATGTTTAGATAAAAAGATCCTCTAAGGAGTTACATAACTTTTAAACAGAATTAACTTTTATAGGTGTGAAGATAAACCATTAAGACGAAACCCTCATGATTAAACTGTAGTGTCTTCAACATCTCTATTTGTACCCTCGTGTCCACGAATCAAGTATATCTGATACCTAAAATGCCGACAAACAAATACGCGGTCAGTATAATACTATATTGGTACGTGGGTTCAAATAATAATCACGAGTATAGATATAAGAAAACATCTTTATCTTGCATGTAAGAATATAAACTTATTTTCATATTCTAACCCTTATCTGGTCTACTACCTTTGGTGTAATCACTGTCCCCCCGGGGCTCGTGTGCATTACCCTTAAGATCAGTCTAACACAGGGTTCAGAATATTGTTATTTAGTTTACATGATACTCATAAGAGCTTTATAGTTTGCAAGAACTAAATAAACAAGCAAGCAGTTATTTGTCATTCAATCTCATCGAGAAACATCGGCAACCTCTGAGCTCGATACATGTATTCATAAGCGTAACCACGTAGCTTATGCCATTGCAGAACTGTGCAGAACATCATATGTACTTTAAAAATATATCCAAACATCCAAGCAACAAGCATTCAATCTGTAATATACATACTACATATGTGTCACCGTGTGTTCACATTATCTTACTCAGATCTAGATGTGCTTCTAAACTAGGGTTTAGGGTTATCTCATGTTTGGACTAGGGATTAGGGTTACCAACTCTAATTCCATCTTGTCATGTTTTCTAAGATTACAATTTCAGTTATGCATATTAGGTGAAACCCTAATCATAAACTTAAGCATATTAAACTACTCGTGACACCTAAATCATATTATTAACACTATGATCGTAGCAAGATGTCCACATTGGTTTCAAAACCCTAAATCAACAAATATAAGATTTCTAATCTGAAATCATCCATTATAGATCATTATCAGGGATCTCTTCATTATTCATATCAAGATCAGGTATTAGCTTAACATAACCAAATCTAATCTATTACACATCAGATTAAGGCCAATCTAGATCTTCATTTACATTAGGACATGTATTGTACATACTTTTAGAATAGGAATCTTATTAAGACTCTGATTATATTTTATATGGATTCGATAAAGTTTCATATAAAGTTTGTCTAATTCTGAATTACCAGTCATCATTTTTGAATTTTGCAAACTAACCTTATTTGGGCCAATCAGGACTTGACACGACAGCGAGCTTGCTTCCTCTTTTACTGACTCGCGGATCAGGTTTTTGATCCGTTTACCCACCAACCCAAACTGGGTCCTCGCTTCTTCCTCACGTGCATGATTCTACGTGCACAGGTCTCGCTGGAGATGCCGTAGCCGGACGGACCTACGCTAGCGCCCACCATGCTTCCGCTTACTTCCATCACCTACACCATCGCCTCAGGCTTCAATTCTCTCTCATCACCACTCCGTCCTCTTTCCTCCACCCCGAATTCCCTTCTCTCGGCCGTGACAACACAGGCACGACGATGCCGCACGACTGCCACCATCGACTGGAAAATGACCAGCCTCGGTCTAACTCCTCCACCTCGACCCCACCTTCCCATATTTCTGTCATGAAGGCACATACGCGCCCAGGCTTCCCACCTTCGTCCTACTACCAACCTGCACCATACGCAAAACCCAGACCCGTCAAGGCAAAGCAGCGATCGGTTGCACGACCTCCACCGTCCAGGCTAGGAACACGGGCTAGGAGTCCGTAGGGCTTGCAAGGAGCATGCTTAGGAATACGACCCAATGTCAGAAGGTGTAAATTGCCGCTACGCAGGCCCGACACCTTCCTCTTTCGAGTTAGCAGACCACCTTCTGACCTTCTTACAAGTTCCGTCAGGTAACACTGCTACAGGCGAAGAAAGCATCTGGTTCACCGGCCTACGTAGGCTCTTTTTCCTCCGGGGTTGCATCCTCTTCCTCTGTTCTTCAGGATCCATGGCGGTCCCAAGGAAGTTCGTCATCTCCCTTCCACTTTCTCCACACCACATCCCACGCAGGTCTGTCGTGTGTGTCCCGCTTGGATTTTGTCGTGAAGCTGGGTTTGCCAGTGATGCGGGCGAAGTCCATGTCCCTAGAGAGACCTTAAGCTAGTCCAGGTGCCATGACCTCGGTGCAGGGTCATCCTAGCAGTTGCCGAAGATAACCCAATGCGGTCTCCTAGGAGAGTTGAGATCCTCAGGACAAATCGTGGCAGACACCAAGCAGGTCATCTCAGTGAAGAGATCTCGCCCTGGGTGGCTTCTATGTTGGCTGACACTTGAAGCAACATCCAAAAGGATGTGAACTACCTTCTCGTGGTCTGGTGTTACCTAGGGTATTCTCTTCTCTAGGGTTATGATGTAGGCAAATATCATGACATCAACCCTTACCTACCAAGGGGAAACACGGAGAGGGGTGTAGGTTCAATTTGATGCGCATGTATATATACACCTACATATTCTCATATGCTCCTTTCTCGTTTCCTTTTCTCTCTCTTTCTTGGTGCACAAGGATGATATCATATATGGAAAGTAATTATGACATTTCCCCCGATTCTACGAGTACAAAAAGACACCCTTTTATTTGACAACTAAAATTATGAAAAGGGTATGTTTCTTCTTTGTGATAGATATGATTTTGGTGTAAATTACCATTACTTTCTTTCTATCCAAAAGATATCATCTAAAAGATATCATCTTTATTCGACAAACCAATCAACTAGGAAAGGATATCTTCCTTTCCTATATTATATTCACGTTTGGAAAGGTTAATTCACAATATTGCTATTTGGTGCCTCAACATTGTGTTGCCAATAATGGCTAAAATACCATGTATCTTGTTTCCCTTTGGAAACTTGACAAAAACTATTATTATTAATTCATATACAAATTCCTTATTTCACTTGCTACCCAAGAACCCTCACCACAAAAGTAATTATTATTCCACCAATAATACCATTGGGGGAAATTATCAATTCATGGCTTGTATTTGTATAATTTATTCTTCTCTTACACATTTCAATTTTATCAAAACTGAGGATATTACAGTAGCCTTCACTGTGATACAATTATAGATACAACAAAAAGATAAAATATGTCACCACTATATACTCTATAGTTGACCCATACTTATCAAGGCGGCAAGGAGACACAACGTTCAAGCTGAGAGCCTTATGACTAGGCGTGACTAGGCGTGACTAGGCGCGACTAGGCGTTGCCTAGGCGAGCTATTAAATTAATAATTTCAGAGATATATATGTATTTTTATATTAATGTTTTAACAGTTTTAATTGTTTAAAATGTATGAAATATATGCTAAATAGTCCTAAACCATCTACAAGCATAATCAAAATAGTTTCTATGAAACTATATAAAAAACAAGTACGAGAATAATTTCACACATAGTATATTAACAATGAAAAGTAATTTGTTGAAACAAGAAAAAAATGTCACATACCTTATGATCTTCACATAGTAATAATATTAAAGAGATAAACATTTAAAGAAGATTAGAGATAACATACCTTACATTCTGAATCTTCAATAAACTTACAATATTGCAAAAAGTGAAGATAATTCAGTCTTTACCCTATATCCTCAAGTGCACTCATGCAAAAGTAATTGTTTCTAAGACAAAAATGGTGACTACATCAAAAATACAAAGCAAGCAAGAGCACCATCAAGACATTTTTGTTTAAAGTCATCATTACAAATTAAAACTATGAACACTTAACAAGATAAATAAAGATATGGATCAAGCATCATCAACTAGGTGAGAACTTGGTCCAAGACCATCATCTTTGGCTCCATAATCTTCATAATCATCATTCTCAATGAACTCATACCACTCTTCCTCCTCATGGATAGATGGTGGTGGTGTTTCCTTAGCATGCCCACGCCCACACCCACGCCCACATGCATGTGATTGTGAAGTGCTTGGCTGCACTTGAGAAGCTGCCCTCCTAGGCCTCCTTACATCATAAACATTAGAAGCTCCTAAAACTTCATCAATAACCCTTAATGTAACACCAGACACTACCTCAGGCTCCACATAAATTCCTATCATCCACTCACTTGACCAATTAAGCACAGAAAGAGCAATAGGATCAAAATCCTTCTCCATGTTCCCCAACCTCCTATCCTTGAACATTTGATCAAGACGTGTATTGTATTGAATGTAAACAAGCTTCATCAATCTCTCAACTTCTAATTTACTTATCCTCTTTGTATGGATCTAAAGATTATAAAAGAGTTGAATGAACATTTATTGACTTATACAGTTATACTAGGTAATCAAAATAAAATTAATTTACAAAAAGGACTTACAAAGTCAAAGGCACTCCAATTACGCTCACAAGATGATGAAGTGCAACATAAACCCAGAATACGTCTTGCTAATGTTTGCAATGTTGGGGTGTTACCCCCATAGCTATCCCAACACTCCACTGCCATCAAGGATATGTAGTCAATTACCAAAATATTTATATTTATATAATTCTATAAGCTTATAACTAATATGAGAAAATGGCTTACATGGAGTTTCTTGATCTCTTTTCCTAATAGCTATATCCTTCCCAAATAGGCCACGAGTGTTCTTATACTCCTCTAGCTCCCGAGAAATTATATGTTGCTCTTTACCATCACTAACCATCCATTCAATACATTCAATGATCTCATATTTCCTAGCTACAACGCTATTTGTTTTCCTCATATAATAATAATATACGGGATTTAAGTGAAGACCAGCACCATACAAGGGACGCTTCATCTGCTTGCCCCAATGGTAATCAAGAATATCCAAGATAGGCTTGTATTTCTTTTCCCTCTGGCCAAAATTTTCAATAATCTTCTCTTTGGCCATCTCAAAAGCATGACCTACATACCCCATAGGTGGCTTCTCATTGGCATCAACCAATCTCAACACAACCGCAAGAGGTTGGGTTGCCCTCAAATAGTTCTCCACCTTCTCCCAAAATGATTTTTACATAACAGTATTGAAAATAAGATCTCCATCTGTGGTTTTTTGCCCAAGAAATAAACAAAGAGCTTAGTCAAAGAAGGATGATGCTTCAACAAGCTAGATAAAACTAAGAAATGTGTAGCAAACCATGCCACCCCACTCCATACAAGCTCTTGGTGATTGTCACTACCTTTCACGAAAGGATCATGCAGACGAGTGTGTTGATAAATAAAAGTAGTGACCTTTCTTGCCCTTGTAAGAACCCCTGAAAAAATGTCCAATTTAGAGATGTCCTCCAACATAAGATCCAAGCAATGTGAAGCACAAGGAGTCCAAAATAATTTCTTCCTCTTCTCAATCAACATCTTCCCGGCCAACACCATGTTGGCTGCATTGTCAGTGACAACATGCACCACATTTTCCTCCCCAACCTTCTCAACAACTTCATCTATCAAGTTGAACAGTAACTCCCCTGTGTGTTCATCAGATGTCGCATCCCTAGCATAGATAAAGAATGTACCCTCAGGAGTATTTATAAGAAAATTTACCAAACTACGCCGACGTTTATCTGTCCATCCATCACACATTATCGTGCAACCATAAGATCTCCAATGCTTCTCATGAACCACCTGCATCTCCTTACATCTCCCAAACTGCCTTTCAAGTAAAGGCAACCTCAACTGATGATAAGAAGGTGGAATGAATCCCTTACCAGCTTGGATAACTGCCTCAAACATAACATCAAAGCTATTGCGGTTTGCAACATTAAAGGGAATACCAACTTCATAAAACCATTGGGATATGCAGTCATAAGAAACCTGTGTAGCTTCTTTTTTGTAGGTATCACCTATTGTAGTTTGTGAAGCACTATAGTTTGCTTTCCTTTGTGCAACAACGTCCCATGGACTAGGAGTGGTGAAAGAATCCATTGGTCCTTTTAAAGAAGGATATTTGCAGACAGGTGGCCTATTTGTAGAACTAGATGTGGTTCGAGACCTCTGGGTAGAAGATGAAACAACCACAACATCACCCTCCTCATTAACAACATTAGGAGTGTTGCACTCATTCTGACTGTACTGGTAATCAAGATCCACCTTCATCTTCTTATTGCGGTTCTTATAGTCAAGCAACTCCTTAGCAATTGTATTCGTTGTTTTAGGACACTTGATGCAATCCCTAAATCCTTCAATCAAGTACTCCTTCAATCGCTTGATGCCCCCACTGTTGACATGACTGCACAATGCACATTTAACCTTGTTCTTATCACCCACATTTTGCCAAAAGGAATACTTCCACCCTGTGTCTGTGGATTTTGCCCTCAATTTGGGTCATTCATTGCATCTGCAAAATGAGGGTTAATTTCCCCAGCTCTTTGGGATTGAGGAATGGAAGTAGGAACATCAGTATCACCAACTGAATTAGAGTCCATCACTATAGATCTACAAAAAATAGAACCAAAAAAAATAGAAAATTGTAATTAAGTTCCACTTGTTGGGAGAGGCCTCACATGGGCGTGTAGTACAAGACAGCAAACGTGGATGCCAAACAGTAAACATTACAATAGGAGAAAACACACTTAGGTCTTAGTCACGAAGAAGAGCATGGGAAGGAAGAAGAATATGATGTACATAAAAAATTAAGGTGGCACCAGATCAATTAATATAAAGAAAACAAAATCTAGCATGACATTGATCCTAAAATTTGTCAGTAGTCAGTAGCAGCAATTCTTTGCTGTAGTTGGGAGGGGGAAACAAGAAGGAGATGTAGAAGAAAGGCAATAGGGAAGGGATGGAGCTAGATCAGTAAGAAAAATAGGGAAGAAGTTTGTAAAAAAACGTACTTGAAAGTGTTGGCTGCTATTGGAGTGCGACTACTGGAATTGCCGCTCTGTAATGCTCGCTTTGGGTGTTGCCCTCTTAGGGAAACTACCGCAACTCTTCTCAAGGTCGCATAGCAGTAAGAAGCTCCACTTCTTCCTTGGCGCAAGGAAGAAGGTAGCTGGACAGAGTCCAGACTGCATATGGGAGGGGAAAGAACAAGTGAGGGAGAAGATAGGAAGATGGCGATGGAGAAGAAATGGAGAAGAGGAGAAGGTGGAAGAAGAAATCACAAGAAAAAGACTTAACAGTTACCAGTGATCGCCGGCTTCAGCTGCTGGAGTTGGCGGCTTCCGTTGGTGGCTTCCGCTACACTTGGCAGCTTGGCGCAACTGCCCTCAAGGCCACGATGTAGGTTGGAGACCACCTACCTCGGCGCGAGGGAGTTGCTGACACAACTTCTCCTTGCTTCGTCTAGCTAGGGCAGTGCTAGCTTGGGGATCACAAGGGAGTCAGGGTCGGGGGTTTAGCAGGGAGGGGTTTGCGGGAGATGAATAACGAGTGGAGAGGAATCGTGAGTGGGTCGTGGGTATTTCTTTCTAAGTCGGACCTTAATCTGGTCCCACGCAATGGACCGCGCCAAGGTGTGAAGCGATCGCTCAAACACCAAGGCAACCAAGACGTTCACTTTTTTTTCTTCTAAAACTAAGTGTCTCCCACACAACGAGCCAATATAGCGCTTCAACGCTTTGGCGGCCTCCTAGGTGCGCCTAGGCACGCGCTTTGACAAGTATGAGTTTACCTACAAGTAACCTTATCATATACATGAAGCCTCGAAGGAACATGTGTAAATGGTGCAAGTTGTAACCATCTAACTATGAGTAGACTGTTTGAAGGACAAGCTTTTTCTCTTGATTCAGTTACAACAACTTCTTTGCAATTTTGAAGTATCCACTTTGGTGTCCAATATATTTAGGTGATTCCCTGATGATGATACATGTCATAGACTCATAGTTCTTATGTTATCGATTATGCCAAGTCTAATCTCATGTTTCCTAATGCTAGTACACAGTTTTTGTAATCTTCAAGTCAAATTTCACCTTTTTCTTATTCGTAGCTAATTTGTACTGGTTGTTAACCTAAACACAACTCATATATATATTATTTTGATCATTATCCTTGCTTTTCATTTTATGTTTGACTATACTCACACGGACAAGGGACACTACACGAACACAGACACGGACACGAGACACGCGACAGGACAATTTTTAAAATATAGGACACATACACGATGTTGGAGACAACATACACACATACATATACACATACATATACACATACATATACATATACATATACATATACATATACATATACATATACATATACATATACATATACATATACATATACATATACATATACATATACATATACATATACATAATTATATATATACATAAATACATATAAATAAGTATAATATAGTTGTATACATATATAGATAAATATATACTTATGATGTACATGTATGTATACATACATATACATACACATAACATGGAGTTAATACATATAATGTCTATCTATGCAAATTTTTAAAACAACTGATTATGTGAGATTTAAAGAAATAAACGTAAAAGAAATCTAAATCAAACCCAAAAATTCACTTACAATATGAACGTAGACTTTATAAGAAAACACTAGTATATTTCTATTATGAGATAATAAATGATCAATGTAGATTAATCTAGAATACATTTTCAATATCAAATCAAGTAAGTATGAATGAATAATGATGAATATAATCAATTTGGATGTCAAATTCTTGGAATACTTGTTATATAATGATGAATTATATATATATAAGTATGATGTACAATAGATAAATATGTAATAATCCTTAGGAAAAAGATGGGGAGGAGACATATGGTAGTGATGCTGGAATAAGAGGAGGGAGAGAGAAGATACATAATTTATATTTCTTTTACATAGGGTATTAGTTTGAGCTTGCCGTGTCCACGACATATCCAACACTACAAGAAAAAGACAAATTAACTATAATTGTTTCGGTTACATTTAATTTATGTGTAGCGAAAGCTATTTTCAACTACAAAATATATTTGTGTAATTGAAATAATTGTAGCTTGCTCAATAAATAAGTTGTCGCTGCAAATTTTCTTTCAATTTAATTGTATCCATAAAAAATGTAATTAGATTAAGTGAAAAACTCGTGCACTCCCCCATTGTCTCCCGCGCAGTCCGTCTTTTTGCTAACCCACCCCCCAAGCGGTTCTGGCCGCTCTCCGCCCCCATCCCACCAACCCCAATCGCCTCGATCGATCAGCCCGCCACCAGAGGGACTCTGCACGCGGAACCCTCTCTCCCCTGGCGCTGCGTCAAGGTTCTCCACAACATACCATCCGTGTTTTTGCAAACCCACCCCCAACGGTTTCGGTCGCTCTCTACTCTCTGCCCCCACCCACCAACCCCGATCACCCCGATCGATCAACTCGCCTCCGGAGTGGCTCTGTGCATGGAACCCTCTCTCCCCCGACGTTGTGTCAAAGGTTCTCCACAGCAGACGGCAGATTCTGTAGGCCGCCACCCTGTCCGCCCCCTCCCACATTTCCCTGTCCTGCAGAAGAGCTCTGCCACAAAACCCTCGTCCCCCTTCTCACCCGGAAGAGCACAGGGTGGAAGAACCCTCGTCCCTCATCTCCCATCTCACCCGAAAGAGCATCCTCTGTTTACATGAGTATTTTGTAATGCCCTTGCTTGCCTTAGGTCTTTCCTTTCAGGGTTTTGGCGATACATATGTTTCCAGGAGTCTTTCCTCTCGGACTGGATCACCAGTGGGAGAAAGGAGATCATCTTCTGTAATGTCTTTGCTTGCCATGGCGTTCATGATCTACCAGATAATGCTTCTCTGAGGTAAGTCCATGGAAGGTGATGATTGCTAGGCAAGGGACGATTAGAGGACTTGCTGATGTTGTAGATGGGCTCAACATGCGTGATAATATTGGTAGCAGTGGCATCGGGAGTCTTGAATGGAGTATGAACAGAGGGTGTTGCATCTCAGGTTACACCATTGCATAATGGGAGGACTCGATCCTCATCAATGACAACATTGCTGGATCAACGGTTGTACCACCAACCACTGTCAGAGGTCCAAGTTAAATTTGTAGTAGCATTTTTTGTTATTCACAAATTTGCAGTTCTACTAAATGAGTGATTGAGGGTTGTGTGGTTTTTATGTGGGCTCATACCTTGATCATTCAGGTGAGGAGCCATTCCAGCAGTCCCCAAGTAGAGCTTTCCCAAGTCATCTTCAGAGGAGTACATTCAGTTCCAGGATGGGGTCCCTTGGAGTGGAGGCCCAAACATGGGTGAGTGACACATCCCCAAAGAAATTCTCAGAGACTAAGTGATATTCCATTATCTCTTCTAACACCTGCGTTCACCCTTTCTGACATCTTTGGTTTTGATCTGATTTTGGAATTTTTCTCTAATTATGGAGTTCATTCTTTTCCACATTGTTTATTCTTTGTAGGCTTGATTATTGAAAATTCATGTAAAGTTTTAGTTGGCTTCTTTTCTCTCTTTGTGGAACCATACCAAAAAATGAAAGTTCTAGCCGACCAATAAACTGAATATGTATTCAAGGATTGTGATGTCTTAGCCATGGTTGGATTTCTATAGTGTCAACATTTAAAAAGTTCTCTAGATCCATAATATTCCCAATCCATTCACATGGTATTGCTTTGAAACTCAATTCATTCATCTGCTTGTAACCTTACTGGTTAATGAAGGATACCTGAAATCATGGGTCGTACATCTTTATGTTTGAGAATATATTTCTTAAGCTTCACAGGTATTATTTTGGATGTCTACTTCAGTCTAAACAATGTTTTTCATTTCAATTTTGTGCCCTTCTGACCATGAAATTTGTTTATTCAAGGAGAATGCAGAGTATAGAAGTGTTGCAAGCATCAACTAATAATATATCACCAAGCCACAATCTCAATTCGAATCGAGATCAAGGATCTTCATCAAAACCATCTACACATTTAGACATGGATGTCAACTCGTTGCACCAAATTTTAGGAAAATGTTAATATATCATGCACGAAAGTAAACAACAGAAGCATCAAATTCACAGGTGGAATTGGCCCTATAGTTCACATTGGTCTTCATGTTTAGGGGGTGGTGATGTTTCTAGTAACATTGATTCTGGTGTATTCCCATAAGAGAGTGAAAATGAATGGATTCCTACAGCCAAACGACAAGACTCGGGTTTGTATATGGATCTCAATTTACATCCTTACAAAATCACCAAGTTCCCGTATTTCCATTTATTTTGAGTTTAGTTAAATGTCTACATATGTGTATGTATGCTTCTGATATGAATAAAGTATGGTAAAATCTGTACTAGTATCTACTTAATTCCCATTGAACCAAGAACAAACATGCCAGGCTTGATAAAGATTATTTGCTATGCTTACCTAATTTTTTAACCAGATATTTGCGTATGGTAACTGAACCACCTCTTAGTAGTTGTCGATAATTGTAATGATGTTGACTGTTATACTACCCTCAACTAGACAGATATATGTTGGCCCAAAATAAATTTACTTGTTTTGATAAAGAATGAGAAATTTTGATACAATTATTCATATTGTATATGATTGTGGATCCTACACACAAGAATACATAAATCTCCTCTAATTTATAGTCACATAATCATGGAACTCATTAATTATAGTACCCAATGATATGATGTCTTTGTAATTTTTTTATGGCATCTTTGGAATGTAAACATTTGATTCTTCTCTTGGTAGGCACACCCTATTAATATAAAATGAATAATTTACCATTAAAAATGTGTAGAATATGGAGCCCCCATCTCTTTTTAAAACGTCTATGTAATTTATTATGATTTTTTAAAATCTGTTTGCGCCTCCTAATAAAAGATTCTACCAATGTTGTCCTAATACAACAACTTTCCAATCACCAAAGTGAATGGATCTCGTGGAAGATGCTCATAGTATGAGTTCCACTCTTAAGATATGAAATTCTGAGTTGATAGTATTGGTCACATTCAAAATGTCAGGTTCAGCAACCATCTTTTTAATACATTCTTTTATGGCAATTTGTTGGCAGTATAGGATACTGAATGCTTTTGTTATGAACACCTCCTAGCTGTCTTTCAATTTCGTTGCAGATATCAATAGAACGACATCATTATGATCTCTGAATAAGGCTCCAAGACTGACTAATCTTTTGTTCAAACTCACAATATCACTGTAAGCTTTTATCAACACCCTCCAGTGGGATCCTCCCACCTGCATTCAGCTCTGTTGGCTAGAGTTATTACTTTGTCATTGCTGAAACACTGTCTATTCATTGCTTTTCAGGCCCTCTTCAATGTAGCAATGGTTGGTTGTACAATCTCTTCATTGAAAAGAGTATATTATATGAATAAAGGGGGTTGCTATTGGGACTGAGACCCTATTTTAGTGAACTTTGATGTTTCAGATCATGGATTCCTAGTCTGATATCTACTGATCATTTTGAGATGGATCTCAATTTTGTACTAAGCATTTTTGTATGCTCTTTTCTTGGAACAAAAGTTTGCCTCTTCTTTTTTGCTGTTTGAGTTGCATGGCTAAGTTTATGGGCACTAGAATTTTTTTCAAAAATACTTATATTGATTTGAGTTATTCAATATGTCTGTTTGGTTCTGTTCTTTAGCACTATCGGAAGTTTATATTTTTTATTTGAGTTTGTGTTACCTATTATCAGGTCACATACCACATGGACAAGTAGAATGAGACCAAGATTAGACTAATTTTTTTTATAAAGAGCTATTCAAACCTGGAGACTATCTTGTGTAACATGAAAAGAGAATCTAACCTCAGATTACGAAGCTGGACTTGGCATTAAGTCTATCAGGTATGTGATAACTGTTACTATCATTCTTAATGCTTGGCATATTGTTACCAAAAAGAGAGTCTATGGACCAAACAATTACATGAAGGATCTATGAAATTTGATTGGTGATGGCAATTATTCATTTGTTCTACTCAATTGATGAGGTTTTGGTAGATTCTTTCATAGTTGATAAGAAGGTTGTCCCCTATATGGAATCAGTCCTGAGAGCATCCTTTAGGTTTTTCTATTGGACTATAGCCGTATTCTTGTCATAATTTGGTTTTGTTTACCTTTTCTTGTGTTTTGACAATTCCTCACAAAGTGCAGTAGTCAAGAATAGCATCTCGAGTTCATGTTAAGATAGTTTTTTCTGAAAACACTTTGTTCCTCTCAATTTATAGTTTTCTGAAAACACGAGTTCAAGTACCATACACATGTTGAAATCGGAAAAAATGTTAAGACATGGCTAGGCAGTGTAAAATTTGTACTGTGGAGTTTCCAAGAAGTGTAATTACTATCAAGTACGTGTCGACGTAATCCCTACACTATTTTAATGTGTTTTTTCTTCATCTTCTGAAACATATACTTAGAACATCATTCAGTAACAATTGGTTTCTGAGTTACACTTGTTATATTCATTTATACAATAGCTTGGTCAGGCTGATACACATCAGTCTGCACACTGGTAGTCACTGGTCTAGACTCTTTATTTTGGCTTCAACTCTAATAAAGACCCATATGTCTTTAGCCTCCCCTAAAAACAGTGTGCTCAGAATTGCGATGGTGTTGAACCACCATTATTTGATAAGATCCCCTAATACTCATGTATGTGAAAAAATGTGTCTGAAAGGTTATCGGGTCTAAACATGGATACATATATTTAGTATCAGATCCTTAGAAGTCTACATATAGATAGTGAACATCAAATTGATATGTAGAGACAGTGTTATCTAGTAATCCTAATATGTTCCATTAGTATATAGATGTAGATAACTGGGGGGAAATTATTGCCAAAGTTTAACACTTAGCATAATAATTAATACATGGTGTTTGGAAAACAAAAGAAATAGCATGGGAGACAGAAAAAACCTGTCTTTAGGTCCACTTGAGTGTGTGCTCTATCTAGTAATAACTCTATCATTTTATAATAGATTAGAAAGACCAGCTCTGACCCCAACGAAAACATGGTTAGAAATACATTTAAACGTTGTGCTCTCTTTGTCCTTTCAAGTTTACTTCTAGAAGAAAATTCCATCAGGAGGAAGAGGTAGATATATACATCCAACGTAACTTGTGATGATTAAGAAATTATCAACTGAACATCAGGGTGTGCTAGACGTGTAGTTGTTGCTAGGTTTTTCTACTTGTTACTTAGTTGTTTTACTAATTCCAACTGAGAAGAAATGTGCTTCTATCTCAGAGCTCTCATGATTCTCTTTTCTATTCTTATTGTTTGTTATATCTCTTGGACTTTTTCTTGTGTGAGTTGCTCCTAACTTTGGAAGAAATGTATTGTTCTTAACAATTCTGTCAAGAAGACCGATGCTTCTAAATGTTGCTCCCAGTTTAATGATTGGTATAACCTCCCTTGGGCCTATTGCTATATGATGCTTTAATAAGTTTTTTTTTCAGAAGAGCTTCTCTATAACCCTCTAAATTGCTGTTCTAGAAGCATTTGCTTTTGCTGCCTTTATTGATTTCATGAGGAAATTTTCTACTGTAGGTATCGGAGTACTATTACTGATTATTGTACAGAGCCTAGATTTTTTTTTTGAAGCAGACCTGCAAGGGAAAGATCACATGCTAATCAGAGCACAGACACTAACAAAAGCTGCAATATCTTGCATAGTTATTATGAGGCACAATCACCAATATAATAGTGATTACCATCTCTAGCGAGACCCACTTTGTAGTGAAATAAACACCAATATCACGCCCTCTTCACATCTCCTGAAGCTATTGACACCACCAACAGCCCCCAATGCATTAGAATCCAATATATATATATATATATATATATATATATATATATATATATATATATATGAATTCAATTAATTATATTTATGGAATTCGAACCTAAACATGATTTTTTAGGAAACTGCTGCAAGTTCTAGTGCTAGAACAAGTTCAGAACATCAGTTAAAATGATGGAGAATCATACCAAACTCTAGTTTGAATTAGACTTGTTGCTCGAGATGAATTTGTATTATCAGTTGGTAGCTTATGCATGGTAATATAGATCCTCTTCTAGCTGTTTTGTTTTCTGAAAACTATGCAGTTCATTATAGTTGTTCTCTTTCTTTTGGGTTCTGATTGGAAGACTACCTACAAGGTTCTGTTATGTAAAACCTTCTCATCTATAATTGGTAGACATCTTCATATCTTCGCTGATATCTGAATTTTTTTTTGAGGATGGATTTGACCCCTTATGCTCTTAGTAGTTACTGATTATAAAATGAACACGAACTACAAGTTCAAAATCAAGTGAATGCTCTTGGTAGATATGTGGATCTCAACACATTCAATGGCTATGAACATGGATATGGGTTGTATCCTTTAGCATATGAGTTCTGTGGAATTGTATAGATATAAGACATCAGTGTTGGATCCATAACACAATGGCATTCAAAGAAGTCCTCTAAAGTCTAAACTTCTAGTTTCATTTTTTTCCTCTTAACGGATAATCATTAGCATATGTCACTGTGATCAAGGATATAATTTGAGAAGTCTTATTTGTACATAGTAAAATGCTTTGTTGTGTCTCCTTACAAATAGTGGGATGGATGCGTTAAACGAAGAGGATTGTAGAAACATATTGTAGGACTATGTTGGTCAATATTTTAGTCCTAGGCCAGATCCCAAATGGTCTTGTTTTAAGTAAGGTTGGGATCCATATTAAATTATGTGTGTAACAAAGTGAAAAAGTTTGTTATATAGAACAAAACTAATGCAAGGATTTTTGGTGGGTGGTGAGTGTAATACCTTTACACTACCATATTTACTTTTTTGAGATGTTAAATAATCCTTATGGAATTATCAATATGAAGTGAATAAGAATTAGTTCAACATTGATTAGCATTATTGTATACTCCATCATAGCAAGATACTTCCTAAGGAGAATATTCCTCTATACATGTTGTGAACCTTTGAATGATGCAATTGGAATGCTCTTTAGTACAAGGAAAATTTTAACAATAATTTTCTTGCCATTTTGTTGCTGATGCATAACATTTGATATGTACATGTTCTTGGTATTTGAATTGGAGTGTTTAATGAAGTGTCCAAAGAACAAGTTTGCTTGGAGTCGAAGTTCAAAGAACACCAATCAGAGATATCCATTCCAATATGTTGGAACATGATATCAATCATTCTTTTTTATAATCTAGCCAACTGTTTCAGATGTGTATTCAAGTATGACGTAGGGTATACATCTGAATTGATATAAATATTGTATACGTACCAACACACACCTGCTAGTCCCTTATCCTACATATCAATCTCATTAGGCGTGTCTCAAATCCCAATTATGGAATCTTGTTTAATGTTTTAATATTGGATAGCTCGTAAATTTACCATATTCGTATGGCTGAATCTGATATGAGTATAATGCTCTCAAATTCCCTGTTCCATGTTTTCCCTATTCGTATGTCACTGTGGTTCACCTTTTCCCTATTCCATGTTTAATATCTCCGGCCACAGATTATCCTCTCATGCCATATGGCAACAATTTAAGCTTTTACTTTTCATCCACCTCCATTACTTATGTGTGTTTACTTTGGCTTGGAGTGGCCGCAAGGAAGGTTTCTTGAAGATGTAGCTGTAGAATGTAGAAAATATTTGCAGACATCATGCCACTGTTGTTCTTGGCGGCTGGGCACACACAAGAACTTTGACAAAAAGGTAATCGTTCATTATTTGAACTCCTACCAACATGTCTTTGTCATTAATGGTGCCTCTCTCCCATTTTGTATAGCCCGTAGCAATATATTTTGGAAGCTAATAGGCATCTCACATGAGATCACATCTCCAAGGTTCAATGGGGCATGCGTATTACTCGACGATCCAAACCAAAAGACTAAGATCATGGTCGTGGTGCATGTAGTGTTGATGTATCCTGGAGACCTAAAAGAAATGGCATCCTCGCAGGGTGGTAAGTTTCTTGATCAGAAATTAAAATGAATCATGTAGGCTACTCTGTAAACAACTATGCGACCTGATTGTTGATATTTCTGGTAGCTGGTACTAATTTGTTGATGCCAATTAAATAATAACCATGCCAACTGTCCTGAGTGTGCTATTATCCATTCCAATATGTTGGAACATGATACCAATCATTCTTTTTTATAATCTTGCCAACTTTTTCAGATGTGTATAAAAGTATAACGCAGGGTATACATCCGAATTGATATACATATTGTATACGTACCAGCACATGCATGCTAGTCCCTTAGCCTACATATAAATATCATTAGGCATGTCTCAAATCCCAATTATGGAAGCTTGTTTAATGTTTTAATATTGGATAGCTCATAAATTTACCATATTCGTATGGATGAATTTGATATGAGTATAATGCTCTCAAATTCCCTGTTCCATGATTTCCCTGTTCGTATGTCACTGTGATCCACCTTTTCCCTGTTCCATGTTTAATATCTCCGGCCACACATTATTCTCTCATGCCATATGGCAACGATTTAAGCTTTTACTTTTCATCCACCTCCATTATTTCTGTATGTTTACTTTGGCTTGGAGTGGCCGCAAGGAAGGTTTCTTGAAGATGCAACTGTAGAATGCAGAAAATATGTGTAGACAGCATGCCGTTGTTGTTCTTGGCGGCTGGGCGCGCACAAGAACATTGACATAAAGGTAATCATTCATTATTTAAACTCCTACCAACATGTCTTTGTCATTGATGGTGCCTCTCTCCCATTTTGTATAGCCCGTAGAAATATATTTTGGAAGCTAACAGGCATCGCACATGAGATCACGGCTCCAAGGTTCAATGGGGAATGCATATTACTCGACGATCCAAACAAAAGACTAAGATCATGGTCGTGGTACATGCAATGTTGATGTATCGTGGAGACCTAAAGGAAATGGCATCCTCACAGGGTGGTAAGTTTTTATAAAGATATTCTATGTTTTCATAGAATTCAAGTATCATGTCGATGTTATCTTTCATGTCATGATTTCATCCTCTATTTTAATGTAATCATATCGCCCTCCACTTTGTGAACTCCCTTAAGAATATAATGTATGCCACACCAAGTGGTGTGAGTTTCTCCATGAGTATGTTTGTTCTCAGACATTGTGTTGTGATAAGAACGAGGTTGTCGACACTCACCTGTTGTTGAGTCACTCTCCACATGATGCATAACTTTGAGGTTTTCAATTGTGAACTCCTTGATAGCTCACATGGTCGATCTTCTGATTTTGTGATTTGAGGTAGATTACTTGTTTGTGGTAGATTTTTCCCAGTTGAAAAAATATACAGATGTGGCAGTGCAAACCACGTTACTAGGGATAAGAACATGTCCCTTAGTTTTAACACATCTTATTGGCCTTCACTACGTTGTGATGCTGCACATATTGTTTCTCACTGTTGTACTTGACAAATAGTAAAACCTAAACAACAAAATACAATATTTTACACACTACAACTTTTCTAATCATGCCAATTATTATTGGCCTCCATCCCTTTCTTTAAGGCATTGTTCCTTTATTGTTGTCAAACAATTCTTGAAGATGCCTCACTTCATCCTGTCTAGCATGACATCAGATACCTCTCAAATAGCTTGTTTCTATAGTCACAATATACTCCGTCTTTAAAAAAAATGTGTTTAAAACACGTATTATTTACCTACCGCATATGACGGCTATTTTACAAAAAGCATAGTATATTAGTAATTAAAGTATGAAACTAGCTGGAATAGCTTGGCAATTAGTTTCCACAAATCAAGCCATTAAGTTATTCAAGAGAGTTGACCATATGTATATCTAGGAAATACAGAGCGTTCTTGGTTTTGGCATGGGCATGGACATGGCAATATCCAAAAAATATAGGACATGAACATGGCGGAAGGATAAAATGTATATATAAGTCATGGGAAATCCTAAGGGATATATAGTGTACGCTTGTTTACAACTTTCTGAAATGTAGTTACAGAAATGATTAGGTTTCAACTGTATTATAAATTCTAACTTAGTGATCTATTTAGTCTACCATGTTGTAGTTACTATTGATGTGTTTACTATAGTAATTAAAACACAACAAACAAGAATTAATGGCTTACAAGTAATGGTAGTATGATCCAAGTAAAAAACAATAGATACAAAATCTATAAAAAGGAAGTGTTATTCATATTTAAATGTCCCTACAGTCGTATATCCTTTCTATGAAATGGATGAAGCTATCGACTAGTGAGTAGTCAAGAGAAACAATAGTCATAAGTTACAAGAAAGCTAGCACTTTTTCAGCCTTAGTCACTATCCATCAATTCAAACACCCCCGGACATATATAGGATTATACATCTATATGTGTTGAACATGTTTCAAGGTCTAACCTGGAAGTGGCATACTCCAATTTATGTCAGAACTACGGAAAAAATATGTGCTTCGTAGATGTATACTTTACCCACTTCAGAAACATCACCATTATTATTATGTTGCCAATTTATTGCATGCAAAAGCAACTAGTTTTAACTACAATACAATACATACATGATCGGTATAAGCAAGCCTAGTTACTAATCAGAGGGCGGACTGGATTAAGGATTTGTTCACTAAAATAAGAGCAGGAATGTTGAGAGTTTGTATGTGTTAACTCAGATACTGATTAATCTATTAGATATTAATGCAACTATAGGTGACTTGTTTCTGGAAATGATAGATAATATCCCAATGTGTACATGAGCAATAGCATGGAGAAGCATCCATACAAACCATATTTTCGTAGAATACATGGATTCCTTTCGGTTCATCTCTGTTTAGAGATACAACAACACCATATCTCTCATAATAGAACTCCCCAAGTTCATCACTCAAGCCTCTATTTCTCGGACATTGCATTACTTAATAATGCTAATGTGAACTGGCACACTGACCAGAATTCTTTAATATATGTCCATATATCATCTATGCTGACTCTCTCATAGCTTAATCGTCAATACAAGCTAGCCTTATTCTATCTGCTATACTATAGTGATTTTTATTAATGTTCAACAATATCATATCAGAATAGTTGGTCGTATCTTCATTGCATTTTGATTTGCAATGGAAAAAAAACTAAGATACTACCTGATGATACAAGCGTATCTCTATAATTCATAGAGCAACGACTAACATATGAAAACGTAATAAACAATATATTTGCTACATGTTTCATTATGGGTTATTGTGAATTGAACCTTGGCAAGCCTATTTGGAAGTAGGAAAAGTTTTCAAATAGGAGATCCGTATCTACTTTGCTGTTCGCTATTGTTGTAAAAAAACCTATCAAATACTATGGAGAATCAATTCAGTGAAAAAAACTCAGAATATTCAGGGTCCATGGAACATCAGCACTCTTGCAGGTGGTTTATGAATGACGTATTATTGTTTAATGCTGAAATTCTGAAGAATGTCAGGGGTAAAATGTATGCCAAATGCATCATTTATATAATGAGGCTATGAGTGAGTGATATTACGAATCGTGTGTAGCTAGCTAGAATGTATGAACAAGACTAGGTTGGAATTCCGGACAGGGCTAGGATAAATACTTGAACTTTAATAAATCTAGATGCCTCATCAGTGATTCTTAGATGGCACAGACTTGTGTGAATATTTGAAAATCAGTAACGACTAGAAGATTCAAAACAAAGATGTGATCATTACATACTTGACCACCATAAAGCAGGAGCATTTTGGTTTTGTGACTGTACATGAAGCTAGGACTTTTTCTCCTTTAATAGAAGATACACTTGACGCTGGTGCATTCAAAAGTAGGCGGATAGATATACTGTGTAGAAGAAGCAGTCCTTTCTAGTGGATAAAATGGGAGAAACCATGAAAGATTGAGAAGAACAAATAGCACAAAATCTGAATTTAGGGAAGCCTGACCCATGTATCTATTTGGTTTTCTCGTAGGTTCCTTCCATCTAGCACTACAAAGGGAATACCAGGAAATATAAAGAAGAACAAATAGGAAAAAGATATCAATTTAGGGAATCTCTCCCCTGTACCTATCCGGCTTCTGCGCATGTTTCGTCCATCGGGCGCTTCCTCTCCAGCGGTTAGTGAGGTAATCTGTTAAAAGTGGGGTTGTGGAGGATGAGAAGAGAGTGAGAGGGAGCCAAGGCAACCAGATCGGAGGGAGGAGAAGAGAGTGAGAGTGGGAGAGAGAATGTGATGGGTGGGGGTAGTGCGGTATTGGGGTGGGCGACTGGCGCAAGAAGGGCCGCATGCGTGAAAGTGCACGAAAGAAGTGGCGCGGTTTTTTTATTTCAATTGGGATGCTTTAGTTTATTGGGAGGGAAGACACGAGAAGTGTATTTAGTCGTGAAATTAGGATATGTAGACAGTTTTGTAGCTATTACAAAATATTGCATTTGTTTTTAATTTACACTTTTATAATTTGTAACGAAAAATAGTTTTGACTACATATATAATATATGTAGTTAGAATAAATGTAGTTAAATCATCTTTTTTTTATAGTGACGATGCATTAGAAAGAAGGAGTCACGACATGAAGGGCCATGATGTGATTATCATTTAATCTAGTCTTTTAATTCCTTAAGGTTAAATGCTTAATACTAAACTAAATGTACGGTCCAAATGGTTTAATGGACAACATATGAGATATGGTATGTGAATATCCTGTGACTTCCTAAAGATTGAAACTTGTCCAAGAAAATAATTTCTTGAAAAGATTTAATCACATGTTAATTTGTTGAAACATTACTTATCTAAATCAAATAACAAAGTATTTTTTGGTCAGATAATCGAATTCCTAACGAATCAGTGGGAGTAAAGTAGAACTCAAAAAGTTTGAGACTAACAAGAAATACATTTGAACCATGAGAGGTATAAATGAAACTTTAGAGAAATACATGTTATTATGGAATCTCAAGTTTATTTTATAACACAAAACTCATAGTTCTAGTAGAACATATCTAGAGTTAATAGATTATATAACTCAGACAAGTTATGAGTTGATCATAAGATGATGAGTCAACTATCAACTAAGAAGTATTGAGAGACCAAAGACTGAATAATGGCTTAATGCCATTATGTCCAGAATGAAATCCATGAGACCAACAAGATATGATCTTGGTGGAACCACCTAGAGGGGTAAAACTCATAAAGGTTCAATTGGGTTTTCAAGCGGAAAACCAACATGGATAACATGAAGGACATATTGGTTATAGATATTTTAAATTGAGTTCAAGTGTTGAACATGATGAAATCCCTTCACCAATTGACTTTCTTACCATTAAAGCTTGTTAAGACTTGATGATTTGGCATATGGAAATTAAAACCACATTCCTCAATAGGAATAAGTGAGAGAATGTGTATTTGACACGGCCTAAAGGCTTTATAACTCCATTAATACAAATAAAGTTTGTAAACTACAAAGAAGTTGAAGCAAGCAATCAGACATGGAGTCTTTGAATTGACAAGAAAGTCAAAGTTTGACTTGAGTCAATATAAAATATGAAATATGTGATTACAAAAGATTTAGTGGGAGCATATATGAATATACTACGTGTTAATGATGAATAACTTATTGAGATTTGGCATAGAAAACACCTTCAGCAATGAAGGATTAGGTGAAACGTCCTATATGATAGGGATCAAGATCTATAGAAATATCTTTTGAATGTTTCATAATATAAAATGAATACATATTGGCTAATGCTTAAAGAGTTCAACATAAACGATTCAGTGGGAGAGAATCTATCCAAACAGATGGGATCAGTTTCTCAAGAATCTCATGTTCTGATTCCTATGAAGAATGGAAAGGACATGAATAAGATGCCATATGCGCTAGCAATTGGATCTATCATGTAATCCATATAATGTAATCATCCCATAATTTTTTATGTATTGGACAAGACAAGATATGTTGAAAAATGTCATTAAAACATCTGTTAGTACGTGTGAAGTACTTAACTTAATAGAAACAAGGAAGATTTAAGTGTAAAGGGTTACAATGATGCAATATTTAGAGTTGACATGAAATGGCTGCACTATAAGAACCAAAATCCATTAATTTTAATTTTATAAAAGAAGTTGTATGTCATGGTGTTGAGGATACAAGAGTGGATAAAGTATGGATCTAGAAGTTCATATGATGAACCTTTAGAAGTTCCAACCTTTGGTGACATAGTGGATATATTATGCCAACAATGAAGATATTGGTTATGCATGAATATCTGAGATCATTCTTTTCAGTTTCATCTCATGTGAAATGTCGTACAATGCAGAGAACTGAAACATACAATATACTGACTGTAACAAAGTGTTTTTACCCCCCTGGATTAGCATTTGCACAGTAGAAATATGGTGGACATGTTTAGATCACTGAGAATGAGATTCGTTAGTGATTGGCTCTATTTGCAAGTGGGAGTCTGTTGGTAAGGTATGCCCGTAGAGCCAAGAGAGGCCAAGTAAGTCATACCTGACTAGGGAGGGATAGCAAGGGAGAGAACACCTGAGGATCATTGTCGTGGGAGAGCAAGTTGGTGACTAGTACACAAACAGGAGTGAAAACTCCATCATGTATGTTCTAGTTGATTGACAAGAGTTCTAGTTGGTTTGTGTGGATTACTCTAGAGGTAGGAGTCCTTTCGAATGCTGCTAGGGGGGCAAAGTCAGCATGCAGTTTGTGGTGAGACCACAAGAGCCGCTGCAGAAGTTGGCATATCCTGTGTCCGTGGTGAAGACCAGGAATTGCACAACCATCATCCAAGAGAAACTAGAAGATAGTTGGACAACAATGAGTTGTTGTCACTGGACTTGCTCTAGGACTAGGTATAAACTTGTCAAAGCATCTTTCCTATTTCATTGTAAGTTGACACAATTTTACTATTGTGGGGAATAACGATAGATATTTTTTTTCTTTCTGATGCCTTATTATGTGCATGTATTTCCCAACATGGTCATGGTCTTCGACCATGATGGTGAATGTTCTTTGACCTCATAGCTTGATGATCTTCTACTCTCTTCGGTCGATGGTATCTCTTGAGCTTGTTGTTCCTTTGTGTTGTGGAGTGGTAATGATAGTGGTTGACCTACTTGTTCCAAGAATGTGGGAAGATGATGCACCCATGATTTGATGCTAAGTGTTGTAATGGAAGCCCTAATCGGCTAAATATGAGAAACCCTAATCCTAATTTCAAGTGTATGATGTACTTGTTGATCTTTCTTGAATGACTAGTATGTAATGATGTTTTCTCTCTCCTATTTAAGTAACCCTAGTATTCAAGGTTGAATGAATATCATAGCTAGTGATCACGATGGTGATGCTTATATGACACATGGTGATAGTTATGAGCCTTGTAAGGCATGTTGAGATAATGATATGACACAAGAACTGTGTGCTTGGGTCTTATGACCTGAAAGAGGCTTTGTTCCTAGTTGAGGTGTATCTTCTAGTGATGTGATGAGGGATCGATATCCCATGGCAATGTAATAATGGTGATAGCCTTGTATGACAGTGTTATCAAGTGATGATGTGATAAGATTGTATCTCATATGTTTTATATCTTCAGAGTTGTACCTTAATCTTGATTTTGTAGAATATTTTAGGGTTTATACATTGTAACTTGATTGATGCTTTTGAAGACATCCAATTCGCATAACTAATCAAATGAAATCCTAATCATGTAGTTTCCATGTGCCATAGATCCATTCTAGTGTCACTTGCTCGATGGTGAAACAAGTGATTCCAATGGGAAGATTAGAGGACATATTGTTAAACATGCGGAGGAGTAAGTCAACTATCTCCTTGCGTCTACAATTACAGGTTGTGGAGGATGGTTGTGATCATGCCTTAGGTTTTATGTGATATGTGATTGGCAACAATATAATTGTAGAATGCCTCTTTTTAAATGGCCATGCATGAGCCTATTCTCTAGCATCCTGACCTGTACCAAGGGGGGCTAGTTGTTTTCAGCTTGACTGTATGTCATTGTTGGTAGTTGACTTTTATGTCTCTATGTTGTCTGTCATATTGACCATGAGTAGTGTGGAGAGCATGGATTTTGTCTCTTCCATTGATCTTGTATGGAACTTATTTTGACTTTGCAGTGGTCATTTAGATTTGGGCGGTATGACTCAAAATCCAGGGCAAAATAAAATATGGTATACAACCATTTAGTATATTTTCTTACGGATAAACACAGTTCACATTGGATGATCCTATGCCTTGTTTGTTATATTGTTTAGTTTATAACAGTTATACATGTTCGTTGTATTCCTTCTAATCATATAACATGCTCTACTTCTCAGTTATAGTTGCCTAAACTACATAATCAGTGATATTAATTTAACTCATATCATTGAGCGGAATCTTCTTATAATTCTTAATCTGCTCTTTACAATCTACCTATGTTAATAATGGTTGCTGACAAAGAGTTATACTTCTCGTTGGGACATTTGGTCTCACCCCGTGAGTTTCTACATCTTTTAGGTGGTTGTGTACAATGAGGTAGAGATCATGTGGTTGAGGCTGAGCAGTAAGAGGAGCAATAGTTGTTAAAGGTTGGATATGATGCTAGTGTTATTTTGTAGTAGAGTCCTATGTGGCGTCCATGTACTCCCAGGTCTGTGGGGTGCTTTTATAGAAGTTTGTACATTGAGACAATGTTTTGACAATATGTCGTGGTTGTATATGATGGCTAGTATATGTGAATATGTATCTCTTATATAGGTTGGTGGCATGTTATCTAGTGAACAATGTTAGGTAGTACCTTTTGTATGATATGAGATACATGTGATGTCAGGCTTTGGACCTGAATGTAATATTTTCTACTTGAGATGGCTATTGTGATATGGATTTTAATTTACCATGTTTTGTTGTAATGTGGTTTGTTAGTGATAATTCCATGCTTTGTTTTGAGTAATCTCGTTGTGGCATCATCGGGGAGTCGCAACTTAGGTTGATATCATAGCTTTAGGTTCTGATGATAACTTCCTCTTGTGTAGAAGAAGAAGAAGAAGAGAAGAGAAGATGGTTGGAGAATACAAAAAATGTTGCTGAGAGCAGTGTTTCTTCACCAGGAGGTGGTGCAAGGAAGTAGGCTAGGGTTGATGTTGTGCCTGAGATGTCCTAGTTTGACCTAACTATGGTGGCCAATACTGCTTTTCATTCTATGTTTGTACAATTTATGGCCAAGATGATGCATATGGTGGACAAAATGCTCGCACCCCAAGTGAGAGCAACAATCTCCAATATGGAATCTTTGGGTTCTGGAAAGACCTTTGAGAGGTTAAGGCGTGTAGGGGTGATTGAGTATGCAGGTACGCTAGACCCAATAGGTACAGATCTATGGTTGACAGAGTTGGAAAAGTCCTTGAAGATCCTCAATATCCCTCAAGAGGACAAGCTGAACCTATTGAAAGGGAATGTTGGCCACTGGTGGGCCATTGAGAAGGAGAAGAGGCTTGGTGTCATGATCAGTTGGGAAGATTTTTGATGGGAGTTTGTTAGTCAATACTTCCTTGAGACATACATTGACGAGAACATAACAAAGTTTGAGAAGATCTGATAGGAATCTATTTCGATCGATGAGTATGAGGTGAAGTTCATGGAGCTTCTGAGGTTTTGTCTGCATATGACTGCAACAAAATAAGAGAGGATCAGACTCTTTGAGAAGGGCTTGAGTACAAGGTTGATGACTACACTGTCAGCGCTAGAAATATAGAATGGTTTGCAATGTTTATGGAGTCAGTGAGGCGGATAGAATGGTCTGACATAAAGAAGTAAGAGGCGAATATGAAGAAAAGACTTGCACAATACCAAGTACAATCTTCTAGAGGATTCAAGAAGCCTAGGTTTTCAACACCATCGTTACAACAAAGATACGAAGTACAATCTCAGGGGTCACCAAGCTGAGGCAGAGGTCGTAGCTTTCTACCCGCTGGAGCTCACAGTGTGGCATCAATTTTAGTGGCATGGTCGTCTAGGTTTTGGTATGAGAACATGACTTGTTGCAAGTACGGACAAACTGGGCATACAAGTCTGTATTTCCCAATGACGGATGAGGAGGTGACCCAACAACTGAGATAGAGTCAGCAAGATTCCCAACGGAAACAGTTCAGTAGTGGAGTTCATGGACGCAATCAGGCATTGTAGGCTGGTTCATCTGGGCAAGTCAGCAAAGGAAGGGGGCGACAATAAGCAATAACTCGATTCTATGCTATGTGCCAGCCAGAAGGAGTGGTCAACCTGTGAGTTGTGACAGGTCGGTTGGAGTTACTTCATTCTGATTTGTCTTCTTCTTGGTTTACATCTATTTTGGTTGATTTGGGTGTGAAGTACTTTTTTATCACTAGGGAAGCGATAGCTAGTTGTTCTTTGCCATGTTAGTCATAGATCTAATAGCCTTCATTTAGAAACCCCTTTGGTTGGTTCCTCTGAGTTGGGGGAGGTGTCTCCTTCCTGTGTTCTTTCTTTTTTGGGACACAACACTCATGTGGATCTCATACCACTTGACATGTATGGATTCAATGTGATCCTTGGAATGGATACTTTGGATAAGTATCGGGTGGTCTGCGATTGTAGCTCCAAGGTAGCGACGTTTGTTGATGGTGATGTGACATGGGTCTTCCAAGGTGATAGGAAGATTCTTCCAACATGTTTGGTGTCAGTAATGACATCATAAAGGTTGATGAGGCATGGTTTTGACGCATTTTTGGTGCATGTGGTGGATACCAAGGCAAGGTGTCTGGCTATCTAGGAGGTGCCAGTTGTCTGTGAGTTTGAAGACGTATTTCCCAAGGATATTCCCGGTGTTTCACCTAGTTAGAGAGCTTGATTTTAAGAACAATCTGGACCTAATACACAACCTATAGCACAAACACCTTACAAAATGTCACCAACAAAGATGCAAGAGTTGAAGAAGCAGTTGAAGGAGTTTCTTGAGAAAGTTTTCATCAGAGCGAGCACTTCAGCTTGGGGTGCTCCCGTGTTGTTTGTAAAGAAGGATGGATCGATGAGGTTGTGCATTGATTACTGACAACTGAACAAGGTGATGATCAAGAACAAGTATCCTTTTCCTAGAATTGATGATCTGTTTGACCATTTGTAAGGTGCGACAATGTTTTTGAATATTGATCTAATGCTAGGATATCACCAGTTATGGATCAAGGTAGATGACATACCCAAGTCATTTTTTAGGACTCAGTATGGTCACTGCGAGCCTGTGGTTATGTCATTTGGGCTAACTAATGCACTGACAACATTAATGGACTTGATGAACAGTGTTCATACCTTATCTTGATTAGTTTGTGGTAGTGTTCATAGATGACATCCTGATATAATCTCATGATAGTCACTTGCACGAGCAACATCTTCATCTGGTGTTGACCTTGTTGAGACAACATCAGTTGTACTCCAAGTTTAGCAAATGCAAGTTTTGCTGAAAGAGGTGTCTTTCTTTGGATACGAGATATCTGTTGAGGGTGTTCGTTGTGGACCCCAAGAAAGTAGAATATGTTCTTGAGTGGGAGCAACCAAATATGCCGATAAAAATTCATAGTTTCCTGGGTTTGGATACTATAGGAGGTTCATTAAGAACTTTAGTGTTGTATCGTTACCCCTAACAAAGCTTACAAGGAAAGGTGTGCCTTCTATCTGGGATGACAAGTGTCAGTGTGCTTTCCAGCTTTTGAAGGAGAAATTAAACATGGCTCCTATGCTAGTGTTGTAAGAACAAGGAAATGGCTACATTGTCTTTTGGATGCTTCAAAGAAGGGACTGGGTTTTTGTTGATGCAAAATAAGAAGACAATCTTTTTCACATCGTGACAGCTAAAGAAGCATGAGGAGAACTATCCCACGCATGATTTGGAGTTAGATGTAGTTTCTCATGCTCTAAAGATCTGGACGCATTACCTATATGATAAGAAGTATCATATCTTCAAGGATCACATGAATCTACAATACATATTCTCTATGCAAGAGCTTAATATGAGGCAACGACGTTGGATGGACTTAATCAAAGACTATGGTTGCACCATATATTACCATCCAGGGAAGGAGAACATGGTGGTATATGTTTTGAGTAGAAAGTCTTTATCATCATCTATTGGTAAAGTGCAGTTGTGTTCTTTGGTGTGCAACAAGCGAGACATGTAAGTGTCTTTGCGTCAGATGAGCATGAAGTTGAAAGTCTCCTTGTTGGGTAGGCTTGTTGGATCAACTATAGGTGAAGACTATGCTAGAGTAGCAGAGATAATCAGTGTGATGATATCATGATACAACAGATTTGATCAGAGTTTGACAGCGAGAAGTTTGATATCTTCCATGATTCATAGGATGGTACAGTGTGTTACCACAATAGAGCATTGGTTCTAGATGTTGATGATCTGAGGAAGATGGTTTTAGAGGAGGCTCACTCCTCAATGTACATTATGCATCCCGGAAGCACCAAGATGTATCATAATTTGAAAAACTTATATTGGTGGCATGGATTGAAGCTTGACATGATTTAGTTTGTGGAAAGATGTCTTGTATGTCAGTAAGTCAAAGAAAATCACCAAAACCTGTAGGAACTTTGCAACTATTTCCCATACGACATTGGAAGTGGTATCATGTCACAATGGACTTTGTGTTTGGTCTGCCTAGGACAGCCTAAGGTCATGACTCCATATGGGTAATAGTTGAAAGGTTGATAAAGATAGTGTACTTTTTGAATGTGAAGACAACATATACTGCACAAAAGCTTGCACAAATTTATGTTGATGAGATAGTGTGTTTGCATGTTATCCCAACTACCATTATGTTTGACAGAGGTCCTCAATTAACTAGTTGTTTTTGGGAACTTATGTACACAACTATGGGCACACAATGGAGGTTCAGTAAGGTGTTTCACCTACAGACAGATGGATAGTCAGAGAGGACAATCTAGATCTTGGAGGATATGTTCAGAGCCTATGTCTCGCAGTTTTTGGGCAGTTGGGATGTGCACCTCAATTTGATAGAGTTTGCATACAGTAACAACTACCAGAGGATCATTGACATGGCACCTTATGATGCTTTATATGGGAGGCGTTGTAGATCTTTGTTGTGTTGGTATGAGATTGGAGAATATCAACTTTTGGGTCCTAAGCTTGTGTAGCAAACAACATAGATGATTAAAGTGATTAAAAAACAACTAAAGGGAACACAAGACAGGAAGAAGTCGTGTACAAATAATCACTATAGGCCCTTGGAGTTCCAAGTGGGAGATAGAGTGCACCTCGAGGTATCTCCTTGAAAAGGTGTTTTGAGGTTTGGAAAGAAGGGTAAGTTGGATCCCCGATATATGGGACCTTACCCGGTGGTGGCACATGTTGGAAAGGTGGCGTATAAGTTGTATTTGCCACCTGATTTGCATCTAGTGTTTCATGTTTTGATGTTGAGGAAGTGGCACCCTGATACGGAGTTGGTGTTGCAACCAATGGAGATTGATCTTGACAAAGATATGTCATATGTGGAGAGTCATGTGTTGATCATGGATAGAAAGATCAAAAAGTTGAAGAATAAATACATTGGGTTGGTTAAGGTTTCATGGCATCATCGTGGCATATAGGAAGCCACGTGGGAGTTTAAAGAGGAGATGCATAGTAAGTACTCGTCCCTTTTCACATAGGATTTTAGGGGTGAAATTCTTGTTAGGGGTTTACAGTTGTAAGGCCCTTGACCTAGCCTTCTAGCTAATCTTATTTGTTTGGCTTAATAAGATTCTTAAACCCGAATCTAATCTCTTGAGATGCCTTAATATCATGTGACATGCTTGTGCTTTCAGTCTAGTGTTGTTTGGATGTTGTTTGAGCTTTGCTTGCTTGTTTTTGGACCAAGTTGCAATTTACCCAAGTTGAGGGGTTATTTTGCAATTTGTCACATCTATGTTGTTCCTTTTTTTTCCTATTCATCATGAGAGAGAGGATGGTGCTTTGGGGCGCCTTGTTGTGCCTTAATTTGAGGAAGAGAGAGAGATGACATGCTGGGTGTTGTTTCTAGGGTTTGCTTGGATGCCCTAGGTTGGCGTTGACCATGTGTTGACCATTTGATGTTCTTGGTTTTTAGAAACCCTCCTTGATGTTTCATGGGGTGTAATCTGTGGTCAATGGTGTTTTGAGAGTGTGGAGGAGTTTCAAAGGTTGAAGGGCTTCCTTCTTTTCTTTTGGGTTGAAGATGATCTAGGGCTTCATGTGTTTGATCGCTGGTTTTCTCTTCGACCATGAGCCTTTGTGGTGATGTTTCCCTTCGAACAATGGTCCTCTAGGATCAAGTGAGGTTTTTGGTCCTATTTGGTTTTCACAACCTAGCTTGCATGCATGGTTAGAGTGGATACATGGTTGATGTGTGGTGGATATGTGGAACTTATGTGCATGACACCTCACCTCTTTCATATCTCTCTACCCTTGGATATAGGTACCCCTCTTCTCCCATTCATGTGATCGTTATTCTCCCTATCTCTTTCCTTGATCTTTTCCTTTGTGTTCTTAGTGGAAAAGAAGCTCATACTTGGAGCTTTAGTGGCCTATCACCTTGCATGTGGTGACCTTGAGTGGAGCTAGTCTTCTTTGGTGATCTTCTAGTGATCTTTGATCCTTAGTAAGTGATCAATATGCTTAATCTAATTTTCTTTGAAACCCTACCCCTCTTTTCTTCTTCCTAGTTGAATCCATGGAGTGTCCATGGTGGATTTTGTGTTGAGGTGGAGGAACTTCACTCTCTTGAATAGAATCCATGGAGTTTCTATGGTAGTATTCAAGTTGGGTTGAGGGACTTCTCTCCATATGGTAGAATCCATGGTTTTCCATGGTAGTACCTAAATGGGATGAAGATCTTCGTCCTCCTTCCTTTCTCTTTTCATCCTGGAGTTTTTGATCTCTCTTTTCTTGCCCTTTTGAACTAGGATTTTCTTCTCTTTTGAGGTGGTGACTAGCTTGGCCGTGGAGGTAATCAAAACTAGGTCTTCTCTCTTCTTTAGATCTCTTTTCTTAGAGTTGGTTGCACCATCATCTAAGGTGGGTTATATGATTCTCTTAACTACTATTATTGTACTTTAATTTTACTTTCAAGCTTATTCCTAAAATGTGATCATATGTTGTTGATGATGATATCTTGTTTAGAGTTTGAGTTCCTATAATTATCTTGAATAGATTTACTCTTTTACCTAACCCTAATTCTTGAATTGAGATTATTTGGATGGTGAGAACATGGTGCTTGCATGCACTCCTTGATATGTTGGTTTTCATCCTTTGATTTGTGTTTCAATCATCATGTAGACAATAAGGATTGTGGCTCTCCTTTCATGTGTTGAGGGCATAGTTTTCTCTCATATATCATAGTTGGTTTTCTCCATGTCTTGGTGATCAGATTTCTAGGGTTTTTATTGATGTTTACCTTGAGTTACATATCTCTATGATGTTTTGGTCTTAATTTGATAATCCACATGTATTAATCATGTTTTTCTAAGTGTTGATGGTGTTCCTTCAATGGCCATTGAAGATGTTTTGGTCGTTGGTCTTGTGGTGATTTTGGTCGCTGGTTTTGTTTGGTTGCTGACCTTCTGCTCTTTTCTTGGTCACTGAGTTGGACCTTTATCTTCGATCGATGCGGCGTGCTATGGTCTTCGGTCACAGAAGGTGTGTGGACCTATTCGACCGCTGAAGTTAAGTGGTGTTTTTGGTCATTGACGGGGTCTTCGACCAAGGTGTCTTCGACCGCTAATGTGTTGTGTTTGTGCTTGGTCACTTTCTTTGGTTAAGGTCTTAGACCATGATGGTGTATGCTCTTCAACTGCATAGCTTGATGATCTTACACTCTCTTCAATCGATGGTATCTCTTGAGCGTGTTGTTCCTTTGTGTTGTGGGGTAGTAATGATAATATTGACCTACTTCTTCCAAGAATGTGGGAAGATGATGCACCTAGGGTTTGATGCTAAGTGTTGTTATTGAAACCCTAATTGGCTAAATATGAGAAACCCTAACCCTAATATCAAGTGTATAATGTACTTGTTGGTCTTACTTGAATGACTAGCATGTAACGATGTTTTCTCTTTCCTATTTGAGTAAACCTAATGTTGCAGGTTGAATGAATATCATAGCGTTTATTGCTATGGTGATGCTTATATGACACAAGGTGATAATTATGAGTCTTGTAAGGGATGTTGAGATAATGATGTGACACAAGAACTGTATGCTTGGGTCTTATGACCTGACAGAGGCTTTGTGCGTAGTTGAGGTGTATCCTCCAGTGATATGATGAGGGATCGATATCCCATGGCAATGTGATAATGGTGATAGCCTTGTATGGCAGTGTTATCAAGTGATGATGTGACAAAATTATATCTCATACATTTTATATCTTCTAGATTTGTACCTTACTCTTGATTTGGTACAATTTGTTTAGGGTTTATACGTTGTAACTTGATTGATACTTTAAAAACACCCAATTGGAATAACTAATCAAATGAAACCCTAATGATGTAGTTGTCATGTGCCATAGATCCATTCCAGTGTCAGAACTTGTTAGATGGTAAAATGAGTGATTCGTGTGGGAAGCTCAGAGTGCATATTGTTGAATATGCAAGGGGACAAGTCGATGATCTCCTTCCATCCATAATTATAGGTTGTGGAGGATGATTGTGGTCATGCCTCGAGTTTTGTGTGATATGTGATGCATGCAATATAACTGCAATATGTCTCTTTTCAAACGGCCGTGCGTGATCCTGTTCTCTAGCGTCTTGACCTGTACCCAGCCAGACCAGTTGCTTTCAACTTGACTATATGTTTCTATTGGCAGTTGACTTTATGTCTCTGTAATGTCTCTCGTACTGAACAGGAGTAGTGTGGAGAGACCACAGATTCTGGCGCTTCTATTGATCTTGTATGTCACTGATTTCAACTTTGCAGTGGTCAGTTGGATTTGGGTGGTACAACTCAAATCCTCATGGCATAATAAAATATGTAATACAACTGTGCAATATAGTTGCTTAGGGTTAAACATGATTCAAATTGGATAATCATATGCCTTGTTTCTTGTACTATTTAGTTTATAACAGTTATAAATGGTCTTCATATTCCTTCTAATTATATAACTTGTTCTACTGCTCAGTTATAGTTGTCAAAACTGCTTAATCTATTTTATTAGTTTAATTCATATCAATGAGTTGAATATGCTTATAATGCTTAATCTTCTCTTTATAATCTACCTTTGTTAATTGTAGTTGTTGGAGGAGAGTTATATCAAACGTTGAGACATTTAGTCTCACCCGTGCGTTTCCACATCTTCTAGGTGGTCGTGCATGACAAGGTAGAGATTGTATGGTTGAGGCTGAGCAACAAGAGGAGCAGTAAATGTTAAATATGGGATATGCTATTAGTGTCGTTTTGTAGTAGAGTCATATGTGTCGTCCCTATACTCTCAGGTCCTTGGGTGTTTTATAGATATTTGTATATCGAGACGATCTTTTGGCAGTATGTCGTGGTTGTATATGATGGCTAGTATATGTGAATAGGCATCTCTTGTACATGTTGGTGGCATGTTATCCAGTAAACAATGTTATGCAATATCTTTTGGTATGATATGAGATACATATGATGTGAGGCTTTGAAAATAAATGTAATATGTTCCGCTCGAAATGACCATTGTGATATCAATTTTAATTTACCCTATTTTGTGGTAATGTGGTTTGTTAGTGATAATTTCACACTTTGTTTTGAGTAATCTCGTTGTGGCATCGTCGGGGCGTCACATATATACAATAATTATTTTTCAATAAACAATATAAAAATGTGTACAATCTCATTAATGATATTATTATTCTAAAATCAATATTGCATTGCGGGATAATATTTATTTTAGAGTAACATCTAACTTAAAAATGAGTATTGTGTTGTTTTATGAATAATGCGTTTTTTTATGTCATTATTTTTAAAATGCGAATTGTACTTTATTTTATGAGGACAATACTTAGTTTAAAATATAATGGCACCAAAAAGAGTATTCTCTCTAAAAATATAATGTAGTACTCATTCTAGTACTTATTTTGAAGAATGACATAAAAATTAGTATTATACCAAAAGAATGACATCAAATACTCATTTTTAAATTACTGTGTTATTTAAAAAAATAATACTATACTCAATATATAATACTCTTTATAAAATAGAATGACATAAAAATTAGTATTATACCTAAAGAATGACACTAAATACTCATTTTTAAATTAGTGTGTTATTTTAAAAAATAATACTACACTCAGTATATAATACTTATTTTTATATATTTATTATTTTATCAAACATATATCGACATTGGTCTCATTTGATTGTATTACAGTATTTCTAATAATTTTTATTTCGTCAAAAAAAAATCATTACGGATTAGAAGTTATAAACCAAACAAGTTTCTCTTATGTTTTTTCTTTTCCCCTCATATTTTTCTTTTTTTTTCCTGTCACGTGACACCTTATCTCTATTTATTGGAGATGTCAGACTAGGAGTACAAATAGGGTGTTGAAAGCAGCACGTGTATCATTACTAAAAAATATACCACTTCATTTCAGACTAGGTTGGCAAACACTTTGAAAAATATTATTAAACTTCTTGTTTTGAAATTGTCAATATGAAATGGTTTTACATCTGCAGCAAAACATGTCCAAGGCAACGTTTGGTGTAGACGAAGAGGTAGGCGGAAAGTACAGTTTGTAATAACTTGCATAATTTTCACGTATAGTCAGAACCTCGAGGTATATCTTCGACTATTCTCATCCGAAGCCATTTTAAACAGAATCACACATATCACAGCAATATCCCCGGCCAGGAAGCAATTCCCGCTGTTACAATTAAAGCGAGATGTAGTATACATGAACCTCCGAGGCAGTGATTAATTTGTATAAAAAAATGGCTTTGGCTGTTCAGTTGTTTTGATAAGCAATACAAACAGTTATCTTAGTGCAGAAAAGACTTTATATCACATGTGGGAGGACATGGATTTGTTCTGGAATCATCAAAACTTGTCTTAACTGCCATTAATTGTTATATGCGAATTTGGACTGCAGCATAGTGGTTGAGACCAATAGTAGGATGCCAAGTACCAATTTGGAGTTGAGTACTTTGATGCATCCACTAAATTGTGCTGATGTACCCGGAAGGGGTGGGACTGCAGCTTCTAATTTTGTGTTTCCTCTCGTGCTGTTGCAATGATTTGATTTATTTACTATCAATTAAACAGAAAAGAGAGAAAAATGACAGCCGAAAAAGAAGGTGCATGCACTTACATCAAAGTTATATTGTTGCTATTACGTAGCAAGGGCGGCAAGTCATCAAAGTCATTAAATGACAAGTCCCTGTAAACGGTAGCGGGTTTCAGTAATACTTTTTTTTGGGTTCGTAGTTTCAATACAAGGTAAAGTGTGCTTATGTTGAAAAGGAATCAATTGCACCAAATATACTTGATAGCAAAGCACTTACAATGTCAGCAGGTGTGGAAAAGAGGCAATGAAGTCTGGAACTCTCCCAGTGAAGCTATTGTTGCTTAAATTTCTACAGCCAAATTTGTTTGAAAAGAGCAACATTTATATGTTTTCAGAACAATTACTGAACTTGAGCATGCTAGTATTTGTATACATAGTCAACTTACGACTTCGAGAGCATCAAGGGAGCTGAAATCGGGGATGTCGCCAGACAGTCCACGCCGACTAAGGTCCCTGCAGAGGATGTCGTAGTATACCGGCGGGAGGGAATTAAAGTCAGGATAGGAATATGCACATAATTGATATCTTTTCTCGCTTCGTTTAGTTATCTGTAGTAGTATATCCCGCTAATTGTTCAGAAAAATATTATAATGAGATAGGGCATATATGTATGAATTAATGAGGAATTATTAAAAGAAAATAACGAACCATACAGCGTGTTGATGCGAGCCGGAGATTTGTAGGGGTGCTTGCAACCTACCCACTCCCAGTTATAGTCCATGGGGAGGCAAGGATCGCTTTTCCAATCTTGGAGAACCATGAATCTACTCTGTAGCATTGACAGTCTCCACTACAACAAGCAGATGATTACGTATAGAACGCGCGGTGAATTATGCAAGCATATATTCGTTAACGGTGAAGAAAGAAGCATCACCATCGTTGCTGTCGGTGGCGTTACTTGCATCAAAGATTCCGTAGACTTCCATTCCGCTAATTGCCGGTGGCAGTGTTGATCCTTGGGAGGGTACGAGTCGGAATTTTGTCTCATTGGATGCATTGTCCACGACTGCGGAAAATTCGAGCGCAACTCCGATTTCCGGCTTGAGTACTATTCCTGAATTAAGGGGCTCACTGTCAACGAACACCTGAAACGTCCGTTTCTTTCCTTGAGCTGAGAGGCCATCAGAGTACTCCACTTCTGCGTAGTAGATTACGAAGTAGACACTCGTTTTTACAGCCAAAAGCGATGAAATGCGGATGGTAAGGCTGCCTGCGGTCCGGTTGTCTACCATGGGCGCGACGGCGGCTGTCTCGAACAGGCGGGCAGGGGGGTTTTCGATTATACTGCTGGTATTCACGGCACGGTCAGCCACATTTCTGACGATTAGCGGATTGGAAGCGCCATCCCCTGTTCCTTTCAGGTCATCGGCATTCCAACCGCGATTGTAGGCGTCAAAGGGGTACCGTATGGTTTCGTTGGCACCGAAGGCGTACCTGCTTCTGCGGTAAAGCACCTTGCTGGAGAAATCGAGGAGATTGTACATGTTGGGGTCCAACCTCCGAACCTCGATGGTGGATACAAATGGGGTTTCATCGTCTTCGGTCCGCACCAGGCAGATGTCTGTGCCCTGCTTCTTAGTCGTCACGTACACCACCTCACAGAAATTAAGTAGTTTTAAATCCAAAGTAATTGAAACAGCGCATGTCAAAGCCGTGTCGAAGTAAACGTCGAAGCTGGAGGACGAATTCAGCTCGTCATAGTTGCCGTAGTAGTGCCGCGTCCGAACTAGTACCTTCGTCCCCTGTTCCACCGGAACTCTGTAGCAGCTCTTCTTCCATGGCTGAGGTGGAAACGCTCTTAATGTGCCAAGCTCTGGAGACTTATTGTTATCGCTAACGGCGGCGGCAGGGACATCATGACTCACGCCGGTGCGACTGAGGATGTAGGGGCCCTCGCCCTCAAAGGTTAGGTCGTTTGTTGATTTGATACTGGAGTTCCGGCCGCAGGCTATGTTCCAGGAATCTGCATATGTGCTTTGTGTTAATAAAAGGTCAACTAGTTTATCGTCAATACACCTAATGCAGCCAATTGATTTTCTATAACAATTGCATTTAATTTGTTTAATTACTTAGTGCTCTTCTGCTGGCTGTCAAAGAAGAGCTGAAGCAACGACACTCTTTTGCATATGTCAAACAAGAGGTGAAGAGGGTGACCATCCGTGACCCGTCATAGAACGTGTAGTTTCACCTTGAACTGACAAAGAGGATTTGTCTTGCGCCACAAAATAAATCGGTAACTTTTATGTATTGTGTATCAGTATGTAGGAGTAAAATCATTGACTTGGAAATCCTGGTTGGAAATAACTAAGTAGTAGACTCATGTCTATTGACAGATTCACTCTATATCTCTATGTCTTCTTGTGGTTGCTTGCTTCAAACAAATTTATGTGAGCTAAGTATTTTAATTTGCTAAACAAAATCTTTATTCACTCCCTCCAGATCTTTACATTTGGTATCAGAATAGGTCTTCAAGGATCCCTAACAGGTCCTAAAGCATGGGGGGAGAATGTGACTAGCCACCTCAACTTAGTAGGATCTTATGTGAGCAAGTCACCAATGTTCGATGGATCAAACTACACTTACTGAAAAAGAAGGATGTAGTTCTACTTTCAAGGAATCAACTTTGAACTATGGAAGATGATAGATTGTCCATATGCACTTCCAACAAAAGAGTTAGAATTATGAAATCCTGATACGGTAAAACAAACCACACTAATGCTAAGGAAGTAAGAATTCTCTATTCTTCTTTATCTATTAGTGAATTCAATCGCATTTCCTCATGTGAAATAACTTATGAAATTTGGCACAAATTAGTTGTAAATCATGAAGAAACTACTCAAGTTAAAAATACTAGAATTAATATGATAAAACATAAATTTGAATTCTTTTGTATATAACCAAACGAGAGTATTGCAGAAATGTATGATAGATTTTCTAACATTATTAATAGCCTAAGTGTGTTGGGGAAGAATATAAGAGAGGAAGATCAAGTATCCAAGATACTTAGATCACTTCCTTTCGTATACAAGTCAAAACTTACCGCTATCGAGGAAGTGAATGATCTTACAACACTAAAGATGGAGCATCTCATCGGGAATCTAGAGATGCACAAAGTCACCCTTGAGGAGGAAGAAAAGGTGAAAGTTGAACAACAAAAAGAGAGAAGGAAGAATCTTACTTTCAAATCCACAACCAAAGTGTCATCAAGAAAAATCATCTAAGAAAGTAGTGACACAAATGATGAATATGATGAAGGCATCTTCTAGGTTCTTTGAATGTAGAAAGAAAGGCCACTTGATTTTTTAATATCCAAAACTCAAGAAAGGCAAAAAGTCCTCATTCAAGAACAAAGGCAAAGCCTACTTTGTTGGATGGGATCAATCAAGTGACAATGGTGAAAGCAACAAAGAAGAAGATGTAGAATATCTCATGGATATAACAGATGGGGAAGAAACTAATGAGGCAAGTGTTTTCATTTATCTAAATAAGAATTGATTAATAGTCTTGAAGAACTTCATGATAAATATATAGATTACTAAATAGAAAAGTAGAAACTTGCTAAAATTGTTGATGAACTTTATGTTAATGTAGATAACCTTAATCCTAAAAATGATACCCTAAAAATCTCAAATATTGTGTTAAAAGAATCTATTAAGAGTCATGAGGCCAAAATACTTGATCTTAAAAATTACAGCAATCTTCTCTTTCAAGAAAAGATTGACTTTCTTGCTAAGCTTAATGATTATCAAACTCAATCCTATTTTATGCACACATTTAGATTACAATGCCTTTATAAAACAGAGAGATATCTTACTTTCTAATCTTGCTCAAGTAAATCTGGATATAACTAAAAGGATTGCTAAAAATGTTGAATTACAAAAACAAGTTTCTAGTATAATGAAAGGAAAAAGAATTTTTGATAATGTCTTATATAATACCTCTAAACAAATAAGAAGGAGTAGTTTAGGATATGTGCCAAAGAACAAATTCTCACATATGCCTAAAACCAAAAAGATATATGCTTCTAATACTAGAACTACATATGTACCTAAGACTAAAGTTGTAAATACTCAAAATGTTGAAAAGAGAAATGAAATATCTATTATCTCATGTAATTATTGTTAACATCTTGGACATTATTCTTTTTCATGTGAATATAAGAAGAAAGGAACCCCTGAAATGGTTTGGGTTCCAAAAACCCCAACTTAGCATGATAAAGGAAACTTGTTGAGATTTGACCTATGCTTAATTTGATATATTTATGTCATATCTCAAATTAATTTGATGTTAATGTGCATACCTTTTATTTGTAAACATACTTTTCTTTGCAATCACATTGAAAATAAATTCACAAAATTCACTTTTTTAAAGAACAACACAGAGTAATTAGAGAAAAATTAAATATTGATCATTTTTAATAAACTTATTTTTTAATGTCACTCATGCTTTCAAACTGTTCAATTTTTTTATTCTGAAATACCTATAATTATCACATAAAAATTAGTCATTGATAACTTTATCCAAATCCACTTTCTTTTAAAATGAACCAAAACCTATTTGATCGAGAAAAGTTTGAATGAAAACATGCTCACTTGAGAAATATTTTGACCGACTGGTCCCTTGGTCCAAGTTTTGAATTTGAATCCAGAAAGGAATCAGTCCACAAAAATTTTGACCGACTACTCCCTGGTCAAAAAAATGTTTTGAACAAATTTTCCCGGTCGACGCCCCCTCCACTGAACAAGCCATTATTTGACCGTTGGAGCAATCGGTCGAAAAATATATTGACCTAGAATGTGTCAGGGGCTTATAAAAACATCCCAACTCGGCCATTCTTCATGCACGACTTCTAGCTTTCATATCTAAACCTTCTTGGGGGATTTGTCAACTTCCATTCATCTTTTAAAGTTGCACTACACATCCAAGCTTCTTACTACTCATTTTGCTTCTACTTTTGGGCATTCTTCTCCTTTTCTTCAACCACAACTTCAAATGGAATCATTTTCACATAGTGGGAGCCAGAAGAATCTCTCTGGAAATAATCAAGATGATCAACTGGTGACCATCAATGACATCACCTTCATCAACTCTGTTGCAGCCAACCAGTTCATCACCTCGTCTTCAAGGACACCTCTTCCTCGATGACCAGTGTATGTAGAATTGTTCTCATGAGTGATTCAACTTGTTCCCCTCTTTAAGGTTCAATATCTTGAAGAATTTCTTATCCCAAGTTATCATTTTTGGTCATCTCGAGTTGTTCATGAGTTCTTTGCTAATCATACTTGCATAGACAAAAATGATTTCTCCTTCTATTTCATGGTGAATGGCAATAACTTTACCTTTTATGAGGATTCTATATGAACCTTGATAGACATCAACCAAAGTGATTTTACCCACCATATTGATGTCACCACCAAAAATCCTCTGACAGAGTTTTCAAACTTTTTACAAGAAGAAATTTCCCTAACTTCTATTAAAAGTTTTCTTATTATCACTGGTGCCACTCATCATGAGACAAGAGGAACTCTCTATGCCTCTTCTCTCACTCAAGAATCCCAAATCATCAATCTCATTATTTCTTCAAATATTTGTCGGAGGGCCAAAAAAACTGAAATTCATCAATTTTGCTTGTACCTCATTTATGCTATTCTCAAGAAAATTCCCATCAATATTGTGAAGCTTCTCATTCATGAGATTCTTAAATAAAAGGGATCATCACCCTTTGCTGATTTGATATGTCATCTCATTGAACAATCCATTGGTGAACCTCTCTCTTAATTAGGCTACCCTCAGGATCGTCTTCCCCACAATATGAATCTTCAAATTGTTGAAAAGATGGGAATTGACTTTGGCTATAAACGGTCTAGAAATGTAGAAGAGGATCTACAAGAACCTACTCCTCCCCCTCCTACACCTTCCTCTTGCACTCATGAGGATGACTTTGCATATTTCAAAGGTATTTCCTATCAACTTGGAAAACACATGGATTATCAACACCATGCAATGACATATATCAGTGAATGCATGCAAGCCTTTACACCAAATGTCATGAATAGATATCCTTCTCATATTTATCCCGAGAGCATCCCTCCATAAAACCCAAACTTCAACTATTTACAACCACCATAACCACCATCTGACCTTCCTCACAAATAAATTTCAAAATCTCAGCTTCGAGATATCGCTGTCCACTTCAACTTTTATTGAGCTCCTACTTTTCTTGTAGCCTATGCTTTAGTGACCACAGTCGGAAAGTAGTAGCTTAGGTGGTCGCAGCACAAGGCCCCTCACGAAGGGTCCCATGTTCGAATCCCCCTAGTGGTGCTGTTCGGAATTGTTTCTCCTGTAGCACAGTTGGCCTCTGAGTAACTTAATGGGCTATGCTCCTTACGAGATGGGACTGAGCTCCCCAGGTTGGGCTCAAAGAATTCCTTACGAGTCTCCTAGGTTACCAAAAAATACTTTAGTGACCACAAATGCTTTAACTTGGGAAACTATTGTTCAATACTACAAAGATGCTTTCTTTAGAGGACATGACTTTGAAGTGGATTTCATTTTTTATATTGTTAAGAGTTTGTAAATCTTTTTCATAAATTCAAATCATTGTTTATGTATTTCTTTCTATTTCCAAGCATTGTACTCTTGTTGATATTATCATGAATGAATGAAATTTATGTTTTCCTAAACGTCGATTCTTCCCATGGCTATATATAACATTTTCTAGAGAAGTATTGTATCGATGGGGAGAGGTAATTCAAAAAATTATCTTAATCTTAACATGGATTTAAATAACATGTGACATCACTCAAATAAATGTTATGCAACAACCTGTACAAATCTTTGTCAAAAAACTCTTGGACCGAGAAGTAACTCAGTCGAAATTATTCTTGACCAAAGTAACATCGATAACAAAATTTATTTGAATCTTCCAATACTTGGTTTTAGTTATTCAAATCTTTCTGACCTCTTGGTTTCTATATCTAACATACATGTCTTATCTTGGAAATTAAGGAAAAAAGAGGATAAATTATCCTAAGAATAAAATTATTTGTGCTTAATAAAATTCACTTGAAAGTTGGTTTTCAAACTAAATTTTTTACGTGATCTTCCAATTGATACAATTGACATGAATGGTTTATGATGAGGGTTGAAATATTAAATGTCTATCTTATCGAATCCTTTTTTATTATATTTGAGCTCTATTTACTTGATATAAGATTAACGGGGAGCTCAAAGTCTTTTAATATAACTTGCATATCTTTTACTACTCTGAATTGATTCTCTATATAAATATGGGCTTAACATCCATTATATTTGGTCTGGAGATACTTTTGTTCACCTCATTTTGTTCTAAATGGACTCTCTAATAATATATGGGATTAACATCCCATGAAAATGATTGAGAAAACAATTTCAGTTTTGACTTTTGATTTTCATGGCAATCTCTATATCATGGTGGACTTAACATTCCTTACCATTGATCTAGAGTATCTTTATGATATCTGTGGTCATGAAGGACTTAACATACTATAATTGGCAATTAGATAATATTCAATCGTTCCTTGATCTTATATGGCTTTTTGACTTATGCCTTACTATGCCTTAATGTATATCTTTTTAGATTTTCCCTTCAATTGGCAATCTCTTTAACATTGATACATTGGGCATAAGTTTTCCTCTCCAAAATGACTATCTTGTTGAGGGAGAGTGTCTCCTTGAAGGGAAGCACTAATAGTGTTGATCCTTTTTTATTTTAACAAAAGGGTGAGAATAACCCATGAGATAAGTTTGTTGGATAAATTGGACATTATGATAAATCCCTTTGTTTCGATGATGACAAACATTTCATTCTTGTTGATCTAACGTGCTACTTGAGTGTTGCAGGAATAAAGTGGATGACAAAGATTCTAGGGAAACTATACGCTTGAATGATTGTAAATGTCATGCAATGTAATCAATTGTAAACTTGTACGAACATATAATGTACAAGTACTTAGATTTCATGTAAATCAAGCGTTAGATCTTCCCTAGCTAATCACCACACTTAGATAGGTCATCCCTTTCAAATAAGTTCACATATGCACACTCACACACACACATAGTGCCTTAATTGAAAGATTGAAACAGGGTCAATCTCGATCGACCACACTCCTCGACCGAGACACTCTCGGTCGACAAACTTCTCGACCGAGAATGACCCAAGTAGCCGTTAGACACAGCTGACAAAGTAGTTGGCAATTGCAAATGAACGTTGATCCAGAGAGCCTGTCGGTCGACAAAACTTCGACCGAGTAGGTATCTCGGTCGACAATTTGTCGACCGAGATGGTCTCTGACAGCAACTGCAGAATAAAGTAACTAGCCGTTACTAATGCACCTAACTTATATCTAACGGCTAGTTAAGCACTTAGAAGCCCCTAGAAGTTGTCTAGAACGTCCTTAAGCATCCATAGGCCACTCCTATAAATAAGACATGCCTTAGGATACTAAAATATACCTAAGCTATACTTGTGCTATACTTGAGCTTGAATACACACTTGCAATCTGTTTTAGAGCAATAGAGCAATTCCTACACCTGCCATTCATCCCTATTGCTCCCATTTCGTGTCCTATAGGCTAGTATCTCCTATCCACTACAATCACATTGTCATACACATTGGTTAGGAGATCTATACGCTTGATATAGGCAAATCAAGCCTTGTGCTTACAACGGTATTGTAATTTCTGTTTTTCCTTCTTGTTCCTTTTATCCTTTGTACTCTCCTTGCTACTCCTAGGGTTGGAGGCTGCAGATTGGAGAGGGTTGACTTCTCAGGTGGAGAAGGGGACTTCAAGCTACTTCAAGAAGGCTATCGCACGGGAAGCTACTTCAGAAGGCTGGTGCAACGGGAGTTGGTGCACCTACTTCAAGGGAAGGCTGCTTCAAGGTTGGGCGATTACTTCTAGGTGAAGGCTGCTTGAAGGGTTTGGGAAAAGAAATTGTATTTTATGTAAAGTCCTTGCGAGGTAATAAAATAAATTTCTTTTCAAATCCCGATTGGGTAAGCAACCGGGTAGTGGACTGACGGCTATAGTATTTGCTATAGTTGGAACCACTCTAAACCCTGTGTCTCCTTGTCCAATATTTTCATTGTGGTTGTTTGAGTTAAATTATTATTAAAATCTTTATAAAACTCTATTCACCCCCCCTCTAGTAGTTTTCAAAGTTGACTATCAAAGGGATGTAGTTCTAAATTTGCTACTTTCAATTTATATTATGGAATATTTGTCAGCATAAAAAAGGGGGAGATTTTTGGATTTTTGATATGCCACACTCATATTTTGATGATGCAAATATTTCCCAAATTATATTACTAACATATGTATTCAATATTTCTTGTGATCAAGGAACTTAGTCAAGATCCAATTACAAAGACCATGCAAATTTTATATGATTAGATGCTTGCCAATCAATATTGTACCATGAATATAATTGTACTCATGTGTTTCCATACAAATTGATAGACATAATGTAAGGAAAAGTGATGATCTTCCAAAACCTACCCAAAACCCTAATTTACACTCATGAAAAACCTCTATGGTTGATAGGCTTCATTAGATAAAATATTGGCCAGATTTTTCATACGTTTGCACATTCACAAAGTCTACCTCAGTCCAAAATTTGTCAACCGAGACAGGTTTGGTCGAGCTTTTTGTCGATCGAGTATAGATCGTTAAACTAGTTGACCAAGTACTTAGAATGACACTTAGCCGTTAGAGCTAGTTTGACAGTTAGACCAAACTAATTCTAAATATTTCTAGACCGAGGAAGTGTCCGGTTGAATAATTTCTTGACCGAAAATGTTTGGGAACCAAAAAATAATAATGATCAAATTATTCATTGTTAGTTAGTCAATTTTGTCCAAACAACTAATTGACCTTTAGCAACACTCTAGACCTATCCATAGCCATCCTAATGATAACCTCCCATTTTTGTAATGTTATCTTACTATTTTTTCTTAATTTTCCATACTCTTTCTTAGATAAATTAGATATAATCCTTAACTTTCTGTGTTATTATGAATTCACCATTAAACTAACATTTATCTCCTTCTTACAGAAAAACCCAAAAAAATTGCAAAAGGGCAAACGGTCTGGAGACCATATGAAGTCCAAACGGTCCCAAGATCGAATGAACACAAACGGTCCCAAGACCGAATGAACCCAAATGGTCCCAAGACCGAATGAACCCAAACGGTCCCGAGACCGAATAAAGGCAAACGATCTGGAGACCGAATGAAGTCCAAACGGTCCTGAGACCGAATAAAGGCAAACGGTCTGGAGACCAAATGAAGCCCAAATGGTCCTCAGACTAAATGAAGTCCAAATGGTCCCAAGACCGAATGGATCCAAATGGTCTCAAGACCGAATGAACTCAAATGGTCCTGAGACCGAATAAAGGCAGATGGTCTGGAGACCGAATGAAGTCCAAACGGTCCCAAAACTGAATGAACTCAAATGGCCCCGAGACCGTTTGATGCCAAACGGTCCCCAAACCATTAAAGACCCAAATGATCCCAAGACCGTTTGGGATTCCTTGGAAGTCTATAAATAGGACCTAAGGTGTCCTCATTTGGCATAAACTTCTTGGACGCCCAGAGGCTGCCCCAATCACTCAGAGCTATTCCACCTCCATCCTTCGCCCAAAGGTTGTCAGTTTAAGATCCATACTCCATCTTCAAGCTACTTCCTCTCTCATCAACATAAGAAGGTGGGAAGTGGAGGATTCTTCATCAAGCCAACCACGCGGCATGAAGATAGTTGCTCTTTCCTCCAAGGGGTCGAGCTTCCTCCCTCCTATGTGGAGATCATGCTTTCTCTCTCTCTCTCTTCCCGCCTCCTTCCTTGTTCTTGCCATGAGCGAGTAGTCTCATACACTAGGGTGTGGGGAGTAGCCCCACTACCCATGTTTTCATTTCATACGTTGTAATTCTTGAGTTTGCAATAGAAAAACACTATCTTTCCAGTTCAACATCAATCATTTAATGAATGCTAGTTGCTTGATCACCAACTTGTGTTATCTATTATCTGTTAATGCAAATTGTCTATGTTGGTACTTATAGATCCGAATATCAACTTCTTGTTGGTTCCAGATTGTATGTAGTCACCATATGTTTGGTTCAGTATCTAGAAACGTTTCTCAAGGAGTGGAATAAATACTTTCATACTATGAAATGGAATCAGTTGATGTATGAAAGTACAACCTTGACAGGTCGAGGAACACACTTTGCGAGGGGAGTGATGCAAGGTAAGTGACCATTCGTCTGGGGATGGCTGGCATTGCAACACTTCCACATTTCTCATAGTTAGTTATCTGGAAGGAAGCTAAGTCTACAAAGATACTAACTATTCAAACTCTTTTCTTTGCAAGCCAAGTTATTGTGATGTATGTTTTGATCCATGTGTAGTGGTGGTGAAACCCGATCACATCCTAGTGATTTCTAAATATTGTTTACAACATTAAGTTAACCTTCTTGTTATTTTCTTTCTCCACACATTAGATTAACCATCAAATCAACTCTTTGATCTAAATATCGACTATTAAATGGATAAGTAGGATTATAACATTTTCCATCTTGTTAAACTCTTAACAAGATTGTTGTCTCGTGGATTCGACCCTTAACTATACTACGATAAGACTTCCACGTATCTTAGAATACGTGGGTGGAGATCTTATTTTAGCTTACACAAGGCTAAACTTGGAGATTAACTATCTTTAGGATTTTTAGTGGTGCACGCAACCCCACGTAAGTGGAAGCTCCATAAAAAATTGGCGTCGTTGCTGGGGATAATGGAACGTTTTAATTTTACTTGTTACCTTTCTAGTTGATTAGGATTTTACAATTTTATTTAATCATAATTCATATCATCTTGATTTCATCATTTCTCCGCATTACCTAAAGTGTGTTTCTTCTTCTACTCAGGTAGAAAATGTGTATGCAACCTTTGCACAACATCAGATTCTCCCCTGAACCAGAGTACGACTCTGAGGTAGAACTAAGCTTCCACCGACACATCCACCTCAACCGCCAACAAGCCAGACAAATGCCTGACGAACAGTGCCAAGCTTCTTTGGTTATAGAAGGAGTTAATGCGGCCATAGATGCTCAAAGAGCACAACTTATTGCTGACACACGTGCTCAGATTCAAGCCGAAGTCTGAGCTGAAGAACAGGCCCGCATTCAAGCTGAGAATGAAGCAGCCACAGCTGCTGCTCAAATAGTGTTGCGAATCAAGAAACTTTAGGATTATGCCGTTCCTAAGAACTTTGAAGATAATCACCATGTCAGGCCCCACTCATCAATGTTCATAACTTTGAGATCCGCACACAATGGATCTAGATTATGCAAGTCATTTCGTTTTCTGGAGGTGCTAGGGATGACTGCATGGATCACCTAAAGAGATTCAAGTCTCTTTGTCGGCTAGTACCACATGCCGGAGTTCCTTTCGATGCAATCATGATACACCTTTTTCACTTCACCTTATCCGGAAGGGCATTGAGCTGGTATAACGCACTAGATGGAGAGCCAATCACCACCTGGGCTCTTTTGGAAGAAAAGTTTCTAGAAAAGTTCTTTCCACCTTCGTTGACTTATGAGATTAGGGGACAAATTAATCACTTCTCTCAACTCCCTGGGGAATCACTGGCAGAATCATGGGAGAGATTCAATGCACTTTTGAGGAAATGTCTGCATCACGGAATCTCTCAAAACCAGATGATAGAGACATTTTATAGAGGAGTAAGTGATGATATTAAGAAAATTTTTGATTCCTCATCTGGGGGGAATTTCATGCGAAAGAATTACGAAGATGCTTGGAGGATTGTTACACTTGGGGCCGAGAACCAATATAAATGGGGAAGGTTGTCTACTAGGGGAATTCAAAAAGTTTGTAAGGCTGAAGAATCAATGGAAATGAAAGCCATCGCTGAAGCCCTAAAAACTATCACTCACAAGCAACAAGTCCTTGAAATGACACTTGGAGAAAAGAAGAGCCCCCAATAGGTCAAGGCCGCTACTGTGACTTGCGAGGCATGTCACGCATCCGATCATCCCACATTATCATGTGGTCTCCTATATAATATGATGTTTGGACATGCAGACACCGCAACCACAATATGAACCAATCATCGAACAACTTGAGGATCTATCACCAGAACAAGTAAACTCCATCCACACTATACCAGGTCAAGCTTATTATAACCCAAATCAACCAAGAAACCATCCCAGGTTTCAATATGGGAATCAGGGACTGCCAACCTACAACACCAGGCCCAAGGAGGAGTATTTAATAGATCACCACCAGGTTTCCAGAACAACTATAATCAAAACCCAGGAAACTTTATAGGAGGATTGCAAGGATTCACACAACTAAGAAATCCTTATGCATCTTACCAATATACTCATCTGTCGTTGCACCTGCAATTACAGCAACCCCATCTGCAACAACCACAAGTTCAACAACCCCAACTATCCACCATGCCTTAGCAGCAGCAACCACAACAGTATCAACAAAATCCAAAAAATAATAATCTGGCTCCACCGACAGATGAACTATCATTGATAAGACAAATGTTGCAATCGCATCAAACCATGCTTGCCAACCAGCAAGTCCAACAAAAAGCTGATGAAACTCAATTAGCACAAATCGCAACTCAACTAAAACCTCCGGTAGGCACCTTTGCTGGTCAACCAGAGATTAACCCAAGACACGATCAATCCAAACAAGAGCAATTAAAAGCCATCACCACAAGGTTGGGTTGTGTCCTTACTGAAGCCACAAAAATCATTCAAGAAGATGAAGATATAACTGAAGTTAACCCAATTGCTAGCACAAATCAAGAAACTAAAAAACTTGTAGAGGTTGGGAAGGAAAAGGAAAAAGAGCAAGTTACCAAGGAACCAGAAGTCCCACCGTATAAGCCTCAGATACCATACCCAGGTAGAATGAGGCAAACTAAACTGGACACTACATTCTAGAAATTCAAGGAAGCTATGAAGAAGCTATATGTCGATATTCCGTTCCTCGATGCTCTTTCTGAAATCCCAGCTTGGTCAAAATACCTAAAGACTTTACTATCAAAGAAATATATGACTGAAGAACATGAGACTGTCAATTTAGCTCAAACTACTTCTGACATCATTCTTAATAAGATGCCAAATAAGCAGAAGGACCCTGGCTCTTTTGGCATCCAATGTTCCATCGGGAATACTTCTTGCAAGAAAGGATTAGCCGATTTTGGGGGTAGCATATCCATTATGCCATTTTCCATGTGTAAAAGACTGGGTTTTACTGATTTGCTACCCACATCAATGACAATTCAATTGGCTGATTCTACCATCACTACACCTTTGGGAATTATTGAAGATATCCCAGTATGAGTAGGGAAAGACTCATATGTTCCATGTGACTTTGTTATTATGGATATAAAAGAAGATTTGAGGTATCCAATAATATTTGGCAGACCCTTCCTTGCTACATCCAGAGCGCTAATCGATGATGAAGCTAGCACCATTACCTTAAGACTAGGAAAGGAAGCTTTTCAATTTAGAGTCTTTGGCAGCTTAAAAGGTCCTAGCATCCACGAAGAAGTTTTTCTTCTCAAAGCAATCGATAAAATGTATCAGTTAAAGCAAGAACTCTCCGAACCGTCTGATGATTTGGAAAATGTCTTAACAAATCCATAAGTTGAATTCTCAACCGATGAACTAATTCAGCAATGCCTGCAATACCTTGAACGAGCCGAAGAAACCCCCGAGGCTACCTTTGAGGAGTTGAAATCTGTCACCACTTTGGAAACTGCAGAAGTACCCAAGACACCTGAAATGAAGTCCCTACCAGTTGGGCTCAAACATGTCTTCCTTGACGAAGAAAAATTATGCCCGGTCATTGTCAGTTCCACTTTAATAGATGACCAAGAAGAAAGACTACTTATTGAATTAAGAAAGCACAAGAAAGTCATTGGATACAAGATGACTGACCTAACGGGAATAAATCCAGCTCTGTGCATGCACATATTACCCATGGTAGAGGAGTTTAAACCTTCATAGGAACACTAGAGAAAACTAAACCCCAATCTCAAAGAGGTGGTTCGCCTCGAGGTTCTTAAACTCCTAAAAGTTGGTATCATTTATCCAATTTCCGATTCCCAGTGGGTTAGTCTGGTCCAAGTGGTCCCCAAAAAGGGGGGTACCACTGTCATTCTGAATGATAAAAATGAGCTAGTACCCACAAGGATTGTCACAAGATGGAGGATGTGTATTTATTACAGAAAACTAAACAAAGCAACAAGAAAAGATCACTTCCCTCTACCTTTCCTTGACGAAGTCCTTGAACGCTTGGCCCACCAAAATTTCTTCTGCTACCTCGATGATTATTTCGGGTTCTATCAAATTCCAATACACCCAGAAGACCAAGAAAAAACAACCTTGTCCCTTTGGAACCTACACTTTCAGAAGGATGCCTTTTGGGCTGTGTAACACACCCACAACATTCCAAAGGTGTATGTCAGCAATTTTCACAGGATTAACCAAGTCCATAATGGAAGTATTTATGGATGACTTTTCAGTTTACGGAGACTCTTTTAACAATTGTCTACTCAACCTTAGAAAAGTTTTACAAAGATGCGAGGAAACAAACCATATCCTGAATTGGGAAAAGTGCCACTTCATGGTGACCGAAGGTGTTGTCCTCGGACATCGAGTAAGTGAAAGAGGAATTGAAGTAGACAAAGAGAAGATCAATGTCATCTCAAAGCTGTCACCGCCAAAAGACATAAGGGGAGTGCGAGCATTTCTGGGTCATGCTAGATTCTATTGATGATTTATTAAAGACTTCTCGAAAATAGCAAAACCCATGACCTACTTATTGACCAAGGATGCTGATTTCAATTTTGACCATGAATGCCTGCATAGCTTCACAACATTAAAGAATGCTCTAATATCTGCATCTATTCTGAGAGAACCTGACTGGTCACAACCATTCAAGATAATATGTGATGCTAGAGACTATGCTATAGGAGCGGTGTTAGGGCAGAGAAAAGACAAAAATCCCTACGTGATATACTATGCATCAAAGACGCTAGATGAGGCGCAAAAGAATTATACCATTACTGAAAAGGAATTCTTAGCCGTCATCTGCTCTTTTGAGAAATTTTGTTCCTATCTTATCAGATCAAAAGTCATAGTATACATGGACCACTCAACCATCAAATACCTAATTCAGAAACAAGATGCAAAACCCAAACTCATCTGTTGGGCATTGATGCTTCAATTTGACTTAGAAATAAAGGACAAGAGCGGGGTGGAAAATGTCATCGCTGATCATCTAAGTCGCATCGAGTCTCAGGAGGATGACAATATACCTATTTGAGACTCCCTACCTGACGATCAGCTTGTGAAAGTTACCACTGGATTTCCTTGGTATGCCGATATAGTGAACTATCTGGCTACAGGAATTATCCACCCTTCCGCCTCTCACCATGATAAAAAGAAATTCCTTCATGATGTTAAGCAATATTTCTGGGACGAACCATATCTTTTCCGTCTATGTGCGGACGTACTTTTCCGTCGTTGTCTACCAGAAGAAGAAATTATCCCTGTTCTTGAACATTGCCATTCTGGCCCTACTGGGGGGCACATGAGTTCAAAGAAAACCGCTCTCAAAGTTCTTCAATCCGGTTTCTTTTGGCGAATGATAGCAAAGGACGCCCATAATTTCATCCGATCCTACAATAAATGTCAGCTTTCCGGGAGTATATCTAAAAGAAATGAAATGCCTCTTACCTTGTGGCAAGAAATCGATATTTTTGATGTATGGGGAATAGACTACATGGGCCCTTTCCCCTCATCTTATAGATTCTCATACATAATGGTTGCTGTAGATTATGTTTCAAAGTGGGTAGAAGCTATACCCATCGTTTCTTGTGATTCCAAACCGGTTATCAAAATGTTCAAGGATATCATTTTCCCTAGATTTAGAATCCCTCGAACAATCATATCAGATGGAGGATCTCATTTCTTAGAGCAAAGTTTCAAAGCCCTCGTAAGAAAATATGGAGTTAAACACAAGGTCACCACACCTTACCATCCATAGACAAGTGGCCAAGTCAAAGTTTCAAATAGACAACTAAAGGCCATTCTAGAAAAAATGGTCAACAGACATCGCATAGATTGGTCCACTAAGCTTCCTGATGCCCTTTGGACATACCGCACTGCTTATAAAACACCAATAGGAATAACCCCATTTCGTTTGGTATATGGGAAGTCATGTCATCTTCCAGTTGAACTGAAACACAAAGCTTGGTGGGCCATCAAACAATTGAATTTCAATTTTAAAAGTACTGGCGAGTATAGACAACTGCAATTACAAGAACTAGAGGAACTATGAATGACCGCCTACCAAGGCGCTAGGATCTACAAAGAAAAAACTAAGATGTGGCACGATGGACATCTAAAAAGGAAAGATATCATCGTCGGAGATAAAGTCCTTCTTTTCAACTCTAGACTTAAGATGTTCCCCGGAAAACTTTGCACGAAGTGGTCTGGGCCATTCACCATCAAGCACATCTACCCGACTGGAGCAATCATCATTATCGATGACAATGGAGGGAAGAGAACTGTTAATGGCCATAGATTAAAGAAATATTATACCCCAGCTGACAAAATTCCAAGACAAACCATTGAGATTCATGACCCGGCCACATCAATCTGACCAAGTCAGAACTTCGTCGAGCCAGCGACATAAAACCCAGGCGCTACTTGGGAGGCAACCCAAGAATTGAGTATCACCTTTTATTTAATTTAATTTTGAAATTTTTTTACTTTCTTAAACCCTTCACCTTTATCCCGAAAATATAAAAATTTACTCAACATCCAAAACAAACAAAAATATAAAAACCAAAAACTTTTTCCATCCAAACGGTTTTAAAATCGTTTGGATCCTTACGGTCTCGAAACCGTTCGGACTCCATATGGTCTCAAAACCGTTTGGATCCTTACGGTCTCGAAACTGTTTGGATCATTACGGTCTCGAATCCGTTTGGGCTCCATACAGTCTCGAAACCGTTTGGATCCATACGGTCTCAAAACCGTTTGGGCTCCATACGGTCTCGAAACCGTTTGCCCTTGAGAATTTGTAGCGTCGCTCCTCCTTTTTTTATAAATATCACTCGACCCCCTCTCTTTTTCTTTCCTTCACTTTTTGAGATTTTTCTCACGCGCGAAACCCTGTTCTATTTGCTCTGAATCTCTACTCTCACGACAGTTGTCCTCTTCCTCTCGTCTCCAGATTTCAACCTGCTCCATCTGCTCCCCCGACAATACCACCACCGCAACACATCCTTCACCTCTGTCATCATCCTCTAAGCAGCAAGGTAGAACACTGCTACCGCAACCACCATTCCTACTGATGTCGGCGCTGTTTCCGCCGTTGCTACCACAAACGAACTTCCCGATTGCCGCCATCGCTATCACCGCCATTAACACCTTCATCGACGACGTCATTTTCACCATTTTCGCAATCTTTTCACCGCTAGTCGTCTCTGCCGTTTCATCTTTCTTGCAGTTTCGGTCCAAACGGTCGTACAACCGTATGGAGCCATACAGTCTTGAAACTGTTTGGTGCCATACGATCTTGAAATCATTTGGAGCCAAATAGTCTTGAAACCGTTTGAAGCCATACAATATTAAAACCGTTTGGATCCAAACAGTCTCAAAACCGTTTGGAGCCAGACGGTCTTGAAACCATTTGGAGCCAAAATAGTTTTGGAAAACATGATTTCACCCTTAAAATGGTTTCATTTTTCAATACTGCATTTCTTTCAACATTTTTCTTTCTCTAACATATATAATTTTCTGATTACAGAATGGCCTCACATGCAAAACAAGTCACATGAACTGCTGACGCTCCCTTCTGGACAAGGGAGCAACTACTGGAGGATTGCGCAAAGCTCCAGCACATCATGGACACTTACGAGACCAGAAAGGTCCCACCTAAAGTTGACCTGATTAAAGTCATGAATGAAATTGACTGAATCAACATGTTCTTAATCGAAGACCCTATTGAAGAAGTGGAGGAGATTTCCTCTAGTGACGAAGGTTAGGAGTACGCACCAAACTCCGAGGATGAATCCCCAGTCCTAAAGTCCAAAGGCAAAAGGAAGATTGAAGAAGCCGCCAAGGGACAACCATCAAAGAAAAGGGAAAGGAAGCAAGTTCGGCCCTCCACCGCAAGGGAACAGGTCTTGGCAGGACACACTTTCCCTGTGGTTGCAAATCCCACCGCCACCACCACAGAACCTGCACTAGCTGACCTATACGTCCAAAACCTCCCAGCTGGTGATAAAGTGTTGCGCTCAATAACGTATGTCTACTCTCCTATGATCACATGGAGCAAACAAGGGATTAACAGAACCGTGATACCCTTGCCCATGTACTTCTCAACCTATCACCTTGACACTCTGAGGACAAAGTGGATGATAAGTTAGGGGGTAGGTGAGGTATCATATTCAAACCCCTTTTTCTCTTCATTCCTTTTCTTCCGTACATATTTTTCCTTTCCTTCGACACTTAGATTTTTCAGTAATATCTTTGATAGAATAACTCTTACATATAAAACAACTCTCTTTTTGGAAAAGGAACACCCCTAGCTAAGTTAGAGACAAAGTAATCCTCACTTACATATGAAGCATTTAGGCATGTAACGACGAATTAATAAATCACTTTCATATCTGATTCTTATGCTTTTGCTTCAATTTTGCATCAGACTCTCCACAAGTTAACATCCTGACCGACACAAGCTAAACACTCTCAAGAATGGGAGGGAACCAGGTGAAATCCAAATCAAGAAACCTCACAAGAGGACCACCAAGTACAAAACCGTAATAAATGCATGTCAGGAAGCCCTAAGAAACAGTTTTCTTCTTTTCAAAAAGAGGCTTTGCAACACAAATAAAATCCTAAATACCAAAATCCTAAGCCTGTGAGCATATGAATAAAAGCTTGAGTGCTGAATAAAAACACGAGAGTTGTGCCATGCATAAGGACTTATACGAAGACCCAATAAAGATCTCACCTAGTCAGTACATTCAGCTGCCCTCACAAAGGCAGATGTGTCGCGCCCGGTAGTGAGATCCTAAGGTATCCAAGTATATGAAAAAGATGATAAAGGACTCGCCCAACCAGTACATTTAACTTCCCTCACAAAGGCAGATGTGTCACACCTGGTAGTGAGATCCTAAAAGTTTAGATAAACCCTCCCCCACCTAAAGGGAGAGTTACACAACAACCTTTAGCCAACCCTCATACCTATCTTAGCTTTCGGTAGGATTTTCAAAGAAGTATAAAACTGCTTAGAGATGAAAACATGCACGGATTGCGATCAAGGAAAAGGTGGTCCTAGTGCGAGTTATGCGATACAGAAGAAATCTGAGATCCACGCAACTCTCACCCAAAAGAGTTAATGCAAGAGGAAGTCCCGATAAAACTCTAGGAGATCTCTGGTTTAGAATTGAAGCAAGAGTATGGAAATCTTCACTAAATAAAATTGTCTTGCCACTACGTGCCTTATCTCTATCCATCTTGAGGACAAGCTAGACTCTAAGTTAGGGGGGGTGATAACCTCCCATTTTTGTGATGTTATCTTAGTAGTTTTTCTTAATTTTCCATACTCTTTCTAGATAAATTAGATATAATCCTTAACTTTCTGTGTCATTATGAATTCCCCATTAAAATAACATTTATCTCCTTCTTATAGAAAAACCCAAAAAAATTGCAAAAGGGGCAAATGGTCTGGAGACCATATGAAGTGCAAATGGTCCCAAGACCGAATGAACCCAAACGGTCCCAAGACCGAATGAACCCAAATGGTCCCAAGACCGAATAAACCCAAATGGTCCCAAGATCGAATGAACCCAAACGGTCCCGTTCCACCTCCATCCTTCACCCAAATGCTGCCGGTTCAAGATCCATACTCCATATTCAAGCTACTTCCTCTCTCATCAACATAAGAAGGTGGGAGGATTCTTCATCAAGCCAACCACGTGGCATGAAGATAGTTTCTCTCTCCTCCAAGGGGTCGACCTTCCTCCCTCCTATGTGGAGATGATGCTTTCTCTCTCTCTCTTCCCGCCTCCTTCCTTTTTCTTGCCATGAGTGAGTAGTCTCATACACTAGGGTGCGGGGAGTAGCCCCGCTACGCATGTTTTCATTTCATACATTGTAATTCTTGAGTTTGCAATAGAAAAGCACTATCTTTCCAGTTCAACATCAATCGTTTAATGAATGCTAGTTGCTTGATCACCAACTTGTGTTATCTATTATCTGTTAGTGCAAATTGTCTATGTTTGTACTTCTAGATTCAAATATCAACTGCTTTTTGGTTCTAAATTGTATGTAGTCACCATACGTTTGGTTCAGTATCTAGGAGCATTTCTCAAGGAGTGGAGTAAACTCATCTCCATCGTTGTACTTTCATACTATGAAATGGAATCAGTTGACGTATGAAAGTACAACCTTGATAGGTGAAGGAACACACTTTGTGAGGGGAGTGATGCAAGGTAAGTGATCATTCGTCTGGGGATGGTTGGCATTGCAACACTTCCACGTTTCTCGTAGTTAGTTATCTGAAAGGAAGCTAAGTCTACAAACATACTAATTGTTTAGACTCTTTTCTTTGCAAGCCAAGTTATTGTGATGTATGTTTTAACCCATGCGTAGTGGTGGTGAAACCCGATCACATCCTAGTGGTTTCTAAATATTGTTTACAACCTTAAGTTTACCTTCTTGTTATTTTCTTTCTCCGCACATTATCTTAACCATCAAATCAACTCTTTGATCTAAATATCAACTTTTAAGTGGATAAGTAGGATTATAACGTTTTCCATCTTGTTAAACTCTTAACAAGACCGTTGTCTCGTGGATTCGACTCTTAACTATACTAAGATAAGACTTCCACGTATCTTAGAATACGTGGGTGGAAATCTTATTGTAGCGTAGGCAAGGCTAAACTTAGAGATTAACTATCTCTAGGATATTTAGTGGTGCACACAACCCCACATAAGTGGAAGCTCCATCCCCTAACCACTTGTAAACATTTCCTATAAATAGGAGTGGTCTTAGGACACTTACAGATAAGAAATTGAACAACAATTGAGAACGTATACATATCCTTGAGAATAGTACATACTTTCCATCATTCCCAACAGATTAGGTTGAGCACTTCAAGATACGATCATTCCATCACAAGTCCTTAGCTCATATATAGTAGTGTCTCCACCTAATATTACACTGCATAAATATCTTGGTGTGTATCATCATCACTTGTTCATTAGAGATTGATTGTATATCTTGTGAGCTTATTTTGTTTATCTCTTTTTCCGTTCTAATTATTCTTTGTTGTATTATTCTTGGGATACTTATTGGAGTGAAGGTTGTCTAGGAATTTGGGAGAAGAAGGATTATTGTCAACTTAATGCTCTTCCATAGGCTGTCAAAGAAGAGGTGAAGAAATGGTGCTCTTCCGCATCCGTCAAAGAAGAGCTGAAGAGTGTGACCTTCCGCTGTCCATCAAAGAAGGTGTAGTTTCTCCTTGAGATGAAAAGGAGGGTTTTCCTTGCAGCACAAAAGACACCGCTAAATTTGTGTATTATGGATCAATATATAAAATGAATAAAATACATGATTTAAAAATCTTGGTTGAAAATAATTAGGTAGTAGATTCATGTCTTTGAGGGACCTACTCTAAATCTCTTTGTCCTCTTGTGGTTGCTTGATTGTCTCACATTTTATGGACTATGTATTTTAATTTGCTTAAAATTAGTCAAAAGCTCTATTCACTCCCCTATAGATCTTTTCAGGGGTAACTTTTACCTACATGCCCCTCAACCTCCTCACACTTGTCCCTATGCATGACTATGACAAAACCCAGATGCAAACCAACTGAATCCTCCCTACCCAAGCCACAATCCACCACAAACCAAATGTACTCACTATGAGCGTAACAACATGCCCACCAACTCCCATTCCATATTTGTTACCTTTCTGTTATGTTTCCTATCCTAGTGGTTACTTTTATGTTGGATCCCTACCATCCTCATGGTTGTAACCATGTTTGCTAGGTCCTAACCTCCGTCGATCATTCACATCCCCGACTTACACTCTCCTATTATAAGACCTCTGACCTAGCTCAGCCTCCTAATCCTGACCTGACCATATTAAAGATCTGGTGACATTACATATACAAGAAGAAGTGTCAAATTTTTATAGATCCCAAGGATCTTCAACACTCTTCTTAAAGCATGAGCCAAATATGAGGCCCTCATAAGATAGCTCAAGTTGAATAAGGAATATGATTATACAATATAATACAACCTAGGAAAAGCAAATGTGGTACCAGATGCATTAAGTATAAGGGTCATCATTTGCATCAGAAACCACACAATTGTACTCCATAGCCTATGGAAGGCGGGACATGTCAGTTTCTCTATGACAAATGAATGTGTATATGGAAGTCCCCATGCTTGGGAGACTATTATCTCTGTTGGATCAAGGGCTCTAGAGGGTGGGTGAATAGAGCTTCATAATTCTCACAAAACATATTAGACCACCAAATTATATTAAGTGCAGAAACTTAAATGAACAATAATTTGATGTCTTAACTAGCAAGCATAGCAAGGATGTGAGACAAGGAAGAGCATGCACTTGGACAAGGTAGTTTAAAGTGATTCCACATCCTAACTAGGAGCAATGTCAGTCCACTACCTAGAGCTGGTTAATATCTAGGATTTACAATCTTGGTACTCTTATATTCCATCATAAGATTATAAGACAAAACCACATTCATCCAAGGGCTTAGTACCTCAAGAAAGAATCTTCAACCTATAGAAGGAGCTTACCCACTTGAAGCATGGAGTCTTCAGCCATCAACATGGACTTACCCACTCCTTCAAATCTTTGGCCTTCAAGGGATTGCCTATTCTTCTTGAGCGTCGCCTTGCCTATCTCCTTCACTTTGAGATCTGGAACACCATGCTTTCTTCAACCTTGAAGAACATCAAATCCTCCTTCACTCAGAGAAGATCTTCAACCTTTTCTTCAAAAGGAAAGAGGGTAAGAAGATGGAGGTGGATAGCTTTACATCAATACAGGGAGTAGCTCTCTTACAAAGGAACCTATCTCACTCATACTCACAAATTTGACTTGAAGGTAGAGAGAGAAAGGTGCTCAAAGGGTTAGAACACTCTCAACGAGGCTAGGACCAAGCATGTAGTGAATGAGCAACCTCAGAATGAATTCCAAGAGGTCCTATTTATAGTTGAGGGTGTCCCTTTGGGTTGGGGTACACTTTCGTCCGAAATATAGCCATTTTTCTCAAAGAAATGACTCTATTTTTGATCAAATAACACACCAACGATAACAATCACTTTTTCAGCAAATTATGTGCAATGCAATCAGTCGAGTTTCAATAAAGGTAACTCGACCGATAGAGTAAAAGACAAAGCCAATTTTCAAACCATCGATCAAGTTTGTCCTGAGGAAACTCGACCGACCAATAAAAATCGAATTGGTCAGTTACTCGATCGGTTGAGTTATGTGAAAACATAACTCGACTGATGCACTCTTCAGAGAATTGATCCAAGAGGATCGGTCGAGATTTAAACTCAACCGATTGACTTCCTGTGATCAATTTTCTAAAGTGCATCAAAAGTGATTAAAACTTGGTGTTTAGTGTTCCAATCAATTTTCTCATCTTAGTTACAAGCCAATTCATCAATACAAGTGATTACAAAAATATTCTAAGGTCATTAACATGGATTTCCCAAATTACACACTTGTATAGCTTTTGTCTTGAACTTGAGCAAATTATGGCTTTTGATTTTTGAACCTTTTCATGTACCTAACACCTGAAATCAATCTTGAATACACACATTAGGTACATATGAATGGAATGGTTAAGTCATTATCAAAATATGGACAATGTATAACCTCTAGTTCAACAATCTTAACTATAGGTCATCTCGCATTGATGTAGTAGATCAAGGATGCACAATATAATGATATTCTAATTTAGGACATTAAGTTAGAATGTAGAAGTAGGAAGCCTGATGGATTCCATTTAGTCATAAAATGGGACTCTATGTTACCATAATGGGATGGTGGTTCCTGATGTAGATGGATTGAGAAGGACAATGTTAGAAGAAGCACACACTTGAATGTACACTATGCATCCAGATAGTACTAAGATGTATCATAATTATAAAAAAGTATACCTATGACCTGAATTGAAGAAGATGTGGGAGAGTACATGCCCATGTCTAGTTTGTCAAGTAGTCAAGGAAGATCATTATAAATCATTAGAAACTCTACAATACCTACCAATTCCAAGTCGAAATGGAATCACATGACCATGGACTTTGTGGTTCAACTTCCCAGAACATTCAAAGCACATGATTCCTTATGGGTGGTGGTTGATAGATTGACAAAGATAGCTCACTTCTTGCAGGTAAAGACTACTTAACAAAGAATTGGGCACACATTTATATAGATGAGATTTTGCTATTGCATGGAGTACCAAAAAAAATAATATCTGACATTGGACCTCACCTAATAGAAGATGTTTGAATTGTCTGCACACAACGTTGGGAACACCACTAAGTCTTAGAATATCTTTTCACTTACATACAAATTGTGAATAAAAAAGAACAATACAAACTTTGGAGGATTTTCTAAGGTCATCCATCCTTCAGTTTCTAAGGAGTTGGGATGTTCATTTTATGGTATGTATTCCTAGAGAGACAATCATGTGATGATTGTAATGGCAGAACTTGTAATTGATTTGATTATTAATAAAAAGGCAAGCCTGTAATTTATTCTATTTAATTCAGTTATGAGATAATGATGTAACATTATAAATGTCTAGAGAATAATATTACTCAATGAATTTTGTCTTCAAGTATTAGCCTCGGGGAAATGAGATTATACAGATGAGTATATATATGTATTCTCATTATGTCCCTGATCAATTGTTATTGTGGAAGGTTTATAGACAACAATAACATATAAGATCATAGTGTGGGTTGGTTGATGACAAAATGTCATTAGTCATGATATAGCTATATCCAACCAAGCACATAGATAAATGTAAGAGAACAATGTATCAAATAGACCCACCATGAGAGTGACACATGGAAGGCATCATCATGGAAGTCATAGTCAAATCTCACAGTGATGGTGGTAGTTGTGATTCTTAGACCTAAAATCACAACAATCATCACATGTCGTTGGGTACACTTTGACATCTTCAAACACAATCCTAAAACATGGGTTGTTATAATGGTGATGATTGAGTGACTTTGATACATGGGGATTGATTTTGAGTGATAGATATGGGATTTGTACCTCCTACTGCAATGTGATGTCTTAGTCCTTTTAATTAGAGAGACTGAGAAATGCATGGCCATGCACATGTGAGTCAGTATGTGATATTGAGATTACATATATATCAAACAGTGTACTCTGGTTCAAGAAACAAGATTGAATGATGAAGAGGGTGACTAATCCATGCCTCGAGTTTGATCTGGACATCAGTGAAAAAGGAACTATGCAAGCACTACAACACCATACACAAATTGTAGGTTGAGGCTGTTCCCCAACTTTCCATTAACTTGGGTTGCATTGATGTGCGACTAGGCACCACTCATTACTTGTGATGTTATAAGTTGTTATGGACATTCATTGCCAACATAATATGGGACCTATAGAGTCACACACATAGGTCACAACCTAGAAGTGGAGTTTAATCTTAAATGACAATTGAATTAAGTACTAAAGTGTTTTAACATTTGATTCATGCAACATATAGGATGACTGCACAACCAAACACCCATATCAAGTGTTGAGACGGTCGTTTGGAGTGCCAAATGTCCATCTCAAATGTTGAGATGGGCGTCTGGGGAGTCAGGTCTGGTTGGAAATGAAATTGGCTTTGGATGAACTGAGCGGCCCTGATCAGTTCACCAGATGACCTTCTATGTGAGAGAGACGACTGTCTTGCATGGGTGAGATGGCTCAATTCGGCCAGGGAAGGTTCTAAATATTTCCAATTCCGTTTGAGTTACACATTACTTGTTGTGTAAGGAATTAATATGGAATAATAATTGGAAATGAATTTCCAATCTCGTGCATGACTGGGAAAGAATCAGACGACAGTATGGATTGATCGAGATGATCGTCTGGCATGTGAGCCAACCATCTAGATTGCAAGATGATCGGCTTGGCTGTTGTAGGTTGCAAAATTTCCATAATTGTAATTTAAGATTTTTCAGTCCCATCCACTCCCGCATCAACTGGGAACCTAGATCCAAACCCCACCTATAAATAGAGGGGTATGGGGGCTCCCCAGAATGCAGCACAAACAATTGAGAATCAGTTTATCTGACAAACGTTATCCTCTCTGGTTGTGGTAACCATGAGAGCCCAAGAAAGTTCTACCCGACTAGGGAGAAACAACAAGGGAGAGTGCAACTGGGATCATTGTTGCGGGAGAGAAAGTTGGTGACTAGTACACAAATGGGAGATACAACTCCTTTTTGTCTGTTCAAGTAGGACTATAGGAGTTCTAGGTAGTCCGTTTGGACTTCTTTAGAGGTGGCAGGTTGTTGTCTTCCGCTAGGAGGACAATGTCAACCAATAGTCCATGATAAGAGGAGCTGCTGAAGAAGATGAGGTTCTTGGTTGTAGTCTGTGGTGCAGACTAGGAGGCACAATAGTCCAACGAGTCCCAACGCAACCGATTGTCACTGAACTAGCTCCAAGACCAAGTATATCCTCAAAGCCATCCTTCCTTCGTTACAGTTATTGACACAATTCACTAGTTATGGGGAATATGTTGGATTTTTTTTAATTTTCACTGCCTGCTATGTAACCATAATTCGGTATAGTGGTATTAGAGGCAATGTCAATTTACTATATTTTGGGATGATTGATATGTTCAGATTTTGGTTTTATCATTCTACTATTCCATGCGATGCGAATAACATCTTGTCAAATCCAATACCACAATAATCCCAAACTAATATATATATATATATATATATATATATATATATATATATATATATCAATTTACATCTGTCTCCCTAAAAGCAGTTTTAATGGTGGATGTTTAGCATTGTTATGGACAACAACCTCTATATTCTATGCATGTTGTGTGGTTGCTTTGTCTCTTTATCTTGGTTTGTATACCAAGCCTCTATCTTATCTTCACATGTTAAGTTAATTCTTTCCTACCATTTTCCCCCTCAAATTTAACTCGAGGTTTCTCACTAATAATGTAAAAGTAGGATTGTTTAGTTTTTTGTTATGGAAAATATGAATATATCCCTAAGATGAGCTCAAGGACTATGGAGGACATGGTGGACAAGCCGAACTGATCGACTGGTGGACCCGACCGATTCTCTAGATGATCCAGGAGATGGTGGACTGATTGAATGAGACGACCAGTGAGATGACTTAACAACCGTCCAGGAGCTGAGTCAATCAATTAAGGGTTGAACTGATCAACCCAGATTGGCAAGCACAGATCTTCATCAATAACATGTTTCTACATGTGATGTAGACCTAGTTGAATTCATTCCTTATGGATCCAAGGGATTACATTAGGTTGGCCATAACCATCACTTTCGTTTATTGCATATTTTTTATGAGGGATATAACATGTATATGATATGTACTACATATGTGGTGATTGGATAAAGTATATATATTAATACAAAATCCCTCAAATAATGTTACAAGTGTTAGATGGTTTCCAAAAGTGACACACATGAAAATCTTGATTGACCAAGCATAGATTCTGCCTCCGCGGGGTGCGACGTCTATCTTGTAGAAGTGTGATGATAATAGTTTAGGTCCTCTCTGTGGGGTGAATTATTATCGTGTCTGATTTTGGGTCAGGTTTGACTGGTTATTCTTAGACCATCTGGGCCCATAAGCATGTAGAGGATTATGGCTAGGGGTTGTGGATATCATCTATCCATAATTGCATATGATGCAATTTTGAAGTGTTTCCTACCTTGATGATTAGGCCACAGTTGAATTATCTTGGATCTGGCCCACTAGAATATTGTACACTGCAATATTCTAAATTGATATTGAGGGTTGTCAATATGAATAAAATAGTGGGAGCATTAATAATTAAAGACCAAATTAATATCATCAAAATTTCCAAATAAATCAAATCAAAAAGGTTTTTGACAAATGCAAATGTTCTCTTATAGAATCAAATGATGAACAAATCCAATTTGTGATTGGTCCTGAAGAATTACAAACTTAACGGGAGAAATTTCTATGACTCATATTGGACATTGAGAAGGGTTCTCAATGAAGAGTGCAAGATCTATGTCCTTGACAAACCAATGCCATAAATACCTTCTCCTAATGCACTTAGGGCACAAGTGGACGCTTACTGGAAGCATGCTAATGATGCCTTGGATATAAAGTACCTTATGCTTAGCTGCATGGACCATGAGTTGCATGAGTAATGTCAAGACATGATTGTTGTTGAGATGGTAGAACATCTTAAGAAAGTAACACTTGGTCTTAGAAAGCTAGAAGGGGATGATATCATGAAGGTGTTGATTGACAGTGGGGACCTCAGTAGAAGAACATGTGCCCAATATGATTGGAAATGTGTATCATCTTGAAGAAATGGGATTCACCTTGAGCCAAGAATTGGCCACTGATGTGATTCTAAAGACCATGCCAAAATCATATAGCCATTTTTATTGCATGTTATCTTGTGAATAATATGGCTAGATAGATGTCAGACTTGCTTGCCATGTTGATTCATGTTGAATCAAAATTGAAGAAGGACAAGCCTGTGATGTTGATCAGGTGGAGCTGACTCCAAGGATCAAAGCAAGACCGTGAAGAGTTTTGAGGTTGAGCCAAAATCCAAATCTTCAACGCTCAAGATAAGGAGAAAGAAAAGTGAATGATGATCTAATCCTATGTACTTGAAGACATTAAGGAAATAGAAGATGGGGATGGTGATCTCTACTTCTAGTATATATTTTATTGAGATAAATCTATATAGTCCATCATTATGGGTACTAAATATCGGATGTGGATCTCACATATGGTCTCGTATGTAGGATCTAAAAGGAAGTAGGCCTTTTGGAAAAAGGCGAGGTGGAACTACAAGTTGTTAATGGTGCAAGAGTTGCAGCCAGTGCAGTTGGAACCTATAGTATATCTCTGCCCACATGGCTTGTAATAGAGTTAAAGAACTACTATTATGTACCTTCTATAAACATAAACATCATTTATGTATCTTGTAAGGACAAGGATGCATTTGAATACCATATCAAAAATGGTCGATGTTCATTTTCAAAAGATGGGATCTTTTATGGCAGTGCCCCAATGTCCTATGGTTTTTAATTGTTAGATCTAAAGACAGATGTATATAATGTTAATCTCAAAAGACTAAATCTCATCAACTCAAACAAACCATACCTTTGGCATTGTTGCCTAGGTCACATAAATGAGAATCACATATATAGACTCCATAAAGATGGTTAAAATGGACTCTTTTGATTTTGAATCAATAGAGATATGTGAATGTTGTTTGTTGGGAAAGATGGCTAAGACCCCTTTCACTGGTAACAATGAGAGGGCTAGTGATCTATTAGGACTCATACATACTAATGTATGAGGATATTTTAGAACAACCACTAGAGGTGTGTATCAATACTTCACTACCTTCACTAATGACTTTGATAGGTATGGCTATGTTTATTTAACGAAACATAAGTCAGAAACTCTTGAAAAGTTCAAGGAGTTTATGAATGAAGTAAAAAACCAACTTGGTAAAAGTATAAAGGCACTTCATTCTGATCGAGGTGGAGAATACTTAAACCAAGAGTTTGAGAACCTTCTTAGAGCTCACGGTATTGTATCCCAAATGGACTCTGCCTGGAACACCTCAACATAATGGTGTATCCGAAAGAAGGAATCACACATTATTGAATATGGTGTGACCAATGATGAGCTTAGTCAAGCTTCCGACTACCTTCTGGGGGTATGATAAACAAACCACCATGTTTACACTAAAGCGAGTACTATCTAAATCAGTTTAAAAGACACCATATGTGATATGGAATGGGAAGCATCCCAATATGTCTTTTATGAGGATTTGGGGTTACAAATCATATGTCAAGAAATTGTTTCCTGAAAGCCTTGGCCCGAGATCCAATAATTGTAATTTTTTTGGATATACTAAAGAATCTAGAGGATGTTAATTTCATTCCCAATCTGACAATGAAGTGTTTCTTTCTAGGGATGCTTCATTCCTTGAGATGAATTTTATTTTCAAAGTAATAAGTGGGAGAAAAGTGGAACTCAAATAGGTTCGAAATCAGCAAGAAAACATTGAACCGATAGATGAACAAAAGGAACAAAGAGAATCACAAGATGTTGTGGTGTCTCAAATTTCTCAAGTTATATATGAATCTCGTAGATCTAATAGGACGAGCCTTGAACCTGAAAGATTTGGATATCTTGTAACTTGGAAAGGTAGTGAATTAGTCATATATGATGAGCCAATATCCTATAAAGATTCTATTGAGGGAACAAAGTGTGATAAATGGCTTGAGGTCATGATATTTGAGATGGAATTCATGTATACCAACAAAGTATGGACTTTGGTGGATCCACCTGAAGGGGCAAAACTCATAGAATGAAAATGGGTCTTCTAGAAGAAGACTGACAAGGATGGAAAAGTTCAAACCTATAAGGATAAGTTGGTTCGAGTCCTTTTCTCCAGTAGCCATGGTTAAGTCCAACATGATCAAGATTGCTATTGCAGATTGTCATGACTATGAGATTTGGCATATGGATGTTAACATCACATTCCTTTTTAGGAATCTTCTCGAGGATGTGTACATGACACAAATGGAGGGTTTTGCAATCCAAAGGATGCAAATAAAATCTATAAGCTACACAAATCATTGGATGGGTTGAAGCAAGCATCTCAGAGCTAGAATCTTTGTTTAGATGAGACAATCAAAGATTTTGGATTAATTCAAAATGAATATGAACCTTGTGTGTGCAAGAAGGTTAGTGGGAGCATAGGGACATTCCTCATATTGTATGTAGATGACATACTATTGATGGGAATGACATCCCTACTTTACAAAAGGTAAAGACATGGATTGGGAATACATTCGCTCTGAAAGACTTCAGAGAAGCATGCTACATCTTGGGGATAAAGATCTATAGATATAGATCATGAAAAACTTCAACGACTAAGTCAGAGCACATACACTGACAAAGTGTTGAAGCGGTTCAACATGGAGATCTCAAAGAGAGGAAACCTGCCTACGCGTCGTGGTGTCCCCATATCTAGAGCTCAATATCCTTACTCTTGTAAAGAAAAGGAACACATGATTTTGATTCGATATGCCTCAAGAATAGGATCAATCATGTATGTTATGTTGGATACCCATCCAGATGTCTCATATGCCTTGAGCATGATGAGCAGATATCAGCCAATACTTGAGAAGGACTAAGGATTAGTTCTTGGTCTACGACGGAGAGGAAGAATAGGTGGTAAATAGTTAGACTGGTGCAAGCTTCCAGACTGATATGCTTACAAGTCACAATTAGGATTCATGTCCTACCTCAAAAATAGAGCTGTAACTTGGAAGAATTGTAAGAAAGAGACAATTGTTAATTATTCAACCGAGGCCTGCCATTTTGCTACATCAAATGCAACAAAGGAGGTTGTATGGATTAGGAAGTTCATCAAAAAACTTGGGGTCGTTCCAAGCATCAACGAGGCAATCGAGCTGTATTATGACAATAATCAAGCTATTGCACAAGATAAGGAACCCAGATCGCATCAGTGCTCAAAGTATTTAAAAAGGCGGTTCCATCTCATAAGAGAGATTGTGCAACATGGAGATGTAAATATTTGCGAAGTACCAACTGAAAATAATGTTGCCGACCCCTTGACAAAAGAACTTTCACAGTAGAAGCATGGCAGTTATGTAAGATCACTTGCTATATGATTCATAGGTGATTGGCTCTAAGTGCAAGTGGGAGTCTGTTGGTATGTATGCCCAGAGAGCCAATCATGTGATGATTGTAATGGCATAACTTGTTAATGATTTTATTATTAATAAAAGGCAAGCTTCCAATTTATTTTATTTAATTTAGTAATGAGGTAATGATCTAATATTATAAATGTCTAAATAATAATATTACTCAGGGATGTATGTCTTCAAGTATTAGCCTTGGGGATATAAGATGATATGGATGTTAAGAGTACATATACATATTCTCATTATGTCCCTGATCCGTCGTTATTTTGGAAGGTTGATAGACAACAATAAGACATAAGATCAGAGTGTGGGTTGGTTGATGACATAATCTCATTAGTCATGATATGGCTATATCAAACCAAGCACACATACACATGTTAGAAAACAGTGTATCAGAGAAACACACCATGAGAGTGACACATGGAAGCCATCATCATGGAAGTCATAGTCATCTCTCACGGTGATGGTGGTGGTTGTGGTTCTTAGACCTAAAATAACTAGAAGATGACATTGGGTATACATTGACATCATCAAACACAGTCCTAAAACATGGGTTGTTATAACGGTGATGATTGGGTGACTTTGACACATGGGGATGACTGTGAGTGATAGATATGGGATTTGTCCCTCCTACTGGAGTGTGATATCCTAGGCCTCTTGATTAGCGAGACTGAGAAATGCATGGCCATGCACATGTGAGTCAATATGTGGTATTGAGCTTACATATATCTTAGAAAGTCTGCTCTGGTTCAAGAAACAAGATTGAATGATGAAGAGAGTGATTGCTCCATGCCTTGAGTTCGATTTGGACATCAGTGACAAAGGAACTATACAAGCACTGCAACACCATACACAAATTATAGGTTGAAGTTGTTTCCCAAATTTCCATTTACTTGGGTAGCATTGATGTGTGACTAGGCACCACTCAGTGCTTGTGATGTCATAAATTGTTATGGACATTCACTACCAACATAACACGGGAACTATAGGGTCACACACATAGGTTGCGACCTAGAACAAGAGCTTAATCTTAAATTGAAATTTAATTAAGTAATAAATAGTTTAGGTATTTGATTCACACAACATGTAGATTGGTTGTACTGCAAAATGCCCATCTCAAGAGTTGAGATGGTTCTCTAGAGTGCCAAACAGACGTATCAAATGTTGAGATAGGCGTTTGGGGAGTCAATCCTGATTCAAGTTGAAATTGGCTTTGGATGAACCAACCGGACTAGCTCGGCTCACTAGACGACCTTCTGGGTGAGCTAGATAGCTGTATCACATGGGAAAGGTGGCCCAATTCAGACAACAGACAGTTCTAGACATTTCCAAGTCTATTTGAGTTGCACATTAATTGTTGTGCAAGGAACTAATATGGAATATTAATTGGAAGCGAATTGTCAGTTTTGTGCATGACTGGGAAAGCACCAAATGACTATCTAGTATGTGAGACGACCATATGGCTTGCCAGACAACCGGTTCTTCTGTCACAAGTTGCGTAAGTTCCAAAATTGTTGTGAAAATTTGAGATTTTCTGGTCCCTTCCACTCCCGCATTAACTAGGAACCTAGACCCAAACCCTGTCTATAAATAGAAGGGTACTGGGGACTTCCCAAAATACAATACAAAAAATTGAGAATCAGTTGCTTTGACAAACCTTGTCCTATCAGGTTGTGGTAACCATGAGAGCCCAAGCAAGTGGTACCTGACTAGGGAGGAACAACAAGGGAGAGAGCAGTTTTAGGTCATTGTTGTGGGAAAGCAAGTTGGTGACTAGTACACCAACATGAGGTACAACTCCTTTCTATTTTTCCCAGTAGGAAGGTAGAATTTCTAGGAAGTCCATGTGGACTTCTTTAGAGGCGGGAGGCCATTGTCTGCCGCTAGGAGGACAATATCAATGAGCAGTCTGTGACAAGAGGAGCTACTAAAGAAGACAAGGTTTGTGGCTACAGTTCATGGTACTGACTAGGAGACACAACATTCCGAAAAGTCCCAATGCAACCACAACTCATATTTGTGCATCTACAACAATGAGGATTGTCGCTAGACTTTCTCTAGGTCTAGGTATATCCTCGAAATCATCCTTCTTGCATTATAGTTGTTGACGCGATCCACTGGTTATGGGGAATATGGTAGATAAATTTTTTTGTTTTTACTGCCTTCTCTATAGACATATTTCCCTACACATTTCAACTTAATTGAATTCCATTACCATAACAACTATCATAGGAGTACAAACTTGGAACTGTATAAGGCTCTATATAGAATACTTTGTAGATCACCTTTATATAGGTATGAGGTAGGTCAATATCAATTGTTGCATTCCAGAGTTAGTCCAACATATGATAGAGAAGAAGAGGATTAGAAAACAAATGATTGTGGCATAGGACGCCATCAAACAATAGATGAAGGTGGCATAGGACCAAAAGGAGTCATATGAAAATAATCATCAAATGACAATGGAGTTCCTAGTGGGGGATAAGGTCTACCTCAAGGTATCATCTTGGAAAGGAGTTCTCCAATTTGGAAAAAAAGGTAAGTTAACACTAAGGTTTATGGGGTCTTACCCTATTCTCCCCACATTGGGAACTTGGCCCGTAAAATAGATTTGTCATTGAACTACAGAGACTACATAATGTGTTTTGTGTATCCATGCTAAATAAGTGTCATCTAGGGATAGAGTAGAAAATCTTGACAATCGAGGTGCAGACCGAAGATGACATATCATATTTGTAGGGTCAACTGTTGACCTTAGACATGCATGTATAGCAACTAGGAAAGAAAGAGATTGTGTTGGTTAATGTTCTATGGCATCACCATGGAGTGGAAAAAGATACATGTGCACAGGAAATACCCATCTCTTTTCTCTAGAATTTTAGGGGTGATATTCCTATTAGGAGTTTATTTATTTAAGATACTTGACATGTATTAGATTCCTAATCCTATTTTTCTATCTTAATCATATGTTTAGATGCTTGATGATGCATGTTTACCTATTTTATTAGTTAGCATTTTATTCAAGAGACTACGTGTAAATTACCCATGTTTGAGTGTTTCCTTAAAGTTTGCACATAGAATGTTTGCTTTCCTTTTTCTCCCTCTTATTGGAACTTGGTTTGATGCACTTAGATGATCTAACCAATCCTTCTACTTCTCTTTTAGTTGGATTAACAATGGAAGTGACCTACCTTTCCAATAGTAGGAGACTGATGGAAGTGCGCCTTGTTCTTCATTAGTTGATGAGTGATAAGGTCCCTCTATGATCTCATCAGTAGAGGTATGTTTGGCTTTTTGTCATTTGAGAACCGATAGGGTTGTTCTACTTTTACATCGATAGAGGATCCATGGAAATGGTTGTTTTTATGACATTATGTGCATTTATTGGTTGACTACCAAGGAAGAGGGTGGATTGGATGGGTAGTGAGTTTTCATTGATTGGGTATTGATGGAAACTCTTTATTCTGAATTGATGGTTGTACTGGCATGCTTTATTGATGATGACCCTAGATATTGTCTTTTGATGACATTCCCGAGAGCTTTTACCAATGACAACCACTAACAAGATCTCAATTCATGTCTACCAATGTTAAGGCTAAGCGGTCTATCGATGGCGTTTTTAATCTCATTTATTGATGACACATTGGGGTTTATCTGCTGATGAGACAAAGGACTGACAAAGGTGCACGTCCTTTTACAACCTTTTCTCTCTCCTTTTGGGATATATATTCCACCCTTGTCATATCGTATTGTCTCACTTGTGTGAGTAGAACTCAGAAGTGTTGTTGCAGAGAGAGACACCATCAATTGACATCTGCTGATGAGAATAATTCTTTCAATAGTTTTTGACTTCATCAATTATTGCCTTCATTATCTTATCTACTGATGTGTGATGAGCTCCCTAGTGTATACAAAACTTATAACCATGCAAGTAGAGCTCTAGTTCCTCATTCTCTTGAAAATCTATCAGCTTCTTCCTTTCATGGATGCTTTCTAGGTGGTTTTTCTTTGGGGTTTCAAATGTTAAGCCTTATGCCATGTTTTACCTTCTCCATTCTTGATTTAGTTTCTTTTAGATTGTGGATGAACATTTATAGAGGACATTAGGAGGAGCATCTAAGATTTTGGAGAGTTTACCACCATTTTTAGTGCTTTTCGTGAAGCTCGAGACTTCACTATCGATCTTTGTGAGTGGATTTGTTTCCACTCTCATCAAGAGAGTGATATAGATTTTGGCTCATTTATTACTTACTATGCACATGCATGTTGAGGTCTTATTGTAATATTTCCCCAAAACATTAAGATAGGGTATTTTATGTATCTTGAACCTAGTATGTCAATAATATGAACTGCATGTTGTATTTCATGTTCCCTAAGATAGTCTTTTAATGGTAAAATGTAGTTATTTAGTGTTTCTTTTTATATCTTTATATTGATATATGTCAATTTTGTGTATAGTGATAAACTACATCCCTTTATCCTGCTAATGCATGTTGATCATTCCGTAAAACATTCTTAAAAAGGTTTTGAAATTGTCTCTCTTACTGTTATGCTACTAAGATTTGTAAATATGGTTCCTTTATGGAAAAAGTGGCAACTCTAATCATCAATAGTACTTCCCCTCTATGAGTTCCTAGTAATGTTGTACTTGATAATAATTATATAAAAACTTCCAGGAAAGCTATCTTAACCTTTATTACTTTTTTAGGGTTGTGTTACATGGTAGACATTGACATGAATAAAGGTATGATAATATGACTTATTTTGAGAAATTGTATTATGATAATCATATATTTATATGTTTTGAAGTCGCTAATAACATGATTACTTGATTTTCATTGATGGATTTACTATAACTTGTTTGATATAGCCGTACAATAATGAATCTAACTAATAAATATAAATGTAAGTTGTCGAGTCTTGTTTCCATAGATCTATTCCCCTGGGTCGTTAGGGGAGTAGTGAAATGAGTCAATCTTATAGCAAACTAAGGTTTTATAATATGTTCAGAGCCATATATTAATGTTATATGGGAGATGCTTGGGGTCATTATATCATATCGTCTTTAAATGGTTTTTGGGAGTTGCAAAGGCTGATGATCCGATGAGGAATGTCATATAGATGTGATGACAAGTTGAAATATAGTATGAAGGGTCATTACCATGAGTTTGGCATCATGACCTATATATCAAAGGAGGGCTTGATATTAGTGGGTCCTCTCTTATGAAATCATCCACAATGGACCCATCTAATGGGCTCTCTACATTCTGGTTAATACACTTTGACCTGAGGTTGAGTGGAGAGATAAGAAGTCTGGATATCCTTAGATATTGTATGGATTTCTAGGTTGGTGTACTAGCATCTAGCTAGTGGATTGAGTGGTATGCCTTAATCAGTCCAGGGTATTATAAAATATATCCCAATTGAGTACAACATTTGTTTAGTTTTATTTGGTGCTAAACATTTATGTGCTCTTGATATGGAAAATTCTTTATAATCAAATATGTGTATGATGTCTAACATTTCATATAGGTTTTGTCAATGATACAAGTAGGATTGGGTAAGCATGTACCTTCAAGTACATTATTCATCTTTATATTACTAAATGTTTATTATTTTCTTTAAATGTAAAAGATCTGTTAAGTAAAAGATGTCTCAAATGTTATTTCATATCATTGGAGTTGAAGTCTTACCTTGTGATTTCTCCATGTCTTTTAGATGAGCGGTAGGGTTAACCCAATAGTGTCAGATAAGATCAACACAAAGGAGATATCCTAGATAAGAAGGTAGGTGATGTTTGCATGAAGGGATCTTGAAAGTAGGTAGTATTTACATGACCTCCTCCAGACATAAAGCATATAGGGGTAGTGGTCGAGCATTGTCCTTGTACACTCATGTCTGAGTAGGATAGTTTTGTAGTATATGTTCCCAGCTTGAGCTTTTGACATGTGTGAATAGCCTCTAGAGCCATAGGTATATGAGTGGTAACATTTAAGTATATTCTCTATACTAATGCCCCTTATGTACTATCTAAAAGGTATGAATTTTTATGAGCTACTTTGTAAGTGGTTTACGAACACATGGTGTATTAAAGACTTGTATACTATGGAATATGTAATATATTTTTATGAACTATTGTATGGATTATATGGCTCTGTTAATGTTATATGGGGCATTGTAATTTTTTTGGCATATGATCTCTATGTGACTTATGTGGATAATGATGATAGTTGATTAATAGGATTTTGTTTTAGTAATCTCACTTTTCTGGAAAAGGGGCATCATACCTATCTTGCCTCCACAATATCTAGACCCCGACCCCCAAAATACCACATCTAGGTAACAACCTCCTTGCTCCATGTCTCCCTAACCTTGCCACCTCCTAACCTGGTGTAAAGAGTGGGACCTGATAAGGGATCCACTCCTTACTAAAATTTGAGGAATAGAGTATCCATTCCAAACACACACAAAAGGTAAAATTTTCAAATCTTAAATGATGGTATACAAAAGACCAAAGTATAGTAGTGGAATATAAAACACCGCGATAATCAATTTCACAAAAGAGTTATATATGTTTACTATGAACCAAAATCCTGATTTTACTCAATTAGAATATTTAATACACTAATTCCACATTTATTTAAATTATAGAACATTATTAAAATATTTAATACCTTATGTGATCTCCTTATCAACTACTTTCTCTTTCTTATTCCAAAATCCACCCTAAAGTTATACCTTAACATCCAAAGGGATATATCACCACCAACCTATGTTGTAGGGTAAGAGAACCGAATTCCTGATCACAATAGGGTTTACCGACCATGATTTTTGTGTGTACCTTATATAATTCTAAATTAACCTTCCACCATCTCATGAGTAACATAGGTCAATTCTAGAGTGAAATAGTCATTTAAAGAGTGACTATGTAAGGTAAGAGTTTTGATTAGGTAGACAAAATTGAAATAGTCATATTTCATCTACCATGGACTCTAATTCCATGCAGTAAAGAGTGGACCCAATAGGGGATCTACTCCTTACTAAAATTTGAGAAATGGAACATCCATTCCAAACACACACAAAATGTATGCTTGAGCAGGTGTAAAATTTTCAAACCTAAAATGATGCTATACAAAAGACCAAAATATAGCAGTCGAATATAAAACACAACTATAATCAATTTTACAAAAGAGTTATATATCTTTTCTATGAACACAAATCCATATTTTACTCAATTAAAATATTTAATACATCAATTCCATTTATTCAAGTTATTGAACATCATTAATATTTATGATCATGGAATTACTAGTTGCTACACCAAAGAACATTATTCCCTTTTATTTAGACATTCTATTACTAAAGTAAAATAGGTAACACATTTCATGATTTTTATACATGTTGATACATAATTAAGTTGTTATGTAAATGCGTCTTAATTTTTATTCTTGTTTGGTCAAATATAATGTACTAGCCTCATTATATTTCTAATCATGGAATAGGGTAGTTCTGGTATGTTACACTTGACCTTTGTCAAGCCCTATAGATGATAATGCCCATTATCCTTGTCATCCCAATCATGTATCCCTAATTTGAATAACCAATTACCCACCCCATGCATGTTACCCTACTCAACACAGGGCGCTGACTGTCTGCACCAACCACTCTAGTTCCTTGGTCACCCAACATCAGTTACCCACTACCCAACCCCTATGCCAAACACATCCCCCTAAAACTCCTCCGCATCATATTAGCCCACCACTCTAAGTAAACCCACCATGAGAACCCTGAAGAAAACCTCCACCATTGCCAAACTCCTCAACCTTGACGTGCTTGCGACAACTTGAACCCATAACAGTCCCAAAATTCTTACCATCCTGACTCCGACTGTATACAATCAATGTACTCCATCTATAGAGATCACCAAAATTCATTGGAAAATATCATCATCGAAAACAACCAAACCATAGGCCAACCAACCCCGTGCATTCCAACCCCAACAACCTCAACCATGTTAGATGCTATTAGGCATTATCCCTCTCATACTACCAGCCTTCATTCCATTCATTAGCCCACCCAACATCTTACCAGGTGATTGTAAGACACCCAACAACCTACCCAAGCAATACCCAAGAATCGTGTCATCATTGCCTTAACCTTAGCAGATGATAACACTACCAAATGTCACCATGGCATTCCAACAAGGAGATTAATAACTTCATTACTACCATGGACTTGCAACTAAAGTCCATAGAGGCTAGATTGTCAACAATTCTCTAGGTATTTGATCACACTTATGGAACTTCGAAAATCAACATCATCTGTATCACAACCCCATCATGACTGCATTCACCAAGCATCATGAGGATGAGATCGACATAGAGAATGAGATCGTACTCCCCTCTAGAGAGTGTGGCAATGATGATGAAGATGAACTCCTAGCTTGTGATTCAGCAACTAATGAGGATGATGATGAATAAGGGCTCAACTAGTGTACCTAAAGATGACAAGGATGGTTTTGAGAAAGCTTATGTGCTACCTCCACTAATTGATGTTGCCAAGGATTCTAGCACCGTTGACATTGTGACTCATACCTTTTTGTTTCTTTTATTAGATGATGGCCACATCCCTACATTGTGTCGCATATCGGTAGCCCCATTCATTATGTTCCATGACAACATTGATGATAGTGACACAACCACCCCGTTTTGTCAAAATTTACAAATTTTCTAGTGAGAAACCAGTACCACTACTTCAAACCTATGGCCGCTGTACGGTTGAAAAAACCCAGTCTAGTCGCAAGGGGAAAAGTAGTCCACTTGTCCTGCCATCAATAACTATAAGGAGAAAACACATAAGATATGAACCTAATTCTCTGGCGGCTCATCTTTTAAACCCTGAGGAGTTGATGCATGACACGTGCAACATTATTCTATGTATTTTTCCTTTTATCTTTTTTTCACAAAATTAAATATGCTTATCATATTACATGCAATTTTTTGCAAATTTAGCTGTTTTATTTTGAGTTCACATTTTTTGGTAATTTATGGAATTTCCATAGGTATGGAGTTTCAAGTATTTTTTGTTACAAATAGAAGCCATGAGAGTTTGTCCTAGTAAACAAAATATGGGTTAAGAAATTTGAATTGTGTTACCTTCTTTGTATCTATTCTTCCCAATGTGTTTCCCATCCCAATGTGTCACCATTCAGAACACATTACCCATTGTTGGACCAATGCATTGCTTTTAATATTTTTTTATTATGAGATCATTCCATCTTATGTTTATATGTTATATTATGTAACTTGACTCCTTAAAATCTCAAAATTAATTATAATTTTCTCCTGTTGGTATGTATGCCCTGAGAGACAATCAATAAAGAGATGTTTCAATTTATAAAGATATGATCTTTGTGGCAATGCCTTATTTATCTTGTGGTATTTGATATGCATAAGATAAAATGATACCTAAAAGTTATAGATAACTCAAACAATCAAATTAGCATCAATCATGAGAAATTCATTTCTAGTTTCCATATGATGGATAAATCTAGACTCTTTTGGTTAGAGAACCAGTAAGAGACATGAATATCTTGGACATGATTAATCAATCTTCACTAAAGGTAGTGGGAGAATGATTATCCTATTAGGTATAATACATGTGATGTATTTACATACCTATTGGAACAAATGCTAATACTTCAAATGGTGTTTAGAGAAATACCAATATGAATGTCTTGAAGTGTTCAAGATTATCATAGATGAAGTACAAATTTGATAAAGTGTTAATTCTTTATGAGATCAATGAATGAAATACTTGAACCAAATGTTTGAGATCCTTATGAGTGATTATGATAGTGTATCATAGTGAACTCATGATTAAGGCATGGTGATGTCTAAATCAAGAAGGAATCATACTCTAAGAAGTAGAGAATGATTATCAAATAACTAAATTCTTCTTAATAAAAGAATACCCCACACTAATAAAAGAAATTAAGAATCACAAGGGTTGTGAGTTCTTATATCCTTAACAAATACACCTCAATTATCTATGTGATGAGTTGTTCATGTGATGAGTCAACTATCTAGATGAATATGAGGAACCAAATTTTGAGTTATGGTTTATGACCATTACATCCTAAATGACATCCATGTGAACCATAAGGTATGACCTTGATGGTAGCACCCATTGGATAAAATCCATAAGTGCAAATGAATCTTAAGTGTTAAGATACATGGATAACATTTTGAGAAGGATGATGCTTGTTGATTGCAACTTAATGACTAAGGCATTTGGCATATGGATACTAAAACCACATTCCTATGAGGAATAAAGCAAGGATGTGTACGTGACACAACCTATAAGGTTTATGAATCCAATAATGCAAACGAAGTCTATAAGTTACAATGGACCAATCAATATGATTGATTGAGTACAAGCAACTCAAAATTGGATCTTTACTTTGATGATATAGTCAAAGGGTTTGACTGATATGTCAAAGATAAAGAAGGGAACTGTGATTTAGTGGGAGAGTATTCACATTTCACATGTTGATATGAAATGGAAATCCAAAAGTGGAAATTATCTTTAAGGAAGATAGAGATGTTTTCTATGTGACAGGAATAGAGATCTATAGAGATAGTTCTCGAAAACCTCTTGACCTGAAAAGAGAAAGCATACATAGGCAATCTATACTGAAGGGTTCAGTATGCACAGATTCAGTGGGAGAAAACTTGTCCATGTTACATGGAGTTAGTATTCTAAGGCCAAGTGTCCAATTCTTATGAAGAATGTGCACACTAAGAATATATATGGATCTATCATGTATGCAATCATCCCATTATCTTGCATGTATGGACATGGTAAGAATAAAATGCATTCATCATCTTATATGTACGACATGACAATATGATGTGCTCATCCTGATAACTCGTATGTGGGACATGACGAGTGGATGTCTGTCTATTTCCAGTAAGGGTTACTGGAATACCATAATAACTTGATAAGTACTTGAGAAGTACTAGTTCTATGGAGATAAGGAAGAGTTTGATGTAAAGAGTTACATTAATGCGGACTTCCAAAAGGACAGAAAATTAATCGCAAAATATACATAGGATGTATAAAAGTGAAAGTTTGTTGATAATTGGAAGTGTTCCAATAAAACCACTTAAAAGGAAATGTTGAGTATCTATGCGTTAGAGAACAGCAGTAGATACTATATGGATCTGGAGGTTCATGAGATGAACTTATAGATATTCCACTCATTGATGACAAGTATGTAATCCTTGATCATGCAATGTGGCTAAAGGTTAGAAAAGGAATACAAGATCGCATATTACGTCAACTCCATCTCATACGTGTGACGTACAACAAAGAGATGAGAGACATGCAATTTATACTGACTTTGGCAAGGTGTTGCCATTACTCACTATGTTCGCACTAGAGCACAGTAACATGTGGGACATGTTTGAAGACCACTATGAATATGATTCAAGGGTGATTGGTGTGCAGTGCAAGTGGGAGTCTGTTGGTATGTATGCCCTGAGAGCCAATTATGGGATGATTGGTGGGATACATTAAGATTGATTTGATAAACATCAATGGCAAGCTTCCAATTCTTTCTGGTTCAGTCATATGAGATAGTGATAGAACAAATTGAATGTCTAGAGAATGACAATACTCAATGACGTATGCCTTCAGGTTCAGGACCTGAACGATGAGATCATACAGATGCTAAGAGTTTGTACATTCTTGTTATGTCCCTAGTGGGATGTCATTGTGGAAGGTAGATACACAATAATGACACACAAGACTAGATTGTGGTGTTGGTTGATGATAGAATCTCATTAGTCATGATATAGAGATATCAAACCAAACACATAGGTACTTGTTAGAGAACAAGTGTACCAGACAGACCCACCGTGAGTGTGACACATGGAACCATGATATGGTAGTCACAGTCAGTACTCACAGTGATGGTGGTGAGTGTGATTCTTTGACCTGAAATCACTACACTCAACACATGTTGTTGGGCACACTTTGACATCATCAAACACAGTCTTGAAACATGGGTTGTTATAAAGGTGATGATTGGGTGGCTTTGACACATGGGGCTTTTGAGGGGTGAGTGATAAATATGGGATTTGTCCCTCCTGAGGGAGTTTGATATCCATGGCCACTTGATGAGTAGGATTGAGAAAGGTGTGCCTTCATGTGTGAATCAGTATGTGATATTGATGCCATACATATCTCTTCCAGTCTACTCTGAGATCAAGAAAGTGAATGAACGTTGACAGGATGACTGTTCCATGCCTCGAGTTCATTCCGGATATCAGTGACAAAGGAATTATACATTCAATGTAACACCATTCACGGATTGTAGGATTGAAAGTTGTTCTCCAACTTTCTATTTCACTTGGGTAGCACTGATGTGTGACTAGGCATCGCTCTTTGCTTGTGAAGTCATAAGTGTTGTGGACTTTCACTGCCAACGTGAAATGGACCTGCAGGGTCACACACATAGGATTTAACCTGGAAGAGGAGTTTTGTCCACAAACAATGTTTAGATTGATTACTAAAGGTGTTTAGTAGTTCAATTAAACACTCAATTAATTGATATCTCAATAGCATAATGTTCAAGGTGTTGGACATATTGATTGGAGTATCAGATTGATTGAAACCGCAATTGACTGATTCTGCACAATCTGCACTCCCAACCGATCGGCTCATATGATGAACCGATCGGCTGAGCTGGGTGAACCGGTTGGCTCAAGTGTTGAGTCGATCGGCTCATGCACAGAGTGAAATGATTGCTTCAAGTGTTGAAACGATCGATTCAACTGGTGCAACCGAGCAAGTTGGGAAAGTAGGATTGGTGAGAATTTTCCTTGCGTTTCACTTGCCCAATTTGATTGGAACAAGGATTGGTATTTGATACCATTTAGAAACAAAAGAAGGAAAGTCGATCAGGAACTGATCAGGACCACGAACCGACCGGTTCAAGAGTGAACCGATCAACTCATGGGTCCCAACTGACCGGTTGAGATGTCAACTGACCGGTTTAGGTCCCCTACCGACCATTTCAGTTGTGAAACGGCCGGTTCAGGTTGCGAGTTGGTTGTTTTGTGAAAAATCTCGAACCCTTCTACTCTTGCTTTTAGTCCCGCATTGCCCGGGATGGAGAACCCTATCCCATGACCCTCCTATATATAGGGGTATTGGGGGCTTCTCAAAGTACAACTCAGTGCAACTAGTTGCTCTGTGAAGTTGTCGTTCTCTCTGGTTTTGGTAACCGAGAGAGAGCCCGAGCAAGTGCTACCCGCAAAGGGAGGCACAGTAAGGGAAAGACAAGTGCAGTTGCAACTGGAGGACGGAGTGTGTGATGGCGACTAGTACGTCAACAGGAGGGTGCGACTCCTTCCAACTCCTTGTGGGACAAGGAGTGTGGAGTTCCAGGTGGTCCGTGTGGACTACTTCAGAGGCGGGAGGTTTCTGCCACTAGGAGGACAACCTTCAATCCTGTCAGTCCTGGTGCGACCAGGAGCTGCACAGACACCGTCCAAGACAGGTGGTGAAGACCGATCAAGCCGCGAGGTATTGTCGCCAAGCAAGCCTCGAGACAAGGTATGATTCCACAAACTATCCTTTCCTATTATATAGATGTTGACGCGTTTCCTTGTTCTGGGTTTGGGGAAAAAAATTGTTTCCGCTACCATCTCTGCCTCCCCTAAAACCCAACACTACTAGTCATACTTTTTGGTCAGAACTCTATTATAAAATAGTCTATAAATATGCATGAAAACTAGGGATGAGCATGATTATTAAGCAACACAAATCGGTCCACAACTGAATCTCTATAACACGACCCATTTATTACCTAAATAAATTATGTGGGCAAGTTGGATAATTTTTTTGACTCGCGTTCTATCTAAATTGGGTTGGGCCAAGGTAAACTTTGACACATATTTCTTAATATACAATTTACTATAAGTTTTATTTGTAAAATTGTAATTTTGGCAATCCAATTCAATAAAAGCTTTATGTATGTTATATGTTGTATTCATGCACAAATATTATCATTTCCGCAAAAAGTCCCAATCATTTATTGCAATAAATGAATTCTATAGGATTGCTTACTGTGAAATATGTTTAGTCGGGTTTAACAACATATAAATTCCATACTTATTTTTATAATGTCATGTAATGTTAACCATAATGGTATGGTTCTATCCAAATCCAAATTGGTTAGATAGATTGATGCATGATAAAGTTTGAAATGATATCTAGTCTTAGTATCACCTATATAAGAGTATGGCTTCAAGTTTAGACCTAGTGTGGATCAACCACATGCTCATGGCTAAAGATAGTGAATCAAGATGAGTATTCAAAAAGAAATCAACTAACCATTTTTACAAATACAATAAAAAAGGTTGGTTTAATAAAATTTATATGCCCTAATCTGAGTTTAACCGAAATAAAATTATATAAACTAAATTCTAACCTACTCATACAATTTATGTAAAAAAAACAAGTGTATTTAATAAAAGGGGTAATCATTTTCATTTTAGAACAACATGCAACAATGAGGAGGGTGATATCCTAAAGTTCCCCAAAATATAGTGGAGAGCCACTATGAAACCCCATCTTTAGGTCATTTTTCATGCATTTAGTGAAGAGTAGTGATTCTAAGTAGGAATTTCATGAAAAGATTACCAAATAGAGGATAAATCCCCTCCCAGAGAATGCCAAATAGCAAGTACATTTAGGAACTGTAGCTCCAAGGAACTTCGAAAGGGCCCAAAAACGTCCACCCTTGCTAGCTCTATTTCCAACAAGGTCAAAGAAGGTAAAAAGGAGAGATTTTATGTGAAGGTCAAGGTTTCTGTCACTACATTTAAAGAATCTCAATAGTGAGGGTAAGGAGGAGAGGAAATAGTAGAAAAGATGTGAAGAAAAGGAAGAAATTACATGGATCTATGGAAAACTAGCTTGAGAATATGACTGCTAGTTTTGATCCTCCAAAAATAAGTCATATCATCAACACACATGAAATCCTTCTCTAGGATCACATAGAACATGCATTGAGAACTCCCAACACGCATTAAGTAGCAAACATGTACAAGTGGCCGCTTCAGTTTGGCCTCCCAATTGAAAGATCATGCATCAACTTGGTCTCAATAACCCATTGGGAAACCAACCCAAAATCATGAAACCATATCTGCCTAGACACTTAGAGCCTAAAATGACCCTCCCAAGGCGCACTCACTACACCCATAAAATGATATACTTGCATTGGTTGATCCAATTGACCTATGCAAGATCTAAGGTATTTCATCTATAAAATTCCAAATTTCATGAAAACAAAATTTGAACATAGGTTCTTGTTTTCATTTGAAAAATATTTATGTGTTACAATGAAGAATGATTTTTATTACAAAAACCATTTAATATATTTCAACAATAAATCTAATAAATTATGAAATCAAGAAAAATAAAACATGATTAATCCAAACAAGGTTTGGGGTCTTAGTAACATTTGACCCAAAGTCCAAAAACACCTTTTACTTCTTTATCATGTCCATAAAAAGGATCACATCATACCCATATATCTCAAATGATTACATGTTCACTTGAATGTTGTATCTCGAGAAATAGAGGACACAAAATGGACATACCTCCATTAGTACAACTGAACCCACAAAATGCTCATAAAACATTCTACCAAGTGCAAACCGTGCAAAGAAATTTCCTCTATGATGATGAAAGCGTGTGTACACTTAGTTCAACTAAAAATGATACAAAAGTTGAAGAAATAAATCAGATTGGAAAATTTCCAAATGACCTAGTACGCCCCTTGGGAGATGCCATATTATGACATACTCATAGCATAGACCAATCGATTGACTATGGGTGGCCTAATCATTGGCTCCTGATGATTGGTCCACAAGATCCTCTCTATGAATCTTGGACTTATCCTCTCTAAAAACGTCCCTACTACATTGATTGTAATTCTTGCCTTAGTTGTATTACTTCTTGCTACTGCAACTAAGGGCAAAAGGTCTTTACATACCCAAACTGACCACACTGATAACACTATCTATTCTCAAAGTGGCTTGGTCCTCTATGGTGATTGTTGTAGAGAATTCATTGTCTTTGATACTGAAGCCTAGATTTCCTTGTCACCAACATAGATCCTAAAGTCATAGCTCTAGAAGGAGAAAAACCTCAATCGGTTCCCTTTCTCGATATCCACTAAGATTGTGTCTAGATCCTCAACTCTAACACTTCCTTCCTATTTCATGCTTATTGGTGTTGTGTTGAATAACTTGAATTATGAAATTACCAAAATGTCTACTTAGGGGTTGAGATGACCTCTTCCTTGGATTAAGGTCATAAAAACAATTGTCTCCTCTCAAGCCTTCTTACCAACTTCATGAAGATTGAAAAATTCCGATGACTTTCCAGTGTGGAGGTTAAAAGGATAGATCCAATTCCAACCCCTAAAAACTATCATTATATCATTGCATATAAAAGTCAACTAAGGAAATAATTTTGGCATATCCATAAACTGAGCTTCATAACCATTCACCAATATCATACTTTGACATATATTATCAAAATGCCTCATCTTCTTTTACAAGAATGATTGAGGAAAGTATTATCCTCAAAGTTATTCCTAAACTTTATACATGTTATCACCTATATGTTCCTCTTCTCTTACTTCAATTGATAGATCGTGTTTTGAACTTCTCATCTTATGGTATATCTAAGAAAAAGCCTTCTTGAATTTGATCAGCCAATGTTGCACATCTTGTTGGTCTGTTGTCCAAACATACAATATATCACCAACTCTCCTCAACCTCTCAATGGTTTTCCCCAAACCACCATATGAGTAACACACAATGACAATGTTTTAGGTAAGTGAATAATCATCTTATCAATCATTTTCATGAAAATAAGCATTAATTTGCCTCTTAGATAGCCACCTCAACTGGTGCCATAGGGTCTAGGGGAGACACTGGAGATCATGATTCCTCACCTGATTTACTCTCTTCTCATGTTCCCTGTTCTTCTACTCATTTATATGTGGCATGAAACAACTCTATGCATGGTTTTCACATCATTCATCCATATCAACATTACCATAGATATTAATTACATATAGGGTTAATGTATAAACATGACACCCCATGTCCTTGTAACTCTAGGTAACCGAGGCTCTAGTACCACCTAATATAATATCATGTTGGTATGTACGCACTGAGAGCCAATCATGAGATGATTGGTGGGATACATTAAGATTGATTTGATAAACATCAAAGGCAAGCTTCCAATTCTTTCTTCTTAAATCATATGAGATAATGATAGAACAGATTGAATGTCTAGAGAATGACAATACTCAATGACGTATGCTTTCAGGTTGAGGACCTAAACGGTGAGATCATACGGATGATAAGAGTTCATACATTCTTATTATGTCCCTAGTCGGATGTCATTGCGGAAGGTAGATAGACAACAATGACACACAAGACTAGATTGTGGTGTTGGTTGATGACAGAATCTCATTAGTCATGATATGGAGATATCAAACCAAACACATAGGTACTTGTTAGAGAACAAGTGTACCGTACAGACCCATTGTGAGTTTGACACATGGAACCATGACATGGTAGTCACAGTCAGTTCTCACAGTGATGGTGGTGAGTGTGACTCTTTGACCTAAAATCACTACGCTCAACACATGTCGTTGGGTATACTTTGACATCATGAAACGCAGTCCTGAAACATGGATTGTTATAAAGGTGATGATTGGGTGGCTTTGACACATGGGGCTTTTGAAGGGTGAGTGATAGATATGGGATTTGTCCCTCCTGAGGGAGTTTAGTATCCATGGCCACTTGATGTGTAGGATTGAGATAGGTGTGCGCATGCATGTGTGAATCAGTATGTGATATTGATGTCACACATATCTCCTCCAATCTACTGAGATCAAGAAAGTGAGTGAACGTTGACATGATGATTGTTCCATGCCTTGAGTTCATTTGGGATATCAGTGACAAAGGAATTATACATTCACTGTAACACCATTCACAGATTGTAGGATTGAAAGTTGTTCTCTAACTTTCATTTTCACTTGGGTAGCAATGATGTGTGACTAGGCACCGCTCTTTGCTTGTGAAGTCATAAGTGTTATGGACTTTCACTACCAATGTGAAATGGGCCTGCATGGTCACACACATAGGATTTAACTTGGAAGAGGAGTTTATCCACAAACGATGTTTAGATTGATTACTAAAGGAGTTTATAGTTCAATTAAACACTCAATTGATTGATAGCTCAAAATCATAGTGTTCAAGGTGTTGGACCAGATGAATAGTAGTATCAGATTGACTGGAACTACAATTGACTGATTTGCACAGTCTACTGCCCCAACCGATCGACTCATAGGGTTGAACTGATCGACTCAGGTTGGTGAACCTATCGGCTCAAAGTGGTGAGTCGATCGGCTCATGTGTCAATGAAACGATCAGCTCAATTTTTGAACCGGTCGATTCGTGTGACCAACCGAGATCATTTGGAAAGTCAGAAGACTCTTTTTGCAAATGCATATTTGTTTCACTTGTACAAATTTGATTTGGACAAGGACTAATATTTGATTAGCTGGAAACAAACATGAAAGTCAATTCGAGTTGGACCAGGACCACAAATTGATTGGCTCAGGTGTCCCAACCGTCCGGTTCAGGTGTGAACCGATCGACTTAGGTTCCCAACCGACCGTTTCATGCTTGAAACGATTGGTTCAGCTGACACAGTTGATTATTTTGTGGAAAATCTCAAACCCTTCAACTCCTGCTTTAATCTCGCATTGCCCGGGGTAGAGAACCTTGTCCCATGATCCTCCTATATATATAGGGGTACTGGGGGCTTCTCAAGTACAACTAAGAACACCAGTTGCTATGCAAAGTTGGCGTTCTCTCTGGTTGTGGTAACCAGGAGAGCCTGAGCAAGTGCTACCCGATAGGGGAGGCACAGTAAGGGAAAGACAACTACAAAAAAGTGACTAGTTGCAGGAGAGTGTGTCAGTGACTAGTACGCTGACAGGAGGGTACAACTCCTTCCGGTGCCTTGTGCGACAAGGCGATCGGAGTTCCAGGTAGTCTGTGTGGACTACTACAGAGGCGGGAGATTTCTGCCGCTCGGAGGACAACTGTCAATCCCGACAGTCCTGGTGAGACCAGGAGCTGCATAGACGCCGTCCAAGACCTGGAGGTGAAGACCACACAAGACTCTAGGTAATGTCATCGAGCAAGCCTCGGGACAAGGTATGTCTCTACAAACCATCCTTCCTATTGTATATACGTTGACGTGATTCCTTTATACTGGGTTCAGGGAGAAGAAATTTTTGTTTCCACTGCCTTCTCTATCTCCCCTAAAACCCAATAGTGGTATCAAAGCCACATCAACTGCTCTATACTTTAGGATTATCGATATGATCGATTTTGGTTTTTCGCCTTTATTTATTGCATATGATGTGAATAAAATTGGCTTTATACATGTCCAATCCTAAACCCACAGATCCCAATATACATATATGATATGTAATATGAATGCACTCGATACGCATCGCCCTTAAATGAGTTTTGTGGTGGATGTATAGCGTGGTTATGGACAATAAACCCTATGTATATGTGCTTGGTTGAATGTGGTTTCTTGCATCTTGGTCTGCGCACCGATTCCCTATCTCTTATTCCTAATGTAACTTGAGATAACTCAGGATTTCTTTCCTACCTCCCCCCTCGAATGTAACTCAGTGTTTCCCAGTTTAAATGTAAATAGGATAGATCTTTTTATATTTGCTGTTATGTCAAAAAACGGAGGACAATCTGACGACAATTGAGACGATTGGTTCAAGGCATGAACCGATCGATTGGCATCCCAGATGACCGGTTTGAGGAACGAGACCAGTGGGTGGCAGCCATGAGGAGATGCACGACAACCAAACGAACCGATCGGTTGGAGGAGCCAAACGATCGGCTGGTGGCACCCAACCGACCGACCTGATGGCGAGCCGATCAATCATGGAGATGAGTTGATCAAACCCAGAATGACAAAGCACAGAGTTTATCTTGTATAGGTTGCATGTGATGTGGACCTAGATGACTGTGATTCCTCTTGGCTCGAGGAATCACATTAGGATGGCCATAGCCATAATCATCGCTTTTATCATTTCGCATGTTTCTGTGGGATATAGCATGTCTATGATACATACTATGTATTGTGGTGATTGGATATGCATATGTACCTATAAAACCAAATCCCTCATCTAAATATTAAGTCTTATACGTCTTCCATTAGCGGCACACATGAAAAACTCGATCGACCAAACATAGGTTATGCCAAAGCATGGTGCGCCGTCCATCTTGCGGAAGTGTGATGGGTAGACATGTAGGATCTGCCAAAGCAGGATGCATGTTTATCGTGTTGACTTTTGGGTTAGACTTAACTGCTGATTCTTAGAGCGTCTAAGCCCAGAGGCAAAGAAATGTTCATGGCAAGGTGTTGCGCATGTTCATTCATCAAGAGTTGCATATGATGCAATTAGCATGACAGCCTACCTAAATAGTCAAGATTGTGGGCGATCAGCCAAAGCTAACTCATGACTTGATGAAATACGAATCTTGCTCACTAGAAGGTTTACGCTGAAATCTTCCAAATCTTTGGTGAGGGCTATCAATTTGAACAAAATAGTGGGAGCGATATTTAATTAAAGTCCTAATTATATTGTCAACCTTTCAAATCAATCAATTGAGTCAAAATTGAGTTTTGAACTAAATTGCATATATTTCCTTTTGTAGTACAAATGACAACAAACAACGATCACTTTTCGTTGCGATCGGTCCTTGAAAAGGACAAGCTGAATGGGACTAACTTGCACGACTGGTTTAGGACATTGAGAATTGTTCTCACTCAAGAGCAAAAGCTCTATGTCCTAGACACTCCAGCTCTAGAGGAACCTGCTCCTACCGCACCAAAGGCAGAAACGGATGCTTATAAGAAGCATTCTGAAGATGCCATTGATGCAAAGTGCTTGATGTTGTGCTCCATGAACCACGAGTTGCAGAGACAACATGAGAACATGGGTGACATTGAGATGATTCAACATATCAAGAACATGTATGAAGATCAAGCATGACAAGAGAGATATGATGTCTCTAGGGCGCTGTTCAAGTGTGTCATGATAGAAGGAGATCCAGTTGGTCCTCACACACTCAAAATGATTGGGTATGTAGAGAACCTGACAAGACTGGGATTTCCCCTGAGCCAAGAGTTGGCTACTGACATGATACTGCAATCATTGCCAGAATCCTATAGTCAGTTTGTGATGAACTACAACATGAACAACTTTGACAAGCCATTGACAGAGTTGTTGGGCATGTTGAGGACAACTGAGGCATAGATGAAGAAGGACAAGCCTAAGTCTGTGATGATGATCAACAACAAGAAAGGCAAGTCCAAGCGCAAGGGCAAGGGCAATGCTAAGAAAGGTTCTGATGCTAGCCAGCAGCTTAAGTCGTCTTCAACTCTCAAGGCCAAGGGAGGTGTAACCAAGAGAGGCAATTGCCACCATTGTCAAAAGCCAGGACATTGAAAAAGGAATTGTCCACTCTATCTAGAAGAACTAAAGAAGAAGGAGGTGACAGACGTCTCCACCTGAAGGTGTCATGAAATAAACTTATAACACTTTTGAGGTATATGATACCAAGATATAAAGTGTAAAGCACCCAATAAATGGGGCAAGTGTTGCCGCCATAGATAGGAGTACTTTAGTTTATTTTCAGCCTTGAAGGCATGTAATAGAGTTATGAACTGCTATTTCATATTTGCCAATGGATAGAAACACCTTATTTTGCATATTGTATGACAATGATGGCAATTAATAAAGTTGATGTTTCAATCTTCATGGCAATGCCTTGTTTATCTTGTGATACTTGGTATGCATAAGATAAAATGATACCTAAAAGTTATTGATAACTCAAACAATCAAATTAGCATAAATCATGAGAAATTCATTCCTAGTTTCCATATGATGGATAAATCTAGACTCTTTTGGTTAGAGAACCAGTAAGAGACATGAATCTCTTAGACATGATTAATCAATCTTCACTAGTAGTAGTGGGAGAATGATTATCCTATTAGATATAATACATGTGATGTATTTACATACCTATTAGAGTTAATGCTAGTACTTCAAACAGTGTTTAGAGAAATACCAATATGAATATCTTGAAGTGTTCAAGAATATCATAGATGAAGTACGAATTTGGTAGAGTGTTAATTCTTGATGAGATCAATGAATGAAATACTTGGACCAAATGTTTGAGATCCTTATGACTGATTATGATTGTGTATCATAGTGAACTCATGATTGAGGCATGGTGATGTCTAAATCAACAAGGAGTCATACTCTAAGGAGTTATAGGATGATTATCAAATAACTAATTTCTTCTTAAATAAAGAATATCCTACACGAATAAAGGACATTAAGAATCAAAAAGGGTTGTGAGTTCTTATATCCTTGACAGATACACCTCGATTATCTATGAGATGAGTTGGTCATGTGATGAATCAACTATCTAGATGAATATGAGGAACCGGATTTTGAGTTATGGTTTATGACCATTACATCCTAAAAGACTTCAATGTGAACCATAAGGTGTGACCTTGATGGTAGCACCCATTGGGATGAAATCCATAAGTGCGAATGAGTCTTAAGTGGTAAGACACATAGATGACACTTTGAGAAGGATGATGCTTATTGATTGAAACTTCATGACTAAGAGATTTGGCATACGGATACTAAAACTGCGTTCCTATAAGGAATAAAATGAGGATGTGTACGAGACACAACCTATGAGGTTTATGAATCCATTAATGCAATTGAAGTCTATAAGTTATAATGGACTAATCAATGTGATTGATTGAGTACAAGCAACTCAGAACTATGATCTTTACTTTGATAATATAGTCAAAGGGTTTGACTAATATGTCAAAGATAAAGAAGGGATCTGTGATTTAGTGGGAGCATATTCACATTCCACATGTTGATGTGAAATGAAAATGTTCTAGAATGGAAATCCAAAGTGGAAATTATCTTTAGGAAAGATAGAGACGTTTCCTATGTGATAGGAATAGATATCTATAGAGATAGTTCTCGAAAACCTCTGGACCTAAAAATAGAAAGCATACATTGCAATCTATACTGAGGGGTTCAGTGTACACAAATTCAGTGGGAGAAAACTTATCCATGTTACATAGAGTTAGTATCCCAAGGCCAAGTATCCAATTCTTATGAAGAATGGGAATACTAAGAATAGATATGGATCTATCATCGTCCCATTATCTTGCATGTATGGACATAGCAAGACTAAAATGCAATTATCATCTTGTATGTAGGACATGACAATATGATGTGCTCATTTTGATAACTCGTATGTGGGACATGATGAGTGGATGTCTGTCTAGTTCTAGTAACACTTACTGTAATACCATAAGAACTTGATAAGTACTTGAGAAGTACTAGTTCTATGGAAATAAGGAAGGGTTCACTGTAAAGAGTTACATTGGTGCGAACTTCTAAAAAGGACAGAAAATTAATCGCAAAATATATATGAGATTTATAAAAGTGAATGTTTGTTGATAAATGGAAACGTTCCAATAAAGCCATTTAAAAGGAAAAGTCGAGTATCCATGTGTTAGAGAACATTAGTGGATACTATATGGATTTGGAAGTTCATGAGATGAACTTATAGATATTCCGGTCATTGATGACAAATAAGGAGTGCTTGGTCACACAATGTGGCTAAAGATTAGCAAAGGAATACTAGATCACATATTACGACAACTGCATCTCATACGTGTGACGTACATCGAAGAGATTAGAGACATGCAGTTAATACCGACTTTGGCAAAGTGTTGCCATAACTCACTATGATTAGCAGTAGAACATAGTAACATGTGGGATGTGTTTGAAGATCACTATGAATATGATTCAAGGGTGATTAGCTCACAGTGCAAGTGGGAGTCTGTTGGTATGTATGCCCTAAGAGCCAATCATGGGATGATTGGTGGGATACATTAAGATTGATATGATAAACATCAAAGACATGCTTCTAATTCTTTCTGGTTTAGTCATATGAGATAATGATAGAACATATTGAATGTCTACAGAATTACAGTACTCAATGACGTATGCTTTCAGGTTGAGGACCTGAACGGTGAGATCATACGGATGCTAAGAGTTTGTACATTCTTATTATGTCCCTAGTCGGATGTCATTGTGGAAGGTAGATAGACAAAAATGACACACAAGACGATTGTGATGTTGGTTGATGACAGAATCTCATTAGTCATGATATGGAGATATCAAACCAAACACATAGGTACTTGTTAGAGAACAAGTGTACCGGACAAACCCACCGTGAGTTTGACACATGGAACCATGACATGGTAGTCACAGTCAGTTCTCACAGTGATGGTGGTGAGTGTGACTCTTTGACCTGAAATCACTACACTCAACACATGTCGTTGGGTATACTTTGACATCATCAAACGTAGTCTTGAAACATGGGTTGTTATAAAGGTGATGATTGGGTGGCTTTGACACATGGGGCTTTTGAAGGGTGAGTGATAGATATGGGATTTGTCCCTCCTGAGGGAGTTTGATATCCATGGCCACTTGATGTGTAGGATTGAGATAGGTGTGCACATGGATGTGTGAATCAGTATGCGATATTGATGTCACACATATCTCCTCCAATCTACTCAGAGATTAAGAAAGTGAATGAACGTTGATAGAATGACTGTTCCATGCCTTGAGTTCATTTGGGATATCAGTGACAAAGGAATTATACATTCACTATAACACCATTCACAGATTGTAGGATTGAAAGTTGTTCTCCAACTTTCATTTTCACTTGGGTAGCACTGATGTGCGACTAGGCACCGCTCTTTGCTTGTGAAGTCATAAGTGTTATGGACTTTCACTGCCAATGTGAAATGGACCTACAGGGTCACACACATAGGATTTAACCTGGAAGAGGAGTTTATCCACAAATGATGTTTAGATTGATTACTAAAGGATTTTAGTGTTCAATTAAACACTCAGTTGATTTATAAGTCAAAATCATAGTGTTCAAGGTGTTGGACTAGATGATTAATAATATCAGATTGATTGGAACTGCAATTGACTGATTTGCACAGTCTACTGCCCTAACCGATCGGCTCATAGGGTTGAACTGATTGACTCAGGTTGGTGAACCGATCAGCTCAAAGTGGTTAGTCGATCAGCTCATGTGTCAATGAAACGATCGACTCAATTGTTGAACCGGCCGATTCATGTGACCAACCGAGATCGTTTGGAAAGTCAGAAGACTCTTTTTGCAAATACATATTTGTTTCACTTGTAAAAATTTGATTTGGACAAGGACTAATATTTGAGTAGTTGGAAACCAACATGAAAGTCAATTCGAGTTGGACCAGGACCACAAACCGATCGGCTCATGCTTGAACCGATCGGCTCAGGTGTCCCAACCGACCGGTTCAGGTGTGAATTGTTTGGCTCAGGTCCCCAACCGATCGTTTCATGCTTGAAACAACCAGTTCAGCTGGCACAATTGGTTGTTTTGTGGAATATCTCAAACCCTTCTACTCCTACTTTAATCCTGCATTGCCCGGGATAGAGAACCCTATCCCATGACCCTCCTATATATAGGGGTACTGGGGGCTTCTCAAGTACAACTCAGAACACCAATTACTCTACAAAGTTGTTTTTCTCTCTGGTTGTGGTAACCAGGAGAGCCCGAGCAAGTGTTGCTTGATAAGGGAGGCAGAACAAGGGAAAGACAACTGCAGAATAGTGACTCGTTGTAGGAGAGTGTGTTGGTGACTAGTACACCGACAGGAGGGTACGACTCCTTCCGGTGCCTTGTGTGACAAGGAGATCGGAGTTCCAGGTGGTCCGCATGGACTACTACAGAGGCAGGAGATTTCTTCCGTTCAGAGGACAGCTGTCAATCCCGACAGTCTCGGTGAGACCAGGAGCTGCATAGACACCATCCAAGACCGGAGGTGAAGATCGCGCAAGCCGCGAGGTAATGTCGTTGAGCAAGCCTCGGGACAAGGTATGTCTCTACAAACGATCCTTCCTATTGTATAGACGTTGACATGATTCCTTTATACTGGGTTCGAGGAGAAGAAATTTGTATTTCTGCTACCTTCTCTGTCTCCCCTAAAACCCAACATATACAACCTCTAGATCAGTACACAAGAACACCCCAAAGTTGAGTGAGACATTATAAGAAAAGTCTCAAAGACAAAAGTCCAAACAAATTGGTCCTATTTAACTTCTTAAACCAAGAAATCAAGGAAAATACTAAATGAAAATTTCAATAACATTCATGTTATCACGAAAAGGCCATTATAACTACATATAATTACACAAATTTAATTTTATGTGATCAAAGACACACCATATTTATAAAAAATCTTCTTGTTATCATCTGAATTATAAGGATTGCATTTATGGAAATCCAAGCAAAAAACTAAGTCACAGGTACATCACTGTATGAAAAAAACTTGCTTGGACCTTAGTGAATAGGGAGACTCTAGAAACACACGAATTCTATATTCCCACCTTGTTCTATAACTATCTCATAGAAGGTGTCAACTCACTACTGAACCCGTGAGAAAATTGCTAAGAACCTAAAAAGGTGGAAACCAATGTTCTAGCAAAAGAAAAATCATAGGTATGTTGTTCTAAATATTTTAGTTCCAAAATGCGTGTTGAATTATACAATAGAGCATAGATCAACAACTTCTACAAAACATAAAAAGCTGTAAAAGTGATATATAATAAAGGCAAGCCACTCACACCATATTGGTTAGGCATTACAATGTGAAAGTGGTAGATTTCTACATAAGTGATTCTACACTAATAGTTAAATATTTTAAGCCATGGGTAGTTGGGATGTAACATCCAAACTATTTGCTAGTGATTGTAAAGTCCCCTTGCCTACCATAGATTGTATTAGGAGTTACAATTCTCATTGAGATCACGTCAAACATAATTTGATGAGAGTATAAAAAGTAGGGGCTCATTGTCCTACGACCAACATAAAAACATAAAAGTATGTGACATGTTTTCTTATCAAACTATCATATTGCATAGGAAATGTTGCATGTATACATTATATCATATATTTCTACTACACATTGACTGCATGTATATCATCATATCATGTATTTCTAAAACACATTGACTTCATGTATATCATCATATCATGTATTTCTAAAACAAATTGACATGACTTCCATAACAATAGAAGACATAGATGTGATTGTACTCATATTAAAGGGTGATGACATGGTGAAGAGGGGATATACCTGATATGATTCTTGGTAACACATGTATACTCAACAATATATAACTATGAGTACTTTATCAAAACCCAAGCATTTCTAAAATGATATATGTTTTACTTTCATACTTTTGAACATTGAGAAGGTTATGCGATCTCAGGGCATGCCACAAATCAGGGTTTCACAAATTAATAATGCGAACTTATCATGTTTCATGAAAAATAATGGTATAAATTATAACATATCACTATGATATAATACAATCTATTCATTTGAAACATTTTAACCCTAGTTCAAATTTAATATGCAAAAACATACCCCAATCTTCATCATATTATCCATACATAATCCATATCATAAAGGGGGAACAAATTACACTTAAAGTTTTTTGAGTATCTTCTTATGACATTAAGAAATTACTATATCTTTTTTAATCTAAAATCTCCATTGTATGTGCTCAATATTGGCAAAAGTAGTATAAGTGCCAAGATTGTCCATTTGAAGACAAGATACATGTAGAAGTTATACCTATAACAACATGGCAGTAAAAGGGTTCATCATTCCAGTTCTAGGACAATATAAAGTACTAAAGAGGGTGATAATTCTAAAGTTCTGCAAGGTATAGTCAAATCCCCATAAAAATCTCATCTTTATATTTTTTCATGCATTTAGTTAAGATTAATGACTACTTGTATGAACGACATGCAAAATGACTAAAGGCCAATTTGGTAATGTGGAAAACAAATTCATTGGGTCCAACTTACATGAGTTTGAGTAGCATTTTTATTTGGTTAAGTAAACTGAAGTTCAAACACTAATTTCAAATTCATTGGGTCCAACTTAAATTCATTGGCTCCCATTCTAGTAGAAATTTTGATAGTCACGGCCAAAATCAGAATGATATGTACTGTATAAGACAACCTACATGTCATCTATTTTCTCTAAGTAAAAAATAAAGATTAACAACCCACTCCTCCATGATTATTTGCTCTAATATTCAAGCTCTTACGACCACATGACACTTAAATAGAAATTGAATGGTATATGTCATCTATGTTTTACTTACCAATCCAAACAAAACTAAATAAATATAGCATTCAAAGTACATCTAACAAAATATAAATATCTAGTTTTAATTATTTACTTTTTATCTCCAAGTTTCTTGAGACACTTTTCTATCTTATACACCCTATCTAACATGCCCTAAACAGAGGTTGAATCACTTACCTTTTGCAAAGAGCACACTAAACCACAAGTTCATGGACGAACCCTACCCTAACAGACCTCCAGATGGCCCAATAGCATCCACCCTTGCTAGCTCTAGTTCCAACTACTACAAATAAGGGGAGAAGGAGAGATTTTTAGGAGAAGAGTAAAGTTTCTACCATTAAACTTGAAGAAGCTCATACAAGAGGGAAAGGAGTAGAGGAAACACCATCAAATATGAGAAGAAAGGGAAGAACTTACATAAATTTGTGCCAACTACAATATGAAGATGATTTCTTTCTATGATCATCCAAAAGTATGCCATACCATCAATATACACCAACATGTAGAGCTCATGTGCTAGGATTTCCATTCTCCAAATCAAACAACATACTAGAACACCAACACTAACCAACCGAGTCTCAAGTTTGAAGCAATCACATATATATAGGATTAGATAAGAAATTTGCATTTCAGTCCATAAACAACTCAAGAGTCCCCATCAACCAATTGGCCCAAAAACACAATCAAAGAACTTGTATCAAGCTCCCAAAATACAGCATATGGCACCAATGGCATGCATCAAGTGGTCTCAGGCATGTTTCATGCACACAACTCAAAGTGATATGCCCAAGGCTCCCAATATGCCATGGACTGATCTACTTGCATCAGTCGATCCAACTATATGATGCTTCAAGTAGAGTATGTTTTTATGTTGTCTAAGAAATTCAAAAGTTTGAGTACATGCTCTTACCATAATTTAAAATGTGTGTGACCATTATGACATTGTATGGTTTTTGATGTTTAATTAACATAAAAGCAACCTAAGAAATCATGTAATTAAGGTGAACAAAGTGTGAACTAACCCAATAATGTTTTGGGGTTTCAAAACTATGTCTATGTAGCAAATAAGTTACATACACGATGCCAGAGTGCCATCATATAATTTTTGTAAAAATAACATTATCACAAAGTTCTTAGGCATAATATGACCAAATTTTGTCTTTGGGTATAAATATTGTGGAATATGGGCAGTAAATTATCGAGTCTATATTCAAGGACCTTCCTTGTCTTCCAATAATTTACAACATAGAATCCTTTCATAGTTTCCCTCACCTATAGTTCTTCCATCCCACCTAGCATCCATTTATTTTATTTTAAATCAATGAAGAAGGATATATTACCTCTTTTCCTTGCATAGGTATTAAGATTCCCCTAGAAATATAGTTATTATGATGAATACACTTCATTATATGTTGACTTTTTTTTCATTACTTAGTTAGTTTCATATGTGTCCGGTCTATGGTAAATTGGTACATGACTATTCATTTACCAATTCCAAATAAGGCCTCAATCGATAGGGGGTAATGCGAGTGGGTCTAGACAAGGACACCACCAACTACTTTTTCCCATCTTATACTGATAGACATGAAGTATGGTTGAACCCTACGTCTAAGAATTTTAGGGTCAATCAGGTATTAAAACTTTAGATGAGTGATTTCCTTAGAAAAATAACAACTTCGCTCATTTGCTTACATGTTGCAAAATTGAGTGAGTTGTTATATTAATAATCTACTCTACTATTTTATGCATGTCGTATTGCTTCTATAAATGGTAATGTGACCAAACCATTTGACATTACAAATAAAACATCGATTTCTAACATTTACGCATTTCCTATCACATTTACATAAATATGCACTTTCATATATTTGAAAATAATTTATGTTTTGCAAATCATTCCAACATTAACTAGAAAAGTATCATATACATAAAATAAATGACAACCTGCAAAGACTGAAGACCAAAGACATATAATATAGGTGATCTTATATGTGAATATGCCACAAAATGAACTTTATTGTTCCACTAAAAAATGATGCAATTGAACTATCTATACACTGGACCTATTGGTATCCATGCAGACTTACAATGGATGAAGTAATAGATGCCACTATTTGGCAAACCCCCGGTTCCATAAAAGAAGAAGAGATACACTTAATTTTGTATTTCATATATAGTACCTTTTCATAACAAAGACTTACATCATTTCAATAGGGAGAAAACATATTTTATACTTTCTTAGCATTCGAGTTAGTCACCTGTCTCTTTTTTTAATACAACACGAACTGTTTTGTAACTATTTTACTTCTTATCTCTACATTTCCCTTGAACTCTCTATATTGTTTATTGACTAAAAAACCATAGATCATTATTGAGTAACACACTTTTTGGCTGCGTTTGTTGGTAGGAAAGGAGTAGAACGGGATGTATTCTAGGAAAGGATGAGGCTGTATACGTGTAGGATAGGTTATTTGGTCTTCCATCCTATGTTTGGGTGTGCAGATGTAATTTCCAGTTGCCATTGCAGTAACGAGGTTATTTTACAAGTTTCAGATTTCCACGTATAATTATCCTTTGCAGCGACCAGAGTTAACCATGACAAAAATGAGAGAAGGGTGCCGTCCATTTGCAGATTATCATCTATTTCAGGCTTTCATACATAATTCTTAATATGCAAAAGCAGAAAGGGTGAGAAAGATTTGGAGGGAAGGAAAGGACCCAGAGCAAGCGGATTTAGGAGCCTCCGTGAGGAAACAGACCAGCAGCAGGGAGACGATCCAGAAGGACAATAGGGAGAAGATGACGATCTGCGGAGAGGGATGCCAAGGCGGAAGGACAACAGGGAGCAACCGAAGAACCTAGGCCGAGGCAGTTGGTCCCAGTTGCAGGCGCAAGCTGGAGGAGACTGATCCACGAGAGTTCGGAGTCGAGGACGCATTTGGGGGGGCCAGGCGTTCAGTACCGCACAAATACCTTGGTGTATTGCGGAACTATAAGTCCTAACAAGTTGGGAGTCTAGTCCTAACCAAATGCAATCTGGGCATGAGTTTTTTTACAAACAAATATGGGATTGCAGTTACTAATGGGATTAGAATCCTATCCTATACAAAATCTTATAAACCAACGGGGTCTTTGGGGAAAGAATCATCATAACTTTTTACAAGAATCTCATGGAGTCGTTCTCTCTCTCTCTCTTTCTCTTCAATGTGAACTATAATTATAGTTAAATGAGGAAGAGACGCGACAATGAGAGGACAAGGTAGGACTAGATAGTACAAAACCTCTCAAATGATGACCGGGAGAGTTGAAAAGTGCAGCTTACAAGCAGCAGCAAACCTTGTTGCTGTGAGGGAGAGGCAACTTGTACACTTAAAGAGGAGAATCTAGTTCACAACTATAACTATACTAGTTAATTAATTTTTACAGTTAAAGCAGTCGTGGTACCCTTCCAGTAATGACTTTCTTTAGCCATGATTGATAATAATAAAAAAATGTTTAATATAACATTATTTTATACTCCAGAAGGTTGGTTTGCTAAAAACACATGATTGAATAGTATTATATTAAGTAACAACATTGTTAGAGGAATGATCGGAAGAGAAATTCATGATTTTCCTATGAAAACATTGAGATGTACTTGGTACAAATAATAATCAATTATATGTTTACATCTATTGTTGATTAAATGTAGGAGTGACACAAATAGTGTATTTTTAGTTGTATAAGAATGATAAATATGATTATATTAAGATGTCTTACATCTGATTACAAGCTTTGTATAAATGAGAGTCTAGACACGGTGGCATTCTTGTACTCAATAATATTGGACTAAATACATGTAGCCCGGGTGGTAAGAGCTCGGTAAGTCTCAATGATGGGCTCGAACCTCACTGAAGACACTTTGCGAATGGCAATTCACGCTAATTAGGCACGTGATGGGGGTGACCGAACCACACCCTCTCATACCTCGAGAGTTTACTATGTCGGCTTGGTCCGGGGTGGGTTCTCTCGGTCATCAGAAAAAGAAAAAAAACACATGTAGCCAGTACATATTCTTATACTCTTCTTCAAATCAGAGTATGTGTGAAACACATGTCCGACTTGGAAAACAAACTCAAAATATTAAAAAAATTGATACACTAAGCTTATACAAAAGATTGCTTCTTTAGTTTTCTTCACATACTATCTTTTTCTTCCCTCGTACGAGTTGAGGCATGTGTCATGGTAACAAAAATGCATCTGAAATTGTTGCATCCAAGTGGAAACAATGAGATATTCTTGCTGGAAGATGACATAAGAGGATGAGAAGTCTCAGAATATTCTTGTTGGAGGTGGCGTGAATGTCACGAAGTAAGATGAATGAAATTTTTTATCTTGATTATGAACTATATTTGAGCTTGGAAGATGATGTAAGAGGATGAGAAGTCTAAAAATCTTCTTGCTTGAGGTGATGTGGATGTTGCGGATGAAGAGGAATGAGAATTTTTGATTTTGATCATGATCTGCATTTGAGTTTTTTCTTTTGTCCTGGAACATGAGGAACTAGTAGAAAAGGAGTAGGAACTGGTCAACAGTCATGGTCGTGTAGGGCATGACTGTTTGGTTTTAGAGGAGACAGAGAAGGCAGCGGAAACAAAATTTTCTTCTCTCCGAACCCAATATAAAGGAATCACGTCAATGTCTATACAGTAGGAAGGATGGTTTGTAGAGACATACCTTGTCCCGAGGCTTGCTCAGTGACGTTACCTCGTGGCTTGCGCGGTCTTCACCTCTTGTCTTGGACGGTATCTGTGCAGATCCTGGTCTCACCGGGACTGTCGAGATTGATAGTTGTCCTCTGAGCGGCAGAAGTCTCCCGCCTCTGAAGTAGTCCACACTGACCACCTAGAACTCCGATCGCCTTATCGCACAAGGCACCAGAAGGAGTCATACCCTCCTGTCGGCATACTAGTCACTGACACACTCTCCTACAACCTGTCACTTTTTTGCATTTGTCTTTCTCTTACTGTGGCTCCCCTTATCGGGTAGTACTTGCTCGGGCTCTCCTGGTTACCACAACCAGAGAGAACGACAACTTTACAGAGCAACTGGTGTTTCGAGTTGTACACTCTGAGAAGCCCCCAATACTCCTATATATATAGGAGGGTCATGGGACAAGGTTCTCTATCCCGGGCAATGCGGGATTAAAGCAGGAGTAGAAGGGTTCAAGATTATCCACAAAATATGACAAGCTGCGCCAGTTGAACCGATCGGTTCAGCCCTGAACCGATCGTCTGGGCCCTTGAGCCAATCGGTTCAAACATGAGCCGATCGGTTTGTGGTTCTGGTCCAACTCAAATTGACTTTCCATATTTGTTTCCAATTAATCAACTATTAGTCCTTGTCCAAATCGAATTTGAACAAGTGAAACAAACTCGGTGGGTCACACGATCAGTTCAACAATGTGAACCAATCAGTTCATTGACCTGAGTCGGTCGACTCACCACCCTGAGCCGATCGGTTCATCTCTATGAGCCGATCGGTTGAAGCAACGGATCAGTCAATTGTAGTTTCAATCAATCCGATACTCTAATCATCTGATCCAACACCTTGAACACTATGATTTTGAGCTATCAATCGATTGGGTGTTTAATTGAACTACTAAACTACTTTAGTAATCAATCCAAACAAGATTTATGGAGAAAATCCTCTTCCAGGAACATGCCCTAGTGTGTGTGACCCTGCACGTCCATTTCAAGTTGGCAGTGAAAGTCCATAACATTTATGACTTGACAAGCAAAGAGCGGTGCCTAGTCACACATCAGTGCTACCCAAGTGAAATAGAAAGTTAGAGAACAACTTTCAATCCTACAATCCGTGAATGGTGTTACAACGAATGTATAATTCCTTTGTCACTAATGTCCTGAATGAACTCAAGGCATGGTGCAGTCATCCTTTCAACATTCATCCATTTCCTTGATCTCAGAGCAGATTGGGTGAGATGTGTGTGACATCAATATCACATATTGATTCACACATGCATGCACATGCCTTTCTCAATCCTACTCATCAAGTGGCCATGGACATCAAACTCCCTTAGGAGGGACAAATCCCATATCTATCACTCACCCCTCAAAAGCCTCATGTGTCAAAGTCACCCAATCATCGCCTTTATAACAACCCATGTTTCAAGACTGCATTTGATGATGTCAAAGTGTACCCAACGACATGTGTTGAGTGTAGTAATTTCAGGTCAAAGAATCACACTCACCACCATCACTGTGAGAGCTGACTGTGACTACCGTATCATGGTTCCATGTGTCACTCTCACGGTGGGTTTGTCTGGTACACTTGTTCTCTAACAAGTACCTATGTGCTTGGTTTGATATCACTATATAATGACTAATGAGATTCTGTCATCAACCAAAACATAATCTAGTCTTTAGTGTTATTGATGTCTATGGTTATTTCCACAATATCAACCGACTAGGGACTGAACAAGAAAGTTATACTCTTAACTTCCGTATGATCTCATCGTTTAGGTCCTCAACCTAAAAGCATACGTCATTGAGTAAAAACAATTCTCTAGACATCTATCATGTTACACTATCATCTCAGAAATAGTTAAAACATATAGATTGGAAATTGCCTTTATGATTATTCAAATCATTTACGAAGTATCCCATTACAATCATCACATGACTTGCTCTATGGGCATACAAACCAACAATGACATCACACATATGCTCACGATGCTCAAGGAAGATACGGGTGCAGAGCCTGAGGTAGGATGAGAGAAAGTTGGAGGTAGAGGTGATTAGGGCTGAGCATCGGTCCAAAACCAAATCAGACCGGACTGCAGACTGGATTTCAACAAATATATGGACCGTAGACCAGACCGTTTCGAGGTAGGACCAGACTGGGACCGGACTGTTTTTTGCTAGGACCGGACCGGACCGTTTGGACCGTAATTAGTCTTTTTTACATGTTTTATAACTTATTTAATTGTATAAAGTTGATAATCTTAGTCACTTCTAACAATTATATAACTTAAGTATCAAATATTTATACTAGTAGTGCTTATATACGTACTTTATTTGTAGTTATTATAGAATACACCTTCAAATATATATAAATTTTATATAAAAGTCAGTCTGCGGTCCAGACCGATTTTGGACCGGACCAGACCGAAGACCGAACTCATCGAAATTCTCGGACCGCGGACCAGACCAAACTCAAAATGTACCGGACCGGACCAGACCGGACCGAATTGAGCAGTCCGGTCCAGTTTTACAGTCTAGACCATTATTTGCTCACCCCTAGAGGTGATCCTATCGGAGATGAGTAGGGACAGACCAAAGAGCAGGAGATGGTAGTTGTACCCAGAAGGTGAGGAGGCTATGAGGAGGGTGAAAGGGACCGGGAGAGGAGGGGTAAGGGAATTGGAAATCAAGAAGAGAAAGAAAAGACGAGATAAAGTGGAAAGAAAATTGAAAACTAATGGAATTGAAAAGTAAAGAATGGAAGTGGAAAAAGAAGAAAAAAAATATTGAAAGGAAACAAACCAGAAGCGAAAGCAATAAGAGAGGAAGGAAGATTGTTGTCTTGGCAAAAAAATATGTCATTGACTTGGATAAGAAGACAAATGGCTGCCTTGGATAGAAAGGAGGTGTGATGGGAAAATTGAAAAGAGGGATAACAATACAAAAGAAACGGATGAGAGGTAAAAAGTAAAAAAACTGCTAATAATTTAAAAAAATGACGAGATGCTAATAACTAATAAAGGAAACTGACAGAAAAAGAAGAAAATTTCAGTGCTATAAAAAAATAAAGAAAAACTTACTGCTATATAGGGAGAGAGAAAAATAAAAGGATCAAATATTAACAACACAAAAAACTTGTGGGTAGCATACCAAAAGAGAAGTAGTCTCGTTCTGTCGGCTAGGAGTGTTTTTTCTTTTCTCTCTCTTATATGATGTTGTCTCTGATACCATGTACGAATGATAAATATGATTATATTGAGATGTCTTACAGCTGATTACATATAAATATGAGTGTAGACACGATAGGACTCCTGTCTCAGTAATATGAGACTAAAAACATGTAACCAATACATATTTTAATAATTGGAAAAATAATTATCAACTTAATTATTATGATAAGTGTTGAAATAGTCACACACTGCTGAGTTCTGTGATGGTCCTTGGGTGTATAAGGTGTGTGGACCCTTCACCCATAACAATTGATTTTGAATTGAACCCACACATTCTAACATGAAATTAGAGCCAATGCGAGACAAATGTGAGGATTACGCCCTACTTTTTGCACACTCATAAATTGTGACTGGTTTTGAGGGGGATGTTAGAATACTCCCACACAGTTGAGTTCTGTAGTTGTTCTTAAACTTATAAGAGGTGTGGTTCCTCCGCTCATAGTCAATTGATTTTGAGTTGGTTTCTAACAAAAGTATGATTATGCTTGCGATCGTATCATTGATTTGACTAGATCCGACGAGTGTTGTCCAGCAGCTAAACTAATACGCTATTGCTAAACTGTGCAAATTGTGCAAGTGGCTAGCTACATTCGTGAAAAACAGTAAACATACACAAAATGATGTCGTTTTCTTACATAGTTTCGTGAAGAGAAATGATATGGGCAACGGAAGCTGGACCAAAAATGAGACCCCATAAAAGATGACAAATGGAGTTCCATTTCTGATTCAGTTTCTGATATGTATAGCAAACCTCATCTAGTCGCAAACAAGGAAAAAAAAATCTAGTCGCAAACTAGCAACGCCATTCATTGGTTTTGGTTGTGTTACTTTCAAGTGGAGCTGAATATTAGACTTATTGCCGTCGGCCTCTCCATCATTCAACGGGCGTTACCCTGTAAACGTACTGGAGGGGCCAAATACCGGGTCAGCAAGAGAATGGGAAACTCCTTTCCAGACATGAGAGGAAAAAGAAAACGACAGCAGGTGGGCGAGTCTGGGTAACCCTTTCATCTCTTTGCCAAGATGCAGCTGTAATTTCAGAGTAATTATGTGCCGACTCCGATTTAACCGTCTCGTTATGAATTACAGGATGAAGTTTATAGTGTATTCTCAAGAAATATTACAATACTCAAACTTTAGAATATATCTTATTGTGGTTTAATTGAAATTAGTTTCATCACGACTACAGGAATTCATCTTAATCTAAGATTCAAGATCGTGGGAATATAATAAGCAACAGAATTATTATAAAGTCTGAATTAGCGAACACAATCAAATTCTGAAACCGTCTGAAGCTAACTTGTAGGAACTGACATGTCTGAATGTTAGAATCCAACTTAAAGCTGAATCAAACATGCTCGGACTATAAGTTTAACTAACGATTCGCTGGATAGCAAATATGAAGGAAGTTGAATGCTTCCTCTTGCAAATTCCAAGATAAGGAACTGCAAAACCGAGAAACAGAAACAGATAATATGCAAATCAAAGGGTTTCTTGATACCTTGGGCAAAGGTTGGAGCAGCTCCAAGTAGAAAGAGCCCAACGAAGAAAGAGCAGCAGAGCAAGAGCACCAGAAGCCATGCACATGAATATTTCCGCGCTCAGGTTTGAAAAAAGAAGTTAATCTTACTACACGCATATAAGAGCAAGATAAATATGGAAGTAGATGGAAATGGTCAGCCCTAAATGGAGTAAGTCGGGGTATGTTATCCACGGTACACATATACTTATCCCGATGGAGAAAACCAGCGGCTTATGGTATTAGCGTTGACCGAAATTAAAGAATGCATATACGTTTAGTCTTATCTTGTGAGATATGCAAATATTGTCGCGCTCTCATAAGTCACAACCACCGATTTATGATAATTTGGCTGATGTGATAACCAGCTGACCCGGACCAATTGGAGTGTTTTGTTAGCGATGACAGCAAGCGCAGTGATGTGACACATTAAGGACTGAATTGGTAGGGTGTAGATTAACAAAAGAGTTATATTTCCTTCACGGCGGGGGCATAAGCGTATTTCACGCTTGGCTGAAACTGCCCTTGTCAGCCGACGTGGTCCTTACCCCCTTTCCTTTCCCCCTTTCCTTTCCCACTCTTTTTCGTTTTTTATTATATATATATATATATATATATATATATATATATATATATATATATATATATATATATATATATATATATATATATATATATATAGTCAGGTTAGAATACACTCGAGTGTATAGATTACTTTGTACACTCTAATGGTGTTTGCCTATCTAGACCATGCTTTTCTAAAATCTAATCCATTGATCTTAATAGTTACAATAATAATAGGCCACGTACACAATTTGAGCTCATTTGGATGAGTGTAAGTCACTCAACCAAGGGCAACAAAATCGACGCACAAAACTAATTTGAAATGCCTGATTTTTGCATCCTTTAGATGCACGACCTATAAGTGTCCAAATGAGCTAAAATTTAGTATATAGTATGTTCTTAAAATATTTAAGAAGATCAACGGTTTAGATTTTTTAAAAAGTTATTGCATCTTTAAAAATGACTGAGGTGTACGGTGCATCCAATACACTCGAGTGTACACTAGCCTAACTCTCTCTCTCTCTCTCTCTATATATATATATATATATATATATATGTATATATATATTTATATATGTAAATTATTGATAGTAATGAGTTTTTATATGAAATAGAAATCATTAGAATCCTTATATAAAATACTTTCCAACAAGACTAATGTCAACATATTTTTAAAAAATAATTAAAATATAAAAAAACATGTATTGCACCCACAATCAATCTAATACGCTCGATTTGAACTTGAATACGACCATTTCAAACTTGAACTCAATTCGAACTTAATTGCACCCAGTTTGGATTTGAATGCACCTAATCCGGACATGATTGTGCTCAGTTAGTGTTGTAATGTGCCTACTTGTCAATGCACCACTACCACCACCACCACCACCACCACCACCACCACCACCACCACAACCATCAACACCACCACCACCACCACCACCACCACCACCACCACCATCATCATCATCATCATCATCATCTTCTTCTTCTTCTTCTTCTTCTTTTTCGTGATTGCACCCATGTGATCAGTTTTGGACTTGAATGCACCCAGTTCAGACTTGATTGCATCCAGTTCGTACTTGATTGTACCCAATTTAGACTTAATTGTGTCGTGTTTGGACTTGAACGCCCAGTTCAAACTTACTTACACCTGATTTTGACTTGATTATGCCTAATTCAGACTTGATTGTGCTCAATCTGGACTTGATCTTACTCTGTTTGGACATAAATGCCCATTTCAGACTTGACCGCGCCCAGTTTGGACTTGAATGTGCCCAATTTTGACTTGAATGCGTCCGCTTTGGACATGATTGCACCAAAATAGTGTTGTGTCAATGCACCTAGTATTCAGATTTGATTGCTAGTTTGAACTTTGATGTGCCTAGTTTCGACTTGAATGCACACAATTCGGATGTGATTGCACCCAGTTAGTATTGTATCAATGCACCTATTTTTTGTTGCGATATACTACGTTTTGAATGTATTTCACTCAATTAGTAATGTGCAAATAAATTGTATGCACCAGATTATTTTTCTCAAAATAGATTGATATTAGTCATATTGGATTGTAAATTTTGTAACGAATCTAATAAGTTTTAGTTTGTCTATATGCGATATAAATTTCTCACTCATTTCTCACTCATTTTCTCTCCATAAATCAATTGAATCAGCCCACGTATCCCACCACCTACATGTGCCATGTCATTCACAAAAACCACCCTTTCAGCTACCAAACCACCAAAAACCCGGGCCCGCACAGCAAAACCACCCCCTGTTGCGCTTGAAACATGCGTCAAAGGGGGACAACAGGTGCTGCACTAATTTCCGTTAACAATTTCAATGTAGTCAGGTGTAGACAGGCTTTCTTTGTTGTGGCCTTTTGCTTTATAGTTCACATGAACACACACCTACTGGACTTCCAAGTTACATCAAAAAGAAAGTGTGGTGGTTAGTGAGAGACCCAGGTGCTCTCTCTCTCTCTCTCTCTATTTCTGAGTTACAATAGAAAGAACGCGTGGTGGTTGGTGAGAGACCCAGGTGCTCTCTCTCTCTCTCTCTCTCTCTCTCTCTGCTGACATTCACCATTCTAGGCATGCTGCTTCATTGTTTTCAAAGCAACCATGGTTATGAATATATAACCAACCATGTTTACAAACATGACAGATACGCACTCACCTCTAACATTATATAAAGTTCAATAATTTTCTTGCACCTACAATTAGTGGTGTAACCAAGATTTTCTATTTTTTTTTGGGGGGGAGGGGACTGCTTGAAATACATGTAATTTGTACTAATATCATAATTTTAGGGGGCACAAAGAAGATTCATATGTACTTTTTTACAAAATCTAATGAATAATACAACATGTTTCAAGATTGGAGGTAGGGCACATGCCCCGTCCTCTCTATGTGGCTACGCCACTGCCTACAACAAACAACCAAACATACGATGAAGGAAAAACACTAGTACAGAAACAACATTCAATGTCACTTTTCTAGGCGTCAGTTATTTAGGAAAACCGACGCCTATAACATTCAACGTCGGTGATGTAGGTCATCCGTCGTCTATAGTCAAGACACGGGTACCACTTTGTATTCAGCATCGACTGGGTAACAAAAAACCGACGCCTAAAATTGCCCGCGAAATCTAATTTTCGAGCGAAAAAAATTTGGCCCCAAAGTGTCACATACAACGTCGGTTTTTTTACCATCAAACCGACGCCTATATAAGATGAAAATTTGTGCGAAAAGTTCCATCTTAGGTGTCGGTTATCCTTTGATAACCGACGTCGATAATGGTTCCCGTCAAATTATTTAGGGCAAAATTTGACTAAGTGGACGTCGGTTGTTTAAGTAGAACCGACGCCGAAGACTTTAGGTGTCGGTTGGGTTTTATAACCGACGCCTAATGTGGCCACTTAATACCCTCGAACGGCCACTGTTCCCCTTTCTTCTGTTTCATCGCAAAGCAACTGTTCCGCCCCTCTACTCTTGCTGTGTCGCTACCCGCCCACCCAGTGCTGCTCGCCACCTGCTGCTGTCGCTCACCGCCGACGCCGGACGCCGCTGTTTGCTCGTCGTCGACGCCGAACGCCGCTGCTTGCTGCTCTATGTCGCCTCTGCCGTCCTCTTTGCCGCCGACTGTCGTCTTCCTCCTTGCCCACCGCTGCCGCCGCCCTCTGTTTCTTCCTTGCCTACCGCCCGCCGTCTTCTTCCTTGCCGCCGCCCGCTGCTTGCTGCTCTGCTCTCCAGGTATTAGCCGTAGCCTCTGTTCTTCATTCGGGAAAATCGGGGCTGTGAATGGGGTGCCTTCATCTATACAATGTAGTCTAGTCTTCCTTGGTATTGTAGAGGCTATATCGGGAGAAGGTAATGACCAATGTGATTGTCATTTGTTTCTATAAGAAGTTAGGTCCTCACAAGGAAGGAGGGAGAGTGGTTCTTTGTCTTTATAATAACCCTAATTACTAATCAGTCTTATGTACTACTTAGTCATAATTTCGAATTTTATGTAATTACTAAACAAAAAATGGCATTTCCTTATGGATTTAACCTACTTCATTAATTCTTTTTTCATAATTCACTCAATCATTAACATCTAATATCACTAATAGTATTTTAAACTTATTTGAAAGCTATTAGTTTCCAAAAGATAGTAAGGAGAGTACTTCAATGTGAATTTTACTAGCTTACCTTGTTTAAAGATGCCTATGACTTTATTATTGCTTGTGATCAATAACAAAGATCTGAAAATATCTCTAAGAGGGATCAAATTCCCATGAGTTCATGGCTAGAATTAGATATCTTTAATGTTTGTGCATCGACTACATGGTCCCCTTCCCCTCTTCCTGTGGATTTGAGTACATTCTTATTTTTGCATATTACATGTCCAAATGGATAGAAGTCATTCCCATGTGGATTTGAGTACATTCTTATTTAACTGGAAATGGCCTATTACCTGATCGGTCGAGTTCTGTGAGTGCACAACTCGACCGATGCAATCTTCAGAAAATCGAACAAGGATGATCGGTTGAGTTCTGTGAGTGCACAACTTGACCGATGCAATCTTCAAAAAATCGACCAAGGATGATCGGTCGAGTTTCAATCCAGGAAAACTCGACCGACCAAGTTCCTGTAATCCATTTTCTAATTTGCATTTAAAGTGATTAGCACTTGGTGAAATTTGTCCCAGACATTTTTCTCTTCTAAGTGACAAGTCAATTCATCATTACAAGTGATTACATAGATGTTCTAAGGTCGTTTACATAGAAAAACCAAAACGCACACTTGTAGCCATTTTGACTTGAACTTGACCCATTCTAGGGCTTTGGATTTTAGATCCTTTTCATGTACCTAATGCCTGCAAACAATCTTAATGAAGCTAAATGTTTGCTTTTTTAATATCAATATCATTTTCAGATTTGATGTTTAATACAAATGCTAAATGTACCTAATGATTGTGTATTATTTCAAAAAGTGGTTTGAAGATAAAGTCTTACATCAACTATCTCAAACACCAAATGATATTACAAAAACTATCAAATGCCTCACCTTTAAACCAAAACCAAATGTTATGTCTTATGAAGGGTTTGACATTAATGGGTTCACATATTACACAAAGCGCCAAGATGATAAGAGTGTCGTCCAAAATAGTGGGGTCACTCTTCAAGCGTCGAGTATGTATTTTGTAAGTGTAAAGGATAAGAGTCCACGTGAAGCTAAAATGTCATATTACAGTGTCATTGAAGACATATGGGAGTTTGACTACATAGATTTCAGAATTCCGCTCTTTAAATGTAATTGGGTTGATAACACCAAAGGAGTTATAGTGGATGAATTGGGTTTCACTTTGGTGAACTTTGAAAAGATTGGCGAGAAGGGTGAACCATTCATATTGGCATCACAGGTGAAACAAATATTCTATATCGATGATCCTGCAAATGATAAATGGTCGGTTGTTCTTCATGGTAAAAGACAGTTCACTGAAGATCCTATAGATGAAGAAGAGTACTATGATAAGTATGATGACTCCAGTCCATTCTTAGTTGGGTTGCCAACTCCACAAAATATTGAAGCTAATGATGACTTATATGTACGCGGAGATCACAATGAAGGATTGTTAATTGATAAAAGATCACAATTTTAGAGGGATGTATGTTTATATTTTTTTATTGAAGCTAAATTTTTGCTTTTTTAATATCAATATCATTTTCAGATTTGATTTTTCATTATCTTCTAGTTAATACAAATGCTAAATGTCTGCCTTTTTCTAGTTAATACAAATGCTAAATGTTTGCCTTTTTTGAGTAATACAAATGCTAAATGTTTGCCTTTTTTCTTGTTAATACAAATCCTGTTACCTGATCGGTCGAGTTCTGTGAGTGCACAACTCGACCGATGCAATATTCAGAAAATCGACCAAGGATGATCGGTCGAGTTCTGTGAGTGCACAACGCGACCGATGCAATCTTCAGAAAATCGACCAAGGATGATCGGTCGAGTTTGAATCCAGGAAAACTCGACCGACCAAGTGCCTGTAATCCATTTTCTAATTTGTATTTAAAGTGATTAGCACTTGGTGAAATTTTTCCCAAACATTTTTCTCTTCTAAGTTACAAGTCAATTCATCATTACAAGTGATTACATAGATGTTCTAAGGTCGTTTACATAGAAAACCCAAAACGCACACTTGTAGCCATTTTGACTTGAACTTGACCCATTCTAGAGCTTTGGATTTTAGATCCTTTTCATGTACCTAATGCCTGCAAACAATCTTAATGAAGCTAAGGTTTGCTTTTTTAATATCAATACCATTTTCAGATTTGATGTTTAATACAAATGATAAATGTTTTCCCTTTTAATAACAATTTTAGATGGCTGACCATGATGAGCATGATGTCCATGATGGGCATGAAGTCCGTGATGAGCATGCTTTCCATGACGATCATGGCGAGGATACCAATGTAAGTTCTAAAAACATATCCTGTATTTCTATAGAATTCATTATCTTCTAGTTATATCCTATATCCCATATTTCTACATTGCGCTAATTCAGTGTGTTTATTTTTGTCAAATTTTAGGTTGATGATGCACATGTACCCACTGAAGCACTGGATCAACTTGATGCGCAACACCAAAAACTTAACAAGAAAAGGGGCATCACTCTGTTGAAGAAGTTAATAGCACTAAGTGGTAGTGGATCCAAATTGGTTGTGGAGTTTGATAATGGAGGAAATGCAATTGGAGTGAACCGCAATAATTTTGTAAATTATCTTGGGTGTGTCACTCGAAGCCGTTGTGGTGTTAAGTATGATAATTGGCATAAAGTTCCTCAGGGGAAGAAAGACTTGATATGGAAGGATTTATGCGTGAGTTATTATTATTTGTAGATTACAAATTATATTATTTGCAATTCTATTTTTGGATACTAGTTAATAAGAATTCTATTTTACAGAATCTGTTTGCATTGGATGAGTTGCATCGTAAAAGCATGATGCAACGCACTGGAAAGATGCTTAGGAACTATAGGAAAAATCTCAACAGAGAATACATAAAAGATGGTGATAAGAATAAGAAGTCAACCCTTGAACACTGGAACTTCTTGGACAAAGAAGATTGGGACAATTTTGTTGCTTCAAGAAAATATGAAGAATTCAAGGTATTAGGCGTCACTCCCAATTTAATTAATATACGTTGTATTAACCTATTCAAGATTAACATTTAGTGCTACTAACCAAATCATTATTGTGCATACTAACTAGGCCCTCAGTGAGGCGCAAAAAGCAAGGCGTGCACTGAATGTGCATGACCACACTATGGGTCCAAAGGGCTATGCAAGCATTCGCCAAAGACTACAGGCAGAGTCTGCTGCTACTCAGGAGTCTGCCACACCCATTCCTCGCCATGATATCTGGATAGATGGGAGGCAAAACAAGAAGGGTGAAATAAAGAAGCCCGTAACTGCTGAGGCGGCTGCGAAAATGGTAAAATACAACTCTTAGAGCAAGCATTTGAATATTGATTATTTGTGGTGTTACCAATTTCTGTTGATGGTGATTAGCGGGAGCTACACGAGCAGAGGAAACAAGGCATGTTCATCCCTTAGGGCACAAGGGATGAATTGACAGTGCTCTGGGTAACCCAGAGCATCTTGGACGTGTTAGGGGTGCAGGTGCTGGTGTGGGCATCAAAGCATTCTTTCGGCCATCCCAATGCAAACCCAGAGCGGGACTTTCACAAGAAGAGGTAACCTATTCTTTTTTAAGAATGTTACTGCAAAAGGGAATTCAATAATAAGAAGCTAATGTTTCTTTTATCCATGTATATGAGAATAAGAGAGTCGAGGATATAGTTGCCATGAAGGTCAATGATATAGTTGCTGAGAAGGTCAAGGAAGAATTGATGCAGTGGCAGGCATCTCAGGCTTCCAATCAACCTATGGCGACCCACTCTTCTCCTGATGTACAGATTACAAGTAATCATGTAGACCCACCGCCTAACACATCTGCTGTAAGTATTGTTTATGACATTGTAGCTAGTATTTTCAAGATGACATGTTTACAAGATGGTATGTATATATGTATAATATTCTTTACGTAAATTTGTAGGCATTGAAGCCATGCCACTTAAGAATGCAAGACTATGTTGTTGCAGAGGCGTAGGCTTACCCGTCCCTTCCTGGGGCAATGTTTCACGGGACTCCAATGCCACAGGGCTACGTTCGTGTGAGACCAATACGTGTGTTACCCGATTGGAGGGAAGCTACATTGCCATATCCCCACCCGGATATTGATACACTTGCTGAGGCAGAAGGCGGGGTGATATTGTGGCCCAAAGCAGATGTCGTCTACACTACTGGAATTGTAAGATAAATTTACATTACTTTAGATTGTTAATGTGTATATATGAGGTCAACTGGTCTGAAATTATATATACAGGTTAAAAAGAAGACCCGGAGCACCTAGGCCTCCACCTCCACTTCCTGCATTACCAAGTTGGGTTCCAACTGACCTAAAATACCCGTTAGGTCCTTCTTGTAGGGGAATGGCATGTTGGCTACGGGCACATAATATACATTGCCCTATAATTGTTTCTTTAGAAGCGGATTATGCAGGTCAATCATACGATAGCTCTTTATTTATACAAGATATTATTGAGCTATTTATGTATGATTGGCTGAATACATCAATGATAGAGACATGGATAAGGTGAGATCTTGTTTACACATCTATATACCTTGTGTAAGATATGGTGATCTGGTTTCTTATATTTTAATGCATACGTAATACATGTTTTGCAGCTACTTAGTCGAAGATCAATGCAAACAATTTGTATTTGATCATGTGGGATTTTTGATTCCATCATTGATTAGTATGGTAGCTAAAGACCCTAATAGTGTTCAACAATACTGTATAGATGCTTTTACAATTTTTGGTTAGCAAAAGAAGACGATAATAATAGCTCCATTCAATGTCAATTAAGTTTACTTTATTTATAATTTGGACTTAAGAAAATTCCATTTTTATTGTGCATTTTGAGTTATTAATTTTTAACTTTTTTACCTCTAGCGGTAGACATTGGGAGTTACTAGTTATTATCCCCAGGACATTCACTGTTTATTATCTGGATCCTGAGGGAAGTACATTGAACACTAAAATTGGACACGTAATGAGAAAGCCATTATTCTGGTGAGAAATATTTCATTTTTATATCCGTTAACATATGTTATTACATTACTATTTAATTATGCAATTTACTGTGTTATATTAACATGTAGGGGTTTAGATGCATTCAAAAAGGTTGGAAGAACGGTCCCAAGGAAAAAGAACCAGCCAATAAATTGGGAGAACGTAAAAGTAATTTCCCGACTCCAATGTATATATTATTGATGTGAACTGTACTTAGTTATATTTTTTAATATTTTGTATGTTTCAATTTATAGTGCGCTACACAAAACAACGGATGGGCATGCACATACTATGTGATGTGATTTATGCAGATGATTATCAAACATGTCGCATTGGACATCAATACCATACATGAGGTATTATATATAGTCTCATTAGTTAGTATGAAATATATCAACTTATTTTTATATTATTACTTATATATACATCATTCTCTTTGCAGGTGTTTAAAACTGACCACACTATAGGTAAACGCTTAAAAAATGTACATGCTCCATAGACGATGGAAGCATTAAATGAAGTAAGAGAAGAATGGGCAAAAGCCATACAAGAAGTGGCGATTGTAAGATATAATTGGGATGCTGATAGAGTTGCTGAATGATATTTTGTAAATGAATATTTTTGAATGTTTCTACATGTATTTGAATGTTTCTACATGTGTGAATGTGAGAATTGAATTGATGTCTGAATGTATCTACTTGTGTGAAAAAATATGTGTTGATTTTGCAGGTTTGTGGCCTATTTGTAGGCTGATATCAATGGATGTTGTAAACCTGCAGTTCAAAAAACTGAACTGCAGGTTCTCATCCTGCTGACCAGCCACAGCAGGCCTGCAAACTGATAAGAAAAAAAAATTAAAATATAGGCGTCGGTTATTTATAGAAAACCATCATTAAAGGCCTACAACGTCGATTTTTGGACAAAAACCGCCGCCTAATGTGGCCACGGCCGTGGTGGAAATGGCATCTCTTATTCGTATAAAACTGACGCCTATAGGATATACAACGTTGGTTGTTTAGTTGATAACCGACGCAGAAAGAGTCCTAGATGGCGCCCTTTTTTGTGGCGCGAACCCTTTTGGCGTCGTCTTACTACATATATAACCGACGCCTACAGTTTATATAGTGGTGGTTGTTTAGTTGATAACCGACGCAGAAAGTGTCCTAGATGGCGCCATTTTTTGTGGCGCGAACCCTTTTGGCGTCGGCGTGATATATACAACCGACGCCTATAGTTTATATAGGCGTCAGTTAAAAAACCGACGCCGAAGTGTTCGACCTTTAGCGGCGCCCACATAGGCGTCGCTTGGAAACCGTCGCTAAAAGGGGTTAAACAACCGACGCCAAAAGTGTGTTCTGTAGTAGTGAAAAGAGTTTAATTATGTATAATTTAGAACATTGTTGTTCCAAATAATAATAGACAATCACAATATAATTAACAGATTTACATGTCAACATAAGAATCAAGTAAGAATCGTTAGAACAAACATAGCAGGAGAAACAGATAAATTGATATAGAAAACTGCAACTAGATCTTCAAGAAGAGAGATGTTACTTAAAGAAATTAATGATCCATTATTCTTGAAATGCTTGTTGTTATTCTAGTTGAATGCTTGATGTTCTTCTAGTTGATGTGGTCACAAAAATCTATAGAAGAAGGTCATCTCACTATTATGAAGACGATGAACATTAACACCCTTGGTGCAACTTAGTAGTTGTTAGGTATGACCACCCAACATATCATGTCAAGGAAAGAAGGGATGAAGAAGATCTCTCTCATTGATGAGAAGTATTGTATGAGAGATGAGCAAAGAGAGCGTCTATGTAAGGAGGTAGGTGACATGACAAAAAACACAAACCACAGATGATTGTCTTAGATCTATTTTTTACCCTAAGCCTGAGACCGTTATGCATCCTTTATTTATAACATTTCCGCACACAATCATATTTCCACTTTAACGTAATCACTCTATCACTCTTGTATACTTATAATGAACGTGAGGACCCCCTTCCAATTAAGAAAGTACTAATTAAATAATTATCCAGATGTGTAAAATGAAGATAGAAGATAATTCCCATGACCCAAAACCCACAACCTACGACCCATGATCAACCAATCATATGCTTTTCCAAGCCCGACCTAGTGAGGCGAGGTGTGGTGTGCACAAATGTGTGTGTGTTGTGGTCGCCATATCCACCAAAAGGGTGATCATTCTCTCTCCTAAAACCCTTTGGACACTGATGTTACACACAATCCTACATATATGGACAATCAAAGCTTTATAAGTGATTAATATATGATTAAAATACTTTTAGATATGCACAAAAGACAAAAATTACCTTTTCCTCCACATCTCATATGTGCTAGCTGCACCTACATTTGGCTTAACCCATGCTAACCAGTGTTAGCCAAAGCTAACAATCTCCCATAAAATCTGTGTAGTTGGTGTCTTCACAGGTACCCCTATCCAATTCATGTGGCTAAACACACCTTTCATACACACATGGGTCTTTCAATATTTACAAAATTTAATTAAACAATCTCTTAAAAAAATCTGTAAGTGCACAAACTTAGTAGTAGTATAGAGAATGGAACGTCTAGGTCTAAGGGAGAGGGCGGGGATTATAGATTAGCTTTCGATGGCTATGTTCCTAATGCGGAGTCTAGGATTCAATGGTTTAATCTTGATTTTGATAGTTACACTAAGGTTTTCAACCAATTAAGAAAAAAGCAAGAGAAAAACCTACTTTAACCCTAGATAAGTGAGGTCTACTTAGAAAAGCAAGGAAAGAAAGAAATTACACTAGAGACAAGCAAGAAAGATTTAACACAAAAGAGTATAGTAACAAAGAATTCCTAGCTATCAATCTAGAAATGGAAACTAGCTTAACTAGGCAAAAGAGACACTACACTTATAATCTAATTAAAAGTGAAAGAAAAAGTCTAGATTAGAAAATGACTAAGGAAAGAACAAGCAATCAAAAAGAAACACCAACTACTCTAGAAATGTCTAACTACCATCAACAAGGCAATTGATTAATTAAGCAAGTAAAGAGACTAACTAAGAAAGAACTATCTAAACAAGAGACAATTTAGAATTTTCAAATAATTAATGGAAGTGTGGCTCGTTCGGGGTAATGTGGCTATACCTAAGTTGGGGTCATAACATGCAAACATTACTCATTTATTTAGATTATCAAACTAAACAATCAAGTTTGATCTTAAAGAATTCCCCAAAACTACTAAGTGGCCATGGATGGAATAGGTGTGTATGGGAAACTAGTCCCTATCCCCCCGTCCAACTTACAAGGCTCATTTGATTATGGTTTAGGTGGAACTCATCTAGTATATAACAAGTCTAGGTTTCTAGGATGAAAGCACTTATGGAAATTGGTGGAGAAGGGTAGTAATGAAGGGTGTATGATGTCACCTTCCATCTAGCTTTCAAATATCTCCAAGCTATCTTTGTAGATCTCACATTTAGGAGTAAGAGAGTAAATATATATGTAGGAATATGTGGAGCCAAATAGGGATCCACTAAATGGATCTAGGAGGAAATCATTAAGTAGGTACATATAAGCCATTTCTCCTAGAACTTTATTGTTTTCATGCACAAACCATAATGTAATCCATGTAAAATGAGAAAAAAGTAGAAGATAATCATTAGCATATAGAGTTTACATATTATTTTATCCAAAAATAGTATAAAAGTCACATTTTCAACCCCAAATAGAAGACTAAGGGGCTACTTGTAATACTCAAAAGAGAGAAATAAGACAAAGTACAAGAGTACATAGCCATGGTGCTTGGTGAAGAATCCTCCTTCATAACCTCCAACTCAAGATAACACGTATTGGTTGATCCTTGATGGATGGATAGCATATGATGATGGACGAGAGTGGTCAAGACACTAGAAAACTAGGGGTTTAAGGTCAAAGAAGGAGAAAATGGATGGAGATTGGTAGAAATGAGTAGGAGAGGAGTAGGTGACTCCTTCAATGCTTGGAGTGGCTAACCTATAGCTCTCAACTACCTGAAATGGTTATATAGTGGCTTTAGAAGCATATGTTTGAGTGGGGGTATTTGGGTAAAATGATATCAAGGAAGTAGCAGGATTTTGGTGGCAGAATGGCCATGCTGGGTAGTATGGTTGTGATGAGGGAGTTTGTTGTGGGTCATTTTCCTTGTCATTCACCTACTGAGCGCCTGGCAACACAATCGTTTTGGCTAGCACAACCATGTTGGGGTCTTCTTCACACGACTGTGCTAGCTGACACAATTGTTCTATTGGACTTGATTTCGCTAGTTTTTCATTGTGAGTTTTATGTGATTCTTAACTTGGTGGGATGATCGTTCCATGGTACCACAGATGCACTGAGATCTTTTTCTTGTACTTTAATCTTCATTTTCAAAATCCATTGATTTATTTGTTTTAGTTTAACCCTTGGAAACTAGGGGAGGGCTGGGACGTTTCTTGGGTTCTCCTTACACTCCTCTAAGGCTGGAAAAACCCTTATATCCTCATCCTTCTCTCCTTCTATCCAAAGCATGGTCAATGTACCTAAATAACATACAAAAACCCCTATAAGTGCATTTAACAATAAATCATTCATTGGGAGAAGCATTATGTACTTTAACATGTTTGGATGTGATTAAAGGGTAAAACATGACCAAATGAAGCATTAAATTAAGACTACATCACCACCCCAAATATAAAACATACTTGTCATAAAGTATGCTCAAACTCAATCTCTCATTTTAACTTCATTCAAAGAAAATGCAATCATCATAATGTTCATTGGATAAATTAAGTTCAAATGTGGAATTTGGCATGCATTCCACTGCTCTCTATACATTTTTCTATTTTTCATGTGATTCAAGAACATATCAAAAGAATTTCAAAAATGGGATACCAAACACATATGTAAGTCACACAACTGTTTAAAATTTTCCAGGTTTTCTATTTCAGTTTCTAGGACTCAATCATATACTTTACTTCACCTCACATAACCCACTTGTCTTGATTAGATGTGTGGGCTAGATTTGATCTAACCTAGCCCTACTAGGCATAAAACCAAAAGAACGGGTTGTGAAAATGAGTTGAATGGTATTACATAGTAGCACCCATCTTTTTTTTTAGATTCTATTACATGGAGCTATCTTATTTCTTCTATTTCTTTTTTTGCCCCATGTGTAAGGAGGGCATATGGTGATTTCGTGAAATGAGGAAGCATAGATATGGCCAACCCAAACTTTTTGAGGGTTTCCAAGGCTAATGTGTGCATCTTTGGCATCCTTTCTTGAGGCATAAAGGTAAGAAAATGATGGAAGAAGTGTTGGGTCAAAGAGCGGTCACAAATGGTGAAATTCATAATTATTTCATTCAAGCAAGCTAATCTAAGCAACATTCATTGAAATAGATAAACCATACATAAAATGAAAAGTTATGGTATACTACACTCTTTCCACAGGGAACGAATAATGCCAAGAATTAAAGGCTTTCAAGAATCACATTTTTTGTGATAGTTAATTTTCAATAAGAGGCATGGAGCACATGAAAAATTTCACCGTAGAACTCAATTAGCCAAAAATAATATCAATGGAGTGCATTCTCCAAGTTTTTAATATTCAAATAAAACAAGTAGAAATTTAAGTGGAAACACACCATTGGGAAAATAGATCAATCTTGGCCAAAATTAGCCAAAATGGTGCCATATTGCCTTAGAATCAAATCTAAACCTACATTAAAAAGTAATAAAACACAACCAAGAAAAACCTAAGTAAAACACACATTACAAAAACCTACAAGAAATGCAATGCATGGAATGGCAAGAAGAGCAACAATTTTGAAAAATTACGCAAAAGTGCAAATAAGTAAATAATATACATGCATGTATGCAAAGAAAGAAAAATCCTAATATAGGTAATAATGTTGTAACATAAACCATTACAAAATAGGTTAAGAGTATAAGAAGTAGGTATCAAAATGAGAAAGAGAGAATGATGTGTTGTTGATATTTATGCCCATAGAGCCAATCATATGATGATTGTAATTCCATATCTTGTAAACGATTTGATTAATAATAAAGACAATATTCATTTATATGTTTGTTAAATTATAAGATAATAGTATAACATGATACTTGTCTAAAGAATGATGTTACTTGATCACATATGTCTTCAGGTTAAGGACCTAAACATTGAGATCATATGTATGATAAGAGTACTATACGTTCTTGTTATGTCCCTAGTTGAATGTTATTATGGAAGATAATAGACAATAATGATGCATAAGACTAGAGTGTGTGTTGGTTGAATACAAAATCTGATTAGGCATGGTATATGATATCAAACCAAAGACATAGGTACTTCTTAGAGAATAATGTATCAAACATACCCACCTTGAGAGTGGTACATGGAAACCATTGAGTGGTAGTCAGGATCAACTCTAATAGTGATACTGGTGATTGTGTCTCTTAGACTTGAAGTCACTACATTCATAAAATGTCATTTTATTTATTTGAAATTATCCAATGTAACCTTGAATACAAGTTATCATATAGGTGATTCTTGGATAAGTTGTGACACATGGGAAATGACCGTGAGTGATGTAGATGGGATTTGTCCCTCCTACTCGAGTTGATATCCTGGTCACTTGATAAGCGAGACTGAGAAACATATGTCCATACTCATGTGAATCAATATATGGTATGTGAGCTCACATGCATCTTAGATTGTTTTCTCTAGTTCAAGAAAAATAGATTGAATATTGAGAGGATGATGATTACCTACCTCAAGTTCAGTCTGGATATTAGAGACAAAGGAACTATAACATAACTGTAACACTATTCACAGATTGTAGGTTAAATTTGTTCTCCAACTTTCCAATTACTTGGGTAGCAATGATGTGTTGCTAGATACCACTCATTGTTTGTGATGTGATAATCTAGTTATGGACATTCACTACCAATAAAATTTGTGATGTATAGGGCCACACACATAGGATGCACGTGGAATAGGTGTTCACTCATGAATAAGGTTTAACTTGATTAATCGAGTGTTTTGTATTTAATTTTAACAACATTGGCTAGAAATTGACTACACATGACTGTGAGTTGACAAAACCAAGTGTTAAGTCAACTAATTCAATCATGGAGTAAATTAAACAACATTGGTTGAAAATTGGCTGAACTTGAAAATGAATCAACCAGTTTAGAATATGAACTTACCGGTTCAGATTTTGAATCAACTGGTTTAGCTTGTGAATTGCCCGATTCAATGATGGATAAGATTGGATCAATTATTGATGTTGATGTCATGTTGTGTACTAATCATCACACTAAATCCAATATGTTTGTGAATAGAAAAAAATAGTGAACTGATAGATTCAAGTGTTGAATCCACCAATTAACATGTGAACTGAGCAATTCAGAAGTGAAGAAGCCAATTAATGATTCACAATAGCTAGAAATTTGTGAAAATCCATCTCTTCAACTCCTAGTTGATCTGGAAACCCTGACCCTGACTCTCCTATAAATAGGGGGGGTATTCAAGGCTATTAGAAGACACAAATAGCATTAAAAATGTTTTCCTCTCACGGTTTTGGTAAGGTGAGAGCCCAGATAAAATATTAACCATTTAAGGGAGGGAGATTAAAGGGAGAACAAGTAAGCTCTAGCATGTTGACATCAAAGTGACAACTCCTTCCTGTTACTTCCAAAAGAAAGATAAGAGTTCCCAGTGGTCTGTAAGGACTACATAGAGGCATGGAGGGATTTGCCACCCACTGGGAGGACATTGTCAAACTTTATCTGTGGTGCTACACCTAGAGGCCACCACCAACAACCGTCTAGGTGCTGCTTCCAAAAAAGCACGTTGTTACAAGGATAATCGCTGGACTTGCTCCGGGACCATGTATATTCCTTAAAAACCTTCCTTTCCAATCGATAGTTGTTGATGTGATCCATTATTCATGGGGAATATGGAAAGAATATTTTTGTTTTCATTTCCATATCTTTCTTCATATTTCCCTACATCGGTATCATAGCCATATAATTTACTATGTTTTAGGATTTAATCGATGTGATCAGCTTTTGATTTTATCATTTATTTGTAACATGCGGTGTGAATATTTAAATGATTAATGAGCATATATGATAAAGTACCACATACTCTAGGAATGTCCCATAGATCCTACATATAATATGATATATATATATATATATGCAATTTATACGCTTCACCTTGAAATTGTTTTGATGGTGGATGAAAACATAGTTATGGCCAATACCCCCAGATATGTGTGCATGGCTGAATGGTTTTATTCCTAGCTTTTAAATTCAAGTTTCATACCAAGCCTCTCTATTTTTTCATATATTAATTTAATACTTTCCTCTGTATGCTCCCCTTGAATGTAATTTTAGGTTTCACTTTTACAATGTAATAATTAAAATGGGAATATGATTTTATTTTCTATTTCGGCAAAAGAAGGCATTCTGCCCAAGACAATTTGGCTGACTCAAAAATCAAACCGATCAACTAGAGTACCAAAGAGGACATAGGATAGGAGGAGCTGAATGATCGAATGGAGGCCCAGCTGTCCGACTAAAGGTGTCCAAATGCTGCTTGATCAAGGAGCCATTTTATCATTCTGTGAAGACCAGTTGACAAACTAGGAGTGCAAATGATCAACTCAAGAGTTGAGTCGACTGACTGGTATGTTTCCAGAATAAAGTTTCTATAGTACAAGTTGCTACATTTGATATGGATCTTAGGAGGTAGAAATTATTTTTGGCTCCAACGAATTACATTAGTGTCACCATAACCATCACATGTATTTTATGATTACATGTTTCATTTGTGGATGTAGTATGTATATGATAGATATTATTAGTATGAGGTGATTGAATATGTATATGTATTTATATAGAAATAAATATCATGGAAGTGTGATGGCAGTTTTGTGGGCCTCCCAAGCAGGCTGCATCACAATCATTTTGGTTTTTGGGTCAGGATTAACTAGGTGACCTTAATGATATTAAGTTCTAAGAAGCATAAAGATGAGCTATGAAAAGTATTTGTGCATACGATCTACCTAAGAATTGCATGAGATGCAATTGGAAAATGTTGCCTACCTCAATAATTGGTTATAGATGCTGGCGCTAGCTAGGTAACAATTTAACTATTTTAGATCTTAGCTCACTAGAAGGTTGTACGTGGCAATCTTTCAAATCGGTATGTGGGGGTTATCAATATGAACAAAATAGTGGGACCAATAATTAATTAAAAGCCTAATTGATAACGTCAAACATCCTTTTAATTAAATCAAAAGTATTTTGACAAAATGCAAATTTCTTTTGTAGAAAAGAATGCAAACAATAAAACATTTTCCTTGTGATCGACCCTTGAGAACGATAATTTAAACAAGAATAACTTCCATGACTAGCTCAGGACATTGAGAATCGTTCTTACACAAGAGTGCATCTTCTCTGTCCTGAAGACACTAAAGCCAGATGAACCTACTCCAACCATGCGTAAGGCTAACAAGGATGCTTACAAAAAGCACTCTGAAGATGTGGTAGATGTGAAGTGTATGATGTTATGATCAATGAACTATGAGTTGTAGAGACATCATGAGAACATGGATGTGTTAACACATCTTAATAACATGTACCAAGCTTAGGAAAGACAAAAGAGATGTGATGTCTCCAAGGCGATGTACAAGTGCAATATGGCAGAAGTGCAGAGAAATCAGAGAAGCAAAAATTTTAGTGACGAATTCCAAAACCAAAAGATCATGTCAACAATAATGTATCTATGAAAGAAGGTAACATGATATATACCTAGTCCTGGAGCAAGTCCGATGACAATTCTGGTTGTAATGTGCTTTTTCTCCAAGCAACACTCGAGCAGTTGTCAGCAATGGCCTCCTGCTACAACACTATAGACGGTGGTTGACGACATCCTGTAGAGGGTGGAAACAACCTCCTCACATATAGAGTAGTCATGTAGACCACCTGGAACTGCATGTTGTTCTACCAAAACAAGCACGAATGATTTGTCCCTTCAAACATTAGGGTTCTAGTGCTTACTTGCTATCCCAATTGTCTCTTCTTTTCTATCCCTCACTTTTACAGGTAGGTCTTGCTCGGGCTCTCTTGGTTACCACAACTAGAGAGGACAAAAATTGTTAGAGCTTATTTTTTAAGAAGCCCCCAATACCTCTCTATCATGGGAGGTTCAAGGTAAGGGCTTCTAGTCAATTTGGGAGTCAAAGAGACAAAATTCATGAATTTTCTAGAAGCTACAAATAGTGAATTGTTTGGTTCATAGGTGTAGTGTTCGGTGCAAACCTTTAATCGGTTGGTTCATATGATATATTGCTTTGGGTCACATTGGCATTCAATATTTGATCAAGAAAAACATGTTGTTAGCATAAATCCTAGATCCAATCATATTGATCATTGAACCAGGCGGTCAACACTTTAATTGATCATCTCAAACCTTGAACTAGTTGTTTCACTTAGTGAACCGGTTGATTCATGCCCTGGTTCAATCATTGTGTGGCACACCATCATGATAACGAGATTACTCAAAACAAAACATGTGATCAATCTCTTATTAATATCATATCCAAAAAAAGAGGATAAATTAAAACCAAATTAAACATTAGCAACATGTTCAAGGATAATTACAAATAAGTCCAACTATCTATATAATAGCACATCCCATATCGAGTGTTTACATATATGTCCAGTGGGCTCAACCACAACCTATATACAAAAGAGATGTTCTACATACTCATGCCATATACAAACTGTTGGCTAAATGGACATCTATAAAATCCCTTTGTTTTGATTGTGACAAACATTTCATTCTTATTTATCTGACGAGCTACTTGAGTGTGCAGGATGACACAACTATAAGGGAAATCCAACATGAAGTATTTATATTTTCATGCAAATGTAATCATTGTAAAAACTTGTACAGAATTATAATGTACAAGTACTTAGAATCGCATGTAAATCAAGCATTGGATTTTCCCTAGCTAAACACCTTAGTCATCCATTCAATAGGACCACCTATGCACACATACGTATAACTAGTGCCTAACTTGAAACCTTAAAACAGGATCTCTCTCGGTCGACAAACTCCTCGACCGAGACACTCTCGGTCGACAAACTCCTCGACCGAGAAAGATCCAAGTAGCCGTTAGACATATCTGCATATAACTTGAGAAAAGAGAAGCCTGTCGGTCGACAAGTCCTCGACCGAGAGGTGTCTCGGTCGACCTTCACTCAACCGAGATGATCTCTGCAACTAGCCGTTAGACTAAACTGACAAGTTAGTTGGCAGTTGGAAATAGACGTTGCATTCAGAGAGCCTGTCGGTCGACAAAACGTCGACCGAGTGGGTGTCTCGGTCGACCATTTCTCGACCGAGACGATCTCTGACAGAATCTGCAGAGTAAAGCAATTAGCCGTTGTTAAAGCAACAACTTTGTACCTAACGGCTAGTTAAGCACTTAGAAACCCCTAGAAGTTGTCTAGAACGTCCTTAAGCATACTTAGGCCATTTCTATAAATAGGACAAGCCATAGGACACTAGCACTTACTTCTTACACTTGCTATACTTGAGAAAATACTTGAGCCCTCTTGTGCAATCTGTGTGAACTGAGCTTTGTGATCAATTGGCCATTTTCCCCTTAGCTCAAGCTCGTCCTATAGGCTAGATTTTCCTAACCCTAGCAATCACAAGTCCATCATATTGGCTAGGAAAATCCAAACGCTTGATCTAGGGAAATCAAGCCTTGAGCTACAAGGATAAGTTGTATTTTCTTTTATTCCTTTCTTGTTCCTTGTATTACTTGTACTCTCCTTGCTACTCCAGGTAGGAGGCTGCGGATTGGAGAGGGTGAAGCTCTTCGTGGTGAAGAGGAGGACTTTGGACTACTTCAGAAGGCTGTCTTGACGGGAAGCTACTTCGGGAGGAAGGCTACTTCAAGGGGGAGCTTGAAGTTACTTCAAGGAAGGCTGCTTCGAGGTTGGCAAGACTACTTCAAAGTGAAGGCTGTCCAAAGGGTGTTTAGAAAGTATTGTAAATTTTATGTAACATCCTTGAGAGGTAATAAAATTTAGTACTTTCAAAATCCTGGTTGGGTAAGCAACCGGGTAGTGGACTGACTCCTTAGTATTTGCTAAGGTGGAACCACTCTAAACACCTGTGTTCCTCTTCTTAATCTTTAGTTTGGTTGTTTGAGTTTAAATTACTTTAAAATCTCTATAAAACTCTATTCACCCCCCCTCTAGAGGTTTTCAATTGGTATCAGAGCAAGCTTCAAGGAGCCCTAACAAAGTCTTGAAGAAAAGATGGGGGATGGAGTGCTCAACAACCTCAACATTGAAGGAACGCTCGTTGCTCGACCTCCGGCATTTGACGGGACAAACTATCAATACTGGAAGAGAAGAATGCAATTTTACTTCCAAGGAATCAATTGGGATCTTTGGAGAATGGTATCTACACCATACGCACTCCCACAAGATGATTTCGCATTATGGGATGCTAATACGGTAAAGATGGCCCAAATGAACGCAAAGGCTGTAAGTATTTTATATTGTTCCATCTCAGTAGGTGAATTTAATAGAGTATCAAATTGTGATACCGCATATGACATTTGGCATAGATTATCTATTACATATGAGGGTACTGTTCAAGTTAAAAATTCTAAAGTCAGCTTGCTCAAAACCAAGTTTGAACACTTTCATATGGATCCCAACGAAACTATTAGTGAAATGTATGCAAAATTTTCTACTATTGTTAATGGTTTGAGTGATTTAGGGAAACCTGTTCTTGAGGAAGATCAGGTATCAAAAATACTCCGATCTCTTCCTTCAAAGTACAAACCAAAGGTAACAGCTATTGCAGAAGCAAACGACCTTACACGCCTCAAGATGGAGCAGCTCATCGGAAACTTAGAAGCTCATGAGGCAGATCTAGAAGAGGAAGAGAGAAGAGAACGTGAGCGTCAACGTGGGCCAAAGAAAGACGTGGCTCTCAAAGCATCAAAAGCTCTCACACAAGAAAGTGAGGAATCCAGTGAAGAAGAAGGGGAAGAAGCATTGATAGTCAACGGTAAGAAATACAAAAGGTTTAAATCTAACAAAATCTCTAGTTCCTCTACTCCCAGGTGCTTCGAATGTGGAAAGAAAGGACATCTCAAAAATGAATGTCCCAAAGCTAAGAAGGGAAAGAAAAGCTCACACAAGAAGAAAGAAAAAGCTTATAAAGCAGCATGGGACGAAACTAGTGAAAGTGAAAGTGGAGAAGATAAAGTGGAATGTTTAATGGCAAGAGAAGATGAAGACTCTCAAGAGGAATGGGTAGTTGATAGTGGCTGCTCCAAACATATGACCGGGAACAAGGACGCCTTTCAAACCTTTGAAGAAAAGAAAAGTGGAACGGTTACCTTTGGAGACAATGGTAAGGGAAAAATCGTTGGAATAGGTAATGTTGGAACAAATCTCGAAATTAAAAATGTTCTACTTGTTGATGGATTGCATCATAATTTAATAAGTGTGAGTCAACTATGTGATAGTGGCTATGATGTGTTATTTAACAAAACCTGCTGCAAGTTATTGATAGAAAACACTACAAATGTTGTTTATGAAGGAAATAGAGTTGGAAATCTTTATATTCTCAAACCAAACTCTATGAAATCAGTAGTAGGTAAATGCTTGCTTGCAAATGAAAATACCTTACACCTATGGCATAAAAAGCTTGGTCATGCTAGTTCACATGCTATTAAAAAGTTAGTAAAATATGATCTTGTTCGTGGATTACCTGCTTTGTCTTTTGATCAAGTTACAAATTGTGAACCATGCACAATGGGAAAGCAAACCAAAACATCTTTTAAATCAAAACATGAACTTAGCACCAGTAGATCCTTAGAATTAATTCATATGGACTTATTTGGACCAATGAGGACACAATCTATTGGTGGTAAACGATACTGTTTTGTTATTGTTGATGATTATAGTAGATTTACATGGGTACATTTTATTGCAACTAAAGATGATACTATTCATGTCTTTATGCAATTTTGCTCTAAAATTGAAAATCTTTTACAACATAAAATATGTACCATTAGAAGTGATCATGGTGGCGAATTTGAAAATCATACATTTGAAACCTTTTGTACATCTCGAGGGTATACTCATAATTTTTCTGCTCCACGTACCCCACAACAAAATGGTATAGTTGAACGAAAAAATCGATCCCTACAGGAAATGGCTAGGACCATGATGCTTGAACACAACACGCCTAAAACCTTTTGGGCTGAAGCTGTAAACACTGCTTGTTATGTGCTAAATAGAGTCACGGTTCACTCTCATTTGAAGAAAACTCCATATGAAATAATACACTCTAAGAAACCTAGAGTTGACTACTTCCATACTTTTGGCTCTACATGTTACATTTTAAACACCAAGGATGATAGAGACAAGTTTGATTCTAAATCACACAAAGCATTCTTCTTGGGATATTCTACTTCTAGCAAAGCTTTTAGGGTATATAACACTATCTCTAGAAAAGTTGAGGAATCCATTCATGTTTCTTTTCATGAGGAATCAAAATCTACAAATTTAGATATCATTGGTCTCACTAATCAGTTTGAAACTATAACCATTCCCAATGATAATGAGAAAACTCCCACATCCGATCCTCCAGTTGAAACACAACCTACACCTAGGCTTATCAAGGATCATCCCCAAGAGCTAATTATTGGAGATCCAAATGATAAAGTCAAAACTAGGTCTTCTTTCCAAGATGTTGCAAACATGGCCTTTGTCTCAATCATTGAACCTAAGAAAATATCCGAAGCTCTTAAGGATGATTACTGGATAATAGCCATGCAAGAGGAATTAAATCAATTCACTAAAAACGATGTATGGGATTTAGTTCCTAAACCACAAGATAAAACTATCATAGGAACTAAATGGGTTTTTAGGAACAAGCTTAATGAGGCAGGAGAAGTCATATGGAATAAAGCACGGTTAGTTGCACAAGGATATAATCAACAAGAAGGAATAGATTTTGATGAAACATATGCACCCGTAGCTAGACTTGAAGCTATTAGGATGTTACTAGCTATTGCTGCCCATAAAAACATTCAGCTATATCAAATGGATGTCAAAAGTGCATTTCTAAATGGCATCATACAAGAAGAAGTTTATGTTGCTCAACCACCTGGCTTCGAAATACCAGAAAAGGATGATCATGTTTATAAACTTAAAAAGGCACTTTATGGTCTAAAACAAGCACCTAGGACTTGGTATGAACGACTCAAGACATATCTTTTTGATAATGGTTTCTCTATTGGAAATTCAGATTCTACTTTATTTTTCAAAACATATGCATCTGATTTCTTAGTTGTGCAAATATATGTTGATGACATTATTTTTGGAGCCTCAAATGAATCATTATGCACACAATTCAGTGACATTATGCAAAAAGAGTTTGAAATGAGCCTTATGGGTGAACTAACATTCTTTCTTGGTTTTCAAATTAAGCAAACACCTGCCGGAATTTTTATAAGCCAAGAAAAATACACTAAAGAACTGTTAAAATGCTTTGGGATGGATCAATGCAAACATGCTACTACTCCTATGGCTACTTCTATTAAAATTGATAAGGATGAAAATGGGGAACCTATTGATGATTCCTTATATAGAGCCATGATTGGTAGTTTGCTATATTTAACCGCTTCTCGACCGGACATTATGTTTTCCGTTGGTCTTTGTGCTCGATTTCAATCCCAGCCTATGCAATCTCATTTTCTTGCGGTTAAACGAATTCTTCAATATCTAGCCGGCACTACTTGTTTTGGTTTATGGTATCCAAAAGGACAATCCTTGGATTTTAAAGCATATACTGATGCGGATTATGCCGGTTGTCGACTTGATCGCAAAAGTACTAGTGGTGGATGTTTCTTATTAGGTAGAGCCTTAGTATCTTGGTTTAGCAAGAAACAAAACACGGTTGCCCTATCTACAACCGAGGCTGAATATATGGCAGCCGGGTCTTGTTGAGCTCAAGTGCTTTATATGCAACAGGTTTTAAGCGATTATGGTTTTAATCTTTCATCTACACCTATTTTTTGTGACAACACAAGCGCCATAAACTTAGCACACAATCCTATTTTACACAGCCGGGCCAAACATATTGAAATCCGTCATCACTTCTTAAGGGATCACATCTCAAAAAATCATGTTTCCCTTCATCATGTTGATACGGAAAATCAATTGGCTGATATTTTTACAAAACCGCTTCCATTAGATCAATTCAACAACATTAGGAAGCAACTACTTATTACTCCGTTGGAGGATGTTTTCTTTGATATCTGCGGTTCTTAAAATGAATACTTATGCTTTTTATCAAAATTGATATGAACGTTTAAATTGGAAATTTGCAAATTGTTGCCTCTTGGCTAGAACAAAACTTAGCCAAGGGGCGCTACGGTCGTAGTCAAGGGCGACCTAAAACAAGCTTTGCCAAATATGCTTCTTTGGACATCTTTTTCGTTCGTTTTTGATGGGATATCTAATTAAGGGGGAGTTTTTAATAAAACGGTTATCTTTTTGAAATGACAAAGGGGGAGAGATATATAAAACTATAACTTAGTATTTATGACAAACTCAAACAATGAGTTTCATAAATATACTCTTGGCTTTACATTGAAAGTTGCTATATTCCCAAATGAACTGGATTTCATGTTCCATAATTCATTGGGGATACTAAGCACACATTTTATAAATAAGAGGAAAAGTTACAAACGGCAATCTAAAGGTATGGCATTTATATGTTTTATATTTCCTCTATTCATATTTTGGAAATGTTTGTCATCTTCAAAAAGGGGGAGATTGTTGGCTAAATGGACATCTATAAAATCCCTTTGTTTTGATTGTGACAAACATTTCATTCTTATTTATCTGACGAGCTACTTGAGTGTGCAGGATGACACAACTATAAGGGAAATCTAACATGAAGTATTTATATTTTCATGCAAATGTAATCATTGTAAAAACTTGTACAGAATTATAATGTACAAGTACTTAGAATCGCATGTAAATCAAGCATTGGATTTTCCCTAGCTAAACACCTTAGTCATCCATTCAATAGGAACACCTATGCACACATACGTATAACTAGTGCCTAACTTGAAACCTTAAAACAGGATCTCTCTCGGTCGACAAACTCCTCGACCGAGACACTCTCGGTCGACAAACTCCTCGACCGAGAAAGATCCAAGTAGCCGTTAGACATATCTGCATATAACTTGAGAAAAGAGAAGCCTGTCGGTCGACAAGTCCTCGACCGAGAGGTGTCTCGGTCGACCTTCACTCGACCGAGATGATCTCTGCAACTAGCCGTTAGACTAAACTGACAAGTTAGTTGGCAGTTGGAAATAGACGTTGCATTCAGAGAGCCTGTCGATCGACAAAACGTCGACCGAGTGGGTGTCTCGGTCGACCATTTCTCGACCGAGACGATCTCTGACAGAATCTGCAGAGTAAAGCAATTAGCCGTTGTTAAAGCAACAACTTTGTACCTAACGGCTAGTTAAGCACTTAGAAACCCCTAGAAGTTGTCTAGAACGTCCTTAAGCATACTTAGGCCATTTCTATAAATAGGACAAGCCATAGGACACTAGCACTTACTTCTTACACTTGCTATACTTGAGAAAATACTTGAGCCCTCTTGTGCAATCTGTGTGAACTGAGCTTTGTGATCAATTGGCCATTTTCCCCTTAGCTCAAGCTCGTCCTATAGGCTAGATTTTCCTAACCCTAGCAATCACAAGTCCATCATATTGGCTAGGAAAATCCAAACGCTTGATCTAGGGAAATCAAGCCTTGAGCTACAAGGATAAGTTGTATTTTCTTTTATTCCTTTCTTGTTCCTTGTATTACTTGTACTCTCCTTGCTACTCCAGGTAGGAGGATGCGGATTGGAGAGGGTGAAGCTCTTCGTGGTGAAGAGGAGGACTTTGGACTACTTCAGAAGGCTGTCTTGACGGGAAGCTACTTCGGGAGGAAGGCTACTTCAAGGGGGAGCTTGAAGTTACTTCAAGGAAGGCTGCTTCGAGGTTGGCAAGACTACTTCAAAGTGAAGGCTGTCCAAAGGGTGTTTAGAAAGTATTGTAAATTTTATGTAACATCCTTGAGAGGTAATAAAATTTAGTACTTTCAAAATCCTGGTTGGGTAAGCAACCGGGTAGTGGACTGACTCCTTAGTATTTGCTAAGGTGGAACCACTCTAAACACCTGTGTTCCTCTTCTTAATCTTTAGTTTGGTTGTTTGAGTTTAAATTACTTTAAAATCTCTATAAAACTCTATTCACCCCCCCTCTAGAGGTTTTCACAAACATCAAGATATTGCCCAAAACTCGAGTTTATATACACATCATCTACAAAACAATCCCCTTCCCAGACTTGAGAGTATAGGGAGGACTCTAGTACACTACAAACTACTAGCCAACCTTATGCTCCTACTTCTCTCCAAGGATCTCTTCCTCACCTCCATGATCCTGAAGATATCAATGACGATCACCTAAAAAGATGTGTTGACCCATGAGATGAGATCTATGTCCCAAAAGAGAGATATAAATCTCAACAATGATTATTGATTACAACATTTTATAATATTAAATAGATAAAATACATAGTATAACATCAGGATTGTTAACATGATATGTAAACGAACAAATAAAACTATCATTTCTAAATAGTTAATTTCTTTTACATTATTCTAGAATAAATAAATATTATAAGAAACAAGCAAGGCTTATCAATCAATGTGAATCATGGTTAACCCTACGAAGATATTCTACATGTCTGGATTACATCTTTTATTAAGCCCTAGAGAGTTTTAGATATATGACTTAGACTCAACTAACCACTGGTAAGCTAAAATCAGTTCCGTACAAGATCTAAGAGAGCTAGAATTCTAAGATCTCATCCTACCTCAATCAGTATGGGTCAGCCGCAGTGATACATAAGATCATACTACAAATAGCCTAGTCCTCCCTTGGTATATTGGTCGTGACGCTAGTAACTAGGGTATACAAAACCCTATCATACAAGGTATAACCACAACTATCCTCAATCACATGTCATATACATATATCTGAGATACAACCGCAACCGTTCTCCTATCGAGGTATGACCGTAGCCATTCTCTAAACCTTGGGATCAAGATGTGAATGGCACACAATCTCTTGCATTCGCATATACTCAACAATATACGACTCTGGGCTTCCTTTCGGGAATACCCATTTCCCCATCTAGAAATTCCTGACACTAGAATGGTTCTACGACATAGGGCACTACATGATTAGGGTTTCACTTGATGATTTAATGCCAATTGGGTATATTTTAATTACATCAATCAAGTTACATACAAACCCTAAAAGAATTCTATAAAACATGGGTACGTCACAACTCCAGTAGATATAAAGTTTATGAGATATAATCCTTATCACATCATCATAGTATACCAATCCTTGTAACATCATGAAGAGGATTACACCTCTATTAGGGCTCAATCATGCCCAAAGGTTAATAAGACCATTCACATATCTCCTGCTAGAACATCCTTTTTTTATTTATGAGAGAACCGCCCCCATAGAAGCACCACAATTATGACCCCCCCCAGACAGTGTAAACTCTCGGGGCATGAGAGGGTGTGGTCCGATCACCCCCCTCCCGCGCCCAATCAAATTTGTGTTACTTTTCACAGAGCACCTTCGGCGTGATTCGAACCCGGGTCCTTCATCTGGACTTATTGAGTCGTAACCAGTCGGTCAACTCTGGCCAAGCTTTTAAATGCAATGATATGAAGATGTTGTGTATCACAAGTATGGTGATGGTTTTTTGAATCTTTTATAAGATGTGCAAAGATAAGGATGTTCTAGCAATGATAGCATAGAAGAATAACCATTATATTTGAAAAAGAGAATTCCTTCATTATGTCAACATACAAGGATCTAGGTATGATTAACCATCATCATTTAATTTTTTTAGGGTTAGGTTTAACAAGGTAGATTAAGTTGAAAATTCAACATTCAACTAACCATGTTTCATATAATTACTTAGAAAAAAGCACAAAACCCAACCCTAGATCCTCCATTGGATTATGGGTACACTCAAGATACAACACTATCATAAATTACCATGCTTCAAACTCAGCCATCAGATGTGGTATAGACAAGACCATCGGGTTTTATAAAAGCTAAACCTTTGATTCATTCATAGGAAAGCCATCGAATGTCAACACCAGAACCACCATTGTTTGTTGACATCATACGAACCATCAATTGTGGACATTAGAACCACCATCAGATGTTGTCAATATGAAGACCATTGTTTGATGGCAAGTAGAAGAACCATTATTTGTGGGCAAACTAGAGAGACCATTGTTTGTTGACAAACTAGTTGAACTATTGACCATGGAACCAGTGAAGACATCGACCATGGATCTAGTAGGACCATCAACTATGGATCCAGTAGGTCCATAGATTATGAAACCATAATCACCATCGGGTGTTATCAGTAGGTGGAGAAACTGATCCAAAACATCAAGTAAACCATAGTTAGTTAGAGGGAGGAAAACCATTGATTGAGAGCACTTTTTGTGAGCATCAAGTCCATCAAAGCTAGAGAAGCATATCCATAGGTCCTAGGCACATGAAGGTCCATCAAAACAGAACTCAGTAAAAACCATCATTTGGGGTAAGGAGTCAAACCATCGAGTTATGGAAATAAAGAGAAATCAACTCAAAGAACTAGAGAAAGACCATCGCTTGAGGAAACAAAACCATGATTTTCACATGCATGCAAGGTCTAGATATTTCACTCCCAAGGAAGAAATGTGCACAAGGTGTTAGGGGAACATCTAGGGAGATTATATACTCAAAAACTACCTCATAATTCATACTCTAGGAAAAGATATTATCTTTTGACTTAGAACTACGTTTTAGGGAAAGATCTTATATATGCAAGTTAAGAGTAAGAAATAAACGTAAAGAAAGTTATATAGCTCGCCTCAAAGATGATTGAGAAGGTAAAAACATCAAATTAGATTGAAAAAGGAGAAAGGAAACCCTATCTTGAGCACTCCTCTCGTCCAAGGTAGCTCCTTCTCTAAGAACAAGCAAACCCTTGGTCAAGGAAGCAAGAAAGGAGGTGTTCTTCAAGATCTAGCACATGCTCCACTAAGAAACACCATGAATCCAAACAAGAAGAAAGAGAGGTAAGGTAGGGCAGTAAGGAAAACGAAGGGAAAGAGGAAGACCTTACATGATTAGGTCAAGAACAAGCTAAGGAAGCTCCACAAGGTTGAAGAGAGGGTAGATATGAACCCTAGGAGCACATGCAATCAAGAACGACCAAGATTCTTCTACATTGAGCTACTTCTTCTCCACCAAGCAAGAGGTACTAGATACAAGCATCAAGGAAGATGAATAGGGTGAAGTAGGTGAGTAAAGAACTCGTTTGCATGCAAGGAGGGGGTATGTAAAGCTTAGGGTGAAAGAGAAAGGAAGGTACAGATGTCAAGCCTTGCAAGCCATGTATCCCTTGGCCAAAACATCACTTCCATGCACAACCAGACCATCAGTTGGTTGTGGAAGATAGGGGACCATCAAATGTCAACCCCCAAAAAGCCATCGACCTCCAACAATAGGTGGTCCATTGTGTCATGCCTTCACTTGGCTACGAAAGCAAAACCTTAGTGTCACCATCGGTTGGTGCACTACACATGCATAACCATCAACCTAGGTTCCTCAAGAGGGAAAACCATCAACCTTAATTAATAAAGATCCCACCATCAGGTCCCACCATCTAGAGGTGGACCATTGAATCCCATCATCCCAAGGAAAGATCATCGAGTTAGGGAATCTATGTGAGGAAACCCTAATCTCAACACAAGGCTAGATGTCACTACTAAACCAAGGTACAACAAGGTGCCCCAAGGTACAAATATATCAAGAATGATATGAAAACATGTGATTCACAACAATCATGTGAAAAATTACAAGAAAAACCCTAGATATGGATAAATTGCATAAAAATCCAATATAAGCACATAAATGCATTGCTTACCCAAATAGTGTCCAAACTGTGATAGATCCCATCTATATCATTCACACTCCATCCCCATGTGTCACAGAGTACCTGAAATGACCGACATCAAACCGACAAACAAACTGTTACAAATTAAGCGGAATAAACATAAGCAAGGGATTAACAAAAATCACTAAAATTTAAAACTGTTTTGCAAGGAGATCCTTGTCCAGAAAACTTTTACTGAAAGATCCAAAACTCATACATATCATGATTCACATAGTACAACGTTGCTCACCTCATCTCAAGGACAACATATAATAGTTGCTCTATCAAAACACATATTGGAGCAACATAAAACCTCAAGGCATTCAAGCTAAAATCTCATATCATTCAAGAAACCAGTACGAACCAACTCCAAGGACCTAAGAGTACAGAGACGACACATAGGACTTCTATCTATAAGACACGACATACATCACACTCAACCTAAGCTGTTACTTCTACCCCTGTTGTTATTCCTCCTCTGCAGAAAGGTCTCCACAACCTCGTGCACGTCCACCTAAAAAAATGTGGATCCCACGGGGTGAGACAATTGTCCCAGCAAGAGATATAACTCTCTGCCGACCATATTATTATCACAGTTAAACAGTATAAAACTGAGTAGAGGATTCATTTTCATTAATAAGAAGGATTTAATCACTATTTAATTAGAGTAGACCAATATCATTTTCTAAAGCATTGCAACTATATATGATAAAGCAGTAAATCATCTTATTCATTTTATAATGATTATGAACAACATGCATAACATCTATCCATCTAAGATGTATAAAAGAAATGTAACATCAGCTAATGATTTCCATATTCAATTCTTAAGCAAATATGCTACAGGTCTGATTACATTTTACAATCACACTTATGCCCTGAGGAGATGAGGTATACCGCTCATACTCCAACCGACCACGACTACCTAAAGCATCAGTGCCATACAAGGTCAATGTTAGAGCCGGTGTCCAAGACCTCTGCCATCTCGGTTAGTGTGAGACCACAAGCAGGACCATGTCAACTACTTACATAGCTTTCCAGGGTATACTGGCAACTTCTCTATAGAGCTACAATGACGGCTGCACTCTCTTTGGCATCGAGAGATTTAATGTTTATCTCACATCGATCTGACATTCATCATCATTGGGAGATTCATGATACATCCATCCCGACATTTATAATGAAGGATTGAGAGATTTAATGTTTATCTCACATCAATTCCTCCATTAGCACCCATCACCCCTGCATATTAAAAAGTATGCGCTCTCCAGGAGATCCTGTGGGAAAACCTATTTCACCATCACCGGCTGCTGACGATGATGGATCTATGGTCATGGCACTACATGATAAGATTCTACTTGATTATTTAAGTACATTACCGTATTCTTTTAGCATCAGTCAAGTTCTCAAACATAATTTATTATGGCTAATGCTACAAAGAAAGGTGTAATACATGTATCAAGTACTTTTCAAATCTTTAAAACACATATAACATTTAGGATCTCAATCCCTTATTATCTCATAGCTGGGAATTCTCATCCCTCAACATTATCATCATCATCATTACTAGTTATGGGTATTCAACCCGTAGTTTATCACTGAACATTGTTACCGATTATCAGGTAACTATTACCTCTAGGTTCTATGACCAAGGTATACATGATACTTGTTGCACAAGAATCTCACATGGCTCACAAGGCCCATTAAACATCTTGTCATTTCTCACTAGGCAACAAATTATCACATGGCTCACAAGGCCCATTAAACATCTTATCACCTCTCACTAGGAAACAAATTATCACATGGCTCACAAGGCCCATTAAGTTTTATCGTATAAAACATCATAGCTCATACATGACTATACTCATTATCTCATGATACCAGCATGGTTAGTATTTCATGACAACAATCATATCAAATACATATCAACACCATGAAAAACAATGGTAATACCATTATCCCAATATTAGGGTTAGGATTTCCCTTTCTTATCGATTAGGATTTCTCATACATATCATCACCCTTCATTAGGGTTAGGGTTTTCCATTATTAACCATTTGGGTTTTCAATGATCATATTATCAATGATAAAATCCTAATTCATTGCTCCACACATCTAGGAGCATGCATTGATATCATAAGTATTCAATCATACTTATTTATTCTCACCATTTATCATTAAATGCTTATGAACACAAAGTATGAGTTTCTCTTACATCCTCACTAGGATATTGATTACATCATACTTTATTAACTTGGCATAACCCTTTCTCAAGGCATGTTAGCCTACACTTATCAAAGTGCATTAAACTCATTACATCTTAATGTAACAATTGATATGACACACTTCATGTGTTACTCATCCAAGTATATTGGACTTAAGGTGCATCAAGGAATATCAACCTTGAGGTGTTTGATGTGATATTTATCATGTCTTAATGTATCACTTCCCTCATCATTTTTAACTTACTTAAGTTCATCAATTTATCTTGTATTAGGGTATTTCCCATCCTAATACTTTATGTACTAGCCCATCACATTTATCTTGTAATGTATTGGCCATAAGTTACACACTTGAATTACCCAACTATCATCAAGTGATATGGACTCATCTCAAGTTAAGGCATTGTTGATATAGAGTTGACCATTATCAACCACTTTAGGTGTTTCACCTATCAAGGTATTAGCCACACCATTACTTGGTGTTACACTCATCACTCCTAAGAGTGTCTTTCCCTGACCTTTACAAGGTGTATAGGGTTGAATCATGTATGTTAAGTTGAACACATGTATTGGATTAGGTGTATATCGATCTAGGCATCATCATATCCCTCATACCCTTACCCATTAAGGTATCAACCTTACCATTCATATGTTGTATCAACTTCACCCTTCATGGGTGTAACATCCTCACCTCACTTGAAGATGTTGGCCACACCCTACTTTAGTGTATTGGCCATCACATGTACTAGGTTACTAACCACCTTGCTACTCTTGTCATCTAGTGTATTGGGTTACCCTCCATCTCATTTTAGAGATATGTGCTCAACACCATATTGGGTATGAGGTGTGTGTGTGCTTGCCACACCATATCAGTTTTAAGGTGTATGTGTTCTTGCCACACTATATCAATTTTAAGGTGTATGTGTGCTTGCCACACCATATTGGTTTTAAGGTGTGTGCGCGCTTACCACACCATTTCGGTTTTAAGGTGTGTGTGTGCTTACCACACCATATTGGTTTTAAGGCGTGTGTGTGCTTACCACATAATATCGGGCAGACCTTTATGCTCATGCCTCTTCAACCCTTTATGGCTTTGACCTACCCTGCACCATGGGTTAAGTGACATGATAGACATCTAGTTGAACCTTTTTCAACCCATTGTACAAATCAATGCACAACCCTACCGGTTTCCAAGTCATTTAGGGTTACTTCACCATTTCGGTTTTGAAGAGTGTGCTTAACCCAATATCATTTTTGAGGTGTATGCTTGACCTCCTATCATGCAAGAGGTGTATACTAAACCACCATATCGTGCAAGAAGGTATAAAATCATATCCATATCGTTTTAGTGGAGTAGGTGCATCACCATATCGGGTTAGAGGTGCTTGCTTGTGTACTTGAACCGGATATCACTTTACCTTTGATGATGTCATCACCATCAACCTATAGTACTTTGTTCTTACTGTTATAAGTCATGGAAACAGTCCCATGAACCTTTTAGAACTCAAAGGATAATCAATTATTCAAGATAAATCAAAATTGCAAGTAGATCAACAAGTATGACAAAATTGAAGGTGCATAATAATATAATTGGGTTCAAGTTATATAACCCGCTTCAAGAACAACTTCAAAGCTCCAAGCTCCAAAGCTTCACGTTCCCAAGGTTGAATATGAACTTCAAAACTCCTATATATGCAAATAATTACCATGGATAAGCAATTGGTGAAGAAGAAAAGAAAGGAAGATCATAACCCAAAAATCATGCTTCAATCTGAGGTTGAAGATGATCATTGCCTTATCTTAGGGTTAAATATGAGCTCCTTCCTGCTCCTTAGCACCTTTTCACGATACCCTACTACTCTTGCACGATATGCCTCCACCCATGCACGATATGCCACCACCCTTGGACGATATCCCCCTGACTTGTGATCAAAACACTTCACTATGGGCGATATCACCCTACTTGGCCGATACCACCTTACTTGGCCGATATGAACTTGCTATGAATGATATCCAAGGCCCTATGCACGATAACACTTCACTCAAGCACGATACAAGGACCCTATGCACGATACCTTAGGGAAGGAGGGTGGTAAGATTCGAAAAATTCCACTAAGTGGTGAAAGAAGGGGTATTTATACTTGTTGTTCATGAAGAAGTGTAAAAGTGAGGTGTCATCAATTTGAGCTACTAGGTGCCACGTGTCCATACATGGTTGACACGTGTACATGCATGCATTAACATTTATCTTGAGATGCAAAACTCTTGAGGATAATATAGGGATGAATTTTCGTCCATTACGTATCCTTTTGAATAAAATATATCAACAAAATCACCACTTTATTCACAACACGATACAACTTTTCTAAGGAAGTTGTAAAGCGATACACTTCACCTCCTTGAGGTTCTTTGCACGTAATGGGATTTGCCAAGAGTCCAAAAAATGATATGGGACTCCTCCTATTTCTCCTTGGCCGATAGGCGCTCATATATAATCTTTTCAACTTGATACAACTCAAGTTAGGGTTTCATATTCAACCCCTTTCTTGGTGATTTCATCACCAAGAGTACCATCACTCATAATTGATTCAAACATGGTGTCACATTCATTATATCTCCTCTAAATTATACATGGAGGAAGTAGGAATACTCTATAGGTGGTAATTTTCATATCAACCCTATATTTTGGGTAAATTACAATTTGTACCAAAATTGGTGCACAAGGTACTAGCATTATTCAAACATGTTCAAACTTGGAATTTAGGCTTTCCACAAGCCACCACTTAGCATCATTCTCTCTATTATGATGCTAAAACACTTAATGCATGTTCAACGTGTGACAGTTTGCGATGTAGCCCCTCATCTTGGGTAAATTGCACTATGGTCCAAAACAAAGGAACATTGCTCAAACATCATTCAATCAGGATAAAACTTGAAACAAAAGTGTGTCACATGATAAGAAAACTCCTTAGAGGATTATATTAAATTTCTAAGCAACTTACTTAACCAAAACAAATAGGGTTACCTCATAACCTAGGTCAGGGTCATTACAAGTTATAAACCCCTAACAAGGATTTTGTCCCCGAAATCCCAGGTAAAGGGAGACAAATATTATTCATTCATTATATCATCAAGTCTCCACATAACATCTTAATGTCGTGGAGATGCCATAGAACTTTGACCAACACAAAGTTATTCCACATATGGTTATCATTTGAATCTATCATATATATATTCATCTGCCTTTTCATTATCGACTTGTAGTATATATACTGTGTCAGGTAACACCTTCTATATCAAAGAAGTATTATTCATATTTTCAATGATTCAGGTGTCAAACCCCACTTAGTTTTAACATTTCTTTTCCATGGAGAGATTATGGTTACATTTTGTCACCCACTTGGGACTACATGTCTTATCATACATTTTTAGCTTTGATAAGCTTTTTCTCAAAAGATTCTACGATTATTCCTTCAATTAATATATCTTTATTAAAGTTATGTTTATGCAGATCATAAACCCCTAACATATGATGTCCATACTATTTTATGTAACTAGACTGATTTCACAGTTGGCCATCCCAGGTAACCAACATAAATCATCTGATTAGGAGTTATGTTTTTACTTTCCCATACCACCTGATATTTCTTAGATACTAGAATTCCTTACTTTGGTATCTATCACATGTGTCAAAATCACATCATATCCTCATCATTTTCATCTCTCTGTTGTCATTACCAAAGCCACACATATAAAACGATCTTTCTTTCATCTTGGAACATTACTTGTTACACATATCTTTATCTTGGAACCAAAGTCCAAGATGAACTGATACTTTTCTAAGTATCCATCAATGGATTATTTCTAATCCATGCATATCAAGTGTCATAGTACTCACTTGATTGCCATGTCCCTAAAAGAAGGGAACACAAAGAAACATATTCCTCTTATCACCCCATCATCACCCATGGTTGTTTATCAAAAACAAGAGATTATCATCTCCTCTGATTATTGCATGAACGTTCAACTGTTCATGAGTCACTTACTCTTGTTTCACCCTAGGTTCCTTGCCATCAGCATAGGAATTATAAGGATGATTACAAGTCATCACTCGTTTCTTTGTTATTGTCTAACATCTTCATGAACATTTTTGTGATTTTATTACATTTCCCATTTCCACATCATGGGAAAAGATATTTATTATTCACACAAGATTTATCAGACAGGGATCATCTCCCTTGTCCTCATTCTCTTTATCATGAGGATTATACTTTTTACTTCCTCATACACACAGATTGATCTGAGACCATCTCAGATTCCATTATTTTGCACTTAGGATGTGATACAAATGTCCCTACCATATTTCTAGTTTAGTTATACTCACTAGATTGTCTCAGAATGACTACTTGATCAGAGTAATCAGAAAGATAACAATCTAAGAGTTCCATACTCACCTTATCTTCAAATACCTGGCCAGGGTATAAAAGTACTGAGATTAGGTAGTATGCACTTTATTTACTATCATGATCCTTACTTTTCATATCATCAAAAACATAGGACTTAGCATTCCTGGATTCTCTCCAGGCATCACTTCTATATCTCATCTTTCATACAGATAAGAGCAATTATAGAACATTTTAAAGAATACTGAATAGAATGTAAAATCTAGTTCTCATCATTTCTTCCCTGTGTTCCCATAGGGCAATCAATAGGGAGGTCCATAACAACAATCCTTGTTATGATTATCAGATAACATCAAGATAAGCATATCGAAATGAAAAAGCTATGTCTGATTGTTACCCCTTGCGGTCATCCACCGCTTTAGGTTGACTCAACACATAGAGTCTAGTTATTTCATATTGTTGCTCTTGCATTTTTACATTATTAGGTTGTAACTCTCGTGAGCCTTGCCGATTCTACCTCAGGTTTTGAGTCATTTCCTCCCTTCTTTTCAAAGAAAAGAGTTTAGTATGCTCAACATGTCCACATCTATAACATGTCTTATCCTTGTACCATGGTCTTATCAATCTTATTACCGATGTAGAAACTAAGCCAAGAGTTCTTACAGGTGGGAAGTTTGGACTTTTGCCTTTACATAGTGATTAATACTCTAGTGCATTAGGCATTTATTGCACTGGTGGCACCGAAAACTTTGGCTTTTTAGAACAACTAAACAAATGTATCTAGAATTGTAATGACATTTCCATAATTCTCATCTTATTGCCCCTTCTTGGGTACTGCCATCACATATGTACTATCTATCTATACTTATGGCAGAGTCTAATTTCTTTCCATATGTTAATCTTTCCCACATATTCCACTATTCTAACATGACTATGTCATTCAGGACCCCTTATAGAGCCCAACGTTTCTACATTAAGAACTGGTAACCAATGTTGTAATGCTAGTATCCAGTCTACTATATGCATCATTGTTGTCCTGACCAGTCCAATAAGAGCATAAAAATAGGATTCTCTATCCTGATTGGGTCAAGATGCAAATTCTCAGACACTCGTTCTTCTCTTTCATGATCCCTTGCTCCCTCTCTTGGTGCAACAACATTGCTCTAAGAAACGTGTTCCTCGTGTTCGCCAGTCATTTTTTTAAACTTCACCCTTTCTTCTGCATAAGCGGAAGTCACTATGGGGTATACTGGAGGACACTAACACAGACTCAACACCTTAGTCCTATGTCTCTGTAGACTCGTCGAACCTTAAGCTCTAATACCAAAACCTGAAATGACCGACATCAAACTGACAAACAAACTATTACTAATTAAGCGGAATAAACATAAGCAGTGGATTAAAAAAAAATCACTAAAATTTAAAACCGTTTTGCAAAGAGATCATGGTCCAGAAAATGTTTATTGAAAGATCCAAAACTCATACATATCATCATTCACATTGTACAACATTGCTTCATCTCATCTCAAGGACAACATATAACAGTTGCTCTATCAAAACACATACTGGAGCAACATAAAACCTTGAGGCATTCAAGACAAAAACTCATATCATTCATGAAACCAATACGAACCAACTCCAAGGACATGAGAGTACAGAGACGACACATAGGACTTCTATCTATAAGACACGACTGACATTACACTCAACCTGAGCTGTTACTGCTGCCCCTGCTGTTGCTCCTCCTCTACAGAAAGGTCTCCACCGCCTCCTGTACATCCACCTAAAAAATGTGGATCCCACGGGGTGAGAAAAGTGTCCCAGCGAGAGATATAACTCTCCGCCGACCATATTATTATCATAGTTCAACAATATGAAACTGAGCAGAGGATTCTTTTTCATTAATAAGAAGGATTTAATCACTGTTTAATTAGAGTAGAGCAATATCATTTTCGAAAGCATTGCAACTATATATGATAAAGCAGTAAATCATCTTATTCATTTTATGATGATTATGAAGAACATGTATAACATCTATCCATCTATAATGTATACAAGAAATGTAACATCAGCCAATGATTTCCGTATTCAATTCTTAAGAAAATATGCTACACAGCTGATTACATTTTACAATCACACTTATGCCCTGAGGAGATGATGTATAACACTCATACTCCAACCGACCACGCCTACATAAAGCATCGGTACCATACATGGTCAATGGTAGAGCTGGATTCTAAGACCTCTACCATCTCGGTCAGTGTGAGACCAAAAGAAGGACCATGTCAACTTCTTACATAGCTTTCTAGGGTATACTGGCAACTTTGCTATAGAGCTACAGTGGCAGGTGCACTCTCTTCGGCATCGAGAGATTTAATGTTTATCTCACATCGATCTGGCATTCATCATCTTCGGGAGATTCATGATACATCCATCCCGACATTTATAATGAAGGATTGAGAGATTGAATGTTTATCTCACATCAATTCCTCCATTAGGACATAAGGATATCCATGCCCATCACCCCCACATATTAAAAAATATGCGCTCTCTAGGAGATGTCATGGGAAAACCTATTTCACCATCACCAGCTGCTGACGATGATGGATCTATGGTTAGGGCACTACATGATAAGATTCCACTTGATTATTTAAGTACATTACCGTATTCTTTTAACATCAATCAAGTTCTCAAACATAATTTATTATGACAAATGCTACAAAGAAAGGTGTAATACATGTATCAAGTACTTTTCAAATCTTTAATACACATATAACATTTAGGATCTCAATCCCTTACCTCACTAGGAATTCTCATCCCTCAACAATATCATCATCATGATTACTAGTTCTGGGTATTCAACCCTTAGTTTATCACTGAACATTGTTACCACTTATCAGGTAACTATTACCTCTAGGTCCTCAGACCAAGGTATACATGATACTTGTTGCACAAGAATCTCACATGACTCACAAGGCCCATTAAATATCTTGTCACCTCTCACTAGGCAACAAATTATCACATGGCTCACAAGGCCCATTAAACATCTTATCACCTCTCATTAGGCAACAAATTATCACATGGCTCACAAGGCCCATTAAACATCTTGTCACCTCTCACTAGAAACAAATTATCACATGGCTCACAAGGCCCATTAAGTTTTATCGTATAAAACATCATAGCTCATACATGACTATACTAATTATCTCATGATACCAGCATGGTTAGTATTTCATGACAACAGTCATATCAAATACATATCAACACCATGCAAAACAAGGGTAATACAATTATCCCAATATTAGGGTTAGGATTTCCCTTTCTTATCAATTAGGATTTCTCATACATATCATCACCCTTCATTAGGGTTAGGGTTTTACATTATTAACCATTTGGGTTTTCAATGATCATATTATCAATGATCAAATCCTAATTCATTGATCCACACATCTAGGAGCATGCATTGATATCATAAGTATTTAATCATACTTATTTATTCTCACCATTTATCATTAAATGCTTATGAACACAAAGTATGAGTTTCTCTCTCATCCTCACTAGGATATTGATTACATCATACTTTATTAACTTGGCATAACCCTTTCTCAAGGCATGTTAGCCTACACTTATCAAAGTGCATTAAACTCATTACATCTTAATGTAACAATTGATATGACACACTTCATGTGTTACTCATCCAAGTATATTGGACTTAAGGTGCATCAAGGAATATCAACCTTGAGGTGTTTGATGTGATATTTATCATGTCTTAATGTATCACTTCCCTCATCATTTTTAACTACTTAAGTTCATCCATTTATCTTGTATTAGGGTATTTCCCATCCTAATACTTTATGTACTAGCCCATCACATTTATCCTGTAATGTATTGGCCATAAGTCACACACTTGAATTACCCAACTATCATCAAGTGATATAGACTCATCTCAAGTTAAGGCATTGTTGATATAGAGTTGACCATTATAAACCACTTTAGGTGTTTCACTATCAAGGTATTAGCCACACCATTACTTGGTGTTACACTCATCGCTCCTAAGAGTGTCTTTCCCTGGCCATTACAAGGTGTATAGGGTTGAATCATGTATGTCAAGTTGAAAACATGTATTGTATTAGGCGTATATCGATCTAGGAATCATAATATCCCTCATACCCTTTCCCATGAAGCTTTTCAAACTCAAAGGATCATCAATTATTCAAGAGAAATCGAAATTCCAAGTAGATCAACAAGTATGACAAAATTGAAGGTGCATAATGATATAATTGGGTTCAAGGTATACAACCTGCCGCAAGAACAACTTCAAAGATCCAAGCTCCAAAGCTTTACGTTCCCAAGGTTTAAGATGAACTTCACAACTCCTCTATATGCAAAGAATAACCATGGATAAGCAATTGGTTAAGAAGAAAAGAAAGGAAGATCCTAACCCTAAAATCATGCTTCAATCCGAGGTTGAAGATGATCATTGCCTTACCTTAGGGTTAAATATGAGCTCCTTCCTGCTCCTTAGCACCTTTGCATGATAACCTACTACTCTTTCACGATATTTCTCCACCCATGCACGATATGCCACCACCCTTGGCTGATATCCCCCTCACTTGTGATCAAAACACTTCACTATGGGCGATATCACCCTACTTGGCCGATACCACCTTACTTGGCCGATATGAACTTGCTCTTGATGATAACCAAGGCCCTATTCACGATACCACTTCACTCCTACATTATAAAAGGACCCTAGGCACGATAAATTAGGGAAGGAGAGTGGTAAGATTCGAAAAATTCCACTAAGGGGTGAAAGAAGGGGTATATATACTTGTTGTTCATGAAGAAGTGTGAAAATGAGGTGTCATCAATTTGAGCTACTAGGTGCCACGTGTCCATGCATGGCTGACGTGTGTACATGCATGCATTAACATTTATATTGACATGAAAAACTCTTGAGGATAATGTAGGGATGAATTTTTGTCCATTACTTTTCCCTTTGAATAATATATATCAACAAAATCACCACTTTATTCACAACCCGATACAACTTTTCTAAGGAAGTTGTAAACCAATACACTTCACCTACTTGAGGTGCTTTGCACATCATGGGATTTTCGGAGAGTCCACAAAATGATACGGGACTCCTCCTATGGCTCCTTGGCCAATAGGCACTCATATATAAGCTTTTCAACTTGATACAACTCAAGTTAGGGTTTCATATTCAACCCCTTTCTTGGTCATTTCATCACCAAGAGTACCATCACTCATAATTGATTCAAACATGATGTTTGATTCATTATATCTCCTCTAATGATACATGGAGGAAGTAGGAATACTCTAGAGGTGGTAATTTTCATATCAATCCAATATTTTGGGAAAATTACAATTTGTACCAAAATTGGTGCACATGGTACTAGCATTATTCAAACATGTTCAAACTTGGAATTTAGGCTTTCCACAAGACACCAATTAGCATCATTCTCTCTATTATGATGTTAAAACACTTAATTCATGTTCAACATGTGACATTTTGCAATATAGCCCCTCATCTTGGGTAAATTGCACTTTGGTCCAAAACAAAGGAACATTGCTCAAACAACATTCAATCAGGACCAAACTTGAAACATAAGTGTGTCACATGATAAAAAAACTCCTTATAGGATTATATTTAATTTCTAAGCAACTTACTTAGTCAAAACAAATAGGGTTACCTCATAACCCAGGTCAGGGTCATTACAGTACCCGAGCATCACCATTATAGAAACCCTTATTCAAGGTCATGTTGGATGATGTGAAAGTACAAAAAATGACATGTGATTTGTGTAGTGATTATAGGTTTAAGAACCACAATCACTACTATCACTATGAGATATAATTCTAAATACCATTCCATGGTATCCATGTATCACTCTCAATGTCGGTCTGTCTGGTACACTGTTCTTTAACAAGTACCTTTGTGTTTGGTTTGATATCACATATCATGAGTAATGAGATTTTGTCATAAAGCAACACAACTCTAGTCTTATGTATTACTGTTGTCTATTTTTCTTCCATAGTAATATCTGACTACGGACATAACAAAAATGCATGTACTCATATGATACACATGATTCATTGTTCAGGTCCTCAACCTGATGGCATATGTCATCAAGTAACATCATTCTTGATACATATACCATGTTTGTGTCATCATCTCATGATTGAGACAAAAATAATAGATGAAATTACCTTTATAATTATCAAATTAGGTATCTAATACCTAATTACAATCATTGTATAATTGGCTCTCTAGGCATACATACCAACAGACTCACACTTGTACATAGATTCAATCACCCATAAATCTCATTCCAAGTGATCTCAACTTATCCATCATGTTTTTGCTGCATAAGAGCTTTTATAGTGACTTTGCAATGTTTTCTCTTAGTCGATAGTTTGAATGTTTTCACATCTCCTCGCTGTACAACCTCTCGTATGAGATGGAAGTGTTGTAGTATCCTATATGAAATTCCTACCATATCCAGTAGCTCCATTATTGTCAAAGTATCACTACTGTGTCATGAATGGGTTGGAACCTCCCACAAGTTTATCTATATGAAATTCTTCATCCATACAATATTCGTAGTTGTTCACAACACAACAAGGTACTTGACTTCTATTGTATAATTAAGAAACTCTCTCTTTCTCGCAACTTTTTCATCTTACAATTCTCATTGTAAGGTCAAACACAAATTTAGATTGTGATCCACTTTGTCATTTTAAAAGACTGCATCAGAGTAACCCTTTACACTCGACTCATCCTTATTACCGTAACCAAGGAACCAATCATTTTTGGGCTTCTCAAGTACTTAAGGATGGTTTTTATGGTAGTTGAGTGATGTTCACTAGATTCTGATTGAGTCATGTCCAATACATATGGAAGAACATGATGAGTACATAACAATGTATCCATTATATATCCAATTGCAAATGCACATGGCATGTATCCATGTGTTCTTATTCTTCACAAAAAATGGGATGCTAGGCTCCTGAGAGACTAACTCCATGGAACATGGACGAGTTTTCTCTCACTAAGTCCTGCATATTGAACCCCTTAAACATCTTGCAAATGTATGTATTATTTCTTAGGTCAATAAGATTTCCAAATTTTTCTCTATAGATCTCAATTTCTCTCACATAGGATGCTTTTCCTAATCCCTTCATAGAGAAGGTACTTCCAGCCAAATTTTAACATTTACAGGAAATGACCTCATTCCCCATCATTATGTGGAATATATATATATATATGTATATATATATATGTATATATATATATAGTCAAGCTATAATACACTCAAGTGTACATATCGCACAAATACGCTCAAGTGTGTTTTCATATCAAGACTATTTTTTGCAAAATGTAAAACATTAATCTTCACTGTCATACTATAACTAGGCTACATGCAAATTTTGAGCCCATTTGGATGAGTGTAAGTCACTCATCCATGGGAAACAAAATCGACAAGTGAAACTAATTTGAAATGCATAATTTTTGCCGTCTTTATAACATGACCTATAAATGTCCAAATGTGCTCAGATTTTGCGTATGTGTTATTCACAAGATGTTTAAGAAGATCAATGGATTAGATTTTTGAAAAAATATTACATCATGAAAATCTACTTGAGTGTATTCTGCTCGAAATACACTCGAGTGTATTCTATCCTGACTATATATATATATATATATATATATATATATATATTGAGAGAGAAAGAGAGTCAGGTTGGAATATACTCAAGTGTACATATCACATGCTACACTCAAGTGGTGTTTGCATATCAAGACTATTTTTTCATAAAATGTAAACCATTGATCGTCATTGTTATACTATAATTAGGTTACATGCAAATTTTGAGCTCATTTGGATGAGTATAAGTCACTCATCTGAGGGCAACAAAATCGACACATGAAACTAATTTGAAATGCATAATATTTGTGGTCTTCATAACGCGAGTTATAAATGTCCAAATGGGATCAAATTTTATATATGAGCTATTCAAATGATGTTTAAGAAGATCAATTGAGTTGATTTAAAAAAAAATATTGCATCATTGAAAACTACTTGAGTGTATTCTGCTCCAGATACACTCGGGTGTATTCTAGCCTAACTCTCTCTCTCTATATATATATAAATATATATATATACATACATACACACACACAGATATATATATATATATATATATATATATATATATATATATATATATATATATATATATACTCCCAATAAATTATTGTAATCAAATATTTTATCTTCATCTTGACTCAAGTCAAAATCTTTGATTGTCTTGTCAAATAGAAGATGCCATCTTTGAGATGATTGTTTCAATCTATAGATTGACCTTTATAGCTTAAACACTTTATTTTATATTATTGGATTTATAACATCCATTTTCCAAATATATAGTCGTAATAAGCTGCAATAGCAAGCATGATCCTGATGGATTTAACTAATGGAAATTGGTGAAGATTTTGTCATACACAACATCTTGAGATTGTTTGAAATCTTTGCAACCAATATACTCTTATAGGATTGTACATTACCATCCATTTCTATCTATTCTCAAAGACCCAAATGCACCTTATAGGTCTTACCTCTTTAGGTGGATCCACCAAGGTCATACCTTGTTGGTTTACATGGACTTCATCTTGGATATCATGGCCTCAAGCCATTTCTCAGACTCTGGTCCTTCAATATCTTCTAGGTAGGTTTTGGCTCATCATCTATGACTAAGTCACCATCTTCTTTAGTTATAAGATATCATAATCTTTCAAACTCAAGGCGTGTTCTAGATTTTTGAGTTTCGTGTTATGTAAGGAACTTGAGAGTCCACAACAATCTATGATTCTCATTGTTCTCATTGTACCCCATATGGTTCAATGTTTTCTAGTTTGTATTGAAATTTTTGAGTTATACTTTACTCCCATTTATTCATTTGGAATTAAATTCCCATTCATGAATACAACCATCCTGGTCAAAAAACAACTTTGTTGTTGAATTGGAATATAAAAATAATATTCAACAAAATAACATTTATCTGATTTCTGGATAAATCTTTTCAAGAAACTATTTACTTTTATAAAATTTCAATCCTAATCCTTATAAAAGACATATCAGGACACCTCCCAATCCATATCTCATATAGTGTCTTTTGAACCAATTTAAGATGGTACATTTTTTTAGTGTAAAACATGTGCTCAAAAGGAATTTGGTTAGCTAGATTAATTGATAATCACACCAAGACTAATAGGGTGATACACTATCATTGTGTTTCAGCTAGAGTTCATTATTATACACTATAATGGTGTCCATAAGTCTCTCAAACTTCTGGTTCAAAGTATTTTCCACATAAGTCATATTGAGGTTTTTTATTACTTCTACCAAGTTGGTTATGTACTCCAAGCATGATCTTCTTGAATACTTCAAGATATCAGACTTGTATTTCATTAAATAACAACTACCAGATATCATCAATAAATATAATGAGGTACTATTAATCACCTCTAGGATTTATTCTAAAAGGTCTGTATGCATATATGTATGAGTCCTAATAGAATAGTCGCTCTCCCACTACATCTAGTCAAGAATCTTTTGTCATATTTCCCAATAAATAAGATATGCACATCTCTATTGGTTCAATAACCAAAAGATTCTAGACTATCTTCATTATGGATTTTAGAAATGCATTTCTCATTTACACGCTCTACATGAAAATGCTATACGTATTCATTGTTTGAGTCATCAAGTCATTCAGTATATGTGTCATACGTATTTGTCTCTATTACTCTCGAGTATAGATTATGATACATAGGACACCGTCTTATTAGATCTTATCTTATAAAATGAAACATCAATGTATTCATAATATTCTTATTCATAGAAGGTACATGATGTTTTCATCATTGGTAGGTATATAATAGCAATTCACTCTTTCTGTTACATGTCGGTTCATTTGGTGCATAATGACTTCTCACAACAAAACATAAATAACACTATCTATTACATATTACATTATGGAAAACCTTGAGATACATTCAAGGGGAATATAGGATGAGGTATGTTTTTTAAAGGAGGGGAGAGGTTCAGTATGCAAATCAATTAACAACATCAAATAAACCAATCAACTAAGCACACGATCTACATGGGTTTTGGACATAACTATTCTTACATACACCATTACTAGTACACAAACTACCTCTAGCGTTGGTTAAAACAAACTTATAACATTGATTTAAAACAAAACTCTAAGTGGGTGAAACTAGATCCGCATGTCTAAGATTTCCATTCTAAGGGGACATGCAAACCAACACCAGAGATCCAGCCTCAGTTTCTATGATAAAAGGAACCAACACATGTAATAGTCTTAGTAGTCAATTGTAGAGAAAGCATCAACTTTGTGTGTCTATACCAAGTCACATTTGTAAATAGAATAGGTGTCTTTGTCATTGATTTTCAAATGGAACCTACAAATATTCTGTATCATAGTCATCAGCTACAAAACTTAAATTTGATTAAGATATACAATGATAGTATATTCATATTAACTGATGACTATGTTTATGCTTCCAAGAACGGTCATGATGTCTGACATGACCATTTCAGTTTGGTCCCATAATTTCAATTTTAAGCCCAAAACTGACAACAAGACCTTACCTATCGCTCCTTTGAAACTACTAAAGACTAAGTTTTTTCTCTTTAAATAGCATGTTGCAAACCTTCTTTCTGGCTGGTCAGTAGGATACAAAACTTGTAGTTCATAACTACAGTTCTATACTTTAGGTTAACAACATCCTATGAGTTTAGCTTAACAACATGCCAATAAAACTACAATAACAAACACAATCCACCCACATACAAGATCCATTCTCCAATTCCATTCTCATTGCATGTGTAAAAATAATTTTATTCATTCATCTTCACATTCATTCGCATATGCACCAATTCCATTCTCATATTATGTAGAAACACAATTCTCATTGTATTTATTCATCTTCACATTCACACACATGTATGTATATCATTATTCACATATGCACCAATACTTTTCTCGCATCAAATTAAAGTTTCAAGAAGTCATTACACCACATGTATATAGAAATAATGACATCAAATTTTATAAATCAATCTCCATCCCAAAAAAATTCAAAGTTTACCTCCTTAATGAAGGCTTATGCCATCTTCTTGTATTTCATCTAGCTTTTCTATCGTATAGGGAATATTTGTACAAACACCTACAAAGAGAATGACATATATAATTTTGAAGTTTTATATTTTCATATTATCAAATTAGACTATGATAACTTATGGTAATAAAGACGAATATATATTATGCAGTTGATGTCTACTGCCCCATATCTGAAAATGATGTCCATATACCACATCACATAGTATCTGCATGCCCTATCATTATCTTGTAAATGAAACTATGGTTAGGATATGGTACAAAGTAGGAAGAGGAATTTAGATTGTTATTACCATATTCCCCATAAACAGTAGATCGCGTCAATAACTATAATGTAGGAAGGATGGTTTATGGGATATACCTGGTCCTGGAGCAAGTCCAGTGACAATCCTCATCGTTGTAGACGCACAACTCTGAATCCTTGTTGTAGTGGGACTCATTTGACTGCAACACCTCCTGGTCTACACCACATACTACAACCACAAACATTGTTTTCTTTAGTAGCTCCTCTTGTCATAGACTGCTAGTTGACGTTGCCCTCTAAGTGGCAAACAACGACATCCCACCTCTATGGTAGTCCACACAGACCACCTAGAACTCATGTCATCCTTCTAGACCATACATGAAGGAGTTGTCCCTCTCTGTCAGTGTACTAGTCATTGACTTGCTCTCCCACAATGACAACTCTCAGTTATTCTCTCCTATGGCTGTCCCTCACTTGTCGGGTAGGACTTGCCTGGTCTCTCGTGGTTAGACCACAACCAAAGAGGACAAGTTGTCAGAGCAACTGATTTTCAGTTGCCTGTGTTGTAGTTGTACTTTGGGAAGCCCCAGTACCCCTCTATATATAGGAGGGGTTAGGGTCAGGGTTCCCAGTCCCCACCAATGCGAGACTAAAGTGCAGGAGTGGAAAGAATAAATAGATCTTGAATTCTCGCAACTTTTCTAGAAATTGCACAACCTGCAAGAGCCGAAACGGCCATTTCACTAAGCCAGACAGCCGTTTTGTAGTTTCCATATGTATACGAATTTGGCAAATCAATTCCCATCAATGTTAGACATTGATTTACTTATGCAACAAATATTGCTCAAGCAAAATTGATTGGGAAACAACTAGAACCTTCCCCGACAGAGATGGACCATCTCGTCCTTGCAAAACAGCCATCTCGATCCACCCAGATGGTTGTCTGGTGACCCTAGTCGAGCCCGTTTGGCCGGGTCGGTTCACTCCATTTCCAATTTCAAATCACAACCAGGCCTGACACCCAGACGCTCGTCTCAACTCTTGAGATGGCCGTTCGACACTTCTAGACGATCGTCTCAACACTTGAAATGGGCGTTTGGCAGTGTTGTCATCTTGTTTGTTGCCTGAATCAAATTCTTAAACACTTTAGCACTTAATTCAACTGTCATTCAAGATCTAAACTCCTCTTATAGGTCAAGAAATATGTGTTTGACCCTATAGGTCCCATATCACGTTGGCAGTGAATGTCCATAACAACATATGACATCACAAGAAAAGAGTAGTGCCTAGTCACACATCATTGCTATCTTAATAAATGGAAAAGTTGGGTAACAACTGCAACCTACAATATGTGTATGGCATTGCAGTGTTTGTATAATTCCTTTGTCACTGATGACCAGATTGAACTAGAGGCATGGAGCAGTCACCCTCATTGTTTTTCAATCTTTGTTTCTTGAAACAAGAGAAGACTGTCTGAGATATATGTGAGATCATTATCACATATTGACTCACATGCACATGGCCATGATTTTCTCAGTATTGTTAATCAAGAGGGCTAGCACATTATCCAGTAGGAGGGACAAATCCCATATCTATCACTCACAATTAATCCCCATGTGTCAAAGCCACCCAACCATCACTGTTATAACAACCCATGTTTTAGGACTGTGTTTGATGAAGTCAAAGTGTACCCCACAACATGTGTTGAGTGTAGTGATTTTAGGTCTAAGAAACACATGTTGGGTTTTACGTGGTCAAAGTAGACAGAGGAAACAAATTTTTTACTTGACCATAAACCCATAACTAGCAAATCACATCAATATCTATGTAATGGGAAGGATGGTTTTAGCCAGTTACACCTGGTCCTCAGGCTTGGTCAACGACTATAATTCACAGCTAGTGCAGTCTTCAACCACCTATCTTCAACGTCATCTATATATCTCCTAGTCTTGACCTAGAATACGGTTGAGTGTCTTCGTCCTGAGCAGCAGAAGTCTCCCACCTCTATAGATAGTCCACACAGACTACCGGGAACTCTAGTCGCCCTGAAGAATGGACTAGAAGAAGTTGTCACCTTCTTTCGGTGTACTAGTCACCGACACACTCTCCCACCACCATTCACTTTTCTACAGTTTTCTCTCCCTCGTTGTTCCTCCCTAGACGAGTAGAACTTGCTTGGGCTCTCTTAGTTTCCAAAACCATAGATGAAAACAACTTTGCAGAGCAACTGATGTTCTGAGTTGTGTCTCTAGAGAAGCCCCATGTATCCCTATATTTATAGTAGAGGGTAGGGTCAGGGTTCCCAGTCTGTGTGGGAGTAGAAGGGTCTAGAATTTCCATGAGCAATTTGCACTAAGGTAGGCAAACCGGTCGTTTCATAACTGAACTGATCGTTTGGCAAGGTGAGATGATCGGTTCTTAGTGAACCAGTGGGTTGGAAGTGTGAACCGATTGTTTCACTTCATGAACCAATTGTTTCACTTCCTAGACTTTCCTACAATTGACTTTCCTTATTCGTTTCTAATTAATGCAAAGATTAATTCTTGTCCCAATCAAATTGAACAAGTGAAACAAAAAACTTTATCTCACAAATCGGGACAACCCAACATTGCTTGTTTGGATAAGTGAACCGATCGGTTTACCAGAGTGAACCAGTCATCTCACTGACCATGATCCAATCGATTCACCCAGTGAACCGATCGGTTGGTGGTTCAGATTGTGTAGAATACAGTCAATTCAGTTCTCAATCAATCTGATACTCTAATCAATTGGTTCAACACTTGAACTTGATGATTTTGAGTCAGGTATATTGATTGAATGTTTAATTGAGTACCTAAACACTTTAATAATCAATCCAAACATCATTCATGGATAAACTCCTATTCCATATTAATACTTTGTGTGTGACCCTATAGTTCCCATTTCATGTTGGCAGTGAATGTCCATAACTAGCTTATGACATCACAAGAAAAGAGTGGTACCTAGTCGCACATCAGTGCTACCTAAGTGAAAAGGAAAGTTAAAGAACAATTTTCAATCCTACAATCTGTGATTGGTGTTCTAGTGAATGTATAATTCCTTTCTCTCTGATTTCTTGAATGATCTCGAGACATGGAATTGTCATCCTTTCAATGTTCGTTCATGTTTCTTGAACTAGAGCAGACTATCTGAGATATGTGTGACATCAATATCATATATTGATTCACATGTGCATGCAAATGCCTTTCTCAATCTCACTTATCAAGTGTCCTAGACATCATAATCCCTTAGGAGGGACAAATCCTATATCTATCACTCACAGTCTATCTCATGCGTTAAAGCCACCTAAACATTACCGTTATAACAACCCATGTTTCAGGATTGCATTTGATGATGTCAAAGTGTACCCAATCACATTTAATGAGTGTAGTGATTTTAGGTCTAAGATTCACAATCACCACCATTACTATGTGAGATGATTCTGACTACCATTTCATGGTTCCATGTGTCACTCTCATAGTGGGTCTGTCCGATGCACTATTCTCTAACATGTATCTATGTGCTTAGTTTGACATCATATATCATGACTAATGAGACATTGTCATCAATCAACACACACTCTAGTCTTGATGTGTCATTGTTGTCTATCAACCTTCCACAATGACATCCGACTAGGGTCATAACAAGAATGTACATACTCTTAGCATCTGTATGATCTCATTATTTAGGTCCTCAACCTGAAGACATACATCATTAAGTATTGTCATTCTTTAGACATTCATTCTGCTCCATCATTTATCTCGTAATCAATTGAGCTAGAATAAATTGGAAGCTTGCCTTTGATACTTATCAAATCAATCATGACGTATGCCAATCCAATCATCATATGATTGGCTCTCAGGGTACACATACCAACATACTCCTACTTACACTTAGAGACAATCACCTTAAAATTATATTCTTAGTGATCTCTAAACATGTACCACATGTTTCTGTTGTGCTCGTGCTAATCCAGTGAGTTGTCAACACTTTGCTTTAGTTGGTATATTGCATGTTTCACATGTCCTGGCTATACAACATTTCGTATGAGATGGAGTTTCCATAATATGGTATCTGATATTCCTTGCCTAATAATTAGCTCCATAGTTTGACTTAGGATTTCTACTATGTCATCAATGATTAGAATATCTATCAGTTCATCCGTATGAAATTCTAGATCCATATAGTATCCTCTGTTGTTCATAACACAAGGATACTCGACATTCCCTTTTAGAATTAAAAGGCTTTTAATTTTACTCAGAATATTTCCATTTAACAACTCATATTCACTTTTATATTTTGTATTTGCAATCATTTTCTATCATTTCAGAAGCTTGCATTAGGGTAAATCATTTACACTCAACTGTTCATCATATTACCATAGAATAATCCTTTAATACTTCCTAAGTATGTAAATAAGTTCTTTGTGGTATTCCAGTGACTCTCACTGGAAGTAGACAGACATCCACTTGTCATGTCCATTACATGTAAGACAACTGGATGAGCATATCATATTGTCATGTCCAATACATACAAGATGATGAATGCATATATATATATATATATTTATATATTTATATATTTATATATATTCTAGTCATGTCAAATACATACAAGATAATGGGATGATTACATACATGATAGATCCAATTGTGAATGTATAAGACATCTATCTATGTGTTTCTATTCTTCATAAGAATTTGGGACACAAGGCATCTGAGAGACTAACTCCATGTAATATGGATAAGTTTTCTCCCATTGAATCTTTGCATATTGAACCCTTCAATACAGACTGCCAATGTATGCTCTCTCTTTATCAAGTTAAGAGAATTTTGAGAATTATCTCTATAGGTCTCCATTCCTATCACATAGGACATTTCTCTTTATTCCCTTAAAGAAGGTATTTCCACATTAGTTTCTATTATTAGAACATTTCATTCCTCATCATCATGTGGAATCAGAATACACTCCCACTAATTCTTTGTAATCATAGATCCCTTCTTTATTTCGATATATCAGTCAAACCTTTTGACTATATAATCAAAGTAAAGACTCCAGTTCTGAGGTGCTTATATTTAATCAATCATATTGATTAAACTCTTGTAACTTATAGGTTGCATTTGCATTATCAGAATTACAAAACCCTTTAGGTTGTGTCACGTACACAAACTCATGTTATTACTTATAGGAATGTGGTTTTAATATCCATATGCCATATTTCATAGTCTTCAAGTTCCAATAGAAATCATGATCCTTTATGGCCTATAGCCATTGCAATTGGTTAAATAAAATCATCAGGTTCAACACTTTGAACTCACTTGAATTCATTTCAACCAATCAAATCTTCACATGTCATCCATTTCAGTCTTTACTCTTAAAACCCAATTGCCTTTATGGGTTTTATCCCTATAAGTGCTACCATTAAGGTCATACCTTATTTGGTTCATATGGAAGTCATTTTGGATCTTTATGGCATCAAGCCATATATAAAAAATCCAGTTCCCCAACATCATCTAGATAGATTATTGGCTCATCATCATATGACCAATTCATCACCTTTGAGTTTGTAGGATATCATTATCCATCAAGCTCAAGGAGTTTTCTACTAGATATATGAGGTGTATCTGTTACATAAGGAATTTGAGATTCCACAACACTTGTGATTCTCAATCTCTATTTGTACCTTTATTTAGTGTAAAGCATATTCTTTAGAAGAATTCTAAAAGATTAGTTATTTGTTTGATGATCATGCTATTACTATGCAGAGAATGATTCCTTCTTTGATTTAGACATCATTATTCCTTAATCATGAGTTCTCTATGATACACTATCATAGTTACTCATAAGGTCCTCAAACATTTGGTTTAAGTATCTCATTCATTGATCATATCAAAGAATAATACTTTTACCAAGTTTGTTCTTCATTTATGATATTCTTGAACATTTCAAGATATTCACAAGTATTTAGCATTTATTCCAAAAGGTATGTATATACATCAATATGTATTATACCTAATAGAATAGTCATTCTCCCACTACATCTAGTGAAGATTGACTTGTCATCATACCCAATAAACAAGACATTCATATCTCTTAATGGTTCATTAACCAAGAGAGTCTAGTTTATCCATCAACATGGAACCTTGAGATGAATTTCTCATTCATTTGTTTAGACGATAATGCTAATTTATTGTTTGAGTCATTGATAACTTTTAGGTATTATTATTTTATCTCATGCATACCAAGTCCCACAAGATAAATAAGGTATTGCCATAAAAGATCATATCTTTAAAATTGAAACATAAACTTTATTGATAGACATCCTTGTCATTACAAGATGTGGAAATAAATTGTTTCAATTTATTGGAAAAATGAAATACCAGTTCATAACTCTATTACATGCCCTTTGGGCTGAAATAAACTGAATGGTACTTCTATCTATGGCAGCAATACTTGCTCCAATGTTGATGAGTGTTACTTCTTGGTCCTTTCATAAAGGCCATTACTTCTTTTTAGATCCTGCACATCATATATGTCAGATCTATATCTTGGTATCATATACCTAAGATTAAGAAGCATTTTAAGTTTATTTCATGATACATGAGGTGGAGACTTCCATCCCCTCCTTCTTCTTTAGTTCATCTATATAGAGAGGGAAATTTCTCTTCCAATGTCCTAGCTAATGACAATGGTGACATTTGCCTCCCTTGTTCACCCCTCCCTTGGCTTTGAGAGATGAAGATGACTTGGGCTGCTGGCTAGTATCATAAGCTTTCTTTGCTTTGCCCTTGCCCTTGCATTTAGACTTTTCCTTCTTTATACTGATCATCATCACATATTTGGGTTTGTCTTTCTTCATCTGTGCCTCAGCTATCCTCAACATGCCCAACAACTCTATCAGTGGTCTGTTAAAGTTGTTCATTTTGTAGTTCATCCTAAACTGACTGTAGGGTTCTTAAACTGACTGTAGGATTCTGGCAATGATTGTAGTATCACATCAATAGACAACTCTTGGCTCCGAGGGAATCCCAATTGAGTTAGGTTCTCCACATTTCCAATCGTCTTGAGTGTGTGAGGGCCTACTGGATATCCGTCTATCATGACGCACTTGAACAATGCCTTGGAGACATCATATCTCTCTTGTCATCCTTGGTCTTGATACATTTTCTTGAAATGTTGAACCATGTCAATGATGTCCATGTTCTCATGTTGTCTCTGCAACTCATAGTTTATTGAGCACAACATCAATCACTTCACAACAATAGCATCCTCAGTATGCTTCTTGTAAGCATCCCTTTCAGCCTTTGGTGCGTTGGGAGCGGGTTCTTCTAGTTTTGGTGTATCTAGGACATAGAACTTTCTCTCTTGAGTGAGAACAATTCTAAACATCCTAAACCAGTCATGGAAGTTGTTCCCATTTAGCTTGTCCTTCTCAAGGATCGATCACAACAAAAAGTGATTGTTGTTGGTAGCCATTTATTCTACAAAAAGGAAATTTGCAATTTTAGCCCAAACATCTTTTGATTTGATTTGATTTCAAAATTTTATGATTTTAATTAGGTTTTTAATTAATCATCGCTCCCACTATTTTGATCAAATTTATAACCCTCATGTATCAATTCAAAATATTGCAATGTGCAACCTTCTAGTAAGCAAGATCCTAATTTCATCTAAGCCATGGACCAGCTAGGGTTGTCACCCACAACTAGAATATTTCAGGTAGGCAACTTTTGCCAATTGCATCATATGGAACTCTTGATAGATGTCATGCACAACTCCTTGCCATGTGCATCTCTATGCCTCAAGATGCTTGATCCGATCAAGGTCATAGAGTTAAGTCTGACCCAAAAGCCAACATGATGAATATGCACCCTATGAAGGCATACCCAGATATTCACCATCACACTTCCACGAGATAGATAGTGCACCACGCAAGGACGTGCCCACATGTAGTCAATCAATATTTTCATATGTGCTGCTTTTGGAAGGCATCTTCAACTTAATATGTTTTTTGAGTGGCTTTAATATACTTATATATGCATATATGTATCCAATCACCACATATAAGTATGCATCATATACATGCTATATCCCACAAACAAAAACATGCAATAACAATAAAGTGATGATTATGGCCATCCTATTGTAGTTCCTTGGAGCCACAAGGAACTACGATCATCTAAGGTCTACATCACATGTAACCTGTTATGGATGAAGATCTTGTGATTTTCCAATCTGGGTTGACTGGTTCAACCTTTGAAGCGGTCGACTCACCTCTTGTCCAGACGGTTGGTCTCCTCCAGCCGGTCGTTTGGCTCCTTCAGATGGTCGGCTCGTCTGATTGTCTGGGCTTTTCATCAGTCCACCAACTGTTCCTCATTCGGTCATCTCATTGCATCAAGCGGTCATCTTCAGTCTTTGCTCTAACAAGAAACAAATCTAATCCTAATTTACAGAATCTTTGTGAAACCTCGACTTACATTTGATGGGGAAAAAGGTAGAAGAGAATCTCGAGTTATCTCGGGTTACATTTAGAATATAAGAAGAGGGCTCATTTCGTAGACCGATATGCAAACAACCATAACCAACCACACACATGCACATAGGGTTTATAGGCCATAATCATGCTACACATACATCATCAAACCCATTTTAGGGCAACACATATCGATTGCATATATACCATATCATATATGTATATATTAGTTTGGGATCATGTGATATTAATCAGATATTCTCATTAGTCATTTAAATATTCACATCGTATGCAATAAATAAAAGATCATAAAAACAAAATCCAATCATATTGATTATCCCAAAACATAGAGTATTGATGTTGCTCTGATACCACTATTGGGTTTTACGTGGTCGGAGTAGGCAACAGGAACAAAATTTTTACTTGACCATAAACTGATAACCAGCAGATCGCATCAATATCTATATAATGGGAAGGATGGCTTTAGTGAGTTATACCTAGTGTTGAGGCTTGTTCCAGCGACTATACCTTGCAGCAAGTGCGGCCTTCAACCACTTGTCTTTGACAACATCTATGTAGTTCCTAGTCTTGACCTGGACTGTAGTTGACTGTCGTCCCCCTAAGCGGAAGAAGTCTCCCGCCTCTATAGATAGTCCACACGGACTACCGAGAACTCTTGTCTTCCTGAAGCAAACTAGAAGGAGTTGTCCCCTTCTATCAGTGTATTAGTCACTGACACACTCTCCCACCACCAGTCACTAGTCTGTAGTTGTCTTTCCCTCGCTGTTCCTCCCTAGACGGGTAGAACTTGCTTGGGATCTCTCAGTTACCAAAACTAGAGAGGAAACCAACTTTGTAGAGCAACTGATGTTCTAATTTGTGTCTCTACAGAAGTCCCATGTACCCCTCTATTTATAGTAGAAGGTAGGGTCAGGGTTCCTAGTCTGTGCGGGAGTAGAAGGGTCTAGAATTTCCATGAACAATTTGCATTGTGGCAGGAGAACCGATCTTTTCATAAGTGAACCGGTCGTTTGGTTAGGTGAGCTGATCGATTCACTGATGAGCTGATCGATTCACTAGTGAACCGATCAGTTGGGAGTGTGAATTGTTCGGTTCACTTAGTGAACTGGTCGTCTCACCTCCCAAACTTGCCTGCAATTGACTTTCCTTATTCATTTCTAGTTAATGCAAAGATTAATTCATGTCCCAATCGAATTGAACAAGTGAAATGGAAAACTTTTTCTCACAAACCGGGACAACCCAACACTGCTTATTTGGACAAATGAACCGATCGATTCACCAGAGTGAACCGGTCATCTCACTGATCATGAGCCGATCGATTGGTGGTCCAGATGGCGTATAACACAGTCAATTCAGTTCTCAATCAATCTGACACCACAATCAATTGGTTCAACACTTTAACTTGATGATTCTGAGTCAAGTCTATTGATTGAATGTCTAATTCAGTACCTAAACACTTTAGTAATCAATCCAAACATCATTCATGGATAAACTCCTCTTCTAGGTTAATCCTTTGTGTGTGACCCTATAGGTCCCATTTCACGTTGGTAGTGAATGTCTATAACTAGCTTATGACATCACAAGCAAAGAGTGGCACCTAGTCGGACATTAGTGCTACCCAAGTGAAAAGGAAAGTTGGAGAACAACTTTCAATCCTACAGTCTGTGATTGGTGATCCAGTGAATGTATAAGCGCTTTGTCTCTGATATCCTGAATGAACTCAAGGCATGGAGCTGTCATCCTTTCAACATTCATTCATGTTTCTTAAACTAGAGTAGACTGTCTGAGATATGTGTGACATCAATTTCATATATTGATTCACATGTGTGTTGGCTAAATTGGACATTATTAAACCCTTTGTTTTGATGATGATAATCATTTCATTCTTGTGGATGTAACTTGTTATTTGAGTATTTCAGGGATAAACAAATAAGGTAGTGGATAGTTGAAGATCAATACAGATTAGAAGATCAACATGCTTAAATTGCTTATATTTTCTTGATTGTACTCAATGTAAAAAACTTGTGCAAGTATATAATGTATAAGTACATGGATATCATGTAAATCAAATGTTAGATCCTCTCTATCCACTCACAACACTTAGATAGATCCTCCCCTAAGATTGAATCACAATTACACATTGATACACACACTTAGCAGATGGTTCAACATATTAAAATAGGGACATTCTTGGTCAACAGAGTTCTCAATTGAGACACCCTTGGTCGACAAAATCCTCGACCAAGAATCACCTCAGTCTAACTCACGAGCACTGATTAATGACCTACATAAGTAAACCTTAATGTAGCCCTCGGTCGAAAATATCCTCGATCGAGATAGACCTTCCAGTAGGTTCTATAAATGTTAGACTGAATAATACAGTTAGTTGGGAGTTGGAAATGAATGTTGCAACACATTTACCTCAACCCCCCCCCCCCCGGGTCGAAGAAATTCTCGGCCGAGACACTTCTCGGTCGACAAACTTCTCGATCGAGATAGTTTCTAGATTGCACTTTGTAACACAAACCAATTAGCCATTGCGATGTAATTAGTGGACACCTAACAACTAGTTGAGCACTAAGAACACTCTAGAAAGTGTCTAGAACATCCCTAAGCACTAGTAAGCCATTCCTATAAATAGGACATGCCTTAGGACACCCAAAGCACAATTACAACTTGCGAATCAATCTTAGTGAGCAACAAGTAAAGCTACACTTACAATCTTGTTCCCTTAAGCCCAAATTTCATGTCCTATAGCTAGTATATCCTAGACACCACATAACCACGTTCATCTATAGTGGATAGGAGATCTATACACTTGACATTGGATCAAAGTGATGTACTCATTGGTTAAGTATTTCCTTTCTTCAATTCTTATTTCTTTTATTGTATATTGTTCTCCTTGACTACTCCTAGGTTGGAGGCTGTCGAAAGGAGGTGTGCTTGAGATTACTTCAAGGAAGGTTCTTCAAGGGAGGTTGGAGCTACTTCTAGAGGAAGTCTATCTCAAGATGGTGGAGCTACTTCAAGGTAGTGAAGGCTACTATGAGGACTTGGAGTTACTTCAAGAAGGCTGCTTCAAGGAGGTTGAGGCTACTTTAGGTGAAGGCTACTTCAAGGGTGTAGAAGGAAGGTGATTGTATTTTATGTAACATCCTTGCAAGGTAATAAAATTAATCACATTCAAAATCTCAATTGGAAACAATCGAGTAGTGGACTAACTACCTTTGATTTCAATGGTAGAAACCACTCTACATCCTTGTGTCTTCCTTGTCTCCCTCTCCTTCTTTGGTTGAGTGCTTAAATTGTTTAATTAAGTTTAAAAGTTCCAAAAATCTCTATTCACCCCCCTCTAGATCATTCAATTGGTATCAGAGCAGGTCTTTAAGGATCCTTAATAGGTCTTGAAGGATGGGGGATGGCATGCTCAACAACCTAAATTTATAGGGAACCTATGTATCTCGTCCACCATCGTTCGATGGAATAAACTACAACTATTGGGAGAGAAGAATGCAATTCTTCATCCAATGCATCGACTGGGAGCTTTAGAGGATGGTGTCAACACATATGTTCTTCCCGAAACTGAATATGGCACATGGGATGCAAATACGGTAAAACAAGCTCAACTAAATGCTAAGGCAGTAAGTATATTATATTGTTCTATTTCTGTAAGTGAATTCAATAGAATCTCTTCATGTGAAACTGCATATGACATATGGCATAGACTCTCCATTACACATGAAGGAACCATTCAAGTTAAAAACTCTAAAATTGGTATGCTCAAACAAAAATTTGAACAATTTCACATGCAACTAAATGAATCTATTAGTAATATGTATGCAAGATTTTCTACTATTATTAACGGTTTAAGTGCATTAGGAAAATATATAAGTGAATAAGATCAAGTATCCAAAATTCTTCGGTGCTTGCCTCCAAAGTACAAGCCAAAAGTGACGACCATTGAAGAAGCCAACGATCTCACTAGATTGAGGATGGAGTAGCTCATTGGCAACCTAGAGACTCATGAGGTCACCCTTGAAGAAGAAAAAAGATTGGTAGCCGAACTCAAAAAGGAGAAAAGAAAGGACATCACATTCAAGGCAACAACTAAAGCTAGTCATGATATAAGTGAAGAGGATAGTGAAGAGGAGACTCTCACTGGAAAGGGTAAGCAATATAGATGATTTAAATCTAACCAAATTTATAGTGTTTCCTCTTCCTACTTCCCCTAGGTGCTTTGAATGTGGAAAAAGGGATACTTAAAGAATGAAGGTCCTAAAGTCAAGAAGGGAAGGAAATCCTCTCTCAAGAAGAAGGGAAAATCCTACAAAGCAGCATGGTATGACTCAAGCGATGATAGTGAGAGTGGAGAAGAAGAAGTAGAATGCCTCATGACTAAAGAAGACAAGGAACAATGTCTCATTGCGACCATCAATGAAGAAGAAGATGAGGTAAGTCTTTCTTGATTCATCTAAAGAAGAGTTAGTTGGTAGCATAGAAGAATTACATGACAAATATATTGATTGTAAAAAGAAATTAAAAAGGCTTACAAAACTAATGAAGATTTGAATGCTAAATCGAATGATCTTACTTTTGAAAAGGAAAGTCTTACATCTGAAAAACCTACTTTGAAATCATCTATCAATGATTGCAATATTACATTGCTTGCTCTAGAAACTAAAAATAACTTTCTTTGCCAAGAAAAGGTTGAATTTCTTGCTAAGATAAATGATCTTCCGGCTCAACCTATTCTTTATACTCATTTGGATTATGATGCTATTGTCAAAGAAAGAGAGTTTGTTATCTAATCTAGATCAAGAAAAGTTAGACATTAAAAGGAGAATGGAAGAAATTGCCAAGTTACAAAAAGATATTTATAGCTTGAAAAATAAAGATATACTTGATAAAATTCTAAAAGACACTTATGGTCAAATTGGAAGGAGAGGACTAGGTTATGTGCCCAAAGATAAATCCTATCAAAAACTAGGACTAAAAGAACACAAGCACCCAAGACCATGGTGATATATGTACCCAAGAACAACTCAACTCAAAATCATAAAAAGAGAAATGAAATTGATTCCATTTGTTGTCACTATTGCTTGCGTCGTGGACATTATTCTTTATCATGACCATATAAGAAAAAAGATATTGATTTGGTTTGGGTTCCAAAACCCCAAACATAGGAAACTTGAATATGGTTAGTTGAGATTTGACCTAAAATTTTACATTGATACTCAAAATATCTTATCTCAACTAAACTGAGCTTTAATTGGCATATTTATGTAAAATTATATTGGAAGTAACTTATGTTTTACTTTAAAATAATTGCTGAAATAGAAACATTCTCGGTCGACTGAATCCTTGACCGAGATACTCTTCAGTTGAGAAAATAGTCGACCAAGAGAGTTTCTATCATAACTCACACTTTCAGGAAACTTGTCCGGTTGACAAATACTTCGACCAAAACCTCACTCGGTCGAGAAAATTGTCGATCGACGATATTTCTGATAGAATTGTTTGATAAAATTAAAATATTTCACTTAAGTAATAAACTCTACATGATACATAACCTAAATATTTGAATGATCTTAAGGAATTATATATGTGCATCAAAACTTTATACTTTGCAAGATTAAATTGTACAATAAGCATATAATTGAAAATGAAGAGATTTTCACATACATGAGGAAAAGATTGGTCTTATTAGAGGAAAGACTTAATGGCAAAACTATTGGAATAAGAGATCTTGTTCAACATTAACATAATCAAAATTGAAAACAAAATAATTGATTAAAGGGAACTTGATTAGAATATAATCATCACCATTTTGTGAGAAAATTTAAAGTTTGAGCTTTCTAGGAAATTACAAACAAGATACCTTTTCAAAACTAAATATTGCTCGCATGAATTAAGATATATGACAAAAGAAGGCAAACTTAATCTTTGGTCACAAAATGGCTTTATCATAGACTTTTCAACATTTTCCAGTCACATATGAGTAAAATGAAAAATGATTATATACAACAAGGTTCAATCACATTCTAGAAGAAGTGGATCATTGGATAACTTATGTAAATGTTTATATTGGAAATCTACATAATTGCCTCTCGGCCAAAATGAGTTCGACCGAGGGGTGCCTTGGTCAAAGTCATGGTTGAGCAAAAATAAGCCTGACAAAATGCTTATTGGTAAATCAAATCATTCACGTGCACGTATATTAAATCTGGAAAGTTGCTTATCATGTTAAATACTTATAATAAGAGAAATTTTTTAAGAAACAAGATTGCTTACTAAATTGGTTTTAGAAGGATATATTTTTAAATGTCTTAGTATATTTAAGTTATGAGATTAAGGGAGATCTTACAACATTCTTGAATATAATGTATATGTTGCTCTAAATTGAATTCTCTACACCAATTAGGGTTTAACATCCCTTGTATTTGGATCGAGATACATTGATACCACTATGAGCTTAAAAGAATCTCATATCACTTTAGGGATTAACATTCCTTGTAAATGGTTGAGAAATATATTCATTGATCCCACCATGAGTCTAAAGGAATCTATCATTTCAAGGCTTACATCCCTTCAAATGGATTAAGAAATTAATATAAAAAATATATTCATGAGCCTAAAGAATTCTCATATCATTTTAGGGACTAACATCCCTTGCAAATGGATTGAAAAATTAATCATGGTTTTTGAATTGTGGCTAAATTGACATTCTTGTTGAAGTAAACAATTAAGGGGGAGTATCTCATTCAGGGGGTGCAAATTGATTATATGGCTATCTTTTTGAAATGACAAAGGGGGAGAAATAATATAAATCAAAATAAATGAGTTTCATGCTCTCTTGGCTTAACATTAATTGATGCTATATTCCTTAAGAGATGGATACTATGTTCCATATCTCTTTAGGAATATTAGCACACACTTCATGAATAAACAAGAGAATGTCTACATAAGGTAGATCTTAGGTTTGAAACTAATGCTATTTAAATTCCTTTGATCTATATTTTTGAAATGTTTGTCATCTTCAAAAGGGGGAGATTGTTGGATAAATTGGACATTATTAAACCCTTTGTATTTATGATGTCAAACATTTCATTTTTGTGGATCTAACTTGTTATTTGAGTATTTTAGGGATAAACAAATAAGGCAGTGGATAGTTTAAGATCAATACAAATTGGAAGATCAACATACTTAAGTTGCTTTTATTTTCATGATTGTACTCAATGTAAAAAACTTGTACAAATATATAATGTAAAAGTACATAGATATCATGTAAATCAAGCGTTAGATCCTCTCTATCCACTGACAACAATTAGATAGATCTACCCCTAAGATAGAATCACAATTGCACATTGATACACACATGTAGTAGATGATTCAACATATTGAAACAGGGACATTCTCGATCGATAAAATTCTCGACCGAGACACCCTCGGTCGAAAAAATCCTCAACCAATAATCATCTAAGTCTAACTGACAAGCACTGATTAATGACCTACATAAGTAACCTTAATGTAGCCCTCAGTCGAAAATATCCTCGATCGAGATAGACCTTCCAGTAGGTTCTATAAATGTTAGACCGAATAAGAGAGTTAGTTGGGAGTTGGAAATGAATGTTGCAACAGATTTACTTCAATATCCCCCTCGGTCAAAGAAATGCTCGACCGAGACACTTCTCGATCGACAAACTTCTCGACCGAGATAGTTTCTTGATTGTACTTTTTAACACAAAACAATTTGCCATTACAATGTAATTCATGGACACCTAATGGCTAGTTGAGCACTAAGAACACTCTAGAAAGTGTCTAGAACATCCCTAAGCACTAGTAAACCATTCCTATAAATCGGACACGCCTTAGGACACCCAAAGCAGAATTACAACTTAAGAATCAATCTTAGTGCGCAACAAGCAAAGCTACAATTGCAATCTTGTTCCCTTGAGCCCCAATTTCATGTCCTATAGCTAGTATCTCCTAGCCACCACATAACCACGTTCATCTATAGTGGATAGGAGATCTATACACTTGATATAGGATCAAATAGTTGTACTCATTGGTTAAGTATTTCCTTTCTTCCAATCTTGTTCGCTTTTATTGTATATTGTTCTCCTTGACTACTCATAGATTGGAGGCTGTTGAAAGGAGGTGAGCTTGAGATTACATCAAGGAAGGATGCTTCAAGGGAGGTTGGAGCTACTTCTAAAGGAAGGCTATCTCAAGGTGGTGGAGCTACTTGAAGGTGGTGAAGGCTACTCCGCGGACTTAGAGTTACTTAAAGAAGGCTGCTTCAAGGAGGTTGAGGCTACGTCAGGTGAAGGCTACTTCAAGGGTGTAGAAGGAAGGTGATTGTATTTTATGTAACACCCTTGCGGGGTAATAAAATTAATCACTTTCAACATCCCAATTGGTAACAATTGGGTAATGGACTGACTACCTTTGATTTCAAAGATAGGAACCACTCTACATCCTTGTGTCTTCCTTGTTTCTCCCTCCTTTAGTTGAGTGCTTTAATTGTTTAATTAACTTTAAAAGTTCCAAAAATCTCTATTCACCCCCTCTAGATCTTTCAATGTGCATGTGCATGCCTTTCTCAGTCTCGCTTAACAAGTGGCCTGGACATCATACTCCCTTAGGAGGGACAAATCCTATATCTATCACTCACAGTCTATCTCATGCATCAAAGCTACCCAATCATCACCGTTATAACAATCCATGTTTTATGACTGCAGTTGATGATGTCAAAGTGTACCCAATCACATTCGATGAGTGTAGTGATTTCAGGTCTAAGAATCACAATCACCACCATCACTATGAGAGATGATTCTGACTACCATGTCATGGTTCCATGTGTCACTCTCATGGTGGGTCTATCTGATACAGTATTCTCGAACATGTATCTATGTGCTTGGTTTGATATCATAGATCATGACTAATGAGACTCTGTCATCAACCAACACACACTCTAGTCTTGATGTGTCATTGTTGTCTATCAACCTTCCACAATGACATCCGACTAAGGATATAACATGAATGCACATACTCTTAGCATCCATATGATCTCATTCTTCAGGTCCTCAACCTAAAGACATACATCATTGAGTATTGTCATTCTTTAGACATTCATTTTTCTCAATCATTTATCTCATAATTGATTGAGCTAGAATAAATTGGAAGCTTACCTTTGATACTTATCAAATCAATCATGACATATGCCAAACCAATCATCATATGATTGGCTCTCAGGGCATACATACCAACACAACAACCACCACCATCACTATGAGAGTTGATTATGACTTCCCTAATGATGGCTTCCATATGTCAGTCTCACGGTGGGTCTGTCTGATACACTATTCTCTAACATGTATCTATGTGATTGATTTGATATCACCATATCATGACCAATGAGATCCAGTCATCAACCAACTCACACTCTGATCTTATGTGTTATTGTTGTCTATCAACCTTCCATAATAACAACTGATCGGGGACATAATGAGAATGTAAATATGTGCTCTTAGTATCCATATGTTCTCATTTCTTCCAAATCATGTACTTGAAGACATACGTCTTTGAGTAATATTATTCTCTAGACATTTATAATGTTACATAATTATCTCATAACTGAATTAAATAAAATAAATAGAAGTTTTCCTTTTATTAATAATCAAAACATTTTTACATGATATTCCATTACAATCATCACATGATTGGCTCTCTAGGCATACATCACCAACAACTATAAATTTCAACATACAAAACGTTAATAAATAAAACTAACCGTAGCTTGCATAAATATGCATTGGAGTCAGAAAAGGACATCAACATTCTCCGAACTTATCACTTTCTTTCTCTTGTCTACCTTTCCTCCAGCCTTTTTGAAATATTTTATAGCCCTTATGTTAATCTAAAACATTGAATTACATTAGTAAATAGTCATGTAATAACATATGTTAAAAGATATAAATATAAAATTTACTCACGTGAATAATTCCTTTTTCAATTATGTCCCTCACCATCTACATCATCACCCTTATTATCCAGATAATACACAATTAGCATCACAGGGACAATAACCAACAAGACCCAATGGTTATTCCCGAGTGAAAAGAAGGCAAACAAAATACAACTCAAAATCCACAATGAAATGTAATTCTTGAGTTAAAATTATAAGAAAAGTAAGTAAACTTACTCAACATTGTACAAAGATAACACCACGCTCTTTTTTACTTTACCAATATTTAAATGTGGTAGAGAAGTATTCATGTCTTTAACAACCCAACTAGTCAATTTGCCACATGGGACAATGTGAGTTCTGTATAGAACCTATGTAAGTAGATACACAACATATATCATGTATGTATTAATATATATGAAAACAAAACAAAATATATAAAATGAGGTATTTATCTATACAATATCTCACCATATCCAAAGATCTATCACAAATGTATCTAACCAAGCACAAGTAAACATCTCCAAAACATTTTGCAAAAATATACTAGTATCATGAGGTTGACCCACTATATCCTCCTTAAAGTGGACCATCATAGGTGACTCTTATTTAAAGTTTCCTATCAATATTTCCATACCCCTACAATGAGGACCTAGAAAGTTGAGTGGGTCATGTGCAAGCCAACCAGGTTATTAAGAAGGAGGTGGAGGTGGAGGACGATCTTTTGGGGGTTTCTTAGGTGATGTTTTTCGCATATATATATTATCATATCAGTTGTCATGTATATGCATATACAAACACAATGTAAATTTAACATACATCGGTATAGACAACTCCCTCTTTGGGCCATGCAACCACTCTACCTTCTGCATCACCTTCTTCCAATCATTGTAGACAATCCTCGGCATTATGGGAACTGCATTGGCAGGCAACGAAGCACCATGAATCTTGTCACCTTCAAGGCATGGGTATGCCTCACCCAATGCAAGGACATATCGTTCTAATAAAAGATGACATGGTCTCAACCACTACAAATTTGCATAGAGTGTTATACACATAATTGAACTCAAACATACTATACAAATCATTCTAAATGACTACTATGTCATTAAAATAGTTACAATGGGCATGCTAGGTGGTGGGTCAATGGGATTACTCCCAACCACCACTGTCATAGGGGGGTCCACCTTGTATTAAGAGACAAACATGACAAGTACTATTTGGAGAGATGATTTAGAATAATGATACTTTCTCATTGGTTCCTCTATACCATCTACAATCAAGTCTTATACCTTTTGTTCTGAGAATCCCCCTTTCTGGATTGGTTTACACTTATGCTTTGATGGCCCAAAGAAGGCTCTTATACCGATACCAGTGCCAGCTGCCCTAACACACCCAGGATACTCTAGATTACCTAAAACAACTGTCAATTCATCCCATGTGCCCTCAATGATGAACTTGCCTTGTTTCCTTTACTCGTGGAGCTCCCTATAATCATCATCAACAGTAACTGGTAAGTAAAACATAACAATCATCAGTACTAATTGCTCTGAGAATTGAATTTTACCATTTTTGCATCTGAGGGGTGGGGTATTTCTCCATATTTTTTGCCTCCTAGATATATGATCAAGGAGAGGTAGAGGTGCATGTGTAGGTGCAGGAGTATAAGAGGACGTATGAGTCCTAGGAGTAGGTTGTTGTGAAGAAGACGCCTACAGTAGATTTTGGCATAGATTTGCATAGCGATTTGAACCAATCGTGTGGTTGTGCACATTGTTTGCACACCTTTCTTTTTGAGCATTGCTTATAGCCTGGTTAGTTCAAAACATATGTTAAATATGAAATACAGTGAATTCAAATGAGGAATGGGTCTTAATAGCTTGAATTCTTCAGTTTGTCTGTTAGCAACAAATACCCCCCACACGTTCTAGTCAAGATAGTTCTGTGGCTTAGTGGTTGACTTCTTCTTCTTCTCAACATTACACTTGTATTCTGTTGTCATATTTGTCCTATAATTGCTTTGTACCCTGCCACAACGTTGCATCACTTTTTTACAATGTAGTTTTGCATCTAGGTCAAATATGCTATGCAAAAGTTCATATATTTAATGGAATATTCTTGAAAATAGAATTATATATAGCTTTAAAAATATAATTGTAAATGATAATATCTCACACATAGTTCAATTAATATTAAGTCTTTCTTGCTTGGATCAACTTTATGCCAAGATTCTACATTTACATGTGTTTTGCTCCGAGTGAGAACCACTAGATATTATAAATAAGAACCGTAATTATTCTGATCATGATTTCCTTGATTATCAAACTCAACGACCACCTTCGGCCTGTTACCCCTTTGCTCTAGTAACTTGTTCATCATGGTGATTCTTCATATTGTTGCACTCTTATGATGTTGTGCATCAAGCTCAACAAGATTCTCAAGGTGCACATCCTCATGCTAAATTGACAAAAAAACACATAAGTCATAAAAAGATATAACTTATAAATTTGATAAAACAATACAACTAGATAGATATTATGAAACACACATATATGTAATAAAATTAACCAATTTACAACAATATCAGGGTGCTCATCCTCACGACACACATTGTCAGGTGCTCATACTCACAGTGGTCATCATCACGATCATCAAACTCATGGTCAAACTCCATCATAAACAATGTCAAATAAAAATAGTCTAACAATATAAGTGATAATAAATGTAAAATGCTTATCTAACATTTTCAAAAATAAAAGCATGCCGCTAATATTGGGATCTTGTATCTGTTAACATTCCCTCAATGTGATCTCCACACACATATAAGTAAGTGTCAACTTCAATATATGGTGTTGGCAAGGTAACTAAAAATGGACTGGAGTCATCATACTTGTCATAGTACTCTTCTTCATCTATAGGATCTGCAATGAAATTCCTTTTACCATTAAAAAAGCCAATAATTTTTCATTTGTAGGATCATTGATATAAAATACTTTCTTCACCTATGTTACGATTATGAATATTCACCTTTCTCGCCAATCTTTTCAAAATTCACTAATGTGAAACCCAATTCATGCACTACAACCCCTTTGGTGTTATTAACCCAATTATACCTAAAGATCCTCTCTCTAGAATATATGTATTTAAGGAATATGAAACTGTTCGAAGCAACAAGGTAGCTCAAAGTGAAGAGGGTGGAAACCCTCGCTTGATCACTCCACTTGGGAAAAATATCTCCTTCTCCAAAAAAAGAAGAAACCCTACGTCAAGGAACCAATAAAGAAGGTGACTTCAACCTATAGATCAATCTTTAACATGGATCTGGCCAAGAAGAAGAGAGAAGAGGGTATGAAAACAAATAAAATGAAGGAAAAGAGGGACATCTCACTTACCAAGACCAAGAAGCAAGGCAATGAAGCACCAAACGACCTCAATAAGTGTGGATCTAAACCCTAGGTTCACTTGAAAGAAAGACCGGCCAAGATTCTCTTACTTTTACCCCTCCTTCTCCACATGCAAAGGTGGATGAGCTCCAAGAAGCAAGGAGGAAGAGAGAGAGAGAGCTAGGTGTGTAAAGAGCTTATTTGAATGCAAGATGGGAGGTATATAAGAATTATGGTTGGCGAGAGAGGAAAGGATAGGTGTCAAGACATGCATGACATGTTCCAAGGTTAAAACATCTTGTCTATGTAAGAATCTTGTCCATGCAACCATTTCAAACATGTTGACCTCAAAACCAAAGGACCACTTAAGAAAACCTTACGAACAAGGTGATAGAAACCAATCGACCACCAACACAAGAAAAGTTGGCAACAGAAAGGACCAGAAAACACGACAACCACCAAAGATATAAGTTTCAATGACCAAGATGAGTTAAAAGTCTCATCTACTACAAACCCTAGGTGGCCACATAAACCTTGGCATCCGCTAGCACTAGGTGGCTCAACACTCAAGGTCAACCATGACAGCAAACCCTAATCTCAAAGCACCTGAAACCAAGGTGTGACTAGGTGACTCACAACTAAACTATCTAAAACATGATAAGAAAACATGTGACACACAATAAGCATGTGACAAATTTCAAGGAAAACATTTGATATGTGTAAATTGCATAAAATCCCAAAACAAACACATATATGCATAACTTGCTTAAATATTGTCCAAATTGGACCAAACCTGAAACTTAAGCTTGTCAGATGATATCAAAGCACATCATACGATTCAATTAAGGTTTTAAGCATTTAATTATGATAATAAAGCATCTTCAACCCAAAATCAAGGTCATGTGTCTGACAATATGTATGTCGAGAGAGCCAATCATATGATCATTGTAATGGAATATCATGTAGATGATTTATTTAAAAATAAAGGTAATCTTCATCTATACATTTGTTAAATGATCAGGTTATAGTATAACATGATAGATGTGTAAAGAATGATGTTACTCAGTGACATATTCCTTTAGGTTGAGGACCCGAAAAATGAGATCATATGTATGATAAGAGCACATACATTCTTGTTATTTCCTTATTTGGATGTTATTGTGGAAGGTAGTAGACAAGAATGACATGCAAGACAAGAGTGTGTGTGGGTTGATGAAAAAATCTCATTAGTCATGATATATGATATCAAACCGAACACATAACTACTTGTTAGAGAATAGTGTATTAGACATACCCACCTTAAGAGTGATACATGGGAACCATTGAATGGTAGTTAGAATCAAATCTCATAGTGATAGTGGTGATTGTGGTTCTTAGACCTAAAATTTATACACTCATCATATGTAACTTGATGTATTTTGACTTTATCTAATGTAACCTTGAATAAGGGTTACCATAAAGGTGATGCTCGGTTACGTTGTGACACATGGGGAATGACTATGAGTCATGTAGATAAGATTTTTCCCTCCTACTAGAGTTGATATTCTGGCCACATGATAAGAGGGACTGAGTAATTCTTGTCCATAATCATGTGAATCAATGTTTAATATGCGATATCATATGCATATCATACAGTCTGCTCTAGTAAAAGGAACATGTATTGAATATTGAGAGGATGATGATTCCCTGCCTCAGGCCTAGATATCAGAGACAAAGGAACTATACGTTCATTGGAACAATGATAACAAATTGTAGGTTGAAATTGTTCTCCAACTTTCCAATTACATGGGCAAAAATGATGTGTGAAACACTGCTCACAAATTGCATGTTGAAATTGTTCTCCAACTTTCCAATTACATGGGAAGAAATGATGTGTTTCTAGATACCTCTCATTGTTTGTGATGTCATCATCTAGTTATGGACATTAACTGTCAATATAAATTGGAACCTATATGGTCACACACATAGGATGCAATTGGAATAGGAGTGTACTCATGAATAAGGTTTAATTTTATTACTCAAGTGTTTAGTATTCAATTTAAACAAAATTGGCAGCAAATTGATTAATTAGGAATGTGAGTCAATAGATTCAATCATTGAGTCAATTTAAACAACATTGGTTGAAAATTGGATGAACTAGAAAATGAGTCGACATGTCCATCTTATGAATCGCCAAGTTCAATGATCAATAAGATTGGATCAACGATTAAAACTAACATCATGTTGTGCATTAATCTCCACATTAAAAGCCAATATGCTTATGATCGAGAAAGATAGTGAACCGACCGATATAAGAGTTGAATTGAGTGATTCACATGTGAATCAACCAGTTTTGAAGTGAACCGAGTGATGAACAATATCTAGAAATTCACAAAATTTATCTCTATGACTCCCAGTTGATTTGAAAACCCTATCCCTAACTCCCCTATAAATAAGAGGTTAGTCAAGGCTTTTAGAAAACACAACTGATGTTAAAAAATGTTTTTCTCCCATATTTGTGGTAATGTGAGAGCCCAAATAAAATCTTACCCCTAAAAGGGAGAGACAACAAAGGGAGAACAAGTCATCTGTAGCATGTAGACAACAAAGGGACAACTCCTTTTTGTCAGTTCCACAAAAATGACAGAAGTCCCCAGTGGTCCGCATGGACTACATATAGGTGTTGAAGCCATTTCTACCTTCTAGGAGGACGTCGTCAACTTCCATCTATAGTGCTACACTAGGAGGCCACCACCGACAACCATCCATGTGTTGCTTGTGAAAGAAGTACGTCATTGTGAGGATAGTCACTAGACTTATTCTAGGACTAGGTATATTCCTTGCATACCTTCGTTCCCAATGCATAGTTGTTGATACGATCCACCTTGAGAGTGACACATGGTTTTGTGGTCACTTTATACATGAGTCAAGTTTCTATCCTTAGTATGAGATCATATGGATGTTAAGAGTACATATACATATTCTCACTATGTCCATGATCGGTTGTTATTGTGGAAGATAACAATAACACATAAGATTAGAGTGTGAGTTGGTTGATGACTAAATCTCATTAGTCATGATATGGCAATATTTAATCAAGCACACAAATACATGTTAGAGAACAGCGTATCAGACAGACCCACCTTGAGAGTGACACATAGTTTTGTGGTCACAATCATCTATCATAGTGAAGGTGGTGATTGTGATTCTTAGACCTAAAATTACTACACTCGTCACATGTCATTGGGTACGCTTTAGCATCATCAAACACAATCCTAAAACATGGGTTGTTATAACACTAATGATTGGGTGACTTTGACACATGGGGGTAGAATGTTAGTGATAGATATGTGATTTGTCCCTCCTACTGGAGTATGATATCCTGGCCACTCGATTAGTGAGACTGAGAAACACATGCGCATGCACATGTGAATCAATATATGATATTTATGTCACATTATCTCATATAGTCTACTTTTTGTTCAAGAAACATGTATTGAACGTTGAGAGGATGACCAACCATGCCTTGAGTTCATCTTAGATATCAGAGAAAAGGAATTATACAATTACTGTAACACCTTGCACAGATTGTAGGTTGAAGTTGTTCTCCAACTTTCTATTTCACTTGGATAGCACTGATGTGCGACTAGGCACCACTCTTTTCTTGTGATGTCATAAGATAGTTATGGACTTTCACTGCCAACATGACATATGACCTATAGGGTCACACACATATGAACTCATTTAGAAGAGGAGTTTGATATTGAATGATGATTGTATTGATTACTAAAGTGTTTAGGTATTCAATTCACACAACTGATTGCTTGAATGGCTGACTAAGTCTGTTATACAACAATCTCATTGAGTGATATGGCCGTTTGGGTAGCCATACGGGTGTCTCATGTAGGTTAGAAAACCTTTTGAAGGTCAGGTTGATCAGGGACCGATTTGGCTAAGTTTTGCCCTTGAATTGACCAGTTCAATATGATTGAACCAACTGGCTCATCTCAACTCACCAGACGACCGTCTGGGTGAGTTAGATGGGCATCTCACTGGTGTGAGATGGCTCGGTTCGGAAAAACAAAAGTTCTGGAGTTTTCCTGAACTCGTTTCAATTGCACAAACTTGGGGTGCAAGTAAATTGATGTGTGATATTAATTAGGAAATGATTGACAATTCATATCTGACTGGGAAATAATGAAATGATCATCTCTCTTAGCAAGACAACTGTCTCGTATCCTAGACGACCATCTCACGTGTGAGATGACTATATTGGCTTACAAAATGACCGTTCCGGCTGACACAAGTTGTGAAACTTCCAGAATTGTTGTGAAAATTCAAGATCTTTCGGTCCTTTCCACTCCCACTTTAGTCCCGCATTGGTTGGGGACTGTGAACCTTGACCTTGGCCTCTATTATATATAGAGGGGTATTGGGGGCATCTTAGAGTACAACACAACACAAACAATTAATTATCAGTTCTTCTGACAACTGTTGTCCTCTTTAGTTGTGGTAACCAAGAGAGCCCACACAAGTCCTACCTAAAAAGGAGGGATAGCCAATGAGAGAGAAAAACTGAGAAGTTGTTGTTGTGGGAGAGCTGGTTGGTGACTAGTACACCAACGAGGATGACAACTCCTTTCTGTCCGTTCTTGGTGAACGATATGAGTTCTAGTTGGTCTGTGTGGACTACTCTAGAGGTAGAAGTCCTTTGGATGCTGCTCGAAGAGATGACTAGACCACTGGAGTCACTGTAGAGGTTGCACATACATTGTTACTGGTGAAGACCAGAAGCTGCACAACCACCGTCCAAGAGCAACTTATCAACAGTTGCAAAAAAGTGAGTTTTGTCGCTGGACTTTCTCTAAGACCAGATATAAGTCGCTAAAACCACCCTTCCTATTTCATAGTAGTTGATGTGATCTTGCTCTATTGGGGTATAAAGATCGATAAATTTTTTATTTCTACAGTTATACTTTGTGCCTCTATTTCCCAACAATGGTATCAGAGTCACATCAATTTACTATATTTTAGGATAATCGATATGATCAGATTTTAGTTTTATCATTTATTTATTGCATATGATGCAAATATTTAAACTGATCTCATATGAGTATTCGATCAAGACCACATAATCCCAAACTAATATATATATATATACTAGTAAACATACACGTGCAAATGCACGTGCCTCACTAAAGAAGTAACATTATATTAGATAATTATTTAAAAAATAAATGAGGTCACGTTCTTTTTCTCAAACCTTATAAAAACACTTGTATTAACTTATATGATACAATTTTCAAATCCTTCGAATGCTATGATAGTATTCAATATGAGTGAGAAAATCAGGAAGGGACAAAAATTGTAAGTGGAGGGAGATAAAATGTTTGAAAATAAATGTAAAGTTTCATTATAAAAGATAGTAAATCTATAGACTATAATCACCATATAAAGAGTCAAAGTTTATAGAAGAGTTGAGAGAGAAAGTAGATATAGAAAAATGATACCTTACAACTTGGTTTTTAGGAAAGAATAAAGAGTTAACTGAGATAATTACGTTTTGCAATAAATACTTTATCACAACATTGTAAAGGCAATGAAAGGATGTAATATGGTATATAATGGGTAGATGAGTGACATGAAAGGTAAAATTAAGAATAGAATGGCAAAAGGACCAACAAATGTGAGAGTGGAGTGAGTGGTCTAAAATTTTGAGACTTTCTATTCTGATTTGTAATTTAAATATGTAAAATATGTAAAAGTGATCTTTGTAATTTAAATATATCATTTGATGTCTAAGTTTCAAAGAAAAATAGATGCATTGTAAAAGTTAGAAAATCAATAGTTTAGTAAATATCATTTGAAATAAAAGGGAAAAATCAAGACAAAAACTACAATGTGTATCTTAGTATGTAATTAAACTTCATATATTTTTTTGGATAAATTCGATAGGAATACAGACATGCACTTATATGCAAATAGAAAAATATACAAATCATCTAAAATCTAGCAATATTACAAACATCTCAAAATGATGAATTGAAGTTACAGTAGTTTCTAACTCTAATTGGAGTTAACAATTGGTTCACCTCATATATATAATGGACAACATATACATTTTCTAATGTCAATCATAATGACAACCATTAGTAAATTTACACATAATAAAACAGATACAACTTAGACAATGACATTACACTTCTGAAGACAAAACCTCCCTAACTCAAATGTGTACATAAGTTTACCATATGGAGGTTAAAAGGCATCTATTTACGTATCTATATATATGTAGAAAAAAAGAATCACGGCTATAAAGCATCTAAAGGGGAGGTGATACTCGTTGTTAGATTTGAAATGCATGTAATATCGTACCAATCAACTACATTAGAAGTCCAATGTCAAATAGAAATTCACTTTTAAATTTTTTACTTGACATTAATAAACTGAAGTGAGTAACTCCGTATACAAATGAAACTTATTAACTAAAGTTTTATATATTCATACCATGTACAGTTAGTTATTTAATTATATAGTTATGTATGACCTAAAAATTTATATAAATGTTACATAGATAATCGTAATGAGCTTCACCGAATAAATGACCCATACTCAAATCCATAGTAGTCGGACACATGTGATATATTGGATATCAGGTTATTTCATGGATCTATATAATAGAATGAAACTACGATCCACATGTGATGGGCACCACTTGTCGTAAATGACATTTTTATTAATGGGCATATCTCTTCTGCAGCTATAAACAATATGTATACGTCAATTTGTGTTGCGTGACTTCAAAAATAAAAACAAATAAAGAAAATCTTGGACCTGCTAATAATTAGTTATAAACACAAATTGAGTAGATGTAAACAAATATTCTTAGCAATATGTTACATTACACAGAAACCATCATCTATCTTTTTCTAGTTGGCATGACATGTGGCAATGAGGCCTTAGAAAGAACATCATGTGTGCCATATCATCTTTTTATGCAACGGTATCACTCCACGGCCGGAAATACTGACATTGGGCATGGATCTTTGTAATCTGGTTCTTAATTCAAGAAAGCTTATATGAAGAATATGTTATTTACATGGTGTTCATCGATAGAGTAAGTTGTCACATCTGTGAACATGGATTTGATGTCATCAATGTAGTTAGTTAAAGACATGTCAAGGGTAGATTGTTTCACAGTATTAGCACCACAATGGTGTCGTAAATTCAAACAATTTGAAGGCATCCACATGTCAGCCTGTACTCCATGTTTACAAACACAAGTGAACCACATCCGTAGCACAAAAATGACAAACCTCAAAAACAAACATATAAAAGAAGACGATTCTTACGCATGCAGTTAATCGTATCCATTTACGTGGTATTCATACATGTCAATAAACTTACGACATATATCAACTGTATTGTTGATTTAATATACATGCTGAAGCAACTTAGAAGATCCCGGTTGGGAATTTGACATGTAAACCTACTTTATATCCATCCATCAGGCTTTTGGTTGCCATTAAATATAAAGAATAAATATTATCAAGCGGTTTCTCGGGCCTCTTGGCTTACTCATCGTGTCCTTACCGTAGTTGTGGTTGTATGCCTTCACGTTCTCAACAGTGAATCCTTCATGTCCGTGCCCAAACGACGACATGGTCTCACCGGGCACAACCCGTGATCTATCACCCCGACGCTCTTCAACACTGTCGACGCCACCATTTGCTTGAAATCTCGGCAGCATAAATGCTTCTGCCAGCAGTGTAGGCAAGGCAACATTGCAGGAAGCGACAACATGAGATAATAATCTCTGGAATGATGAATGTGAGGCCGCATGCACGACAATAAAGAGCCAGAGGCACTGCTGGAGCTGCCCATGGTCACCTATGCAGATGTTGCGGATGCATACTACTTGTGAATGGGGTGCGCCCCTAGTGGAGACCTATAACCTTACGACGAAAAAAGGAGATGAGGCGGCTAGTTAATGTATTTCGACCATGATCTCGATGGTGGTGGTGCAGAGTGTGGAGAGAGTGTGGAGAGAGCAGACTGTAGAGGTATCTGGGTGAACTGTGGAAGAGAGGAAGTGAGTGATTTTTACGAATGTGATGAGGTAGACGATGTAGCCATGTGGTGAGAGTTGCCGCATTTCATACCACAAACAGTTGTTAGTTTGTTTGGCATCACGGGGATAATGATCTTTCTCATGGGATCGTGGGGGAAGTTATTGTGGTGAATTAGGATGTGGAGACATAACGTAGGAGTTGGTCAAACACAACCGTGTTTTCAGTAAATATGGCATGTGAATTAATTATTTTCTCTGAATTTATGGAGTGAGGGTGTGTGTTGAAACTAAACATGGAAATCAGAAGTGAATAAATATCTCCCAATTTATTTATTTTTCATTTTGTTTAATACAAAATGAAGAGAAGATTAAATTGTGTTTAATTAAAAAGATTCAATATGTTGGTTTGGATTAATTATTTTTAAAAGGGTAATTACCGTGAGTTTATGGGAGGTACCATTATGCCAAGAGTAGATGAAGTAATGGGAAGATAGAGGGGAGGCATGCGATTCTTTTTCAGTAGAATGGCTTAATAGGCGGGGAAGTTTTATAAAGTGGAGGATTTAATGAGCATATTTTGAGAGAGAAATAAGTAGAGATACATGGCCCTGGAAATTTATTAGAGCGAATTAGAAACGTGGGCACACATGCCCAAAGCAATGAGAGAAAATTGTGCCGGTCAAGAGGAGAGAATTAATGATGATTGTTGACGTGGTCATACTTGCCGTTAAGGGTGGGGAGACAAACATGAAGTTTAAGCGTGAAAATGGGTCATTTAATGGGGTGACGTGTGTGAGAAAAGCCAACAAAATAAAAAAAAAGTTGTGAATAAACGTGAGAAGAGAGAGGGTGAAGGAGAGAACACCATTTTGGAACACTGTGTTGTGATTGGCTAAGAGGGGTAGAATGGCATGTGTTTGTAATTAGTTCGAAAAACTCCCTTTTTATAGTAGTATATATATATATATATATATATATATATATATATATATATATATATATATATATATATATATATACTATAAAAAGAGCGAGTTTGATGTTGTGCTCTCCTTGATTCACTCTCTTCTCTCCTTTTTTTTAAGCAATTTTGCTCCTACAAATATTTATTCTCACACTCTCCTATTAACTTTTATTATCTTTAATTTTGTATTTCTCTCTCCATCCCACGGAAACGGTTCCTTGATTCTCTCCTTTCAAACAACCAACACAAATATCTTTTACTGTAGGGACCCTTTCACGGACGAGTCTTCTCCCCACACATTTCCAACAAATTTTATATGTCACGTGCTCCCGATAACCCCACCTCCCGATAACCCCCAATTAAGGGAAATCGAGAGGTTGAGCCGCACCATTAATCCCGGATCAAAGGTTCGACATATAACTATAAACAATTATTAAATTCTAACAGACTACACTGAAAATAGTAATAAAATTTTTCTTTACATACCTTTTGAAAACTTGGATCTCTATTCTTCTATCCATACCGATACTAATCTATCTAATCCTCCTTTGCACTTTAATTCTCATTTAGTATCACATGTGCCACTTTACTATTTGTTCTTTTCATGGTACCTAAAACGCCGACAAACAAAACGTCGGTCAGCCGTAGCTGGTATGTGGGGGAAACAATAATCTTGCAACTATGATAACCATGTAATCATTCAATTAATCATTAATCAATCAAGATTATGTTTTAAATATAACATCCGCGATCCACGAGTACCCTATCCTCTGTACTATCCCTGCAGTGGACCTGATCCTACCTTCCTTATGGTAGATTCCCATTAAACCCCTCATGGTCCCACCAATAGGTGAACCAGTTTCTAGGGTTGAGTCACATGGCACTACTCGTAAGTAGCCCACTCCTTAACTCATGGCAGGCTAACGAGTCGCATGGCACTACACGTAGGTAGCCCAATTTCTAACTCTTGGTAACCTAGACCTTGCTCTAGGATTACCCCTTTTTAGCCCTTTCAAAGTGACAGAGGTGGACTCGGATCTAGCCAGTTATACATACTCATTTATAGTGATAATCATAGTCACTTTATAGTTGCATGGGATAAATAAACATCCAACAGTTTAGTTGCATTCAATGCGATTAAACATCCGGAAATCCATCGGAAAACTAACTCGGGTAGTCATAAGCGTAACCACATACCTGATTTGATGAGTCATGCAGAATATTCAACATTTACTTCATGTATATGCAATCAAGCCAATCAACAGATCCAAGCAAGTAATTAAATCATCACATAATTCCTGAAAAGAATATGTATTCTATTTATTACACACTTCATCAAGAATCTACTTTTATGGACTTGGATCTCTTTTTAGGGTTTCTAATCCACATTAAGGTTCCATTAATACTCATTAGGGTTTCTTAGTTCAATTTCTCGAACTTTATCTCTTTTAGATTAACAAACCCTAAAATGCCCTTTTCCATTTATATAAACCCTAATAGGTCAAGCTATTCATTTAATAGTCTTTTATACTCATATTGACTTAGGATCATCATATCCCTACTTGTTTATGGATTTGAACAATTAAAACATTTAAAACTCATATTCACCTAATTTAGGGTTTTCAAGCTCGTTAATGCATATTCATGCACAAAACCCTAAACTAAGCCAATTATATAAAAAGATTATCTTTTTAGATCTTATTTTCCTTTTTATGAACAATAGGCTTAAATTATCCATTAATCATCATTAAAACCATCTATCATCAAATCTAAGAGTTTTTCATTACTTAAATCATTAAAGATGATAGCTTTATGTACTTTTCATATTTCAGCATATTTATGTACATAATCTTCAAATTAAACTAATTACGTACAAAGATCACCCTTTTCAATCTTAATGCACCTTTCTGAATATAACATGTTAATATCAACTCTTATGATCCATTAAACCCTATTAAACACATTAATCATATCAAAGTAGGGTTTCTTAATCATCATTACACTAAAGTTAATAACCTCTATTAATTTTCAAATTGCAAACATAAACAAGCTCCAATTGTATTTTTAATGGATTCCTCTCGTTCTGAGGATCAATTTTCATATAATATTCGTCTCAATCCGAGTTACGGTTTGCTAGATATGAATTTTGCAAAATCTTACTTACTTGGCCAATGAAAGGGTGCCACGTGTCCCTCTCCATGCAATTGCTTCCTATCTGCGCGACCCGGTTGTTTTAAAAACATAACGAAATCTCGTTTTTACCCCTGCGTGACTCCTTGACCTTATAGAGCCCGGAAGGGCAAAAACGTCCAACGCAGTCTGTCATCTTCCTCCTCGCGCACGTCTCCTGTTGCCGCTAGGTTAGGGTTCTCGCGCGGCCGAGACCCTCCTCCTCGGAGCCCGATGGCTGCTGCCGATGCCACCCCTGGCTCCGCAGCATCCCGCCGCCCTTGGGGCGCTAGCTGGCTCACATCCAGCGCAACTGGTTTGGGCTGGGGAAGAGCCGCAACCTTCTGCTGTGTTGCGGCCGCTCGATCTGCTGCTGCTGGAGTTCGCGGGTGTAGGAGGATGGGAAGGGTGGCCGACTATCTGGGGTTGATCGTGGGTGTTTCCTGCTTCAAACAAAGTCATAAACGCCCCCGTTACTACAAGGATGGAACCCTACCCTCAAGTTTAGGGTTTTGACGAAGAAGATGAAGAAGAGAGGTATAACTGCGTGGAATTCTTCTGGATTCGCCCCCAAGCTTTCTCCCCTTATATAGAGGAAGTCAACGAAGCCCTAGGATGGCTTTCATTAACGAGACGAAGTCCCTCTTCTAGTGGGAATCGTTTTCCTTCAGAGAGAAGCAATTCTTCTCTCTTTCTCTCTCTTAGATATTCCTTATCTCTTGGATAATCATAAAAATGAAAAACACTTCTTTTATTTTCTTTATACTTCCCTCTTAAAATTATAGCATAAAAACTTCTTTTCTTAAAGCAAATAATCTCCCTTTTCGATAAAGGGCTGATTCTTATAATGATTTATCACATTATTCTATTATTTTGTTTTATTTTCCTTTTCTCTTTCTTATTCTTTCTTGGGACTCCTTGGAATCAAAGGGATTCAAATATTTCGAAATTGCTTTTTAAAGATACTCATTATCCTTAAATGCATCAATATGCATCATTTTGCATTATCATGTTTATTTCTCATTTAAATATTCCTTTTTGAGGATTTCTTTTTATTTCTCTTTTATTTTCCTCATTGGCATCCCTTTTATCATAAGAAATCCTTGGGATACGAAATTCCATAAAGGGTACTCAATTATTCACCTTTTCACTTAATTTCCACATTTAATCAATGTTTTCAATTTCTTTCTTAATAAAGAAAAACATAATTAATCTTATTGCTTTATTTATGCAACTTTGTACTCCTTGGAGTCCAAGGAACCCAAGAGGCACGAAATCCTCTTTGGATTTGCCTTCAAGATGTTTCCATCTTTTTCTTTTCTCAAAATTCAATTATCCATTTACTAATTGAATTTCTTTTGTTATTTTCTTTTTTATTGGGCCCAATAGCCAATAAAGCCCACAAATCAAACAACAAGGCTATTTTAAACGAAATCCAATTATTCAAAACAAATCACATCATTCTTTGTTCAATTATCCTTAATATGAGAAATTTCATTTCTCATCAATTGAACCCAAAAATTGGGGTTATAACATCCTTCCCCTCTTATAGAAATTTTGTCCTCAAAATTTAGGCAAGCAAACAAACAATTCAGGATAAGACTTTTCCATGTCTATCATTGGCCCCTATGTGGCTTTGCCGTACCCATGGCATTTTCAAAGAACCTTTATTATCACATATTCTTTTTCTCTGAGTTCTTTCATCCTGGCGTCTATAAACTACACAGGTGACTCAGGCCATGTCAGCCTCCCTTGGGGCTCACTAGGTTCATTGCTCAACACATGGTCGGTATCTCACATAGTGCTCTGAATTGGACACATGGAAAACATCTCCCATTACTCTACCCTGAGGGGTAGGGTCAAACCTAACCTTCTCCACCCATCCATCTCTAATGGACCCAAGTATCGGGGACTCGGCTCTCTTAGATATAACTTAGAGGGGTCGGATTTTCATGTCATATTTTCTCCCACAGTAACTTGTATGTCAGTCTACTTTGCATTTTCTCACGACTCTCATCGCCTCTAGGCTCCTTTCAGCCCTTGTGCAACCAAAGTGACTTCATCTACACGTACTGGGGTCCCTTTTTCTAACCATTATGTGGTCCTTTTCTAACCATCATGTGGTCCTTTTCACCAACATCACCTTACTGAAGTGGTGACCGACACAACCTCCCTTACAGAGCTCCTTATAAAACCCGATATTGGCTATGGTGGTTATCTTCACATCTTTCATAGGACAAAACTGTCTCTCGATATCACCCTGAACGAGCACACATGCCCTCATCAGACCCTTTAGTCTGGATCATTCTAACCATAGTTAGGGGTGATAAACTATACGAACATTGAGTTCTTCATGTACCTACTTCCACTTTATGGAAGTGAACTTGTAGGTCAAACTCAAGAACCTTTGAACTTGCTTCATGGTGTAGTTGAACCGTCTCTCACATGGGTAGTTCAACTGCATCTGTCCCTCAACAGAAACTCTTCCTTATCTAGGTAAGGCGACCTACCATAACCCACATTGTATCTCGACCTTCCTCGATCCAGGGAAGATCTATCACAACATCCATAGTGTTGAGCTCTCATTCCCTCTCAAGGATTCTTTTATCCTCTATATCGATACACTGGGGTTCGTCCTTTACCTCATGGCTTGCATGGTCATAACCCACATGCAACTTCATCTTAAGCATCTAAAGTGCTATTGCCTTTTTTCATGGTGTATCATGATTTCCTGTATGTCATGATTCTTTCAAGATCGATTCCTTCAAAACCCCAAACCACTCTTGTCAGGGTTTCATCACCTTCTTTTCCAAAGAAGCGCACTTGAGTTTCTACCACCATCCTTTCATTGCATCAAGAACTAGGCTGGCTAACCAAACAATCCTTAACTTTTCAATGCATCTTGTTTCATCTGAGTGTTATCCAAACACCTCTCCTTTTCAAACTTAGGGTTAGCCAAACAAACTCTTCTAACTTCTAGTCAAACAAGTCTTAATCAGAGCATTCATTATCACTTCACATCCTTAGGTAACATTGCACTTCCAGGTATTTTGCTTATCATGCCACCTTAAACTATATGTTCATCTTCATAAGAACACTCTCTGATTCTATCATCATGGTGATCAAACTCATCCTGGTATAACTTGTAAGTTCCACATAGATCATGATAAAAACATATTCATAAGGTGACTACCTCATTCCCTTTTATCATTCACTTTACCAAGGTAGGTTATCTTCTCTGTCCCCATATCTTGTGGCAACATTTCAACCTACATCATCACCCCTTATCCTTGGTGTATGGCATGCGTAATGTCCTATCTCTCACTCCCATAACAAGAGGAAATAAACATTTGGCTGCAGTCCAAATACAGAGTTCTTCCTGTTCCAAGAGTAGAGATGGTACATCCCACCTTGCCAATACACTTTTACATCTAAGTTGAAACGTGCCACATATGTCTCTACATCACATACATCATGATATCAAACTAGTCTTGAACTTACTGAGGTTTACATCCTTGGTCATCTCCTCTAGGTCTATAGGGTACCGACCTTTTTGGGGTCATCCCTCTTCCCTCATGCATTAAGAGAGTGCCCTACTCATCTGCCCTTTGGGTCTCATGAGTTCATGAAGGTGATCAATCTCCTAACCCATGGCCCTCAGACAATGATAGCTGTTACCTCCCGACCCTATGGTCATGTGCAACTGGGGAATTAGGCAACTCCTACTTTCATCGGTCTTATCCCTACCTGACCCTAGGATAGACATAGGATTCTCCCTTATAGTACATGTTCACTTAGAACCTTACCCAAGTCTCCATCACCTCTCTTTCTGCATTCATGGGCTGGCCTTCATCCTTTCATCAGCATCATGGCAACCTACTTACCTTGGTCACGCCCCTTACTGGTTACCTCCATGGTAACACATTCATATGCAATTAGAGATGGATATCTATGGGTCTACAGGTTCATTCTTATACCATGTACTTCTCTCTTAACTCCTCAAGATCCTATGAGACCTCTATAGGTTACCTTGAACCAACAAAACTGATATGCATCCTTCCAAAGGGGTTCCTCTCCCCGGATGGGAGGAAAACTATCTCTAAGGTCACAAAAGCTCTTAGGTCCAGGGTTTACATCCACATGAGCCTACTTAACCCTAGCGGGCTATTAAGGCATGAGCAGCCCACTCACTGTACCATGCTGGGTCATACTTATCCTCTCTCCTCAATGCTGGATCGAGATCATACCTTCCTTTATCATCAACCTAGCTATGAGGGGTTCATCAAACATACCTATAACTTAAGGGACTTCCCTTATCCCTCTATACATGAGGAGCACCATGCTCGCTTCTATAGGAGCTCAACTTCTCATCATGAGCATTAGGTACACCACTTCCCCTCTTAGGCCTAGGAACCCAAAGTTCACTTGTAGGTGTCCAACTGTATGCTCTATCTCTTAGCTACGAACCAAGCATGCAAAAGGCATGACATGCACTTCTTGTCATCCTTCAACTCGAGCAACACTTAGGGTTGGGTCCTCCCTAAGGACAACTCACAAGGTACAAGGCCTCATAACCTACTACTAAACCTTTCTAGGTCTAAGGAACTCTTCTTCCTACCTCAGAAGATAAACACATATACCGTAGGCACATAGGCACCATATGCTTCATCTTCTATCTCTAGGGTTTGGTCCCTATAAAGGCAACCAAGATATCATCAACTTTCAAGGATCGATCATGAAGCAACCACTATCATCCATTGTTCAGGGTTTTAGGCTTCCAACCTTCTTGCTGGGTTTCCTGCTCTCTCTAGAGCTAACCCTACATCCAACCTCACCATTAGCGGTCCTCTCTTTATGAAGGTTCAACCTCAAAGCATGCCCTATAGGGGTGAAGCCTAGGTTCGGACTTATGTTTGCTCAAGATCATCCATAACCCTTTATGCTCCATCATATTTCCTTATCCAGGGTTTCACCCTACCGTCAGCACTATGACGTGCCCCAGGTGCCAGCTATACTCTACTTGCACAAGCCCATAGGGTTTCTAAGGTCCTTCACTAACCTCATCATCTAAGGAGCTATCCTTTACCCTGACATGCACGATCCTTCCCAGGGTTGGGTTGCCAAAGGTGTTAGGTCATCCATGGATCATATGGCATCCCAAAGGCATGTCCCTTCAAACACCTGGTCCAACTCATCTCTCTCTAACCATTACTTAGGGTTAGGGTTAGCATCATTCTCATAGGATGTGCCAGGTCTCTACTAGAAATGGAGATCTCTATCTCCAAGACTGACTTATCCTCCTGACAAGAAGGTCTAGCCTCAGGTCTCTCCTGAGGACATGACATCTTATGTCATACGACCTAAGCATGTATCTATTCTTTCATTTGCGCTTACTCTATTAAGCTTATGTCCATGACATCTTATTTACATGCATTTCCTTTAATGTGGTGGAGGATCCCTTAAACCTTATCAACTTTACCCATACCTCAAGAGGGTGAGGAGAAGAAGGGAAACCCTAACCCTTTAGGTCCTTATCAGAATTTTTGTGATGAGAAGGGATGAATAAGATGAGAAGTCCTAAAGGTATCTTATTTCGATTCATACCCTAAGACTTTGGCCAGGCGGTCACACGGGTCCGGGAGTCCTCGTATTCCGACTAGCGGTGCGGAGGAAAATCTTGCCAGCCCCCGGTCGTGATCCCTTTCTAGACACCTCCGTCTTTCGGATACTCCTCTAATAACTCCCTTGGGTTCTATGGAGTTTGTAAAATTTAATAATTATTAATGGTTAAATGAGGAACCTACGCTCTGATACCAAATGTTATGACCCCACCTCCCGATCCAAATGTTACGACATATAAAATTTGGGCCCCACCTCCCGGTTAATAATGCATCTTTTTAGATCCCGATAACCCAATTAAGGGAGACCGAGAGGTTGAAGCCGCACCCATTAATCCCGGATCAAAGGTTCGACATATAACCATAACAATTATTAAATTCTAACAGTCTATACTGAAAAATTGTAAGAAAATAAACTTTGCATACCTTTTGAAATTTTTGGATCTCTAAACTTCTATCCATGTCGATACTAATCTATCTAATCCTCCTTTGTACTTTAATTCTCTTTTAGTATCACATGTGCCACTTTACTGTTTGTTCATTTCATTGTACCTAAAATGCCGACAAACAAAACGTCGGTCAGCCATAGCTGGTATGTGGGGGAAACAAATAATCATTCAATTATCTATAACAATGTATCACATTCAATTATCATTTAACAAACAAGTTTACGTTTTAAGTATAACTACGCGATCCATGTGTACCCTATCCCCTGCGCTGTCCCTGCAGTGGACCTGGATACTACCTCCCATGTGGTAGAAAATTTTTATTACCATTTTCAGTATAGTCTGTTAGAATTTGATAATTGTTTATGGTTATATGTCGAACCTTTGATCCGGGATTAATGGATGTGGCTCAACCTCTTGGTCTCCCTTAATTGGGGGTTATCGGGAGGTGGGGTCGTAACATTGTATGTGCACGTGTGCGTTCACTAGTATATATAAGAGTGAATCTTTCTAACCACTTATGGTTGTACCATTCTTCCACAACATTCTAACTAATCAGGTCGCAGTAATTTTGAAATACAGCTGCCTCCTTAACTCTCTCTCTCTCTCCTCTCACGATTTTTCACTATTTCTATCATTTGTTAATTTGTCTCCTCATCACGTTGTAAACAATTGAGACGTGGAGTTAGGTATCTATTCTTCCAGCCAGTTTCTCCAGAACACGATTTCCGGTTAGTTACACTCGTTGGTGGCGCCACGGATTGCAATTCGTGTTGTACATCGAAGAGAATCCTAACCGTATAAGGTTTTTATATGGGGGCATCAGATATATCCCAACCATTGAAGATTATCGTACAAATTAAAAAGATTCTAGAATGAGAGCCCGCCAGTCCGTTTTAAAGTTTCATTGCTAAACTCTCGGTAACCACCTCCCACGATATCCATTCCATTCTCCTCACTCCCGGCTTCCATGCAACTGCACAATGACTCGGCAATTCATAAGCTCACCTCTTCAAACCAGGTAAGCCGCCACTGTGGATCTGACGGAATATAAAAAAACAGAAAAAGTTACAGAAATGGATGCTTTATAAGAAATCAAATCGGTGGCACTTTTTTGTTTAGTTGCAGCGATAAGCACCTACCCATGATGGCAGAGCGTAGGTCATCACTGTGAGGCTATTACCGAATACTACACGGGAAGGATATGGTGGGGTCATGGACCAGCTCATGAACTTTAGCTGCAAAATTTGACGTCGTTGTCTGTGGTGCCGATGACAATGATTATCTGAACAGAAATTCATAGGTATTCTTTATTGATCTTCTGATTTGGGTGGTGTTTTTCTTTTCACTTTGCGACCACTATTGATCAAGATTTCGTTAATATTTGGCTTCCTGGGTGCTTGCTTCTGTTGTCACAACATCAACTGCAATTATGCTTCTACTGTCACAGCACCAATCGCGGCCTGCACCCTAATCGACTGCTGACTGTCTTCCAAAATATAGACGACAACAAGAAGAGCAACCAAGGAGCCTGTCTATCCTCACACAGTTTAGTTTCATCTTCTAGCTCGACCACAACCACTGCAGAGGCGTTCACACCCAGGCACCGTCAGTAGCCTCTTCCGTCTCACCCCCCGTCGTAAAGTTTTACTACTCTGATGCGATATATTATGCTTCACCTTATGGACGTAGCTCGCCGTCAAAGGCAGTCTTTCCCAACGATACACTCTAATGTGCAGGTTAGCCGAGGTGCTCTGCACAATTCATCTATGTTGTATGTAAATTACAATATCTCTATCCACTAACCAACCTGTTCCATTTTTGCGTCTGATATTAGATGACAAGATGAATGTAGATGCAGGTGGCGCTTTTTTGAGATATGCAAAGGCATGCTAGGCGTCGCAATATCTCAGAATTAGGTGTCTAGAGCTTTCGGATTTGCCTGGTTCACAAGTGGTGTATATAGCATGATCTTTGTGAGACATATACCATTGAGGGGAGTGCATGTGCTTGCTCTGTAATGCTCAACAACCAAAATGGTAGTTAGAAACGATGTAGCAAGTACTTTTTTTGTCATAATCTATGACGTTATTCGTCGTTCCCGTCATAATTCATGTAATTGTTTTAATACGATAGTCAATAGAAGTGTTTCCTTAATAGGTAGAGATTTTATTGAGAGCAATAGAAACAGAGGTTTCTGATGCGTATCAAGCAGTGGCGGATCCAAAAATCTTATAGGGGGGGCTGAATTACTATGAGTAGTGACGATTAGGAAAATAAAAAGAAAAATACACCTAATAAGTGTCGCATTGTCTCCAACATATAAAATAAGCTATTTGTAAAAAAATCTAACATAAATGAAATGATAAAATTCACTATTCAAAATAATGAATTTGTTTAAATGTTTAAGGTCATAACTAACACATTATTTGACATGTCTTTTAGATTAAACAACTAGATGATCAACAATATAATCATAATTCATGATCACTTGATCACTGCAATGTGCATACAATTGGCAATGCGTAAGAAAAATAATAGTTATATTAAAAATGAGAACAAAATCATCTTTTAAATGGAGAAAAAACATTAAAATATAATATGACATCATTTAGTGGATGATGTCATACTTGGAAGACCTAAAAAATTATAGCAGTCAAATCTTATACTATAAAGGATATAAATATAATGTACTTGGTATATTATAAGATCTTGACACAATGATCAATTGAAGGAAACTTCAGAAAGAAAGAAGAAAGAAAATATTTAATGTGGTTGTATGAACAACATATGATGGAGAAGCACATTGGAAAATAAAAAGTGAAGAGAATGAAGAGGAATGATCCATGCGTATTTTTTATTTAAAAGTTGAAGAAGAGAGATATGAAAGAAAAAATATATATTTTTATTAACTTCCATTCTACATGTCATCCTCATTTTTCTCTCTCCATTTGATTAAAGTTATATTTACTAGATAGATTTTCTCACAATTTCTTCTCCTTCTTAGCCCACAATTTATATATTTTTCTCTACTCTTTTTTTTATCTTATGCCAATTCAATCATCTTATTTTCTTTTATAGACTGAAATATTATCATTATCTTCTCAAGTTCTTGTAAATTTGTAATAATTGTTATTTGTCTTAAAACTTATAATATCTAAATCTTATGTAACTAAAAAAGTTTGTGAAATACCATGTAACAATAAATATTATTTGGATTTATTTCTATATAGTAATAAAGATCTTTTTTTAATTTGAGAGTGATTGATTATTAAAAGTTTGAAAGAAAAATATATAAATAGAAGGTGATAGTTGTGCATGTATAGTTATTATTTTTCCCAATGGTGTATAATTATAATTGAGTGAACTTACTCAATTTATAGCTAATAATATTTGTTCATTAATAGGTCACCTATATTACATCAAATGTTTCAGTTAATAGGTCAACATGATGCATGATATATTTTTATAAATATCATTTTGTATAACTACTTTCATCTTTTAAGTGTACATATCCCTAGTCTTATAAAGATTCACATTCAAGCAGTGGAGACAATTTGTGTAAGTCTTACCATAATTAATATGAAACTATTAAGAAAATTTTAATATGATAGAAATTAAATATATGATTTCTTAAACTCATAATTGATGACATACATATTAGGACGGTAAATTTTATAATTTGTGAGTATATAAGACACACAATTCACAAATATATTAAGTTTACCCATTACGTAGTTCATACAAAGAAGTATGAAAAGATTGACTAAAATCATAAAATTAAAAGTTGCATTTTGTACGGTTTAATAATTTTTTTAACAAAATACAAATCTGTACATGGTATCATAGTAATAATAAAAATATGTTTGGAGGGGGGGCTTCAACGTATTGAGTCGAACCTTCATTATCGAATGCAGTGACAACATGCGAGTCTGTAAAGAGGGGTGGGAATTAGAGCTAGATGGACTCACTATCAAAGGATGAATAAGGCATCATGCACATCGAGAACTGGGAAAAGGTAGTACATTCCATTGCAATGCACTGTGTTCAGAAAAAGCAAGAAAACGTGCATAGGAAAGATGCAGACATCATTATTTGTGTTAAATATTGTACATTTTTACGTGGCACAAACCTTGTGTAGATTCACTATTATTTTGTTACAAGGGAATTTTTGATGATCTACAGTTTTGTAGCAAACAATTACCAGGTAACAATCTGATGTATAATCGTATTATGAATTCTTTTTCAAATAATATTCATAATTGAACTTTGCATCAAATGTTAAAAAAATTTCATGGTATTTTTTTTAATAAGGATAGTTGGCAAAGGCAATATTTATAGCTAATTGAGTTACAGTTTAGAAAATTCCATGTGCCTTCATCAGTCAATTTCCCATTCAAAATCACACTAATCATTTTTTTATCAGTCATCACTCAATCATTTCAAAGAAAACATAGAAACTAGTCCCTTTCTTTCTGATTGTAAATAAAATATAAGTTATCAAAACAATATCATACATACATACATACCCAGTTGCGACCTTGATTTACCACCCTTCCGGGCGTTTGGCCTCCGCCACGGGCGTGAGAGAGGGGGGAGAACCCGGGAGGGTGATAAATCAAGGCGGTAACTGGGATTCGAACCTGGGTCCCTTCATGAGGAGACATCGTGCTTGACCACTTGAGCCACTACTTGTCGACTATATATATATATATATATGTATGTATATATACATATATATATGTATATATACATATATATATGTATATATACATATATATATATATATACATATATATATATATATGTATATATACATATATATATCGGAAGTTTGGTAAATATATTTCGATCCCAAAAGAGGGACAAAAATTACAAGGCACACCCATACGTGTAGCTACAAAGCTTACATGGAATGTAAATCAAGGAAAAAGCAACAAATTAGTCTAATGATGACTAATTAATAAGGTTTCAGATCCGAGTTCCTAACTATGTGGTTAGACAACGAAGTCAGTTTCTGGTGGTGAGTCTTGTTGTGCAGCTGAATCTCATGCTCGATTTTTTTGAAGATGATTAGTTCATCATCCTTCCTGCCACTGTGGCTCCTAGTATTCCTTGCAAGCCAGATGTAATGGATGCAAATGGTGATTGCCCACAGACTGAAGATGCGATCATCTTTGCTTCTGGACTCCAGGTGTGATAAGCTCCCTTCCATAGACAACAATGGGTTAAGGCCAAGTTTCAGAGCTGAACGACCCCAAAGGTATTTCCACCATTTGCAGGTGGAGGTCAAGTGTGCTGAACTTTCTTCATCAGAATGACATAGGTAGAAAATATTAGTAATGGATGGGTTCCATCTTTGAACTTTTTCCAACGTAGGGAGAAGGTCCTTGAGAGCCCTATAGGCAGTAAAACTCCATCTAGGGTTGTGCAGGGGAAGCCACAAGTGTTTGGCAGCGGTGAGGATTTCTTGATGAGATCTACAGATCTCCCATAACCCTTTATCATCAAGGTTTTGAAACTTATCCCAGACTTCATTAAACCGTCTCCAGCATGTAGAGAAGCCCCATCTATGTGAAGGTTTCTGGAAGTTGCTTGTATCATATCTTTGAGTCATCCAGTTGGCCCAAACTGAATCTTCATCAAGAAATCTTTTAATTATATATATATATACATATATATATGTATGTATGTATGTATGTATGTATGTATGTATGTATGTGTGTGTGTATGTGTGTGTGTGTTACCATCATCACTTATCAATATTAATTAATTTTTGTAAAATAAAATTCAAAAATGGATTTTATGTAACCTATTTAAATATTAAGTATAACACATTCCATGCTATATGTATATTTCCGTAGAAAAAAATTCTGAATAACTATTTTTTTCATATCTCACATTTTGTCAACGTTTACCACTAATGAATTATATATGTATTTAATGTTGTAAATATTGATCATATCACGTCTACTATTGTTTGGTTTCTCAACCTTTGATAGATTTTATTTTTCCCAAAACAACATTCTATCTTTTGACATTAATAACTTTTTTGTATTTTAGCATAATATCATTGACAATAATTATTTTAAGTTAGTTATAAGCATTACTTATATACTTGAATTCTAAGTGTTCTAATATTCGTTTCAACATTAATGTTCTCATGTTATTTCTCATGCCATTAGGAAAGGCACAACTAAATCATATTTTCTATTTCCCAAGATATTGAACACAAATATATACCAATATATACTAAATCTCTTCAAATCTTGAATTAGAATATTTATCCAAAATATTATAGTAACTTCTGATTTACCTCATATGGTATACATCATGTCACTAAATGTGTTCTTTATAATAACGTACATCATTATATATATATAATATAATATAATATAATACAATATAATATAATATACATCATGCCACTATATGTGTTCTTTATGATAATGTACATCAGTATATATATAATTTGTTTTTAAAAAACCTAAAAATTATGAATAATAATGTATATAATAGGTAAAATGTCTTGTTATCAAAATCACTAACATCAGAAGGTACCTTTTTTTTGCTATTTTTTATGTATTCTTCATTTACAATACATATATTCCAATTTATGTTTAAAGTGATATTGAGACTTTATAGCGTTATATATATTTTTAATTTTATGAAAAAAGGACACAACATGTCAAAATGAATTTTTATATATATAAATTTGACATAAATACATTTTTCTTCAAAAAGATTTAGACGCCGACATGTGGCACGTGCATGATGCATGACTTACTAGTATATATATATATGTATGTATGTATATATATATGTATATATATGTGTGTATATATATGTATATATATATATATATATATATATATATATATATATATATATAGAGAGAGAGAGAGAGAGAGAGAGTCAGGCTAGAATACACTCGAGTGTACAGATCACATGGATACAATCAAGTGTGTTTTCATATCAAGACTATTTTTTGCAAGATGTAAACCATTGATCTTCATTGTCATACTATAATTAGGCTACATACAAATTTTGAGTCCATTTGGATGAGTGTAAGTCACTCATCTGAGGGCAACAAATTCAACACACAAAACTAATTTGAAATGCATAATTTTTGCGGTCTTTATAAGATGACCTTTAAATGTCCAAATTTGCTCAAAATTTTTATATGAGTTATTCACAAGATGATTAAGAAGATCAACAGATTAGATTTTTGAAAAAATATTGCATCATGAAAAACTACTTGAGTGTATTATGCTCCGAATACAAATGAGTGTATTCTAGCCTGACTCTCTCTCTCTCTCTCTATATATATATATATGTATATATATATATATATATATATATATGTAATTTGCACACGTCTCCCTAAAAGCAGTTTTGATGGTGGATGTATGGTGTGGTTGTGGCCAATATCCTTTATCTGTGTGTGGTTGGATGGTTTGGTTCCTTTTATATTGGTCTACATACCGATCCTCTACCTCTTTCTTCCCAATGAAAAGTTAAAACTTTCCTATCTTTGTTCCCCTCAAATGTAACTTGAGGTTTCTATTACTCAATGTAATAAAGTAGCAATAGGATAGTTTGTTTTCATGAAACAACGTTGAAGATGTTCATCGCCGGTTCAGACGATGAGTTCATGAGATGAGCCAACCATTAGAGGATCATGGAGGATATAGGATGATGGAACTAGACAAACACCTAGAGGCCCAACTGACCATTTAGAAGGAGTCCAAACATTGGTTGGACAGGAGGACCAACCGACCGACCAAGAGGCGAGACGACCGGTTCTAAGGTTGAACCGATCTACCCAGATTGATAAGCACAGATCTACATCAACCAAAAGTTCATACATTTGATGTGATTATTGACCTAGGTGGTAGTAATTCCTTGTGTCTCTTAGGAATATCAAGTAGACATGGTCATAACCATCACTTTTTGTTTGATATTAGATGTTTATGTTGTGGGATATAGTATGTATATGATACATACTATACATGAGTTGATTGGATACAATATATGTATATATATATGATATATACAAACCCCTCAATCAAACATGTTGAGTCTTAGATGCTTTCCAATATCAATACACATGAAAAGCTTGATTGACTAAGCATAGATTTTCACAAAGCATGATGCACCGTCTATCTCGTGGAAGTGTGATGGTGCATATCTATCTTATTGGCTGTTGGGTCGGGCTTAACTGGTGACTTGGAGAGCCTAAGCCCAGAGGCATACGAATGATCATGTCAAGGTGTTGTGCGTATCATCTATCTAAGAGTTGCATGTGATGCAATTGGCATGATGGCCTACCTAAATAATCCGGTTGTGGGCGATCGACAAAAGCTGACTTGTAATTTGATGAACTAGGGATCCTGGCTCATTAGAAAATTGTACGCTACAATTTTTGGAATTGATACTTGAGGGTTATCATTTTGAAAAAAATAATGAGAATGATAATTAATTAAAGACCTAATTATTATCGCCCAAATTTTAGTCCAAGAAAATAAAAAATTAAGATTTTTGACAAAATTGCAAATTCTTTTATAGAATCAAATGGCCACACCAAACAATCACTTTTCTCTACGACTGGTCATTGAGAAGGACAAACCTTTTGGGAATAACTTCCATGACTGGTTCATGATGCTGAGAATTGTTCTCACATAGGAGCACAAGCTCTATGTCCTGGAAATGCCAGAACTAGAAGAATCACCTAGAAATGCTCCAAGGGCTGATAAGGATGCTTACAAGAAGTAACTGAAGACATCATGGATGTCAAGTGTCTGATGCTTTGTTCAATGAACCATGAGTTGCAAAGGCAACATTAGAACATGTTGGTGATTGAGATGGTCACACATCTCAAGAACATGTATGAAGATCAGGCAAGATAAGAGAGGTTCGTTGTCTCCAAGGCACTGTTCAAATGTCACATGGCAGAAGGAGAATATGTGGGTCCTCATGTGCTCAAGATGATTGGGTATGTGGAGAACCTAACTAGATTGGGATTCCCCATGGGCCAAGAGTTGGCCAGTGACATGATTTTGTAGTCTCTTCCAGAGTCATATTGTCAGTTTGTCATGAACTACAACATGAACGACTTTGACAAGTCATTTTCATAATTGTTGGGCATGTTGAGAACAGCTGAGACACAAAGGAGGAAGGACAAGCCCAAGCCTGTGATGATGATCAGCAAGACAAAGGAGAAGTCTAAAGGCAAAGGAAAGGCTAAGAAATGTTCTAAAGCGAGCTTGAAGCCCAAGTCTTCAAATCTCAAGAAAAAGGTTGAGTAAAGAAACAAAGAGGAAATTGTCACCATTGTCACCAACCTAGATATTAGAAGAGAAATTGCCCACTCTGGTTAGAGGAATTAGAAGAAGAAGGATGGCATTGAGGCCTTCACTTTAGGTATAAAGAACATAAGATAATTTTTTTATTACTTATTCATTTTGGTATGTTATACCAAATAGAGATCTGACATACTAATTAGCATGATCTGACATGAAGTAAAGGCCTTCATTGAAGGACGAAGATGGACAAGGTAGAGAAAATGTTGTAGAAGCCAGAGTCTACATTTAAATTTATCTTAGCACACTGGGCATGTAATAGAGTTACTAGAACTGCTATTTCATTATGCCATCAGAATAGAAACATTTTCTTTATTCATCTTGTATAGACAAGGATGATTATCAATAAAGATCCGTTGGTGTTTCTATTTCAAAGATATGATCTTACATGGCATTGGCCTAACACAAATTTACCGTGCGTATAAACGCAAGTGAACGCGTCGAAGTAATATAGGCCTTTGTGAGGCCCGAGTCGAACTCATGGATACATGAAATTGTCGGAGACTCCTACTAACTACTCGCGATCAGCTAAACCGATTAAATAGTTGAGAGTTGTTGAAACTAAAAGAAAATAAAAATAAACCAAAACAAAGAAATCGATTAAATGTTTGGTTTAATCAATTCAAAAGGAGATCTTTAGGATGGCGGTTTCACCAGGGGTTTTCATTGTATTAAATTCTATATAGTCACTCAATTTTATCTCTCTATCCGGGTAGTGGCCTGAAATCAGAATTGCCCATTGTCGTGGTACAATTCACTACCTATGTCTAGTTCGGTTCCACCGTCGTAGTAACCTATACCCTAAACTAGGTGCATTGAAAATGACCTCTCGGTATCCACCATTAATCTTACACCACCTTGTTCAAGGGATTTGTCAATTAATGTAAATTTCGTCTCTTTTCAACCATTATTCTTCTTTCAAAGCAATTAAGGGCATTAGATTATTATTATGGTGATCAAGAATAACAATATAATTGGGAAAATGAAATTATACCACAGATTTAAGAGATAAGATATGAATTACTATGATAAAATTGTCATACAATGAATTCCTGAGCTACTCCCAGTCCTAAAGACAAAGGGGATTAGCCCCACATGTTCATCTCATAGCAAAACGTGGAGTAGAAAAAGGGAAACTTGGAGAAAAATGTGATTGAGTGGTGAAACCCCTGAACGGAGAAGATCCAAGCGATCCTTGGTATGGAATACACGTTCTCCCACCTTTCGGTGGTGGAAATCATCTTCTTCGGTGTACGGATCGGCTGGGGTGTGCTTCTGGGCTCCGTTCTTCTCTCCACACCTTCTCGGGACGTGTGCAGTGGCTAATGACGTGATGATTCCCTCTTGGGCACCGTCATTAGGTATATTTCTCGAATTAGGCTGCCAATTAATCACATCCGTCAGATTAAGATCAAATTGAAACAAACTCATATCTGACGGTGTCGATACCATCGACGCGGGTCGATGGTATCGACCTAGCGTGATATCGGCAGTTCTTCTTTTCTTTCGTCTTTGCACCTGATGTCATCTCGACACCATCGACGAGGGTCGATGGTATCGACGAACCTATAGGGATAGTTTTGTCTTTTTGTGTCGCTGTAGCTCCACTAGTTGATAGTATCGACATATGGGTCGATAGTATCGACTCACTTCTCGCCAGCAACCTGATGGTATCTCGATACCATCGACATCCCTGTCGATAGTATCGACTTTCTTCTGGTCCTTGCGGCTGGAAACCTGTGGTCCGGTCGATGGTATCGACCACTGTCGATGGTATCGACAGTAGAAGATACTTGTTTTTCCTGAAATTAACACACGAAACCACATAAGTCTACACAAAACATATTCTTTTGATAATTAATACTCAAAATGCTGAAATAAGGGAAATTTGACATAAAGAAATATCATAGACCAAAGTAGATGAATTATGCAACATTAACCATGAAAATGACTAATAAATGCATAAAACAAAAATAAAACAAGTCTATAAATGCGACTCAAAATCATCGCATCAAACTCCCCTAAGCTTGAACATTGCTCGCCCTCGAGTAACTAAACCTTAGAATAGAATTGCCAGAGTCAACTAAAGAACAAAGCATCACAACAAACATCCCATATGACTCCCACCGGACATTCACATACCAGTTCTCACTAACCACAGAATGATAATTACCCTAAAGGTGACAGTAATCATCCATAAAAGATATCAACCTCAAAACTGATGAACACTATCACATAAGGCAGTTAACATAATAAAATTCGCCGGTCCAGACTTAGTGCATCTTGTGATCTCCTATACTACGTTGCTCGCCCTAAGTACCATCTACATGGAAGCAGTTCTCCTGATATTCACAAGTGAGGAGAAAATCATGGTGGCCTACCAATTTGAGCAACGGGTGGATGGAATGGGTGGCTAATGGAAGAAGTGGAAGCATTATATGATTTCAACATGCATAAAACAAAAATGCCCTAAATGATGCAAATGCACATGAAAAATGTCCTAATGCCTAAGATTGGGTGGAATGATGCATGCACTAACATTCCATCTCAAAACGAGATGGATACCTAATTAAGCTACATCATGTACTCACTCATCTTGAAATGCAGGTGAGATTATGTTCCTTTCTCCTTCTTATTCTAGTTGCTTCTAAATAACTTTTTTTTTCAATTTTAGATTTTTTTTCCAGATTTTTTTTCTTTTTTTTTCAAACCCTTATATCCATAGTTGACAATGAATATTTTATTGGGCTTACTTTTTCTGCATAACTCGAATATTTGAACTATTTAGAAGGTATGGAACAATTTACTTCACCATTAAAGAAGAAGTGAGGTACAAGATATACTCTATGCATAAAAGTTATGAATGCAACTAAATGACATGCACCTAAGGGTAATGTGTATGTATACCTATTCTATTTTTTATTTTTCATGCAAAACATATAAAGGTGATTGCAATGCAAGTCCTATCTACATGACATGCAATCAAAAAGGTTAAAACCGTACTTTACTTCCAAATCTTGTGGTGGATTGTGAAAAGCAATGAGGTGGAAAGATCACAAGACTAATTGACTGAACCTTTGAAAAATATTATGTGTCCCGCCTTACTGACCTGTGTAGTAGTTAAGAGGTTTCTCTCTCTTACTTCAAATTAGAGTCTCATTATCATTTGATCAGTTTAGGCTCAAACAATCAATTCCGTCCACTTTCATGAATCATTAGGAATGTACAGTTGTGATTTTCTATTTTAAAGTTGACAAAACCAATCATTTTCTAAGTTAGGTGATCAAATTTGAACAACACTCAAGCTTGCGAACACTCAATTTTTTTTAGTTTTCCCTTAATTCCCATGTACATGCAACTGAGATGACTCAAGATTAAAGACATCCACGATTACACTAGATAGAATGTGGATCCTACAAACAAACTAAGATTGCAGGAAACAAATGACAAGAAACAAAAGCAATAAAACTAAAAACAGAGAAAATAAAAGATGGAGCTGTTCCAACACCCCCCCTAAGCTTGAATTCGACTATGGCCTCATAGTCAAAAACAATCTTAAAGGTTGGAACAGAGATACCAATTTACTCTTCAGGTGGAGGCGGGTACTGTGGAGCCGTGGGGTCCCAAGATGGATACTCCCCCTGGAAGCTCAGATCAAACTGGGCCCTAGGTGGAGGTTGTGGATAGCCTCCAAAGTAATTCTGGCTCCAATAGTGATCGTAAAAGGTCTGCTGTTGCATCTCCATCCTATGCAACCGGTCATGAATCTGTTGTTGGTTGTCGAGGAGAAGACGCTCGTTCTCGAACATTGCCCTTTGATTGTCCAGTAACCGGTTTGTAGTTTCTTGAATACTGGTGTACATCGCCATGTGATGCTTCTGCGTCTGTTGTATCTCATGCATCATAGCATACATGCCCTGCATGGAATAGACATCCTCGCTTGGCTGCGAGGGTGGTGGTGGTGGCGGAGGCTGCAATCATGAAGATGCACCCGGATGCATGCAAGGACGCTTCCGTGGTGCCACTCGTGCCCGAAGAGGGGTGTAGGCCTCCTCTTCCTCTTCAACCTCATCGTCATTGTTGTCATCATCGTCGTTGTCGCCGTCTTCATCGGAGTCAGCAATGGCTATGATAGGCCATCGGAAGTGTTGCGCCCCTTCTATGTTGAAGACCGGATCGGGAAGCGAGCATTCTTGGTAAGCATGGTTGACGTGGCAGTGTGCATACACCAAGCCATCTCGAAGAAGGATGAGGTTGGAGCGGTGTAGATGTTGCAAGTTCACCTTGCTCCTGTTGGAGAGAGGAGTAAGCTGCTGGAAATTCAACCCAAGGTAGGAGGCCAACTTGGTGATAAGCCCGCCAAAGTGAATTGGAGCTTTCCATGTACTCCTCTTCACCGCCAAAACCCGATGCAAAAAGAAAGCTCCCCAGTTGCATTCTTGGCGCTTCAGGAGTTTATTCAAGAAAAATAGGTCCATCTCCTAAAACTTGCTGAGAGCCAGATCACCCCTAGCAAACAACGTAGAACTCAACATCCGGTGGAGTATTCAGACAAATGGATGCTCGAAATCAGCTACCGCAACATTATGGTAGCTCACTGACTTGCCCGGCGGCACCGTCACAAGCTCGACGAAAATCGCGTCATATTCGGTGCTGTTGTCCGGCCGCCGGTAGTCATGTTGCGAGTGATTCCAGTTGAAGATCTTGTTGAACTACTGGAGTGTAAGGGTGTAGTCGATGTTGTACAGTTGGAAAGACACCCGACCCTTGATCCACTCGTGGTCGGTGGCTATGACGTCATTGGGCACGACGCAGACGTCCAGCGACACCATAAACTCAGCCACCAGCTCCTTGTACACAGGCCACTCGCCGAAGAACGACTGGCCATCTGCATAAAACTCCATCTCATCAGGCCTTCTTCCCATGTGTCGGGCCTGCCCCTTCAGAACATAGTCGAGGTTGGCTTCGAACCCCAAGTTGCGGATAGTTTCCCGTTCAACATAACGGGTCGACTTGATCTTCCTCTTTAAGATCTCCTCGTAGATCTTCTTGACTTCCGCGGATGGATGAATCATCCGCAGTCGTGCAATTGACATGGTAGGAGGTGGCACGAACTCCGGGATATCCATCGGGTTCGCACGTGAAGACGATGCACCAGCAACATGCACCATGATCGCGACAGAAAGAGGAATAGAGAGAGAGCTCGGTGAAGATCGGAGAAAGGAATCTCTGCTCGATGAAGAACGTGCTCGGTGTTGCTTGTCGTCGGGCTTGGATAGCTCTGGAATACGCTCGACACAAGTGGAGGAGGATTGCTCTGGAGTTGTGATGTCATCTGACGCAAATCCTTCTCATATATAGCCGTAACTGGTGCTGCTGTATGCCCGTCGATACCATCGACGCGAGTCAATGGTATCGACACGGGTAGCACAATCCGTACCGCCACGAGTATCGACGGTCGTCGATGGCTGGATCTGCGGGGCCCGGATTACTGACGCGTCGATACTATCGACTCGTCCCCCAGATCGACTTCCTGGTTGCTGCGATCGTCGTAGATCTTTCCTCGTGGATTGTTGACGTGGCGCGTCGATAGTATCGACTCTCTGATTAGGGCAAACCCTCACGAGGCCCGGCCACCGCCTTCTGTGTCTGAATGTGTCGATACCATCGACAGGCCCGTCGATGGTATCGACTTTACTGAGACGATTCATTCTGAAAATCTCCAGAGATCTCACGAGTATCGACACCCAAGTCGATACCATCGACCTCTGCTTGCGATTTTCCTATTGGTATGTCGATACCATCGACGAGGCCGTCGATAGTATCGACGTAGTGCGATTCTTGCCATCGCCAACCTGTACCATGGTCGATACCATCGACACAAGGGTCGATAGTATCGACTCTGCCTCAACCCTGTACATGTAGCAAATGATCACGATATCTTTTTTACCCTAAAAACTAAGTTAAAACAAATCAAACTACGAATGTAAAGGAACTAAACTAAAGTACCAATGGTTGGGTTGCCTCCCAACAAGCCCCCTTATTTAACGTCTTAGGCTAGATGACTTGAAGCACGTCATGCATCCGAAAGTGAAATGAGTTTGACCTCATTCACCTTCCTCGTGTAATCTTCACCAAAATACAACTTCAACCTCTGTCCATTCACCAAAAATGTAGTCTCACTGTCGCGCACCATGATTGCGCCATGTGGTCTAACCTCTTCCACCGTAAATGGTCCACTCCATTGGGATTTTAGCTTCTCAGGATGCAACTTCAACCTCGAATTGAAAAAAAGCACACGATCTCCTTTCTTGAAGGTGCGCATCTGAATGTGGCGATCGTGGATCAACTTTGTGCGCTCCTTGTATATCTGAGAGTTCTCATACACATTCATTCGCAGCTCATCCAATTCATTTAATTCAAGTAATCTCTTCTTCCTCGCTTCATTATAACTCAAGTTGAGCTTTCTCAGCGCCCAATGTGCTTTGTTCTCTAACTCCACCGGTAAGTGATAGGCCCGACCGTACGCCAACCTAAAAGGTGTGGTGCCTATAGGTGTCTTGTATGCCGTCCTGTATGCCCACAACGCATCCGGTAGTAAGGCACTCCAATTCTTCCTCATGGAAGCCACAATACGCTCCAAGATCTTCTTAATTTCTCGATTGGAGACCTCCACTTGTCCTTGATTTTGCGGGTGATACGGGGTACCAATATTATGTTTGACCCCATATTTTCTCAATAGTGTCGAGAACTTTTGATTCCGAAAGTGCATACCCTCATCACTAATGATCATTCGGGGCACCCCAAACCTGCAGAAGATATTTTCCTTAATGAACCTGCACACTACAGTGGAATCATTAGTCCTTGTGGGTATTGCCTCTACCCACTTCGACACATAGTCAAAAGCCAAAAGGATATACAAATTAGAATTTGAGGACACAAAGGGTCCCATAAAATCTATACCCCATAAATCAAATACGTCAACCTTATGAAAAACATTTAGGGGCATCTCTTGTCTCTTTGAAATCTTACCCACCCTTTGGCAGGAATCACATTGCCTCACGGACTCATAAGCGTCCCTAAACAAGGTAGGACAATATAGGCCACTTTCCAGTACTTTGGCTGATGTACGAGAGCTCGCATGGTGTCCGCCCGTCGGTAGTGTGTGGCAATGACGAAGAACACTCTCGTATTCCACCTCAGGTACACACCTGCGTAGGACACCATCCCTGCATTGCTTCAAAAGGATAGGGTCATCCCAAAAATAATATCGTAGAGAATGGAATATTTCTTCTTCTCTTGATACGTCCAATCGTCCGGAATGATCCTGCAAGCAAGATAGTTCACAATATATGAAAACCACGGATCTATAGAATTCACTTTCAAAAGTTGTTCATCCGGAAATGTCTCAGTAATGGGTATGTGTAAATCTTTTTCATCTACCCTCTCTAACCTAGACAAATGATCTGCTGCAACATTTTCAATCCCCGCCTTGTCTTTGATTTCGATATCAAATTCTTGTAAAAGCAAGATCCACCTAATCAATCTAGGTTTGGCATCTTTTTTCTCCATCAAATACTTAATAGCGGCGTGGTCAGTCCAAACTACAACTTTCGATCCAACTAGATATTGCCGAAATTTTTCAAAAGTGAAAACAACGGCAAGCAATTCTTTCTTGGTAGTCATGTAATTGAGTTGGGCATCGGTTAAAGTCTTAGAAGCATAAAAAATCACAGTGGGTTTATTGTCCACCCGCTGTCCCAACACAACTCCAACAGTGAAATCGGATGCATCACACATGAGTTCAAACGGCTTAGTCTAATCTGGTGTTTGAACAACCGATGCGGAAATCAATTTTTCTTTAAGCACGTTAAACGCGTGTAGACATTTTTCATTGAAATAAAAAACTACATCCTTTTCTAAAAGATCAGATAAAGGTTTGGCGATTTTTGAAAAATCTTTTATGAAGCGACGATAGAAACCGGCGTGACCTAAGAAACTTCTTACCCCTTTGACCGAATTTGGTGGGGGCAATTTGGAAATTACTTCAATTTTTGGCGGATCTACCGCCAAACCTTTGCTAGACACTTTATGTCCTAGCACTATCCCTTCACATACCATCATATGACATTTCTCCCAGTTGAGGACCAAATGTGTGTCCTCACAACGTTGTAACACCTTATCTATATTGTACATGCATTCATAAAAAGATGCACCATAAACTGAGAAATCATCCATAAAGACCTCTAGACAGTGTTCTACCATATCAGAAAAAATGGCGAGCATACAACGCTGAAAGGTCGCCGGTGCATTGCATAATCCAAAGGGCATGTGGCGGTACGCAAAGGTTCCATAGGGACAAGTGAAGGTGGACTTATCTTGGTCCTTAGGATCAATCGAAATCTGATTGTACCCCGAATACCTATCCAGAAAACAAAATTGTGATCGGCCGGCTAAGCGCTCTAGAATTTGATCAATAAACGGAAGAGGAAAGTGATACTTTAGCGTAGCAGCATTCAGTCATTGGTAATCTATACAAACTCGCCACCCGGTTACCAAGCGGGTGGTGACAGGTTCATTTAAGAGATTATGAGTAACAGTTATTCCCTCCTTTTTAGGGACTACCTGCGTGGGACTCACCCATGTCGAGTCAGAAATTGCATAGATGATACCTACGGAAAGAAGCTTAATCACCTACTTCTTCACAACCTCCATCATGATCGGATTTAGTCGACGTTGCGGTTGAATCACCGGCTTGGCTCCCTCCTCGAGCCGAATCTTATGCTGGCACAAAGTAGGGGAAATCCCCTTGATATCTGCAACAGACCACCCAAATGCTCCCCGGTGGTTCTTCAGTACTATCAACAACTGGTCCTCCTCCTCAGCACTCAGATAAGCAGAAATAATCACAGGAAACTTTTCTTCCTCAGCTAGAAAGGCGTACTTGAGGTGTAGTGGCAGCGGCTTCAACTCCAATTCCGGCGGGCTGATTAAGGATTATTGAAGCGATGGTGGAAGTTTGCCTAAATCTTCATAATACCTCGCATAGAAGCACGGCAAAATCTAAAGCATCTTCGCTCACTCCTTGAGTGATTTTCTTCTCATCCAATCATGAGTGATATTGACTAAACAGGCCTCAAGAGGTAATTCCGGATATGCATCAAAAACTGAATTTGCTATAACATCATCTTCAGTAGAGGGAGGAATGTCCTCATCCTCATCGTTCGGGAACCCTATAGCCTTGCAAAGGGATACCTGTGGCAACACATCCCATTATCAAACAGATAACGAGGTGTTATGCGAAAACGTGCGGAAATCACCATAACCACAGATTATGAAAACACGGGTTAATTAAAACTGATTGTGGAAAACTGATAAACTGTGAAACTATTACTTTCTAGTCCTCATCCTGCACAGAAACATGTCATATATATACATACATGAGATCTGATATGTGTCTACACCTTATAGAAACAACTGCTCATCCATCACATGAGTTCACCACCTATTCACATACATAAAGGCCCGCATCCGGCCAACAACATGATATACAAACATCATCGATCGTTCATCGTGAAACATCATCAAAATGCTGCCAAGGACCTGAGAGTACAGGGCTGACTCTAGACTCTACTACAAACATCCAAAACAACAGCATGTCCAACGCTTGCCTTCTACTGCTCCTCAAGCTGCTCGTCCGCAACACCACGACCACAACCATGCCTACCTCGACCACCTAAAAAGGGGTTAAACCAGCGGGGTGAGACAATTGAACAATTGTCCCAGCGGGAAACATAACTCCCCACCGCAACTACAGAACCTCATCAAGATAAACTATAACAACAGATACTGGAAACATGTGTAATTAAGAACAGTCTATATAAAGCAAAGCTATTCTTACCGACAAGCTTACCAGCAGTACAAAGCATATAACCAGATATCTTTCAATGGATTATGATTGACAAGATAAGATATATCACAATATAACATGATTATCAGAACAAGATATAATGCCACATAACCTGATTAGACATATTGTCACATACCTGTTTAATATAGAAGTAAGTGCAAGATATAACATAGATATTACACAAACAAGGCCTCAATCAATGTTTCGTGTTTATCTTAAGCAGCAAATACTAAACAATTGTATTACATATTATTATGCCCTGAGGATTTGAATCGTACCATTCAAATCCAACCTTCGGTTACGAAACCCAAGCTGGTGCCATATAAGATCAAATGGAAGAGACGGACTCCACGACCTCCCACCTCGTGCTCAGTACACGCGTACAACATAAGTAGGACCGTAGTCACATGCTGAAGTGGTCTAAGCCACGGGGTCAGCTCCATAGGCTACCCTCACCCTAGCCCGCCTTGGTACAGGTCTCGGCGCTAGTAAAACTGAGCCACGAGCCTGTTCACCGTGCTTTGAGCCATGAACGCATTCATGCTCTTCACATCACATATCCTGAGCCATGGGTCTGTTCACCATGCTCTATATACGTATCTGAGTCTGCAACCGAAGTTACACTCTTACCTCCTCATTTTTAGGCTAGGAGCAACCTACACATATTCAACAATATGCGCTTCCAGGTTAACCCGTAGGAGAACCTGTTTCACCATCACCAAGTCCTGACGATGATGGATCTATGGCTAGGGCAAACTACATGATATATTTCACTGTGATTAATTAGTATCTTTTAGATGGATTGCAAGATTCAATCAAGTTGTATAACATGCAAGATATAACAGAAAGTAAATAACATTATATTATTATGGAAACACATCAACCTGATCCATTACAAGGATCCAACATCACATGTTACCACTTGGCCTCTTGCCAATCATCCAGATCCATCTCAAGGATCATCACATACCATTGGATCTCAATTCCTCATCATGTACTGTCACTGCCTCTTCAAGGCTCACATCATCATCATGGGACCAACACATCATACATACAACCTCATAGGATAATTATCAAAGTAATGTTACTCATAACATGTGTCTCATAGCCCTCTCATGGCTAAACATCACCTGCATGGTTAGGGTACATAATAATCATAGTTTCAACATAAGGGATATGCTCGCTATCATGAAATATCATACAAGATACTCTACTTATCATTCTTACACTATTTGGTGATCAAGTGTATTAAGCACATCATTAACAAACCATATTCATGCTTACCCTTATCTCAGGATTTATATGAATAAAAAAGATGCTCACATCAAGCAAGATGTCATATTGAGAATACAGAGTAAACACTATTATTACCAATGTCATTACTATCACCATCCACTATCATCATTATTATCTTTATCATTAAGCAACCATTAATGTAACTACCAATTACCATTGCCATTAAAAAATAAGCATAAGGATTACTTCATGTATCTCATTACCACTATCTCCCTTATCATCATCATATGTTACCATCAACATCATTGCTACCATTATTATCATTACTTATTATTATTATTAACATCATGGCTATCATTAGCACTATTAACATTTTTGTTATGTCATTAAGCAAGCCATTAGTGTAACTGTCACTTAGCATCAACATTAACATATAAGCATAAAGATCATATCGTTACCACTACCTTACTTATTATCATCACAACTATCATTCACATTATTGCTATAATTAACATTATCTCTATTATTATAAGGGCATCACCATCATTTGTTGGTGCATAAGCATTCACTTCCATATCACATGAGACCGTCACTATAGAACCACATAACCCTCACTATAACTCCTCACAAACCTCACCTATACACTACTCACAACGGCTATAGCAAGGAGTGCAGCAACGCTGCGTTGCTACCCAACACCCAACCCGTGACACAACGTCACAAGGTATCGTGCATCAGGGTGTCGGGCGTCCCATGTCTATCGGGCAACGCCCGTCACACTCCCTGTCAGCCGACACGCATGGAGGTGTGATGCCCGTCACAACACCCCAACATCAACACCCAGTATCAAGGGGCCACAAAAACGACCAGGAGAGAGAGAAAGAAAGAGAGAGGGACTCCCACAAAACGTGCAACTATCAAACCAACCTTGACGACCGTCACACTCCAAGGGGGGAGGCGTGACGCTCATCACAACCCCAGGCCCTGTCATCCAACTCATCCAAACAAGGGAGGATATTGCCCAACCTAAGTCATCTTCAACCTCCAACTCAAGGGAGCACAACCCTAGATCACAAGGTATACTAGGTCATAAGAAAATCCTAAACCCTAAGGAGGACCGGCCACCAAAGGTTCGTAAGAAATGTGTACAAAAGCGAGGAACTAAGCTAAGCTACTAACAAGCAAACAAGATCATAGCTAGAGGTAGAGGAGTTAGGGTTAGAACCTATGCAACCCGCCTTAAGCTCCAAGCTCCAAAGAAGAAGAAGCACTCCAAGGTCCAAGGGATATCATCCACCAAGCTTATCCAAGAAGGTATCAGCCACCACTGCTACTCCAGGAGAGTATATCGGCCAACACAAGAAAGGAAGGAGAGGAGTGTCGTGCACTCAAGGTGGAGGAGAGACCAAAAGAGCAAAGGAAGCTAAGGCGAGGGAAAGAGCTACCTATATAGAAAGAAGGGGAGGAGAAACCAAGGTAGATCTATGCTAAGTGTCGTCCACCCAAGGGACACTTGTCCTAGGGTTCGAACCAACACTCTAGCAAGCCAAGAGACACTTGTCCAAGATATGCACCAAGTGTCCACCAACCAAGACCAAGCAACATGGGCGACACATGCATCAGCTCTGCTGGGCGACACACCACCATGTTGGGTGACACAACCCAACCCAGGCCGACACACACTCCTCCTTGGGTGACACAAGCTTCACTTGGCTGACACAAGGCTCAAGCAAGCCCAAACAAAGCACCTCAAGGCCCAAACAAGCTCAACTGAGGCCCAAGGAACTCAAACAACTAGCCCAAGCCTTCCTCTCAACCCTAGAGGAAGCAAAGAGGGAAAAACATCTCACAAGATGGCATACTTGCACACAAAACCTTAAACTTGGGTTATTTGCAAGTAGCCCCCCAAACACTCAACAAAGCACAACATACCCCTAATCACCACCAAAGGTGATTAGCAAGCACCAAAGCACCAAGATCAAGCAAAACAAACAGGGTAAACCCTAAACGTAGGTCAGGGTCCTTACAAGCTAACCCCCTTTAAGGGATTTCGTCCCTGAAATCCGAAGAGAAAAGCGAGGGATACTTTCTCCTCATCTCTTCCTCAAGCTCCCACGTGGCTTCCTCAACGCCACGACGCTGCCAAAGAACCTTCACATGATCCAGGTACTTCCTCTTCAGCTTCTTAATCCTTCTGTCAAGGATCGCCACAGGACCCTCCTCGTAGGTCACATATGCATCAAGCTCAACCTCAACTGGTTGTATCACTGTACCTGAATCCGAATGACTTTTCTTCAGCATACTGACATGAAACACTGGATGCAACCTGTGCAACTCTGGAGGCAACTCTAACTCGTAAGCCACCTTGCCAACACGTGCTATGACTGAGTAAGGCCCCATATACCTGGGTTCCAACTTACCCTTCCATCCAAACCTTAGCACACCTTTCCACGGCGAGACTTTGAGATACACTTTGTCTCCTACATGGAATTCCAAAGGTTGTCGGCAATTGTCTGCATAAGATTTCTGCCTGTCCTATGCCACTTTCAACTGTTGTTGTATTGCTTTGATCTTATCTGATGTCTGCTGTACTAACTCAAGACCCAAAAGCTGATACTCACCAGACTCATACCAACACAAAAGAGATCTGCACTTCCTTCCATACAAAGCCTCATAAGGAGCCATGTCAATGCTCCGCTGATAACTGTTGTTGTAGGCAAACTCTATCAAACTCAGATGTACATCCCAACTTCCTAGAAACTGCAAGACACAAGCTCGAAGAAGATCTTCCAAAATCTGTATAGTCCTCTCAGATTGTCCATCTGTCTGTGGGTGAAAAGCTGTACTGAACCTCAACTGCGTTCCCAACGCTCTGTGCAACTGTTCCCAAAAACGACTCATAAACTGAGAACCTCTGTTAGAAACTATCATTGCTGGCACTCCATGCAAACATAATATCTCATCCACATATTCTCGAGCAAGTTTCTCAGCTGTATACGTCATCTTCACTGGTAGAAAATGGGCAGACTTAGTCAATCTGTCCACTATCACCCAAATGGAATCATGATTCCTAGTTGTCCTGGGTAGACCAACTACGAAATCCATGGTTATATGATCCCATTTCCACTGTGGTATCGGCAAAGGTTGCAACGTACCTGCCAGCTTCTGATGTTCAGCCTTCACTTGCTGACACACCGCACATCTCGCCACGAATTCGGCTACATCTCTTTTCAAACCGGGCCACCAATATAAGTCCTTTAGACTATGATACACCTTGGTGACACCTGGATGCATCGCATACATCGACGTATGTGTTTCTTCAAGCACCAAATTCCTCAAATTATCAGCATATGGAACCACCATCCTATCATGATAGCAAACTAGCCCATCCTCAGACTCATGAAACCCATCACGCTTGTCGCTGCCGAACTCTGATCTGATCAACTATACCACATCATCTGTCTGCTGTGCATCCTTGATCTGCTGTCTCAACGTAGGCTTAACTTGCATCTACGCGAAAAGACCAGACAACAAAGAAACTTCCATCTGCACATTCATCTGTTGAAGAGAAACAAACATATCTCGCTTATGGCATACCAGAGAACTCAACTGTGCCTTCTTTGAAGAAAGAGAAGAAGAATTTTTGCTAAGCGCATCAGCTACCACGTTTGCCTTCCCAGGATGATACTCGATCGTGCAGTCGTAATCATTGATCAACTCCATCCATCGTCATTGTCGCATGTTCAACTCTTGCTGTGTAAAGATATACTTCAGATTCTTATGATTCGTAAAGATCTGACATACTTCCCCATATAGATAGTGTCTCCATATCTTTAACGCATGAACCACTGCTGCCAACTCTACGTCATGAGTCGGATAGTTCTCCTCATGTTTCTTGAGCTGTCGTGAGGCAAAAGAAACCACATGATCTTCCTGCATCAACACACAACCTAAACCTTTCTTGGAAGCATCACAGAAAACAACATAGCCTTTCCCAGGCTCTGGCAAGATCAACATTGGAGCACTGGTCAGCTTCTCCTTCAAACTCTGGAAAGCTTGCTGACATCGATCATCCCAAAAAAAAAGTACATTCTTCCTGGTCAACTTCGTCATTGGCAACGCGATCGCACTGAAGTCCTTGATAAACCTCCGGTAGTATCCTGCCAAACCAAGGAAACTACGAACTTCTATCGGCATCTTCGGTTGTTCCCAATCCGCAACGAATTCTACCTTCTTTGGATCCACTTTGACTCCTTCAGTAGATATCACGTGACCCAAGAAAGTCACTTCATCCAGCCAAAAGTCACACTTACTGAACTTGGCATACAACTGATGTTGACGAAGAAGAGTCAACACTCGACGAAGATGTTGTTCATGCTCTAGCCTGTCCCGACTATAGATCAAGATGTCATCTATAAAGACTACAACAAACTGGTCTAAGAACGGACGGAACACTCTGTTCATCAGGTCCATGAAAGCTGCAGGTGCATTGGTTAACCCAAACGGCATAACCACGAACTCGAAATGACCATACCTCGTCCTGAAAGCTAACTTTGGTATGTCATCTGCCTTTATCCTCAACTGATGATATCCAGACCGTAGATCGATCTTCGAGAATACTGTAGCACCACGCAACTGATCAAACAGATCATCTATCCTCGGCAACGAGTACTTATTCTTGATCGTGACTTTGTTCAACTGCCGGTAATCTATACACAACCGCATCAAACCATCCTTCTTCTTAACGAACAACATGGGAGCACCCCACGGCAACGTACTCAGTCGGATAAAACCTTCTCCAACAACTCTTGCAACTGCTTCTTCAACTCTACCATCTCTGCTGGAGCCATCCTATATGCTGACTGTGCAACTGGCTGTGTTCCTGGAACCAGATTGATCTCGAAATCAATCTCTCGGGGTGGAGGAACACCAGGAAACTCCTCAGGAAACACGTCTGCAAACTCTCGAACAACTGACACCTCCTCAAGACCAGGACCTTTCGCCTTGGTAACCACAACGGTATCCACCATGTGAGCTAGGAACGCCTCACATCCTTGTCGTAACAACTTATCCGCCACCATAGCTGATACTAGACATGTCGGAAGAATCTTCCTATCTCCGTGGAAGATCCACTTCTCTCCAGCAACATCAAACACTGCCTTCTTGGAACCACAGTCCAAGACAACCTTATACTTCTCTAAGGTATCCATCCCAAGGATAACATCGAAACCATGCATATCAAGTGGTATAAGATCCACTTGGATGTGGTGTCCCGAAAAAGACAAAACACAAGATGGACACTCTTCTCGAAGCAAAGAGGAACCATCAAGAGGGGTTTCTAACAACAAGCTATCCTTCTTACAACTAACAGATAAACGACAGTTTTCAAGCATACTATAGGCGATAAAAGAGTGTGTAGCACCCGGGTCAACCAGAATAGATATAAAGCAAGAAGAAGACATATCAGAATGAAATAACTCCATCTGACCTGTCACCACTCGTGGGTTGACTATCACCTCCGGCTGACTCATGGCATAGAATCGAGCCGTTGCTTGCTGTCCACGACCTCTGCTTCCTTGAGCAGACGATCCAGCTTGAGATGCTTGACCGCGTCCCCGTCCTCTGCTATCACTGGGTTGTGGCCTCCCAAACCTCTGAAAAACTCTGCCTCGGCTGCTGCATTACTTCAACATCTCTATTCGGGCAATTAAGCCTGAAATGCCCGACTTGTCCACAAAGATGACATGCGTTAACCTCAAACCGTGGCCTAGCTGGCCCTGTCACTGCCACAGAAGCTGAACTGTGCGCCTTAGATGGTGAAGAAACATAACCTATTCCCTTACTCGGAAACCACTGAGAGGGTACACCGACACTTCTCATTGCTGACGGTGCCGAAAACCTAGGCTTCTTAAAGCCACCAAACCTCCGTCCTTGAAACTGAGCAAGTCTTTTGTGAGACATAGACTCTCTTTTCTCCCTTTCCGTCCTCTCGATCCGTCAAACAGATTCCATGAACGTAGAAAACCGTTCTCGATTTTCCAACGCAGATACCGGGGTCTTCAACTCAGCACTCAAACCCTTCTCGAAACGTCTGATCCGTTCCTCTTATGTTGCCGCCATGTGAGGACAAAACCTCAACAGATCCATAAACTTGGCTTCGTACTCAGTGATGTTCATCGTTCCTTGCCTTAGATTCTCGAACTGACTCACCTTCTCATCCAGATACGTCTTTGGAAAGTATCTAGTGACGAACTCGTGTCAGAACACTTCCCAACAGATCACCTCACCAGGTTGCTTCTCTTCCTCGATGGTCCACCAGTGACCAACACTACCCTTCAGAAGGTAGACAACATGCTTTACCTTGTCCGTTTCGGGGATGTTGAGAATCCAGAAAGCCTTCTCGAGACTTGTCAGCCACAGATCTGCATCCGCTGGATCAGTCGTTCCAGCATAATCTGAAGCTCCGACTCGGCGAAGCTGCTCGAAGGTCTTCCCAATACCTGATGCTTCTCCATGGGGAACCGGTGCTCGCGGAGGAGGCACTAGTAATCGCTCAACCATGAGATTCATCGTAGCCATTAACTACCCTATAAGCTGTTGGTAAGCAGGATGTTCAAGTATGGCTGGGTTAAATTGGGGAACCTCAGGCACCCGATCTTCATGTGCCTGTCCATCTGCTCCATCAACCGATGCAGCATCACTGTACTCAGCAGAGTGTTCTTCATGGTTTCCAGACATCTTGACTTTTCTTCCGCTGAGGGCAGAAGATATTGTAAGAAAACCTGGACACTCATAAGAACAACTCAACCTAGTCCTAAATCCCTATAGACTCAGCGAACCTAAAGCTATGATACCAAAACTTGTGGAAACACATCCCATTATCACATAGATAATGAGGTGTTACGCGAAAACGTGCGGAAATCACCATAACCACAGGTTATGAAAACATAGGTTAATTAAAACTGATTGCGGAAAACTGATAAACTGTGAAACTATTACTTTCCAGTCCTCATCCTGCACAGAAACATGTCATATATATACATACACGAGATCTGATATGTGTCTACACCTTACAGAAACAGCTGCTCATCCATCACATGAGTTCACCACCTATTCACATACATAAAGGCCCACATCCGGCCAACAACAGGATATACAAACATCATCGATCGTTCATCGTGAAACATCGTCAAAATGCTGCCAAGGACCTGAGAGTACATGGATGACTCTAGACTCTACTACAAACATCCAAAACAGCAGCATGTCCAACGCTTGCCTTCTACTGCTCCTCAAGCTGCTCGTCCGCAACACCACGACCACGACCACGCCTACCTCGACCACCTAAAAAGGGGTTAAACCAGCGGGGTGAGACAATTGAACAATTGTCCCAGTGGGAAACAAAACTCCCCACCGCAACTACAAAACCTCATCAAGATAAACTATAACAACAGATACTGGAAACAAGTGTAATTAAGAACAGTCTGTATAAAGCAAAGCTATTCTTACCGACAAGCTTACCAGCAGTACAAAGCATATAATTGGATATCTTTCAATGGAACATGATTGACAAGATAAGATATATCACAATATAACATGATTATCAGAACAAGATATAATGCCACATAACCTGATTAGACATATTGTCACATACCTATTGAATATAGAAGTAAGTGCAAGATATAACAAAGATATTACACAAACAAGGCCTCAATAAATGTTTCGTGTTTATCTTAAGTAGCAAATACTAAACAGCTGTATTAAGTATTATTATGCCCTGAGGATTTGAATTGTACCATTCAAATCCAACCTTCGGTTACGAAACCCAAGCTGGTGCCATACAAGGTCAAATGGAAGAGCCGGACTCCACGACCTCCCACCTCATGGTCAGTACACGAGTACAACATAAGCAGGACCGTAGTCACATGCTGAAGTGGTCTAAGCCACGGGGTCAGCTCCATAGGCTACCCTCACCCTAGCCCGCCTTGGTACAGGTCTCGACGCTAGTAAAACTGAGCCACGGGCCTGTTCACCGTGCTTTAAGCCATGAACACATTCATGCTCTTCACATCACATATCCTGATCCATGGGCCTATTCACCATGCTCTATATACGTATCTGAGTCTGCCACCGAAGTTACACTCTTACCTCCTCATTTTTAGGCTAGGAGCAACCTACACATATTCAACAATATGGGCTTCTAGGTTAACCCGTAGGAGAACCTGTTTCACCATCACCAAGTCCTGAAGATGATGGATCTATGGCCAGGGCAAACTACATGATATATTTCACTGTGGTTAATTAGTATCTTTTAGATGGATTGCAAGATTCAATCAAGTTGTATAACATGCAAGATATAACAGAAAGTAAATAACATTATATTATTATGAAAACACATCAACTTGATCCATTACAAGGATCCAACATCACATGTTACCACTTGGCCTCTTGCCAATCATCCAGATCCATCTCAAGGATCATCACATACCATGGGATCTCAATTCCTCATCATGTACTGTCACTGCCTCTTCAAGGCTCACATCATCATCATGGGACCAAAACATCATACATACAACCTCATAGGATAATTATCAAAGTAATGTTACTCATCACATGTGTCTCATAGCCCTCACATGGCTAAACATCACCTGCATGGTTAGGGTACATAATAATCATAGTTTCAACATAAGGGATATGCTCGCTATCATGAAATATCATACAAGATACTCTACTTATCATTCTTAAACTATTTGGTGATCAAGTGTATTAAGCACATCATTAACAAACCATATTCATGCTTACCCTTATCTCAGGATTTATATGAATAAACAAGATGCTCACATCAAGCAAGATGTCATATTGAGAATACAGAGTAAACACTATTATTACCAATGTCATTACTGTCACCATCCACTATCATCATTATTATCTTTATCATTAAGCAACCATTAATGTAACTACCAATTACCATTGCCATTAACAAATAAGCATAAGGATTACTTCATGTATCTCATTACCACTATCTCCCTTATCATCATCATATGTTACCATCAACATCATTGCTACCATTATTATCATTACTTATTATTATTATTAACATCATGGCTATCATTAGCACTATTAACATTTTTGTTATGTCATTAAGCAAGCCATTAGTGTAACTGTCACTTAGCATCAACATTAACATATAAGCATAAAGATCATATCGTTACCACTACCTTCCTTATTATCATCACAACTATCATTCACATTATTGCTATCATCAACTTTATCTCTATTATCATAAGGGCATCACCATCATTTGTTGGTGCATAAGCATTCACTTCCATATCACATGAGACCGTCACTATAGAACAACATAACCTTCACTATAACTCCTCACAAACCTCAGCTATACACTGCTCACAACGGCTATAGCAAGGAGTGCAGCAACGCTGCGTTGCTACCCAGCACCCAATCCGCGACACAGCGTCACAAGGTATCGTGCATCAGGGTGTCGGGCATCCCATGTCTATCGGGCAACGCCCATCACACTCCCTGCCGGCCGACACGCATGGAGGTGTGACGCCCGTCACAACACCCCAACAGCAATGCCCGGTATCAAGGGGCCACAACAATGACCAGGAGAGAGAGAAAGAAAGAGAGAAGGACTCCCACAAAATATGCACCTATCAAACCAACCCTGACGACCATCACACTCCAAGGGGGGAGGCGTGACGCTCATCACAACCCCAGGCCCTGTCGTCCAATTCATCCAAACAAGGGAGGATATCACCCAACCTAAGTCATCTTCAACCTCCAACTCAAGGGAGCACAACCCTATATCACAAGGTATACTAGGTCATTAGGAAATCCTAAACCCTAAGGAGGATCAGCCACCAAAGGCTCGTAAGAAAAGGGTACAAAAGCGAGGAACTAAGCTAAGCTACTAACAAGCAAACAAGATCATATCTAGAGGTAGAGGAGTTAGGGTTAGAAGTTATGCAACCCGCCTTAAGCTCCAAGCTCCAAGGAAGAAGAAGCACTCCAAGGTCCAAGGGATATCGTCCACCAAGCTTCTCCAAGAGGGTATCGGCCACCACTGCTACTCCAGGAGAGTATATCGGCCAACACAAGCAAGGAAGGAGAGGAGTGTCATGCACTCAAGGTGGAGGAGAGACAAAAAGAGAAAAGGAAGCTAAGGCAAGGAAAAGAGCTACCTATATAGAAAGAAGGGGAGGAGAAACCAAGGTAGATCTATGCTAAGTGTCATCCACCCAAGGGACACTTGTCCTAGGGTTTGAACCAACACTCTAGCAAGCCAAGAGACACTTGTCCAAGATATGCACCAAGTGTCCACCAAACAAGACCAAGAAACATGGGTGACACATGCATCAGCTCTGCTGGGCGACACACCACCATGTTGGGTGACACAACCCAACCCAGGCCGACACACACTCCTCCTTGGGTGACACAAGCTTCACTTGGCCGACACAAGGCTCAAGCAAGCCCAAACAAAGCACCTCAAGGCCCAAACAAGCTCAACTGAGGCCCAAGGAACTCAAACAACAAGCCCAAGCCTTCCTCTCAACCCTAGAGGAAGCAAAGAGGGAAAAACATCTCACAAGATGGCATACTTGCACACAAAATCTTAAACTTGAGTTATTTGCAAGTAGCCCCCCAAACACTCAACAAAGCATAACATAACCCTAATCACCACCAAAGGTGATTAGCAAGCACCAAAGCACCAAGATCAAGCAAAACAAACAGGGTAAACCCTAAACGTAGGTCAGGGTCCTTACAATACCACTTTGGTTTGCTCCATGATGTCCACAGCCAAAGTCCCTTTTTCCACCTTGGTCATTACATGGGCCATATCTAAAAATGGCTTCCCTATACTAAGTGAGATATTGTTATCAAAATGTTTTACCATGTGGCATTGCTCCTTGGATTTAGGTGAAGTGGCGCTGGAGGGCATGACCATCTCAAATCGGTCATCGGCTATACCTAAGGTCAACCGACCTCTCCCCATCTCAAGTATCATGTCGGCTGTAGCTTGGAATGGTCGTCCGAGTAGTAGCTCATTTCCTTGTTCATCTTGCATCTCCATGATGACAAAATCTGCTGGAAAAACAAATCAATCCACTTTCACTAGCACATCTTCACAAATCCCGTATGGCTTTACCACTGAATTGTCTGCCAATTGGATTTTCATGTTGCTCGGCCGTGACTCTTTTAATCCCAGCTTTTTTAATGTAGAGAGGGGCATCAATTTAATGCTCACCCCTGAGTCACATAGTGCTTCACCAAACTTAACTTTCTCGATATAACATGAGATGTTGAAACAACCTGGATCTTGCCTCTTTGGTGGCAATGTGCCCATGATGAAGGCACTCACCTGCTCCTTAAGCACAACAACCTCTGTGTCTGGGATTTTTCTCTTCTTGGTGATGATGTCTTTTAGAAATTTCCCGTAAGAAGGGATTTTCTCAATAGCTTCCAATAAAGGGATGTTGACTAAAAGCTTTCTAAAACTGTCTAGAAACTTTTTAAATTGGGCGTCTACCTTCATTGCCTTAGCACTGTTTGGATATGGGACCGGGACAACCTATGCCCTTTGATGCGGTGGCACATAAGGTGTCCTTCGCTGTGGCTCCTCCTCCTCTACAATAGGATCTTCAGTAGCATCCACTACTATGTCAGCAACTGGTTCTGTGACCGGTATGGGCAACTCCTTAGTGGCCTCACCTTCAATTTCTGCTTGGGGTTTGCTTGGTTCATCGGCTCTGGGATTTAACAGTTTCTTGCCACTCCTTAGCAAGATGGCCTTCGCCTGCTGGTTTCCTCCTGGAACATTAGTATTACCCGGAAAACCTGGGTGTGCCGGCTTATTCAAATTGGCTATCTCCGCTGCCATTTGTGCCATGGTCGTCTCTATTGTCCTCATTTGAGCCCCATGGCTCTGCAGCGTCTGCCCAAATTGGTTCATAAACTCCCCTTGTTGCTTTATTTGCTGGTTGAAAGTAGTCATGAGTTCTTGATTTTGCTTTATCACTTGATTGAGGAGCTCTGTGCTCTTATCCTCCGCTACTGGCTGGGGCTTTGCATCTGGATCCTGCAAGAAGTTGTTTGGATCCTTCCAGGAGAAATTCCTGTCTTTCCTCCATGAATAGTCATTACTTCGATAACCTTGTTGCTGCCTCATGTATTTAATTTGAGCCTCATCCTCATACTCAGTATCCTCCTTTGTAAGCAGTTTCTTCGCGAGAAGATCCATCTTCTCATTCAGCTCCTTGATTGCTTTAGATTCACCTGCCACTCGAACGTGCTCCACGGCGTCTCTTTCGCCCCACGATTGCTTCTTGGCCATGTTCTTTAGGATTTCCCAACACCTGGTGTCCGTGTTATTCAAGAAGAATCCCGATCCGGCGGAATCGAGGTTGCTTCTATCATGCTCGGAGAGAGAAAAATAAAAGATCTTGACCTGTGTCTCTTTGTCAAGCCCGTGATGCGGGCACCGCCTGAGTATAATTTGAAACCTTTCCCAGGTCTCAGAGTAGTTCTCTCCTGCTTTTTGGGTGAAGTTGTGGATCTTCCTGATCATGTCATTGGTCTTCTCGGGCGGGAAGAACCGTTCAAAGAAAACCTCCACCATGTGGTCCCAAGATTCCACATATTCATCATCCAGGTTATGTAACCATTCTCGCGCGTTTCCCGCTAGAGAACTCGGGAAGAGCTTCAAGTAGAGCACATCTTGTGGAAATCTGTCGATTTTTATCATATCACAATTCTCCACAAATTGACTTATATGCGCGACGGGGTCTTCATTCTTGTGCCCATGGAAAGCATTCAACTTCACCAAGTTGATTAATGTCGGATCAATTTTGTATGTCGGAATATTAACCGCCTGCTTCTTGATCGGCCCCTTGGAAGCGGATGAGGAAGAAGCGTTGATCTTCTCCCATATTGTCTGTGGCTGATCCATCTCTTCTTGTTCAGGTTCATAAACTATATCCTACAGATGGTTTTGATGAAAATCGTCCTCGTCTTCCGATCCCAGCATCAGAACCTCTGGTACGTGCCGCGTGTAATCGGTACTACGCATCTGCACCATGAACAGTACCTGCAAATAGAAAAATTTAATTTCAGTACAGTGCTTGACGATTGCAAATATTTAGAAAATAGATTATAAATTTTGAAATGATAAAAAAAATAAAAATGTGGCCTAGAGTGGCCGCTTGCAGCACTCGTAGTGCTGACAATTTGCCGTATCCCCGGCAACGGTGCCAAAAACTTAACGCAAATTTACCGTGCGTAGAAACGAAAGTGAACGCATCGAAGTAATATAGGCCTTTGTGAGGCCCGAGTCGAACTCAGGGATACGTGAAATTGTCGGAGACTCCTACTAACTACTCGCGATTAGCTAAACCAATTAAATAGTTGAGAGTTGTTGAAATTAAAAGAAAATAAAAATAAAGCAAAACAAAGCAATCGATTAAATGTTTGGTTTAATCAATTCAAAAGGAGATCTTTAGGATTGCGGTTTCACCGCGGGTTTTCATTGTATTAAATTCTATATAGTCACTCAGTTTTATCTCTCTATCCGGGTAGTGGCCTGAAATCAGAATTGCCCACTATCGTGGTACAATTCACTACCTATGTCTAGGTTGGTTCCACCGTCGTAGTAACCTATGCCCTAAACTAGGTGCATTAAAAACGACCTCTTGGTATCCACCATTAATCTTACACCACCTTGTTCAAGGGATTTGTCAATTAATGTAAATTTCGTCTCTTTTCAACCATTAATTCTTTTTTCAAAGCAATTAAGGGCATTAGATTATTATTATGGTGATCAAGCATAACAATATAATGGGGAAAACAAAATTATACCACAGATGTAAGAGATAAGATATGAATTACTATGATAAAATTGTCATACAATGAATTCCCGAGCTACTCTCGGTCCTAAAGACAAAGGGGATTAGCCCCGCATGTTCATCTCATAGCAAAACGTGGAGTAGAAAAAGGGAAACTTGGAGAAAAATGTGATTGAGTGGTGAAACCCCTGAACGGAGAAGATCCAAGCGATCTTTGGCGTTGAATACGCATTCTCCCACCTTTCGGTGGTGGAAATCATCTTCTTCGGCGTTCGGATCGGCTGGGGTGTGCTTCTGGGCTCCGTTCTTCTCTCCACACCTTCTCGGGACGTGTGCAGCGGCTAATGACGTGCTGATTCCCTCTTGGTCACCGTCATTAGGTATATTTCCCGAATTAGGTTGCCAATTAATCACAACCGTCAGATTAAGATCAATCTGAAACAAACTCATATATGACGGTGTCGATACCATCGACGTGGGTCGATGGTATCGACCTAGCGCGATATCGGCAGTTCTTCTTTTCTTTCGTCTTTGCGCCTGATGTCATCTCGATACCATCGACGGGGGTCGATGGTATCGACGAACCTGTAGCGACAGTTTTGTCTTTTTGTGTCGCTGTAGCTCCACTAGTCGATAGTATCGACATATGGGTCGATAGTATCGACTCACTTCTCGCCAGCAACCTGATGGTATCTCGATACCATCGACATCCCTGTCGATAGTATCGACTTTCTTCTGGTCCTTGCGGCTGGCAACCTGTGGTCCGGTCGATGGTATCGACCACTATCGATGGTATCGACAGTAGCATATACTTGTTTTTCCTGAAATTAACACACGAAACCACATAAGTCTACACAAAACGTATTCTTTTGATAATTAATACTCAAAATGCTGAAATAAGGGAAATTTGACATAAAGAAATAGCATAGACCAAAGTAGATGAATTATGCAACATTAACCATGAAAATGACTAATAAATGCATTAAACACATATCAAACAAGTCTATAAATGCGACTCAAAATCATCGCATCATGGACCAAAAACATTTTGTGATATTTATGTGAAATGATCCAAAGATGAAAGTTTATACCAAAGGAATATAACTTAATAACTCAAGATTATCATTAGCATATGTCATCTTGTATGAACACATAAGAAATGCACACCAAGATTAAATATTGATGCTGACCTAGATTCCCTTGGTTATTGAACCTAAGGAAATGTGCAAGTCTTATTCATACGCAATATGACATGACATCCTTCACTAAATAGTGGGAGGCTAAAAGCTTTCATTAGACCATATGAATATGATGCATGAAGATCTTATGGAATGAATGCTATAGAAAATTAATAATTCATTTTCATTTACTGTTAATATGAAAAAATAATCTCTTAAAACTGTGCAAGGAGATGAAAGTATGACATTGATGAAAGTATTAAGATATTTTGATATGATTAAATGTTAAAATACTTTATATCAATACCTTGAATACCTTCAGAAATGAACTGTGTTAATGTATCACAAGTCAAATTCATCTAAACATGATGATGTGTCAGAATGAAGGAATCATACCATGACGAGTCATGACATAATATCAATTAATCTAGTCTTCTTATATCCTCATAAAAATATACCTATCACTAAATAATGTACCATGAGAATGGTTTGTAGGACATCATATATAATATGATTTTGGAATGTCCCAATAGGTCTACAGAATTGAAACCCAACTTGAGAAAGTAGTTTCTTGAGAAGGTTTATCCATAAACCATAATAGTTGAACAATACTATTAATCTAAATCTAGTAACAAAATTGTTTTGTTAATGGGATAACTGAGTTCTTAAAGATTCAATAAGAGTAAAAGTAATACTCAAAGTGTTTGAGATCAAAAACAAGGATATAATGTGAATAATGAGAATCATAAGTTGTTGTGTAATCTCAGGTTCATCATGTAATAAAAAATGAAATATTCTAGTAGAACACATCTGAGATTAGAGGATTGTGAATCCAACTAATCAGATGGGTTGGTCATATAGGATGAGGCAACTAGTCAACTAGAAGCCCTTTTCTGAGCTATATGGAATCCATGTAAGCTAACAAAGTAGGTCCTCAATAGCACTACCTAAAGGGGTAAGATCTAAAGGGTACAATAGGGTATTATGAGCAAGACCTACATGGATAACATAAAAGGACAAATTGGTTGAATAAATCAAGTTCAAAATGTTGAACATGATAGAAATTCATTTACCAATTGTCATGCTTGTTGTTGTAGTTAAAATGGACTATATATTTTGCATATGAAAAATGGAAATTGGATTCCTTAAGGGAATACGTTAGAGGTTGTGTATGTGACACAACCTAAAAGTTTTCATAACTTCATGAATGCAAATTAATTCCATAAACTACAAAGTTCAATCTAGGATTGAAACAAGCAACCCAAAAGTGGGATCTTTTGACTTGACAAGATAGTTAAAGAGTTTGACTTGAATCAAGACAAAATAAAAAATATGTGTTTACAAAAGATTTAGTGGGAGCATATTTGAATATTCCACATATGATGAGGAGTAACATCTCAATATTGTGAATATTGAGAACTGGCATGAAAAATCTCTCAGCATTAAAGGATAAGGTGAAACATCTCATGAGATAAGGACCAAGACCTATAAGATAGTTCTTGAATGTTTCACAATGGAAGTTTCTGTACCATAGCTATGTTTAAAGAGTTCAACATGGAAGGATTTATTGAGAGAGAATTTGGATTAGTCTCTCATGAATCCTATATTCCAATTCTTGTAAAGAATGGAAATATCACAAATAAGATTCCATGGGCCAGCCCAATAGTGGATCTATCATGTAAGCTATTAACAAGCTTATCCCATATAATCTTGTATGTATTTGACATGACAAGATGGTATAAATTCCAATAAAGGTTATTGGAAAGTCGTTAAAGATATCCATTAGTACTTAAGAAGTGACTAAGGATAGATATCTAGTCAATGATGATAACAATAAAAGGAAGAGTTGGATGTAAAGAGTTACATCGATGCAAGCTTCTATGTATGACAAAAGTGATCGCAAAATTAAAATATTTATGATTTAAAATAATAAGTGATGATTAGTTTGAAAGGTTCCAAACTAATAGAAATTAATGCTAATCTACAATAGAAGCTAAGTATGCTTGTGTTGTGAATACAAAGTGATACTATATGGATCTAAAAGTTCATATGATGAATTTACAGATGTTCCCACCATTGATGACTCAGTAGAGATCATGTGACAACAATAAAGCTAATTGTTAAGCAAGGAATATCAGATACCATATTATGGAAGTTTCATCTCAGAGCAAAGAGATAAGAAACATGCAATATACTGACTATAAGCAAAGTGTTTCTAACCTGCTATTTTAGGAATAGCGCATCAGAAGCATGTTGGACATGTTTAGATCACTAGGGATGAGATTCATTGGTGATTGTCTCGAAGTGCAAGTGGGAGTCTATTGGTAAGGTGTGCCCATAGAGAAATATGTAGACTTGTTCCACCATGGTATGAGCATAATAAGTCTGACAATAAAAAAGACCATTTCTTGTCAAGTATCCCCCCGAGAAGTTGTCAGACCAAAGTACTATAGATAAGACTAACTCACTAATAGAAGATAAAACCTCTCAATCTTGCAATAATAAAGTCATGAATGATAAAGTAAATAATCCCCCTTGAACTAAATACAAAGAAAGAGGAAAGCACTCTATAAAAGTTTGAAGTACAAAATAATACTTCATTCTTGAAACTACTAATTCCATAAAAAATGATAAAGAACAATTTAAACTATTTCAAAATATATCAAAATGAATTAAAAACAAATCAATTCTAAAGAAAGTCCAAAAAAAAATGTTTCATATGATATGACTAAAATTGAAAAACATCCCTCTCTAACAGGCTTTAAAGGAGTACAAAGAACTATTAAAAGGGAAATAAATTATTTAATAGAAATTAAAAATGCTTTTGATAATCCCATGATAAAGGCATTCACTATAAATTTGAAAACAAATCCCTGTGTAGCATCCAAGAAAACATTATAGGAAAATAGAAAGGAGATGTTATAATTAAAATCAATTTCACTATTATTAAAATAGAAATATTTGATTCCAGAGTAGATATAAACTGAATAAGAGAAGCCCTATTACCAACAAAATATTTTGAAAAAAAATACACATAATTTTAATTCATGCACTAATGATAAATTACAAATCAACAATAAAATCCTTAAAGTTCGTGTTTGTGTCAAAGACACATGTATTAAAACAACTTTCATGATCTCCAAAAACATAACTAAGGTTATAATCATAGGGACATCGTACTTGAATAAAATATTACCTATTCTAGTAAGTGAAAAATGAGTACATGCTAATATAAATGAAAAAATTATTATCATTAAGTTCAAAACAGAACATGAAATATCATTTCTATAACAAATCAATACTTCAATCAAGTACAAAGAAAACTTCATTAACAAACTTAACACAAATAGAAAATAAAAGAATTAAATATAAAATCCAAAGTTGCTATTTTCAAAAAATAATAAAGAAATTTCAAGAAAAAATTGTAAAGGAAAACTATTCCACTCTACCTTCTTTGTGCTGGCGTAGAAAGAAACATGAAATAACTTTACCATACGTTATTATTTTTTATGAAGTAAAATACCAACAAAATACAGGCCTATTCAGATGAACCAAACACACTTAGATATATGTAATGATGAAATAAAATAACTTGAGACAAAGAAAACAATTAGACCTACCTCTTCTCCATGGAGTTGCATTGCCTTCTATGTTGAAAATGCACCAGAAATCAAAAGAGGAGCTCCTAGGCTTGTTACTAATTACAAACCTCTAAATAATACTCGAATAGATTATATATCATATTCCTCTTTAATATGACCTAATAAAAATAATACATGGTGCTAACACCTTCTCAAAATTTGATATGAAATTTGGATTGTGGCAAATACACAAAAATTAAGAGGATCCGTATAAAACTACTTTCGCAGTACCCTTTGGTCGCTACAAATGGAATGTTATGCATTTTGGTCTAAAAACTACTCCATCAAAATTCCAAAAAATAATGAATGAGATATTTAATCCATATACCTCTTTTAGCATCATCTACAATGATGATGTGGTTATTTTAGTAAAGACCGTGACCAACACTTTAAACATCTAAACATATTCTTTCAAGTAGTAAACACGTGCCAAAATCTACTGTTACATAGTGCTATTCCAAATGTTGTTGCAGAGCATCCTAGCCATCCATCTATACCAAAACACCACCCTTAAAAAAATTAAATGGATGCTTTAATGACAGCGATTAATTGTAACACACTGGAACAGCGTGTTCAAAACAACAAATCTAAACCCAATGGGTTGGTAGTTGCAGATAGAAAGATGTAAATATTTCAAACCAGTGTTCAATTTTTGGAGTACAAAATTGTAAAAGGAATTATATAAACTACAATAATATCTAAACATTTTAAACAAATTCTCAAATGAAATATTAGATAAAAAAGCAACTTCAAAGACTTTTAGGATGCTTTAACTATATATCTGATTTCTATGAAAACCTTACACTAGATAGAAATCTCCTTACAGATAGGCTTAAGAAAGTTCCACCAAGTTGAGAAATAGATCACACCAAGGTTGTTCAAAGAATAAAATCAAAAGTTACCTCTCTTAGACATCCTTGGCCCAGAGGCCTATAAAATAAAATAGACACATCATATATAGAATACGTAGGGATCCTTAAGAAAAAATTTGATAAAAAATGAACAACTAGGATGATACAACTCAGGAGTTCGGAATGAAACCTGAAAGAATTATTTTGCTATCAAAAATGAAATATTAGTTGTAATCCTTACTATTACATAATTTCAACGCAATCTTTTAAATCATAAATTTTCATTAAGAGTACAATGTAAATCAGCAAAAATTGTTTTGGAAAAAGATGTTAAAAATCTTGCCTCAAAATAAGTATTTTCTGGATGGCAGGAAATACTAGCAATATTTTATTTTGACATATAGTTTATATAAAGAGACAACAATTTCTTGCTAGATTTCTTATCTACATAATTTTGTAGTGAAATAGTCTTCATTCAGACTATCATGACGACTTCAATACTCGCCTCTAAACAAATTCCTCCCTCACTGACACAAAGAAGAAGGGAGAAGGAGAATTTTGAAAAAATGGAAGTTGATCCATCACCAACGAAAGTTGAATTCATCTTAAACTCAACTGAAGAGGTACTTATTCTTGAAAATGATGACATCTCAAAAGAAATAACTCAAATAATAAATAAATATTTTCCTTAAGAATACAACCACGTCCCTACTCTACTTGAAAAAAATCAAATGTACTGTGAAAAAATAATTTTAGAAACTGGAAGTGCACAAAATTTCCATAATTATAGAGATAAATCTACAAAACAAATATTGCAATTTTCTCCAATAAAATTTAAAATGTAATCATGCTATTTGAATGGAATAAAGAAGAAAATTCTAGTATCACAATATGATTTAAAAGTTTCTATCAACCTCAATATTATAAGTATTAGGATTACCAAAATGGATGGCAAAATATTTTATATGTTCAAAACAGACTAATGACTCACACATGGTCAATTAAATGGTCTCGACAAACAAAATAGCAAAATTAGTTATTCTATAATTGTTTGCTAAATTTTGCGGCAATAAGAGAAATACTTCCCTCAATCTTAAGTGAAAATATTAAGGGTGAAGGTCTTATAGAAGAATATCTAAATATGATGAATATATCACATCTCATGGAATACTATGGATTATGCAATGGAAGTGGGAAAAATGAATCATTGATTGATCACCAATTCTAGAAAGACAAATATATGTCAAATGATGCGATAAATTCAGTGTTGATTTTATTCTTAAGGGAAAATTGGTTCCATTATTATTTTTCGGTTACAAACAAGGCCAAGAAAATATAAAATAAAATATTTTCATTTAGTCAACTAAAACAAGAGTTGAAAAGAACAATTCAGATTCAAAATCCCAATCTTTTAGATAATCAATTACAATTACTAGTGTTTCAAGAAATGATAAATATTATTGATCAAGATGGTCCAAATGACTCAAATAAACTTGACATTAAAGAAGATGAAAAAGCAAATGAAAGAACAAAAAATTGTTACTGGATAGTAAAAAAAATGTGTTAAATGAAAGTTGTAAAAAATAAAAGTAATAAAAAAAGGTCCAATAAAATATAAAAGTATATATAATTAAAGATTTGGTAAAAGTCAGAGTCATATAGTTAACATATTTTACTTAAGATTTCATGCATAAAAAATGAAGTCACTCAAACAAGGAAGTGACACCTCTATAAAAAACTAATGGAGAAGAAGATGAAAATTATTTATCAATGAATGCATGCAAGAGGCACTTCCCAAAGCATGAAACACTTTTCAATGACATAAAGTTGAAAGAGAAAGTGGAAACTACAATAATTTTGGCAACTACATCAGCAATAAACACTTATCAAAGACACAACTTGGAGAAAGCAAGTGGCAAGCCAAGAAAATTCATCCATTCCCTCCAAAATTCCTGTAAAAGGAAAAGCAGTTGAAGGAGAGACCAATAGTTGCAATAGATACAATACTCTTCTACCCAAAGAGCTCCCTGATTATTGTACTTATTTCTAGTAGTAAGAGTAGTCCTAGTTCAAAATTCTCTCTACTTAGAGAATTTCTAAGTGTTGTAATCCTTCTCTACCTTCCACATATTATAACTTCATCAATATAATTATGTGTTATTTGTTTCCTCATATATTTCAGAGTGTAACCTTCCATTATCCATTAAAATTTTCCACTTGTCTTTTTTTATGAATAATTATGTGTGTATGTTCTTCCCTTTCTGAATCATAATCAAAGATCATTGCTTTGATTAAAAGCAATATCAAGGGTGTTGGTGTGTTGCGGTGACATGCTTGACGCTCCCTTGGTGAAATCATTGGCGCTCTTCATCACTAGTTGTCACCATATGTAAGTTCTCTACTGTTATTTTAATAATTTTACTTAAACATTATCTATTCATCCTAGGAAAACTATACACACATTATCCCTTAATCAGAACCCTAATCCACAAGATCACTCACATCCATCCATTTTCCAAACACAAATTAACACTTCCTACGCCATAATTCATTCTAGTTATCCAAATGCAAATCAGCCCTTCCTATGCCACCATTAATTCTTGTTATCCAAACACTACTTATCCCTTCCTATTTCACCAATCATTCTAAAGCTCCAAAAGTATTCCAACACCATACTCCACCAATTATTCGCCAACCAACCACCAAAATACTAGCTTCCACCCCAAATGGAATAAGAGCCAAGTTAGGGGTGGTTGGAATATACTTGCATCCTGCTCTCTTTCATTTTGAAGGGGTGAAAATTTGGGATCTTACTAGGAATTCTAAGGTCTGAGACCTCCTTGTCATTGTGGTAGCCCCTTACACCCCCTTTCGTCATGGTAGGCATTTATGGTTTTGTAGAGCTAGGTTTAGCTACTCACATGCCACTTCGTAATCCTTTGGATGAAGATTCATGTCTCTCACCCATAAAACTTTTTGAGTTTATCATTTTTTTTAAATACTTAGGTCTGAGGCCTCCTTATCGCAATTCTTTAACTATTGACATGCCACTTGGAATCATCTTAGTGAATGAAGAATATAATTCCTCTATAAAATCCTTATTAATGTCAAGCCACTTTGTTCTTCAAATTTGATAAAAACTTTAATTTCCTTTTTATACAAGTGTATATTCACAAGGTTATTAAGGACTATCTTAATAAAAATATGTTGAATAAGATGCTTAACACACTAAAAGTTGTCAATCAAAATATTGATACCCTTACAACTACAAAGGGAAGTCATTCAATAGAAAATAAAACAACTTCATCATTGATAAAGAAATACTAAGAGAAGACTTTATATCAAATAAAAATTAATTCAAAGTAAAAAATATTCTAAAAATCATGATATAACAGAAAGATCATGCATAAGGGAACGATGGTATTCATAAATGCAGCAGTACAAAATATATATATATATATTTCTTTGAATGGTATGAAAATCAATATATCAGACAACTTAAAGAAAAAATTGGTAAACTTGTTCCACCGTGGTATGAGCGAAATACGACTGATAGTAAAATAAGACCAGTGCTTGTTGAATATCACCCCAAAAACATATCAGTCCAAAATACTAAGGATATGGATGATTCACTAATAAAGGATAAATTTTTCATACTTACAATAATAAAGGTATGCTTGAGAAAGTAAACTGTCCCCCCTAAAACTAAATCTAGAGAAAGCAGAGAGGTCTCCATAATTGTTTTATGTATAGAAGAATACTTCATTCATGAAACTACTAATTCCATAAAATATGATATATTTTAAAAATATATGAAAATGAATAAAAAACAAATCAATTCTAAAGGAAGTCCAAACTAAAATATTTCATATGATACTACAAAATTTGAAAAACAACACACTCTAATAAAATTTAAAAGAGAACAAAAAATTAATAAAAGATAAATCAATATTTAAAGAAACTATAAACATTTAAAGAAATTCGGTAAGTCAAGATAATAGTATTCAAGATAAATCTAAAAACAAAATCCTAAATAGTAGCGAAGAATATATTAAATGAATATGGAAGGGAGATGTTATAATTAAAATTAAACCACATTACACTCTTAATAAAACAACATTATTTGATTCTGTAACAGATATACATTGCATAAAAAGGCCTAAAACCAACCAAATATTTTCAAAAAATGACACAAAATGTAAATTCATGCACTAATAAAAAATTACAAATCAACTATAAAATCCTTGAAGTACATGTTTGTGTCAAAGACACATGTATTCATGCCCACCAAAAACATAACTGAGGATATAGTTATAGGGACACCATTCTGAATAAAATAATTACCTATACTACTAAGTAGAGAAGAAGTACATGCTAATCCAAATGGAAAAATCATTACCATTAAGTTCAAAAAAGAACCTGAAATATCATTTCTTCAACAAATCAATACTTCAATCAATTACAAAGAAAACATCATCAACAAACTTAACACAAAAATAAGAAATGAAAGAACTGATAATCAAATTCAAACTTGTAGTTTTCAAAAACAAATAAAGGAATTTGAAAAACAAATTGAAAAGGAAATTTGCTCCACTCTACCTTTGGTATTCTGGCATAGAAAGAAATATGAAGTAACATTTCCATACATTAGTATTTTTGACAAAAGTAAAATACCAACAAAATCCAAACCTATTCAAATGAACCAAATACTCTTAGAGATATGTAAAAATGAAATAAAAGAACTTGAGACAAAGAAATTAATTAGACGTAGTTCTTCTCCACTAAGTTATGTTGCCTTCTATGTTGAAAATGCATCTGAAATCAAAGAGGAGCTCCTAGGATAGTCATTAATTACAAACCTCTGAATAAAGTACTCCAATGAATCAAATATCCTATTCCTAGTAAACACAATCTAATAAGAAAATACATGATGCTAACATCTTCTCAAAATTTGAAATCAAATATGGATTCTGGCAAGTAGAAATAAATGAAAAGGATCAATTTAAACTGATTTCATAGTACCTTTAGTCACTATGAATGGAATGTTACCTTTTGGCTAAAAATTTCTTCATTAGAATTCCTAAAAATTTTGAACGAGATATTTAATCCATATACCTTTTATAGCATTGTCTATATTGATGATATATTTATTTTCTCTAAAGATGGTAACACATATTGTAAACACCTAAACATATTCTTTCAAGTAGTACAACATAATCTGTTGGTAGATTCTGCTAAAAATATTAAATCATAATAAATAAGTATTCAATTTTTTGGATACAATATAGAAAAAGGAACTATATAGTAAGAGCCATAGATTTCAGACTAAATATTAGAGAAAAAACAATTCCAAATATTTTTATGATGCTTAAACTATATATATGATTTCTATGAAAACCTGGAACTAGGTAGAAAGCACTTCACAAATAGACTCAAAAAGGTTACATGACAACGACGAGGATGAGGTTATCGTGATTGGAGATGAGGAGAAAGGAGCGATGAGCAAACATGTAGAGCTTGCACTGGTGGCGAGGTTGCATATTGACCAGCCCTACAACTTCTGGGCTATGAAACAGACATTGAGTCAAGCATGGGTGCTGCCAAACAAGGTAGTCTTCACGCAACTGGATGCGGAGACGTTCGTGATCCAGTTTCTGCACTGGAAAGACAAGGCTCGCGTGGTTGAAGGAGGGCCTTGGAAATTTGAAAATAGGTTGTTACTGACGAAGGAGGTGGAAGAGGGGGATCTACCGGGGCAATTTCAATTCAAGGAGGCGTCGTTTTGGATCAGACTCTACGATATTCCTCTTGGATACAGGGGGAAGGAGCCATCAAGGCAATTGCTGCCAGGATTGGAAGAGTAGAACAAGTTGACCTTGATGAATTGGGCAGGGATCCCTTGTCAAGGGTCCGGGTTGCCCTGGACGTGCACCGACCGAGCAAGCATGTACTAAAGATCCAAGACAAAAAGGGACATTTTTTCAACATCGAGGTCAAGTATGAGCAACTCCCAATTCTTTGCTTTCTCTACGAGAGGCTGGGTCACGTGGACCGTGATTGTGATCGGGACGAAGGCGCCGAGGACCAACATCGCGGATGGGGAGCCTGGCTAAAGGCCTCGCCGAGGAAGGTGCGGGTCTCATCTACGGAGGAAGTCTACGGTGCTGCAACAATGAAGAAGAAGCTTGAGTTTTGTGTTAAACCAGTTTGATCAGGAAGCAGATAGATAAATCTCAAACCAGCCAGGAGGAAGGCCGCGTTTGTGTGAGGAAGGTGGAGAACGGAAGGGAAGAGGGGGTTCTATTGGGGAGGAGGATGAGCACACAGAGGCGGTGAGATCTGTAAAACTTGGCGCAAGGATTAGTGGTAGTACATGGAGGGGTGGATGGAGGCAAGAACGGTGGGTGGGGACGGTGGTAGGGGCGAACAGAGAAGCACGGGAGATAGGGGATGTCGACAGGGGGTGGGAGACTGGGACGAGGGGGGGCTCCAACGAGGTGTCTAGGGGGGGTGAACAGAGAGGATCAGAGAAAGGAAGGAGAGAGCCGAGGTGCCTTAATGGCGAGGAAGGACCTGCAGGGACGGAGGGGCCATATCTGGAGAAGAGGAGTGCTGCAGAAGGTGTGGGGAGCGGCATGGTGGAGACCAGGGCACCTCTACTTGTTGACGGGTGAGCTAACAATGATGGGAGATCATCAGAGATGAGGGATAGACTGGCAGTGATCACCATCGCAAGGGATGGCCCTGAATATGCGATTTTGTTGAGGGGCGAACCAAAGGAGGCAACATGGCAAGCAGGTGATCTGATGGCATGCGCGATCCTTGGTGCGGTGATGCAGCCCTATTTTAGGGCTTCATCTTGTGTCTTTTTGCTCTTCAATCACATCTATGCCTGTTAGATTGCATGTCATTCCCCCTAATATGCTTATTTGTATAAAATGCACTTATGGACATTATTTGCATGTTTTTAAGGCATTTGGACCACGATTGAAGGAACAGAGAGAGAAGGGGTGATCCTAGGGTTCCTCTGTGCTTGGAGAGGCCCAAAGTGAAGTCTGACGCTCCATCGAACTACCCCTAGTGGCCAAAGATCATGTGAAGCACATATGTCCAAGAAAATCAGAAGATACAAGTCAAAGTGCTGCCCCAGGACTCAGCACGGCCGTGGTACAACAAAACGGCCGTGCTAGGTCACTTAGAAATTAACAGGCTCAACATCCAAGTGAAGCAGAGAGCACCACGGCCGTGTAGAGCACCACGGCCATGCAATGGTCAGACACCATGGATGTGCTCTACAAAACGGCTGTGGTGCAGCAGAGCAAAACGGCCGTGCAGTAGTACCACAACCACATCAACCACGACCACCACGGCCATTCCATCCACCACGGCCGTGGCACACCACAGCCACCACGGCTGTGGTACCCCACCACGGCCGTGGCCGTTTTGACCACCAACCTGACATTTAGCAATTTAATTCCCACGACCGTGCCCCCTACACCACGGCCGTGGCCTACCCTACCCACCACGGCCGTGGTACCCCACCACGGCCGTGCTACTCACAGAATCCAGCCACTTTTTCACTGCTTTCCCCATTTTGCCCCTAACTTAACCTACTGCTTCCCCCACACCTATATATACCTAGGTGGAGGCTGGGGCACAAATGTTGGCTACCTTCCACCACCTCCTAGATCCCCAAATCACCATCCACTCCATTCCACTCCATATCCACCTCAAATCCACTCCATTTCACCATTTCCACCACATAACCCCCCATATCTAAGCCTTCCATCCACTTCCCACCACCATTTTACACCATTCCATCCAAGAAGAAGGAGGAGGACGTCCCTGCAGCTGCTGGAGAGGAGGACTTCTTCATCTACACCGAGCTCCATGGCTTCTTCTACCTCTTTCTTCTCTCTTTTTGTATTTTCCATTTCTATGAGTAGCTAGGCCCCTTGGGTGGGCTGTTTGGGGGAAAATATGTTACTTTGATATCATGTTGGAGGAAAATGACATGTAAACTTTGTAATTCCATTTGTCAATTATTATATTCTATTTACATCTCTTTCTCCATGGATTTCTTGTTGGTTTGTGTGTGAAATCACCTAGGAATTTAGGCATATTGCTTATATGTGTGAATTTTGGGATTTGCCCCTAGGTTCAATTCTTGGATCCCTAGGTTGCCTCCCATCTTCCTACATCTTAATCAATCTCCCTAAACCTAAGTGAGAGATCTAAGTAGTTATATTAGATAATTCTAGTGCAATTAGCATGGCGCCTTCTCAAGGCTAGAATGTGGGGGAATTGGGGTCCAAAACCCTAATCTCACCTCTCCATTACTACCCTCGCCCCCTAATTGCCCTAGGAATGCCTAATCTAGAAACCTAGACTTGATTAGACTCTAATTGAATTGAACCTAATCCCTAACCCAATTGAGCCTCATAAGGGTAGGAGGGGGTGTTAGGGACTAGTTCCCCTATACACAACCTAGCATATCCATGGCCAGTTAGTAGCTTAGGTTAATTCATTAGACTCTAACTTGTTGTTTGGTTTGGATAATCTAAATGGAATCATAATGTTCACATGTCACCCCCCAACTTAAGTGATAAGTTCATACCCCTAAACAGCCCACACCTCTCTTTATTGCTTAAAACCCTAGTTTTGTGTCTGCTTAGCTTAATTAGTTCTTTCCTTGCTTAGTTATCTTCTTGCCTTGTTCTTGCCTTGCACATGTTAATTTAGTTCTTTAATTGTTCTTTTGCTTTTATCTTGCTTGCCTTAGCGTAATTTGTCTTTTCATACCTAGCTTAGTCCTTTCTTTCCTGCTTAGTCTTAATCTAGTCTAGGGTTAACGTAGATTTCATTCCTGCCTTTAACTGCTCTCTTGTTCATCTTTAGTTAACAATCAAAACAACCTTTAAACCCTTAACCCTAGTCTCCGCAGTAGGAACCTAGCTAAACTAACCTAGCTCTAGCGCCCCCTCTTTTCCCTGTGGATCGACCCTATACTTGCCACCTTCCTATACTACGACACGACCCCGTGCGCTTGCGGGTGTAGTGTTTTAGTAGACGTAGGTAGCTAGTTTAGGTTTATAAATATTGAAAGCATAATCCCATATACCGTGCATTCCGACCTCGTGGGGCGAATCTATTCAATTGAGTAGTGTGTTAGCACCACTAGCGGAATCGCACCAAGCTTTCTGGCGCCGTTGTTGGGGATTAGAGGCGCTCGGCCTAGCTAGTTAGTTTTGCTTTGACTTTTCCTACTGCCCTCATCATTGCTATTCTTTATTCATTTTTCTTTGCATTCTTTGTGTATATTGGTTTACTAACTTGCTTTCTTTTGTTTGGTTGTGCTTTGTGCATGTGACAAGCCATTCGGGAGGAAACAAGATGGGAGACCAAAATACACCTCACAAGCCGCTTCAAGACTACTTCATGCCTAGCAACTACAAATCACCAATTGCTAGCAGGGTTGATCAAATGTCAGGGGAGCAATTCTCTATTCCTCCATGTCTTCTTGGGCTCCTGCCCATCTTCTACGGCTCAGAGAGTGAGAACCCCTATAAGCACTTGGACGCCTTCCTTGAAGTATGCTCCACCTTCAGGACGTCGACGACTAGTGATGATACAATTCAGTTGACCTTGTTCTCCTTCTCCCTCAAAGATAGAGCTAAAGACTGGTATGACTCAAGAAAGGACATCATGAGTTGGGAAACAATGAATAATGCTTTCTTGAGACAGTTCTACTCTATAGCAAGGTTGACACAAATGCGTCGTTCCGTGACAAATTTTAGTCAAATGGGAGGTGAGCAGTTTCATGATGCATGGGAGAGATTCAAGAAGCTGTTGAGAGAGTGTCCTCACCATGAGATCCCTTTGTGGCAGCTAGTTCAATCATTCTACTCTGGTTTGTCTATAAAGGACCAAGACACAGTGGACTCTTCTTGTGGAGGAGTTTTCATGGCTAGACCACCTGAGGAGATATGGCCTTTGTTTGAGCAGTTGGCTGAAGGATCAAGAATTCGAGCTTCTAGCATGATAAATGAAAGAGGGTACGCCTTTGGTGTGACACCCCCTACTCATGATGACTCAAGCCTGCAAGTGATGAATATTCTTGGTGACATGGTGAGCTTCATGAAGAACCAGGTGACCAATGCTCCTTGCCACCCGGTCAATTCTATTGAGTTCTATGGGAAAGAAAAGAAGACACCTCACTCCTATAGCTACCAGGAACCACAAAGTCCTACATACAGCTCAAGGTTTGAGGAAGAGGTTCTATCCAGATTGAAAGTGTTTGATGATGTTCAAAGGGATGTAGCAAGGTTAGAAGAGAGAATAGAGAAGCTATCTTCTATAATCGCTCTCCAAGAGGAAAAATTGTCTTCAAGACCCATCGCGAGCCACCATGAAGCAACTGGACCCATGCCCTCCTCTCAATATTTCTATAGTCCACCCCCCATGCAAGTACACCCCATTCACTCATTCCAAGGCTACCCTCAGCCTTACACCCCTCCACCACATCCCTCACCTCAAATTTCACAAAATTTCACTTTCCAACCCCAATTCTCTCATCCCCGTCAATTCCCTTCTACATCTCAATTTCAACCCCAAGTATCACCTCCACCTCCTCCACAGCCACAACATGCCCCCCCCCTCCACCATGAGCAAGGTAGTGCCGTGACATTTCTAAGGAGTGGAAAACTCTTGAGCAGCCCACAAGTCAAGGAATGGTTGATAAAGCAAAGCAAAGGCAGCCAAGTGGTGATACTGTGATTGATATTGCTAAAGATGATGTTGTGATACCGCATGTTGAGTTTGGGATTCCATGTGATCCATCACATATCCCTTGTGCATGTCCTACCATCCCTAGTGTTCCGCCTCATGTTCATGTAAGTGCAGCAAAAGCTAGTGATCCTCCAGTTGTAGAAGCACTAGATGAGCCACCAGAATTGAAAAGGAGGCAAAAGCACAATGTTGACATTCTTGAGGTGTTTCGTCAGGTAAAGGTGAACATTCCACTTTTGGATGCTATCAAGCAAATCCCATCATATGCCAAGTTCCTCAAGAACCTATGCACTGTGAAAAGAAGGTCAACGGGGAGGATTCCAAAGAAGGTGAGACTAAATGAACAAGTGAGCTCCATCATACAACACTCACTTCCAGTGAAAAGAAAGGACCCAGGAGCCCCACTCATACCTAGCTACATAGGGGGACATCACATAGACAGGTCCTTGCTTGATTTGGGATTTAGTGTGAATTTGATGCCATATCATGTCTATGTTGAGTTGGGTTTAGGCAAGTTGAAGCTGGCACATTGCACTCTCTAGTTGGCAGATAGATCTATAAAAGTGCCTAGAGGTAGAGTGGATGATGTCTTGGTAATGATAGACAAGGAAAAAGGTCTTGGGGCGGATTTCATTGTACCTGATATGGAGCCAGAGGATAGGAAGATTCCCATCATCTTGGGGAGGCCATTCTTATCTACAGCTGATGCTGACATTCATGTACGTAGTGGAACCATGACAGTCTCATTTATGGACATGAAGATCAAGATCAACATGTACAGGACCCCAACCCGGTGAGTCCGAGATAGGGATATTGGACATGATCACTTCACAAGTCCAAATGGGTATTTGAGAGAAGGACATCAAGGTGAAGAAGTTAATGATGATTACTGGGATCAAAGGGATGAGGAAAACATATTGAGTGCAAAGGAAGGATGCATGTTTTGTAAGAATGGACACATGAGAATGCCAAACGGATGAATTTTGAAGAATCACCAAAAAGCCTAGCTGAAGGCAAGAAACTCAGCGCTTGTGGGAGGCAACCCACCTAGGTTTGGGAATTTTTGACCCAAACTGCATTTTTGATACTTTTTCTTTGTTTTTACATTTTTCCAAGAAAGCACACACACACAATCATTTTTGATAGTTTTTGTATAGTTATGATATGTGCAGATGAGAACAGAGTGAAATGAAGACGAATAGATGAAAGTTTGACAAAGAATCAATAGAATATCAACTTGAGATCTATTTTTGATGATTTGAACAAGATTCGAGTCTCCTTCTGTTGTTACAGTGCCCAACACGGCCGTGGTGGTGCACCCACTTTCAACAAGGATATGATCAGAAAATTGGGAAAATTAACTAAGTTTTGAACCAGGGCAGCACGGCCGTGCAAGGTAGCACGGCCATGGTACATGAAGCCACCACGGCCGTGCCGCACACCACGGTCGTGCAGCAGCCCGATTCCAGCTGTTTTAAGTCAAAATTTGCAAAACTTCTTTTCACTTGCTCATTTCTCCGAAGAACAGAACGGCCGTGCTCCGCGCCCTAGCACCCATGCAGCACTCCGCCCGCCTTCTCCAGCCATCGAATCCCCACCAAATCACTCCCAAACCATCCCCAATCACTCCCCTACCATTTCCACTACCTTAATCTCCAGATCCCACCCATTTCCATCCACAAACGCACCACTCTCTCTCCATTCCGCCCCAACAGCCCCGTTCTTCGGAGAAATCCGAATTTTTCTAATTCTACCTCCATTTTCGAGCAAGAATGAAGAAGTTTGCAAGGAAGGCAGTAGAGAAGACTAGGGGTGTCATCCCCTACCAAAGGAAACCAAGGAACAACCACCCCCAGTTAACGGTGGCGGAATTGGATGCCACGGTGGAGTCTATTACTGAAGAAGCCTCCGTACAACCATAGCGGGGGGCACCATCTTCGTCGCAGCCACTGCCGTCTGCCTCTCGACACTCCGTCTCATCCGAGAGACCCTCTGCCTCAGCCGTGCGACCGTCAGTTTCAGCCGCACGGCCGTCCGTCTCCTCCGCGGCACAACCACAGCCCGAGCCGCAGCCACGACTATGACCACGTCGACGACTCGTGCTAGCTAATGAAGATGATACTTATGTGCCTGAGGTTGAGCAGCAACCAAGCCCGCCACAATGCCCGTTTGCACAGCCAGAGGTTACTACAGGAAGGGCAAAGGAGTCCAAGCATCCTGGATGCCTGACACGCAGAGTGTTAGCTACTCGATATGCATGCCAAGCGTCAATGGAGGCAATGGGATTCTTTGTCTGTTTTCAAGAATTGATGGAAAAATTGGGGCTTTATGAAATATTGACACTGCAGCAGGAGACATACATTGAGCTGACGCAGCAGTTCTTCGCCACATTAGATAAAGCAACCAATGATGGCGAGAATGCAATTAAGGTAACAATTGGGGACAAGAGGTGGAAAATAACCTCAGAGATGCTAAATCATATTTTTGCCCCAAGTGGAGAGATGGCTGCCCTCCTAGATAGAGGGAGGACAGAAAATGACTCTAGTTCTATGTATCAAGCCATGTGGAAGTGTTTCACCGGACAAAGTACATTTATAGTAGGGAAATCAAAGACAAGTGGTATTCATAGCCCATTTCTCTACTATGTTTAGAAGATGTTGGCAGACACCATCTTTGGCAGGTATGAAAATCAAGGCAGCTGCACCAACAAAGATCTTTTTGTGCTTGGTTGGATGGCAAAGGAGAGAGATGTGAACCTGGGGGCATTATTGATTGATCACATGAGGACAATCCCGTCCAAGAGCACAAATCCTTTTGTAATGGGAGGGATTGTAACATCTATTGCCACAGCCTTGGGGCATGACATGACAAGTTATACAAAGGCCGAGGGTGGCAAGTTGGTTGATTTGCACTACCTAGCTTGCTCATCCATGATTACGGTTATGGATCAAAAGATCATTTACCAAATCAACCCACCTTACCCAGAAGTCACATTGGAGTTGCCTTACCATACTCCTCCCCTCATGGCACAGTTTGGACCATCGCCAGATTTTCTAGAAAAGTTGAGGAGGTACGAGGAGGAGACCCCAAAGGAGAGGAAATCCCGGAGGTGAGGTTTGCAGGGAGTCCAGGAGAGCCTTCACAGGCGGCAGAGCAGAGGCAGACGGCAGAGGAGAGAGCGGAAAGACGGGTGAGGCTAAGAGAGGAAAGAATGGGAGCGTCAGAGCCACAACAGCCTTCAGTGAATGCATATGATATGGGTACCATCCATGCACAACTGGAGGGCATTCAGGCGACACAGGAAAGAATTATACGGGCACTGGAGGGCTTTCAGAGGACACAGGATGCCATGTGGTTGGACCACCAACATATGCATTACTAGGTCAACCACCTTTATCAGTTTCACATTGCCCAGGCCCAGAGGAACCCACAGTGGGGTGAAGACTAGTGGAGTTCTTTATCAGCTTTTCAGGACAGCTATCCACCTCCACAGTCAGACTACTGGGGTGCCTACTACAGACAGGGAGGAGCACCTCCACCACCTCCGCAGTGATCATCTACCCTATCACCCTAGACTTTAGTGTCATGCTGAGGACAACATGGTTCAAAAGTTTGGGGTGGTAGGGCAGTATGCCCTAATTCTTCTTTCACTCATTTTTGCATCTCATCTGCTATTTTACTTTTTGTTTGTTGTTTTTCATTTCTTTTTCTTGTCCTTCTTTCTAGTCTAGAATTTTACTGAATTTTACTGCTTTGCATACTTGTATTCCATGTAGTTTACCTTATTGTCATTTTTTGCGTAATTTTCAAAATTTTTTCTCTTTTGCCATGCATTGCATACCATGTAGATTTTTGGTAATTTTTGCATGTTTTAGTTAGGATTTGCTTGTTTGCTGCTTTAAGTTCAATAATTTAGGCTTAGATGTGATTGAAGGCAACTTGACACCATTTTGGCCAATTTTGCCCAAATTTGGAACTTCTTGTCTAAAAATTGTGTTTTGACCCAATCTCTACTATTTTGAATTAAAATGTTGACCTTTGACAAATGCAAGTGAATCACCATTGTTTGTTGCTGAGTGGTATCAATGTTTGACTTTTTACATGTGCATCACCTCTCTTAGGATTGTGATTGAATTGGTTGAATTATGAAATTGAGCAAGCTTTGAACGCTTAGTGTTTGTGGAATCACATGTTTGATATATCAATTTCATGTTGTTCATTCATGTGGTGTGATATCTGGAATGAAGTGTTGGATTAATTTTCATGTAGGATGTCTTATGTGGAAAATCATACCAATGACCCCTCTTTGACCCGACTATTCTTCCACCATCTTCGTACCCCTCTGCCTCATAAAAAGATGCCCTAGTGCACATAATCAGCCTTGGCCACCTCTAAAAGTTTGGGGTGGCCATATCTTTATCTCCCCGCTTCACTCTATCCACCGTATGCCCTATCTACACCAAGGGCAAGAAAAAGAAAAGAAAAGAAAAAGAAAAGCAAAATAAAATAAAAGGATGCTCCTATTTAAGAGCATTCAAATAAACAAAAGATGAGTGTGTAAAAACACTCCAAAAATCTTACCGCAACCCTTTCTTCCACTTTCATACCCATTGAGCTAGGAAACAACAAACTTAGCTCATTTTACCCTTTTCCACAGCCACGTGGGTCATTTGGTGTGATTTGAGATATAAGATTGAATGCATGAATGTGAAACAACACTCCTAGTCATTCTTGATTAACGTCGCCATGAAACGGTTTACCCGAAACTTAATGGAAGAAATATGGATAACTTGTGTATTTTATGCGCTATATTTGAAGTTCATATGCTTTGTGCTCTTTTCATGATTGGAATGTGAAATAAGGAGAGGAGAGAGGTGAAATGCATGTACTTAGTCATCATTGATCCCATTCAGCAACACTCGTCTTTTATATTGCATTTGTCATTTCTTTTTGTGAAAGTTTGTAGAGAGATTGAGTTGGAGCATACTTGAGGACAAGTATGTTTTAAGTTTGGGGTGGTGATGCAGCCCTATTTTAGGGCTTCATCTTGTGTCTTTTTTCTCTTCAATCACATCTATACCTGTTAGATTGCATGTTATTTCCCCTAATATGCTTATTTGTATAAAATGCGCTTATGAACATTATTTGCATGTTTTTTAGGCATTTGGACCACGATTGATGGAAGAGAGAGAGAAGGGGTGATCCTAGGGTTCCTCTGTACTTGGAAAGGCCCAAAGTGAAGTCCGACGCTCCCTCGACCTACCCCTAGTGGCCAAAGATCATGTGAAGCAAAGATGTCCAAGAAAATCCAAAGATACAAGTCAAAGTGCTGCCCCAGGACTCAGCACGGCCGTGGTACAACAAAACGGCCGTGCTAGGTCACTTAGAAATTAACAGGCTCAACATCCAAGTGAAGCAGAGAGCACCACGGCCATGCAATGGTCAGACACCACGGCCGTGCTCCACAAAACGGCCGTGGTTTAGCAGAGCAAAACGGCAGTGCAGTACAAGCACATCAACCAGGACCACCACGGTCATTCCATCCACCACGACCGTGGCACACCACAGCCACCACGACCGTGGTACCCCACCACGGCCGTGGCCGTTTTGACCACCAACCTGACATTTAGCATTTAATTCGCACGACCGTGCCCCCTACACCACGGCCATGGCCTACCCTACCCACTACGGCCGTGGTACCCCACCACGGTCGTGCTACTCACAGAATCCAGCCACTTTTTCACTACTTTCCCCATTTTGCCCCTAAATTAACCTAGTGCTCCCCCCACACCTATATATATCTAGGTGGCGGCTGGGGAACGAAGGTTGGCTACCTTCCACCACCTCCTAGCTCCCCAAATTGCCATCCACTCCATTCCACTCCATATCCACCTCAAACCCACTCCATTTCACCATTTCCACCACATAACCCCCCATATCTAAGCCTTCCATCCACTTCCCACCACCATTTTACACCATTCCATCCAAGAAGAAGGAGGAGGACATCCCTGCAGCTGCTGGAGAGGAGGACTTCTTCATCTACACCGAGCTCCATGGCTTCTTCTACCTCTTTCTTCTCTCTTTTTGTATTTTCCATTTCTATGAGTAGCTAGGCCCCTTGGGTGGGCTGTTTGGGGGAAAATATGTTACTTTGATACCATGTTGGGGGAAAATGACATATAAACTTTGTAATTCCATTTGTCAATGATTATATTCTATTTACATCTCTTTCTCCATGGATTTCTTGTTGGTTTGTGTGTGAAATCACCTAGGAATTTAGGCAAATTGCTTATATGTGTGAATTTTGGGATTTGCCCCTAGGTTCAATTCTTGGATCCCTAGGTTGCCTCCCATCTTCCTACATATTAATCAATCTCCCTAAACCTAAGTGAGAGATCTAAGTAGCTATATTAGATAATTCTAGTGCAATTAGCACGGAGCCTTCTCAAGGCTAGAATGTGGGGGAATTGGGGTCCAAAACCCTAATATCACCTCCCCATTACTACCCTCGGCCCCTAATTGCCCTAGGAATACCTAATCTAGAAACCTAGACTTGATTAGACTCTAATTGAATTGAACCTAATCCCTAACCCAATTGAGCCTCGTAAGGGTAGTAGGGGGTGTTAGGGACTAGTTCCCCTATACACAACCTAGCATATCCATGGCCAGTTAGTAGCTTAGGTTAATTCATTAGACTCTAACCTGTTGTTTGGTTTGGACAATCTAAATGGAATCATAATGTTCACATGTCACCCCCCAACTTAAGTCATAAGTTCATACCCCTAAACATCCCACACCTCTCTTTATTGCTTAAAACCCTAGTTTTGTGTCTGCTTAGCTTAATTAGTTCTTTCCTTGCTTAGTTAGCTTCTTGCCTTGTTCTTGCCTTGCTCATGTTAATTTAGTTCTTTAATTGTTCATTTGCTTTTCTCTTGCTTGCCTTAGCATAATTTGTCTTTTCATACCTAGCTTAGTCCTTTCTTTCCTGCTTAGTCTTAATCTAGTCTAGGGTTAACGTAGATTTCATTCCTGCCTTTAACTACTCTCTTGTTCATCCTTAGTTAATAATCAAAACAACCTTTAAACCCTTCACCCCAGTCTCTGCAGTAGGAACCTAGCTAAACTAACCTAGCTCTAGCACCCCCTCTTTTCCCTGTGGATCGACCCTATACTTGCCACCTTCCTATACTACGACACGACCCCGTGCGCTTGCGGGTGTAGTGTTTTAGTAGACGTAGGTAGCTAGTTTAGGTTTATAAATATCGAAATAATAATCCCATATCTCGTGCATTCTGATCTCGTGGGGCGCATCTATTCAATCGAGTAGTGTGTTAGCACCACTAGCGGAATCGCACCATGCGGCAGAGACCAACGTGACGCACTGGAGCACGTTAACACATTGAGAAAATGATGTCAATGGTGGAACGGAATAGTGTGCTGAGCAAGGTATTCAAATCTTTGAACAGGGATGGGGAGGCCAAGGATGCAAACCAGAGGCCAAAAGATAAAGAAAGAGCACAGAGGTATGCCAGGTACGGAAAATCAAAAGGAAAACTGAGGGGTAAACCAAAAATAATTAGAAGACATGTGTTGTTAGATGAGAGAGAGATAGTGGTGACAGAGCAAGAGGTGGATCACATAATGACATGTAAAAGAAGAAGGAACAAAGATGATGGGATCATGGATATTGATACTAATATGGGTTCGGTGTTCCCGGTTAAAAAACATCATGGGGGTTAAGGTGGGGAGGAGGACACATCTGGAAGCGCGAAACTTCAAGTAGCGGGATCTTGGGTGGCCCATACCCGTGAAGGACAATGAAGATCCTTAGTTGGAACTGTTGGGGGTTGGGCAACCTCGACACGAAGCAGACTCTCCGCAGGTGGTGTTGGAGAGAGTGCCTGAGTTTGGTCTTCGTTTTGGAAACCAAGATGGCGGGAAACAAGTTTGAACAGGTAAAAAGGGAGTGTGGTTTAATAGATGTCTTTTGCTTGTCTAGTGAAGGTCGTTCGGGTGGCATAGGGTTGTGGAGGAGGGATGTGAAGGTGGATATTCGGAGTTTCTTGCAGCATCATGTGGATACCATTATTGAGGCAGACAATAATGGGGTCAAATGGAGAGCTATTGCTATATATGGTTGGGTAGAGCAAAGCCAAAAGTATCATACCTGGGACCTTATGAGGAGACTACATGGGGAATCTGACATTCCTATTATGTTCTTTGGAGATTTCAATGAGATCCTTTCAAATGATGACAAATGGGGTGGAAATTCCAAACCGGATAGGTGGATACAGGACTTCAGAGATGTGATAGACAACTGTGGGCTGCTGGACCTGGGTTTTAAAGGTAGTATGTTTACTTGGTTGCGGGGCCGCACTATAGAGACAATCATTAAAGAACGGCTCGATAGAGGTTTAGCGATGCATGATTGGTGTCAGCTATTTGGTAATAGTAAGGTGATTCACCTGCCTATATACAGTTCAAACCATGCACCTATTATTATTTCTGTGAGTGGGAGAGACACATACACATCCAAGCTGAAGAAATCCTTTTACTTTGAACCCATGTGGCTAGCTGAAAAGGACTGTGAAGATGTTGTGAGGGAATCCCGGGCACAAGGTGAGGAGACTGATGTGCATACAAAGATGCTGAACTGTGGTGAAAAATTAAAAAAGTGGGCGACAAAAAAATTTGGGAGGATGAAAGAAAGAGTTAAAGAGGTGGAGAAGCAGCTTGGGGAGGAACAAAAGAAATATCTAGATGCAGTTGTGCTTTAAAGATGCATGGAGTTATCTAAGGAACTAGAGGCTTGGCATAGATCTGAAGATTCTTATTGGTGTGCTCAGGCACGAGTGGTGGCTCTTCGTGAGGGGGGCTGGAATACAACCTAATTCTATCATAAAGCTTCACAAAGGAGGAAAAGAAACCATATCGAGGGGCTAAAGGACGAGAATAGCATGTGGCAGTCTAAAGAAGGGAAAATCCAACAGGTGGTGATTGACTTCTTCCAGGAGCTTTTTGCTTGCAGCAATCCGTCAGGATTTGAGGAGGCTACCAGGGGCATAAAGGAGGTGGTGGATGAGTCTATGAATGTTGCTCTGGAAAGGGATATTTGTGATGCTGAGATCCTTGAGGCACTAAAGCAGATGCACCCAAATAAGGCACCCGGACCTGATGGTATGAAGCCTATTTTTTTTTCAAAAGTTCTGGCATATTATTGGCAATGACGTGTCAAATTACATTATGGGGTGGTGGAAAGGGAATGCTGAAATTAGTAAGGTAAACTCCACTCTTGTGGTTCTGATCCTGAAGGTGGAGAAACCAACCCATATTTCTGATTAACGGCCCATAAGTTTGTGCAATGTGATCTATAAAATAGTTTCTAAAGTCATGGCGAATAGACTCAAACCGTTGATGGATAAAATTACTTCTGAGAATCAAAGCGCTTTTATTCTGAAGAGGATGATCACGGACAATGTCCTTATTGCATACGAGCTTTTCCATAAGATGAAGAATGAGGGTAAAAATAAGAGGGGTTTTCTGGATTTGAAGTTGGATATGTCCAAGGTGTATGATAGGGTGGAATGAGAGTTTCTGAATTATGTGAAGTAGAAGATGGGGTTTGGGGATAAGTGCAGGGGAAATATTTGGGAGTGTGTTTCTTATGTGGATCATTCTTTTGCTATTAATGGTGATCGGACCCGAAGCCTCAAGCCTTCCCGTGGACTGCGATAGGGTGACCCTCTTTCTCCCTACCTTTTTATTCTTTATGCTGAGACTTTTTCTACGTCTCTTTTGCATGCTGCTGATGCCAAGCTGATCCATGGCACTAAGGCGAGCAGACGTGCACCGTGTATTTTACATCTCTTTTTTGCATATGACAATATTCTTTTTGTTAGAGCTACACGTCACGAATGCCTGAATATAGCTAATATTATTAGCCAATATGAGCAGGCATCAGGTCAAAGAATCAATCTTTCTAAGACGGAGGTGGCTTTTTGCAAGGGAGTACAATAAGAAAAGGAGACATTAAAAAATCAGCTGGGGGTACAACTTGTGGACAGACACGGAAAATACTTGGGTCTACCTACAACTATTGGGAGATTAAAAAAACAGGTGTTTAGTTTTGTAAAAGACCGAATCTAGAAAAAACTTCAAGGATGGAAGGAGAAACTTCTGTCCAAACCAGAGAAGGAGGTGTTGATAAAGTCCATTGTGTAGGCCATTCCTTCTTACATTATGAGCATTTTTCAAATACTGGCAGGGACTTTTGATGATATACAGGGCTTCATTGCTAGATTCTGGTGGGGAGCCAAAAAAAATGAAAAAAAAGCTTTCATGGATGTGTTGGGCGGCCTTATTCAAATCAAAGAAAGATGGTGGGCTTGGGTTTAGAGATATGCATGTCTTTAACCAAGCTCTTCTGGCAAAGTAGGTATGGAAGCTCATGAAAAAACAATCCACTTTGGCATACAAGATACTATAGGCAAGATACTTTCCTTCATCATCTATTTTGAAAGCTTCAAGGGGGTATAATCCTAGCTATACGTGGAGGAGCTTATGGGTAGCTAAAGCTTTTATTCTGGAAGGCTGTAAATGACAGGTGGGAAATGGAGAGAATGTTCGGATTTGGGAAGACAACTAGATTTGTGGCTACACGGGAGATTTGTCATCTTTACGGGACACATCTTATGAGCAGCCATCCATGGTGTGTGAGTTGATAGATAGGAAGACGAAGGGATGGGATTTATAGGTAATACACCAGTTTTTTCCTTTTGATATATGTGGGTTGATTGAGAGCACTCATATTAGTTCCCGACTATCTGAAGATATATTGTATTGGTGGTTGGATAGGAGAGGCAATTTCACTACTAGATCGACATATTAGTTGGGGCTGCAGGGAAAGAGGGAGTTCATTGCTTCAAGATAGGAGTTTTCTGAGAAGATCTAAAAAGTTGTGTGGGACCGGTGGTGGCCGCCGAAGGTTTCTCATTTTCTTTGGCGTGTGACTACAGGTGGCATGGATACCATGGGCAGGTTGTTAGACAGACATTGTCATGTTGACGGATTGTGTCCACTATGCCATGAGGAGAAGGAAACCATTCAACACATGCTTTTGTGTTTTCTAGAGGCAAGGAAGATTTGGAGCACGTCACCCGTGGCGACCATTATTGCAACAACCCATATACAGACCACTAGGCAAACATTGTTGGAGTTATATTATGGGTTATCTCATCTAGAGTTTACGGAGGTAGTAGCATATATGTGGGGGATATGGACGTTCAAGAATCATATGGTCTTTCAAGAAGTGGGGAGAAGTATTGCCATGTTTGTGAGAGCAGCCCAAGCATACGTGCTTGACTCATGGGACGCATGGCAGGTGCACTTGGGACAGCAACAAGGTCATAATACCATGGTGGAAGTGCACTGGAAAAGACCCAGGCTAGGGACCATGACGATCAACACTGATGCAGCAGTAAAGGCAGGTTCTGGGACGGGGTTGGGTGCTATTGGTAGAGATCACATGGAGCGAGCTATAGATGTACGGGGGAGGCATCTCCCTGGAGGTGGTAGTGTGGATGTGTGTGAGGCGTTGGCGGTGATGGAGGGCATCCAACTGGCCCGGAGGTGCGGGTGGGAGTCCATTGTGGTCGAGTCAGACTCGAGTACAGTCACAACAGTGCTAAACAATCCAGGGGATAGAAGAGATCATCTGGGCATGTTAGTTGCTGATATTAGAACACTTGCTGTTGATTTTGTATCAATTTCCTTTGTGCATGTTAGCCGATCTTGTAACCGTGTGGTGCATGAGATTGCCAAGCTTGCGAAGGCTGGTGACTTCATACACACAGACGAGAATGGGGGCTTTCCTTAGTCTCTTCTGAACCTTGTAGCCTCTGAATTTTATGATTAATAAACAGGATCGGTCCTGCTATAAAAAAAGGATGTTCAAAGAATACAATCAAAAGTTCAAAAGTTACCATGTTTAAACATCCTTAACCCTGAGGCCTATAAAATAGTAGAAATATAGGCATCAAATATAGGAGATATAGGAATACTTATTAAAAAAATGATTACAAGGAACAACTAGTACGATACACCTCATGAGTATGGAATCAAAATTAGAAAGAAATATTCCACTATAAAAAATAGCTACATTCCTTACTATTACAAAATTTCAAGGTGAACTTTTAAACCATAGAGTTTTATTAAGAGTAGATTGTAAATCTACAAAATTTATTTTAGGAAAAAATGTTAAAATCTTGTCTCAAAACAAACATTTCCTAGATGGCAAGCAATACTAGCAATATTTAATTTTGACATAGATTTTATAAAAGGAGAAAATATTTTCTTGCCAGATTTCTTTTATAGAGATTTTTTGTAGGAAAATAGTTCTAAAAAAGACTATCATGATGACTTCCATACTCACCTCATAACAAAGTCCTCCCTCAATGTATACACAAGAATGGAAAATGAGAATATTGAAAAAATGGAAGTTGATTCATCATCAACTAAATATGGTTTCATCTTACAAGAATCTAAAGGGTACTTATTATTGAAAATGATGACCTCCCAAAAGATTTTTTGTAGGAAGATAGTTTTCAAAAAGACTATCATGATGACTTCCATACTCACCTCAAAACAAAGTCCTCCCTCAATGTATAAACAAGAATGAAAAAGGAGAATATTGAAAAAATGGAAGTTGATTCATCATCAACTAAATATGGTTTCATCTTACAAGAATCTGAAGGGTACTTATTATTGAAAATGATGACCTCCCAAAAGAAATCACACATATACTAAGTAAATATTTTCCCAAAGGATACAACCTCATCCCTAGTCTACTTGGGAAAAATCAAATGTACTATGAAAATATACTTTTACAAATAGGAAGTGAAAAAGTGTTCCATAATTATAGAGATTTATCTATAAAACAAATCTTGCAATCTTCACAATTGTAAAATAAAAAAATCACTTTATCTGAATGGACTAAAGAAGAAAGTCCTAAAATTCGAAGACGGATTAAAAGTTTCTACCAACCACAATATTATAACTATTGGGATTATCAAAATTCATGGGAAAAAGTTATATATGTTCAAAACACACTAGTGACTCACACATGGTCAGTAAAATGGTCACAACAAACAAAATTGCCAAATTGAGTTTTCTATAAATTTGGGCAAAATTTAGGGGCAATGATAGAAATGCTTCCCTTAATACTAAGGGAAAATATTAAGGGTGAAGATCTTATAGAAAATGATCTAAATATGATGAAGTATATATCATGTCATGTAATATCATGGATTATACAATGTAAGCGGGAAAGAGAAACCATTGATTTACTACCAATTCTAGAAAAAAAATATATGTCAAATGGTGGGACAAATTTAATGTCGATCCTATAATTAAGGGAAAATTGATTCCATTGTTTGTTTGGGGTTACAAACAATGCCAAGAAACTAAAACAAATAATTTTTTTCAATTGGTCAACTAAAATAAGTGTTGAATAGAAAATTGCTAATATGAATCCCAATATTGCAGATAATCAATTAGAACTACTAAAATTTGTAGAAATGCAAAAATTATGGAACAAGATGGTCCTGAGGATTCAAATAAACTTGAAAAAAAAGAATATGAAAAACAAAAAAGAAAGTGATAATTTGTTACTGGGACAGTAAGAATTTGTGGTAAAAATAATGGTAAAAAAAGAAAATAAAAAATAACAGTCTAGTATAAGACAAAAGTAAATAGAATTAAAATGTGGTAAATGCCAAAGTAAAATAGTTAAAATGTTTTACTTAAGATTCCATATATAAAAAATGAAGTCATTCAAACATGGAAGTGAGACCTCTATAAAAAATTAATGTAGAAGTACACAAGAATATTTTAACAATGCATGCATGAAAGAGGCACTTCTCAAGCCATGAAACACTTGTCAAAGACACAAAGTTGAAAGAGCAAATGGAAACTACAACAATTTTGGCCACTACATCATCAAGAAACACTTGTTAAAGGCACAATTTGGAGAACACAAGTGGCAAGCCAAGCAAATTTGTTCATTCCCTCCAAAGTTCCTATAAATGGCAAAGAAGTTGAAGGATAGAGTAAGAGTTACAATAGCTACAACACTATTCCACCCAAAGAGATCCCTTTACTTATTGTGCTTAGTTTTGTTTTTGGGAAATCCAACAAGTGTTGGTTACATAATAAAAGGATCTGAAGTTGTGGCTGGATTGATATCAAAAATAGAAGCAAAACTATCTAATTCCTCTAGATGATTCCCAATAAGGGTCGGAGGGCATTCTGTTAGGGAGGAGAGGTCCTCTGGCTGTTTGGGACACTACTTGGCTAGTATATTTGCTAGATTGATCATTTTTCTCCGTACATGAACCAGCTTGTCCACCTTTACCTATGCTTGCAGAGCTTGGATTGAGAGGACCTGTAGTTTTTAGGCTTTAGGCAGATCCTCCATATTAAGAGACCATTCAACAACAAGTTTTTGAGGATTGTTGCATTAGAGATTATTTGGGACTTCAAGTAGGATAGTGCATTCGATATCGTGTGGAGCTCGCTCCTCATCGAGTTGGACCCCCTAAGGGTCGAAGTCGATCCTCCTTTCCATTGACCATTGATATTCCTTACCACAATAGATGTGGACATGGTGTAGTTCTTCCCATCCACTGTGGTGTCTATGTTAATAATGGTGGTCCTCGGCTTGATAATGATTTTATGAGGGTTGTCCTGCTCTGGTCTTTGGATCTGGTTAGTACAGTTTCCAAAGGCTCTAGTTATGGTCGTTGCCTCTCCTCTACATATGGTAGCTAACACCGTCGGAGGTTTAGCATTGTTTTCAAAGATGGCAGCTTTTCTATTCTTCCAAATAAGCCAACATGTGACGTTGAAGGTCCCTCCCTAGTCATGTGGTGCTTTGATGGATTTCAAATTGTAACAAATCCACTCCACTACAGTGTTGCTCAAGAAGAACTGTGGTGCCATAGGGGGAAGAATGAGGAGCCATGTCTTCCTTGAGTCTGTGAAGTCCCAGAGTGTGTGGAGGATGTCTTCGTTGGCTCCATTACATCTGGTGCAGGTGGCATTGTCCGCAAGCTTCTTCCAATGGCGAAGGTCATTTGTTAATAGGCGTTGTCTATTCATCAGCCAGATATGTGTTTTAACTCTGTTGGGAGCCTGTAGCGTCCAAATGGCTGTGTAGAGATCCAGATCAACATGAATCACATTGGAGCTGAGGATGCGGTAGGCAGAGTTGACTGTGTAATTCCCATTCTTCAAATGTGCCCATGTGCGTCTGTCCTTGCCGTATTGAGCTTGAAGGGGAGGCATTTGAAGGATTTCTTGTACGGTAAGAGGTGTAAATGAATATGTAAGGAATTCAGTGTCCCGTGATCCATTATCTGTGATAAGACTCATCACTTTGATGTCCTTATATCATCAGATATCATTCAATTGGACTTTAGGGAAGGTATGGTGCCCTCTCCAACCCAATCGTCCTCCCATGCATTTGTGTCTGAACCAGAAAGTACAAGGCATCTCGAGTTATTGAGAAGGAAGGGGAGGGATGATCGGATGCCCCACCAAATATGGGATCCTGAGGTCTTGCTTGTGCCTTGGATCACATACTTGGCCTTCATAAGCTGAATCCACGGGAGGTTGTTGTCTTGCAGGAACTGCCATGCCATCTTCATGAAGAGGGCCTTGTTATAATCTTTGGTATTTTGTATCCCTAGTCCCCCATAGTGGAGAGGCTTGGTGATATGTTTCTAGGACACTAAGTTTAGGCGTCGGGTGCTGGAGGGGTCGTTCCATAGAAAATTTCTTACCAGTTGGTCGATTTTATCACAACATAATATAGGAAGAAGGGCCGCTTGCATTGTGTAGCATGACCGGGAAAGGAGGACCGACTTGACCAAAGTGACTCGGCCAACCAGGGAGAGGAAGTGGGTTTTCCAGTTATAGATACATGATTGGAGTTTCTCCAGCATGTGTTGGTAGTGAACCTTCCTGTTTCTCTTATGAATGATGGGTACACCTAGGTTCCTTCCCGGGTCAAGCATTTCACTGATGTTAAGCTTCTTGGAGATAAAATTATAGATGGCTCTTGGTGTGTTGGTTGAGAAGAACACTACTGACTTTTCATGTGAAAGAAATTGGCCTGAGGGCCTACTGAAGGATTTAAGGTAGCGTTGGATTACCTTGTCCTAGCTAAGGGTAGCTTCCCCAAACAATACTATATCGTCGGCAAAACACACGTGAGAGATAGGGATCTTCTTCCGTGTGAGCCTAATGGGTTTCCATTCATTCTTGGTTGTTTTTTATTCAATTAATTGGCAGAATCTCTCAAGACATAGAACAAAAATGTAAGGGGAGAGGGGATCTCCTTGCTTGACTCTACATGAGGGTTTAAAGGATCCAATGTTCTCTCCTTTCTAGAGAATGGGTGTGCAGCCAGATGCGATGATGCCCATAATAATTTTAATTAGGTTTCGTGGTAGAGGTGTTTGACTTAGGGTGTCCTCAATGAACGCCCAGCTCATCTTATCAAAAGCCTTGACTAGATCAAGCTTAATTTCCATGCAGTGTTTGCGGAATTGCTTTGCCTCCATAGAATGAATGGTCTCTTGGACAAGCATTGTGTTGTCGCCAATGTGTATGCCTGGAACAAAACTGGATTGGAAGGGGGATATCCAGTTGTTTAGAAGAGACTTGATCCAGAAAACTATGACCTTCGAAATGAGTTTGGTGCACACGTTGTTGAGAGAGATGGGCTTCAACTGGGAGCATGAGTCAGGGTAGGGAGTCTTGGGAATCAACACCAGAGATGAGTCTGTGGCACCAGGGGGCAAGCGTCTTCCTTCAAAGGGGCCATAAATGAAATCTGTAATCTTATTCTTGAGCAACATCTAGTGGTTTTGGAGAAAATGAGCATCTACACCGTTTAGTCCTGATGCTTTCAATAGGGCCATAGAGCTCAAGGCTTCGAGGATCTCTTATTGGAGAGGTTCTATGCCGAGGCTTGCTATAAGCACCTCCGAGCATGGTGAAAAAACTCCAATGAATTCTTTACTGGCTGCTTTCCTTTCCTCTGAGATCGGGTCAGAATAAACATTAGAAAAGAAGGATAAAATGATATGCTTAACATGTTGTTCCTCGTCCACCCAGGTACCATCATTATCCTTTAAGAGGACAATTTTGTTCACCCTTTTCCTCGTCATGACTAGGTTCTGGAAAAATTTGGTGAGTGTAACCCAATCGCAATGTGCCCGTTGTTTCCAATCCTCCTCCTCGCTCTATCGGATAATATCCAACTTGGTTTGAAGATCGATCATTTCCATTTCCGTAGACATGTCAAAGTTCAATGGTAAGTGAGTTTGGTTGTATCTTATCTTGTCGCTAATCTAATTCTTCAGCCGCCATGTTTCCTTCCTGTTCTTGGTATCCCACCTTGATGCCACAGGAAGAAAATGAGCCACTGCATCTTGAAGAGGGGATGTTGTATCCCAGTTGGATTTCATGAAATGATGGAAGTCAGTGTGCGTCTCCCACCTTGCCAAAGTTTTTAGGTGGTTGTTTTTGGTGGAGTTAGCAGCGGCTTGTGAGATTAACAGGGGTGCATGATCGATGTTATTCCTCTCCAAAACCTAGATTGGATTGAGATCAGGCATGTCCAACCATGCTTGATTGCCTAATGCTCGATCGAGGCGCTCGTGAAGAAGGCCACACCTACAGGCTCCATTCGCTCCAAGATCTTGTAACTGGAAATTTTCCATGGCCATGATAAAGTCGTTGCTATTTGCTCTGTCAAAAGATGAACTCCCAAACTTCATAGAAGAGAACAAGACTACATTGAAGTCTCCTATAACCACCCACGACGTGTTGGTTGTAGGGAATAAATGAAGCAATTGGCTCCAAAGTAGGTTCCTAGTATTCCTTGTCGTTCCTGTGTAGACAAAGGTATAAAGATGATCGTTTTCTTTATAGTGTATAAATTGTTTGTGTGAGTATATGATCTCCATGGAGATGTTGTCATTCCATAGAAACCGGATTCTGCATGTGTAACCTACTGCATCCACCCTGTATGAGGAAGAGAAACCCATCGTCCTTGTGATGCGACCAGCCTTCTTGCTGCTGCATCTTGTTTCAAAGAGCGCCATCACATATGCTCTATACTTCCTTTTCAACTCCCTAACTGCGATGTGGGTATCGTTGTCACAGATACCCTGGATATTCCGAGTGATCAAGTAGATTTGGGGGATTCCTCAAGGGTGGATGAACCCATTCATCTCTCATGCTTCTTCTTCTAAGTCCTGGAGCAGGGATTGTTTCCCCCTTTTCCTGGTAGAGGCCCTTCCTGGGTCCCTTGCATGAACCACCTTCCTATTGTAGAGGTGAATTCCTGCTGAGTTCCTGCCCGGGCTCCTATAGGAGACATAGGATGGTCCCACTGTGTCTATCCTTCCTATTGAGAAATGTGTAGAGAGGAAGGGGTGAGCCTATTGACCCCTTCCTTGCAACACCATGTCGCAAGTCGGGATGGCTACTGTGTGGTCATTGTTGGAGAGCTACATCTCTTGGTGTTGTTGATGAGGTGGTTGTTCCTTGCCTTTCTCCTCAGCCTGCTTATTTTTGTTAGGATCTCCTTTTTTCTTTTGGTTTCTATGTTGTGACTTACTCTTGCTCCAGTCAATACCAGGGACTCTCTCTACAATCTCCTCAACAGTAGTAATTTCTTGGTCCTCATCCTCATTTCCTTGATCACCCAGGTTCATGAATCTGTTGGATGTATTCTGGGTTCTCTTCTACATGTTAGAAGTACCTTTGTGCTTAGTTCTTATAGTAAGAGTAGTCATAGTTCGAAATTCTCTAAATTCAAATAATTTTTGAAGTGTTGTAATCCTTCCTTCACCTTCCATATATTGTAACTTCGTCCATATAATCATGTATTCTTAGTTGTCCTCATATATTCTTGAGTGTAACATTCCATTATCCAATAAAAAATTCCATTTGTATTTTATTAGGAGCAATTGTGTGTGCATGTTCTTCCCTTTGTGAATGATAATCAAATATCATTGTTGTGATTAAAACCAATATAAAGGATATTGGTTTGATATAGTGACGTGCTCGAGGCTCCCTTCATGAAATCACTGAAACTCTTCTTCCCCACTTGTCGCCACCATCTATTATTTCTTTGATTAAAAGAAATATCAAGGAGATAGGTATGTTGCGGTGATGTGCTTGACACTCCCTTAGTGAAATCATCAATGCTCTTCTTCACCAGTAGTCGTCACCATATGTAAGTTGTATAATGTTATTTAACTAATTTTACATAAGTGTTCTCCTTTCATCTTAAAAAAGATACACACATTATCCCTTAATCACAAACCCTGATCTACAAGATCACTCACCTTGGAACTTAAGCCATTACCCCCCCCCACTTAAAGTACGTCTTCTAGGCAGATGATGAGAAGCTTCCGGTGATTATATCGGCATATCTGAGTGCTAATGAGGAAGACCAATTAATGATCATGTTGAAGAATCACCATGGTGCATTCGGGTGGTCAGTTTCTGATATTAAGGGAATTTCCCCTATTCTTTGCCAGCACAAGATCTAGATCGAGGAAGGAGCCAAGCCTGTGATTCAGCCACAGCATCGACTTAACCCGAGCATGATGGAGGTCATCAAGAAGGAGGTGATTAAGCTCCTCTCTGTGGGAATCATCTATGCCATTTCCGATTTGTCATGGGTAATCCCAACACAAGTAGTCCCTAAAAAGGGGGGAATCATTGTTACTCATAACTTGTTAAATGAGCCTGCCACTACCCGATTGGTAATCGGGTGGCGTGTTTGCATTGATTACCGACGTTTAAATTCTGTTACTTTAAAGGATCATTTTCCCCTCCCATTCATCGATCAAATTTTGGAGCGGCTGGCTGGCCGCTCTCATTTTTGTTTTTTAGATGGCTACTCTGGCTACAATTAGATCTCCGTTGATCCTAAGGACCAAGAGAAGTCAACCTTCACTTGTCCTTATGGAACCTTCGCATACCGCTGCATGCCTTTTGGTTTGTGCAACACACCAACCACTTTTCAGCGCTGCATGCTTGCCATTTTTTCTGACATGGTCGAGCGCTGTTTAGAGGTTTTCATGGATGATTTTTCCATCTATGGTGCATCACTTGATGAGTGTCTGTACAACTTAGATAAAGTATTGCAAAGATGTGAGGACACACATCTAGTTCTCAATTGGGAGAAGTGTCATATGATGGTTAGTGAAGGAATTGTGCTGGGACACAAGGTGTCTAGCAATGGGTTGGAGGTGGACCCAGTAAAGATTGAGGTTATTTCAAAACTACCCCCACTGAATTCAGTGAAAGGGGTAAGGAGTTTTCTTGGTCATGTAGGGTTCTATCACCGTTTCAATAAAGATTTCTCAAAAATTGGTAAACCGTTGTTTGAATTGCTTGAGAAAGATGCAGTGTTTGATTTCAATGAAAAATGTTTGGATGCTTTCAATGTACTTAAGGAACAATTGATTTCTACACCTGTTGTTCAAACGTCGGACTGGACTAAGCCTTTCGAGCTCATGTGTGATGCATTAGATTTTGCGGTAGGGGTTGTTCTTGGGCAGCGTTTTGAGAACAAACCAACGGTGATTTTTTTTTGCATCAAAGACCTTAAACGAGGCAAAACTTAATTACACCACAAATGGAAAGGAACTTCTCGCTGTGGATTTTGCATTCGAAAAATTTCGGCAATACTTAATAGGGTCAAAAGTTCTAGTATGGACGGACCACGCCGCCATCACTACTTCAGAAATGGCTTATAACGTCACTTTTAAAGGCTTCAGTTGTATAAATACACTGACACCTAAACCCTAAAGCCTCAGTTTAATAAAAAAACTGACATCTATCTGTAAAGGGCGACCAGACACGGGTATTCAGTGTCAGTTCCCTAATAATAAATCGACGCCTAAAATTAACCGCCAAATCTAAAATTTCTAGTGAAAAAAATTACCTCCAAAATTTAACATATGGCATCGGTTATTAACTACTAAACCGACGTAGAAAGGTTATTTACGAAATAGAAGTTGGGCACATTTTGGTCGTCCGTTTTTCTATAATAACTGACATTTAAGGGTTTTCCCGCGTTGTTCCCGGGAAATTTTTCACACCCTTTGAGTGTCGGTTTTTGAAAGAAACTGACGACTATGGTCATTAATCGAGAACAATTTTTTAATCGTCATATGTAGATAGACGTCGGTTTTTTTCTAGTAAAAACCGACGACTATCATTGAGAATAGGTGTCGGTGTGTTTGTAGAACCGACACCCGCGCGAGCCCGACTCTTCCCCTTTCTTTGTTTCATTCATTCTCACGCTCTCCAAGGTTTGGTTCGGCAATCGATTCTCCTCTGCCGCTGCTCGTTGCCACTGCCTCCACGCCTACCGCAGTCACCGCTCAGGCTGCCGCCACGCCGCCACCTCTGCTGGATGCCGTCACCACACGATACCCATCGTAAATTCTCGCCATCTCTCAACACCTGCAGCTCGCCGCCGCTGCCGCTCGACAGAGGAGGTACCCTCTTCGCTTTCTCCCTCTCTTTTTCTTGCTCAACACCTGCTCACCCTATCATTCTGCTGCCCGATCCTCTTCCTGGAAGCAACATGAGGAGGTCACGACTGTGTGGGCCTCCACCTCTTCTTCTTCCTCTACCTCTTCTTCTTCATGCTCCATGTCCTTACCAAATGGATTAAAGCAAGGCCACGACTGTGTGGGCTAGCCATGGCTGTGGCTGTGTTGGCTGACCATAGCCGTGTTGGCCAGCACGGCCGTGGTAGGCCAACATAGCCACGGTCATGGCCAGCCCACACGGTTGTGGCCTTGCTTTTATCCATTTGGTAAGGAGGGAGTAGGAAGAAGAAGATACATTTGCAATTGAATACTAATGCTTGATCTAATTCTATAAATTTTAATGCATGTTGAATTAAGCTATTAAAACCCTAATACACATTTCACCATAATCTTGAATTAAGTATATTGTTGAAATCTTGTGATCAATCTTTGTAAGATATTAAAATCCTATTGTTAAATCTCTGATTTTATATAGATGTGTCACCCTAACATCTACATGAATCCCTATTGTATGATGTAGATTGATGATAATGCATGAGCTAGTTTGAAATTTTGAAATCAATTATGAATCTCTCCATCCCTAGATAGGTCATACTAATTTATGTGTAATCTTTATCTTGATGATGAACATGCATGGACACTTGAAATGTTGAAATCAATGTTATAGAATGACAACATGTGTATTTTTCACCCTAGAAACCCATCCAAGATTTACTCATTAGGAGTAAATATTGGATAGTCCCCGATTTGGGACTTTTCTTGAACACCTAATATCACTTAGGATGTAAGTGTATAATGTGTATTTGGTTTTCAAGAAAATTCCGATAGCATTTCCCCATTTGTTTTCTGAGTATACTTGGAGAACAGCGGGGAAATGTTGCCGAAATTTTCTTGAAAACCCAATACACATTATACACTTACTAGTGAGATTAGGTGTTCAAGAATGGGATAGGTGGTACACATTTATTATATATAAGAATGACAACACATGCATTTGTTGGCCTAAAAACCCATCCAAGATTTACTCATTCATAGTAAATCTTGGATAGTCCCCGATTTGGGACTGTTCTTGAACACATAATCTCACATAGGATGTAAGTGTATAATGTGTATTGGGTTTTCAAGAAAATTTCGGCAGTATTTCCCCGTTTGTTCTCTAAGTAGATATGTACTTGGAGAATAGCAGGGAAATGCTGCCGAAATTTTCTTGAAAACCTAATACACATTATACACTTACTAGTGAGATTAGGTGTTCAAGAATGGGATAGGTGGTACACATTTATTATATATAAGAATGACAACACATGTATTTGTTGGCCTAAAGTTTTAACCATGCAAAAACGCTAATCAGTTAACCCTAGACCCTAATCTTGTTGTAATATATACTTGTTTTCTCTTTGATCATAGAATGGATAGATCATGGATGTCCATTTGCAATCGCTGCACCCCAGAGTTTATATCTGGTCTTGACCAGTTTATTAGATTTTCCGAGGAACATAGGAAACAACCTATAAATAGGTTCTACTGTCCATGTAGGCATTGCAGTAAGAACTTGAAAGTTAGCATTGGTGATGAAATCAAAAGTCATGTCATGTGCAACGGGATTATACAAGACTATACAGAATGGCACTGGCATGGAGAGATTTCAAACTCCAAACCAGTGGATGTCGATAGCAGTGCTTGTGTGGAAGAAGAAATTGCCTCCGATGACGTAGATGTGAATGAACCAGTTCTAGTAGACATCGTTGATGCGATGTTGGATAGTTGTGGGGTAGAGCACACCGATCCACCTCCCATTTTTAGAAACATTGTACATGATGCTGAGATATAGTTATACACACGTTGTACTAAGTTTACGACGCTTAGCGTTGTGTTGAGATTGTATAAGCTGGAAGCTCACAATAGATGGAGCGACTAAAGCTTCACGTCATTGTTGTCTTTGTTGAAAGAAATGCTTCCTGAAGGAAACGAGCTGCCTATCTCAACATACCAGGTAAAGAAATTGTTGTGTCCAATGGGAATGGATGCCAAGAAGATACACACATGCCTGAATGATTGTGTATTATTTCAAAAGGACTATGTGGATTTGAAATATTGTCCAAAATGTGGTGCGTCACGGTATAAATTGACGACTTCGGGGGAGTCCAAAACTGGTTCTCCTTCCAAGGTGATGTGGTATCTACCTATAGTATCACGGTTTCAATGCTTGTTTGCCAATCCGATAGATGCGAAGAATTTGAGGTGGCATGTAGATGTTAAGAAAAATAATGATGGAATCCTACGACATACGTCTGATTCCCCACAGTGGAAGAAGATTGATCTATTGTACCCTGAATTTGGTGAAGAAGTTAGGAATCTAAGACTTGGGCTTTGTATATATAGGATGAATCTGTACGGGACATTGAGCAGCCAACATAGCACTTGGCCAGTCATGCTTGTTATATTCAATCTTCCTCACTGGATGTGTATGAAAAATAAGTATGTAATGTTGTCGTTGTTGATATCGGGCCCTAAACAACCTAGAAATGATATCGATGTTTATCTTGAACCTCTGATTGATGACTTAAAGAAACTCTGGGTTGAAGGTGTGATGACCTATGATGCTTCATGAAGAGAGACATTTCATTTGCATGCTATATGTTGTTTTGCACTATTAATGACTTTCCAGCATATGGGCATTTGTCTGGATATAGTGTCAAAGGAGCTAAAGCGTGTCCTATATGTGAAGAGAACACTGATTCAACAAGACTAAAACGTGGCGGTAAGACTGTATATATCGATCATCAGAGGTTTCTTAAAAAATTCCATCTGTATCGTAGGAAGCACAAAGCATTAATGGATTGAATGAGGATCAGAGTGCACCTAAACCTATACCAGGAGAGGTTGTTTATGAAAGAGTAAAAGACTTTGTCAATGAATTTGGTAAGAGATCACAATGTACTATGGCCACACGGAGTGACAAATCTTTATTTAAGAAGAAGTCAATATTTTGGGATCTTCCTTATTGGAGTTCTTTGACAGTCAGGCATTGTATCGATGTCATGCACGTTGAGAAAAATGTTTGTGATAGTGTCATTGGTACTTTGTTGAATATACCAGGTAAGACTAAAGATGGGCTAAAATCCAGACGGGACCTACGTGAAATGGGAATAATGTCAGAATTAACAGAATTACATGAAATGAGAAATTAGAGAATATACTTACACATTGTCTAGAAAGGAGAAGAAAACTTTTTGTGAATGTTTGGTAAATGTTAAGGTGCCACAGAGTTACTCATCCAACATCCGTAGATTGATATCAATGAAAGATCTGAAGTTGATAGGTCTTAAATCTCATGATTGTCACACTCTAATGCAATAAATATTGCTTGTGGCAATTCGATCTATATTGCCAAAGCATGTAAGGTTTGCAATCACCAGACTTTGTTTCTTTTTCAGCAGTCTGTGTAGCAAAGTTATTGACCCTGATACTCTCGATAATTTTCAAAGAGAAGTGGTTGTTACCCTATGTCAGCTTGAGATGTATTTTCCTCCGTCGTTCTTTGATATCATGGTACATCTTGTTGTCCACTTGACTAGGGAAGTGAAAATGTTGGGACTAGTTTTCTTGCATTGGATGTATCCCTTTGAACGATACATGAGCGTTTTTAAAAGTGATGTTCGAAATCGTTATCGGCATGAAGAGAGTATTATTGAGGGTTATGTGGCGAGAGAGGTTATGGATTTTTGCAATGACTTTCTCAGTGATAATGACGCTCCTGGTAATGACAAGAATATTGAGGAGCAATTTGGAAAAGGAATTTTTGGATCACGGGTGAAAGTAATCTGCCGTGAGCAGTTGAAACAAGGTCACTTGTATATTTTACACAACATGGACAAAGTGGGTGTTTATATCGAGGAACATACCAATTGCATCAAGAGACAATATCCTCGAGCCAATACAATGTGGCTTGCTAGAGAGAATAACAAGACATTTATTAAGTGGTTTGAAGAGAAAGTCTTACATCAACTATCTCAAATACCAGATGATATTACTGAAACTATCAAATGCCTCGCCTTTAAACCGAAATTGACTATTATGTCTTATGAAGGGTATGACATTAATGGATTCACATATTACACAAAGTGCCAAGATGATAAGAGTGTCGTCCAAAAAAGTGGGGTCACCCTTCAAGCGTCGACTATGTTTTTTGCAAGTGCAAAGGATAAGAGTCCACGTGAAGCTAAAATGTCATATTATGGTGTCATTGAAGACATATGGGAGTTTGACTACATAGATTTCAGAATTCCACTCTTCAAATGTAATTGGGTTGATAACACCAAAGGAGTTATAGTGGATGAATTGGGTTTCACTTTAGTGAACTTTGAAAAGATTGGCGAGAAGGGTGAACCATTCGTATTGGCAACACAGACGAAACAAGTATTTTATATCGATGATCCTACAAATGATAAATGGTTGGTTGTTCTTCATGGTAAAAGACAGTTCATTGAAGATCCTATAGATGAAGAAGAGTACTACGAGAAGTATGATGACTCCAGTCCATTCTCAGTTGGGTTGCCAACACCAACAAATGTTGAAGCTAATGATGACTTGTATGTGCGCGGAGATCACAATGAAGGATTGTTAATTGATAAAAAATCGCAATATTAGAGGCATGTTTATATTTTTTTATATGTTTTATTTTTCTGAATGTGAACTTTACAATTTTAATTACTTTACAATGCGAATGTGAACTTTACAATGTGAATTACTTTACAATGTGAATGTGAACATTACAATGTGAGCTTTACAATATGAATTACTTTACAATGTGAACTTTATAATGTGATTGTGAACTTTCAGATGGATGAGCATTCTCCTGATGACCGTGCTGATGATTACCATGAGGGTGAGGACATCAATGCGTCGCCTCACAATGTAAGTTTTAAAAATATATATCATATATTTTTATCTATATGTCCATTTCTAGTTATATCCTGTAAGTGTGTTTATTTTGTCAAATTTTAGGTTGATGATGCAAATGTACCCTCTGAAGCACTTGAGGCACTTGATGAGTAGCACCAAAAAGTTGACAAGAGAAGGGGCATCACTATGATGAAGAAGTTAATAGCACAAAGGGGCAATGGACCCAAACTTGTTGTGGATTTTGATAATACAGGAAATGTACTTGGAGTGAATCACAATTCATTTGTTTCATATCTTAGGTATGTTACTCGTAGCCATTGTGGTTGTAAGATATATTCTTGGCATAAAGTTCCTAAGGAGAAGAAAGACGTAATATGGAAGGATTTATGCATGAGTTATTATTAATTTGCAATTCTATTTGTTAGATTACTAATTTTTTGGATACTAGTTAATAGAAATTCTATTTTGTAGAGTATATTTGAATTGGATGAAAAGCTGCATCGTAAATGTGTGATGCAACGCTGTGGGAGAGTCCTAAGGAACTATAGGACAAATCTCACCTGAGAATACATAAAAGAAGGTGACAAGAGGAAGAAGACAACCACAAAACAGTGGAACTTCCTGGACCAAGAAGAATGGGACACATTTGTTGCTTCAAGACAAACTGATGAATTCAAGGTATTAGGCGTCACCCCCAATTTAATTAATATATGTTGTATTCACCTATTCAAGATTAACATTTAGTGTTACTAACCAAATCATTGATGTGCATACTAACTAGGCCCTCAGTGAGGCGCAAAAAGCAAGGCATGCACTGAATGTGCATGACCACACAATGGGCCCAAAGGGGTATGCAGGCATTCACCAAAGACTATAGTCTGAGACTAATGCTCAGTCTGCTGCTACTCAGGAGTCCTCTACTATAGGTAGCACACCTCTGCCTCGGCATGATGTCTGGATAGCTGGGAGGCAAAATAAGAAGGGAGAAATAAGGAAGCCCGCAACTGTTGAGGTGGCTGCAAAAATGGTAAAATACAACTCTTACAACAATCGTTCGAATATTGATTATTTGTGGTGTTTACTTAATTACAAATTTTTGTTTTGGCGATTAGCGGGAGCTGCACGAGCTGAGGAAACAAGGAAAGTTCATCCCTGAGGGCACAAGGGATGAATTGATAGTTGCTCTGGGTAACCCAGAGCATCCTGGACGTGTTAGGGCTATAGGTGCTGGTGTGGGCATCAAAGCGTTCTTTGGGCCATCCTAGCGCAAACATGTCCCAAAAGCGGGACTTTCACAAGAAGAGGTAACATATTCTTTCTTTATAATGTTACTGTAAAAGAGAATTCAATAATCTGAAGATAACATTTCTTTTATCCATGTATAGGTAGATAAGCTAGTTGATAGGAAACTCGAAGAAGCACTGAGCAAGTGGCAGGCATCTCAGACTGCCACTCAACAGACAATACCTATGGCATCCCGCTCTACTCCTATTGCAGAGGTTGGGAGTAATCCTGTAGACCCACCACCTAGCACATCCAATGTAAGTATTTTTATGACATAATAACTAGTCTTTTCAAGATGATATGTTTTTAAGATGATAAGTACATATGTATATAACATTCTTTATGCAAAAATTTGTAGGGGTTGAAGCCATGCCGTCTAAAAAGTAAAGAATTTGTCGTTGCAGAGGCATCAACTTACTCATCCCTACCAGGAGAAATGTTTCATGGGTCTCTATTACCATCTGGTTGGGTTCGTGTGAGCCCGCTACATATATTCCCCAACTGGATGGATCTTCCATTGCCATATCCCCACCCAGATTGTGAAACGCTTGGTGAGGCAGATGGCGGAGTGATATTTTGGCCAAAAGTGGTTGTCCTCTATACCGAAACTGTATGGTAAATTTACATTACGTTAAATATTTAGTGTGTGTATATGATGTCATTTGATCTGAAATTATATATATATATATATATATATATATATATATATATATATATATATATATATACTTGTTAAAAAGAAGACACCCACAACATCTAGGCCTCCAGCTCCACCTCCTACATTACCAAGTTGGGTTCCACAGGACCTACCTATCCCGTTAGGTCCTGATTGTAGGGGTATGGCAATATGGTTAGACGAACATGATATAAATTTCCCTATAACTATTTCTATATATGCGGATGTTGCATGTCAATCATACGAAAGTACCCTATTTACACAAGACATTTTGGAGTTGTTTCGATATGATTGGCTGAATACATCTGTGATAGAGCTATGGATAAGGTGAGATCTTCTTTATACATCCATATACCTTGTGTAGGATCTGGTGATCTGGTTTCTTATTTATTAATGCATACGTAATACATGTTTTGCAGCTACTTAGACAAGATATGTGCATATTTTTCATTCAAACATGTAGGATTTTTGATTTCATCTTTGATTAGTCTAGTAGATAAAGACCCTCCATCAGTTCAACAATACTTTTGTGATGCTTTTACAAGTTTTGCTCAAAATAAGAAGACGTTGATAATAGCTTCATTGAATGTGGTGTAGGTTTACTTTGCTTATAATTTGGGCTTAAGAAAATTACATTTTTATTGTGGATTTTGAGTTATTAATTTTTAACTTTTTTACCTCTAGTGGTATGCATTGGGAGTTACTAGTTATTGTCCTCAAAACGTTCACTGTCTCTTATCTAGATCCTAAGGGGACTAAATTGAATGCAAGATATGGACACAAAATGAAAATGGCATTATTCCGGTGAGAAATATTTCATTTTCATATCCGTTAACATATGTTATTACATTACTATTTAATTATGCAATGTATTGTGTTACATTAACATGTAGGGGTTTAGATGAGTTTCAAAAGGCTGGAGGAAAGGTCCCCAGGAAAAAGAACCAACAAATAATTTGGACAAACGTGGAAGTAAATTCCCGACTGCAATGTATATATTATTTATGTGAACGGTGCTTAATTAGTTGTATTTTTGATATTTTGTATGTTTCAATTTATAGTGTGCTACACAAGACAACGGATGGGCATGTGCATACTATGTGATGCGATTTATGCACATGATTATCAAATATGCCACAGTGGACATCGATACCATTCATGAGCTATTATATATAGTCTCATTAGATAATATGAAATATATCACTCGTATTTATAGCTAATTAATTATATATATACATCATTCTCTTTACAGGTGTTTAAAACTGACCACACTACAGGAAAGGCCTTACCAGATGTACATGCTCCCTATACGACAGGAGAATAAAATGAAGTAAGAGAAGAATGGGCAACAACCATACAAGTAGTGGGGGTTTTAACATATAATTGGGATGTTGATAGCGAATAATGACTAAAGAATGATATTTTGTAAATGAATTTCTGAATTATAATATGTGTGAATGTTTCTACATGTCTGAATGTTTCTACATGTGTCTGAGTGAAAATTAATGAAACTGCTGGTTGCTATATTAATGTTTCTATATGTGTGAATGTGAAAATGAATGGAACTACAGATTGCTACATGAATGTTTCTACATGTGTGAAAATCGAATGGAACTGCAGGTTGCTAAATGTGTGAACATTTGTGTTGTTAATTTTGCAGGTTTGTGGCCTGTTGTTGGCTGATATCAATGGATGTCATAAAACGTGCAGTTCATAACTGAACTGCAGGTTTCTCATCCTGCGACCAGCCACAGAAGGTCTACAGACTGACAGAAAAAAAACATAAATTAGGCATCGGTTATTTGTATAAAACCGACGACAAATGGTTACAGTGTCGGTTGCCCTACTAGTAACCGACGTCGATTTTCTTAATGAGGCCAGACACCACGGCCGTGTTGGCCAACACAATCGTGGCAGCGGGCCAGACACCACAGCCGTGTTGGCCAGCACGGCCGTGGCAGCAGGTGAGATGACGTCGGTTATCACTAATAAACTGACGTCGATAGTGACCCAGATGGCACCCTTTCTATGGCGTGAAGGTATATGGCGTCAATTTCAAAGCTAATAACTGACGCCTATACCCCCCTACTGGCACGTTTTCAGTGGCGCGCGAAGGGTTGTGGCGTCGGTTTGAGAATCGACGCGTAACAGTTGGGCTTTTAGCGACACCCACATAGGTGTCGCTTAAAAACTGACACTAAAGGCCTTAAATAACCGACACTAAAGGCCGGTTATATACTAATGCATAAAACACTTAATGGAAAAGAAAGATGCCAAACCTAGATTGATTAGGTGGATCTTATTGCTGCAAGAATTTGACATTGAAATTAAGGATAAGGCGGGCGTAGAGAATGTGGTCGCGGACCACTTTTCCCAGTTAGAGTGGATAGATGAGAGGGATATCAATATACCGATTACCGAGACATTTCCTAATGAGCAAATCCTTTCTTTAAAATTCAAGGATTTGTGGTTTTCATACATTGATAATTATCTTGCATGTAAAATAATCCCAGATGATTGGACTTATCAAGAGAAAAAGAAAATTTTCCATTACTTAAGATATTATTTCTGGGATGATCCTATTTTGTTGAGACAATGCAGGGATGACATTTTGTGCAGGTGTGTACCGGAGGTTGAATATGATAGTGTGCTTAGTCACTGTCATACACTTCCCACTGGTGGTCATCATGCGAACTCAAGGACGATGACCAAGGTGTTAGAGAGTGGTCTTTATTGGCCAACACTCTTTTGGGACGCTTATGACTATGTGAGAAGATGTGATTCCTGTCAAAGGGTAGGTAACATCTCAAAATGGAAAGAGATGTCCCTCAATGTGTTTCAATAACTTGAGGTATTTGATCTGTGGGGCATCGATTTCATGGGACCCTTTGTGTCCTCAAATTCAAATTTATACATTTTGCTTGCTGTTGATTATGTTTCGAAGTGGGTAGAGGCAATACCCACAAGGACTAACGATACGGTTGTAGTGTGCAGGTTTGTGAAAGATCATATTTTCTATTAGTTTGGTGTGCCATGGATGATCATTAGCGATGGAGGCACCCATTTCACAAATAAAAAATTTGCTACGTTATTGAGCAAGTACGGGGTGAAGCACAATTTGGGTACCCCGTACCACCCACAAACACAAGGGAAGGTCGAAGTGTCGAATAGAGAAATTAAGAAGATTTTGGAACGCACAGTGGCGTCGACAAGGAAGAATTGAAGTGCACTCCTACCGGATGCATTATGGGCATACAAGACTGCATTTAAAACACCTATAGGCACCACGCCTTTTAGGTTGGTTTCTAGCGAGCCTGTCATTTGTCGGTGGAATTAGAACACAAAGCGCATTGGGTGCTTAGGAAGCTTGATATGAGTTATGATGATGCAGGGAAGAAGAGAATGTTAGAGCTCAATGAGCTAGATGAGCTGAGAATGAATGCTTATGAGAACTCTAGGATCTACAAAGAAAGAACAAAACAAATCCACGATCGTCACATTCAACTGCTTGTTTTCAAAAATGGTGATCACATGTTATTGTTTAACTCGAGATTGAAATTGCATCCCGGGAAATTGAAATCCAGGTGGAGTGGCTTGTTTGTGGTGGAAGATGTACGTCCCCATGGTGCTATTATGGTGAGAGATGGAGAGCAAACATTCTTGGTGAATGGGTAACGATTAAAGCTCTATTATGGAAAAGATTTCACAAAGAAGGTACATAAGGTTAAATTCATGGCACTCGAAGGAGAATAAAAGGGCTAATTTCATCTTGCCTAAGACGTTAAAGTAGGGCGCTTGTTGTGAGGCAACCTAACCATTGGTATTTCATTTCTATTTAGTTAATTTTTAGTATTATTCTTTAATTTTGTAGTTAAGTTTGTAAAAATGATGCTCTGATGCGTGTGTTAAGTGTGCAGTACTGATTGTGTGTCGATACCATCAACCCTTGTATCGATGGTAGCGACGATGGTACAGAGTGGTGTCTATAGAAACTTTACCCCGTCGATACTATCGACGACCTCGTCGATAGTATCGACTCACCATTAGGTTGGATGATGAAAAAAATGCTGAAGGAGGTCAATAGTATCAACTCAAGTGTCGATACTCGCGAGATCTCTGGATATTGTCAGACACATTTGTCTCAGTAAAATCGATACCATCAACGGGGCAGTCGATGGTATCGACCCGGCAGCAGCAATGAAGTGTTGCTCGGGCCTCGTGAGGTTAAATGACACATAAAGTGTCGATACCATCGACATCTCATCGATGGTATCGACGTGACACATCACCAATCCGCGAGAAGATATAAATGAAGGCCGCCAAATCAAGGAAGACGATATGTGGGATGGGTCGATACCATCGACACCTTGTTGATGGTATCGACGAGTCATCGATCAGGGCCCCCACATCCAGCTATCGACGACTGTTGATAGTAGTGAAGACCCAGATTGTGCTACATGTGTCGATACCATCAACACCCCGTCGATGGTATCGACGGGTCAACAATGGCAGTGGGTTCATCTATAAAAGGAGAAGTTGATTTCATTTTCTCTTCACACCTTTAGAGCTTCTCTCCTCAACTTGTGCATCGAGCATTGCTGAGGAATCAAAGACCTTCATCGAGCGTCAAGGGATCGAGATATCTTCCCCAAGCTTTGCACTGAGCGGAGATCTTCTTCTCCGACCTTCAATGAGCTCTATTTCTTCTTCTCCATTCCTTTCTGTTCACGATGGTGAGGATGGCAGGGGCTTGTTCTTCTTCGCGGGCAGCCCAGATGGAGATTGAGACATTCGTTCCTCCACCACCCGTCTCTAATCCTCATCCAAGGATCATTCATCCCTCAACAAATGTAAAGAAGATCTACGAGGAGCTGCTAAAGAAAAAAATTAAACCAACCCGATATGTTGATCGGGCCATGATCTGTGCCCTCGGGTTTGAGGCCAACCTTGCTTATACTCTTCAGGGGCAACCGAAGCATACAACCAGGATGGAAGAAGTTGTCCAGTACCACGCTGAGGGCCACCCCTTTTCGGCGAGTGGCCGACTTATAAGGAGTTAGTGGAGGAATTCATGTCTTCGCTTGATATTTGTGTCGTTCCCAATGACCTTATCGCCACCAATAGGGAGTGGATAAAGGGTGAGTGTCTTTCCAACTTTACAACAACAACTACACCATCACCCTCGCTCACTTCAAGTCTATATATAACTGGTATAATGATCCCGTCCAGCACCGGAGGCCAGACAGTCAGGCAGACTATGATGCGATATTTGCTGATCGGATGACTACTACGGCGGGAAAGTCATTAAGCTTCCACAATGTCAGCGTGGCCGATTTCGAGCACCCATTCGTTCAGATTCTACACTGGATGTTATGTATCACGTTCTTCTCTTGCGGCGATGTGGCACCGAGAAAGTTTCAAGAGACGAACTTATTCTTCCTTCACAAATTGCTGACTAAAGAAGAGCTCAACTGGGGCACTTTTTTCCTAATGCGTGTTATGGATGTGAAGAGGAGCACCCGGAAAGCCCCAATTCATTTTTGGGGGGACTTATTACACCTCTAGCCATCTATCTTGGGCTAGATCTTTCTTCTCTGACCCCGTTGGTGAACAAGAGCTCCGTCAATCTTCTTCATCTGCATCGCTCAAATTTATTGACGTTCCGAGATGGCATGGTTTATGCGCATTGCGATGTCAACAAGGAGTATCAGGAGTGTGCATTCCCTGACCCCATCTTCAACATTCAGGCAGGCCAACATTTCAGGTGGCCCATCATTGCTATTGATGATTCTGAGAGTGAAGAAGATGGGGATGACAACAACAATGACGAAGGCGACGAGCATGAGGAGGAAGAGGAGGATTTCACTCCTCTTCGATCACGAGTAGCACCAAGGAAGCATCCACGCTTCTACTCGGGAGCTTCATCCTCGTCTTAGCCTCTGCCACCACAACCCTCTCCATGCTGTAGAATATCCAGCAGACCCAGCAGCAACACACTACCTCCTTCATCGGTATTCAGGATACTACCAACCAACTATTTTTAAATCAGTATGAAATTTATGAGAACGAGCTCCTCCTCCTAGCCAACCAAGAAAATATTCACGAAAGGTTGTATAAGATGGAGATGCAACAACAACCGTTCTATGATCACTACTGGAGCCAAAATTACTTCGGGGGATATCCGCAACCTCCGCCCATGCCCCGATATGATCCTACTTTTCAAGGGAAGTACCCTGAATGGAACCCCAACACCCATCAGCAACCACCATTTCCACCGCCAGAACAATAATGGGTATCACTATTCCACCTTTTGAGTTTGTGTTTCACTATGAGGCCATAGTCGAATTCAAGCTTGGGGGGGGGGAGATGGAACAATTTTTATCTCAGTTTAATTTTTCTTTCTTTTGTTTTAGTATTTTTCTCTTAGTTCAGTTTTGAGTAATTTTGTTATTTACAGTTTTTTAGGATCCACATGCTATCTAGTGTAATCCGTGGATGTCTAATGTAGTGTGTCATCTCAATGTTTTATGTGTGCAATCATCTGAAATTGGGCATAATTAAAAATTTGTTCATAATTGGAAATTTGAGTTGTTTGAACTTGAGCACCTACTTATGAAAATAATTGGGTTTGTCAACTTTTGAAACATAAAATCATAACTATACATCCTTATGATTCAAGAAATGTGGACAGACATGGATGTTGAGCCTAATTTGACCAAACGGTAATGTGATTTTAATCAGAAGTGAGAGAGCGAAGCCCTTTGATTAATTGTTACATAGGTCAGTAAGGAGGGACATATAATATTTTCTAATGGTTTTGTCAATTAATCTTGTGATCTATCCACCCCATTGTATTCATACTCCACCATAGGAACTGGGAGCACATTTCGGTTTTCATCTTTTGATTGCATATCATTTAGGTAGGATTGCATTATAGCTGGATTTTGCATAGATGAAAAAAATGGAAAATGAAAAGAAACTTTGTAGATGAATCATGCATGCATTCTTGAGTGCACTTCATTACAGTTGCATAATTATTCTCATGTAGTTGCACTTTACATATTTTTGAGCATATAAGACAGTATGTGACTTATTTCTTCTGAAAAATAAGAGAAGCGGGTAACTCGTTCTATACTCTCTGGAAATTAAGTTGTAATGCTTCAATGATAGCAGCTATGTGAAAATAAGCCCCAAGAAAAAATTTGAAAAAAAACATTATACATTTGGCAGTAGCCAAATTGAGAGAAAGAAGGGCATACCAAAAAAAAAGTGATACTAGAGGGAGAAAAGAGCTTGACTCACCTGTATAATAGGAAGAATAAGCACATAATGTAGTTTGTAGACATTCTATCTCGCATGGAGATGGAATAGCAGGAACATGCATCATTCCACCCAAAATGTAGGCATTAGGTTATTTTCATATGCATATGCATCATTTAGGTCATTCTTGTTAATTTTGCATGTTAGAACTGTATTGTACTTCCTTTTCTTCCACTACCCCCATTCCATCCACCCGTTGCTCGAAAAATGGTAGGCCACCATGATTATCTCCTCATGATTGTATAGTAGGAGATTTGCTTCCATGTAGATGGTAGTTAGGAATTGAGAAATGTAGATAGAAGATCACAAGATGCACCAAGCATGAACCAGAGGAATTTATTATATTAATTGCCTTATTTGATAGTGTTCGTGATCTTGAGGTGGGCATCTCTTAAGGATGATCATTTTGGCCCTAAGGGTAGTTACCGTTCTTTGGTTAATGAGGGCCGATGTGCGGGTGATAGGTGGGAATCATAGTGAGATGTCTTTTATGCTAACATGTTCTTTAGTTGACTCTAGCAATTTTATTCTCGAGTTTTGTTGCTCGAGGACAAGCAAGTTCAAGCTTAGGGGAGTTTGAGGCGAGGATTTTGAGTCGTTTTCATAGGCTTGTTTATATTGGTTTTATGCGTGTTCTTTTCATATTTTTTTGATTAATTTTTCATGATTCACTTCTTTTAGCCTATAATCTTGTAACATATCAAATTTACCTTATTTCACCTGATTTTGTATTAATGATCATATTTATAAAATTTGATTGGTATTCTTCTCTTTGTTGTAGGCAGTTCGCATATCTGGATCCATTGATACCATCGATGGGAGGTCGATACCATCGACCTGACCACAATGACTATCCGAGAAGAAGAAGAGTACGTCGATGCCATCAACACACTGTCGATGGTATCGAGCTTGCCTCAGCAGGATGAGCTCTAGCGACGGATTCCATAGCAAAAGTGATGTTTAAAGAGTCAATACCATCGACTACCTGTCGATGCTATCGAGATGACAACAACATGCCAAGTATCAAAAAGTCGATACCATCGACATCACATTGATGATATCGAGTCATCTTCAGAGAGGACGCCAGAAGTAGAAGGAGTTTTGCTACCCCAGGGGGTCGATACCATCGACCCGCGTCGATGGTATCGATGCCGTCAGATCAAGATTTGCTAAAGATCGTGTCTAATCATACGATGGTGATTCTGGGCGACCTAAAGTGGTGCATATATCTAATTAAGGCGGCCCTAAGCAATCTATCACATCATTAGCCGCTGCACAGGTCTCAAGGAGAGAGGAGAAGAGAAAGGAGCCGAGAACCATGCCCCGACCGTTGTGAAGGCTGTCGAAGGAGTTTTCCACCGCCAGAAGGCTGTAGAACGCTCACCCTACACCGAGGAATGCCCGGATCTCCTCCATTAAGGGGGTTTCACAATATCCATCCACGTGTTCTCCATGTCTTCTTTTTCTCTCATGTTGTTTTTCATTGAGATGAACATGCGAGGCTAATCCCCTTTGTCTTTAGGACCGGGAGTAGCCCGGGTAATCATTGTATGACATTTTTTATATAATTAATCATAATTTGTCTCTCAAATCTGTGGTATTATTTCATTTTCTCCCTTATATCATTATGATTGATCACCCTAATGATAATCTAATGCAGTTAATTACATTGAAAGAAGAATTAACGATTAAAAAGAGACGAAAATCACATTAACTAATAAATCCTTTGGACAAGGTGATGTACAGTTAATGGTGGAAACCTAGAGTAGGATCTTAATGCACCTAGTTTAGGGTATATGTTGCTACTACCGTGGAACCGATCTAGATTTTGGTAGTTAATTGTATGGTGAAAGAGAAAAATTTTGACTACATGCCACTACCCGGAATAGGAGACGAACTAGGGTAATTATGTAGAAATTATTTCGACGAGAGACTGCGATGAAACCACAATCCTAAAGACTCCAATTTTAAATTGATTAAACAAAACATTTAATCGATTGCGTTGTTTCTTTTATTTTTATTTTATTTTTCACTCAACTCTCAAACCTTTTTAATTGGTCTAGCTGATCGCGAGTAGTTAGTAAGTAGTCTATCGACAATTCCATGTCCTTGTGTTTGACTCGGGCCTCATAAAGGCCTATATTACTCTGATGCATGCACTTGCATTATACGCACGGTAAAATCATATCATTGACCATCCGCCATAGTTGTCTCGTGATGGAGCTTCCACTTACGTGGAATTGCGTGCACCACTAAAAATCCTAAAGATGGTAAGTCTTTAAGTTTTGCCTTGCTTATACTAGATTGAGAACTCCACCCACGTATGGTAAGATATGTGGAAGTCTTATCGTAGTATAGTTAAGGGTCGAACCCATGGGACAACGGTCTTGTTCTGAGAAACAAGATGAAAAATGTTAGAACTTCACTTAATCTCTTAATAGTAGGTACTTAGATCAAAAGGTTGGTTTGGTTGTTTTAAACTAAGAGCAAGTAAAGTAAAGCAAGTAAATTTAAGGATGTTAAAGAATGATAAAAAGTCACTAGGGTGTGATCGGTTTTCACCGCCACTACACATGGATCAAGACATGCAAAATAAAACATAACCTGCAACAAGAGTTTAGTCAGTTAGTATCTTTGTAGACTTAGTTTTCTTTCGGAGAACTAACTATGAGAAGTGCGGGAATGTTGCAAAGTCAGCCATCCCCGAACGAATGGTCAACTACTTTGCATCATTCCCTTCGCAAAGTGTGTTCCTCGACTCATCAAGGTTGTACTTTCATACGTCAATTGATTCCATTTCATAGTATGAAAGTACAACGATGGAAGTGAGTTTACTCCACTTCTTGAGATACACTCCTAGATATCGAAACAGGTGCATGGTGGATACATGCACCAAGAACCAACATTCAAACGAGTTTCAAATCTAGTAGTACAAACGTAGACAATTCATACTAAAAGATAAAAGATAACACAAGTTGGTGACCAAGCAACAAGCATTCATTAAACGTTTGATGTTGAACTGAAAAGATTGTATCTCTATATTGCAAACTATGGATTACATTACATGAGATGAAAACATGGGTAGCGGGGCTACTCCCCGCACCCTAGTGAGAGAGACTACGCGCTCATAGCTAGGACAAAGAAGGAGGCAAGAAGAGAGAGAGAGTGTGTCATCCCCACAAAGGAGAGAGGAAAGTCAACCCCTTGGAGAGAGAGAGACGATCTTCTAGCTTCACAGGTTGCTTGATGATGAGGTCCCCTCTTCCCATCTTCTTTGGTAGAGAGAGAGAAAGTCGCTTCAAGATGGAGTGTGGATCTCATACCGGCAGCCCCTGGGCGGAGGATGGAAGTTGGATTTGCTCTGGAGTGATAGAGGCAACCTCTGGACGTCTGAAAACTTGATGTCTTTTGGAGGACCCTTGGGGTCTTATTTATAGGACTTAAGTGAAGTCCAAACGGTTTGGTCAGTTTTGGTTCCAAACGGTTTTGAAGACTATTTGGACCTCAAGACCGTTTGGACCTCAAGACCATTTGGACCTCGAGACCGTTTGGCTTCATGCGGTCTTGGGACCGTGTGACTCCATGCGGTCTCGGGACCGATTGGCTTCATGCGGTCTTGGGACCGTGTGACTCCATGCGGTCTCGGGATCAATTGGCTTCATGCGGTCTTGGGACCGTGTGACTCCATGCGGTCTCAGGACCGATTGGCTTCATGTGGTCTTGGGACCGTGTGACTCCATGCGGTCTCAGGACTGGTTGGCTTCATGCGGTCTTGGGACCGTGTGACTCCATGCGATCTCAGGACTGATTGGCTTCATGCGGTCTTGGGACCGTGTGACTCCATGCGGTCTCGGGACCGATTGGCTTCATGCGGTCTTGGGACCGTGTGAGTCCATGCGGTCTTGGGACCGGTTGAGTCTTTTATGATTTTTTTGTGTATTTTTCTTCAAGTAAAAAGGGGAAAAGTTAGTCTAATAGTATATTTGCAATAAGAGGGGATATTTAGGGATTATGTCTAATTTTAATTGAGAAAGAGTGTGGAAAACTAAAGAAAAGACTAAGATAACATCCCAAAATTGGAGGTTATCACCCCCCTAACTTAGAGCCTAGCTTGTCCTCAAGTTAGATAGAGCTAAGGCATGTAATGGCGAGGCAATTTTATTTAGTTAGGATTTCCATACTCTTGCTTCAAATCTCAACCTGAGTTCTCCTAAGGTCATATCGGGTCTTATTGCTTACCTTGACTCTTTCAGGTTTTGAGAGTTTCTTGGGTCTCAAGTTCCTTCTGTATCTCGTAGCTTGCATCGGGACCACTTTTTATTCGGTGCATGTTGTTGACTCTAATCAACTGTATACCTCTCTAAAGAACCTATTGGAAGCTAGAGTGGGTATGAGGGTTGGCTAAATGCTTGAAGTGTAACTCCCCCTTCGAGTGGGGGAGGGGATGTCTATGCTTTTAGAATCTCACTACCGGGCATTACACATCTTCCTTTGTGAGGGCAGCTGAATGTACCGGCTGGGTGAGTCCTTTATAAGCCTTTCATATATTTAGATACCTTAGGGTTTCACTACCGGGCATGACACATTTGCCTTCGTGAGGGCAGCTGAATGTGCCGGCCGAGTGAGACCTTCATTGGTTCTTTATATATATCCTTATTTATGGCACAACTCTCATAATTTTATTCGACTCTCTGGCTTTTATTCATAGACTAGCAGGCTTAGGGCTTGGGGTTTTTCGGGAAATTATTTTGGGCGGACAAGCCTCTTTTATTTGAAGAGAGGAAAGTTGTTCTTAGAGTTTTTCAACATGCACTTATTTGGTTTCTTCTTTTTTTTGTGGCCACTTGGAAGACTTCTTGATTTGGAAGTTGCCTGATGCCCCTCTCATCCTTGAGAGCTTGGCTTATTTCTTCCTTGATATTGACCTGTGGAGAGTCAGATGTAGAAGTGAAACAAAAGCATGAAAATCAATAGTGGAGAGACATTATTAAGTCTCCATTATATGTCTAAGTGCTATTTACTTTTGAGGACTGACATGATTCTAAAGTTAGTTGAGGGTGACTTTATTCCAAAGATTTATTATCGGGTGAATTATTTAAAATGAAAGCTAAATGTGTAAAGGAAACTAAGAAAATTTGTACAAAAATGGAGAAGATGGAAAAAGAGGGATATAGAAATGATACCTCGCCCTTGTCTAATGTACCCCCCCCCAACTTATCACTCACTCTGTCCTTGGAGTGTCAAAGTGATAGGTTGAGAAGTACGATGACAAGGGCGTCAGGCTATGTTAATCCTGAGTTTGCCCCTGGTGTTCGGAGTAGATTAGCTGCAAACTTTCCACGTAGGGCGTGGTAATCCACGTCAGTCATATCCTCTACTAGTCTTTGAAGGACCATGATGGTGTACATCCAGTTGAGGATGTGGAAGCTGCAGTCATTTGATTCCTGAATTTGTTGGGGACAGTTGTGGTTGAAGGATGGGCGATGAAAATGTTCTTTGACGTAAGCCCTTGTGTGATGACTTAATAAAGCGATTAATTTGTCTGCACATTCCTTCACCACTACCTCCGTGGGCATCTTTGGTGTCACGACATAATTCTTCTTCCGGGGATTGAACTAGCTGTCGGAACTATTATAGATGTTAGTTGTTCCTTTGGGTAGGTTTTTTGCCAGAAGCATCCAGTGCTCATGATAAAGGAAGGGTAGCGTGATAAACTTCGGTGTTTTGTGTTGTAGGAAGGAGATTAGCGCTTCAGTTGTTCTGAAGTTCTTTAGCTTGAAAAGATCATCCTTCATGTACGGGGATGCCATATATGTTGTAGGGTGATTTTGGCTGAGGAGAAATTGATAAGCGGCCATTAAGCTTACGGAGAGAGAGCCTTTGAACTGTATAGTCTCTCAAAGCGTGTATGCCATGATTAGAATGTCACCGGACATGAATATGAGTTCATCCTTCTCGGAGGAAAGCCTCGACATGATGAGACGTAGTTCAATGTCGGAGAGCCCATTGCAAGCACTGAGGTCGAAGTCTGGGAAAGTTGGTTCTATGGCAGATAGGGGCACCATTTGTGATGGCGATCTCCTAATGGTTGCCCGTGACAAAAGATCTATGTCTCTTTTTCTTTGCTCGGGAACTATGGCTGGCTCCTTGGTTTTCTCCAATTCTTTCAAAGTTTGTCTAAAAGGTCACCTCTGCGGACGTTGGATTGCTGAAAAAAGGTAATGGGGGACGTCATCTAGTGCCATTGTCGGGTCCTTGAAGAACCTTCTATCACAAATGAGCTCCATGGTGTAACGCCCTCGCAGGGAGTGAAAATCTTCGGTGACTAGATCAGTGAAGGGATTTCTTGGTTTAGCACTTGAATGTGACGGATGGTGCAAAAAGCACAGTCCCCAGATCCCTCAGCAGCTTGGACTTGTGGGTTAATTATTTGGAACCAGGGTTGGCTCTAGTCTTGACAGAGGGACGGGCGTGAAACCCAAATTAACTTAAGAAGCCGGAAGGGTATACATCTTGCTTCTCCTTCTGCTTCTCCAACAAAATTTATTGTACCGACAGGTAGCTCAGTGGCGCAAAATTATATACCTTGGCGTCCCGAGCCTCGGTGTCTACAATCATAAATAACCAGTGATCGGAAACTTGAAATGGCACGGTAAGATAACGTGCCCGCCGTGCTAAACCAGCACGCAGTCGCTCTATTGACTTTGCTCGTATATCTTTGTATAACAAGCCTATAGACAGAGCATGTGAGGCGTTAAAAACTGGTTGCTGCCTCTTTGGGCTTCTGTAAACTTCTATACAGTTGGCAATTAGGACACGAAAGATTGCCATTGGCATCGTTGATCGTGGTCGCAAAATGTTGCGGAAATCTTTGCGTGTTAACTTACGCTTAGTTTTTGTGTTGTGGTAGATGATGTCTTCCCCCGCTTTGACATCGTCGACAATAGTGTTCAGGATAAAGATGTCATGAGCATCTAGTGTGGAGATGGCCGCCATATCTAAATCGTGCATCTTATGCGGTAGAGGTGGTGGCGGGGGAAGCTCCTACGGAGGGGGTGAAGAAGTTTGTTCCAAGACTTCTGTATAGCCTTACAGATCGTCATCTGAGTCAAAAGTAGAATCGAGTTCTTCATCTGTATCTAAACGCACTCGTTCTGACTCTTCCTGTTCTTGGGGGAAGGCACTGATTGGTCAAGTGCGGAAAAATGTTGAGTGGTTGTTGCTAGTGGGCTTGTGATGGTTCCTAAAATGCATTGGTGGAACTCAGCAAAAGCCGCATCTTTTGCAGACTCCCCTAAGGATCCCAAAGCAGAGTAATCAAGGAATTGGTCTCCATATGATATGTTTACATTTTTGTTGTGGGTGGGAGACTTGGGATGATGTCCACCTTCTTGGTGGCCTTGGTCATATCCTTTCTGAGAAGGTTCTGCTTCTTGGCCTGGGCCCTCTCCATCATCCGATTTGTCATCTGAGGAGGTGGTATCGTTGTTAGAATCGGCTGAGGAGTCAGAGTCATCTTCGTCGTCATTATCACTATCTTTGGCAGCTACTTCTTTGGCTGCTAGCTTCTTGTCTGCTGTCTTTTTGCACCGCCGATTGATGGTTTGTAACTCATCAAACGCCACTTGCACATGCTCGTGTGTTTCGAGCAGTGTGTCGTGTGTTTCTTTGAGATAGTTGTATCGGCCCTCGACAGAGAGGAGTCGTGTTGTAAGATCTATTACTGTAGCTCGTAATTGTTGGATTTCATTGTTTGTCGACTCCTCTTGACGATTGTTGAGGTGTGTGAGAGTGTTGCTGATGTTGTCCAAGCGCGTGCTAAGAGCTGTTTGTTGTTGCTTGAGCTCGCGGAGAGTCTCGGGCAGAGGTTGAGTCTGCGTAGAGATCTCATCGACTTGCGTGGCCATCGCTTCTTGCTGGCGTTTTGCTCCAAGGACTAGCTCGGGCAAATTGTTGTTGTGGTTGTTGATGTGATCAACTTGCCTAGCCACTTTATCTTGTCATTGCTGAAAACCTTGGAGGATACTTAGCAAGGCACGGTTCTGTTCATCGATCATGGCAACCTGTTTAGATAATCACTGCACACAAGAAAAAATGGAATGCATAATGTTAGAGGGATCGGTGAGGAGGTTTTAGATGGTGTCAAATTGACGTCCGAATTCCTCACCGATATTGGAAAAGGGGACCCCATAAGCAGAAGGGTGGGGTGGCTGGGGTCTGTGTGTGAGGGTTGTAGTGTCTTGCAGAAGAGACACTGTTGATGGTTCCATGAACTGCGTGGTGACTATGGATGGGGTCACTAGCGATGTCAGGGTGGTGGTGGATGGGAAAGGTGAAGGTATCTCTGGTGAAAATGGAGGGATTGATAGTGTTGGGGGAGAGACTGTGGAGGTGGAGGCGAAGGTGGTGAAGTCGGGCATAGGAGTGGAGAAGGGGATGCCCGAAGGGAAAAGGGTGAAGAGGAGGATGCGGGTGGTGGTGTAGTTATGGGGAAAAAAGGAAGAGTGGTGGATGTTGGAAAGGTGGAGGGTGGTGAGGTGGTGGTGGGAAGCTCAGCAATTTGACTCATAATGAAGGAGTCTAGAGATGAGGTGGTGATTTGATCTTCAGGGAGGGGGTTTTCTTCTGGATGCGGTTTGGATGTTGGTGTCCCCGACAACTGTTGTTTCTGTGAAAGTCTTGTGGAGGGTCGTTTCACAGGAATGTTTGTTATCCTAGCTGTCGGGGTGTTTATGCTGAGTTCTCTCCGCCCCACCTTTACTTTTTTTGCTGGTGCTTTGACCGTAGCTATGAGTTTTGTAAGCTCCTTGTCAGTAAAGAGGAGCTTTTCTTTGTCGTAATCTGTGAGCTCCGGGAGCGGTAGCAGGGTTCTAGAGGATTTGACTGTAGGGAAGAAAATGTAGAATAACTTTTCATCCTTCTCTTTGATGATGTAGGAGTTTTTCAAAGTTTGTTCGTTTGTTAGGATGTCGCCCTTTATCTGTGTGCATCTTGGTAGAGGTATGTCCATCTTGAGATATTTTATGATGGATGTGACATGACCCCCCATGCAAATTTCCTTCCCCAGGCCATAAGCGGATAGTTTCTGGATCATATGACGTCCAATGTTGACTGGCATCCCATGTAGAATTGACCAGAGAATAAAGAGATCTGAAATTATGACATTCCCTCCTTCTGTCCTGGGGAAGAGTGCGCCTGTGAGAATTTTATGTAAAGTGCGCACTAATCCAGAGTGTATGTTTGAGGCCTTGCATGTCTTTGCATCGTAGGTGGGGATCCCTGTCAGGGATTTCCAAAAGTTGTGTCTGTTGAAACTAGTATTCTCTGTTCCCACAGCTTTGGCTTTCTTGAGCTGCTTCTGGTTGTCTATAAAGATTTCATTCAGCATATTTTCTGTTATGACAACCTTGCTGCCGAAGAGTTTGGTGACCAGCCTATGGTCACCTCCATCCAGTGATCTATCCATAATGTTGACATGCTCTTTGTTAAGAAAAGTGAAGAATTCAGTTGTAGGTTCAGTGTAGGAGATCTCAGGTACCAAACACAACCTTGCAAGATTGGCATTGTCGAGCATGGTGAAAATTTGGTTGTGGATCCCCATCTTAAGCAGTACGCTGGAGCAGACGTACTTTGTTGGTTTTAGGATTTTATCAGTGGAGGGGACGGTGTGTATGTAGAGGTTTTCTCTGGTGGTGGTGCTGTGGTGGTGATGGGAGGCAAAGAAGGAACATTGATGATTGCGGGAGCGGCAGCGGAGGTGGTGGTTGGTGGAATATTTCCTACCAGGGTTTGCTCCCTTGCAGTGACAGGCCAGACCTGGTTTCTTGCTCGTTTCTTTTAGGGTTGTCCGGTCGCTTTTCCTGGAACTTTCGTTTCCCCTTGGATGTTTCAGGTGGGGATTCTTCCACGGGGTTTGGCTCATATTCAGAGCCTTCATCACTAGAGGAGATTTCTATTTCTTCTTCAGGCTCCTCAGCTAGGCATTTGTTGAGGCAATTAATTTCATACAAGATATCTATGATTTTGACCTTTGGTGGGGCCTGTCCAGTCTTGTTGTAGTTATCTATGATCTTTTGGAGTTTGGCCCGGTCTTCCATCAATTGCTCCTTTGTCGAAAATGGAGCGTCTTCAGTTCCTGTGGCTTCCTTAGCTGGTGATGCCATTTCTGAAAAATGGAAAATCATGAGTAAGAACAACATGCTTAGAGAAAAATTTGGATTTTATTTGTCTTTATGTGGTTTTATATTTTAACGAAACTTAAGCGATTGTGGAAGGCCAAACGGTTTGAAGACCGTTTGGTCCCAAATGGTTTCAGGACCGTTTGGTTCCAAATGCTTTGAAGACCGTTTGGTCTCAAATGGTTTGATGACCGTTGGTCCCAAACGGTTTCAGGACCGTTTGGTTCCAAACGGTTTGAAGACCATTTGGAAGGTGAAACGTCGGGGAGTGGCCGACGAAAGAGAGGCGGAGCCGACGGTGAAAACAAGGATGGTGGTGATAAAGACAATGGTGGTGATAGAAAAGGGGATCGCGGCGGTGCCGTAGACGGAGGCAAAGGTAAAGATGATGGTGGCGGTTTGATAGAATAGGGATTCATGGCGGCGCCGCCGGCGTCGGTGATGGTGGTGTGCCAACCTTGTTGCTGCAGATGGAGATGATGACAGCAAAGCGGAGAGCGTCGGTAATGGGGGTGCAACCTCCGTGGGGATGCACGGAACCTGAGAGGGATGGTCGGTGAGGAGAACCGGCGTTGCAAGGTGCGCGGAAATAGGAGTAGAGAAGCAGCAGGAAGAGCCGTTCGCGTGAGGGTTTAAGGAATGCTCGAGAGTCGAAAGAGAGAAGAAGGAGGGGGAGGGTTTATATTTATAGGAAACAGGGGTTGAACTTACAAAAACCCTAGTTCAAATGGTTTAGTGACCGTTTGGACTCCAAACAGTTTGAAGACCGTTTGGCTCCAAACAGTTTTAGGACCGTTTGGCTCCAAACGGTTTCAGGACCATTTGGGAGGGTTAAGGTCGAACGAATTTTTATATTTTTATGTTTGTTTTGGTTATATGAATTTTTATATATTTTCAGAAGATAAACCTAAGCTAATTAAAAGAATGGAAGATAAAAGAAGATGTTCAAATCTTGGGTTGCCTCCCAAGTAGTGCCTGGGTTTTACATCGCTGGCTCGACGAAGCTCTGATGTTGTTATGCTGATGTTGTGGCGTCTCTGATTTCAATGGTCTGTCTTGGCATTTTATCTGTTGGTGTGTAGTACTTTTCAATCAATGGCCATTGACCGTCCTTTCTCCTCCGTTATCGTCGACAATTATGACAGCTCCAGTCAGGTATATATGCTTGATGGTGAAGGGCCCGAACCATTTTGTTCGGAGTTTTCCGGGGAACAATTTGAGCTTGGAGTTGAAAAGGAGTACTTTGTCGCCGATGGCGATGTCTTTCCTTTTAAGATGACCGTCGTGCCACATCTTGGTTTGCTCGTTATAAATCCTGGCACTTTGATAAGCGGTCATTCAGAGCTCCTCTAGCTCCTATAGCTGGAGTTGTCTATTTTCTCTGGCACTTTTAAGATCAAAATTTAGTTGTTTGATGGCCCGCCAAGCTTTGTGTTCCAGTTCCATTGGAAGATGACATGACTTCCCGTATACCAAACGGAATGGGGTTGTCCCGATTGGTGTTTTATAGACTGTTCGGTAAGAACAAAGGGCATCGGGAAGCTTGGTGGACCAGTCAGTGCGGTTTCTATTGACTGTTTTTTCTAGGATCGCCTTTAGTTGTCTATTTGATACCTCAACCTGACCACTAGTCTGTGGATGGTAAGGCGTGGCTACTTTATGGTTGACTCCGTATTTTTTCAACAGGGCTTCAAAACTTTGTTCCAGAAAATGGGTTCCGCCGTCTGATATGACAGTTCTGGGGACTCCAAATCTGGGGAAAATGATATCTTTAAACATTTTAATAACTAGTTTGGAATCACTGGACACTGTGGGTATAGCTTTGACCCATTTCAAGACATAGTCCACCGCAACCAGGATGTAGAAGAAACCATAGGAAGAAGGAAAGGGGCCCACATAGTCTATCCCCCACACGTCGAGAAGTTCAATTTCTTTCCACATTGTGAGGGGCATTTCATTCCTTTTAGATATGCTACCAGAAAATTGACATTTTTTGCAAGATTTCACAAAATCATAGGAGTCCTTTTCTATGGTTGGCCAGAAGAAGCCTGATTGCAGAACTTTTATAGCAGTTTTCTTTGCACTCATGCCCCCCCCCCCCCGTGGGGCCTGAATGACAATGCTCTAGGACGGGGGTAATCTCTTCTTCCGGTAAGCAGCGACGGAAAAGTCCGTCTACGCATAGGTGAAAAAGGTAAGGTTCATCCCAATAATATTGCTTTATACCGTGGAGGAATTTCCTTTTGTCATGGTAGGAAGTGGAGGGGTGAATGATTCATGTAGCTAGATAATTGACAATGTCCGCATACCAAGGGAATCCATGGGTAACCTTCATTAGTTGGTCATCTGGAAGAGAGTCTCGGATAGGGACTTTATCTTCATCTTCAACTTCAATACGACTGAGATGGTCGGCTACGACGTTTTCCACTCTGCTTTTGTCTTTAATTTCCAAATCGAATTCCTAAAGCATCAACACCCAGCGGATAAGTCTGGGTTTTGCATCTTGCTTCTGAATTAGGTATCGAATGGCAAAGTGGTCAGTGTAGACGATGACCTTGGATCCAATCAAATAGGAGTGGAATTTCTCGAACGCGTAGATGACAGCCAGGAACTCCTTCTCTGTAGTGGTGTAGTTCTTCTGGGCTTCATCGAGCATTTTAGATGCGTAGTAAATTACGTAAGGTTTCTTGTCGATCCGCTATCCTAATACTGCCCCTATGGCATAATCGTTGGTGTCGCACATGATTTCAAATGGTTGCGACCAATCTGGGGCTCGCAGTATAGGTGCAAAAATTAAAGCATTTTTGAAAGTTGAGAAACTTTGCAAGCATTCTTGGTTAAAAATGAACTCAGTGTCTTTGGTCAGGAGTTGGGTCATGGGTTTTTCTATTTTTGAGTAATCTTTGATAAATATTCTGTAAAACCCAACATGACCCAAGAAAGCCCGTACTCCTTTTATATCTTTCGGTGGAGACAACTTCGAGATAACATCGATTTTTGCCTTATCGACCTCAATCCCTCTGTCACTCACTCTATGCTCGAGGACGACACCTTCAGTTACCATGAAATGGAATTTTTCCCAATTCCGTATGAGGTTCGTTTCCTCGCATCGTTGTAAAACTTGTCCAAGGTTGATTAGACAGTTATTGAAAGAATCTCCGTAAACTGAAAAATCATCCATGAACACCTCCATTATGGATTCTGTTAATCCTGCGAAAATGGCAGACATACACCTTTGGAATGTAGCGGGTGCGTTACACAACTCAAATGACATTCTTCTAAAAGCATAGGTTCCAAAGGGGCAGGTGAAGGTAGTTTTCTCTTGGTCTTCTGGGTGTATGGGTATTTGGTAGAACCCAGAATAACCATCTAGATAGTAGAAGTACTTCTGATGGGCTAAACGCTCTAGGACTTCATCAAGAAAGGGCAGAGGGTAGTGATCTTTTCGTGTTGATTTGTTTAATTTCCTATAGTCGATGCACATCCTCCACCCCGTCACCGTCCTGGTGGGTACTAACTCATTTTTGTCATTAAGCACGATAGTAGTGCCTCCCTTTTTAGGAACTACTTGGATGGGGTTGAACCATTGGGAGTCTGAAATTGGGTAGATTATGCCGGCTTTCAGTAATTTGAGGACTTCAAGGCGAACCACCTCTTTGAGATTAGGGTTTAGCTTCCTATGATGTTTGTGTGATGGCTTAAATTCTTCGACCATGGACAGTCTATGCATGCATAAGGCTGGATTTATGCCCGTCAGGTCAGTTATCTTATACCCAATGGCCTTTTTGTGTTTCTTCAGCTCATCCAGAAGCCTTTCTTCCTGGTTTTCTGTTAGGGTGGAACTGATGATAAACGGACATAATTTTTCCTCATCCAAGAAGACATGTTTCAGTCCCATGGGTAGAGTTTTCATCTCAGGAGCTTTAGGTGGCTCTGTTGCTTCTAAAATGGTGACAACTTTGAGTTCCTCAAAGGTGGCCGTAGTGCTTCTTTGGCCTTCTCTAAGTGTTGCAGACACTGTTGAACCAATTCATTTGCAGAGAATTCAACTTCTGGGTTGGTTAGAACATTCTCTAACTCGTCCGATGGCTCAGATATTTCTAATTGTGACATTTCATGTATTGCGTCTAGGAGAAAGACCTCCTCTTGAATGCTGGGGCCTTTCATGCTGTTTAGAACTCAGAATTGAATTGCTTCTTTTCCAAGTCTTAGAATGATCCTGCCAGCTTCAACATCGATAAGCGCCCTGGCTGTGGTGAGGAAAGGTCTGCTAAAAATTATCGGGTATCTCAGATCTTCCTTGATATCCATGATGACAAAGTCACACAGGACATATGCATCTTTGCCTATCCTAACTGGAATATCTTCAATAATTCCTAGAGGTGCGGTGATGGTAGAGTCAGCTAACTCAATTGTCATTGTTGTGGGCAGCAATTCGGTGAAACCTAATCATTTGCACATAGAATAGGGCATAATGGTTATGCTGGCCCCTAGGTCAGCTAATCCCTTTTTGTTTGATGCATTTCCAATGCAGCATTGAATTCCGAAGGAACCTGGGTCCTTCTTCTTCTTTGGCATTTTATTGAGGATGATATCAGAGGTGGTTTGGGCAAGTTTGACAGTTTCTTGTTCCTCAGTGATGTACTTCCTTGATAATAGAGTTTTGAGGTATTTAGCCCAAACCGGTACCTCTGAGAGAGCATCGAGGAGCGGGATGTCGATGTAAAGTTTCTTCATCGCCTCCTTAAATTTTTGGAACCGGGTGTCCATCTTTGTTTCTCGTAATCTTCCCGGATATGGGATCCTTGGTTTATACTACAAGATTTCTGGCTCTGTGGACACTTGTTCTTTTTCTTTGCCCTTTGCGCCCTCTGTGGACTTCTCCATTCCTGGCTTCGGGCTCTCATTTGGCATAAAGGCAAGTGTATCATCATCATCAAGAGTGATCCTTGTAGTTTCATGAAGGGTGCATCCAGATCTCGTAGTAACGACATTCAACTATTCAGGCCTATTCTGGCCATGCTTAGGGTTCGATTCAGGCTGTCCTGCAAACGTGCCTGCTGGAGGCTTTAGTTGCACAACAATTTGGGCTAGTTGAGCTTCTACTGCCTTTTGATGAGCTTGTTGATTAGCGAGCATGGTTTGTTGGGATTGCAGCATCTGCCTTATCAAAGTCATCTCGTCTTCTGGATGAGAAGGGGTATTTTTCTGAGGAAGTTGTTGTTGTCCTTGTTGTGGTTGTTGTGGAGGCAGCGCTAACTGAGGTTGCTGCAACTGAGGGTGCAGTTGTGCGTGTAGAGGAGGATGAGTATACTGATAGTAGGCGGATGGATTCCTGGGATAGTTGGATCTCGGGAAGTTATTTCTGGGGTTCCCTTGATTTTGATTGAAATTGCTTTGGAATCCAGGTAGCAACCTACTGGAGGATCCATCCTGCGTCTGGTGTTGCGGATTTGCAGTCCCAGCAGGGTTCCCGTATTGAAAACCTGGGTGGTTTCTTGGTTGAATAGGATTATAATAAACTTGTCCAGGAATGGAATGAATAGAATTGACTTGTTCTGGCAGTTGCTCTACAGACTGGTCAGTGATTGGTTCATACTATTGTGGTGGTGGATGCATATCCATCATCCCATTGTAAAGCAAACCGCATGAAAGAGTTGGATGATCAGATGTGTGACAGGCTTCACAGGTTCCTGTGGCAGCCTTGACCTGTTGAACCTGAGGTTTTTTCTTCTTGTCAAATTCTCCAAGAGAAGTTTCAAGAGCTTGTTGCTTATGAGTTACGGTCTTTAAGGATTCAGCAATAGCCTTCATCTCCATTGATTCCTAGACTTTATAAACTTTGAGGACTCCTTTTCCAGCTGATCGTCCCCAGTTGGACTGATTCTCAGCTCCAAGTGTGACTATTTTCCAGGCATCCTCATAGTTTTTTCTCATAAAATTTCCTCCAGATGAGGAATCCAGAAATTGCTTGATGTCATCACTCACTCCCCTATAGAATGTTTCTATGAATTGGTTTTGGGAGATGTCGTGATGAGGACACTTTCGCAGAAGCTCTTTGAACCTTTCCCATGCTTCCGCAAGTGATTCTCTGGGAAGTTGGGCGAAGTGATTAATCTGCCCCCTAATTTCGTAAGTTAGTGAAGGGGGGAAGAACTTCTCCAGGAACTTTTCTTCCAGGGGAGCCCATGTGGTGATTATTGGCTCCCTGTCAAGTGAGTTATACCAACTCAGAGCTCTCCCAGATAGAGTGAAGTGAAACAGATGTAGCATTATTGCATCGAAGGCAACTCCGGCCTGTGGGACCAGTCGACATAGTGCCTTGAACCTCTTCAGATGATCCATACAGTCCTCTCCAGAACCTCCATAGAATGAGATGCCCTGCATGATCTGAATCCATTGGGTCTGGATCTCAAAGTTGGGTATGTTGATGATCAGAGGTCGAACTGGATGTTTGTCTTCGTAGTTCTTAGGGACAGCATAATCCCTCAACTGCTTGTTCCTTAGTTCTAACAGGCCAGCTTGGTTTGCTGCCTCATTTTCGGATTGGATGCGGGCCTGTTCTTCCGCTCGGATCTCCACTTGAATCTGAGCATGAATATCAGTGATGAGTTGTGCTCTTTCAGCGGCGATGGCGGCGTTGACCCTCTCCATTACCAGTGCAGCCTAGCGTTGATCTTCAGCCATTTGTTTGGCTCTTTGGCGATTGAGTCTGATGCGGCGATGGAAGATTCTCTCTACCTCAGAGTCGTACTCAGGATCAGGGGAGAATCCACGATTATGCGATGATTGCATACACGTCTTCTACCTGAGTAGAGAAAAGAATACACCTTTTAGATGATGCCAGAGATATAATGATTTCAAGAAGATATGGATTAATGATTAAAAGAAAGTGTAAAACCCTAACCAACTAGCAAGGTACTAAATGAAATAAAAATGTTCCGTCGTCCCTGGCAACGGTGCCAATTTTTTATGGAGCGTCCACTTACGTGGAATTGCGTGCACCACTAAAAATCCTAAAGATGGTAAGTCTTTTAGTTTAGCCTTGCTTATACTAGTTTGAGAACACCACCCACGTATGCTAAGATACGTGGAAGTCTTATCGTAGTATAGTTAAGGGTCGAATCCACGGGACAACGGTCTTATTGTGAGAAACAAGATGAAAAACGTTAGAACTTCACTTAATCTCTTAATAGTAGGTACTTAGATCAACAGGTTGGTTTGGTTGTTTTAAACAAAGAGCAAGTAAAGTAAAGCAAGTAAATTTAAGGATGTTAAACAATGATAAAAAGTCACTAGGGTGTGATCGGTTTTCACCGCCACTACACATGGATCAAGACATGCAAAATAAAACATATCCTACAACAAGAGTTTAGTCAGTTAGTATCTTTGTAGACTTAGTTTCCTTTCGGAGAACTAACTACGATAAGTGCAGGAATGTTGCAAAGTCAGCCATCCCTGAACGAATGGTCAAATACTTTGCATCATTCCCTTCGAAAAGTGTGTTCCTTGACTCATCAAGGTTGTACTTTCATACGTCAACTGATTCCATTTCATAGTGTGAAAGTACAACGATGGAAGTGAGTTTACTCCACTTCTTGAGATACACTCCTAGATACCAAAACAGGTGCATGGTGGATACATGCACCAAGAACCAACATTCAAACAAGTTTCGAATCTAGTAGTACAAATGTAGACAATTCATAATAAAATATAAAAGATAACACAAGTTGGTGATCAAGCAACAAGCATTCATTAAACGTTTGATGTTGAACTGAAAAGATAGTATCTCTATATTTCAAACTATGGATTACATTACATGAGATGAAAACATGGGTAGCAGGGCTACTCCCCACACCCCAGTGAGAGAGACTACTCGCTCATAGCTAGGATAAAGAAGGAGGCAATAAGAGAGAGAGAGAGCGTCATCCCCACAAAGGAGAGAGGAAAGTCAACCCCTTAGAGAGAGAGAGATGATCTTATGGCTTCATAGGTTGCTTGATGACGAGATCCCCTCTTCCCACCTTCTTTGGCGGAGAGAGAGAAAGCAGCTTCAAGATGGAGTGTGGATCTCAGACCGGAAGCCCCTGGGCGGAGGATGGAAGTTGGATTTGCTCTGGAGTGATAGAGGAAGCCTCTGGATGTCTGAAAACTTGATGTCTTTTGGAGGACCCTTGGGGTCTTATTTATAGGCCTTAAGTGAAGTCCAAACAGTTTGGTCAGTTTTGGGTCCAAACGGTTTTGAAGACTATTTGGACCTCAAGATCGTTTGGACCTCAAGATCGTTTGGACCTCAAGACCGTTTGGACCTCAAGATTGTTTGGACCTCGAGACCGTTTGGCATCATGCGGTCTTGGGACCGTGTGACTCCATGCGGTCTCAGGACCAATTGGCTTTATGCGGTCTTGGGACCGTGTGACTCCATGCGGTCTCAGGACCGATTGGCTTCATGTGGTCTTGGGAACGTGTGACTCCATGCGGTCTCGGGACCGGTTGGCTTCAAGCGGTCTTGGGACCGTGTGACTGCATGCGGCCTCGGGATCGGTTGGCTTCATGCGGTCTTGGGACCGTGTGACTCTATGCGGTCTCGAGACCGATTGGCTTCATGCAGTCTTGGGACCGTGTGACTCCATGCGGTCTCGGGACCGATTGGCTTCATGCGGTCTTGGGACCGTGTGACTCCATGCGGTCTCGGGACCGATTGGCTTCATGCGGTCTTGGAACCGTGTGAGTCCATGCGGTCTTGGGACCAATTGAGTCTTTTATGATTTTTTTGTGTCTTTTTCTGCAAGTAAAAATGGGAAAAGTTAGTCTAATAGTATATTTGCAATAAGAGGGGATATTTAGGGATTATGTCGAATTTTAATTGAGAAAGAGTGTGGAAAATTGAAGAAAAGACTAAGATAACATCCCAAAATTGGAGGTTATCATCTCACCAAGAGGGCTTGTTTAAAATTATGAAAGTCTCTAAACCTAAGTCCCCCTGACGCTTTGGTCTACATAAATTGTTCCAACTCATCCATGAAAGCTTCCTCTCTTTGTCCTTTGCTCCCCACCAAAATCTGGCTATTATTCTTTGGATTTACTCTATGGTACCTATCGGCAACTGGAAGATGCTCATGACATATGTAGGAATAGCTTGTGCTACCACTTTGATGAGGACCTCCCTTCTTAGCTTGGAAAATAGCTTTTCCAACCAGCCTTGTAGCTTTCTCCATATCCTTTCTTTAATGAAGTTGAACACCTACTTTTTAGACCTTCCCATGGCTGTGGGGAGGCCTACATAACTAGCATGATGGTCCACCTCTCTCACACCCAAGAGACTTTTCAGTTCATCATGTTTTGAAGCCTCTATCACTTTGCTGAAAACAACCTCTGACTTAGATAAATTAATCTTCTGACCGGATGCATGTTCGTACTAGCTGATGATTTCAGCTATCTTCAAGCACTCTGCATTGGTTGCTCTATCAAAAAGAATGCTATCATCTACAAAGAAGAGATGTGAGATATTTGGCGCACCCCTACTCAGCTTCATGTCGTGTATGAGGGTGTCACGGGTAGCAGTGGTAAGCAAGGTAGAAAAATATTTAGCGCACAAAATAGAAAGATAGGGGGAGAGGGGGTCAACCTGGCGAAGTCCCCGTGTGGGCTTGGTGCTTTTGGTCTGGTCTCCATTAATAGAAAAGGTGTGCTGGATAGACATAATACAATCTTGGATTCTACTTCTCCACTTCATACCAAAACCCATCCTCTCCATACCAAAATTAAGAAATTTCCACTCTACCCTGTCATAAGCTTTGGACATGTCCAACTTTAGTGCAAGGCTGCCTTTTTTCTTCCTCTTTTCTCTCTTCATATAATGGAAGAGTTCATAAGATATGAGTGCATTATCCGTGATCATTCTCCCCGGGACAAAGGCACTTTGGTTTTTAGAAACAATGTTGTTCATGAGAGGCTTTAATCTGTTTGTCATCACCTTGGAGGCAATCTTGTACACCACATTACAAAGACTAATGGGTCTGAACTCTCCCACTTTTTTGGGCTTCTCTATCTTCGGGATATGCACAACTAAAGTGTCATTCACAGCCTTTATACTTCTTTCCCCTTTCCACCATCCTTTGATGTAACTTGCCATGTCCTTCCCTAGGTATAAAAAAATGTATGTTATTTACCTAATGCACACATGTTTCTTTGATGTAACCAAGAAGTTTAGTCAAAAAGCTAAACATGCAATTTTGCCTAGTGCACAGATGTTCATATGATTGTATCTATTGTATGTCATTATGATTTTAAGTGTTTTCAAAATTTAAAATGTTAATGGTGTAATAACTAAAATCATATACCAGTTTTTACCTTTATCAGTACTAAGTCTTTTCAATGAGCTAGCCATTTATTGAAGACACACTTCTCAGAACTGCTATCCCACAGAACATAGTCAATGTTATTATGAACCTCATCTGCACAGGAATAACATCGGTTCTCTGGAATGGAGAGTTGATAGTTTCCTTTCAGTCATCATGCGGGGTTAAATAAGGGGACCCCCTCTCACTCACATATTTGTACTATGCTTGGAAAGGCTCATCTAGCTAATTGGTGATGAAGTATCTGAAGGCTCATGGTGACCAATTACCCTCTCCAAACAAAAAATCCCCTTCTCACACGCTAGCTTTACAGACGATATCATCTTGTTCGGAGAGGCAACTGTGCAACAAGCCAAGATCATCAATCACTGTCTCAGAAAGTTCAACAAAGCTTCTGGTCAATTTTTGTCCCATGATAAGTCTTCAGTTTTCTAATCCTACAACACCCTGAGAGCTGTTAGAGACCAAGTGAGCTGAACCTTAAAAATTCCTAAAACTGAGAACCTCGAGCACCATCTGGGTATTCTGATCCTCCATAAATGAAAAAGCAAGGCCCACTTCTAGTATTTGGTAGAAAAAATACACAACCAAATTACAAGTTGGCAAAACATACTTCTTTCCCTCGCGGACAGGGTTACCCTAGCCAATTTCGTCTTACTATCACAAGCTTGTTATACCATGCAGATGGTCCAACTGCCAGTTTCAATCACAGACCATATTGATCAACTGGTAAGAAAGTTCATATGGACAGGATCCTCTACTTCTAGAGGATTGAACCTGGTGGCCTGGAAGCAAGTCACTAAGCTGCATTCACAGGGGGGCATGGGAATCAAATGAGTAGGAACCTTTAACTCAGCCCCTACCATGAAATTTACGTGGGATTTCATACAAGACAGAAAGGTCCCTTGGGTGAAATTAATGTATGCCAATTACCCCAGGAACATACACGGCAAAACAACTGCGTCACATATATGGTGTAGTATCAAATCTACAATCCCCTTCCTTCTCTCTAACTCCAGACTCACCCCTTTGTCAGGCATGGAGACTAATGTATGGTCTAAATATTGGGTAGGTGAGGGCCGGAAACCATCCCTACAATTCAGACTCACACTTCCTGAAGATATCTCAGATCTATTGGTTTCTAGTTTGGTTCTCGAAGATGGAGGTTGGGATGGAGATTTTTTGCGTCCCTAGTTTACCCATGTTACTGTAAAAGACATCACCAATATGCCTACACCCTCTCCTAAGCTAGGGGAGGATCATAGGTTTGGCTTCACTCATCCGACGGAGAGTATCCTTCTAGTTCAACTTATACATTCATCTCTCAGCCACAGCATCACGAATACCCATGAAGCCTATCCGCAATCTGGAACCTCTCCATTCAACAGCGAATGAAAACTATGCTTTGGCTTATCTACCATGACAGACTACCCACCAATAACTCGAGATTCAAACGTAAGATGGTGGATACACTGCAATGCTCACGTTGTCAACACTCGGAAGAGTCGGTGCTTCATGCTCTGTGGGATTGTTCGGACACTACAATGATGTGGATGTGTTTGCATCCCAACGAGGCCAACCTATTCTTTCAATCTGATTCAATCACTAAATGGATGGAGTACAATCTTACTGGAACACAACAACATGACAAATGGAAGCTCCTATTTTCCATTACCTACTGGTCGCTATGGAGCGAAAGAAACTTGTCCATCTTTGAAGGCAAGAAGACGCCGACGGAGGTGCTGGAATCGAAATGTAAGGCATGCCTTATTATACTCAAAGTTCCTTCAGGAAACCTGCTGAAAAGATGACACTGCCACGCTTCACTTGCCCACCAGCTTCAATCATCCTTTATCCTCCTACTCTTATGAACATGGATATGGCGGTTGACAACAACAGGAAAATCAAGGCCATAGGCATGATCCTCTGAGATGCTACGGGACATTGGATAATGGAAGGCGAACAAGTACCCGAGCATTGACTTGATGGACGGAGAACTAAGAGCCATTCTGGAGGGCCTCCATTATGCCATTACTGGACATATTCAGGACTTCATCATAAGAACTGATTCAAGAAAAGCAGTTCAGTGGGTTAAAGAGCAACAACACCCGCCGTCAAAATATTTGCTTCAAGTGCAGTCCATTAAGCGTTTGTTACAACAAGGTTCGTGGGACATCATCTACAAAAAGAGGGACCAAAATAAGTTGGCCGACGAACTAGCTAAGTGACATCTGAAGAGAAGGAGGAACACTAGACTACATGTCCTGATTTTCTAAATTTGATGTACTTCAAAGACCTTGAAGATTTCTAAAATTATCTGTAGTTAGCCCCAGCTGACATTTTATCAAAAAAAAGACTATTCAAAAAGTTTAGCTTCAAATTGTTCTGAATTTAACTTGAACATCACCCTCCACAACATGGGTCAACTCAAACTAACAGAATCCAATGGCAAACCCCATTTTTGTTTGTCAGTGTAGATAAGCCTCACTAGTGTATAGGTAGAACTAGATTAATTGTAGCCAAACCACAATACAAGATCCCACATAACAACACATAATATTTCTTGGACATTAGAGAGAAGTAATTAGATTAAGGCACAAATTTAACCATCAAAATATGTAGTAGTGATAATATTTCTTATAGATTTGGAGAAAACAATGATTAGTTAGAAGATGCAAACTCCCAAGCATGGGATGAAGGTGTGTGAAACATTATCTTCAAGACAGATTATGTCACAACTAGTATGATCCTTTCTGAAAGTCTGTCTCCGAGATTTAGCCACCCCAACTCTAGTACAACCAGTCAGTGCAAGCAAGAGAGCTATGTCAAACTCGTTTCTTTAGTCGTTTGTCATAAAGAAGAAATAGAACTGACATGAAGCTTTGATAGTGCAAAGATTGCAACAAGCAAGGAGGTTTTTGAGATGAATGAATGGTGTCGTGGTGGTAGATGAAATAGGAGTGTTCCAGTCAGAAGAAATTGATACACAGAAAACTTTCCCTCTCTGTGTATGCAACTGTATTGCTCTTGATTTCGGTGTGTTGGTATATTGGTATATATCCAATGCAGAGCGGATGTCTTAATATATAGAGAGTCTTGATCGATCCTCATGGTAACAACCCACACACACTGCCCACTTTACAATTGTTGGTTTTCTCAAAGTGTGTCTTAACTTCGCAATTAATGGGTGGATATACTGATAGTTAGATAAAGGGTAATTGATGTTCCCTTAAACTTGTAGTTGTTGGTCCTTTTAAGGTGTGCCTTATTTGTCATGGTCAATTGGTGGATTTAATGATAGACAAAGAGAGGAAAATTGTTAATACCTTAAACATTGTCAATAGACTCCAAACGACTAAAAAATGAAAACCATAATTTTTCAAAAAATTAAATAAATTTAATTCCTTAAAAGGAAATATGGGGTCAAAACGGGTAGATGTGACAATTGAATTTTAGAACAAAGAAATACAACATTACACCACATGTTTCATAAAATCTTTCAAAAATTTAATTAATAGCAAAAATTTATAAATAGCACTGCTACAAAAAATGTTATTTTACAATAGTTTATTTTTTCATTTTACAACAGGTGTTAACCTTAGTATTAGATTGTGTGTTCTTATGGATGGTGCTTTATCCAACATGTGATATGCATGCTGTAATACGTATATTTTACACAATAGTTTAAACATGTCTTTCTATCAATAGCCCGTTATAATATGGGTATTTTATACAATATGTGTACACCCATTGTAATATATATTATACAATAGTTGAACCATGTTGTCTTTTAATAAACACACCCATTGTAATAGGAGTATTTTTACAACATGTGGTGCAACTATTGAAGTATATATTATACAACAGTTGAAGCATGTTATCTTTCCACAAACATAGCCATTGTAATAGGGATGTTTTTTACAACATGTAGTGCGCATGTTGTAATATATAGGTTTATACAACATTTGAAGCATATTGTATTTCTATAAATACACCTGTTGTAATAGGAGTATTTATGCAACATGTGATGTGCTTGTTGTAATATACATATTTTATACAACATATGGTGCATGATGTAGTTCACTAGATACACCTATTGTAATAGGGGTCTGTTTTCCAAACACACTCGTTGTAATAGGTGCAGATAACACAATATGTGTTGTTCATTGTAGTATCACGTGTTTTACAACATATTATTAACTATTATATTTGATTAGAGTTTGACAGGTCATATCCAACCAATTTTATTGATATAACTAACTATATTTTAAAAAATATAATAAATATGAATTAATTCTTTTTTTCATTTCACAAACAAGCACATAATTGAACAAAATTTCTACCAAACCTCAAAAAAACTTGCATTGAATTTAAAAAATAACCAATCATTCATGCAATGATTTAATAATATAAAGTACTTAGTACTGAGTCTAGAACGAAAGTGAAAACTAATTATAAAGGTTTCACATATTCGTCTATGCTAAAGAACACATGTCTCCCCCTCATCTCAAATACTCTGATGTGTGCTCAAGAACATACATAGCCCACTAATTTTGGACGTTGTCGATCTCTTCTTGGTTGAGGCATTGACCAATATTCTCTGAATAATACAACAATCATATGTCAAATATATAAGCATATTGTCATTTATTCAATGTATTTATAAATTTGACCAAACTTAAAGAATATAATGATAAGTAGCTTACACATTCAGGAATATTTTATATGAGTAGAGGATATTTCACTAGTTCAAGGCAACATGACTTATAATACCTATGAAGCTTGCCTAGTAAATATACAAATATATACTTTCTTCATTCTTTTCATCAATGCATGCAATGAAGTGTAAGTTCTTTCACATGAGATATTGGCACATACACCAACCTTCTGGGACAGAATCAGAAACATGAAGTTGGGGGGGGCATGGTCAAGTAATTGAACTTGAAAAAAAATTATATGCATAAGAACTATTATTCTAACAACATTCATGCAACTAATTGTTTGAGTTCTACTTTTTGATTATCCATAGTATAAAACTCACAATAATAATATTATCTGACTAGTTGTTCTAAAGGATACAACATAACAGTGGGTTAACAAATAAATAATATATCAGTAACATATGTCTCCTAATGAATTGTAGAAATTTTAAAAAAAGTAATATACAAGATAAATGAAGATATATTGTACTTTTTTCATTATTTGGAAAACTCAAGCAACTTGTTGTCGATATATATGTTACAACTACTCCACATGAAAGTATATATGCAGTTGTTCATGTTTTATCTTTATCAATGAATGATACTCTTTTATAACAAGACAATGATGGTGTATAACAAGCTTTGTCTCTCATTTTTCTATTCATTTTAGATCTTTTGGAATATAATCATCGACTAGTGGTGATTTTTATACCATTCTTTCAAAGTCAAGGTCAGTTTTTTTATATAGATTAAAAGCATATTAGGAAAGTACAATGTAATAGAGACATGTTTTTTTCTTCAAAGAAAAAGTTTGTATATATCATATGTGTGTATGGAATAATTAAGGAGATGACTCCCCATGAACCATGCACAACTAAGATCCTTTGACTTCTAAATTTTTTGCATGTTAGGAAAAGTGTGTATTAATTGTGCTTAAACTAAAAAAAAATGAACGTACCATATAACTATATTTTAACTTCCACACAAAAAGTTAGTCTTGGATCTTGGGAGAATTTTCATTGATAGATTTATTTATATTTCTATATGAAGAATGTTTAAAATATAGGAGGAAAATTCTCAAAAAATTAAACCATACCATCAATAAAAAGGTTGTGATTGGTTTTCTTGAATCACTTAGACTAGTTATACTACAATTCAATTTTGATTTATTGACACCAATTTTACTTAAGTATTAAAACTTTCTATCAAAAAGTATATTTATTTGAATAGTTGTTGCTATAATATATGTATATTAGTGGATGAGGGAGAAGAATGATTGAAATATGAGATATGATTTAAACAAAAACAAAAGACACAATATGATTGATGTTTAAAAAAAGAGGAACAAGAAAAAGAGAATGACAATAAGGAATTAATTAACTATAACTAATTACAATGTTTTAAAAATGTTGAGGGGTCGAGGCCCCAGTTGGCCACCCCTCCCTTTGTACTTTCCTACCTTTGATGGAAGTGTGGGCTTAAGTGACGGTTAGATCTAGCATATAAATACAAAAAAAATTCTATTATAAGTCGTTGTTAGCATTCAGCCTCATATCCATTTTACTAATGTAAGATGTTGGTTTATTTGTATATTTTAAGGAAATGTGTTCATCAACAAGATCATTATAATAATATATAATGATTACGTTATGTGATTGTGTATATAAAAAATGAGAATTAAATATTGTTCATCATAACCTAATAAAATATTATAACATGTTCAAAAAGGGGATTAAAGCACAATATAAAAGGACATTAACAAGAGAAATAGATTAAGAAGAGAGAATTACTACCACATATGTGCATATGTTTAAAGACAGTGTCATTCTTTATATTTGATGAACTAGTTCAATGATTCTACAACTTGACACATGAATTTCAATTCAGTTTTTGTTTCAGCTGGGATCATTAACCCAAATATCACTTACAGAAATAGGGGGTATCATGCATTATTTTTGGTGATTATGGTAATGGAGATAGAGAGAGGAAGTTCTTGATGGACCGGTGCATGTGTATATATTTAGGGGGGGGTTACTGGAATTATGATTTTGAATATGTAGAAAAAGCATTATGATTTATGTTGCCTTATTTGTTGTAGTGGTGGAAAAAAAGAGGAAAAATCAGACTACAAAGTTTGTTTCCATCTTTAGTGCAAGGTTGAAGACAATATTGTAGTCATTAGGTTGTGATCCAATGACTGTTGTATACACCTTAAATGAAGTGGTACCCAATATAGAAACTAGGGGCTCAGAAAAATAAATGTCATGTATTAAATGAATCAATTTCTTACTTCAACAACAATATTTCAAATTAAAAATTAATATTTTCTAAATTGTAACTTCAAATGTATTGAAATTTGGGGCATTGATTCATATTTGACTAATCTACATCTTCACCCAATATTAAATTAAATTAAAATTGTTTGATCCCTAAAATAAATTATTTATCATATCATTCCTCGAAGGGCATAAAATAATTTACCATTATTCGTTAATACTCTAAAACTCATAAAAAATCCAATCTATTATCAGAAGTCTCCAATAAAAATTCACCTTGTTTGGATAAACAAAACCTGAGATATTACCTTTTTACTATCTTATTGAAATAATGTATATGACTTAAACCATTAAATTTAGTTCAAACATAGTTCTTGTATAATTTTTTTAAACCATTAAACAAGCTTTGATTGGTTTAATTTTATATCGCACTTTAATACTACTGCAACAACTTCTTCTCGAAGTTTCATCAAAAAAATGTTTAACCATCTAACTAAAATATCTCCAAAAATATCATTTTGGACCATATGAAATAAATAATTATTCAAGAAATCTCATTCTACAATCTTAACCATAGATCTAATAAATGACTATAAGCTTCATCAAAAAATTTGGGGCCATTTGGATACACCAAAATGATGTCATCCATGGGGCCTTTTTCATAAGAAAAATAATTCTCTAATTACATGGTCATGATTAAATTATATTTTAAGAATTTGGGTTTGTGTCAGTTCCAGGTCAGAACATCTAACCCATGGTTGTTTGATAGGCTTCTCAAGAACTGACCCAGATCGAGAAAATTAGATCACGAATCAAATCTGATCCATATTTAACAATTATTTTTTTATAAAAATCAATCATAGGTTAATATCCATCTTATAAGAGTTGAGAATTTCAAGGACTTAATTACATAATTACTCAGTGTTTGGTTCATTGGACATATGCTAAAATTGATAATGGTGTGAGGTACGAGCCTGATAATGGGACCAATTGGCTATTAGAATGAGGAAGAGAAAAGATGAATGAGAGGGATAGAGAGGATGTATTCATTGCATAAATTAAAAAAGTGAGGAAGTCAAGGCGGCCGAAAGGTTTTGAATTTTTGTACTAAGTGGATTCGCTTAATAATAAGGACATAATGTGATTATGCAATAGATGGAGTCTATTGTGTAACTATGGTATATAACAACAAGATGGAGTTTGTTGTATCATCTTGGAATACAACAACGGGTTATGGCATGTTGTCTAAATGTGGTCTATTACAACCTATATCTATTACAACAAGTAAATTCATGTTGTATGGTTATGGGATATTACAACAAGCTAGTCTACATTTTATAATGGTGGGTCTATTACAACGATTTATCATGTGTGTCTATTATAACAAATCAAATCATGTTGTGTAATTATAATATATAACAATAGGTCAAAGTCTATTTTGTGATCTTATATATAGCAACGGGTTCCAAAATGTTGTGTTATTATGGCCTATTACAACATGTACCTGTTACAGCAGGTAAACACCTATTGTGTGATTATGATATATTACAATGAGTTAGTATATGTTGTGTAATAGTTGTCTATTATAACATGTTATCATGTGTGAATATTACAACGGGTTACAATATGTTGTATAATTAAGGTCTTTTACAATAGGTTTAAGTATGTTGTGATACTATAGTCTATAACAATATTTTTGCACCTAGTGTAATATCATGTATAATACAACGGGTTTGGCATGTTGTAAATAACTTATGTTTCATAAAATATACGATATACAACACAAAAATAGGCTTGTTGCGATAAGTATGCTAACTACAACACAACAAGTAGAACAGTTGTGTTTCTCCCTTTGTAAAAAGCATTTTCTCTACTAGTGTAAAAAAATTTATGACATACTATGTTTTTCAACATTGGTAGCTTATGTTGGTGTGTAGTCCCAGAGAGCTAATCATGTGATAATTGTAATGGCATAAATGTAAATGATTTGATTATTAATAAAAGCCAAGCTTCCAATTTCTTTTATTTAATTCAGTTATGAGATAATGATGTAACATTATAAATTTTGAGAGAATAATATCTCAGTGACGCATGTCTTCACGTATGTGATTAGGAAGAATGAGATCATACAAATGTATACATATACATATTCTTATTATGTCCTCGATCAGTTGTTAATGTGTAAGGTTGATAGACAACAATACCACATAAGATCAGAGTGTGAGTTGGTTGATGCCAGAATATCATTAGTCATGATATGGAAATATCAAACCAATCACATAGATGCATGTTATAAAATAGTGTACCAGACATACCCACCATGATATTGACACATGGAAGCCATTTTCATGGAATTCATAGCTGGCTCTCACGGTGATGGTGGTGGTTGTGGTTCTTATACCTAAAATCACTACACTCATCACATGTCATTCAGTATAGTTTGACATCATCAAACATAGTCCTAAAACATTGTTTGTTATAATGGTGATGATTGAGTGACTTTGACACATGGAGATTGATTGTGAGTTATAGAGATGGGATTTGTGCCTTCTACAAGAGTATGATGTCCTAGGCCTCTTGATTAGCAAGACCAAGAAATGTATGGCCATGTATGTGGAGTCAATATGTGGTATTAAGCATCCATATATCTCAAACAGTATGCTCTGGTTCAACAAACATGATTGAATGATGAAGAGGGTGACTGCTCAATGCCTCAAGTTTAATCTGGGCATCAGTGATAAAGGAACTATACAAGCACTGCAACACCATACACAGATTGTAGGTTGAAGTTGTTCCCCAACTTCTATTTACTTGGGTAGCATTGATGTGTGACTAGGCACCAATCATTAATTGTTATGTTCTAAGTTGTTATGGACATTCACTGCCAACATAATATGGGACCTATAGGGTCAAAGACATAGGTTTCGACCTAGAAGAGGAGTTTAATCTTGAATGACAATTAAATTAAGTACTAATGTGTTTAGGTATTTGATTTACACAACATATAGGCTGAGTGCACTGCCAACCACCAATCTCAAGTGTTGAGACGACTATATGTAGTGCCAAATAGTCATCTCAAGTGTTTCGATGGGCGTCTAGGGAGTCACGCCTAATTCGAGTTAAAATTGGCTAAAATATGAACTGACCCAATAGGCTGGCCTGACTTGGGTCACCAGATGACTATCTGGGTGATCGAGACAGTCATCTCATATGGGTGAGATGGTCCAGTTTAGGTGAGAGAAGGTTCTAGATATTTCCATGTTCATTTCAATTGCACATAACTTGTTGTGCAAGGAATTAATATGTGATATTAATTGGAATCAAAATTTACAATTTCATATGCAATTGGGAAATATCAAACGGCCGTCTCGTAGTATGATACAACCGTCTCGCATGCTAGATGACTATCTAGTGTGCCAATCAATCATTGTGGTGGTTGCAAGTTGCGCATTCAAGATCTTCTGCTCCCGCATCGATTAGGAACCTAGACTCAAACCTTTCCTAACAAACATTGTCCTCTCTGGTTGTAGTAACCACAAGAGCCCAAGAAATTTCTATCTGACTAGGGAGGAAAAGCAAGGAAGAAAGAAGTTGAGATCATTTTTGTGGGGGAGAGCATGTTGGTGACTAGTACACTAAGAGGAGGGACAACTGCTTCCTATCTGTTCTAATAGGATGACAGGAGTTCTAGGTGGTCTGTGTGGACTTCTCAAGAGGAGGGAGGTCATTGTCTTCTGCTAGAGGACAACGTCAATCAATAGTTTATTGTAAGAGGAGTTGTCAAAGAAGATGGGGTTTGTGGTTGCAGTCTGTAGTGCAGACTAGGAGGTGCAACAGTCTGATGAGTCCTAGTGCAACCATCTATAACTATAAGTATTGTTGTTGGACTTGCTCTAGGACCAGGTATAACCTCAAAACCATCCTTTCCTTCTTATAGTTATTGACGCATTCCGTCGGTTATGGGGAATATGGTGAATACAATTTTTGTTTCTGATGCCTACTTGGTAGCCATATTTGCCTACAGTGGTATCATAGAAACATCAATTTATATTATGTGATAATCGATATGATTAGATTTTAGTTTTTGTCGTTCTATTATCACATGTGATGCGAATAATATCTTGTCAAATCCAATACTACAATAATCCCAAACTATTATATATATGATATATATGCAATTTACACGCCTCATCTTAAAAGTGGTTTTGATTGAGGATGTGTAGCATGGTTATGGCCAATAACCCCTAAATTTTGTGCACAGTTGTATGGTTGTTTTATCCATTTATCTCGGTCTGCATACCTATCCTGTATCTTATTTTCCCAATGTAAAGTTAATTCTTTATTACTCTTTGTCCCATCGAATGTAACTCAAGGTTTCTCCGTAATCATGTTAAAGTAGGATAGTTCATGTTAAAGTAGGATAGTTTACTTTCTTGTTAATAATAAAGAAGCAGACATTATGAAGATGAGTAGACCGACTAAAGGACTATGCAGGACATGGTGTAAAAGCCAAATCGATGGGATGGTGGACCCGATCGATCTGCTAGATGAACCAGCATATTGTAGACTGATGGAACTAGACAACTGGTGAGATGCCCTAACAACCGGTCAAGAGGTGAGCCCATCGTTTCAAGGGTTGAACAAATCAACCCAAATTAGCAAGCATAGATCTTCATCAGCAATAGGTTTTTGCATGTGATGCATACCTAGATGACATAATTCCTTGTGGCTCTAAGGGATTACATTAGGTTGGCCATAATCATCACTTTTGTTTATTGCATGTTTCATTGTGAGATATAGTGTGTATATGATACATACTATATGTATGTGGTGATTGGATAAAGTATATGTATTTAAGTCTTTGATGCCTTCTACTAGAAACACACATGAAAAGCTTGATCAATCAAGTGTAGATTTGCACAAACAATGGTGCATCGTCTATCTCGTAGAAGTGTAATGGTAGATATGTAGAATTGAACAAAGCATGGTGAATATCTATCGTGTTAGCTATTGGGTCATGCTAAATTGGTGACTTGAAGAGCCCAAACCTAGGGCATGTAGTTGATCATGGCAAAGAGTTGTGAATATCATCTATCCAAGAGTTTGGTGTGATGCAATTGGCATGATAGCCTACCTAAATAGCTAGCTTGTGGGTGATCTACAAACTCCGAATCATCACTTGATGAAATATTGATCTTGTCTCACTAGAATATTATGCGCTGTAATATTTCAAATTGATATTGAGGGCTATAAACTTGAATAAAGTTGTGGGAGAAATAATGGTTAAATACCTAATTAATATCGTCAAAATTTTCTAGTCGAATCAAATCAAAAAGGGTTTTTTGACAATTGCAAATTTTCTATTGTAGAATCAAATGATGAATAAATATGATTTGTTATTGGTCCTAAAGAAGGAAAAACTTGACGGGTGAAATTTCCATGACATGTATTGGACTTTGAGAAGGGTTCTCAATGAAGAGTGAAAGCTCTACATCCTTGACAAAGCAGTGCTAGAAATACCTGCTCTTGATGCACCTAGGACACAAGTGGATGCTTACTGGAAGCATGCCAATGATGCCTTAGATATGAAGTACCTTATGCTAAGTTTCTTGAACTATGAGTTTCATGACCAATATTAAGACATGAGTGTTCTAGATATGGTAACGCATCTTAAGAAAGTGACACTTGGTCTTACAAAGAAAGAAAGGGACGATATCCTAAAGGTGCTGCTAGAATCTAAGCTGATAGAGAGAACCTCAGTAGAAGAACATGTACTCAATATGATTGGACATGTGTATCATCTTGAAGAACTGTGATTCACCTTGAGACAAGAGTTGTCCACTGATATGATTCTAAAGACCATGCTCATTGCATGTTATCATGTGAATAACACGGCTGGAAAAATATCATACTTGCTTACCATGTTGATTCATGCTGAAGTAAAATTGAAGAAGGACAAGCTCGTGATGGTGATCAACAAGGCTGAGTCCAAGTATCAAATAAAGACCAAGAAGAGTTTTGTGTTCGAGCCCAAATTAAAATCTTCAACACTCAAGATATGGAGAAAGAAAAGTGCAAAATGATCTCATCCTTTGTACTTGAAGGCATTCAGGAAGAAGAAGATGGGGATGTTGGTCTCCACTTCATGTAGATATGTTATTGAGATAAATATATCTACTTCATCATCATGTGACTAGATATCAAATATGGATCTCACAAATGTTCTCATATGTAGGATTTTTAGAAAGTCAGCCTTAGGAAAAAGGGAAGGTGGAACTACGAGCTGCTAATGGTGCAAGAGTTGTAGCTAGTGCAGTTGGAACCTAAAGTTTATCTCTTCCAATAGAGCTTGTAATAGAGTTAAAGAACTGTTATTATGTACCTGCTATAAATGGACACATCATTTTTGTATCTTGTATGATAAGGATGCATTTGAATTTCATATCAAAAATGGTCGATGTTCTATTTTAAAAGATGGGATCTTTTATGGCAGTTTCCCAATGTTTTATATTTGTTACATCTAATGACATATGTATATAACGTTAAAACCAAAAGAATGAAACTCAAAAAATAAAAAAAACATAACTTTGGCATTTTTATCTAGGTAACATAAATGAGAATCACATATCTAGACTCCATAAAGATGGTAATTATATGGACTCTTTTGATTTTGAATCAATAGAGCCATGTGAATTTTTTTTATTAGGTAAGATCGCTAAGACCCCTTTCATTGGTAATAATGAGAGGGCTACTGATCTATTAGGACTCATACATACTGATATTTGTGGAACTTTTAGAAAAACCGCTAGAGGTGGGTATCAATACTTCATTACCTTCACTGATGACTTCAATATGTATGGCTATGTTTATTAATGAAGCATAAGTCTGAAGCTCTTGAAACATTTAAGGATTTTATGAATGAAGTATACATCCCACTTGGTAAAACTATTAAGTCACTTCCTTCTCATCAAGGTAGAGAATACTTAAACCAAGAGTTTGAGAACCTTCTTAGAGCCCATGGGATTGTATCCCAGTGGACTCTACCCAGAACACCTTATTATAATGGTGTATCAGAAAGAAGGAATCACACATTACTAGATATGGTGCGATCAATGATGAGTTCAGATAAGATTCAACTACCTTCTAGGGGTATGCTCAACAAACCACCGCATTTACACTAAATAGAGTACCATCTATACCGGTTCAAAAGAAACTATATGAGATATGGAGTAAAAAGCATCACAAAATGTCTTTTATGATGATTTGGGGGTGTGAATCTTATTTGAAGAAAATATTTCCTAAAAATGTCGGCCGAAGATTTGATAAATGTTACTTTATTGGATATCCCAAAGAAACTATGGGATACTATTTGTATAATCCATCTGACAACAAAGTGTTTGTTGCTAGATGTATTGCATTCCTAGAAAAGGAATTTATTTCCAAAGGAATCAGTGGGAAGCAAGTGGAATTTGAAGATGTTCAAGACCAACAACAAAACATTGAACCATTAGATGTATAAGAGGAACCAATAGAACCACAAAGTGTTGTGGAATCTCAAATTTCTCAACTTACACATGAACCTCATAGATCTAATAGGACACGCCTTGAGCCTGAAAGATTTGGATATCTTGTAACTTAGGAAGGTAGTGAATTAGTCATAGATGATGAGTCAATATCCTATAAAGATGATATTGAGGGACCAGAGTTTGCAAAATGGCTTGAGGCCATGAAATGTGAGAGGGAATCCATGTATACCAACAAGGTAAGGACCTTGGTAGATCCACATAAAGGGGTAAAACCCATAGGGTGCAAATGGGTCTTCAAGAAGAAGACCAACATGGATGGTAAAGTGAAAGCTCAATATCATATTGTTCAAGGTGTTGGACACATTGATTGGAGTATCAGATTGATTGAAATCGCAATTGACTGATTCTGCACAATCTGCACTCCCAACCGATCGGTTCATGTGATGAACCGGTCGGCTGAGCTGGGTGAACCGGTCGGCTCAATTGTTGAGTCGATCGGCTCATGCACAGGGTGAAACGATTGCTTCAAGTGTTGAAACGATCAATTCGACTGGTGCAACCGAGCAAGTTGGGAAAGTAGGATTGGTGAGAATTTTCCTTGCGTTAACTCAGTGCAACCAGTTGCTCTAAAAAGTTGTCATTCTCTCTAGTTTTGGTAACCGAGAGAGAGCCTGAGCAAGTGCTACCCGCAAAGGGAGGTGCAGCAAGGGAAAGACAGCTGCAGTTGCAACTGGAGGCAAGATAGTGTGTTGGCGACTAGTACGCTAATAGGAGGGTGCGAGTCTTTCCAATTCCTTGTGGGACTAGGAGATTGGAGTTCCAGGTGGTCCATGTGGACTACTTCAGAGGCGGGAGGTTTCTGCCGCTCAGGAGGACAATTGCCAATCTCGACAGTCCGGTGAGACCAGGAGTTGTCAGTCCCGGTGCGACCAGGAGCTGCATAGACATCGTTGAAGACCGGAGTTGAAGACCGTGCTAAGCGCGAGGTATTGTCGCCGAGCAAGCCTCAGGACAAGGTATGATTCCACAAACCATCCTTTCCTATTATATAGACGTTGACGCGTTTCCTTGTTCTGGGTTTGGGGGAAGAAATTTTTTATTTCCGCTGCCTTCTCTGCCTCCCCTAAAACCCAATAGTGGTATCAGAGCCACGTCAACTGCTCTATATTTTAGGAATATCGATATGATCGATTTTGGTTTGTCGCCTTTATTTATTGCATATGATGCGAATAAAATTGGCTTTATGCATGTCCAATCCTAAATCCACAATTCCCAATTACATATATGATATGTATTATTAATGCACTCGATACGCGTCGCCCTTAAACGAGTTTTGTGGTGGATGTATAGCGTGGTTATGGCCAATAAACCCAATCTGTGTATGGTTGTATGTGGTTTCTTTCATCTCGATCTGCGCACCGATCTTCCTTCTCATATTCCTGATGTAACTCAAAATAATTCGAGATTTCTTTCCTACCTTTGCTCCCCTCGAATGTAACTCGAGGTTTCTCCTTTATGCAATGTAAAATAGGATAGATTTTATTTCCTGTTATGTCAAAGAATGGAGGACATCGAGATGACAGCTGGGACGATCGGTTCAAGGTGTGAACCGATCGGTTGACATTCCAGACGATCGGTTCAAGGAGTGAACCGATCGGTTGATGGCCGGTTCGAGGAGCGAGATGAGCGGGTGGTGGCCATGACGAGATGCACGAAGACCAGGTGAATCGATCATTTGGAGGAGCCAACTGATCGGCTGGTGGCACCCAGACGACCGGGCCAGAATTAATGAGCAAATCATTCATGTGATGAGTTGATCTACTCAGAAGGCAAAGCACAGAGTTCATCTTGTACAGGTTGCATGTGATGTAGACCTAGATGACCGTGATTCCTCTTGGCTCGAGGAATCACATTAGGATGGCCATAATCATCGCTTTTGTCATTTTGCATGTTTTTGTGGGATATAGCATGTATATGATACGTACTATGTATTGTGGTGATTGGATATGTATATGTATATAAAAACCAAATCCCTCGTTAAATATTAAGTTTTAGATGCCTTCCAAATGCGACACATGTGAAAAGCTTGATCGACCAAGTGTGGGCACGCCCAAGCGTGGTGCACCGTCTATCTCGTGGAAGCATGAAGGATGAATGTGTGGGTTTGCCCAAGCAGGGTGCATATTCATCATGTTTGCTTTGGGTCGGACTTAACAAGGTGACCTAGATAGGATCTAGCACCTTGAGGCATGGAAATGATCATGGCAAGGAGTTACATATGACATCTTATCAAGAGTTTCATATGATGCAATTGGCACGAGTTGCCTACCTGAGAGATCTAAGTTGTGGGTGACAGCCCAAGCTGGTCCATGACTTAGAGGATTTCAGGATCTTGCCCACTACAAGGTTGTACGCTGCAATCTTCCGAATTGATGGTGAGGGCTATCAATTTAAACTAAAATAGTGGGAGTGATAATTAATTAAAGGCCTAATTTTATCGTCAACTTTTCAAATCAATCAAACAAGTCAAAAGAGTTTTGGACTAAAATTGCATATATTTCCTTTTGTAGTTCAAATGGCAACAAACAACAATCACTTTTCTTTGCGATTGGTCTTTGAGACCAACAAATTAAATGGGAATAATTCCACGACTGGTTAGGATGATGAGAAGTGTTCTCAAAGAGCAAAATCTCTAAGTCCTAGTTATACCAAGACCAGCCCACCACATCAATGGCTGAAAGTATGCTTATGGAAGCATACCAAGGAAGACATTGATGAGGAGTGCTTGATGTTATGTTCTCTGAACTATGAGTTGCAAAAACAACATAAGACATATGATGTCTCCAAGACACTGTCCTAGTATGTCATGACAGAAGGAGATCCAGTAAGGTATTCACACACTCAATGTGATTGGGTATGTGGAAAACCTGACTAAGAATGATTGCCTCTGAGCCAAGGGTTGGCTATTGGTATGATACTGCAAATGTTGCGAGAATCATACAATTCCTGATAAGCTACAACATGAAAAACTTTGACAAGCGTTGACAGAGTTGTTGGACATGTTGAGGATAGTAGAGGTAAAGAAAGACAAACCATAATCTTTGATGTGATCAAAGAGAAAGGTAATTCTTAAGGGCATGGATAAGGGCAAAGCAAAGAAGTGTTCTGATGCTAGCCAGCAATCCAAGTCATCTTCAGCCTCAAGGCACATGGGGAAAGGGTGTATGAGGGATTGACCTCTATATCTGGAAGAACAAAAGAAGATGAAGGAGGGGATGGAGATCTCCACCTAAGGTATCAGGAAACGAACCACTTCTTTATCTGAGGTATATGATACCAAGATATGGATATGTCATATATGATATGCAATATCCACAAAGAAGTGATGGCCTTTGTGAAAGGACCAAGAAAGGAGTACCCATCATTGGAGCAAGTGTTGCTGCCATAGATAGGAGTATCTTTCAGTTTATTTCAGCCTAAAGGGCACGAAATAGAGTTGAGAACTGTTATTTCAATTTTCCAATAGATAGAAACACTTTATTTTTGCATATTGTATGACAATGATGGCAATTAATAAAGTTGATGTTTCAATCTTAAAGATATGATCTTTGTGGCAATGCCTTGTTTATCTTGTGATACATGGTATGCATAAGATAAAATGATACCTAAGAGTTATAGATAACTCAAACAACGAAATTAGCATCAATCATGAGAAATTCATTTCTAGTTTCCATGTGATGGATAAATCTAGACTCTTTTGGTTAGAGAACCAGTAAGAGACATGAATATCTTGAACATGATTAATCAATCTTCACTAATGGTAGTAGGAGAATGATTATCCTATTAGGTATAATACATGCGATGTATTTACATACCTATTGGGACAAATGTTGGTACTTCAAATGGTGTTTAGAGAAATACCAATATGAATATCTTAAAGTGTTCAAGATTATCATAGATGAAGTGCAAATTTGGTATAGTGTTAATTCTTGATGAGATCAATGAATGAAATACTTGGACCAAATGTTTGAGATCCCTATGAGTGATTATGATAGTGTATCATAGTGAACTCATGATTAAGGCATGGTGATGTCTAAATCAAGAAGGAATCGTACTCTAAGGAGTTAGAGAATGATTATCAAATAACTGAATTCTTCTTAAAAGAATACCCCACACTAATAAAGGACATTGAGAATCACAAGGAGTTGTGAGTTCTTATATCCTTAACAGATACACCTCAATTATCTATGTGATGAGTTGTTCATGTGATGAGTCAACTATCTAGATGAATATGAGGAACCAAATTTTGAGTTATGGTTTATGACCATTACATCTTAAATGACATCCATGTCAACCATAAGGTATGACCTTGATGGTAGCACTCATTGGATGAAATCCATAAGTGCAAATGAGTCTTAAGTGTTAAGACACATGTATAACATTTTGAGAAGGATGATGCTTGTTGATTGCAACTTAATGACTGAGACATTTGGCATATGGATACTAAAACTGCATTCCTATGAGGAATAAAACAAGGATGTGTACGTGATACAACCTATAAGGTTTATGAATCCATTAATGCAAATGAAGTCTATAAGTTACAATGAACTAATCAATGTGATTGATTGAGTACAAGCAACTCAGAATTGGATCTTTACTTTGATGATATAGTCAAAGGGTTTGACTGATATGTTAAAGATAAAGAAGGGATCTGTGATTTAGTGGGAGCTTGTTCACATTCCACATATTGATGTGAAATGGAAATGTTCTAAAATAGAAATACAAAAGTGGAAATTATCTTTAAGGAAGATAGAGATGTTTCCTATGTGATAGGAATAGAGATCTATAGAGATAGTTCTCGAAAACCTCTTGACCTGAAAAGAGAAAGCATACATTGGCAATCTGTACTGAAGGGTTCAGTATGCACAAATTCAGTGGGAGAAAACTTGTCCATGATATATGGAGTTAGTATCCCAAGGCCAAGTGTCCAATTCTTATGAAGAATGGGAACACTAAGAATAGATATGGATCTATCATGTATGTAATCATCCCATTATCTTGCATGTATGGACATGGAAAGAATAAAATGCATTCATCATCTTGTATGTAGGACATGACAATATGATGTGCTCATCCTGATAACTCGTATGTGAGACATGACGAGTGGATGTCTGTCTACTTCCAGTAAGGGTTACTAGAAACCATAAGAATTTGATAAGTACTTGAGAAGTACTAGTTCTATGGAGATAAGGAAGAGTTCGATGTAAAGAGTTACATTGATGCGAACTTCCGAAAGGACAGAAAATTAATCGCAAAATATATATAGGATATATAAAAGTGAAAGTTTGTTGAAAATTGGAAGTGTTCCAATAAAATCATTTAAAAGGAAATGATGAGTATCCATGTGTTAGAGAACAACAGTGGATACTATATGGATCTGGAAGTTCATGAGATGAACTTATAGATATTCCGCTCATTGATGACAAGTATGGAATCCTTGATCATGCAATGTGGCTAAAGGTTAGCAAAGGAACACTAGATCGCATATTACGGCAACTCCATCTCATACGTATGACGTACATCGAAGAGATGTGAGACATGCAATTTATACTGACTTTGGCAAGGTGTTGCCATAACTCACTATGTTGGCACAAGAGCACAGTAACATGTGGGACATGTTTGAAGATCACTATGAATATGATTCAAGGGTGATTGGCTCGCAGTGCAAGTGGGAGTCTGTTGGTATGTATACCCTGAGAGGCAATCATGGGATGATTGGTGGGATACATTAAGATTGATTTGATAAACATCAGAGGCAAGCTTCCAATTCTTTCTGGTTCAGTCATATGAGATAATGATAGAACAAATTGAATGTCTAGAGAATGACAGTACTCAATGACGTATACTTTCAGGTTGAGGACCCGAACGATGAGATTATACGGATGCTAAGAGTTTGTACATTCTTGTTATGTCCCTAGTCGGATGTCATCGTGGAAGGTAGATAGACAGTAATGACACATAAGACTAGATTATGGTGTTGGTTGATGACAGAATCTCATTAGTCATGATATAGAGATATCAAACCAAACACATAGGTACTTGTTAGAGAACAAGTGTACCGGACATACCCACAGTGAGTTTGACACATGGAACCATGGCATGGTAGTCACAGTGATGGTGGTGAATGTGATTCTTTGACCTGAAATCACTACACTCAACACATGTCATTGGGCACACTTTGACATCATCAAACGCAGTCCTGAAACATGGGTTGTTATAAAGGTGATGATTGGGTGGCTTTGACACATGGGGCTTTTGAGGGGTGAGTGATAGATATGGAATTTTTCCCTCCTGAGGGAGTTTGATATCCAAGGCCACTTGATGAGTAGGATTGAGATAGGCATGTGCACACATGTGTGAATCAGTATGTGATATTGATGTCATACATATCTCGTTCAATGTACTCTGAGATCAAGAAAGTGAATGAACGTTGACAGGATGACTGTTCCATGCCTCGAGTTCATTCGGGATATCAGTGACAAAGGAATTATACATTCGCTGTAACACCATTCACAGATTGTAGGATTGAAAGTTGTTCTCCAACTTTCTACTTTCACTTGGGTAGCACTGATGTGTGACTAGGCACCGCTCTTTGCTTGTGAATTCATGTGTTATGGACTTTCACTGCCAACGTGAAATGGACCTATAGGGTCACACACATAGGATTTAACCTGGAAGAGGAGTTTTGTCCACAAGCAATGTTTAGGTTGATTACTAAAGGAGTTTAGTAGTTCAATTAAACACTCAATCAATTGATAGCTCAATATCATATTGTTCAAGGTGTTGGACACATTGATTGGAGTATCGGATTGATTGAAATCGCAATTGAATGATTCTTCACAATCTGCACTCCCAACCTATCGGTTCATGTGATGAACCGGTCGGCTGAGCTGGGTGAACCGGTCGGCTCAAGTGTTGAGTCGATCGGCTCATGCACAGGGTGAAACGATTGCTTCAAGTGTTGAAACGATCGATTCGACTGGTGCAACTGAGCAAGTTGGGAAAGTAGGATTGGTGAGAATTTTCCTTGCGTTTCACTTGCCCAATTTGATTGGAACAAGGATTGGTATTCGATACCAATTAGAAATAAAAGAAGGAAAGTCAATCGGGAACCGACCAGGACCACCAACCGACCGGTTCACTTGTGAACCGACCGGTTGAGGTGTCCCAGTCGACCAGTTCAGGTCCCCAACCGACCGGTTCAGGTCCCCAACCGACTGTTTCAGTTGTGAAATGATCGGTTCAGGTTGTGACTCTGTTGCTTTTGTGGAAAATCTCGAACCCTTCTACTCCTACTTTTAGTCCCGCATTGTCCGGGATGGAGAACCCTGTCCCATGACCCTCCTATATATAGGGGTATTGGGGTCTTCTCAAAGTACAACTCAGTGCAACCAGTTGCTCTGCAAAGTTGTCGTTCTTTCTGGTTTTGGTAACCGAGAGAGAGCCCGAGCAAGTGCTACCCGCAAAGGGAGGTGCAGTAAGGGAAAGACAACTGCAGTTGCAACTAGAGGCAGGAGAGTGTGTTGGCGACTAGTACGCTAACAGGAGGGTGTGACTCTTTCCAATTCCTTGTGGGACTAGGATATTGGAGTTCCAGGTGGTCCGTGTGGACTACTTCAAAGGCGGGAGGTTTCTGCCGCTCAGGAGGACAACTGCCAATCCCGACAGTCTAGTGAGACCAGGAGTCGTCAGTCCTGGTGCGACCAGGAGCTGCACAGACACCGTCGAAGACCGGAGTTGAAGACCACGCTAAGCACGAGGTATTGTCGCCGAGCAAGCCTCGGGACAAGGTATGATTCCACAAACCATCCTTTCCTATTATATAGACGTTGACGCATTTCCTTGTTCTGAGTTTGGGGGAAGAAAATTTTTGTTTCCACTGCCTTCTCTGCCTCCCCTAAAACCCAACATAAAGATCTATAGAGATAGATCCAGATGGCTTCCCAGACTAAGTCAGAGAACATACATTGAAAAACTATTGAAGCGGTTCAGCATGGGTAAATCAAAGAGAGGAAACCTTCCTGCATGTCATGGTGTCCCCATCTCTAGAGCTCAATGTCCCAATTCTTATGGAGAAAGGGAATGCATGAGATTGATTCCATATGCCTCAACAATTGGATCAATAATGTATGCAATGGTGTGTACTCGTTCAGACGTCTTGTATGGATTTAGCATGATGAGAAGATATCAGTCAGATCCAGGTGATGCTCACTAGATGTCCGTGAAGAACATCCTCAAGTACTTGAGAAAGACTAAGGATTAGTTCCTTGTCTATGGAGGAGAGGAATTGTTGGTGGTAAATGGTTACACTGATACAAGCTGGTAGACTGGTCAAGATGATCATAAGTCACAATCAGGATTTTTATTCTACCTCAACAACGAGACTATAAGTTGGAAAAGTTCCAAACAAGAGACAGTTGGAGATTCTACAAACAAAGCTGAGTATATTGTTGCATCGAGTGCTGCAAAGGTGGTTTTATGGATCAAGAAGTTCATTATATAAATTGGGGTCGTTCCAAGCATCATGAGGCAATTGAGCTATATCCTGACAACAATGGAGCTATTCCACAAGCTAAGGAACCCAGATAGTATCAGAGCTCAAAACATATACAAAGGCAGTTCCATATCATACAAGAAATTATGCAACGCCGAGATGTAAAGATTTGCAAAGTACCAATGGAGAATAATGTTGTTGACCCCTTGACAAAGGAACATTTAATAGCAAAAGTGTGACAGTCATGTTAGATCACTTGGAATATGACTCGTAGGTGATTGTCTCTAAGTTCAAGTGGGAGTCTATTGGTATGTATGCCCAGAGAGCCAATTATGTGATGATTGTAATGGCATAAAAGTAAATGATTTGATTATTAATAAAAGGCAAACATTAAATGTATTATATTTAATTTAGTTATGAGATAATGATGTAACATTATAAATGTATAGAGAATAATATTACATAATGACGTATGTCTTCAAGTACGTGCCTTTGAAGAATATGTTAAGAGTACATCAATAACACATAAGATCAGAGCGTGAGTTCATTGTGGAAGGTTGATAAACAGCAATAACACATAAGATCAGAGCGTGATTTCCAGATCAGTTGTTATTGTGGAAGGTTGATAAACAACAATAACACATAAGATTAGATCGTGAGTTCATTGATGACATAATTTCATTAGTCATGATATGGCAATATCAAACCAATCACATAGATACATGTTAGAGAACAATGTATCAGACATACCCACCCTCAGACTGACACATGGAAGACATTTTCATGGAAGTCATATTCAACTCTCACTATGGTGGTTGGGGCTTTGGTTCTTAGACCTAAAATCATTGCACACATCATGTGTCATGGGGTACACTTTGACATCATCAAATGTACTCTTGAAACATGGATTGTTATAACACTGATGATTGGGTGACTTTGACACATGGGGATTGACTGTGAGTGATATAGATGGGATTTGTCCCTCGTATAGGAGTATGATGTCCTAGGTCTCTTGATTAGCAAGACTGAGAAAAGAATGGATATGCACATGTGAGTCAATATGTGGTATTTCTCTTACATATATCTCAAACATTCTGTTTTGCTTCAAGAAACAAGATTGAATGATAAATAGGGTGACTAATCCATGCCTTAAGTTCAATCTAGACATCAGTGACAAAGGAACTATACAAACACTATAACACCATACACAGATTGTAGGTTGAAGTAGGTCCCCAACTTTCCATTTACTTAGGTAGCATTGATGTGTGATTAGCACTACTTATTGCTTGTGATGGCATAAGTTTTTATGGACCTACAAGAGGATTTTATCTTGAATGGCAATTGAATTAAGTACTAAAGTGTTTAGGTATTTGAGTCACACAACATATAGGCTTACTGCACTGCCAAATGCATATCTTAAGTGTTGAGACATTTGTGCGGAGTTCCAAATGACTGTCTCAAGTGTTGAGACGGGCATCGGGGGAGTCAGGCCAAATTCGAGTTGAAATTGACTAAAATATGAACCGACCAAACAGAATGGCTTGACTCGGGTCACCAGATGACTATCTAGGTGATCGACACAGCCGTCTCGAATGGGTGAGATGGTCCGATTCAGCCGAGAGAAGGTTCTAGTTATTTCTAAGTATGTTTTATTAGCATATTACTTGTTGTGTAAGGAATTAATATGTGATATTAATTGGAATCAAAATTGTCAATTTCATATGCAATTGGGAAACTGTGAAACGGTCATCTCACAATACAAGATGATCGTCTTGTATGCCATATGACCGTCTGTTGAGTCAAACAGTCATTTCGATGGTTGCAGGTTGTGAAAAATTGAGATCTTCTAGTCCCTTCCACTCCCACATTAACAGGGAACCTAGAACCAAACCCCACCTATAAATAGAGGGGTATCCGGGGCTTCCCAGAGAACAACACAGATAATTGAAAAATAGTTTCTCTAACAAACATTGTCCTCTCTGGTTGTGGTAACTACGGGATCCAAAGCAAGTTCTACCCGACTAGGGAGGAACAACAAGGGAGAGATCAATTAATATCATTGTTGTGGGAGAGCAATTGGTGACTAGTACACCCAGGGGAGGGACAACTGCTTCCTATATGTTCTAACAGGATGACAAAATTTTTAGGCACTCCATGTGGACTTCTCTAGAGGCGAGAGGTCGTTGTCTGTTGCTAGGAGGATAATATCAACCAACAGTCTGTGACAAGAGGAGTTGTTGAAGAAGATGAGGTTTGTGGCTTAGTTTGTGGTGTAGAAAATAGGAGGCGCAACAGTCCAATGAGTTCTAGTGCAACCAGGATTCAAAGTTGTACATCTACAATGATGAGGATTGTCTCTGGACTTGCTCCAAGACCAGGTATATCCTCAAAACCATCCTTCGATTCTTATATATATTGATGTGTTCCCCTAGTTATGGGGAATATGGTAGATAATTTTTTTTCCTCTGCCTACTCTGTATCCATATTTCTCTACAATGGTATCAAAGCCAATAACAATTTCCTATATTATGGGATAATCATTATGATTGGATTTTGGTTTTTTTTTTGTTCTATTATCGCATGCAATGCAAACAATATCTTGTGAAATCTAATACCATGATAACCCCAAACTAATATATATATATATATATATATATATATATATATATATATATATATATATATATATATATATGATATATATATGAAATTTACACACCTTACCCTATACTACTATAGAAAAGGCCTTTGGCATCAGTTATTTAGAGCCTTTAGTGTCGGTTTCCAAGTGACACCCAAGAGGGTGTCGCTAAAAGTCAACACCTTCATCGTCGGTTTCTAATTGACTCCATAACCCTTACCGCCATTGAAAACGTGCCAGAAAGGGAACTATATGTGTCGTTTATTAAAGAAAATTGACATTATATCATGGTTAAAGATGTCGGTTATTAAATAAAAACTGACGCCATAACCCTTCCCGCCACCAAAAATGCACCAGCAAGGGAACTATAAGCATCGGTTATTAAAGAAAACTAACACTATATCATGGTTAAAGATGTCGGTTATTAAATAAAAACTGACGCCATAACCCTTCCCTCCATCGAAAACGCACTAGCAAGGGAACTATAGGCGTCGGTTATTAAAGAAAACTGACACTATATCATGGTTAAAGACGTCAGTAATTAAACAAAAACTAAAGCCATTACCCTTCCCACCGCCAAGCCAGCGAGGGCACAAAGACGTCAATTTGTTTACTAATAATTGTCGTCGTATGTCTTTGGTGTTGATTTTATACAAATAACCGACGCCTATGTTCTGATTTTTTTTTCTTATTAGTTTGTAGGCATGTTGTATGGCTGGTCAGCGGGATGCAAAACCTACAAATCAGTTCTGAATTGTAGGTTTACAACATCCATTGATATAAGCCAACAACAGGCCACAAACCTACAAAGTCATTCACATTCAGACACGTGTATTAATCAGATACAAGTAGAAACCTACAAAGTCATTTACATTCACATTCAGTTCCATTTATTTCGTCTCTTTCCACATTCAGACACATGTAGAAACATTCATGTATTGATCAGAAAAAGGCATTCACATTCACATATATGGCAATTTAGAAAATTCATTCACATTCACACAAAAATAATTATGAGAACAAAGTTTAGAAATATCATTCTTTATTCATCATCGTCATCATTGTCATCAGAATCCTAATTATATTTAAAAATTCCCACTACTTGTAGGGCTTTTTCCCATTCTTCTCTTACAACATCTAATTCCTCCCTCATATAGGGAGTATGTACGCATAATAACTTTCCACCTGTACTAAAATCAATTTTGAACACATGCAAAGAGAATGACGTATATATATAATTAATAATATATAATAAGATTGATATATTTCATATTATCTAATGAGACTATATATAATACCTTATGTATAGTATCGATTTCCATTGTGGCATGTTTGATGATTAGGTCCATAAATTGCATCACATGGTAGGCACATGCCCAACCATTGTCTTGTGTGGCACACTATAAATTTAAACATACAAAATATTCAAAAATTCAAATAAGCACAATTCACATAAATAATATATACATTGGAGTCGGGAAATTACTTTCACATTCTCCCAAATTAGTGGTTGATTCTTTTTCCTCGGGACCTTTCCTCCAGCTTTTTTGAACTCTTGTAAAGCCCTACATGTTAATGTAACACATTAAATTGCATAATTAAATAGTAGTGTTATAAAAGATGTTAACAGATATAAAAATATGAAATATTTCTCACGGGAATAATGGCCTTTCCATTGTGTGTCCATATAATGTATTCAATTCCTTCCCCATAGGATCTAGATAATAGACCGTGAACGTCTTGGGTACAATAACTAGTAACTCCCATTGCCTACCACTACAGGTAAGAAAGCTAAAATTAATATTCAAAATCCACAATAAAAATGTAATTTTCTTAAGTCCAAATTATAAGCAAAGTAAACTTACTCGACATTGAATGGAGCTATTATCACCGTCTTCTTATTTTTACCAAAATATTCAAAAGTAACACAGCAATATGAGTAACTAAAGAAGGGTTTGTATCAACAAGACTAATCAAATATGGAACCAAAAATCCCACATGGGAAAATGCAAAATCTGTATATATCATGTGTAAGTGGCTGCAAAATATGTATTACGTATGCATTAATATATAAGAAACTAGATCACCATATATAAAACAAGGTATATGGATGTATAAACAAGATCTCACCATATCCACAACTCTATCATAGATGTGTTCAGCCAATCATAACGAAACAACTCCAAAATATCTTGTATAAATAGCTTGTTATCGTTTGATTGACCTACATTAATAAGTATGCATTAATGCGTATGAAAAACTTGTATTTCGTATGCATTAATATGTATGCAAAACTTGTATAAACATATTGTTATTGTATGATTGACCTGCAACATCCTCCGAAATAGTAACATTTATAGGGCAATTTGAATCATGTTCGCCTATTCATACTGTCATACCCCTACAATTAGGACCTAACGAGCCGTGTAGGTCCCTTGGAAGCCAACTTGGTACTTTAGGTGGTGGTGGTGGAGGCCGAGATGTAGCGGGTGTCTTCCTTTTGACCTGTATATATAATTTCAGATCAATTGACTCATATATACACATTAACAAATTAACGTAATGTAAATTTACCATACAATATTAGTATAGACGACATGCGCTTTGGGCCATATTATCACTCCGCCTTCTGCCTAACCAAGCATTTGAGAATTTGGGTGGGCATATGGCAGTGGAAGATCCCTCCAATTGGGGAGTATATGTATCGGGCTCACGCAAACCGCACCAGCTGGTACTGGAGTCTCATGAAACATCTCCCCTGGAAGGGTTGGGTAAGCATGTGCCTCTGGAATGATATATTTTTGACTTTTATATGGCATGGCTTCAACCCATACAAATTTACGTAAAGAATGTTATATACATATATACACAAACATATCATCTTGAAAAGACTAGCTATTATATATGTCATAAAAATACTGACAGCGGACGTGCTAGGTGGTGGGTCTACAGGATTACTCCCAACTCTACAGTAGGAGAAGAGTGGCCCACCACATGTATTGTCTGAGTGGCAGTCTGAGAGGCCTGTCACTTCACCATTGCTTCTTGGATTCTCCTATTAATTAACTCATCTACATATGCATGGATAAAAGAAACGCTAGCTTCTGATTATTGAATTCTCTTTTTCAATAACATTCTAAAAAAGAATAGGTTACCTCAACTTGTGAAAGTCCCACTTTTGGGACAGGTTTGCGTTGGGATGGCCCAAAGAACGCTTTGATGCCCACACTAGCTTCGGCACCCCTAACACGTCCAGGATGATCTGGGTTATCCAAAGCAATTGTCTATTCGTCCCTTGTGCCCTCAGGGATGAACTTTCCTTCCTTCCTCTACTCATGCAGCTCCCTCTAATCACCATCAACAAAAATTGGTAAGTAAAGATAACAATAATCAATATTAATTGATTTTCTCTAAGTGTTGAATTTCACCATTTTTGCAGTCGCCTCAGCAGTTGTGGACTTTGTTATATCTCCCTTCTTTTTTTCCTCCCAGCTATCCACATTGTATGGTGAGGTAGAGGTGCATGACCAATAGTAGAGAACTCTGCAGTCTCCTGAGTACCAGTAGACTCATCCTGTAGTCTTTTGTGAATGCCTACATAGCCTCTTGGACCCATTGTGTGGTCATGCACATTAAGTGCATGCCTTGCTCTTTGAGCATCGCTGATAGCCTTGTTGGTAAGCACATTGATTTAGTTAGTAACACTAAAGGTTAATCTTGAATAGGTGAATACATAAGAATGTATATTAATTAAATTGGGAGTGGTGCTTAATACCTTGAATTCATCTATTTTTCTTTGGGTAACAAACTCTCCCAGTCTTTGGGGTCTAGGTAGTTCCATTTCTCAGTGGTTGCCTTCTACCTAAATTTATTTTTGAAAGATAATACAAACAAAATTTATTAGTGTAGAGTTAGTAAAAAAGTGATCAATGTCTAGAATTGGAAATCAATCAAGAACCTATTCTCAGCATCGTGGATGTAATCTTGGGTGAGATTTTTCCTATAGTTCCTTAGGACCCTCCCACAACATTGCATCACACATTTACGATGCAGCTTTTCATCCAGATCAAATATACTCTGCAAAATAGAATTACTATTGACTAGTATCCTAAAAATTAATAATCTACAATAATAGAATTGCAAATAATAATAACTCATGCATAGTTCCTTCCATACTAAGTCTTTCTTCTCCTTAGGAACTTTATGCTGGGATTCTACGTTAGGACTACAATGGTTGCGAGTAAGAACTCCAAGATATAAAATAAATGAGTTGTGGTTCACTCCAACTAGATTTCCTGCATGATCGAAATCCACAGCCAGTTTGGGTCCATTGCCCCTTTGTTGTAGTAACTTGTTCATCATTGTGATGCCCCTGATTTTCTTAATTTTTTCTTCTTCTAATCAAGTGCCCCAATTTCTTTAGGGGGTACATCACCAACCTAAAATTTGACAAAAAAAACACACTTACAAGATATAACTATAAATGAACATATAGATAGAAACCTCAGGGATATATTTTTAAAACTTGCATTGTGAAGTGGTGCATTCACATCCTCACCCTTAAGGTAATCATCAGCATGGTCATCAGAAGAATGCTCAGCCATAAGAAAGTTCACATTCACATTGTAAAGTTCACATTGTAAAGTAATTCACATTGTAAAGTTCACATTTACATTGTAAAGTAATTCACATTATAAAGTTCACATTCAGAAAAATAAAACATATAAAAAAATATAAATATGCATGCCTCTAATATTGCGATCTTTTATCAATTAGCAATCCTTCATTGTGATCTTTGCGCACAAACAACTCTACTGGAAGTGGCTCGTTCATAATCTACGTCATCGGAGGCAATTTTTTCATCGACACAAGCACTGCTATCGAAATCCACTGATTTCAAGTTTGAAATCTCTCCATGCCAATGCCATTCTGTATAGCCTTGTACAATCCCATTGCACATGACATGACTTTTGATTTCGTCACAAGTGATGACTTTCAAGTTGTTACCACAATGCCTACATGGGCAGTAGAACTTATCTCCAGGTTATTTCCTATGTTCCTCAGCAAATCTAATAAACTGATCAAGACCAGAAATAAACTCTGGGGTACAACAATTTGGAATGGACATCCATGATCTATCCATTCTATGATCAAAGAGGAAACAAGTATATATTAGAACAAGATTAGGGTCTCGGGTTAAAAGATTAGGGTTTATGGCTAAAAATTTAGGGTTTAAGGTCTTATATATAATAAATGTGTACCACTTGGCACATTCTTGAACACCTAATCTCACTAGTAAGTGTATAATGTGTATTTGGTTTTCAAGAAAATTTTGACATCATTTCCCTACTGTTCTCCAAGTACATATGTACTTAGAGAACAAATGGGGAAATGCTACCCAAATTTTCTTGAAAACCAAATACACATTATACACTTATATCCTAAGTGAGATTAGGTGTTAAAGAACAGTCCCAAAAAATCTTGGATGGCTTTCTAAGCCAACAAAATATAACACCACTCATAAGTAGGCGGGTCTGATCACATTAAATTCTTAGGATCAAACCTAAGGACAATTTTTCATAAGGCCAATTTGGATTTTAGTCCAATTAAGAAAAAGTGATTAACAAGGTTGGATCGAGTTCTTTTATATAACTAAGTTATGTAAGGAAGTAAATAAAATAAAAGAAAAAATTAAAAATAAGATAAAAGAATTTTAAAAGAACATAGACATAAGATTTCACTACCACTACATATATTTTCTCACTTACATTGCATCACTCACAATTTGGATATTAGATCAAGGGTCAAACACATTCCAGATCTTGTTAGAGTATGTAAGTCACAAGGACAAAGTTCCCCATTGAATTGAGGTCTCATTACTTATATATCATGAACCCGTCACCCTAGAGAATGTCATTCTAATGTCACATCTAGGTTTCATTGATGATTTATTGATGCTCTAATTTCATATACATATGTCTCTACTATACGATTTTAATAGACATGATGAGTACCTAATCTATAGAGCATTTTAAATAATAAATCAAGAATGCAATAGTTTCAAACATGTAATAATTCACAATGCAATGTTATAAACTATAGGCAAAATGGTTAACCCCCACACTCTAGTAGACAAACTAAAATTAAATATAGTTATGTATAAGAGATTAAGAAGAAGCTTTTCTTAGGTAAGAGTATGATGAAGCTCATTGGTAAAATAGAGATATATAAGAGAGGCTCCATGGCCTAACAAAACCACCCTTTAAACAACAATTATAATCTCTAATCACATTCTTCAGTGTCTCATTACTCCACATCAACCCATCAATGGTTGTCTCCAACTCTCCCCAATGATTTCTAGGGTTCTATATGGATCTTGATAGAATTCTATTCTCTCTTCACATGTCCCTCCCTTTGGTTTCAAGTCAATTGGCATCAACCAACGACTCTAAGGAATTTGATGTGGATTTCCAATGCTAGTTAGATACTAGGTGGAGGAAGAAGAGGAGGAAGAAGGGTACCTTTACAGGTTCGAGCAGCGGCAGCAAGCAGGAGAGCAGGAGCAGTGAGTGACGGCCAAAGCAGCGAGCGGTGGCCAGAGCAGCGAGCAGGCGAGTAGGCAGCTGGAGCAGTGAGCGGTGGTGGCGGCGGCGAGAAGAGGAGCACTGAGTGGCGACGACGGCGGTCAGAAGAGGAGCAGTGAGCGGCGGTGAGAAGAGGAGCTGTGAGCGGCGGCGAGTAGGGAATCGCCAGACTTAACCTCAATTAGGAACACAATAGAGAAAGGGGAAGAGTTCGGTTCATGTAGGTTCTATTAAGTTAACATTTGACGTCAGTTATTAAAAACAACCGACACTTAAAATAATAGGTGTCAGTTATCACACAAAAATTGACACCTATGTTCAATGATAGTCATCAGTTTCAACTAGAAAAACCAACGTCTGTCTACATATGCCGACAAAAAAAATGTTATCGAATTATGAACATAGTCGTCGGTTGCCGTAGCAAACCGACGCCAAAGGGGGGTGAAAATTTTTGCGGGGATAATGCACAAAAACACATCAACGTCAGTTATTGCAAGAAACCCGACGATAAAAATGGCCCCAATTTCTTTCTCGTGACAAACCTTTAGTCATTGGTTAATTTGTCAACAACCGATGTCGTATGTTAAATTTTGGAGGTAATTTTTTTCAATGGAAAATTCGGATTTGGCAGACAATTTTAGGCATTCGTTGCTTATTGAGGAACCGACACTAAATAAAAAGTGATACCCGTGTCTGGCCGCTCTTCACATATAGATGTCGGTTTTTATATTCAACTGTCATTCTGGGTTTAGGCATCGATTTCTTGTATACAACTGACGCCTCTAAGTGTGACGTTATAAGCCATTTATGTAGTGGTGCTAAAAGCAATTTTGATGGTGGATGTGTAGCATGGTTATGGACAATAACCCCTAAATTATGTGCATGGTTGTTTGGTTGGTTTATACATTTAACTTAGTCTGCATACCAAGCCTCTATCTTATCTTCCCAATGTAAAGTTAATTCTTTCCTACATGTGCTACCCTTTAATGTAACTCGAGGTTTCTCCATAATCATGTAAAAGTAGGATAGCTTACTTTCCTGTTAATAATGAAGAAGAATACATCCTAAAGACTTGTAGATCGACTAATGGACTATGGAGGACATGGTGGATAAGCCAAATCGATTGGTTGGTAGACCTAACGGATCCGCAGGAGAAGCCAGTAGATATAAATCGATTGAACCAGACGACCAATGAGATGCCCTAAAACTGGACAAGATATGAGCCAATCGGTTCAAGGGTTGAACCGATCAATCCAGATTGGCAAGCATGGATCTTCATCAACAACAAGTTTTTGTATGTAAAGTAGACCTAGATGATGTAATTCCATGTGGCTCTAAGGGAATACATTAGGTTGGCCATAACCATCGTATTCGTTTATTGCAAGTTTTCATTGTGGGATATATTATGTATATGATACATACTATATATATGTGGTGATTGGATAAATCATATGTATTTATACAAACTCCCTTGATTAAAATATTAAGTCTTAGATTCCTTCCACTAGAAATACACATAAAAAGCTTGATCGAACAACCATAGATTTGCACAAAGCATGGTGCATCATGTATCTCGTATAAGTGTGATGGTATATATGTAGATTTGCACAAAGCATGGTGCATATCTATCATGTTGGATATTGGGTCAGGCTTAACTAGTGACTTGGAGACCCAAGCCCACAGGAATGTAGATGATCATGGCAAAGAGTTGTGCATATCATCTCTCCTAGAGGAACCGCTTAAGAAGATAAGGTTTGTGGTTGTATTTTGTCATGCAGACCAAGAGGCACAGTAGTCTGACGAGTTCTAGTGCAACTAGGATTCAAAGTTGCAAATCTACAATGACAAGGATTGTCATTGGACTTTCTGTGAGACCAGGTTTATCCTCAAAACCATTTGTTTGATCTTATAATTATTAACTTGATTTGTTGGTTATGGGGAATATGCTAGATAAATTTTTTGTGTTTGTTCTCTACTCTAAAGCTATATATCCCTATAGCTTGTGTCTTTGAACCATTGCCTAGAATGACTCACTTCAATCTGGAGAGATGTGGTGAACTACATCTTGAACTAGACTCTTGGATATTGACTTTAGTAAATCACACAATCATAGTGTGGGCACGATTACGAGTTCCTATCGGTGTTGAACATGCATGACCTTCACAAGAATCCTATTTCATGAGCGCTCTAGTAAGTATGCACAACTCACATAAATCCTGACTCAGGGGTCCACTCATATGGTAGGGATCTCCAAGGGTTTAATATCTGGTGTACACTCTGCCAATATGTGGCCTTGAACTAATTTAGAGAAAAGATATTCCTATTCGCGTATAGAATAAATTACTAGCATCATAGGGAGGGTCACGAGTGAAACTCCAAAGTGTGCTTCCACATAACACGACCATTTAGTTGTACCTTTGAACCAATCCTCATGGGACCTCCATTTTTGGAATGTTAGAGTTACCACTACAATTTTTAATCTATGGGTAGAAGATCCATCCCCCTGAATGAACAAATTACTAACTTTCTAGCTAGACCCTTTGTAAGTGGATCTGCAATATTCGTTGTGGATATCACATACTCTATAGATACAACCCCATGGGTTATATGATCTCTCACTTATTCATATCTTAACATCATAAAGCTCTTTCCTAGGTTACCTATAGATTTCTAGCTTTGTCAATGGCTTCTTTATTATCACATAATATAGAAACAAAAGGAAAGTGTAAGGCCTCTGTCCTTGGTTTTTGATTGAACATGCTTTTTTATCATAATTAAGTGTTTAAAACCTTAATAAACCCTAAGATGTTCTTTTATATTATATGAAAAACATAAGGTTTTTTCCAGTTTCGACATTGTTTGTGTAAGTTCTGCAATTATATGCTTATTTTGGGCTTTTCTGCAATTTACCCATATTTGAATTTTTTCTTACAGTTTGTCACATGATTGTGGTGCCTCATATGTTTTCTTATCATTCTTGAGCTTGTTTTTTCATGGGGTGCCTTGTTACACCTTGGTTTGGTGGAGATACCTTTCTTGGGTTGAGTAACGGTTTTTCCCTCATAGATAAGCTAACTTGGAGGCCAAAACTAGATGGTCCTCCTAGTTGGATGGGATCTTATGGTTTTGGGATCATTTGGTGGTTCCTTGAAGGTCCCTAGAGGTGTGAGTGTTGATGGTTTCCTCTCTTGAATCTCCTTGGGTTAGTGGTTCACTAAGTGGAGGTACAAACTGATGGTGAGGTAGGGTTTTCTCCCTTGTGACCAAGGGATCATGATATGATGGTTAGTCTACTATTTTCAGTCAATGGCAGTACTTGGAGTCAATAAAATCTAGCCTAGGTGACTCCCACAACTGATGGAGCTTCTACTTTGCATGGATGGGATGCTTAAAATGATGGACACATGGGAAATCTAGTAGGACACCTAACCTTCTCTCCCCTTGCATCTATAGCTTTATATACCTTAATCCTTGATTTCAAATGATCTCTTTAGTCATCTACCTCTCCCTTTATCACCCTTTCTATTTAGATCTTCATCCGCCTTGGCTTGATGTAGAATAAGGTGCCCAAGGTAGAAGAAGTTGGTCGATCTCCTTGCATGGAAGCTAGGTTTCAGATCTACCCTCTCTTAGTGCTTGTGGAGCTTCCTTTTCTTGTTCTTGACCTAAGCAAGTAACCCATCCTTCTTTACCTTCGTATTATTTTCTAACTTACCTCATTCTTCCTTCTTCTTGGTTGTGTTCATGGTGTTCCACGGTGGATCATGCTCTAATGCTTAAGATTATCTCTTTCATGCTTCCTTGACCTTGGGTTTGCTATCTTTCTTGAAGAAGGAGCTTGCTTGGCCATGTGGAGTGCTTATGCTAGGTCTTCTTCCTCCTTTTCTCAAGCTACATTGATTCTTGGAACTTTTTCTTCTTCCTAGAGGTGAGTTATATAACTTACTCCACGTTTATAGCTTACTACTAGCTTGTATGTACATGATCTTGCTGTAAAATGTAGTTTCCAGCATAATGATACTACCTTTTCTTAGGGTTTGAGTATATATTCTGATCCATGAGTAATTGATCATCATGTATGAACCTTAAGTCTATTTAACAAACCTTCCTAACTAGAGGAGACTCTATGCCTTCCTTGCATGTGAACAACTAATGGTTTTTGCTCATTAAATGATAGCATACTTAGGGTTTCTGAGTCGTTTTTTTGTCTTGCTTTGCAACTGATGGCTTTGTTCTTGTTTTTGTTTTACTTGGCCCTTGTATGCTATATCACGGTGTTCACTTAGCATCTATTTTTGTTTCTCTCATGTGAACACAACCAATGGATAGGTTCCCTCTAACAAATGATGGCTTTCATCTCTAAAATGGTGGTCTTTTTTTAGGTTTTTGAGGTTGTTTTCTACCTTGTGCATAACTCAATGGTTTGTCTTCTTGGTAGAATCGATGGACCTACTTTTGGTTCAATTTTTTTTTTGTTCTCATGAAAACGAATGGTCATACCTTATATCTATTTTGGACTCTTCTGTTTATCTAGAATCAATGGTTTTAGTGCCCTAGTGACGGTTTCAATCGATGGTTTCCTTCCTTTCACCAAATGATGGTTTCCCTTGTGTTTTTGCATTGTTGTACCACCTTTTGATGAAAACTGATGGAGGTATTGGGTCTGACAACTGATGGCCCTTCTATTCCATCAACCAATGGGTGTTCTGACTCCAAGACTTGATGGTTTCTTGACCTATGATCACCAACTGATGGCTCTATTGACTCAACACTTGATGGTGTCAACTAATGGAGGTTTTGACTCCATGCTTTGATGGAGATCATGCACCCCACATCTGATGGTGGAACTGGCCAACACAACTGATTTTGATCCGTTATGGTACAACTGATGGTAGGTTACATGCCCACAATCGATGGTCGGTTGCATGTCCACAACCGATGGTGCTTCTTATGTCTTCAATCAATAATGTTTTATTATGTGCTCAAATGATGGCTTGACAAGGGTTATTTGGTGACTCTTTCTAGGTCACAACTTGATGGTTTCTCTAGATGGTATGTTCGATGTGTTTGCTTCTGTACAACTGATGGTTTTACCTACTCAACAACTAATGGTTTTGGGGTGATTCTCATGATATGTTGGTTTGGTTTTCATGATGTAGAATTATTTGTGAAGTGCCCCTAATAATGCAGTCTTACCTTTGCCCTCGTATGAATGTAAACTTATGATCACCATAATGAGATGATGTGTAATGTTATCTAGCTTACCTTAATACACAAAACCCTAATACAATGAAGTGGTGATATTTGATCATACTTAATCTAGCTTGTTGAACCTAACCCTAATGTAAACCAATAATAGTTATTGATCATACATAGTTCTCTTGTATAACTCGTGTGGTGATAAAATGACCTCTCAATGTTGTAGTAACCCTAAAGTTATGTTATATGAACATCATATCTCTTTATTGTGGGATTATACTAAACATGTGTATTACCAGTGATGTGATTATTAATGAGCCTTTGGTAAGGCATAAAATGATAATTATGGTTTTACATGTGATTATGTTGTGATGGTCTTAATGATCTTTGGTCATGGTATCAGCCCTAATGTAGGTGTGATCCCCAAACTTCTATGACAGGGATTGGAATCCCATGGTGATGTGATAATGATGATAATCTTATGGGTGGCAGTGAACAGTACCATGTAGTGATGTGACAAGTTTTATGTTAATGTGTTTTATATCTTCTGGAGTTTCTACATACAAATTCTTTCTAGAAACAAATTTGGATTTGTATGTCAACTTGTTTGATGTAGCCCGAATTCACCCAATTGACATAAATAATCAAGTGAAACCTTAATCATGTTGTGCCATATCTGTTGAACCATTCAGTGTCAGGACTTGCTAAGTGGGGAAATGAGTATTCCTATGGGAAACTTAGATCACATACTTCTGAGTATGGGGAGTGCAAGGAATGTACATCCCTGGCATCTAGATGCCATGGTACCAGAGGATGCATGTGGTCATGCCTGGTGTATGAACAATTGATACTTGCACATATGTGATTGAGGACAACTACGGTTGTACCTTAGATGATTGGGAGTTATATACCTTAGTTTTGGACATTGTAACCTATATACCAAGGATGGGCCGGTGTTGAGAAGGTTGACTGTATGTCACTACAGACAACTTGATTGTTATGTCACTAACTTTTCACTCATAGTGACCAAAGGTGGGAGATCTTAGGATGTCGGTACTCCTAGATCTTGTACAAAATTGAATAGCACTAGGTGGTACTTAGTTGGAGTGTGAGGCATATACCTCACTCTCCCCAGGGTTTAATAAATACGTAATCTAGACATGTAGCATATGTGTTAGGGTTATACACAGTGCTTCACAAATTGGATTATAACCCTTATTTTCTCCTTTTATATAACATTGTTGTATAATGCAATAATGAAGGTATCCATGTTTATGTTGTTAGATATACTTATAATGTTGGTTATGTTTATGAGGTTAGTTATCTTATGTCGCTAACTATGCTCATACTGTTGGCCGTGCATATGTAATGCTCATATTGCTAGTTATGCTCATGTTAGTAGATAGGTTTTTGTTGTTAAACTAGCTTATGGCGTTAGGCTTGCCTATGATGTTACCCATGTTTATGTTATTTAAAATGCTCATAATGATAGCCAGGCTAATAATCATAGTTATACCCATGATGTTAGTTATATCTGATTCCTAGGGAATAATGTTATACTTCCAACATTATAATGAGACTTTGATTTAAAATGCTCTTAAAGAAACTTTTATATCTGGAATTTCTATTTTGTTATATAATCTTCTATGTCTATTTCACTTGCTTAATCCATTTAATTGCTTAACCTGATGTAATCAATAAATGGTGTTGATAGTTATATCTCTCATTGGGACATGTGTCTCACCTTGTGGGTCACCACATCTTTTCTAGGTGATCGAAAGCAGCGACAACATTTCTGTGACAGTGAGGAGGAGTCATGGAAACAGAATGAAGAGGAGGTTGTGTATATGTCTAGTGTGCCTTAGAATCATCCTTTAACTCTCAAGTTTGGGTAGGAAAGTTTGTTTGTGATGTTCTCGACTCATGCTTTTAGTAAAACTTTGATGCTTGTACATGTGGTATATGTGGATCATATTCTTATGTATGTATATGTTGTGGATGAGGCCAAGGAGTAATTGTAAAAGATACTTGGAATTATATATGAATATAAGAAAGATGTTGGGCTTTTATGTATATGTTCTTGAGTATACTGGTGAAATAAATCAGTTTTAATTATCCCCTTCTTTCAACTATGTGGTTAATTAGTGATGATCACGTTTTTTAGTTTTGAGTTATCTCATTTATCTTGATGGGTTCTCACAAGTTGGTATCAGATCTCTAGGTTTGTTGAGTCTTTAGGGACACTAGGACTTAGGACTAGGATGATGTCTAAGTAAATAACATGACATGTACACATGATGCATACTTCCTAATCTTAGTACTTGGATGCCCTGGCCATGTAAGAACCCTGACCTTCATTTTGGGCTTAGCCTGTTTGTTTTTCCTAAACCTTGTGCTTGGTTGCTTGCTAACCACCTTTAGTGGTTATTAGGGGTTTCTTGTGTTTTGTTGAGAGTTGGAGGTGCTACTTGCAAAATAACCTGAGTTAGGGTTGAAGTGCAAGTTTTCCACTTTGAGAGATGTCTTTCTCTCTCTTTGCTTCCTCTATGGTTGAGAGGAATGTTTGGGCTCGTGCCTTGAGTTGCCTTGGGCTTGGTTGAGCTCTTTTGGGCCTTGTTTTCCCTTGTTTGGGCCTTGCCTTTCTTGGTTGAGCCCTGTATCAGGCAAGGATGCCTTGTGTTGGCCATGGGGTATCGCCCATAGGGGTGTCGGCCAAGGTGGTGGTGGTGTGTCGGCCTTTGACCTTGTTTGACCTCCTTGGTTTGGTTGTGTCACCCTAGCTTGGACATGTGGTCGAACCTTGGTTGAGTGGTGGCATGGCATGTGCATGTGTTTTTCAAGGTGGTAAAACGTATGGACAAGTGTCACTTGGTAAGGTGATACCTTGCCTTGGTTTAACCTTGACCCTCATCTATATATGCCTTGCCTTTCTTTTCCTTAGGAACTATTTAGATCTTTTGTTGCTCTTCCCTCCTTGTGTGCACAACACACCTTCCTTGGAGAGCTTGGTGGCTGATCCTTTCCCCTTGGTGGAGATCTCTTCTTCTTCCTCTAGCTTGGTGGCCGAACCCTAGGTGGGTCTTGTTCTTTGGTAAGCATCTTCCATCTTTCCTTAGCATCTTCTTCTCCATCTTGCCTACCCTTTGGCCATGGTGGTTATGGCTCTTGTTCCTTTTCTTAAGGTGGACGAAAGTGGTGTGCTTGGAGCTTTGGAGCTTGAGGAGTTTGCTTAAGGCATGTTACATAACTTCTAACCCTAGCTATACTACCTTCTCTATGTTGCAATGATTCATATATGTGGATGATCGGCCATTGCATGTTATGTTTCTTGCTCTAGTACCTGTTGTTGATCTTATGGATATAGTGAGCATGATGTTGTTGATGTTGTTGATTGTTTGTATGCCTTTACACCTAGTTGGCCGAACCATAGTTTGGGTTTCCTTGTTGAGCAACACCCCTTTCTCTCCTTGGTTTATGAGAAGCGAGTTTGAGCTCTAGTGATGTAGGAAATACCCCTCTCTCATTTAAGTTGAGAGGTGAGCTTATATTCTAGTTGCTTGGGCAACACCCTCCTCTCACCATGGATTTGAGAGGTGAGCTCTTAGATATGTGTTGACCTATGTTGAGGGTTGGTCCTTGTGGTTTCCCGATTTGTGATAGAGGTTAGGGCTGTAAATGGGTACAGGTAGACCCGCGGACCCGCAAATCTGGATCCTTAAAAAACCCGTCACGGGTCTAATTTTTTATACCCGCATACCCTAGGACCCGTATACCCTTGGACCCGTATATAAGCGGGTCCAATAATGGGTATGCTTGGACCCAGACCTGCTAGACCCGTGTACCCGCTATACATAAGTAACTATTTAAATAATATGTTATATATATCATACTTTACTAGTCTAACTAATATAATTCTTGAGATTATATCCTACTCTAACCACAATAAGGATGAGACTAGTCATATAATTAAGAATTAAGTATTCTAGTTACAATAATGAACATCATATGTAAACTAAAAATCAAAATGTCTACTAATTTACATTACTTTTTACATAAGTTAAACGTTATGATCATGACTACAAATATGTAAGCAATTACTCAATTAATGTTAATGTATAAAATATAGCATTGTCAAATATAACTACTACATGATAATATGCTATATAATAATAATATCTCGTTCTATTAAATATATATAATATAGTCATTTATCTTATATAAACAATATGATGTTTTATAGAACCGCTTACCCGCATACCTGCACCACATACCCGCTATTATTACGGGTACGAGTATGGTGCGGGTCCAAGTTTTGTATTATGCGGGTCTAGAACCGGAACCGGACCCGCTAAATTAGATGCGTATGGGTATGGGTATGGCCAGACCCGCACCGTACCCGCACCGTTTACACCCCTAATAGAGGTTGCGTGAAACCCCTCTCTTGGTTGTTGAGAGGTGATCCAATCTTCTTGATCAATTTGGGTTTGGTGCCCTTGTTCTTGATGTTGAAGATGACCATGTTGGGTTGTGCCTTGCATGATATGACCTTAGAGTAGTGATGCCCGATAGCCTTGTCTTGGGTTGTACCCTTAACCGTCACACCTTATAACTTGTGCTCAGAACGGTACATCTTGAGGTAAGGTTGCCTGATACCCCTACCTTGTGTTGAGTTTGGCCGATACCCTTTGTAGAGTTGGAGCTTGGGCGATACACCTTGATGTGTGCTCTTCACGACACACCTTGTGATGGGTCTTAGTAGTATGAAGTAGTCTTGTGGCATGATGGTGGTTTAGAGACCCCTAGTAGTGTTGGTCGACATGCTGGATGAGTAGCCAGCATGTCCATGCCCTATATGGTATCTTGATTGACATGGGTGCCCTGGCCGATAGGGATGACCCTTGAACGACATGGAGATGTTTGAATAGAGGTGCCTTGGGCGTTATACCCTTTGGCTGATATGATCAATGTTGAGGGTTAGTCGATATAGAAACCCTAACCCTAACCCAAACCCTAGTTCGTGTGCATGATAGGCTTTTGGTCGATAGCCCTTGCTGATGACGCACGATCCATCCTTATATATGGTTTCCCGACACCTTGTGAGTTGGGTGCATGATAGGTTGAAGCGTGGTTGGTCGACATGATGGCACAAGTGCTCTAGGGTTGGAACCCTAGCCGAAACACCCTTTAGTGAGGGTGGGCGCAGCTCGCCATACCTATAGGAAGGGTTGTCGGAGCTTTGGTGAGGGTTTTGATTACCCGGAATGTTTATAGTTGATGGTACTCTGTTAATAATGATAATACATGTGATATGATGTAACCACCTGGAATTTTGTAGCTATGATGATGAGACATGAGGATAGGTTGTGAACCAGGTATGTTTGGAAGGTCATGATGTTGTTACATATGCTGTTGCTACACATGTTAATGTGACACATGTATATGATCACAAGTATGGGGCATGATATGTGTTTATGATTAATGCTAAAACTGTGATTTCTACAACTTATGTGTAATATACTCATTGATGTTGCTTCATACTTGGTAGCATGATAATCCTGTTAATCCATGATGACTTTAGTTATCTCTATGGATGTGTATACTAACCATGTAGGTATACTATGTGGATTCATAACCTGGTAAGAGCTATGAGACACATGTGCTTTGACAAGCACAATGTGATGATAATCCTTGTTAATGAGATAACAGGTTGATAGGTCTGAGGACCTAATAAAGGCTAAGTGCCTAGTGGAGGTGTTATCCTCTGATGATAAGTTAGGGATGCATTCCCAAAATGCTAATGCATGATTATGATGCCTTGAGAGGTAGTGGTTGTTATTATGAGGGATTGAGGTCCCAGGTTAGTATGATGATGACATTGATGGCATAATTCTATAAGTCTATGTTTATACTTTGGTTTCCTCAACAATTGGCTTAAAATACACTAATTAATTATAGATAAACATATCATGTAGTTTTCCCTGGTCATAGGTCCATCATCGTCAGTATTTGGTGTTGGTGAAATAGGTTTATCCTGCGAGATTACCTGGAGCGCATATTGTTGAATATGTGAGGTTTCCCCTAGCCTAAAATAGGAGGGTTTGAGTGCAACTGTGGTTGCAGACTCAGGATATGTGGAGCATGGTGAATAGACCCATGGCTCAGGATATGTGATGACGATCATGATGTGTTCATGGCTCGGATGTTTATATGGGTAGCTTGCGGAGCTGTCCCAGAGGCTGAGGCCCTATAAGCATAAGATTGTGGTCTTGCTTGATGATTGATGTACTGACTACGGGAAGGCTCACTTCCTCAGGGCATAATAAAATGTAATCCAGCTGAATAATATATCTTGCTTAGAGAAAAATATGGAACATTGATTGAGGCCTTGCTTATAGCTGATCTAGTTGAACTATGCAATTGTGTGTACGATCCTTATATCTTGTGATAAGTTCTTATAAAGCTTATCTTGTCAATCATGTTCCATAAAGAAATACTTGGTTATACGCCTCCCCGATATCTTGGTAAGGTTGATGGTAATAATAGCCTTGCTCAGTATGTTGCTCTTGCTATACACTTTATTAGTTATCTACTGTTTTTGCTTTAACCTTCTATGGTTTTATAGTTTCAGCGGGGAGTTATGTTTCTCACTGGGACTATGTGTCTCACCCCACTGGTTTACACCCTTTTTAGGTGATCGCTCTAGACGTGGTAGTGGTCGTGAGGTTGCCGCCGAGTAGCAAGAAGAGAAGTAGAAGGAAAGAGTTAGACATGCTACTGTTTTGGTGGTTTTGTAGTAGAGTCCTAGAGTCATCCCTATACTCTCAGGTCCTCGGAGGTGTTTGATGACGTTTCACAATGTCTAGCTATTGTAATTTTTGTATAACCCTATTGTTGGTCGTACGTGGCTGTTATGTATATATATAAACATGTAATGAACTCTGGTGCTGACAGAACAGCTGGTTCCAATGAGATGTGGACCTATAACGAGCCTGTAAATATTTTTATAACATGCTTTCTCTATAGGATATGAATGCAAAAGTTCCCTTGAGTATGCATTCCGCAATCGGTTTTAATTAACCCGTGTTTTCAATAATATGTTGGTTGTGCATGTTTTCGCGTGTCATCTCGTTGTCTGGGTGATGGCGGGGTGTCACAGTTGGTTTGGTATCAAAGCTCTAGGTACTTTGAGTCCGCATGGATCTAGGACTAGGTTTGCGTATGTTCTTGTGAGTTTCCCATATTTTCTTTCAATAACCTTCTGCTCTCTGCAGATGATAAAGCTTAAAGATGTCTGGAAACCATGAAGAACATGTTTCCGAGAGAAGCGATGTTGCATCAGTTGATGGAGCAGGAGGGCAGGCACATGAAGATCGGGTGCCTGAGGTCCCCCAACTTGACCCAACCATTCTCGAAAATCCTGCCTACCAATAGCTTATGGGGAAGTTGATAGCTACGATGAATCTCATGGTGGAAAGGTTGCCAGTGCCTCAGCCAAGAGCACAATCTCCCCATGGTGAAACATCGGGTATTGGGAAGACCTTTGAGCAGCTTCTCCGAGTCAGAGCTTTGGATTATGCTGGAACGGCTGATCCAACGGATGCTAATCTGTGGTTGACAGGTCTTGAGAAGGCCTTCCAGATCATCGACATCCCCGAAGCAGAAAAAGTCAAGCATGATGTCTACCTTTTGAAGGGTAGTTTTGGCCACTAGTGGGCCATTGAGGAGGAGAAGCGACCCGGTGAGGAGATTGGTTGGGAGGTTTCCTGGTGAGAGTTCATTAGTAGATACTTCCCGAAGACGTATCTGGACGAGAAGATCAACCAGTTTGAGCATCTACGCCAAGGATTGATGAGCATCACTGAGTATGAAGCCAAGTTCATGGACTTGCTGAGGTTTTATCCTCACATGGTGGCGACAGATGATGAGCAGATCAGGTGGTTTGAGGAAGGTCTGAGTGCTGAGTTGTCGACACCTGCTGCTGCTTTGGAAAATCGAGAGCGGTTTGCCACGTTCATGGAGTCTGTCTGTAGGATTGAATGATCTATTAGGGAGAAAACGGAGTCCATGAACAGGAAAAGGCTTGTTCAGTTCCAGGGACAGAGATTTGGGGGCCTTAATAAACCAAGGTTTTCATCACCTTTTGTGATGCAGAGTTCTCGCGTACCATCTCAATGGTCTCCGAGTAAGGGAAGAGGTTATGTTTCTTCATCCTTGAAGGTGCAGAGTACATCTTCTGTGGCAGTGATAGGCCATCTAGACCGTAGACAGAAGGTAGGTCATGTTATCACTGTGGACAGACTGGCATTTAAAGTCAAATTGGCAAAGAAGAGACGTTGAGGTAACACAACAGCTGAAATAGAGTCAACAAGATAGACAGCAACCCAGTGGTAGTAGAGGGAGAGGATGCGGTCAATGTCGCAAGTACGATCGTCTGCTCAAGGAAGAAGAGGACGTGGACAACAAGCAACGGCTCGATTCTATGCTATTAATCAGCCGGAGGCGATAGTCAACCCACGAGTGGTGACATGTCAGATGGAGTTATTTTATTCTGATTTGTCTTCTTCTTACTTTATATCTATTTTGGTTGACCTGGGTGCTACGCACTCTTTTATCGCACATAGTTTGCTTGATAGTTTTCCTTAAACTATTAGTTGTAAGAAAGATAGCATGTTGTTAGAAACCCCGCTCGATGGTTCCTCGATGCTTTGAGAGGAGTGTCCATCTTGTGTTCTATCTTTCTGGAGACACAGTATACAAGTGGATTTTATGCCACTTGATATGCATGGATTCAATGTGATCCTTGGGATGGATACCTTAGAGAAGTATAAGGTCATGTTGGACTATGGTTCCAAGCAGGCAGTGTTTGATGATGGTGGAGAGAAGTGGATCTTCCAAGGAGATAGGAAGATTCTTCCGACATGTCTAGTGTTAGTGTTGGTGGCAGAAAAGTTGCTACGACAAGGTTGTAAGGCATTCTTAGCTCAAGTTGTGGATACCAAGGCAAAAGGTCCTTGCCTTGAGGAGGTGATGGTTGTTTGAGAGTTTGCAGATGTGTTTCCTGATGAGTTCCCCGGTGTTCCCCCACCTCGAGAGATTGTTTTGAGATCAATCTGGTACCAGGAACGCAGCTAGTTGCACAGACACCATATAGGATGGCTCCAGCAGAGATGGAAGAGTTGAAGAAGTAGTTACAGGAGTTGTTGGAGAAAGGTTTCATCCAACTGAGCACATCGCCTTGGGGTGCTCCAGTGTTGTTCATTAAGAAGAAGGACGGGTCGATGTGGTTATGTATAGATTACTGGCAGTTTAACAAAGTCACGATCAAGAACAAGTACCTGCTGCCAAGGATAGACGATCTGTTCGATCAGTTGCGTGGCACTACAGTGTTCTCAAAGATCAATCTACGGTTTGGGTATCATCGCTTGAGGATTAAGGTGGATGACATACCTAAGTCAGCATTTAGGACGAGGTATGGTCACTTTGAGTTTTTGGTTATGTCGTTTGGGCTAACCAATGCAGCTGCTGCTTTCATGGATCTGATGAATCGAGTGTTCTGTCCATTTCTAGATCAGTTTGTTGTAGTCTTTATAGATGACATCTTGATCTACATTCGGGACAATTAAGAGAATGAACAACATCTTCGACAAGCTTTGACTCTTCTTCGCCAACATCGGTTGTATGCCAAGTTCAGCAAATGTGAGTTCTGGTAGAAGGAAGTGACATTCTTGGGTCATGTGATATCTGTAGAAGGAGTCAGAGTGGACCCCAAGAAGGTGGAGTCAGTGGCAGTTTGGGAGCAATCGAAGATGCCGATAGAAGTTCGTATTTTTCTGGGTTTGGTAGGATATTACCGAAGGTTTATCAAGGACTTCCGTGCAATTGCGTTGTCGATGACAAAGTTTACCAGGAAGGATATACCTTTTAGCTGGGATGATCATTGTCAGCAAGCTTTCCAAAGTTTGAAGGAGAAGTTGACTAGTTCTCCAGTACTAGTGTTGCAGAGCCTGGGAAGGGCTATGTTGTTTTCTGTGATGCTTCCAAGAAAGGATTAGGGTGCGTGTTGATGTAGGAGGATCATGTGGTTTCTTTTGCTTCGCGAAAACTTAAGAAACATGAGGAGAACTACCCGACACATGATTTAGAGTTGGCAACGGTGGTCCATGCGTTAAAGATTTGGAACACTATCTTTATGGAGAAGTGTGTCAGATCTTTACAGATCATAAGAACTTGAAGTACATCTTTTCGCAGAATGAGTTGAACATGTGACAGCGTCGTTGGATGGAGCTAATCAATGATTATGATTGCACCATTGAGTATCATCCTGGTAAGGCAAATGTGGTAGCTGATGCGCTTAGCAGAAAGTCTTCTTCTCTCCCCACGAAGAAAGCACAGTTGAGTTCCTTGGTATGCCATAGGCGATATATGTTTGTCTCCTTACGGTAGATGAATGTGCAGTTGGAAGTTTCCTTGTTGGCAGGACTGTTGGCACAGATGCAAGTCAAGCGTATGTTGAGACATCAGATCAAAGATGCACAGTAAGCGGATGATACAATGCAGTTGATCAGGTCACAGCTCAGCAGTGAAAAGCGTGATGGGTTCTATGAGTCCAAGGACGGACTAGTTTGCTATCATGGTAGGATGGTGGTCCCCGTTGGTGATAATCTAAGAAAGCTAGTACTTGAGGAAGCACACACATCGATGTATGTTATGCATCCAGGAGTCACCAAGATGTATCGTAATCTGAAAGACATGTATTGGTGGTCTGGCTCGAAGAAGGATGTAGCTGAGTTTGTGACTAAGTGTGTAGTATGTCAACAAGTTAAAGCTGAGAATCAAAAGTTGGCAGGTACGTTGCAACCCATGCTGATACCACAATGGAAATGGGATCATATAACCATGGACTTCATAGCTCGTCTACCTAAGACAGCTAGGAATCATGATTCCATTTGGGTAATAGTGGACAGGCTGATAAAATCTACTCATTTCATATTGATAAAGACAATGTATACAATAGAGAAGCTTGCTCAGGTGTATGTAGACAAGGTAGTGTGTTTGCACGGTGTACCAGCAACGATATTTTCCGACTGAGGTCCTCAATTCACAAGTCGTTTCTGGGAACAGTTGCACAAAGCATTGGGAACGCAGTTGAGGTTCAGTACTGCCTTCCACCCACAGATGGATGGACAGTCTGAAAGGACTATTCAGACTTTAGAAGATCTTCTCCAAGCTTATGTTTTGCAGTTCCTAGGCAGTTGGGACATGCATCTCAGTTTGATAGAGTTCTCTTACAATAATAGTTATTAGCGGTGCATTGACATGGCTCCTTATGAGGCCCTATATGGTAGGAAATGCAGACCCCCTTTATGCTGGTATGAGTATGGTGAATATCATCTTTTGGGTCCTGAATTAGTGCAGCGGACAACAGAAAAGATCAAAATGATACGACCACAATTGAAGCCGACACAGGAGAAACAAAAGTCTTATGCAGACAATCGCCAACGACCTTTAGAGTTCCAAGTGGGAGACAAAGTGTATCTCAAGGTCTCACCTTGGAAAGGTGTGCTATGGTTTGGCCGGAAAGGCAAACTGCACCCAGGTATATGGGGCCATACCCGGTAATAGCACATGTTGGCAAGGTAGCTTACAGGTTAGAGCTGTTGCTAGAGTTGCACAGGTTACATCATGTGTTCCATGTCATCATGTTGAAGAAAAGTCATCCAGACACAGGGACAGTGATACAGCCATTTGAGGTCAAGCTTGATGAAGATGTGACATATGAGGAGGGTCCGGTAGCAATCCTTGATAGAAGAGTAAAGAAGCTGTAGAGGAAGGACCTGGTTTTTGTGAAGGTTCTTTGGCATCATCGTGGCGTTGAGGAAGCCACATGGGAGCTTGCGGAAGAGATGAGGTGGAAGTATCCCTCACTTTTCTCTTCAGATTTCGGGGACGAAATCCTGTTGTAGAGGTGTATGGCTTGTAAGGACCCTGACCTTCATTTTGGGCTTACCCTATTTGTTTTTCCTAAACCTTGTGCTTGGTTGCTTGTTAATCACCTTTAGTGGTAATTAGGGTTTGCTTGTGTTTTGTTGAGAGTTGGAGGTGCTACCTGCAAAATAATCTGAGTTAGGGTTAAAGAGAAAGTTTGCCACCTTAAGAGATGTCTTTCTCTCTCTTTGCTTCCTCTAGGGTTGAGAGAAAGGTTTGGGCTCGTGCCTTGAGTTGCCTTGGGCTTGGTTGAGCTCTTTTGGGCCTTGTTTCCCCTTGTTTGGGCCTTGCCTTGATTGGTTGAGCCTTGTATCGAGCAAGGATGCCTTGTGTCAGCCATGGGGTATCACCCATAGGGGTGTCGGCCAAGGTGGTGGTGGTGTGTCGGCCTTTGACCTTGTTTGACCTCCTTGCTTTGGTTGTGTCACCCTAGCTTGGACATGTGGTCGAACCTCGGTTGAGTGGTGGCATGGCATGTGCAAGTGTTTTGCAAGGTGGTAAAATGTATGGACAAGTGTCCCTTGGTAAGGTTGTAGCGACCAATAAACAAATCATTACTGATTAAGCGGAATAAAAAATTAGCAGCGGATTGCTGAAAATCACAAAAAATTAAAACCATTAACAAAGAGATCCAAACATAGGAAAACTCTTTCATCAAGAACCAATGTATAACATTTACATCCTGGTTCATAAGCACATAACTTGTACCATCTCTTCTCGAGGATTACAAATATCAACTGCCCTATTAACATTATATACAGACAGAATAAGAACCTTGAGGCATCAAGCCAAAATCTCAGATCGATTCATTAAAAGCACTAACTACTAACTCCGAGGACCTCAGAGTACAGAGACGACACATAGGACTACTGTCTCAATACTGTCTCAGCTGTTGCTGTCCTTTCTCTACTGTGGGGATTCTATTTCCTTGTCTGCGTCCACCTAAAAATGTTGGATCCCACAGGGGTGAGACAATTTGTAAATTGCCCCAGCGAGAGATATAACTCTCTACCAAAACATTTTTTTGCAGTTTATTAAAATAAAACTGAGCAGAAGGATTTATATATATTTAACATCAGATAAATCACTGTATGAACAGAGTGAAGTAATCTCCTTTCCTAAGGAGAACATTGCATCTACCCATTGTAGAGTTGTAATTCATCCTTCTACTTGCAATGAATGTAAAGAGATATAAGTAACATCTATCAACTAGAGATGCATAAAAGAAATGTAACATCAGCCAGTAAATTTCCGTATTCAATCCTTAAGAAAACATGCTATACGACTGATTACATTTTACAATCACACTTATGCCCTGAGGAGATGAGGTATACCGCTCATACTCCAACTGACCATTGCGAAGTCGAAATCAGTGCCATACAAGATCAATGGAGGAGCCGACTTCCATGACCTCCCACATCTCGTTCAGTGCGAGACCACATGCAGGACATCTTGTGTCTCTGCTATATAGCTTTCTAGGCTATACTGGCAACTTTGCTATAGAGCTACATCAGAGGTTGCACTCTCTTCGCAATCAAGAGATTTCATGTTTACCTCCATCGATCCGACATTAATATTATTGGGAGATTTGTGATACATCTATCCCAATATTCAAGAGATTCATGATACATCCATCCCGGGACAAATAATGAAGGATTGAGAGGTTTAATGTTTACCTTCCATCAATTTCTCCATTAGGACGTAAGGATATGTTCGCCCATCAACCCCCACATATTCAAAAATATGCATTCCAGGTTTTTCCACGGAGCAACCCGTTTCAGCATCAGTAAATACTGACACTGATGGATCTATGGTCAGGGTTCTACATGATATGATTTCACTTGATTAATTAAGTACATTAGCATATTCTTTTAGCATCAGTCAAGTTCTCAAATAGGAATTATTATGACAATTACTACAAAGAAACATGTACTATTATCATCAATTACTTCTCAGTTTTTAAAAGACATTGGGATCTCAGTCCCTCAATTCATTACTTGAAAGTTCACATCTCTCAACAACATCATTATTATACTTATCAAATCTGGGTATTCATACCCTCAGTTCATCACTAATCACTGTTACCAACTATTAGGTAACTATTACCTCTAGGTCCTCAGACCGAGGTATACATTATACTTGTTACACAAGCATCTCACATGACTCATAAGGCCATAAAGTGTCTTGTCACCTTTCACTAGGAAACAACTTGTTTATATGGCTCACAAGGCCAATCAACATCTATATCAAATAATCATCATAGCTCATATTTGGCTATGCTTATCATATCATTATACCTGTATGGTTGATACACATAATAACAGCCATAAAAATCACTTATCACATCATGTGGTACAATAGTAACACCACCATTCCTTTATCAGGATTAGGGTTTACTATCAAATAGGGCTTTTCATCCCTTTACCCAAAAATTAGGGTTAGGGTTTTCCATTTCACATTAATTAGGGTTTCATGTTCGCATTATTAGTCCAACCCTAATATATTGCTCCACACCTCTAGGAGCATCCACTGACATCTCAAGTATTCACTTATACTTATTACTTTCATCATATATCATTAATGATTATCAATACAAGGTATGAGATCATTTATCATCCTTTCCATGGTATGATTATATGATACTCATTAGTTTGGCTTATCCTTTTCTCAAGGTATATAGCCCATGCTTATCAAAATACATCAAACTCATTACATCTTATTGTAACAGTTTACATAACACTCTTCATGTGTTTCTTATCCAAAAATATTGGATTAGAGGTTCATCAAGGTATATCTTGTTGGGCTTTAGGGGAGGCAGAGAAGGCAGCAGAAACAAAAATTTCTCCCCCAAACTCGGTACAAGGTAACGCGTCAACGTCTATATAATAGGAAAGGATGGTTTGTGGAATCATACCTTATCCCAAGGCTTGCTCGGTGACAATACCTCGCGCCTTGCACAGTCTTCAACTCCAGTCTTGGACGGTGTCTGTGCAACTCCTGGTCGCACCGGGACTGACGACTCCTGGTCTCACTGGGACTGTCGGGATTGACGGTTGTCCTCCTAAGCAGAAGAAACGTCCCACCTCTGAAGTAGTCCACACAGACCACCTAGAGCTCCAATCTCCTTGTCCCTCAAGGAATTGGAAGGAGTCGCACCCTGTTGTTGACGTACTAGTCGCCAACACACTCTCCTACCTCCAGTTGCAGCTGCAATTGTCTTTCCCTTGCTGCACCTCCCTTTGCAGGTAGCACTTGCTCAGGCTCTCTCTCGGTTACCAAAACCAGAGAGAACGACAACTTTGCAGAGCAACTGGTTGCACTGAGTTGTCCTTTGAGAAGCCCCCAATACCCCTATATATATAGGAGGGTCATGGGACAGGGTTCTCCATCCCGGGCAATGCGGGACTAAAAGCAGGAGTAGAAGGGTTCGAGATTTTCCACAAAAGCAACCAACTCGCAACCTGAACCGATCATTTCACAACTGAAACGGTCGGTTGGGGACCTGAACCGGTCAGTTGGGACACCTCAACCGGTCGGTTCACAAGTGAACCGGTCGGTTGGTGGTCCTGGTCGATTCCCGATTGACTTTCCTTCTTTTGTTTCTAATTGGTATCGAATACCAATCCTATTTCCCAATCAAATTGGGCAATTGAAATGAAAGGAAAATTCTCACCAATCCTATTTTCCCAAGTTGCTTGGTTGCACCAGTTGAATCGATCGTTTCAACACATGAAGCAATCGGTTCACCCTAATCTTGAGCCGATCGATTCAACACTTGAGTCGACCGGTTCACCAAGCTCAGCCGATGGGTTCATCACTTGAGCTGATTAGTTGGGAGTGCGGATTGTGTAGAATCAGTCAAATGCGATTTCAATCAATCTGATACTCGAATCAATGTGCCCAACACCTTAAACATTATGACATTGAGCTATCAATTGATTGAGTGTTTAATTGAACTACTAAACTCCTTTAGTAATCAATCTAAACATTGTTTGTGGACAAAACTCCTCTTCCAGGTTAAATCCTACGTGTGTGACCCTGCATGTCCATTTCAGGTTGGAAGTGAAAGTCCATAACATTTATGACTTCACAAGCAAAGAGCGGTGCCTAGTCACACATCAGTGCTACCCAAGTGAAAGTAGAAAGTTGGAGAACAACTTTCAATCCTACAATCTGTGAATGGTGTTACAGTGAATGTATAATTCCTTTGTCACTGATATCCCGAATGAACTCGAGGCATGGAACAATCATCATGTCAACGTTCATTCACTTTCTTGATCTCAGAGTAGATTGGAAGAGATATGTATGACATCAATATCACATATTGATTCACACATGCGTGCGCATGCCTATTTCAATCCTACTCATCAAGTGGCCTTGGATATCAAACTCCCTCAGGAGGGACAAGTCCCATATCTATCACTCACCCCTCAAAAGCCCCATGTGTCAAAGCCACCCAATCATCACCTTTATAACAACCCATGTTTCAGGACTGCGTTTGATGATGTCAAAGTGTGCCCAATGACATGTGTTGAGTGTAGTGATTTCAAGTCTAAGAATCACACTCACCACCATCACTGTGAGTACTGACTGTGACTACCATGTCATGGTTCCATATGTCAAACTCACGGTGGGTCTGTCCGGTACACTTATTCTCTAACAAGTACCTATGTGTTTGGTTTGATATCTCTATATCATGACTAATGAGATTTTGTCATCAACCAACACCACAATCTGGTCTTGTGTGTCATTACTGTCTATCTACCTTCCACAATGACATCTGACTAGGGACAAAACAAGAATGTACAAACTCTTAGCATCCATATGATCTCATCATTCAGGTCATGAACATGAAGGCATACATCATTGAGTACTGTCATTCTCTAGACATTCAATCTGTTCTATCACTATCTCATATGACTGAACCAGAAAGAATTGGAAGCTTTCCTTTGATGTTTATCAAATCAATCTTAATGTATCCCACCAATCATCCCATGATTGGCTCTCAGGGCATACATACCAACAGACTCCCACTTGCACTGCGAGCCAATCACCCTTGAATCATATTCATAGTGATCTTCAAACATGTCCCACATGTTATTGTGCTCTAGTGTGAACATAGTGAGTAATGGCAACACCTTGCCAAAGTCAGTATAGATTGCATGTCTCTCATCTCTTCATTGTACGTCACACGTATGAGATGCAATTGTTGTAATATGTGATCTAGTATTCCTTTGCTAACCTTTAGCCACATTGCATGATCAAGGATTCCATACTTTTCATCAATGAGCGGAATATCTATAAGTTCATCTCATGAACTTTCAGATCCATATAGTATCCACTGTTGTTCTCTAACGCATAGATACTCGACATTCCCTTTTAAATGGTTTTATTGGAACACTTCCAATTATCAACAAACTTTCACTTTTATATATCCTATATATATTTTGCGATTAATTTTCTATCCTTTTGGAAGTTCGCATCAATGTAACTCTTTGCATTGAACTCTTCCTTATCTCCATAGAACTAGTACTTCACAATTACTTATCAAGTTCTCATGGTATTCCAGTAACCCTTACTGGAAGTAGACAGACATCCACTCGTCATGTCTCACATACGAGTTAACAGGATGAGCACATCAAATTGTCATGTCATACATACAAGGTGATGAATGCATTTTGTTCTTGCCATGCAAGATAATGGGATGATTACATACATGATAGATCCATAACTATTCTTAGTGTTCCCATTCTTCATAAGAATTGGACACTTGGCCTTGGGATACTAACTCCATGTAACATGAAAAGTTTTCTCCCACTGAATCTGTGCATATTGAACCCTTCAGTACAGATTGCCGATGTATGCTTTCTCTTTTCAGGTCAAGAGGTTTTTCAAGAACTATCTATATAGATCTCTATTCCTATCACATAGGAATCATCTCTATCTTCCTTAAAGATAATTTCCACTTTTGGATTTCCATTTTAGAACATTTCCATTTCACATCAACATGTGGAATGTGAATACGCTCCCACTAAATCACAAATCCCTTCTTTATCTTTGGCATATCAGTCAAACCCTTTGACTATATCATCAAAGTAAAGATCCAATTATGAGTTGCTTGTACTCAATCAATCACATTGATTAGTCCATTGTAACTTATAGACTTCATTTGCATTAGTGGATTCATAAACCTTATAGGTTGTGTCACGTACACATCCTTGTTTTATTCCTCATAGGAATGCGGTTTTAGTATCCATATGCCCAATGCCTTAGTCATTAAGTTGCAATCAACAAGCATCATCCTTCTCAAAATGTTATCCATGTATCTTAACAGTTAAGATTCATTTTCACTTATGAATTTTATCCAATGGGTGCTACCATCAAGGTCATACCTCATGGTTCACATGGATGTCATTTAGGATGTAATGGTCATAAACCATAACTCAAAATTTGATTGCTCATATTCATCTAGATAGTTGACTCATCACATGAACAACTCATCTCATAGATAATTGAGGTGTATCTGTTAAGGACATAAGAACTCACAACCCTTGTGATTCTTAATTTCCTTTATTAGTGTGGGGTATTCATTTATTAAGAAGAATCCAGTTATTTGATAATCATTCTCTAACTCCTTAGAGTATGATTCCTTCTTGATTTAGACATCACCATGCCTTAATCATGAGTTCACTATGATACACTATCATAATAAATCATAAGGATCTCAAACATTTGGTCCAAGTATTTCATTCATTGATCTCATCAAGAATTAACACTTTACCAAATTTGTACTTCATTTATGATATTCTTGAACACTTAAAGATATTCATATTGGTATTTCTCTAAACACCATTTGAAATATTAGCATTTGTTCCAATAGGTATGTAAATACATCACATGTATTATACCTAATTGGATAATCATTCTCCCATTACTATTAGTGAAGATTGATTAATCATGTACAAGAGATTCATGTCTCTTACTGGTTCTCTAACCAAAAGAGTCTAGATTTATCCATCATATGGAAACTAGAAATGAATTCCTCATGATTGATGCTAATTAGATTGTTTGAGTTATCAATAACTTTAGGTATCATTTTATCTTATACATACCATGTATTACAAGATAAACAAGGCATTGCCATAAAGATCATATCTTTAAGATTGAAATATCAACTTTATTAATTGTCATCATTGTCATACAATATGCAAAAATAAAGTGTTTCTATCTATTGGCAATATATGAAATAGCAGTTCTCAACTCTATTCCGTGCCTTTTAGGCTGAAATAAAGTGAAAGATACTCCTATCTATGGCAGCAACACTTGCTCCAATGATGGGTGCTTCTTTCTTGGTCCTTTCACAAAGGCCATCACTTCTTTGTGGATCTTGCATATCATATATGATAGATCCATATCTTGGTATCATATACCTCAGATAAATAAGTGGTTCATTTCATGATACCTTAGGTGGAGATCTCCATCCCCTCCTTCATCTTATTTTGTTCTTCCAAATATAGAGGGCATTCCCTCATACACCCTTTCCCCATGTGCCTTGAGGCTGAAGACGACTTGGATTGTTGGCTAGCATCAGAACACTTCTTCGCTTTGCCCTTATCCTTGACCTTAAGAATTACCTTTCTCTTTGATCACATCAAAGATTATGGTTTGTCTTTCTTCATCTTTGCCTCTACTATCCTCAACATGTCCAACAACTTTGTCAATGCTTGTCAAAGTTGTTCATGTTTGTAGCTTATCATGAATTGTATGATTCTCACAACATTTGCAGTATCATACCAATAGCCAACTCTTGGCTCAGAGGGAATCCTTCTTAGTTAGGTTTTCCACATGCCCAATCACATTGAGTGTGTGAATACCTTACTGGATCTCCTTCTGTCATGACAAACTAGGACAGTGTCTTGGAGACATCATATGTCTCATGTTGTCTCTCATAGTTCAGAGAACACAACATCAAGCACTCATCATCAATGTCTTCCTCGGTATGCTTCCATAAGCATACTTTCATCCATTGATACGGTGGGATCGAGTTCATCTGGTTCTGGTATAACTAGGACTTGGAGCTTTCGCTCTTTGAGAACACTTCTCATCATCCTAACCAGTCGTGGAATTATTTCCCATTTAATTTGTTGGTCTCAAAGACCGATCACAAATAAAGTGATTTGTTGATTAACCATTTATATTAACAAAAGGAAATATATGCAATTTTAGTCCAAAACGCTTTTGACTTGTTTGATTGATTTGAAAAGTTGACGATAAAATTAGGCCTTTAATTAATTATCGATCCCACTATTTTACTTCAAATTGATAGCCCTCACCATCAATTCGGAAGATTGTAGCGTACAACCTTCAAGTGGGCAAGATCCTGAAATCCTCTAAGCCATGGACCAGCTAGGGCTGTCACCCACAACATAGATCTCTCAGGTAGGCAACTCTTGCCAATTGCATCATATGCAACTCTTGATAAGATGTCATATGCAACTCCTTGCCATGATCATCTCCATGCCTCAAGGTACTAGATCCCATCTAGATCACCTTGTTAAGTCTGACCCAAAGCAAACACGATGAATATGCAGCCTGCTAGGGCAGACCCACACATTCATCCTTCACGCTTCCACGAGATAGACGGTGCATCACGCTAGGGTGTGCCCACACTTGGTCGATCAAGCTTTTCACATGTGTCGCATTTGGAAGGCATATAAAACTTAATATTTAATGAGGGATTTGGTTTTATATATCCAATCACCACAATACATAATATGTATCATATACATGCTATATCCCACATAAAACATGCAAAACGATAAAAGCGATGATTATGGCCATCTTAATGTGATTCCTTGAGCCAAGAAGAATCACAGTCATCTAGGTCTACATCACATGCAACCTGTACAAGATGAACTATGTGCTTTGCCTTCTGAGTAGATCAACTCATCCCATGAATGACTTGCTCGTTCTGGCCCGGTCGTCTGGGTGCCACTAGCCGATCGGTTGGCTCCTCCAACCGATCGGTTCGCTTGGTCGTCGTGCATCTCGTCATGGCCGCCACCCGATCGTCTCGCTCCTCGAACCGGCCATCAACCGATCGGTTCACTCCTTGAACTGATCGTCTGGAACGTCGACCGATCGGTTCACGCCTTGAACCGATCGTTTCAGTTGTCCTCTCGATGTCCTCCGTTCTTTGACATAACAAGAAATAAAATTCTATCCTATTTTACAATGTAAAAAGAGAAACCTCGAGTTACATTCGAGGGGAGCAAAGGTAGGAAAGAAATCTCAAATTATTTCGAGTTACATCAGGAATAGGAGAAAGGGAAGATCGGTGCGCAGACCGAGATGTAAGCAACCACATACAACCATACACAGATAGGGTTTATTGTCCATAACCATGCTATACATCCACCACAAAACTCATTTAAGGGCGACGCATATCAAGTGCATTAATAATACATATCATATATGTAATTTGGGATTTGTGGATTTAGGATTGGACATGCATAAAGACAATTTTATTTGCATCGTATGCAATAAATAAAGGTGACAAACCAAAATAGATCATATCGAAAATCCCTAAAGTATAGAGCAGTTGACGTGGCTCTGATACTACTGTTCGGTTTTAGGGGAGGCAGAGAAGGCAGCGGAAACAAAATTTTTTCCCCCAAACCCAGAACAAGGAAATGCGTCAACATCTATATAATAGGAAAGGATGGTTTGTGGAATCATACCTTGTCCCGAGGCTTGCTTAGTGACAATACCTCGCGCCTTGCGCGGTCTTAAACTCCGGTCCTAAACGGTGTCTATGCAGCTCCTGGTCACATCAGGACTGACGACTCCGGGTCTCACTGGGACTGTCAGGATTGATAGTTGTCCTCCTTAGCGGCAGAAACCTCCCGCCTCTGAAGTAGTCCACACGGACCACCTGGAACTCCAATCTTCTTGTCCCATAAGGAATTGTAAGGAGTCGCACCCGTTGACGTACTAGTCGCCAACACACTCTCCTACCTCCAGTTGCAACTGTAGTTATCTTTCCCTTGTTGCACCTCCCTTTGCGGGTAGCACTTGCTCAGGCTCTCTCTCGGTTACCAAAACTAGAGAGAATGACAACTTTGCAGAGCAACTGGTTGCACTGAGTTGTCCTTTAAGAAGCCCCCAATACCCATATATATAGCAGGGTCATGGGACATGGTTCTCCATCCCGGGCAATGCAGGACTAAAAGTAGGAGTAGAAGGGTTCGAGATTTTCCACAAAAGCAACCAACTCGCAACCTGAACCGATCGTTTCACAACTGAAAGGGTCAATTGGGGACCTGAAGCGGTCGGTTCACAAGTGAATCGGTCGGTTGGGACACCTCAACCGGTCAGTTCACAAGTGAACCGGTCAGTTGGTGGTCCTGGTCGGTTCCTGATTGACTTTCCTTCTTTTGTTTCTAATTGGTATCGAATACCAATCCTATTTCCCAATCAAATTGGGCAATTGAAACGAAAGGAAAATTCTCACCAATCCTATTTTCCCAAGTTGCTCGGTTGCACCAGTTGAATCGATCATTTCAACACTTGAAGCAATTGGTTCACCCTGATCTTGAGCCAATCGGTTCAACACTTGAGCCGACCGATTCACCAAGCTCAGTCGATCGGTTCATCACATGAGCCGATCGGTTGGGAGTGCAGATTGTGCAGAATCAGTCAAATGTGATTTCAATCAATCTGATACTCCAATCAATGTGTCCAACACCTTGAACATTATGACATTGAGCTATCAATTGATTGAGTGTTTAATTGAACTACTAAACTCCTTTAGTAATCAATCTAAACATTGTTTGTGGACAAAACTCCTCTTCCAGGTTAAATCCTATGTGTCTGACCCTGCATGTCCATTTCACGTTGGCAGTGAAAGTCCATAACATTTATGACTTCACAAGCAAAGAGCGGTGCCTAGTCACACATCAGTGCTACCCAAGTGAAAGTAGAAAGTTGGAGAACAACTTTCAATCCTACAATCCGTGAATGGTGTTACAGTGAATGTTTAATTCCTTTGTCACTGATATCCCGAATGAACTCGAGGCATGGAACAGTCATCCTGTCAACGTTCATTCACTTTCTTGATCTCAGAGTAGATTGGAAGAGATGTGTATGACATCAATATCACATACTGATTCACACATGCGTGCGCACGCCTATTTCAATCCTACTCATCAAGTGGCCTTGGATATCAAACTCCCTCAGGAGGGACAAATCCCATATCTATCACTCACCACTCAAAAGCCCCATGTGTCAAAGCCACCCAATCATCACCTTTATAACAACCCATTTTTCAGGACTGCGTTTGATGATGTCAAAGTGTGCCCAACGACATGTGTTGAGTGCAGTGATTTCAGGTCTAAGAATCACACTCACCACCATCATTGTGAATACTGACTGTGACTACCATGTCATGGTTCCATGTGTCAAACTCGCAGTGGGTCTGTCCGGTACACTTGTTCTCTAACAAGTACCTATGTGTTTGGTTTGATATCTCTATATCATGACTAATGAGATTCTTTCATCAACCAACACCAAAATATAGTCTTGTGTGTCATTTCTGTCTATCTACCTTCCACAATGACATCCGACTAGGGACAAAACAAGAATGTAGAAACTCTTAGCATCCGTATGATCTCATCGTTCTGGTCATGAACATGAAGGCATACGTCATTGAGTATTGTCATTCTCTAGACATTCAATTTGTTCTATCACTATCTCATATGACTGAACCAAAAAGAATTGGAAGCTTGCCTTTGATGTTTATCAAATCAATCTTAATGTATCCCACCAATCATCCCATGATTGGCTCTCAGGGCATACATACCAACATATCTACCCTGAATTGCTAAATGTAATAACTATCATGTCTTGATATATCCCTTCTCTCATCACTTCTAACTTGCCTGAGTTTATCAACTTATTTGGTATTAAGGTATTTCCCTCTTAATACTTTTAACCACTAACCTATCACCTTTATCATGTAATGCATAGGTCACACATTAGAATTGTCCAACCATCTTTAATGATATGGACTTATCTAGTGATAAGGACATTGCTTACTATACGATTTCCTATAATCAGCCGCTTGAAATATTTCACCTTTATATGATATTTCCTTATATTTCATCATTAGGGTTTTCTTATACCATTACCTAGAAAGTAGGGTTATGGTTTATTGTCATATTGCCCAGGATTAGGGCTTATGTATTATAACTTCAATTTAGGGTTCCACATATCTTCACCCTTATTAGGGTATCTCATCATAACATTACATTATGGCTTCACATGGCATCATCCTCAGTTAGGATTTCTCATGGAATCACCCTCAATTAGGGTTCCTCATGGAATCACCCCTTGATTCAATTTGCTCATGAAGCATTTCTTTAATTTAGGGTTTTTCATTATATTTCCCTGAATTGGGATCTCCCATATTATTACCCTAGATTAGGGTTACACCATTACCCTAAATTAGGGTTTCATCTGACATTGCCCTAAATTTGGGTTAGGGCTCAACAACCTTCTTGATTAGGGTTTCATGATCTCTTTATTAAGGGTCATACCCTAATTACATAATTATTCATGTTGAAGGTGTTAGGGCTTGAATTTTACATGATTCTTATAAATGTATGAATTCCTCTCTCTTTCATCCTCTCTAGAAAGTTGACTATGTCAAATCTGGTTAGATTAGCTCAACCAACCCTTCAATTAAGTACATTCAATTAGGATAGACATAGCATATTGAAGTATTGTTTATTTAAGCTTCAAGGATTAATTCACCTAAGGTTACTAATCACTTGGTACCTTAAAAGTACAACCCTAGTGATTATCTTTGAGAGAAATCAGTAACAATTATAGGGTCAATTGATCCTTCATCACAATAAGTTTTCAATTGATATGATCACATTGAATCACTAAACGTTCTTGACCCTTTACTCTCTAAATGGTTTGAAACTGTTTAGGCAAGAAATGTGTTGAAACCGATTGGACTTGGGTCTCCAAATGGTTTGAGACCGTTTGGACCCAAAGAGTCTTGAGACCGTTTGGTCCAAACCCTCTCAAAACCAAATGGACCAAAAAGGTCTTTCAACCCTTAAACAATTCAAGGTTTCAATCAATGAACCGACTATCAATTGAATCCTTGATTCATTCATTAATTGAACTATGGAATCATCCTTCAATTGGACCATCAATTAGGGTTTGGAACCGAATTGAATTAGGATTTAAAATCAAGAAACCTTCAATTAGGGTTTTGAAATCGAGGAACCATCAATGATTAACATTGTGGAACTGATTCAATTGAAATCAATAAATCATCATCAAATTATGATATGACCTGACCTCAAACGGTCTTGAGGTTGTTTGGAAGACATCCAAATGGTCTTGAGGTCATTTGGATGACATCCAAATGGTCTTGAGACCGTTTGCCCCATCCATCATTGAAATTTGTAAAGTTCAATTAGGGTTTAGATCATTAGATTGATCACCAATTGAACTATTGATTACATTTGATTGGCTATCTCTGGACCTTCAATTACTCAACCATACTCAACCCTAGACCTCCAAACGGTCTTGGTTGACCTAAAAACCATCATGAGACCCTTTGGGTGATCTCAAAATGGTCCTGAGACCGTTTGGGTTAATCAACCCAAAATTTTAAATCAACCAATTGAAATTTCAGCACTTAACCCGATTAGGGTTTGATAATTGATTAACCTTCAAATGATGAACCCTTTGAAACTAATCAATTGAATTTAATGGGTCATAAACCATCAAAATCAGCCTATGAACACCAAATGTTCAACCATTGCAAATGGTCAACTGACGTGTATTTTACTACGCGCTTAAACGCAAGTATATGCGTCGAGTAATATAGGCCTTTGTGAGGCCCGACTCGAACTCAGGGATACGTGAATTATTGGAAACTCCTACTAACTAATCGCAATCAGCTAGGCCGAATGACAAAATGGGGTTTGTTGTCGAAATTAAAAAGAAAACAAAATGAAACAAAGAAAACAATCGATTAAAGATTAATTTAATAAATTCAAAAGAGTATCTTTAGGATTGCGGTTTCACGGCGGGTCAACATTGTATTAGGTTTTATATAATTCCTCACTCTTCTCTCTCTATCCGGGTAGTGGCCTGAAAACAGAATTACCCACTGTCGTGGTGTAATTCACTACTTAGGTTTAGGTTGATTCCACCGTCGTAGTAATCATTCCCCTAAACTAAGCGCATTACAAACGGTCTCTCAGTTTCCACCATTAATTTTACACCTCCTTTGTCAAGGGATTTCTCGATTAATGTAGGTTTCGTCTCTTTTCAACCGTTAATCCTTCTGTCGAAGTGATTAAGGGAATTAGATTATTATTATGGTGATCAAGCATAACAATATATATGGAGAAAATGAAACTATACCACGGATTTAAGAGAGAAAATATGAATTATCAATATAAAATTGTCATACAATGCATTCCCGGGCTACTCCCGGTCCTAAAGATGGAGGGTTTTAGCCTCTCATGTTCATCTCACACGAATACATGGTAGAAATAGGGGAATTCATAATAAAAACGTGAAACAAGTGGGAAAACCCCTGAACGGAGAAGAACCGGTAGATCCTTGGCGTAGAATACAAGCTTCCCCACCTATCGGTGGTGGAATTCGTCTTCGGCAGCGTCCGAATCACCCGGGATGAGCCTCTGGCCTCCGTTCTCCTTTCTCTCCTTCCTCGTCACTCGTGCAATGCAAAATGAGATGATCATCTCCTCTGGGCGGTCGTCATTAGGTATAAGTCCCTAATTAGGTCGTCAAATAACTCCAGCCGTCCGATTGAGATCAAAATGAATCCAACGCATATCTACCGGCGTCGATACCATCGACGCGGGTTGATGGTATCGACCCAGCGTATTAGCGGCAGCCTTCTTTTCTTTTCGTCTGAGTGCTTGTGATCATCTCGATACCATCGACTTGGGTCGATGGTATCGACTCTCTTTAGCGTCGGTTGTTGTCGTTTAGCGACGCTGTAGCCTCCATGCGTCGATGGCATCGACTTGGGTCGATGGTATCGACGGATTCCTCGCCAGCAACCTGAAGGGATCTCGATGCCATCAACTTGTGTGTCGATGGTATCGACTCTGTGCTGCTCCTTTCGGCTGGCAACCTGTGGCTTGGTCGATGGTATCGACTTCCATCGATGGTATCGACGGAAGCAGATACTTGTTTTTCCTAAAATTCCAAAATAAGACCAAATAAATCCACACAAATTATGATAATATGATAAATAATGCTCAAAATGATACAAATAACATAATTTGACATAAAATGATGGCCAAGACCGAAATGAGTGAATTATGCAATATTATCCATAAAAATGACTAATTAGAGCATAAAACACATATGAAAAAGGCCTATAAATGCGACTCAAAATCATCGCATCAAACTCCCCTAAGCTTAAACATTGCTCGCCCTCGAGCAACTAGTCCTTAGAATAGAATTGCATATGTCAACTAAAAATCAACACACCAACCCAACATCCCATGTGACTCCCACTGAACATTCTCAAACTGGCCTTCTCTAACCACATAACAGTAATTACCCTAAAGGTGACAATAATCATCAATAAGAGAAATTATCCTTCAAACCGATGAACACTATCACATAAGGCAGTTAACATAATAAAATTCGCCGATTCAGCATTGGTGCAACTTGTGATCGCCTACACTACATTGCTCGCCCTAACTACCATCTACATGGAAGCAGTTCTCCTGATAATCATTAGTGAGGAGAAATTCATGGTGGCCTACCAATCCGAGCAACGGGTGGATGGAATGGGTGGTTCATGGAAGAACTTGTAAGTATTGCACAGTTTCAATATGCATAAAACAAAATGTCCTACGTGATGCAAATGCACATTAAAAATGCCCTAATGCCTAAATTGGGTGAAATGATGCATGCACTAACCTTCCACCTCAAAATGAGATGGAAATATAATTAAGCCACATTATGTACTCAATTTTCCTGTAATGCGAGTGATATCATGTTCCTTTCTCCCTCTTATTCCATTTCCTTCTAAATTCTCTTTCTTTTTTTTCTTTTCTCAATTTTTTTAGATTTTCAGAAAAAAAATTTCTCTTTTTTTTTCTTTATTTCTTTTAGCCCACATATCCATAATTGCTTAGAGATAAGTGTATTGGGCTATTTACTTCATGCTTAGAAATCTTTGCAATATTTCGAAGGTATGGAACAGTTTAGATCACTTTTGAGGAAAAATTGAGATACATGGTGTACTTTATGCATGAAAATCATTAGTGCAACTACATGACATGCACCTAAAAGGAATGTGCATGAATCCCTATATATATATTTTTTTATGCAAACGTATGGAAAATATCAATGCAAGTCCTATCTAAATGCTATGCACACAAGAAGGAATTGAAACTGCACTTTACTTCCAATTCTTAGGTGGATTATGGAAAAATGAAATGGAATGATCACAAGATTAGATGACTGAACCTTAGAAGAGTATTATGTGTCCCTCCTTACTGACATGTGTAGTAGTTTAGAGGGTTCTCTCTCTTACATCCAATTAAGGTCTCATTACCATTTGGTTAGGTTAGGCTCAAACAACCGTTACTATCCACTTTTCATAAGTCAATGGGAGTATAGGTGTGACATATTGTTTTAAAGTTGACATAATCAATCATTTTCATAGGATAAGTTCCCCAAGGACAACCAAGTCAAACTATCCAAAAGACACAAAAATTTTAAAATTCCCTTAAACTTCCCATGAATACACAGTGAGATGACAACTTTTACGACATCCACAGTTACACTAGATAGATGTGGATCCTAAACAAAAACTAAAAATGCAAGAACAAATAGCAAAGAAAAAACTAAAAACAACAAAAGAAAAGATAGAGTTGTTCCAGCTACCCCCCTAAGCTTGAATTTGACTATGGCCTCATAGTCAAAAACAAACTTAAGAGTGGAACAGAGATACCCTGATCATTCTTGTGGAGGCAGAGGCGGGTACTGTGGGGCCGTAGGATCCCAAGAAGGATACTCCCCCTGGAAGCTCAGATCGTAATGGGTCCTCGGCGGAGGCTGTGGATAGCCTCCAAAGTAGCTCTGACTCCAGTAATGGTCGTAAAAGGGTTCTTGTTGCATCTCCATCCTTTGCAACCGATTGTGTATCTGCTGTTGGTTGTCGAAGAGGAGACGTTCATTCTCGAACATCGCCCTTTGGTTGTCAAGTAACCGGTTCATAGTATCCTGAATACCGGTATACATCTCTAGATGTTGCTGCTGTGTCTGATGTATGTCCTGCAGCATCGTATACATTCCCTGCATTGAGTAGGCATCCTCGCCTGGCTGCGAGGGCTGTGGTGATGGCGGCGGGGGCTGTGATGATGAAGACGCACCCGGATGCATCCTAGGACGCTTCCGTGGTGCTACTCGTGCGCGAAGAGGTGTGAAAGCCTCCTCTTCCTCCTCAGCCTCGCCTTCGTGGTCGTCATTACCGCCTTCTTCTTCATCGGACTCGACGACTATGATCGGCCACCGGAAGTGATGTGCGCCCTCGATGTGGAAGACGGCGTCCGGCAGTGCGCACTCCTGATAAGCATGGTTGACATGGCAGTGTGCGTACGCCAACCCATCCCGTAGAAGGATAAGGTTGGAACGGTGCAGATGTTGCACGTTCACCTTACTCCTCGTGGAAATCGGAGTCATGGACTGTAAATTCAGCCCCAAGTACATCGCCAATTTGGTGATGAGCCCACCAAAATGGATCGGAGCCTTCCTTGTACTCCTCTTCACCGCCAGGACGCACTGCAGAAAGAACGCACCCCAGTTGCATTCTTGTTGCTTTAGGAGCATGTAGAGGAAGAAAAGATCGCTCTCCTGAAACTTGCTCAATGCTAAATCGCTCCGAGCAAAGAACGTAAGGCTCAACATCCGGTGTAGGACCCGGACCAAGGGATGCTTGAAGTCCGCTACCGCAGCATTGTGGTAGCTCACTATCTTTCCTGCCGGCACTGTGACTAGCTCGGCGAAGATCTTGTCGTAGTCGGTGCGGGAATCTGGGCGCCGGTGATCATGTTGGGAGTGGTTCTAGTTAAAGATGTTGTTGAACTGCTTAAGAGTGATGTTGTAGTTGATGTTGAACAGCCGGAACGATACCCGGCCCTTGATCCACTCACGATCTGATGCAACCACGTCGTTGGGCACGACGGAGATGTCGAGGGATGCCATAAACTCCGCCACCAATTCCTTGTAGGTGGGCCATTCGCCGAAGAATGGCTGCCCATCCGCATGGCGCTCCAGCTCGTCTGGCCTTCTGCTGGTGTGGCGTGCTTGACCCTTCAGCACATAGGCCAAGTTGGCCTCGAATCCAAGCTCCTGGAGCATTCCCCGGTCCACATACTGTGTCGGCTCGATCTTCCGCTTCATGATTTCCTCATAGACCTTCCTCACCTCCGCGGATGGGTGAATCAGGCACGGACGTGAGACTGAAGCAGTAGGGGGTGGAACAAACTCCACGATCTCCATGGGATTCGCGTGCGAGGATGATGATCCGGCGGCGTGCACCATTGTTGCGAGAAAGATGGGATTAGAAGAAGAGAGCTCGGGGAAGATGGAGAAGTGATTCTCCACTCAGTGAAGATCCCTGCTCGCTGTCGCTGCTCTTCAGTCTTGGAGGGCTCGGAGGAGTGCTCGGTGCAAAGGAGGACGTTTGCTCTAAAGGTGTGACGTCAAATGACGTTGCAATTCTCCTTGTATAGACTTGGCCGGCGCTACTGTTGACCCGTCGATACCATCGACGCGGGTCGATGGTATCGACACGTCTCGCTGGTATCCGCCTCCCTCGTGAGTATCGACGACTGACATTTGCTGGATCGGGAAACCCGGATTGCTGACGTGTCGATACCATCGACGGAAGTCGATGGTATCGACGCAGCACCCGGATCGCTGACGTGGACTCGCGATCGTCGTCGATGTCTTTGCGCGGATCGGTGACATGGATGTCGATACCATCGACGAGGGTCGATAGTATCGACTTGCCTTTATTGCGACACTGCCACTTCTTCAATTCAGCCTGTGATCATGTCGATACCATCGACAAGGCCGTCGATGATATCGAGTTGACTGAGCAAAATCGTTCTGAACTTCTCCAGAGATCTCGATAGTATCGACTGGTGTGTCGATACTATCGACACTTTTATTGCGACCTGCCTGTAGGTATGTTGATACCATCGACGGGGCCGTCGATAGTATCGACTCAGTGTGATTTTTGCAGCTGTCAACCTGAACCCATGTCGATACCATCGACCAGTGTGTCGATGGTATCGACCCTGCCTGTGCCTGCACATTGAACAAACGGATCAAGGTATCTTCTTTACACTAAAATTTAAATGAAATAAAAGCAATCTACGACTATAACTAAACTATCCTAATGTACCAATGGTTGGGTTGCCTCCCAACAAGCGCCCTTCTTTAACGTCTTAGGCTAGACGTCTTGAAACTCGTCATCTTTTCACATTGGGGACTGCGCTTAGAGGATCATGCGGTAATTTGAATTCAACTCGATCTCCTCCAATGCCCAAAGACAGAGTACCTCTCCCTAAGGCAGTCACGACGTCCTCTGTTGCTTGAAACGGTCTTCCTAGAAGAATTTCACAGCTTTGGAGTGGTGGCATATCCATGACGACAAAGTCCACCAGAAATATGAATCTATCCACTTTGACTAGAACATCTTCACATACTCCATAGGGTCTCACGGTGGACCCATCCGCCAATTCAATTGTTGCGGCTGACCTCTTTATCTTTTTTAACCCCAGCTTTTGAAATGTCGCCAAAGGCATGAGATTTATGCTAGCGCCAGAATCACATTGCGCTTTTGGAAAATGTTGACCACCTATTGAGCACGGAATGTAAAAACCTCCTGGGTCCTTTCTCTTCTTTGGTGAACTCCGGTGAATCATAGAGCTCACTGTCTCATTCATCCAATAAATTTCATCATCTTTTATCCGCCTCTTCTTATTGATGATTTCCTTGATGAACCTCCCATAGGTGGGTACTTTCTCGATCATCTCCACTAATGGTATATTGATGTGGAGTTTTCGGAATATCTCCAGGAATTTCTTAAAATGACGATGCTCTTTCTTCGACTTAGAATTGAACAGATCTGAAACATCAGCTGCATCAGCACGCTTGTGAGGTGGCACATAAGAGCTTTTCAGGGGTATCTCCCCTAAGCTTGCTTCAATCGCTCCCTCCGACGTGGGCTTCGGCAAGACATCCTCAATAGTATCAGCTTGTTGTGGTTTTTCTCTCACGTTCGATGTCTCCACACGTGCACAAACAACCTGCAATTCATCTTCTTGCCTACATGGAGATACAGTATTCACAACTCTTTGTGATTTTCTGAAGAAAGGGTTTCCGCCCGGCAATCCATAGTATGTGCATGGATATGGTATCGCCGGTGTTGCATTCACATTGAAATTCATTTTTCTTTCTTCTACAACTTCTTGCACCTGAGATTCCTCCTCAGTGCTTACCACAGACATGTACTTGACTTGTTGGTGTTCCTGAGCCACATTTGCATTCTCGGCTGGTTTCTGTTGATTGGCGTGCTTGATGGCCGCCACTTCACTCGAAATTTGTGCCACGGTGGTCTCTAATGCCCGCATTTGTGCTCCATGGCTTTGCAGCGTCTGCCCAAACTTGGTTAGGATATCACCTTGAGATTGCAATTGTTTTCCAAACATGGCCATCATCTCTTGGTTTTGCTGGACCATTTGACTTAGCAATTCAGTGTTCTTATCCTCGGCTTTCTCCTGTGGCTTGGCATCCGGATCATGCAGAAAATTATTCGGATCCTTCCATGAGAACTTTTTATCTTTCCTCCATGCATAGTCATTGTTCTTGTAGCCCTGCTGTTGCATGAATTTCACTTGGGCCTCCTCATCTTCAGATGCATCTTCCTTAGTTAGCAGCTTCTTAGCTAGAAGATCTAACTTATCGTTTAGCTCCCTCACTATTCTGGATTCACCAGCAGCCTTGACCTGTTCCACTGCACCTCTATCGCCCCATGACTGTTTCCTAGCCATGTTCTTTAATATCTCCCAACATCTAGTATCCGTATTATTTAGAAAGAATCCGGATCCGGCTGAATCAAGATTACTTCTATCGTGCTCGGAGAGAGCAAAATAAAAGATTTTCACTTGCGTTTCCCTGTCCAGCCCATGATGTGGGCACCTCCTCAGCATGACCTGAAATCGCTCCCACGTCTCAGAATATGTCTCACCCGCCTGTTGGGTGAAATTGTGAATCTTCCTAATCATGTCGTTGGTCTTCTCAGGAGGGAAAAACCTCTCGATGAAAACTTCCACCATATGATCCCAAGACTGAACAAATTCGTCATCGAGGTTATGGAGCCACTCTCTTGCTGCTCCTGCCAAGGAACTTGGGAATAGCTTGAGGTACAAAGCATCTTGTGGGAATCGGTCGATCTTCACCATGTCACAGTTCTCCACGAACTGGCTGATGTGTGCAACTGGGTCCTCATTCTTCAGACCGTGAAATGCATTTGATTTTACCAAGTTGATCAATGCCGGATCGATCGTATATGTTGGTATGTTGACCGCCTGCTTCTTTATAGGCCCCTTTGAAGCTGATGAAGAAGACGCTTTGATCTTCTCCCATATCGTCTGTGGTTCGGCCATTTCTTCTGCTTGCTCTTGCTCAGATTCAGAATCTATGTCGCTTTGGTGATCTTGCTCGTAGTAATCCTCGTCCTCTGGTCCCGGAGGTGGAACCTCGGGTGTGCGATTGTCGTAGTCTGTACTACGTGTATGCACCATGCAAAGTACCTGAAATAAGAAAATCGGGGTTCAGTACTATGCTTTGAATGAGTAAACACAAATATAGAGAGATTTAAGAATATTTAAAATTGTTTCAAAATAAAATAAAAAATGTGGCCTAGAGTGGCCGCTCTTAGCACTCTATGTGCCAACAATGCGCCGTATCCCCGGCAACGGCGCCAAAAACTTGACGTGTATTTTACTACGCGCTTAAACGCAAGTATACGCGTCGAGTAATATAGGCCTTTGTGAGGCCCGAGTCGAACTCAGGGATACGTGAATTATTGGAAACTCCTACTAACTAATCGCAATCAGCTAGGCCGAATGACAAAATGGGGTTTGTTGTCGAAATTAAAAAGAAAACAAAATGAAACAAAGAAAACAATCGATTAAAGATTAATTTAATCAATTCAAAAGAGTATCTTTAGGATTGCGGTTTCACCGCGGGTCAACATTGTATTAGGTTTTATATAATTCCTCACTCTTCTCTCTCTATCCGGGTAGTGGCCTGAAAACAGAATTACCCACTGTCGTGGTGTAATTCACTACTTAGGTTTAGGTTGATTCCACCGTCGTAGTAATCATTCCCCTAAACTAAGCGCATTACAAACGGTCTCTCAGTTTCCACCATTAATTTTACACCTCCTTTGTCAAGGGATTTATCGATTAATGTAGGTTTCGTCTCTTTTCAACCGTTAATCCTTCTGTCGAAGTGATTAAGGGCATTAGATTATTATTATGGTGATCAAGCATAACAATATATATGGAGAAAACGAAACTATACCACGGATTTAAGAGAGAAAATATGAATTATCAATATAAAATTGTCATACAATGCATTCCCGGGCTACTCCCGGTCCTAAAGATGGAGGGTTTTAGCCTCTCATGTTCATCTCACACGAATACATGGTAGAAATAGGGGAATTCATAAGAAAAACGTGAAACAAGTGGGAAAACCCCTGAACGGAGAAGAACCGGTTGATCCTTGGCATAGAATACAAGCTTCCCCGCCTATCGGTGGTGGAATTCATCTTCGGCAGCATCCGAATCACCCGGGATGAGCCTCTGGCCTCCGTTCTCCTTTCTCTCCTTCCTCGGCACTCGTGCAATGCAAAATGAGATGATCATCTCCTCTGGGCGGCCGTCATTAGGTATAAGTCCCTAATTAGGTCGTCAAATAACTCCAGCTGTCCGATTGAGATCAAAACGAATCCAACGCATATTTGCCGGCGTCGATACCATCGACGCGGGTCGATGGTATCGACCCAGCGTATTAGCGGCAGCCTTCTTTTCTTTTCGTCTGAGTTCTTGTGATCATCTCGATACCATCGACTTGGGTCGATGGTATCGACTCTCTTTAGCGTCGGTTGTTGTCGTTTAGCGACGTTGTAGCCTCCATGCGTCGATGGCATCGACTTGGGTCGATGGTATCAACGGATTCCTCGCCAGCAACCTGAAGGGATCTTGATGCCATCGACTTGTGTGTCGATGGTATCGACTCTGTGCTGCTCCTTTCGGCTGGCAACCTGTGGCTTGGTCGATGGTATCGACTTCCGTCGATGGTATCGATGGAAGAAGATACTTGTTTTTCCTGAAATTCCAAAACAAGACCAAATAAATCCACACAAATTATGATAATATGATAAATAATGCTCAAAATGATACAACTAAGGGAATTTGACATAAAATGATGGCCAAGACCGAAATGAGTGAATTATGCAATATTATCCATAAAAATGACTAATTAGAGCATAAAACACATATGAAAAAGGCCTATAAATGCGACTCAAAATCATCGCATCATCAACCACTCCAAACGGTTTGAAACCGTTTGGTTTCTAACGGTTTGTTGAAAACGTTTAACCAATTTCAATGAAACTGATTGGTTTTCAACTTTTGAAACCGTTTGCCTAGGATATTTTTGAGGTGTGTGCTTAGGATGATGTCATCATCATCAACCTATAATCCTTCATATTTTTCTGTAATTTTTATGGTGGTTCTATTGATTTGATCAAGTGAATTTCAAGAAGAACAAATGATCAACAATTGATAAGGAATTGAATGCAATAACAATACTAAGGGTTCAAGTTATAAAACTCACCTCCAATTGAGCTTAAAAGCTTCAAGCTCACGTCAAAAATGGTGGATGAAACTCCTTTCACTATCCCAAGGCTCGTCCTCATGCTTTGAGTGAAAAGGAATGGTTAGAATTGAAGATGGGATCGAGATAAGAAGAAATCATGCGTTGATTTGTGATTTCCACCATGGAATCAAGGTGAAGGAAGGTCAAGAAGCTTACCAACAGGTTGTGGGTGGTCCTCCTGTTTCTCCAAGCTCCCTTGGTAGTTTTTCAAGCAAGAAGTGAAAGTGGATTCGAAATTACCCTTTCAACTCATGGATAAAGGAGCATATATATGAATTTTATTGAAAATTCATTTAAGAGAGAGAAAGTAGGAATTATCTCCTCCATATTCCTTTCCAGTTGCCCCCTTATCTTCCTTATATACGAGGCTATCTTCATTGCCTCTTATTCCTCTCAATTATCCATGATTTAAAGGAAAAGAAATTAAGCACCTTAAATCATATAATACTAATATCCATAAGTTAGTGGATATTTCTTTTTCTTTTCTTAATGTGAGTGGGTTCTCCACTCACGTAGATATTTCCATTGCCTTTGCAAGGCACAATGACGTACACACTTGTTGATTTTCAACCAACACAATTTTGGTTGAAGGGCAATCCAATTAATATAATTATTTTTTCATTAAATTGAATTAGGGTTTCAATTATGCTTAAATCGTGATTAATTTAATATCAAGATTTTCTCTCCTTCAAAGTGATACAAATGAGATACCCCTCTCATTTTATTTGATCTACATGATGCCAATAAACATTAGGGACTATTTTGAAGTGGTAATTTTCATATAAAACCCTAGGTTTTGGGTAAATTGCATATTATACCAAAACTAGGTTTTAATGGACAAGCATTGCTTTATCAGCTCTTTCTTGGTACTCAGGCTTTTCCCAAGCCATACCTTTGCATCGTCTTCATTATCATGATGCTTCAACACTTGAGGAACATTTTTCAAGTAACATTTGCAAGTTAACCCCTCATATTGGGTAAATTGCACTTTAGTCCAAAATAAGCAAACATTGCTTCATCGTTATTCAAATAGGACCAAAATTGAAACATAAGGTCCTCTTGAGCCTTAATTAATTTACACAAAATGAAAATAAGGATCTAACTAACTTGCTTAAGCAAAACTCCCAGAGTTAAGGCATAACCCAGGTCAGGGATGTTACAAAGGTGACACCTTGCCTTGGTTTAACCTTGACCCTCATCTATATATGCCTCGCCTTTCTTTTCCTTGGGAACCCTTTAGCTCTTTTGTTGCTCTTCCCTCCTTGTATGCATGACACACCTTGCTTGGATAGCTTGGTGGCCGATTCTTCTCCCTTGGTGGAGATCTCTTCTTCTTCCTCTAGCTTGGTGGCCGAACCCTAGGTGGGTATTGTTCTTTGGTAAGCATCTTCCCTCTTTCCTTAGCATCTTCTTCTGCATCTTGCCTACACTTTGGCCATGGTGGTTATGGTTCTTGTTCCTTTTCTTGAGGTGGCCGAAAGTGATGTTCTTGGATCTAGGAGCTTGGAGCTTTAGAGCTTGAGGAGTTTGCTTAAGGCGGGTTACATAACTTCTAACCCTAGCTATACTACCTTCTCTATGTTGCATGATTCATATATGTGGATGATCGGCCATTGCATGTTATGTTTCTTGCTCTAGTACCTATTGTTGATCTTATGGATATAGTGAGCATGATGTTGTTGATGTTGTTGATGGTTTGTATGCCTTTACATCTAGTTGTCCGAACCATAGTTTGGGTTTCCTTGTTGAGAAACACCCCTTTCTCTCCTTGGTTTATGAGAAGTGAGTTTGAGCTCTAGTGATGTAGGCAATACACTTATCTCATTTAAGTTGAGAGGTGAGCTTATATTCTAGTTGCTTGGTCAACACCCTCCTCTCACCATGGATTTGAGAGGTGAGCTCTTGTATATGTGTTCACCTATGTTGAAGGTTGGTCCTTGTGGTTACCCGATTTGTGGTAGAGGTTGTGCAAAACCCGTCTCACTTGGTTGTTGAGAGGTGAGCCGATCTTATTCATCAATTAGGGTTTGGTGCCCTTGTGCTTGAGGTTGAAGATGACCATGTTGGGTTGTGCCTTGCACGATATGACCTTGGAGTAGTGTTTCCCGATAGCCTTGTCTTGGGTTGTACCCTTAACCGTGACACCTTATATCTTGTGCTTTGAATGGTACATCTTGAGGTAATGTTGCCCGATACCTCTACCTTGTGTTGAGTTTGTCCGATACCATTTGTTGAGTTGGAGTTTGGGCGATACACCTTGATGTGTGCTCTTCACAACACGCCTTGTGATGGGTCTTGGCGACATGAAGTAGTCTTGTGGTACCCGAGATGATGGTGGTTTAGAGACCCCTAGTAGTGTTGGTCGATATGCTGGATGAGTAGCCAGCATGTCCATGCCCTATATGGTATCTTGGACGACATGGGTGCCCTGGGCGATAGGGATGACCCTTGAACGAGATGGAGATGTTTGAATAGAGGCTCCTTGGGTGTTATACCCTTTGGCCGAAATGGTCAATGTTGAGGGTTAGCCAATAGAGGAACCATAACCCTAACCCTAACCCTAACCCTAGTTCGTGTGCATGATAGGCTTTTGGTCGATGATGCAATGATTTTGAGTCGCATTTATAGACTTGTTTTATTTGTGTTTTATGCATTTATTAGTCATTTTGGTGGTTAATATTGCATAATCCATCTACTTTGGTCTATGATACTTCTCTATGTCAAATCTCCCTTATTTTCATATTTTGAGCATAAATTATCACAAGAATATGTTTTGTTTAGGCTTATGTGGTTTCGTGTTGTAATTTTAGGAAAAACAAGTATTTGTTGTTGTCGATACTATCGACAGAGGTCGATACCATCGAAATGACCATAGGATGCCAGTTGCAAGGAGCAATAGAAAGTCGATACTAGCGACAGGAGAGTCAATGGTATCAATTTACCATCAGGTTGCTGGCGAGAAGAGAGTCGATACTATCGGTGCTTATGTCGATACTATTGACTAGTGGAGCTACAACGACACAAAAGCACAAAACCGTCGCTACAGGTTGTCGATACCATCGACCTGCGTCGATGGTTTCGAGATAGCATCAGGCGCAACAACAAAGGGAAAGAAGAATTGTTGATATCGCGCAAGATCGATACCATTGACCCGCGTTGCAGATACAAGTTTGCTTTAGATCGGTCGAAATCCGACGGATGTGATTATTTGGCGACCTAACTCGGTGATTATACCTAATGACGGCGGCCAAGAGCAATCCATCACGTCATTAGTCATTGCACACTTCCCGAGAAGGTGTGGAGAGAAGGACAGAGCCCATAAGCACGCCCCAGCCATTCCAGACGCCGAAGAAGACGTTTTCCACCACCGAAAGGCGGGAGAACGCATATTCTACGCCAAGGAGTGCTTGGATCTTCTCCGTTCAGGGGTTTCACCACTCAATCACGGTTTTCTCCATGTTTCCTTTTTCTCTACCATGTTTTGCTCTGAGATGAACATGAGGGGCTAATCCCCTTTGTCTTTAGGACCGGGAGTAGCCCGGGAATTCATTGTATGACAATTTTATCATAGTAATTGATCTTTATCTCTTAAATTTGTGGTATAATTTCGTTTTCTCAATTATATTGTTATGCTTGATCACCATAATAATAATCTAATGCCCTTAATTATTTTGAAAGAAGAATTAATGGTTGAAAAGAGACAAAATTCACGTTAATTGACATATCCTTTGAACAAGGTGGTGTAAGATTAATGGTGGATACCGAGAGATCAATTTTAATGCACCTAATTTAGGGTATAGGTTACTACGACGGTGGAACTGACCTAGACATAGGTAGTGAATTGTACCACGACAGTGGGCAATTCTAATTTCAGGCCACTACCCGGATAGAGAGATAAATCTGAGTAACTATATAGAATTTAATACAATGAAAACCTGTGGTGAAACCGCAATCCTAAAGATCTCATCTTTAATTGATTAAACTAAACATTTAATTGATTGCTTTGTTTTGTTTTATTTTATTTTCTTTTAATTTTACAACAACTTCCAACTATTTAATCGGTCTAGCTGATTGCAAGTAGTTAGTAGTAGTCTCTGATAATTCATGTGTCCCTGAGTTCAACTCGGGCCTCACAAAGGCCTCTATTACAGTGATGCGTACACTTGCGTTTCTACGCATGTAAAAAGCGTGTCAAGTTTTTGGCACTGTTGTCGGGGACACGGCAATTTTCGGCATTACGAGTGCTACAAGCGGCCACTCTAGGCCATTTTTTTTATTATTTTGAAATCATTTTTAAAATTCATAGTCTATCTTTCAAATTTTCTAATCGTCAAGCACGGTACTGAACTTAAATTTTCATTTTGTAGGTACTGTGCATGGTGCAGACGCGTAGCACCGTCTACACGCGGCATGCACCAGAGGTTCCATTTCCGGGACCGGAAGACGAGGAGGATTACAATCAAGACCATCTGGAAGAAATAAACTCAGAATCCGAGCAAGAAGAGATGCCAGAGGAACAGACGATATGGGAGAAGATCAAGGCTTCTTCTTCATCTGCGTCGAAGGGGCCAATCAAGAAGCAGGCGATCAACATTCTGACTTACAAGATTGATTATGCATTAATCAATTTGGTGTAGTCAAACGCATTCCATGGGCTCAAGAATGAATATCCAGTCACGCATATAAGTCAATTCGTGGAAAATTGCAACATGGTCAAAATTGACAGGTTCCCGCAGGATGTGCTCTACCTAAAGTTATTCCCGAGTTCTCTGACAGGAACTGCACGTGAGTGGTTGCACAATCTCGATGAAGAATATGTGGAATCATGGAACCATATGGTGGAGGTATTCTTTGAAAGGTTCTTCCCGCCCGAGAAGACCAACGATCTGATCAGAAAATTCACAATTTCACTCAGAAGGCAGGAGAGACCTACTCGGAGACGTGGGAATGCTTTCAGATTATGTTAAGGAGGTGCCCACACCATGGTTTGGATAAGGAAAAACAAGTTAAAATTTTCTATTTTTCTCTTTCTGAGCATGATAGAAGTAACCTTGATTCAGCAGGTTTAGGGTTTTTCTTAAACAACACAGACACAAGGTGCTGGGAGATTCTGAAGAATATGGCCAAGAAGCAGTCTTGGGGTGATAGGGATGCACCAGAACAAGTCAAAGTTGCAGGTGCGTCCAGGGCCATCAAGGAGCTGAATGACAAGCTAGATCTTCTAGCCAAGAAATTGCTTGCCAAGGAAGATGCATCATCTGATGAGGAAGCCCAATTCAAATTCATGCAACAACAGGGCTATAGAAATAATGATTATGCTTGGAGGAAGGATAGGAAGTTCTCATGGAAGGATCCGAACAACTTCCTACAAGATCCAGATGTGAAGCCACAACCAAGAGCATAAGATAAAAACACCGAGTTATTGAGTCAAATGGTGCAGCAAAATCAGGAGATGATGAGCATGTTCAGTAAGCAACTGCAGTCTCAGGGTGATATATTGATCAAGTTTGGACAAACATTGCAAAGTCATGGAGCACAAATGAGGGCTCTAGAGATGACCGTGACACAAATTTCAAATGAAGTAGCGGCCATAAAGCATGCCAATCAGCAGAGACAGACTGGGAATGCAGATGTGGTTCAAGCACATCATCAAGTAAAATATATGTCTGTGATTAATGCGGTAGAACCCCCATTGGTAGAGGTCCAGGATAAAGTTAAAATTATGTTTGATACGGAGGCTATACTGGAAATACCGTATACTCGCAGTCATTATGGACTACCAGGCGGATATACTCTATTCAGAAAAGCCTGTCAAGAGCCCATGATGGTCGCGGCCACACCTAAGCAAAAAGAGCAGGTGAAGGCCATTCGTCAAGGTGAAGATACATCCACTGCGAGAGAGGTACCACTACAAGTTACACCTGTTGAAGATGATCCACCAAAGTCTACGCCAGAGGGAGTCATTGAAACAAGCTTAGGGGAGCTTGCCCCGAAAAGCTCATATGTGCCACCTCATAAGCATCTAAATGAGGCAGTTGTGTCTAGTCCGGACAGCCCGAGGCTGAAGAAAGAGCATAGGCATTACAGAAAGTTCTTGGAGATGTTCTGAAAACTTCATATCAATATTCTGTTAGTGGAAATGGTCGAGAAGATTCCCGCCTACGGGAGGTTTATCAAAAAAATCATCAACAAGAAGAGGCGGATTAAAGACATAGATATTTGTCGGGTGAATGAAATGGTAAGCTCAATTATTCATGGGAATTTACCACAGAAGAGGATAGACCCAGGAAGCTTCTATATTCCATGCTCTATAGGCGATCAACACTTTCCACAAGCTCTGTGTGATTCGGGCGCTAGCATTAATCTTATGCCACTGTCCACCTTTCAAAAGATTGGGCTGAAGGAAATGAAGAAATCGGCAGCAACGATTGAGTAAGCAGATGGGTCCATTGTAAAACCATACGGAGTGTGTGAGGATGTACTCGTCAAGGTGGACAGGTTCATCTTTCCGGTGGATTTTGTCATCATGGACATGCCACAGCTTAAAAGTTGCGAAATGCTATTGGGTAGGCTATTTCAAGCAACGGCCGATGTTGTCACTGCCATTGGGAGAGGTACATTGACCTTGGGGATTGGTCAAGATCGAGTGGAGTTCAAGCTGCCGCACGATCCCTTGGGCACACTCTCCAATGTTCCAAGTTGATGAGGAGCTAAATGTCGTCTAGCCTAAGACGTTAAATAAGGGTGCTTGTTGGGAGGCAACCCAGCCATTGGTACTTTAGTTTAGTTTCTTTCACATTTGTACTTTGGTTTGTTTCGACTTTGTTTTTAATGTAAAAAAGATATCGTGATCGTTTGCTCAATGTGCAGGATTGAGGCAGAGTCAATACCATCGACCCTTGTGTCGATGGTATCGACCTGGGTACAGATTGGCGACTGTAGAAATCACTCTGCGTCGATACCATCGATGGCCTCGTCGATGGTATCGACACACCAACAGGCTGATCGCAAGAAGAGGTCGATAGTATCGACATGGGTGTCGATACTCGCGAGATCTCTGGAGATATTCAAAAGAAATCATCTTAGAGAAGTCGATACCATCGACGGGCCTGTCGATGGTATCGACACAATTACAATCAGAAGGCGGCGGCCGGCCTCGCGAGGGTGTTGCCCTAATCCGAAGTCGATACTATCGACTTGCGTCGATAGTATCGACGCAAATCGACGTGCCACATCACCGATCTGCGAGAGGAGATCAGCGACGATCGCTGCAACCAAAAAGTCGATCTATGGGACGGGTCGATACCATCGACACATGTTGATAGTATCGAAACTTCATCGATCTGGGCCCCCACATCCAGCCATCGATGACCGTCGATACCAGCGGCAATACAGATTGTGCTACGCATGTCGATACCATCGACCCGTGTCGATGGTATTGACGGGCATACAGCAGCGCTGGCCACGACTATATATAAGAAGGATTGTGGTCATATGACGTCACAACTCCAGAGCAATTCTTCTCCACCTGTACCGAGCGTACTCCAGAGCAATCCGAGCCTGGCGACGAGAATCCAGGAGCACATTCTTCATCGAGCGGAGATTTTCTTCTCCGACCTGCACCGAGCTCCTTCTTCTACTTCTCCTTCTTCCGCAATCATGGTGCATGTTGCCGGTGCGTCTTCTTCACGCACGAACCCGATGGACATCCCCGAATTCATGCCTCCACCAAATGCATCGATTCCACGCCCGCGGATTGTTCATCCATTCGCGGAGGTAAAGAAGATCTACGAGGAGATCATGAAGAGGAAAATCGAGCCGACCCGCTATGTTGACCGGGAGATGATCCGCAACTTGGGGTTCGAGGCTAATATGCCCTATGTTCTCAAGGGGTAGGCACATCACATGGACAGAATGTCCGACGAGATGGAGTACCATGACGATGGCCAGCCGTTCTTCAATGAATGGCTTACTTACAAGGAGCTGGTGGCGGAATTCATGGTGTCGCTGGATGTCTGTGTCGTGCCAAACGACATCATCGCCACATACCGCGAATGGATCAAGGGTCGTGTGTCTTTCCACCTGTACAACAATGATTACAATTTTACACTCAGTCAGTTCAATGAGATATACAACTAGAACCATGGGCGAACTGACTACCGAACGACAGACAACCAGACCGACTACGACGCTATCATCGTCGAGCTTGTGACGGTGCCGCCGGGCAAATCTATGAGCTACCACAACACAGCGGTAGTAGACTTTGAGCATCCGTTCGTGCGGATTCTCCACCGGATGTTGTGTTCCACTCTATTTTCTAGGGGTGATTTGTCCCTTAGAAAATTCTAAGAGACAGACCTATTCTTCTTGCACAAACTACTGAAGCGTCAAGAGTGAAACTGGGGAGCATTCTTTCTGCAGCGAGTATTGGCAGTTTAGCGGAGTACGCGGAAAGCTCCAATTCACTTTGGAGGGCTCATCACTCCGCTGGCCCAATATCTTGGGCTGAACTTCTCAACCTTGACTCCTCTTCCAGCAGAAGCAATGTTAATTTGCAGCATCTTCACCGATCAAACTTGATCCTACTTCGGGATGGTTTACCTTATGCTCATTGCCATGTAAACCATGCATACCAAGAATGCTCGCTTCCCGATCCTATCTTCCATATCGAGGGTGCTCAACATTTTCGATGGCCCATCATAGCCATTGCTGACTCCGATGAAGACGGCGGCAACGACGACGACAACAATGATGACGACGAGGCTGAAGAGGAAGAGGAGGCCTACACTCCTCTTCGGGCACGAGTAGCACCTAGGAAGCATCCTCGGATGCATCCGGGCGCATCTTCATCTTCACAGCCTCCGCCACCACCACCGCCCTCTCATCCAAGCGAGGATGTCTATTCTTTGCAAGGCATGTATGCTATGATGCAGGACATACAGCAGACGAAGCAGCATCACACTACGGTGTATACCAGTATTCAGGAGACTACGAACCGGTTACTTGACAATCAGAGGGCGATCTTCGAGAATGAGCGCCTCCTCCTCGAAAACCAACAACAGATTCATGACAGGTTGCATAGGATGGAGATGCAACACCAGCCCTTCTATGATCACTACTGGAGCTAGAACTACTTTGGGGGGTATCCACAACCTCCACCTATGCCCCAGTTTGATCCGAGCTTTCAGGGGGAGTACCCATCCTGAGACCCCACGGCCCCACAGTACCCGCCTCTGCCAGAAGAGTAAATCGGTATCTCTGTTCCAACCTTTAAGATTGTTTTTGACTATGAGGCCATAGTCAAATTCAAGCTTAGGGGGGGAGTTGGAACAGTTCTATATTTTATTTTCTTAGTTTTTAGTTTTATTTTGTTGTTTCTTGTCATTTATTTCTTGCAATCTTAGTTTGTTTGTAGGATCCACATTCTATCTAGTGTAATTGTGGACGTCTTAAGTCATGTGTCATCTCATTTGCTTGTACATGGGAATTAAGGGAAAATTAAAAAAAAATGAGTGTTCGCAAGCTTGTGTTGTTCAACTTTGAGCACATAACTTAAGAAAATGATTAGTTTTGTCAACTCTAAAATAGAAAATCACAATTGTACATTCCTAATGATTCATGAAAAGTGGACGAAATTGGTTGTTTGAGCCTAAACTGACCAAATGATAATGAGACTCTAATTTGAAGTAAGAGAGAGAAACTCTTAACTACTACACAGGTCATTAAGGAGGGACATAGAATACTTTTCAAAGGTTCAGTCAATTAGTCTTGTGATCTTTCCACCTCATTGTTTTTCACAATCCACCATAAGAATTGGAAGTACTTTACGGTTTTAATCTTTTTGATTGCATATCATGTAGATAGGTTTTGCATTGCAACTAGTTTCACATGTTTTGCATGAAAAATAAAAAATAGAATAGTTATACATGCACATTACCCTTAGGTGCATGTCATTCAGTTGCATTCATAATTTTTATGTATAGAGCACATCATGTATCTTATTTCTTCTTTAATGGTGATTAAATTGTTCCATACCTTCTAAATAATTCAAATATTTGAGCCATGCAGAAAAAGTAAGCCCAACAAATTATTCATTGTCATTTGTGGATATAAGGGCTTGAAAAAAAATGAAAGAAAAAAAAAAGTATTGAGAAGCAAGTAGAATAAGAGGGAGAAAGGAACATATTCTCACCTGCATTTTAAGATGAGTAAGTACATGATGTAGCTCAGTTAGATATTCCATCTCATTTTGAGACGGGATGTTAGTGCATGCATCATTCCACCCAATCTTAGGCATTAGGGCATTTTTCATGTGCAAATGCATCATTTAGGGCATTCTTGTTTTATGCATGTTGAAACTGTATGATGCTTCCATTTCTTCCATTAGCCACCCATTCCATCCACCTGTTGCTCAAATTGGTAGGCCATCATGAATTTCTCCTCACTTATGAATATCAGGAGAGCTGCTTCCATGTAGATGGTAGTTAGGGCGAGCAACGTAGTATAGGAGATCACAAGATGTACCGAGTCTGGACCGGCGAATTTTATTATGTTAACTGTCTTATGTGATAGTGTTCATCAGTTTTGAGGTAGATATCTTTTATGGATGATTACTGTCACCTATAGGGTAATTATCATTCCGTAGTTAGTGAGGGCTGGAATGTGAATGTCCGGTGGGGATCATATGGTGATGTCTGTTGTTATGATTTGTTCTTTAGTTGACTCTGGCAATTCTATTCTAAGGTTTTGTTGCTCGAGAACAAGCAATGTTCAAGCTTAGGGGAGTTTGATGCGATGATTTTGAGTCACATTTATAGACTTGTTTTATTTGTGTTTTATGCATTTATTAGTCATTTTGGTGGTTAATATTGCATAATCCATCTACTTTGGTCTATGATACTTCTCTATGTCAAATCTCCCTTATTTCCATATTTGGAGCATAAATTATCACAAGAATATGTTTTGTTTAGGCTTATGTGGTTTCATGTTGTAATTTCAGGAAAAACAAGTATATGCTGCTGTCAATACTATCGACAGCGGTCGATACCATCGACATGACCACAGGCTGCCAGCTGCAAGGAGCAGAAGAAAGTCGATACTAGCGACAGGAGAGTCGATGGTATCGATTTACCATCAGGCTGCTTGCGAGAAGAGAGTCGATACTATCGACGCTTATGTTGATACTATCAACTAGTGGAGCTACAGCGACACAAAAGGACAAAACTGTCGCTACAGGTTGTCGATACCATCGGCCTGCATCGATGGTATCGAGATAGCATCAGGCGGAACGACAAAGGGAAAGAAGAATTTCCGATATCGCACAAGGTCGATACCATCGACCCGCGTCGATGGTATCGACACCGTCAGATACAAGTTTGCTTTAGATCGATCTAAATCTGACGGCTATGATTATTTGGCGACCTAACTCGATGATTATACCTAATGACGGCGGCCAAGAGCAATCCATCATGACATTAGTCGTTGCACACGTCCGGAGAAGGTGTGGAGAGAAGGACGGAGCCCAGAAGCACACCCTAACCATTCCGGATGCCGAAGAAGACGTTTTCCACCACCGAAAGGCGGGAGAACGCGTATTCTACACCAAGGAGCACTTGGATCTTCTTCGTTCAGGGTTTTCACCACTCAATCACATTTTTCTCCATGATTCCCTTTTTCTCTACCACGTTTTGCTCTGAGATGAACATGCGGGGCTAATCCCCTTTGTCTTTAGGACCGGGAGTAGCCCGGGAATTCATTGTATGACAATTTTATCATAGTAATTCATCTTTTATCTCATAAATTCGTGGTATAATTTCATTTTCTCAATTATATTGTTATGCTTGATCACCATATTAATAATCTAATGCCCTTAATTACTTTGAAAGAAGAATTAATGGTTGAAACGAGACGAAATTCACATTAATTGACAAATCCCTTGAACAAGGTGGTGTAAGGTTAATGGTGGATACTGAGAGATCAATTTTAATGCACCTAATTTAGTGTATAGGTTACTACGACGGTGGAACCGACCTAGACATAGGTAGTGAATTGTACCATGACAGTGGGCAATTCTGATTTCAGGCCACTACCCGGATAGAGAGATAAATCTGAGTAATATATAGAATTTAATACAATGAAAACTCGCGGTGAAACCGCAATCCTAAAGATCTCATCTTGAATTGATTAAACTAAACATGTAATTGATTGCTTTGTTTTGTTTTATTTTATTTTCTTTTAATTTTACAACAACTTCCAGCTATTTAATCGGTCTAGCTGATTGGGAGTAGTTAGTAGTAGTCTCCGATAATTCACGAGTCCCTGAGTTCGACTCGGGCCTCACTAAGGCCTCTATTATAGTGACGCGTACACTTGCGTTTCTACGCACGTAAAAAGCATGTCAGTCAACAACCCCTGCTAATGATGCACGATCCATCCTTATATATGGTTGCTTGACAACTTGTGAGTTGGGTGCACGAGAGGTTGAAGCGTGGTTGGTCGATATGATGGCACAAGTGCTCTAGGGGTTGGAACCCTAGATGAAACACCCTTTAGTGAGGGTTGGAGCTGCTCGCCATACCTATAGTAAGGGTTGTCAGAGCTTTGGTGAGGGTTTTGATAACCCAGAATGTGTATAGTTGATGGTACTCTGTTAATAATGATAATACAAGTGATATGATGTAACCACCTTGAAGTCTGCAGCTATGATGATGAGACATGTGTAACGACCCTGACCTGGGTTATGAGGTAACCCTATTTATTTTGTCTAATTAAGTTGATTATAAATTTAATATAATCCTCTAAGGTGCTTTTTTATCATGTGACACACTTATGTTTCAAGTTTGGTCCCGATTGAATGTTGTTTAAGCAATTTTCCTTTAACCAAAGTGCAATTTATCCAAATTGAGGGGCTATAATGCAAAATGTCATATATTGAACATGCCTCATGTGTTGTAGCATCATTATTGAGAGAATGATACAAGGTGGTGGCTTGTGGAAAGCCTAAATTCCAAGTTTGAACTTGTTTGAACAATGTTGGTACCTTGTGCACCAATTTTGGTACAAATTGTAATTTACCAAAATGTGGGGTTGATATGTAAATTACCACCTCTAGAATGTCCCTACTTCCTCTATGTATCATTTAGAGGAGAGAAAATGAATGAGACACCATGTTTGGATCAAATATGAATGATGATACTCTTGATGATGAAATGACCAAGAAAAAGGGTTGAATTTAGAAGCTTAACTTGAGTTGTATCAAGTTGAAAAGCTTATACATGAGTGCCTATCGGACATGGAACCAAAGGAGGTGTCCCATATCGTTTTTTGAACTGTTGGCAAAGTCCATATCGTGCAAAGCACCTCAAGGAGGTGAGGTGTGACGGCCAACAAGTTTCCCTAGAAAAGGTGTATCGGCTTGACTTAAAATAGTGATTAAACCTAGATGACTTATCCAAATGGACAATGGAAGAATTTGCATCTCTAGATGATCCTCAACCTTTTTGCATGTCAAGATAAATGTTGATTCATGCATTTACACGTGTCACCCATGCATGACACGTGTCACCTACTAGCTCAAAATGTTGACACCTCATTTTTGCCTTTCTTCATGAACAACAAGTATATATACCCCTAATTTCACCTCTTAGTGGAATTGTTCGACCCTTACCACCCTCCTACCTTATGGTATCGTGCATAGACTCCTTGTATCGTGCAGGAGTGTTGTGGTATCGTGCATGGGCCCTTGGGTATTGCCCATGGCAAGACCATATCGCCCAAGTAGGTGATATTGGCCATATAGGGTGATATCGACCATAGAGTGAAGTGTTTTGACTCTAAGTGAGTATCATATCATGCAAGAGGGGTGGCATGTCGTGAAAGAGAACAAGGGTATCGTGCATAGGCCTTGGGTATCGTCCATAGAAAGTATATCGGCCATACCATGTTGATATTGCCCATAGCAAGTTGATATCGGCCAATTGAAGTGATTTTGGCCACAAGTGAGGGGGTATCGGCCACAAGCAAAGTTGTGTCGGCCAAGAGGAAGTCCATATCGCCCAAGAGTGGTAGGGTGTCATCCAAGGAGCTAAGGAACTCAAAAACGTAACCCTAAGGTAAGATATAGTTGTCTTAAAGCTTGAATTATAGCATGGAATTAGGGTTATGATCTACCTTTCTTTTCTTCTTCACCAATTGCTTATCCATGGTGATTCCTTGTATATGAAGGAGTTGTGAACGAGCCTTGGACCTTTCATAAAGTCATATTCAACCTTAGGAGCATGGAGCTTTGGACCTTGAAGCTTTGAAATGGTTCTTAAGGCGGGTTATATAACTTGAACTCAACCATGTTATTATTCTTCACCTAAATTGTTATAATTAGTGAAATACTTTTAATACTAAAATTTACTGAAATAGTTGATGAAATTATGAGTTCTAGTAGTTTCTTAGACCTGTTACCATGAATTATATTAGTTAAAACAAAGGTCTAAAACTTGAAGAAGATGGTGTCACTTTGTAAAAGTGATATTGGGTTCAAGTATAAATACAAGTAGTTATAACCCGATATGGGTATGACTTGCCTGATATGTCTTGCACAAAATGTTGCATGATATGCTTGCATAAGATGCTTGCACGATAGGGAGTCAAGTATAGACTCCATACACGATACAAGGTTGAATGAATACTTGTAAGTTGACAAGAAACCCTAATTTGGGTAACCCAATATGAGTAATGAATAGCAAATGCTATTGCACGATATGGAAGCCCGATACACAACCCTAGTTGATGTCTAGCCCGACATGGTGATGTCTTAATACCACATTCAAGACATGGATAACACATATACACACCTCTAGCCTAGTATGGATGATGTTCATATACTTCTAGCCCGTACACTTACAGCTCGATATGATGAACATATGCACGCCTCCAACCCGAGACACCTTGTAAAGGTGAGAGTAAGACACTCTTAGGAGTAATGAGTGTAACACCAAGTAATGGTGTGGATAATACCTTGATAGGTGAAACACCTAGAGTGGTTGATAATGGTTAATCCTATATCAATAATGTATCAACTTGAGATGAGTCCATATCAATTTATGATGGTTGGACAATTCAAATGTATGACTTATGATCAAAACACTACAGAATAAATGTGATGGGCTAGTGCATAAAGTATTAGGATGGGAAATACCCTAATACAAGATAAGTTGATGAACTTAAGAAAGTTAAAAGTGATGAGGGAAGTGATACATCAAGACATGATAGATATCACATCTAGCACTTCAAGGTTGACGTACCTTGATGCACCTTAAATCCAATATACGTGGATGAGTAACACATGAAGTCTGTTATGTCAATTATTACATTGAGGTGTAATAAGTTTAATACACTTTGATAAGTGTGGGTTAACATACCTTGAGAAAGGGTTTAGACTAGTTAATAAAGTATGATATAATCATTCTCTGGTAAGGATGAGAGAGAAACTCATACCTTGTGTTGATGATCATTTAATGATAAATGATGAGAATAAATAAGTATGATTGAATACTTATGATATCAATGCTTGGTCCTAGATGTGTGGAGCAATGAATTAGGGTTTGATCATTGATAATATGACCTTGAAAACCTAAATGGTTAATAATGGAAAACCCTAATAAAGGGTAACGGTATGTAAGAGAAACCCTAATCAATAAGAAAGGAAAACCCTAACCCTAATGATGGGAAGGTTGTATTTCTTTTATTACATAAGCCTTGTAAGGCATGTTAAATACTTGTGTAACAAGTATAATGATTAATGGCCTTGTGAGACACATGAATAAGTTGTTGCCTAGTGAGAAGTGACAAGATGTGCAATGGCCTTGTGAGCCATGTGAATAAGTTGTTGCCTAGTGAGAGGTGACAATATGTGCAATGGCCTTGTGAGCCATGTGAATAAGTTGTTGCCTAGTGAGAGGTGACAAGATGTGTGATGGCCTTGTGAGCCATGTGTATACTTGCACAACAAGTGAAATGAATACCTTGGTCTGAGGACCTAGAGGTAATGGTTACCTGTTATAGAGGTAACAATGTTATGTGATGATCTAAGGGTTTGAATACCCAGATCCAACAATCATGATAATGATTATGTGAAGGGATGAGAATTCCCAGTAATGTGATAAGGGATTGAGATCCCAAGTATCATGTGTTTTAAAGATTTGAAAAAGTACGTGATAGATGTATTACACCTTTCTTTGTAGCATTTGTTGTGTTTGATAAAGATAACTTGTTTGATGCTAAAAGAATGTTGTAATGCACGTAATATACCACTAGAAACTATAAAACATTGCCCTGACCATAGATCCATTAGTGTCAGAACTTGCTGATGGTGAAATGGGTTGCTCCGCGGCATAACCCGGAATGCATACTTTTGAGTATGTGAGGGCGTAAGTACGGACAGTACTGTGTGAGCCGATCCCCTTACGATCCTGAAATGAATGGGGATTTGGCTATATGCCCTATCCTGGCTCGAGTGCAACTTCAGTCGTAGACTCTGTGTTGAGCACGGTGAACTGGCCCGTGGCTTGGAGTATGGTGCTTGTGTTGCCATGACTCAGACTGGGGACGGTTGTGTGTAGATGTTTCCCCTAAGAAAGTGCAGTTGACACCGTAGCTCTAAGCGTGGATGCCTACGTACCCTGGCACAACTTGTTAGTAGTGACACGAGATGTCCTGCATGTGGTCTCGTACTGACTGAGACGAGGGAGGTCCTGGAAACCGGCTCTACCATTGACCTTGTATGGTACCGACTTGTGAGAAGTTTGTGGTTAGTTGGAGATGGTCGGTGTATGCTCCATCTCCTCAGGGCATAAGTGTGATTTGTAAAATATGTTCAGCCGTGTAGTATATCTGCTTAAGGATCGAATATGAGAAACATTGCTTGATGCACAATACAATTATACATTCTAGTTGATAGATGTTATTTATGTTTCTTTACATTCCTTGCAAAGCAGATAGATGAATTATAATCTACCATGGGTAGACGCAATTTTCTCCTTATGAAAGGAGATTACTTCATTCTATTCATATAGTGAATTCTCCTGCTTGTTAATATAAAAAGAACCTCTGCTCAGTTTATAAATGCTTAATCTGTGATAATAATATGGTCGGCGGAGAGTTATATCTCTCGCTGGGACAGTTACAATTGTCTCACCCCCGTGGTACCCAAATTTTTAGGTGGACGTGCACGAGGAGGTGAAGACCTTTCTGCAGAGGAACAACAACAGTTGAAGCAGACGTGACAGCTCAGGTTGAGTGTATTGTCTGTCATGTCTTGTAGATATGAGTCCTATGTGTCATCTCTGTACTCTCAGGTCCTTGGAGTTGGTTTGTACTGGTTTTATGATCAATAAGAGATTTTGGCTTACGTGCCTCGAGGTTTTATGTTTCTCATGTATAGTTTGGTAAAGCAAATGTTATATTTTATTATCAAGATGAGATGTACCGGATATGTACAATGTGAACAATGATGTATACAATGTTTTGGTACTTCCTTAAAGAGTTTTCCTAGAAATAGATCTCTTTGTAAAATGGTTTTAATTCCACTTAATTAGTAACAATTTGATTGTCAGTCGTTACAGTTTTGGTATCAGATCTTAAGGTTCGCTGAGTCTACAAAGACATAGGACTAAGGTGTTGAGTTTGTGTTAGTGTCCTCCAGTATGCCCTATGGTGACTTCTTCTTATGCAGAAGAAAGGGTGAAGTTTAAAAATGACTAGAGAACACGAGGAACATGTTGCTGAGAGCAATGTTGTTGCACCAAGAGAGGGTGCAAGGGATCAGGCAAGAGAAGAACGAGTGCCTGAGAATTCCCATCATGACCCGATTAGGATAGAGAATCCTATGTTTATTCTCTTGTTAGGCAGGTTAGGACAACAGTGATGCATATAGTAGACTGGATACTAGCACTACAACCTAGGTTACTAGTTCTCAATGTAGAAACTTTGGGCTTTAAAAAGGTTCTTGAATGACATAGTCATGTTGGAACAGTGGAAAATGTGGAAAGGATTAGCATATGGAAAGAAAATAGACTCTGCCATAAGTATAGACAGATAGTATATATGCGATGGTAATTCCCAAGATGGGGCAATAAGTTGAGAAATAAGGAAAGGTCTCTACAATTCTAGAGACATGTGCCTAGTTGTTTTAAAAAGACAAAGTTTTTGGTGCCACCAGTGCAATATATGCCTAGTGTACCAGGGCAATAGCCACTAAGTAAAGGCAAGGGTCTTAACTTTTCACCTATAAGAACCCATGGCTTAGTCTCTACATCGGTAATAAGACTGATAAGACCATGGTACGTGGACAAGACATGCTATAGTTATGGACATGTTGAGCATACTAAACTCTTTTGTTCAAAAAGAAGAGAGGAAATGACTCAACAACCGAGGTAGACTCGGCAAGGCTTATGAAAGTTATAGCCCAATAACGTGAAAGGCAAAAGCAACAACATGAAACAGCTAGACTCTATTGGTTGAGTCAACCTAATGCGGTAGATGACCGCGAGGGATAAAAATTATATAGATCTTTTCATTTTGATATGCCTTATCTTGATGATTATATGATAATCATAAAAAGGATTGCTGTTACAGATTTCCCTATTGATTGTCCTATGGAGACATAGGGAAGAAATATGAGAACTAGAATTTATATCATGTTCAGTATTCTTTTAAATGCTTTATAATTGTTCTTATCCGTGTGAAAGAGGATGAGGTATAGAGGTAATTCCTGGAGAAAATCCAGGGATGCTAAATCCTATGCTTGTGATGATACAAAAAGTAAGGAATATGAAAGTACATAAAGTGCATACTATCTAATCTCGGTACTTGTATGCCCTGGCCAGGTATATAATTATTGGAGATAAGGTGAGTATAGAACTCTTAGATTGTTATCTTTCTGATTACTCTGATCAAGTAGTCATTCAGAGATAATCTAGTGAGTATAATGAAACTGGAAATATGGTATGGACATTTATATCACATCCTAAGTGCAATAAATTGAATTTGAGATGATCTCAGATCAATCTGTGTATCAGAGGAAGTAAAAAGTATAATTCTCATGATAAAGACAATGAGGACAAGGGAGATGATCTCTGTCTGATAAATCATGTGTGAATAGTAAAGATATTTTCCCATGATATGGAAATGGGAAATGTGACAAAATCACAAAATACTCATGAACATGTTAGACAATAATAAAGAAAGTAATAATGATATGTAATCATCCTTATAATTCCTATGTTGATGGAAAGGAACCTAGGATGAAACACGAGTAAATGACTCATGAATAGTTGAAAGTTCATGCAATAATAAAAAGAGATGCTAACCTCTTCTCTTTGATAAACAACCATGGATGATGATGGGGTGATAAAAGGAATATGTTCCTTAGTGTTCTTTCTTTTTAGGGACATGGAAATCAAGTGAGTACTATGACACTTGATGTGCATGGATTAGAAATAATCCATCGATGGATACTTAGAAAAGTATCAGTTTGTCTTAGACTTTGGTTCCAAGATAAAGATATGTGTAACAAGTAATGTCCCAAGATGAAATAAAGATGATGATGTAATGTGTTTTTAGAACATACAATGGATACCAAGGTAAAGAATCCTAGTATCCAAGAACTTTCAATGATATGAGAAAATGAGAACATGATTCCTGACAAGGAGTAATGTTTGGTTACCTAGAAGGGGCAACTTTGAAATTAGTCTAGTTACATACAATATGGATACCATATGTTAGGGGTTTATGCCCCGCATAAACATGACATCAACAAAGATGTATGAGTTGAAGGAACAATAGTAGAATTGTTTTGGAAAAGTTGATTAAGCTAAAGATAACTTCCTAGAATATCCCTATTCAGATTGTTGAGGCAGTTTATACATAACATCTAGAGATACCTCTAAGATATCTCTTCTTTAATAAGTAGCCTCTCCTTACAACAAGAAAATAAAAAATTATAGGGATAATTGATACAAGTCATAAGAAAGTTTAGTGTTGTGTCAGCAGATTTGGGTGGCACAACAGATGCATGATAATACTTGTAGTCACAAGTGGGTGACAGAACATAACTCTAGGCTTTCCTTTAAAAGTGAAATGTTAAATGAGGAGTATGGGAGACTCCCCAGAATCAAGAATCCTATCACATAAAGTTGTAAGTTGAGAAAGGTGACAAATCAGTAAGGTTTGACACCTGAGTTAAATAAGGTATGTATGATGTTTCTCTTACTAAGAAAAGTATTACCTGACATAGAGTTGACTCTATAGTCAATAATGAAAAAGACAGTGGAATTGTGCCATGTGTGACAGATTCAATGATAACCCTGTGTGGAAGAACTTTATGTTGATCAAAGTTCTATGTTATCTCCATGACATTAAGATGTTATGTGGAGACTTGATGGTATGATGAACGAATAATATTTCCTTTACCTGGGATATCGGGGACGAAATCCTTGTTAGGGGTTTATAACTTGTAACGACCCTGACCTGGGTTATGAGGTAACCCTATTTGTTTTGGCTAATTAATTAGATTATAACTTTAATATAATCCTCTAAGGTGCTTTGTTATCATGTGACACACTTATGTTTCAAGTTTCATCCAGATTGAATGTTGTTTGAGCAATTTTCCTTTGTTTTGGACCAAAGTGCAATTTATCCAAATTGAGGGGCTATAATGCAAAATTTCACATATTGAACATGCCTCATGTGTTGTAGCATCATTATTGAGAGAATGATGCAAGGTGGTGGCTTGTGGAAAGCCTAAATTCCAAGTTTGAACTTGTTTGAACAATGTTGGTACCTTGTGCACCAATTTTAGTACAAATTGTAATTTACCCAAAATGTGGGGTTGATATGCAAATTACCACCTATAGAATGTCCCTACTTCCTCAATGTATCATTTATAGGAGAGAGAATGAATGATACACCATGCTTGGATCAAATATGAATGATGATACCCTTGATGATGAAATGACCAATAAAAAGGGTTGAATTTAGAAGCGTAACTTGAGTTGTATCAAGTTGAAAAGCTTATATATGAGTGCCTATCGGCCATGGAGCCAAAGGAGGTGTCCCATATCGTTTTGTGAACTCTTGGCAAAGTCCATATCGTGTAAAGCACCTCAAGGAGGTGAGGTGTGACGGCCAACAAGTTTCCTTAGAAAAAGGTGTATCGGCTTGACTTAAAATAGTGATTAAACCTAGATGACTTATTCAAATGGATAAGCAATGGACGAATTTGCATCTCTAGATGATCCTCAACCTTTTTGCATGTCAGGATAAATGTTGATTCATGCATGTACACATGTCACCCATGCATGACACGTGGCACCTACTAGCTCAAAATGTTGACACCTCATTTTTGCCTTTCTTCATGAACAACAAGTATATATACCCCTAGTTTCACCCCTTAGTGGAATTTTTCGACCCTTACCACCCTCCCACCTTATGGTATCGTGCATAGACTCCTTGTATCATGCAGGAGTGTTGTGGTATCGTGCATGGGCCCTTGGGTATCGCCCATGGCAAGACCATATCGCCCAAGTAGGTGATATCGACCATATAGGGTGATATTGGCCATAGAGTGAAGTGTTTTGACTTGTGAGAAGTTTTTGGTCAGTTGGACATGGTCGGAGTATGCTCCATCTCCTCATGGCATAAGTTTGATTTGTAAAATATGTTCAGTCGTGTAGTATATCTTCTTAAGGATTGAATACGAGAAACATTGCTTGATGGGCAATACTGTTATACATTCTAGTTGATAGATGTTATTTATGTTTCTTTACATTCCTTGCAAAGTAGATAGATGAATTATAATCTACCATGGGTAGACGTAATGTTCTCCTTATGAAAGGAGATTACTTCATTTTGTTCATATAGTGAATTATCCTACTTGTTAATATAAAAAGAACCTCTGCTCAGTTTATAAATGATTAATCTGTGATAATAATATGGTCGGCGGAGAGTTATATCTCTCGCTGGGACAATTACAATTGTCTCACCCCCGTGGGACCCAAATTTTTAGGTGGACGTGCACGAGGAGGTGAAAACCTTTCTGCAGAGGAAGAACAATAGCTGAGGCATCCGTGACAGCTCAGGTTGAGTGTACTGTCTGTCATGTCTTGTAGATATGAGTCATATGTGTCTTCTCTGTACTCTCAGGTCCTTGGAGTTGGTTTGTACTGGTTTTATGATCAATAATAGATTTTGGCTTACGTGCCTCGAGGTTTTATGTTGTTCATGTATAGTTTGGTAAAGCAAATGTAATATTTTATTCTCGAGATGAGATGTACCGGATATGTACAATGTGAACAATGATGTATACAACGTTTTGGTACTTCCTTAAAGAGTTTTCCTAGAAATAGATCTCTTTGTAAAATGGTTTTAATTTTTAGTGATTTTTTTTCATCTGTTGTTTATGTTTAATTCCACTTAATTAGTAATGATTTGATTGTCAGTCGTTACAACATGAGAATAGGTTGTAAACCAAGTATGTTTGGAAGGTCATGATGTTGTTACATATGATGTTGGTACACATGCTAATGTGACACATGTATATGATCACAAGTATTGGGCATGATATATGTTTATGATTAATGCTAAAGCTATGATTTCTACATCTTATGTGTAATATACTCATGGATGTTGCTTCATACTTGGTAGCATGATAATCTTATTAATCCATGATGACTTCAGTTATCTCTATGGATGTGTATACTAACCATGCATGAATACTATGTGGATTCATAACTTGGTAAGAGCTATGAGACACGTGTTCTTTGACAAGCACAATGTGATGATAATCCTTGTCAATGAGATAACAGGTTGATAGGTCTGAAGACCTGATAAAGGCTGAGTGCCTAGTGGAGGTGTTATCCTCTGATGATAAGTTAGGGATGCGTTCCCAGAATGCTAATGCATGATTATGATGCCTTGAGAGGCAATGGTTGTTATTACGAGGGATTGAGGTCCCAGGATAGTATGATGATGGCATTGATGACGTAATTCTATAAGCTATGTTTATACTTTGGTTGCCTCAACAATTGGCTTAAAATACACTAATTAATTATAGATAAACATATCATGTAGTTTGCCCTGGCCATAGATCCATCATCGTCAGTATTTGGTGATGGTGAAATAGGTTTATCCTGCGGGATTACCTGGAGCTCATATTGTTGAATATGCGAGGTTTTAACTAGCCTAAAATAGGAGGGTTTGAGTGCAACTATGGTTGCAGACTTAGGATATGTGGAGCATGGTGAACAGACCCATGGCTCAAGATATGTGATGACGATCATGATGTGTTCATGGCTCGGATGTTTATATGGGTAGCTTATGGAGCTGTCCCAGAGGCTGAGGCCCTATAAGCATAAGACTGTGGTCTTGCTTGATGATTCATGTACTGACTACGGGAAGGTGAGGTCATGGAGTATGGATCTCCTTAGACCTTGTGTGGCACCGGATTGGGCTTCGCAGCCAATATTTGGATTTAAGCAAGGAAGGCTCACTTCCTCAGGGCATAATAAAATGTAATCCAGCCTTATAATTTATCTTTCTTAGAGAAAAATATGAAACATTGATTGAGGCCTTGCTTATAGCTGATCTAGTTGAACTATGCAGTTGTGTGTATGATCCTTATATCTTGTGATAAGTTCTTATAAAGCTTATCTTGTCAATCATGTTCCATAAAGAAATACTTGGTTATACACCTCCCGGGTATCTTGGTAAGGTTGATGGTAATAATAGCCTTACTCAGTATGTTGCTCTTGCTATACGCTTTATCAGTTATTTGTTGTTTTTGCTTTAACCTTCTATGGTTTTATAGTTTTGGCTGGGAGTTATGTTTCTCACTGGGACTGTGTGTCTCACCCCGCTGGTTTACACCCTTTTTAGGTGATCTCTCTAGACGTGGTGGTGGTCGTGAGGTTACGGCCGAGCAGCAAGAAGAGCAGTAGAAGGCAAGAGTTAGTCATGTTGTTGTTTTGGTGGTTTTGTAGTAGAGTCCTAGAGTCATCCCTGTACTCTCAGGTCCTCAGAGGTGTTTGATAACGTTTCACGATGTCTAGCTGTTGTAATTTTTGTATAATCCTGATGTTGGTCGTACATGGCTGTTATGTATATATATAAACAGGTGATGAAATCTGGTGCTGATAGAATAACTAGTTCTGATAAGCTATGGACCTATAACAAGATTGTAAATATTTTTATAACATGCTTTCTCTGGAGGATCTGAATGCAAAAGTTCCCTTGAGTATGCTTTCTGCAATCGGTTTTAATTAACCCGTGTTTTCAGTAATATGCTGGTTCAGCACGTTTTCGTGTGTCATCTCGTTGTCTGGGTGATGGCGGGGTGTCACAGGCCAGGTATTCAATAGTTGAAGAAAATGTAAGTGTGGAACTCTTAAATTGCTATCTTTATAATTATTCTAATCAAGTAGTTGGTTTGAAACAATCTAAAGAGCATAATAAATAAGAAGTCATAGTGAGAATATCTTAATCTTACCCTAAAGAAAGATCAAAATCGCATCGTAACCTATCAAAACTTGTATGTTGGGTAACTAAAGAGGAAGATATGACACCAAGAAACCTAAATTTGAATACAAACAAGATAAAGAGGAGTTCTTGAAGTTTTAATTCTAGAAGTTAATAATGTAAAATACATATTAATATGTGCTAATGAAATGATTCATAACACAAAATTCATGTAAAAGGGAGAGAATTCTTGAGATAAGTGAGATATAAGAAGATGAATAAGAACAATGATAGATGAATGAAGTGGAACCTAATTTGATCTTAGACAAATCTATGTGTGTAAGAAAGTGTTAAAGTGAAAAGAATCATAACATGTAAAATAAATTAATGAAGAAAATGTGAAATATAATGAGCTACCTCTTGATATGTGATTAGAAAACATGATAACACAAGAGTACATACACTAGTATGATAATTAGTTAATGAGGAAAGAGAAATGAGATATGATAACCATGATAATTCCTATGATGGTTACAAGGAACCCAAATGAAGAAGGTAAAATGACACATAAAATTTGTAACTTGCACAATGAAGGTAGAATCGATAACCCTTTGGTAGTCACCCCAGATAGTGTTGTTTTGTTGTAGGAAGTGTGTTTATATTTGTGTTATTTCTTTTTGGGGCATATCTTTCAAGTGGATATTGTGCCACTTGGTACATGTGGATTCGCTAAAATCTTGGGAGGTGGGTACCTTGATATAGTATGTGGGTGTTTTGAAATATGGTTCCAAAAATTATGATGTTTTGTGATGAGCATGCTTTTTAAGCCTTCCAATAGTTAGAAAGACTCTTCCTATACATTCTGAGTTGGTTATGATGAAGGAGAATTGGATGACAAGGATGTGAGTTCCTCTTGGCAGATGAAGTGGATACCAAGGTGACAAGTCCTAGTATCTAGGGGTGTACCAGTGGTATGAGAATTGAAGATGTATACCAGATGAGCTTCTAGGTGTTTCTTTTCCCTTAGATGAGAGAGTTTGATGATGGGGTCCTCCCAGTGTTGCTTGGGAATAAGAGTGATTTTGTGATGCTTTACATGGGCTCCTGACAGTTGGACAAGGTCATATAAAGGAATGAATAACCACTGAAAAGGATAGATGGTTTTGTTGATGAGTTAACAGGTGATACAATGTTTCTTACTATAGACCTGAGGTCAAGATATTATCAAATGAAGATCAGAGTGGATGACATAAGTGTATGGTCACTATGAGTTCATGGTTGTGCCATTTAAACTAGTTAATGCGTCAACAACATTTATGGACTTGATAGACAGAGTGCTTAGGATGTGACCTATGAGTTATTACAAGTTTTGTTGATAGTATCTCAATATACTTCATGGATGGTCAACATTACAGGCAATGATTTTGCTAAAGCCTTGGGACAGTTGAAGTAGTTATAAGTGTGAGTCAAGATCACTAAGAATGAGTTCGGGGTTTACTAAAGTGTCTTCTTGGGTTTATGATTTATCAATCAAGTATGTCGTGTGAATCCAAGTAAGGTGAAGACAATGACAGAGAAGTAGCCCTAGACACCAACTAAGACCCGAAGCTTCTTAAGCCTAGCAAGAACTATAGGATGTGCATTTAGAATGTCAGTGTTGTTGCTTTACCCCCTAACCAGGTTGACTAGGAAAGGTGTTCCTTCTTGTATGGAATGACAAGTGGTAGTTTTCATAACAACGTTGTTTCTAGTTGAAGGAGGAGATGACAAGTTTTCCAGTGTTAATGTTTATAGAAGAAAGGGATCTCCTTTTTGTAATGTTGTAAGGAATGGTTTAGGATACATGCCCATATGATATATGGTTAATCAGGAAGTCATCTTCGTCAACATTGGCAAACAAGTCATATTTTTTCTCTTTGAGGTATCATGAAACAAGACACACCAACATCACTTCAGTAGGAGGATGTATAGTTGGAAATATCTCAGTTGATGGGATTGTGGACACAGCTACAAGTCAAATCAGCACTGCTATAGCAGGATAGAGAAGTGCATGTGGATGATACCATGATGCAGGACATCCGATTAGAGTAGCACAGAAGGGAGTATGATATCTTCCATAGTTAGGTGACAAGCTATGGTATGATCCTACAATCAGGAAATGGATCTAGGTGTTGATATTTTGGATGAGATAGGAATTGAGTAGACCCATTTTCAACACAGATGCATCTTAATGTGAAGAACATACAATGGAAGCCAAGTATGGAACATGGTATGGTACAGATATGGTCAACTACATCATTGTCATCCAATCAATAAGAAAAATTATAAGCCTATAGAAATAAGGATACAATGAAAGTTCAACACAGCCTTACTTGGTACACAAATGGAGACTCAACCATTCAAATGATTGGAAAATATTCTAAGAACATATGCCTAAACAATAATTGATAGTTAGGGGATATCCACCAGACTGACTGAGTTTACTACAACAACCACCAGAGGAGCATAGACATGACACCTTTACCGAACATCCCATGATTGGTAAAAGAAATAAGTATGGATACTAAGTGATGTGTTGATACAATAGACTACAGTGAAGGACATGGTGATTCAGTAATAGATGGAAATTGACCAAGATGGGCAGCTAGAGTTCCAAGTTAGAGTCACTACCAAAATTGCACATGTTACATAGCATTTCCCATTTTCCATTGTTGACGAGTGTCACCCTAGTATAGGACAAGTGACACAGACAATGGAAGTGTAGTTGCATGAGGATGTTTTCAATGAGGAGGTTTCTATGTTGAACTAAGATGACTAATATGAGAGTTGAGGGAGAAGAACATGATTCCTATGAGGGTGTGTTTGTTACATCACCATGATATGGATGTAACCATGTAGAGGTTAGTGTATGACGCTCATAGGAGGTAACCATCTTTGCATGCCTTGGATCTCAGTATTAAAATCCCTATTAGGAGTTTATAGTTGTAAGACCCTAACCTTGATTTTTGGTTGAACATGCTTTTTTATCATTTTTTAATAAAACCTTAATCTAACCTTTATATGTGCATTTCTATCATGTTACAAGCTTAAGTTTCAAGTTTGGTCCAATTTGGTCATTGTTTAAACAAGTTATGAAATTATATGCTTATATTGGGATTTTCTGCAATTTTCCCATATCTGAGGTTTTCCTTGAAATTTTTCACATGCTTGTGGTTACTCATATGTTTTCTTATCATTCTTGAGCTTGTAGTTCATGGGGTTCCCTTTTTCACCTTGGTTTGGTGGAGATACCTTTCTTGGGTTGAATTAGGATTTTGCCCTCATAGATGAGCTACTTTAGAGGCCAAAACATGAGGGTCCTCCTGGTTGTATGGGATCCTATGGTGTTGGGATCCTATCTGGGTTTCTTGAAACTCCCTATAGGTGTGAGGGTTAATGGTATCCCCTCTTGGAGCTCCTTGGATCAGTGTTCACCAAGTGGAGGTGCAAACTGAAGATGAGCTAGGGTTTTCACCCCTGTGACCAAAGGGTCATGATCTGATGGTTAGCCTACTAGGTTGATGTCTGGTCTGCGAATTAGCAAACAATGGCCTATCAGACTCCCACAACTGATGGAGATGTTTCTTTGCATGTATGGGATGCTTAAGACCATGGATACATGGCAAACCTAGTGGGACACCTTAACCTTTTCTCCCCTTGCATCTATAGCTAGCTTTATATACCTCCCTCCTCACTTTAAAATGATATTTTTAGTCTCCTAGCTCTCCCTTTCTCATTATTGTTACTTTGATATTTGTTCTGATTGGCTTGGTGGAGAAGAAGGTACCCAAGGTAGAAAAAGGTGGTTGATATCCTTCCATGTGCAGCTAGAGTTTAGAATTACCCTCCATTGGTTCTTGTGGAGTTACCTTTGTTTTTTCTTGACCAAAGAAAGTAATCCATCCTTCTTTCCTTTTATTTTCTTTTCTTACTTACCTCCTTATTCCTTTGTCTTGGTCTTGATCATGGCGTTCCAAGGTGTGGCATGCTATAGAGATTAAGAACACCTCTTTCTTGCTTCCTTGACCTAGGGTTTGCTCTCTATGTTGGATAAGGAGCTTGCTTGGCCATGTGGAGCTCTTAATCTAGGGTTTCATCCTTCTTTTCTCGAGATACCTTGTTGTTTGGAACTTCTTCTTCGTAGAGGCGAGTTTTATAACTTTCTCCACTTTTATTGCATACTACTAGCTTGCATGTACATGATCTTGCTCGAAAACAAAGTTCTACGCATAAAGATATTACCTTTGCCAAGGGTTTGAGTTTATATGTTGGTCCTTGAGTATTTCATCATCATGGATGAACCTTAAACCTTGTGCACAAACCTTACTAAGTAGAGGATACTCTAGAATCTTCTTGCATGTGAACAACATATGGTTTTTTCTCATTAAATGATGGTCATACTTAGGGTTTTTTAGCTATTCTGCCTTCTTGCTTTGGAACCGATGTCTTTGTTCTTGTTCCTAATTTTCTTGGACCTTGTATGCCAACCGATGATGGTCACTCAACCGATAGATAAGTTCCCTCTAACAAAGGATGGCTTTCATCTCTCAAACGGTGGTCTTCTTTTATGGTTTTGGGGTTGTTTTCTACCTTGTGCATAACTCAATGGTTTATCTTCTTGCTTGAATTAATGGACTTTCTTTTGATGATGTTTTGCTTTTTTTTTCATGCCAACCAATTTTCATACCTTATTCTATTTTGGATTCGTCCGGTTCTCTAGATTCGATGGTCTTAGTGCCCTAGTGATGGTTTCAATCAATGGTTCCCTTCCTTTAACCAAACGATGCTTTCACTTGTGTGTTTGCCTTCTTTTACCACTTGTTGATGAAAATTGATGGAGGTATTGGGTCTGACCACTGATGTCCTTTCTGATCCATCATCCAATGGGTTCTCAGACTCCAAGACTCGATAGTTTCTTGACCTATGATCACCAACTGATGGATCTCGTAACTTAACACTCAATGGTGCCAACCAATGGAGGTTTTGACTCCATGTCCCAATAAAGGTCCTTCACACCACAACTGATGGTGATCCATTGTGCTACAACCGATGATGGGTTGCATAGCCACAACCGATGGAGCTTCTTATGTCTTCAAAAACGGTTCTTTATGTGCTCGAATGATGGCTTGAATAGGATTAGGTTGTGACTCTTTATAGGTCACAAATTGATGGTTTCTCTAGATGGTTTGTCTGATGTGTTTGCTTATGTACAACTGATGGTTTTACCTACTCAACATTCAATGGTTTTAGGATGATGCTTGTGGTATGTTGATTTGGTGTTGATGATGTAGAATCAATGGTGAAGTGGCCTTAATCATGTAGTCTTACCTTTGCCCTCATGTGAATGTAAACTTATGATCACCATAATGAGATGATGTGTAATTCTATCTAGCTTACCTTGATACACCAAACCCTAATACAACTAAGTGGTGACAGTGGATCATACTTAATCTAGCTTGTTGGACCTAACCCTAATATAATCCAATAATTTTGATCGATCAAGCATAGTTCTCTTGTATAACTCATGTGGTGATGAAATGACCTCTCCATGTTGTAGTAACCCTAATGTGTTGTTATATGAAGATAATATCTCTTTAATGTAGGATTATGCTGAACATGTGTATTGCAAGTAAGGTGATGGTTGTTGAGTCTTTGGTAAGGCATAGAATGATAATGATGGTCTTGCAGGTGATTATGATGTGGTGGTCTTAATGACCTTTAGGCATGGTATGATCCCCAATGGAGGTGTAATGTTGCTATATATGTGATAGGGATTGCTATCACATGGTGATGTGATAATGATGATAATCTTATGGGTGGTAGTGAATAGTACCATGTAGTGATGTGACAACTTTTATGTTAATAAGTTTTATATCTTTTGGAGTTGCTACATACTAATGCTTGCTAGAAACAAATTAGGGTTTGTATGTTCACTTGTTTGATGCAACCTTAATTCACCCTATTGACATAAATAATCAATTGAAACCTTAATCATGTAGTGCCTGAGCCGTAGAACCATTCAGTGTCAAGACCTTTGAATGGGGAAACAAATATTCCCATGAGAAACTTGGAGTGCATACTTTTGAGTATGCAGGGTGCATGGAGTGCACATCCTTGACATTCAAATCCCAAGGTTTCAAAGGATGTTTACGGTTATGCCTCCGTGGAAGAATAGTTGATACTTGTACATATGTGATTGAGGACAACTATAGTTGTACCTCAGATGATAGGGTGGTATATACCCTAGTTTCGGGCAGCATGACCTTTATACTAAGGAAGGGTCAGTGTTGAGAAGCTTGGCTATATGTCACTATAGACAACTTGATTGTTATGTCACTCTCCTTTCACTCGTACTAACCGAGGGTGGGAGATCTTAGGATGTCAATGCTCCTTGAACTTATATAGAACTGAATAGTAGTTCACAATAGTCAGTTCGATTCTAAGGGGTATACCTCACTCTCCCTAAGGCTTAATAAAATACATAGTCCATCCATGTAGCATATTTTTTAGGGTTATACACAATTATTCACATTGGATGATATACCTTGGTTGCTCCTGTTATATATAGATGTTGTATAATGCAATAAAGAAGGTATCTATGTTTATGTTGTTAGATATATTACTAATGTTAGTTATGTTTATGAGGTTAGTTATCTTATGTTGTTAATTATGCTCATACTACTAGCCACGCCTATGTAATGCTCATATTGCCAATCATGCTCATGTTGGTAGATAGGCTTATGTTGTTAGACTTGCGTATGAAGTTTGACATGCTTATGTCATTACACTTGCCTATGATTTTAGCTATGTTTATGTTTTTGGCAATCCTCATAATGATATTTAGGTTAATAATGATATTTATATTCATGATATTAGTTATATTTGATCCCTTGGAAGTAATGTTAACCTTTGAGCATTATAAGGAGACTTTGATTTAAGCTTATCTTAAATAATGTTTTATATCTAGCATTTCTATTTTGTTATATAATCATGTCTATCTGTTTTGTCTACTTAAACCATTTAATTGCTTAACCTGATGTAATGAATAAGCAGTGTTGAGAGTTATATCTCTCACTGAGATATGGGCCTCACCTCGTTGGTCACCACAACTTTTTAGGAGATTGGCAATAGCGGCAATAGACTTGTGACAGCGAGGAGGGTCCATGGTGATGGACTCTAGAGGAGGTTGTCTAGATGTCTAGGGTGTCGTAGAGTCATACCTATACTCTCAGGTCCGAGAGGAAAAGTTTGTTTACGATGTTTTAATCAACTTGTGCATTTAGTAGAACTTTTATGCTTGTACACGTGGTATATGTGGATCATATTCTTCTGCATGTATATGTTGTTCCTGAGGCCAAGGAGTAATTGTAAAAGATATTGGGCATGATATATGAATACAAGCAAGATGTTGGGATTTTATATAAATGTTCTTGAGTATGTTGGTGAAATAAATCGGTTTTAATTATCCCCCTTTTTCAGCTATGTGGTTAGTTAGTGATTGATCATGTTTTTGGGTTTGGAGTAATCTCGTTTAGCATGATGGGTTCTCACAAAAATGGTTTAGAAGCAATTGGCAAATCAATAAGTAAATTTCTAAGCCATTCAGCCTGACAACAAGCTAAATCTAAAGCAATAAACTCAACCTCCATGGTTGATCTAACTCTCACTATTTGTTTGGATGATTTCCAAGAAACTTCTCCTCCTCCTAGGCAAAATACATACCCACAGGTTGAGTTGGTTTAATCTGAACCAACAATCCAATTTTCATCTATATAACCTTCTACAAATGGTGGGAAAGTAGTGTAATGAATATTGTACTTTATTATACCTTTAAGTTACTTAAATACTCTTACCAAAGCTTTCTAGTGGTCCAAATTAGGACAACTAGTGTACTTGCTCAATCTACTTATGTCACAAGAAACATCAGGTTTAGTGCAGTTGGCTAGGTACATCAAGCTTCCTATTATTTGTGGATATATATGTTGATCCACAGGAGTACACTTATGTACCTTCACGTTCAAATTATGATCATAAGGAGTATTAATAGGAGTACAATAAGACATTTACAATATATGCAACAGTTTATCTACATAATTAGTTAGAATACATCTAAAGCCAGAAGCAGATCTACTCAATTAAATACCAAGTATAACGTCAACAAGTCCTAAGTGTTTCATATCAAAATTGCTAAAAAGAAAGGATTTAGTGTCATTTATAATTTCAGAATTAGATCCAAACAACAAGATATCATCTACATGCAAGCACATAATTATGCAAGCGTCATCAATAGTTTTTGAATAAATACAATGGTTAGATCATTCACAATAAATCCAAAAGATAAAACATATTTATAAAACATATCATTCTACTATTTAGATGCTTGTTTAAGCTCATACAAGGACTTGACTAGTCTACAAACTTTGTGTTCTTGTCCAACTGTTACAAAACCTTCTTGATGATCCATATAGATATCTTCTTTGATATATCCATTTAAGAAGACTATCCATTTGATGAATTTCAAGTTTATGGATCTCACCCAAACCAACAAGGACACGAATGGAAGAGATTTTGGTTTTAGGAGCATATATATCAAGGTAATGAAATCCATCCTTTTGACTAGAACATATGGCTACTAGTTTGGCCTTAAAAATTATCAATGGAACCATCTTCTCTCATCTTTTTCTTAAACACCCATTACATCCAATAGTCTTGCAACCTAGAGGAAGTTCAGTAAGTAGCCAAGTATGATTCATCATAATTGATTCCATTTCATTATCAACAACTTTCTTCCAAAATCTAGACTCTATGGATTTCATGTCATCCTCATAGGTAATCGGGCCTTCTTATACTAAGATGGTGTAGAAGTTGGGACCATAGTTTCTATCAATTCTAGTCCTTTTATCCCTACCAAGGTCATTGGGAGGTTCATCTACAAGGAGTTCATGTTCTACTTCATATGAGGGTGGAACAAGAAGATGTTCTTGAAGAGAAGAGGAAGAAGGATCTTCACAAACATATCTAGGAACCTTTTCCTTGAGAGGAAATATGGTTTCATAATAGACAACATCTACAAGTCTAATCTCAAGTATAAAGTTGACTCTAACAACTGAGATGTCAGATTTTATTACTTGAAATTTATTGCATTACTATTTTCAGCATATCCTATAAAGACAGTATCAACGGTTTAAGGTCCTAGTTTTCTCTTTTTATTATATGGGATTTTAGCCTTAGCTAAGCACCCCCACACTTTGAGGTATTTTAAGCAGGGTTTCTAGTTAAACCACAGTTCAATGGGTGTTTTGTCAATATGTATATAAGGTATACAGTTAACAATGTAGTAGGTTGTATGAAGAGCTTACCCCTACAGTCTGTGACCAAGTCCAGACTCAGCTAGCATTGAATTGCCATATTAATCAATGTTATATTTTTCCTCTCAGCTACTCTATTACATCACGGATTATATGGGGAAATGGTTTCATGTATAAGGCCATGGTCCTCACAGAACATGTTAAGTTCATTAGAAGTATATTCACTGCCTCTATCGGACCTTGCTCTCTTAATGTTCTTATCTAATTGTTTCTCCACTTGGGTTTTATATATTCTAAATTTTTTAATTAGTAATCCTTAGTTTTTAGAACAAAAAAATAGAACAATATTTAGAAAAGTCATCTATAAATGTAACAAAGTATCTCATACCATCATGAGTAAAAACATTATTTAAATCACAAATATCAGTATGGATTAATTCAAGTAAAAGTGTGCTACGATCTACTGATTTATTTGTCTTCTTAGGGAGCTTAGGTTGCACACAAATATGACATCTATTAGAATTATCAATATGAGTCTTGTGAATGAGATCTAAATGAATAATATGTTTCATCATATTTTTATTCACATGACCAAGGCGTGCATGCCAAACATCACTAGTTTCAGAAACTAAAACCGTAGAAGATATTTCATTAAAAGAAGATGCATTACATGAAACAAAAGATAAGTTAATAAGACCACCACATGTATAACCAAGACCAACATAAGAACCATTCTTATAAATTACAACGTGACTTCCTTGACACAACAAGATATAACCAAAATGTTGTAAAATAACTTGACGAATCAAATTTCTATGGAAAGAGGGAACTTGTTGGACATCATGCAGTCTCAGAGTGTTTTCGGATGTAGCATTATGTCAACACGTCTACAGCTTACAATCAGGATGGTGGATGAATGATCTCCCCACTTGATCACTCTATCAGATTCATCTTGGTAGAAAGAAAAGAGAGATTGGTCAAAACAAATATGACAGGTGGCACCAAAATCCATGCATCAATCAGAAGATAAGGTAGCAAAAAAAATAGTCAGATTCTCTAACCTTTCTACATAAGAGGAACGGACCTCCTACTCAGTGATCATATTTACTTCAAGACTTTTAGGATCCTTGGCAATCTACTTTCTTTGACCTTTCTCAATTTTGCACACATTCACTAAGTGGCTAGGTTTATCACACACAAAGCAGATATGTTATCTCCTTGATCACTATTATTTTTACTCTTATTTTGGTCATTTTGCGACCCTTAAAAAAGAAAGTTTGGATTTAATATTGACATGGAAAGGGTTAGTCTTCTTCTTAGTTTCATCACCTATAACCATATTGATAGCTGAATTAGACTTTCTGTCTTGTTCTTTATGTCTATCCTCGGTTTGTAGGGATTTAATTAAGGATACTATGGACATAAACCCTTGTCAATGTTTAAGGATCCTGTAAAAATCCTTTCAAGAAGTTTCGAGTTTCTCTATGAGGGATGCTACTTGAATATTTTTGTCAAGGTTATAACCCTTGGGCATAGACTTAAAACTAAATTTTGATATTCTAGAACTTGAGACAAAACAGGTTTATCATCAACTATATTGTAAGTTTTCCATTCAAAACAAAGACATAATGCTCAAAACCAATATCTTCCAGACCAAACTTTTAATCAGAAGTCGTCCAAAGTTCAAGAGCGGTTGGGATCCTATGGTAGATGTCATAGAGTTCATCGGATAAGGCTGAATAAATCCTATCATGACACAAATAATCAGTTTCTTTTGAGACATGAGTGGAGATAGGGGGTGTAGGAACCACCGATTCTGGTTGTTCTTCTCTTCCAATAAGGTTTGTGGGTTTTGGTTCAGGTACAACAAGGGCAGACTCATCTTGGAGTAAGATGGCAGAAACGAGACCCAAAGAGGTAAGCCAAAATTGCATTTTCTACTTCCAACGATGAAAGTGCATACCGAAAAATCATTCTAGATGAAGGGAAGCAATGTCATTAAGAGAAAGTGTGGTTTTTGAATCCATATCAAACAAACAAATAGTTAACAAAATAGATCCAATTAATGACTATTGAGGGATATGTCTTGAAATTGTTGGATGTTAGACTGAAGTAATTAGATTAAGGCACATAGTTAACCATCAAAATATGCAGTAGTTATAATTAAGAGAAAACATCTATTAGTTAGAAGATGCAAACTCCAAATCATTGGATGAAGGCATGTGAAACATTATCTTCAAGACAGATTCCACCACTCCTAGCATGACCCTATTCAGCGGTCTGTCTTCAAGATTCATCCACCCCAACTATGGTCCATCCGCTCAGTGCAAGCGAGAGGACTGTGTCGAACTCATTCCTTTAGCCGTTTTTCATAAAGAAGAAATAGAAGCGTCGACGGTGTAAGGATTACAACAAGTGATGAACTTTTGGAGATGAGTGAAGGGTGTTTCAGTGGTAGATGAAACAACTTTGTCCAATTAGAATTTATTCAGAATATGAAAAAATGTCTCTATCAATATATGCAATTGTGTTTCTCTGGATCTGAATACGTTGATATATTGATATATCTCCAACAAAGAGTGAACGTCTTCTTATATAGAGAGAGTCTCGTTCGAGTCCCGGTAATAGCCTGCACACATTTCCCACTTTGCAACTGTTGGTTTTCTCAATGTGTGTCTTAATTGTCACGCTTAATGAGAGGCTATAATGATAGTCAAATAGAGGGTAATTGTTGTTGTCTTAAACTTATAGTTGTTGGTCTTCCCAAGATCCGTCTTAATTGTCAAGGTTAATTAGTGGCTTCAATGGTATTCAAAAAGAGGGTAATTATTGTTGCCTTAAATATTGTCAATAGACTTCAAATGACTCAAAAAATAAAAATAAAAAATCTTTCAAAAATAAAATAAATTTAGTTCCGTAAAAGAAAATATGGAAAAAAATCGAGGGCTATAAAAGTTGAATTTTAGAACAAAAAATTACAACAATATCCCTTCGGTTTTTTAGAACAAAAATTGAATATGTATATTCTAAAAACACGCAGTAGATAGGGTGTGGGAAAAACAACAATTTTCAAAACACACAAATATAGTTTTGAACCTAAAGTTGTGGTGGATATGGTGTGGTTGCTATGTGTAATTTTTCACTATGATATATCTATAGATTTGACTAGCCTAAACCCTAAACCCTAAACCATAAACTCTAAACCTGTCGAAACATGGTCGGAACTTATGAACCCAAACATTTGAATGCAAGCATACTGGGTAATGTCTTCGAATTTTCTTAATTTTACTTTATTCTGTAGTGGCGAAGTTGATGTCTGAGTTAAAGTCAGATTGGTTTCGAGTTGACAAATAAACATATCCTTTTACAAACAATATTATAAATTTATCTATGATGTGAGTTACTATTTCTCTGACGCTGATATAATATATTATATCACTTAAAAATTATTATGGTAGACCAAATACTAATAAAGATGTAAATAACTATGCACTAGACACATTGTAGTTTTAGCATTCTTTCATTTTTGTTTGAATCAATTGTATGTCTTGTGCAACTTTGCATAAATCCAGATATTCATCTTATCTTAAACTAACTTTGACAACCCCAGTTTTCACAATAAACATGTCGTATTCCTATCATTGTCATTCTTAGTGGCATTGGTTAATTGTCGTTGGAAGAGTTAGATTGAATTTTGGTGAAGTCAGTGAAAAAAGCCAGTTCAGTTTTGGTTGACAAAAATGTGGCCCAATCATGTCATTGTCAGTTTTAGATGATGCCTTGACATTTTTGTGGGTGAATAACTGATTTTTTTTTTGGAAAATTTGGGTAAGTGAATAACTGATTTGCATGTGACAATGAAACAATAAAAAGATAGAAACACAAATTGTGTGATTGGCGTGTGAACAAAATAAAAGAGAAAAAATCACATAAGATGCAGGTTTTGATTGTCGTCTGCTATATGGAAAAGTAGGCAAGGGCAGAGAGCATATAATAAGATTCCCATAGACTTTGACATTTTTTGGAATTTCAGGAAATCAGAAGGAAATTTTTGGGAAACAAACTTTTAGAAAAATAGTGGACTTGATCGAGGCATTTATGCGGGTTTTGTTTAGGCAAAAAGACCTAAATGGCACATTTGCCAATTTTTATTACCTAAATGGCACGTTCTTGAACTTATTGCCCAAAATGACACATTTTTGGATCAATGTGTCCCCTACTGGGACGCATTGAGCAATGTGTCTCGGCGGGGGACGCATTGGTCCCACAGGAGGGCAATGCATCCCGGTTCGGGACGCATTGCTCTGTTGTGGGACCAATGCGTCCTCTGTTGGGACGCATTGCTGCAATGCATCCCAGCTGGAGACGCATTGGTCCCACAACAGAGCAATGCGTCCCGAACAGGGACGCATTGTCCTCCTGTGGGACCAATGTGTCCCCTGCTAGGATGCATTACTCAATGCGTCCCCATGCAGGACGCATTGCACCAATGCGTCCCCATGCAGGACGCATTGCATTTTTTAATCATATTTTTGCAGTCACTGATATTGTTTCATGGTTTTTGATATGTATATTAACAATATTGATTATATTTGTACATTTACAATTCGTTCACTTGTATTTGGATGTCTATAATATACCCAATTATTATAAATTTGTCGATTCAATAGCTCGTAACATGCATATGGAATATATAAGTGTATTGCAAACAACATCAGTTGGTTCCTAATTGATTATATAATAAGAACTTAATCCAAAAAAATGAGATAGCAATTAAAAACAAGGTTAAAACATGAACCAACATGACGAGAAAATAATATGCAACAGAACAATATGATAGATAATTGTACAATAATACACAATAACATGATCCAAAATGAACCAATGTGATATCATAATATGATAGATCCACATACAATAGATGTCCTCACAAAGGCATACATACAAAACTGTACAATATACAAAAACAAAGTATGTCATCCTCGCCCACGACGTCCTCGCCCACCTCCCTCTACATCAGGATCCTCTATACTGATGTCAACTGGAGATGGCTGAACTGGGGACAACTGCGTAGGAGGTTGCTGGCGAGCATCAGGGAAGAAATGAAAAGGTGGAGGTGGGGTGAGGGGTCTCTGAAAACTAGGATAGGATGCATCAGGTGGGGTGCATCCTGAGAAATCAAACGGAGTAGGTGAATATGTGACATAAGATGGTGGTCGGCTCTCGGGAATAATTGGTAATGGGAATGGAGTGTATGGAACAGAAGAAGAACTTGCTTCATAGTATGATGGTGGTTGAGGTGGGGTGATGAATGAGGAATATGAAGCATCTCCTGAAAAATATGGCCCTGTCGGTCCCCATGACATTAACTGAGAAGTGGGAGTGGGAGTGGGCTCATCAGTAGGAGTAGGAGTAGGAGTGGGCTTAGGGGTTGTGGTATGAGTGGGTATGGGATCCCACAGCCGAGCATAGTCGGGAAGACTATCAAAGTAACTCCCCCAGATGTTATAGATGTTGTCTCTGATCTGTGCAGGGGTGTGCCCTAATGTTGCTCGGATCGCCACCTGTGTTTGTACCTGTAAAACAAAGTATGTACACATAATAAAGACCAATTACATATATTACAAAAAATAAAGATAAATAATAACAATTTGTAAAAGAAATAATAATGATACTCACAAATTCCTGCTGGCGATAACTTTGCGGGTAGTATATGCTTGGAGGCATAGCTGGAGGGGGCACAATGTATTGTGGATGATACCATGCATAGTGAACCTGAGGACTGAAGACTGTATCAGCTGGTGGAGCGGGAACTAAGCTCTCACGTCTGTTGTTCCACATCTGCACCTCCTACCTATAATGAAGCATCCAATCCTCAGCCGCATGACCCCTCCCATCTATCTGACTAAGCTGCGGTAGCTCAAGAGTAGGTTGTACTTGAACAAAGCCGAACTGTCCAAGTACTCTGTCGGGAAAGTGCCACTCCACTATTGTGTAGCACAAAAGAGGCACTCGTGCCAACCAAATATCACTATCATCTCTACAAATGGCAGGCAATCTCTCGAGAACATCAACAGTGTAAGGAGTCAACTCTATCTGTTATTCATATAGACAACGTGTATCATATAAAATGGAGTAAATTGTAAATAAATAAAACATATAGCATACAACAGAGGTAAGTAAGTTATACCTGTGAGGGCAAAATCTGGTCAAATGTTGAATCGTAAAATTGAATTGTTCCCCTAATAGTTTGACTCCTTTGGACAAAGGTAGGCCACCTATTAAATTGACAAACTAAATTTAGATAAACAATACATAATATTTGGACAAATATAAAAATTAATTGTGTAGATCTTTAACCTGTAACCCAAGGGAACATCTTCTATCCAATCATCCCAGCGCATTGCAATTGTACCTGGGCGTCCAATTCCCAACCTCTCCCAACACCACAGCTGTAATAGGCACACACAACCTGATAGATGGGCAGTTCTCCTGGACCGGGTGGTTGCCTTATACAACTCCCTATATAAGAAAGCTAGAGTTACAACACCCCAAGATAGAGTGCCACTACGTGCAAAATCAGACACAAGAGGGAGGTACCTAACATGAACTCTATCCCCTGTACTGTCTGGGATAAGGTAACTACCTAAGAAATATAAGAGATATGCCCTTGTATACCTTCTCCTCAATTCGAATTGTTGTTCTTCATCACCCGTGGTCAGATCCATATCCGTGAAGATCTCACGCAACCAAATCAAGGAGATATGCCCCTTAGACATCCCATCTGGTGCATCTCCTAAGAAATTCTCACAAAGGTGAGTCCATGAAGAAAATTGCCCCTCATCTACACCTAAAGGATATGAAGCTATAACCGGCGGGCCATCAATCCTCAGGCCTAAAAGAACTACAACAATCTGAAGAGTGACACTCATCTCATAAGGAGGAAACCTAAAAGTATTGCTAGAGTTGTCCCACCTGTTAACTAATGCAGTGATTAAAGAAGGGTCACGGTGGATACATGGTAGCCTATGAATAAGCTCAAAACCATCTATGGAAATATTTTCTAAAACATCCTGGTCAGTAATAGGCCATTGTGCCAACATAATGTGGTGTTGGGAGAGTCGGTATGTTTCTTGTCTAGGAGCCATATCTATGAAAAGTGCAAATATTACATTAAATGAAAAGTGCAAATATTGTACAACATTTAAGTTTGTCAAGATTCTTCATTAGATAAGATGAAATTAATTCAAATACATGAACCACCAAACAATATAAAAATATAACATGAACTACTACAACAATTAGTTACTGCATTTGATTCAATATGTCATCTAGAGGTTCATAAAATGGCCACATTTGATGTACAACTCGATGTATCTCTGGATGTGATACAGCTGACTGGTTTTTAACTTGTTCATTGATTGGCATTGCTTTCTGTTTTGTGTGATCCCAATACCAACCAGGTAGCTCAAGAAGTTCTTCATACATTTGAAACATTTGCTTTAAAAATTGCCAATGAAATTTTGCTTGTTCTTTTGTCACTATAAATCCTAACTTGTTGTACAACAAATCTGGTACGTCATTCTAGTCATCATCTAATAGAGTTTGATGAGCCATTTTTCCCTATAGGCACTTCGTAGCTATTATTTGGATTAACTCTACGGACATGTGAAATGTCCATGTCCTTCGATGAGCCATCTATAGAAAAACCATTATAAATTCATTATTTTAGTGAAATTGAAATTGCAAACATTACATGACTTGAGTAAATTGAAATTACAAACATTACATGACTTGAGTAAATTGAAATTGGAAACATTACATGACTTGAGTAAATTGAAATTGCAAAAATTACATGACCAGACATCATATGACATTAGGACAAGTGCGTCTATTATGGCCCTTTCTGCCACACTTATGACAGTGATATGTATACTGATTTGGATCAACATCCATAGTTGAATGCCTTATGTTTTTCTTTGGTCTTCCAGCTTGCCTTCATTTCCTAGGGGGTAATAAGGGATAAATACCTCTACTTTCATCAAATTGAGGCCAATACCTCTTGTCAGGAATACCATAAAATTCAGTTATGTATGCATTTAGATAAGCCTCATTTGTATAATATGCACTCACAAGTGCATCAAGATCCTAATTGACAGAGTCTGCACCTACCCAAACATGAGAGCATGGATAATGCCATTGTTGTGGAAAACCACAACTGCATTGACTGCCACCATTTGGACGAACTATTACTTGAAATCTATATCCATCCATGTCACCAACAAGCCATTCATCATTGTTCACACGGATGTTTATTGTCAATTGTTTTGCATCTTCTCGAACATTATAAAGCTTATCATGAACCCTAAAGGGCCATTTCAGTCCATCTTGTGCACGTTTATTTGTGAGATTACGCCTATGCAGCCACATGGTCACGGAGCGATAGTATGTGGCAACAATTAATGCTTGTATTGGCAAACCTCTAACACCTTTTAATACTCCATTACACCCTTCAACATGATTGGTAGTCAATGACCCATACCTGCAACCTCTGTCATATGCGAGAGCCCAATGTACTGGATTTTAGCCTAATAAATGCGACTTCACTGCTGGTTCTATGGTTTCTATAACAGTCATATGACGATCAAATTCATGTGTATCAGTTGTGGATCCCACCTTCCACAAAAGCTCCCTCAACTCCTTTGACTTGAACTGCTTATGGAAGTTCTCCTGAAGATGTCGAAGACAATAACGATGTTGAGCCCAATGAAATTTTGATTCAAGTGCTAGAAAAATCCCACTCATTCGATCAGAAATAATACACAAGTTTGTACGTCGTGGAATGATTGGAATACAAGTTTGTAGACAGCCAAAGAACCACTCCCAGGAGTCCTTATTTTCTTTCTCAACAACAACAAAAGCAAGAGGAAATAGACCATTATCAGCATCTATGCCACATGCAATGAGAAGTATGCCAGTATATTTTCATGTTAAAAATGTGCCATCAATAGTAAGAACAGGCCTACAATAGGCCCAACCCCTCACAGCTGGACCAAATGCCCAAAACACCTGCTTGAATCTACGAGTGCCTTCAGTTTGAAGGGTATAATCATCAATAAGGTGGGCATATATAGTTCTTGGAATATATTGTGTCATAGAAATCAGGAACGACAACAAACTATGATATGATGATTCCCAGTCTCCAAATATTTTACAAACAACCTTCCTCCTCGCTAGATATGCCTTCTTGTAAGATATATTGAGCCTTAGTTCAGCATTCACCTTGTCACGAATTTGTCATGTCGACATATCCAATCGTGATACTAGGATTGGCATTATCATTCGAGCAATATAAGATGTTGTCACTATAGCAAAATTTCCCATTAGCGGCATTTATTCTAGTGGCATTTATAAAAAAAAGCCACTATCTTTTTAATATACAAGCATTTTTAATTAAAATGCCACTAAACCTCCTAGTATAGAGTTTCTAAAAAGAACTTAACATTAACGGCATTTGTATTTTTAATTAGCGGCAATCCTAAATTGCCATACCCAAATTTGCTAAGGCAATATTGCCTTTCCCGCTCCAAATTTCACTCACTCGCGCTCCAAATTTCCCTGACTCTCCCTAATTCAGCCTGTGCCGCTCTCTCGCAAGCTTGCGACTTCCTCTCCCTCTCCAGTCTCTCCTTCGCGACGAGCCCTAGCAAGGAAGCCACCGCAGAGAAGCTGTCGGCCACAAAGAAGCTCTAGAGAAGCTGTCGTCCAGCGCCGACGGTGAGTCCCTGGAACCAGCATTTGTGCGTCGAGGAGAGTTGCCGGTCGTGCGTGTCAATCGGGATTTGGACCTAGCCAACCTGAAGCATCGCCTCAGGCGCCGGTGAGCTCGAGGGACTCCAATCATCCCAAGCTTTGCAACTTTCTGAAGAGGTATGTTGGCACTTCCCCTCTCCTCCCCGCAATAACTCAATGAGATCATCAGGTTTCTCTCCTTTTCCCTCGTTCACTCCGCTAGCCCCCTGCACCCCCACAAATACCCATGGTTAAACTCTATTTCTCACACCCTATTCTCACCTCTTCTCTGCCTCCCAATTTGGTGACACTCTCACCATCTTCTCCGCCTCCCACCCCCATCTCGTCCCCTCTAGGAGAAGCCAACCTCCAGTCCAGATCACCAAAGATGGCCACGACAAACAAGCCCATGCACGATTTACTAATTGGGCACAAAATATTTTCCTAAGGCAAATTATATAGGATTTCAATAGAGATTTTAACTTAAGATTTACTGATTTTTCCCACGCTTAGCTTTAGTTGTGTTTTTTTTATATGGATTGGATTGATATGATTTTTTCCATGGATATGAACCACCACTTTGTTTCATGCCACCTTTTCCTCAATTTGGGTCATATTATTCAGGCACGAGGTGGATAAAGTGGAAGGTGGAGTGTCCTATGTATGACAGAAATATTTAGAATGTGTCCGAACTCATACACTTGAGGGATAGATTTTGTGTGTGTGTTTGAGAGTGGCACTCTTTGTTTTAGGGGCTTCATAGTTAATAGACAGTAGTTTGGGTGGTGCATGAACACAATGTACATACATAGCCAAACACTTAATATTTTGGTAACACATAGGTCATACCACATGTAAGGTTGGATAAAATCTGATTTTGGTGTTATATGCATATTTTACCCTATATTTCCCTTTTTATTCTATTCTTTAAAATATAAGTCTTGTATTTACCTGCATTAAATGATATTTCCACCATTTAGTAATAACTTTCAATCATTTTGTAGGAAATTACTGAGTTTTGGAGCAGAAGAAATTTCATTAGTTGAGATTATTCTTCAACCAATGACCTCTTATTCGATAAAAGGACACTCATAATCAATATTATAAAAACCATTGGTTCATCAATCGATGGAAAACCTCAATCCTTTCTCATCTATAGAAATCTACAAAAAGTTCTAAGCACATCAACTGATGGTCAGGTGGGTGACCAACTTGAAGACTTGGAACTTTATTCATTAACCAACTAATGATGTATTATTTACATTTTCATTGGTATCCACAAATTGATGGTCCTCATGCTCCAGAAACCTTAGACTTCAAAGACTATGCATTTTCATAAGTATCCATAGACCGATGACAAGAGTAGGTCACCAAATAATGAAAAAGCTTCCTTAATCCTCCTACATACTTGTAGACAAGAGTCCATTGATGGGATCACAGACCTCACCTACCTATGTAATTCTTTCTATCTCCCACTAATGAGAACACTGTATTCATTACCAAATGAAGAATTGTTGGATCCTAGATGGGTGATTAGATGCTCTAGAGGGGGGGTGAATAGAGCTGAAAGCACTTAAACAAAACTCATTAAACCTTCAAAATATATGACAAGATAAGGTTGCTAAATAGGCAATTTGAGTGCAACTAAATCATGCATAGCAAGGATAAGAGAGATTGAACATGCACCAATTAGACAAGCTATTTAGAGTGGTTCCACACTTCAAACTAGAAGTGTGTCAGTCCACTTGCCTAGAGAGGTCAACCTCTAGGACTTCCAACAATTGCACTCTTATATTCACTTAATAAGACATACAATGCATGACCAACAAAGGACTTACCTATCCAATACAAAGAGTCTTCAACCTTACCAAGGACTTACCCACTTTGCAAGAGTCTTCGGCCTTCTCCAAGGACTTACCCACTCTTGCACAAGTCTTTGGCCTTGCAGGAATTACCCACTCTTCTTGGATCTTCCGCCTTTGACTTCACCTTCACTCGGAGAAGCTTTCTACCAAGGTCTTACCTACTTGAGCTTGAGTCATTTGCCTTCTCCAAGGGCTTACCCACTCTAGCTCCAAGTCTTCTGCCTTGATCTTCACCAAGGGACTCCTTCCCTTGTTCTTCTTCACCTCTCTTGGACAAGAGAGAGAACCTTCATCTTCATGATTGAAATGGAGAGATGGGGAGGTTGTGGAAGTGAGAGCTTCACAAGATATACAAATGGGACTAGCTCTCTTACAGATTTCCTACTCACTCTAATGGATGTAGCAAGTGATTAAGCTTAGAGAGAGAGAGGAGGCTGTAGGAAGAACTCAACTATAGAATAGGAACCTCACAAAGAGTTTGCAATGAATGCTCAACCTTGGAATGAAGCCCAAGGGGTCCTATTTATAGTTGGGGATGCCTCTTAGCCTTTGGGAACACTTGAGAACGAAAACTAGCCGTTCTGTGGCTTGCAACGGATCTATTTTCACTTGTTGAAACTCCACAATGGCTAGAATCACTTTTCTGCACTTTTTCATACAGTCTGATCGGTCGAGTTTCTATAAAGGCAATTCAGCCGAACCGTGAATCGGCTGAGTTTGCAACTCGGCCGAACCGTGAATCGGCTGAGTTTGTAACTCGGCCGAATCTCACAAAAATCCCAGAATATATGGATCGGCCGAGTTTGGAATTCGTCCGACAAAATCCTTGTTATGGGTATTTTGGAATTTTCGTTTGACTATACAAATGATGGATTTTTGTGTCCCAATAATTTTTCTAAGCTTAATTACAAGTCATACAATCATTACAAGTGGTTACAAAGCAATTCTAAGGTCATTTACATAGAGATCCCAAATTGCACACTTGTAGCTATTTTGACTTGTCTTTTCTCCAATTTGATATGCGCAAGTTAGGGCATTTGGAGTGTGTCTAAACCTAATCTGAAATCACTCAATGTAGAAGCATTAGACACCAATATGTGGAATGGTTAGTCATCATCAAAACAAGGGTTTAGTCAATTTAGACGTGAGTCAACATTGACCTAATTGACCTTGAGTCAACAAGAACCACATCCAGTTGTGGAGGACAGACTCCAGTTATCAATGGAGACATAACATGCTCTCGTCCAGTGACAAAGATCCTTTTAACCCCTATGCCTACCTAATTAGTTAAGTGTTTGCCCAAGGAACCTCTCATGATTCTTGGAGTGCAAACAAAAATGCTCATATGCTTATGTGCCTTGATCACACACCAATTCCTATAAATAGGGACCCCAAGCCTTCAAAAAAGGGCCCATCTTTTTCCATGAAGTGCTGCCAAACTCATCATCACTCTTCACCAGTTGTGATGATAACAGTCCAAATCCACTGGTGTGATTCCTTAAAGGTGTCTAAATCATGTCATTGTGACAAGGAAAGTTGTATTAGCCTTCCTTGCCACCATCACCACCATTAGAGTGAAGATGAGGCCTACAATAAGATTCAGTACCCCGCGACTACAATTTTGTTTTGTTTCCTCATTATTCCCCATTATGTCTATATCCATCTTTTGTTTTCATTTGTCTATAGCCTACATGTTCAATAAATCATTTGATTCACTAGTTATCATGAGTTTCTAGAATCATTAACTTAGGTTGGAAGTAGATGCTAAGGCCTCAAAATATTTAAATATTTATATTCCATAGAATAATATATATTCTTAACATTTTTTATCTCTTTACTCTTGTTCAAGACAGAATCACTTGTATGATTAGATACCATTATGTGATGCTTGATTAGATACCATTTTGGAAATGTTACCTTCAGCACTTACCTTCTCAGGACACTTTATAGAATTTTAACTTCTAGCTCCCTTCTGTTTGCTATCTATGTTGGAAGCATGAGGAAGATGGACAACACCTCTTCTTTGACTGTTTGTATTGCAATGTGCTTTGGTCCTTCTTCAAGCTTAAGTACGGTCGTGCTCCTTCATGTCTGTGATCCCAAAGGGGTTTGGACCCTGTGTATACGTGATGTCAATAGCATAAATAGATAGTTATAGTTTTCCTTTCTATACAGTTGTTAGCTTCTCAGCTTGTAAAGAGTTAAACTCTATTTTGGTGTTGTTTTTTATAAAGGACGAGGCACGCATGGTTCAGAAAAAAAAAAAAGATACATCAAATTATAGAAAATACTAGTTACTTCCTTGAAATTCTCAAAGAAGGATTAGTGAACATTGGACCGATTGCAAAGATATAGGACATGATCTCCTCTATTAGACTTCTTTTCAAGCTATCATGTCTACAACAATAAAGTTGGTTATGACAAGAAATAAAAGGTTAACTGATGTTATACAACTTTTTATGAAAATATATAACATTGTTATATGTACTTACACTTTGTTAATACTAATATTATGCAGTCTCTGTCCACCCACAACAGTCACTATGAACTGGGCCTCTATGTCAATGTTAACATTCCCTATTGAAGAACAATTGGACATCATCCTAGATGATCGTTCCTTAAACCAATTGGTCATACCCAAACATTGGCGTTTTCTAAAAGGAAGATACTACATGCCTGGTAAAGTGACCCTAACTTTTGGCAATTATTCACATGTTATCGAGGTTGAGTATGATTTGGCAAGAAATCTTGTATCAAAATCTAGTTGGCGTGATTGGATTGGAGAGATGTATGTGGGCCGTAGCGACAAGCTTTTTCTCCATCCAGTTGGCCATAATTCCATCAAAGTTTGGATAATCAACATAAACTGCGAGACCCCCGATCATCTACTGCGGTATGAGCGCATGTCAGATGATATCAGCTCAGACGAATCTGATTATGAGGCCCCTGTCAGTTCAGATTCATCTAAATACAGTGAGGAGCTTCGTGACACAACTTCATCATCAAAAAGACCACGGTAAGTCCAATTAACAAATATAATTGTCAAGACAAAAAATTTGTGTTTACACTTTTTGTCTGAAAGCAACCAATACTCATAGTTGCTTTCTATTCTGAACTTCAGGAGAAGATCGCCACAATGATAAGTCCTCGAAGTTACTGATGCGGGACCATGTTGGTGTAGTATTTAGTTGTCTATCTATCTAGACTTGTCTGTATTAATAGTATTTTTAATTATGCGCATGTTTAGGGGTACACCAACCCCTTTGTTTAGTTATTGTTTAGGGGTACACCCCTGTGTGTGGATGTAAAAAGAGATTAATGAATGGAACTAAAAGTTGCTACATGAATGCTTATAACTGAAGTGTGTGTTCCCATGAATGGTCCCATTTGCATGATTACACTAGTATTTTCTCATATTGTATAGTCTATTTTAATATGACATACTTACTCATATGTTATATGTTTTACTAATTTTATAGAATGGATAAGTCTTGGATAGCAGAAGATGACCGAACCAACAATAAATACTTATGTGGAGTATTTAAATTTTTGGATTTTGCTTTTGAACATTCATCGATTGGAGACAAGATTGTATGCCCATGTAGAAAGTGTGCTAATGTATACCAGGTCACCAGAAAGACTGCATTGAGCCATCTACTGTGGCATGGCTTCTTACCAAGCTATTTTTCTTGGGTTTTTCATGGTGAAGATGCCAATGTTCAAATGGATGCTCCTACTGATCAGGGAGATTTCCTTAATGCTGAAAATTTACAAGATATGTTGCATGATACTTTTCCGAGTTTCAATGAAGATAGAAATACAGAAAGAGTGGAGCCATCTAGTGATCAACATTTCAATACTGAAAAATTTTATATCTTTTTGAAGGATTCTGAGACAGAATTATATCCAGGGTGTAAGAAATATAGCAAACTTTCTTGCATCCTAGAATTCTATCACATGGTTTGTCTTAATGGCATGAGTAAGAAAGCATCATCTATGTTTCTTACGTTCTTTAAGAAGATGCTACCAGAAGGAGAACAGTTACCTAATTCATTTTGAGCTAAAAAAGACGATTACAGGGTTGGGCTTAGATTATGTGAAGACTCATGTTTGTCCAAATGGTTGCATGTTGTTTTGGAAGGATTCTGCTGATAAAGACGTCTATGATACATGTGGAGCATCAAGATGGAAACCGATTACAATCCCAGATGATGATGACGAGCTTGCAAAAAAACCCAAGAGAATACCTGTTATAACCCCAATTTTTGGGTGCAAGTGTGAGAAATATAATTTCTCATATTAAAAATGTTTGAACAAATAATCATATATTTGGTTGAGAATAATTGGATTTCGTTTAAAATAGCCTTGTTGTTTGATTTGTGGGCTTTGTTGGCTATTGGGCCCAATAACAAGGAAATAATAAAGAAAATTCAATTAGTGAATGAATAATTGAATAATTGATAAAGGAAATATGTGGAAACCCCTAGAAGGCAAATCCAAAAAGGATTTCGTGCCTCTTGGGTTCCTTGGGTTCCAAGGAGTACAAAGTTGCATAAATAAAGCAATAAGAAAAGAAAATATTAATTAAGTATTTCTTTATTAAGAAATAAATTGAAAATGATGATAAAAAGTGGAAAATGAATGGAAAGAGGCATATAAGAGTTTTCTTGGGGAAATTTCATATCCCAAGGATTTCTTATAATAAAAGGAATGCCAATGAGGAAAATAAAAGAGAAATAAAGAGAAATCCTCAAAAAGAACTATTTTAATGAGAAATAAACAAGATAATGTGAAATAATGCATAATGATGCATCTAGAAGGATAATAAGTATCCAATAAAGAGAATTTTGAAATAATGGAGTAACTTGGGATCCAAGGAGTCCCAATAATGAGGAAAGAGAGAGAAAATACTAAAAAGGCAAAATAAGATGGTAATGTGTTGCTTTATTAATGAATTATGTAGTATTGGTTAAAAGGATGAAATTTTCTATAAAGGAAAATAAGAATTCGTGCCAAAGAATTAAAAAGAAACCATAAAGTAAATAAGAGAAAGGGAATTTCGAATATCCAAGTAATATGAAATATCTGAGAGAGAGAGAGAGAAAGAGAAAGAGAGAAGAATTGCTTCTCTTTGAAGGAAAACGATTCCCATTAAAAGAGGGACTTCGTTTCTTTAAGGAGAGTCATCCTAGGGCCTCGTTTCTCTTCCCTATAAAAGGGGTAAGGTCTTGGTTCGAGTTCTGGAGAGAATTCCACGCAGCAATCCCCTTTCTCCTTCTTTCTTCACGTAGAACCCTAACCAAGATGGGAAACGCGACCCTGGTTCTATGAGGAACTCTTAAGCAGTTTTGTAGGTTGCGAGATACTCTCACGAAGGCTTAGCAACATTCTGCCTTCATCCCCGTACCCCCATCTCCACGTAGCACCTGTTGGAGGTCCAAACCTTGGCCGCGAGTTTCAGGCCTAGTGCCCTTGCACGGGGTCATTTCGGTCGTGCTTTGGAGCATGTCTGGGTGCGGCAAAGATGGGAGGAGGCATGGCAATGGTTTCTGGCAGAGTTCAGGCCCTGGAAGGGGGAAAGAAGACCCCGCGAACAGCAGCAGCTTCGGCCGCAGCAATGGCCGTGAGCTATAGGCCCTATGAGTGCGCTATCAGCCACTCTTGCTGCCCGGAGAGGAGTCCCATGCGCGGAGGAGGTCTGAGAACCTAGGGTGGTAGTTGGTGACCACCCTCACGCCCTGAAGAGGGGAGAATGGACCCCCACTGTGCTGCAGTTTGCGGCCGCCTAGGGTTGCGAGAGGTAGAAAAAGGGAGAGGCATCGTTGGACAGTTATGCCCCTCTGGGCTAGGAAGGATTGCCAACTTAACAAAGGGCATAACGGTCTTTTGGTTGTATTTCCAAATCAACCGCGTTGCATGAGCTGGATGATGTGGTGCCATCCGATTGGCCGAAAAGTAAGTTTTTTTACTAAAATCATATCTATTTATTTGTAGCTTGGATCAAAACAAGTTATACATGAAACTTGATCCTTAGAACGAGGGGAATTCAATAAAAATATGTTTAGAAGATAATTCCTCTTGCTATTCAAAAAGTAATGTAATTTATCAACTTTAACGTAATGACGATTAAAGAAACCCTACTTTGATATGATTAAAGTGATTAATAGGGTTTAATGGTTTTTAGAGTTGATGTTAACCTATTAAATGTAAAAAGGTACATAATGTTCATAAAGGAAGAACTTTGCACATGATTAGTCTAATTTAGAGTTTATATGCTTGAAATTGGAAAAGTACATAAAGTTATCATCTTTAATGATTTAACTAAGGAAAAACCCTTAGATTTGATGATAGATGGATAATTCAAGCTGATATTAACCTGTTGTTAATAAAAGTGAAAATAGGATTTAAAAAGATAATCTTTTTTATATAGTTGGTTTAATTTAGGGTTCTATGTACATGAATATGCCTTAATGGGATTAGAAACCCTAATTTATGTTGACATGAATTCTAATGGTTTAAATTGTACAAATTGAAGAATAAAATAGAAATATGATGATTCAAAGATAAATTGAGTACCAAAGATCTTTAATGTGAATTATTTGGATAATTAGTGTTTCCTAGTGTATAAAAGTGGAAATAGTGATAAATAAGGTTCATATGTGTGAGTTGAACTATAATGAAATATGATTTGTCAATTTGAAAGAAACCAAAGATAGTAATTAGCCTTAATGTTTTAGATATGACCTAAGAGGATAAATATAACAGTTTTAGTGTAAAAGAAACATATTAGACTTAATTGACATTCAATTGTGCCTATGATGCAGAAATTAAGGTTTGTGAACTAAAAGAGCATTAAAAGTGATAAATGCATAATGAAGGCTAAAACCCTAATAAAACCCTAAGGTTGGCCTAGAAATCATAAGGAGGAATCCAAGTTGATCTTGAGGATGTTTGAATAAAACAATGACACTTGAATGTTATGCATTATTTTTAGGATATTGTTGATTACTTATTAATTGTGTTGGATGTTAATGCATGGACATCAAGTTACTATGGATCAGGTATGTGGTTACGATTATGAATAACCGCTCTAGTTTCCCAATGGATTCCCGAATGTTTAATCGCATTGAATGCAACTAAACTGTTGGATGTTTATTTATTTCATGCAACTATAAAGTGACTATGATTATCACCATAATTGTGCAAATATAACTGGCTAGATCCGGGTCCACCTCTATTACTTTGAAAAGGCTAAAAAAGGGGTAATCCTAGAGCAAGGTCTAGGTTACCGTGAGTTAGAGACTCTTTAGCAAATCCCGAGTTAAGGAGTGGTCTACTTACGAGTAGTGCCATGTGACTCAACCCTAGAAACTAGTTCACTTATAGGTGGATCATGAGGGGTTTAATGGGGACAATATAGAGGATAGGGTACCCTTGGATCGCGGAGTTATATCTAAAACGTAATATTGGTTGTTAAATAAGTAATTGAATGATTGCATTGTTATCATAGTTGCATGTTTATTGTTTTCCCCCACATACCAGCTACGGCTGACCGACGTTTTGTTTTTCGACGTTTTAGGTACAATGAAAAGAACAAACAGTAAAGTGGCACATGTGATACTAAAAGAGAATACAAGTACAAAGGAGGATTAGATAGATTAGTATTGACATGGATAGAAGTTAGAGATCCAAGTTTTCAAAAGGTATGTAAAGAAAAAATTTATTATCATTTTCATTATAGTCCGTTAGAATTCAATAATTGTTTATGGTTATATGTCGAACCTTTGATCCGGGATTAATAGGTGCGGCTTCGACCTCTCGGTCTCCCTTAATTGGGGGTTATCGGGAGGTGGGGTCGTAACGTTTGGTATCAGAGCTTAGGTTCCTCAGTTAACCATTAATAATTATTAAATTTTACAAACTCCATAGAACCCAAGGGAGTTATTAGAGGAGTATCCGAAAGACGGAGGTGTCTAGAAAGGGATCACGACCGGGGGCTGGCAAGATTTTCCTCCGCACCGCTAGTCAGAATACGAGGACTCCCGGACCCGTGTGACCGCCTGGCCAAAGTCTTAGGGTATGAATCGAAATAAGATACCTTTAGTACTTCTCAACTTATTCATCCCTTCTCATCACAAAATTCTGATAAGGACCTGAAGGATTAGGGTTTTCTTTCTTCTCCTCACCCTCCTGAGGTATGGGTAGGGTTAATAAGGTTTAAGGAATCCTCCACTAAATTAAGGAAAGGCATGTAAATAAGATGTCAGGGACATGAGCTTAATAGATTAAGCGCAAAATAAATAATAGATACATGCTTAGGTCGTATGATATAAGTTGTCATGTCCTCAGAAGAGACCTGAGGCTAGACCTTCTTCTCAGGAGGATAAGTTAGTCTTGGAGATAGAGATCTCCATCTCAAGTAGAGACCTAGCACATCCTCTGAGGATGATGCTAACCCTAACCCTAAGTGAAGGTTAGAGAGAGATGAGTTGGACCAGGTGTTTGAAAGGACATGCCTTTGGGATTCCATAGGATCCATGGGTGACCTAGCACCTTTGGCAACCCCAACCCTGGGAAGGTTCGTGCATGTTAGAGTACATGATAGCTCATTAGATGATGATGTTAGTGAAAGACCATAGAAACCCCATGGGCTTGTACCAGTAGGGCATAGTTGGAACCTAGGGCACGTCATAGTTCTCACGGTAGGATGAAACCATGGATAAGGAATCATGATGGAGCATAAAGGGTTATGGATGATCTTGAGCAACCATAAGTTCGAACCTAGGCTTCACCCATGTAGAGCATGCCTTTGAGGTTGAACCTTCATGAAGCGAGGACCTCTAATGGTGAGGTTGGATGTAGGGTTAGCTCTAGAGAGAGCAGGAAACCCCGCAAGAAGGTTGGAAGCCTAAAACCCTGAACAATGGATGATATTGGTTGCCTCATGATCGATCCCTGAAATTTGATGATATCTTGGTTATCTTTAGGAGGACCCAACCCTAAGTGTTGCTCGAGTTGAAGGATGACAAGAAGTGCATGTCATGCCTTTTGCATGCTTGATTCGTAGTTAAGAGATAGGGCATGCAGTTGGACACCTACAAGTGAACCTAGGGTCCTAAGCTTAAGAGGGGAAGTAGTGTACCTAATGTTCATGGTGAGAGTTGAGCTCCTGGTCGGAGCGAGCATGGTACTTCTCATGAATATAGGAAGAGGGAAGCCCCTTAAGTTTAAGGTATGTTTGATGAACCCCTCACAACTAGGATAATGATAAGGGAAAGAATGACCTTGATCCGGTATTGAAGAAAGAGGACAAGTATGACCTAGCATGGTACAGTAAGTGGGTTGCTTATGCCTTAATGGTTTTCTAGGGTTAAGTAGGCTCGTGTGGATGTAAACCCTAGACCTAAGAGCTTTTGTGACCACCGAGATAGTTTTCCTCCCATCCTGGGAGAGGGACCCCTTTGGAAGGGTGTATATCAGTTTTGTTGGTTTAACGTAACCTAAAGAAGTCTCATAGGATCTTGAGAAGCTAAGTGAAAAGTACATAGTATAAGATTGAATCTGCAGACCCATAGATATCCATCTCTATTGCATGTGAATGTGTTACCATGGAGGTAACCAGTATGGGGCTTGACCAAGGTAGGCAGGTTGCCATAATGCCTATGAACGGATGAGAGTCAGTCCATGAATGCAGAAAGAGAGATGATGAAGACTTGGGTAAGATTCTAAGTGAACATGTACTATAATCCTAAGTCTATCCTAGGGTCGGGTAGGGATAAGACCGATGAAAGTAGGAGTTGCCTATTTTCCCCAGTTGCACAAGACCATAGGGTCGGGAGGTAACAGCTATCATTGTCTGAGGGCCATGGGTTAGGAGATTGATCACCTTCATAAACTCATGGGGCCCAAAGGGCAGATGAGTAGGGCACTCTCTTGATGCATGAGGGAAGAGGGATGACCCCAAAAGAGTCGGTACCCTATAGACCTAGAGGAGATGACCAAGGATATAAACCTCAGTAGGTTCAAGACTAGTTTGATATCTTGCTGTTTAAGATGAAGAGACATATGTGGCACGTTGCAACTTAGATTTAAAGGTGTACTGGCAAGGTGGGATGTACCATCTCTACTCTTGGAACAGGAAGAACTTTGTATTTGGACTGCAGCCAAATGCTTATTTCCTCTTGTTATGGGGGTGAGAGATAGGACATTACGCATGGCATACACCAAGTATAAGAGATGATGTAGGTTGGAACGTTGCCACGAGAAATGGGGATAGAGAAGATATCTACCCTGGTAAAAGTGAATGATACTTGGATGGTTTGTAAACACTTAGAGGAATGAGGTAGTCACGTTATGAGGATGTGGAGCTTACAAGTTATACCAGGTTGAGTTTGGTCACCATGATGATGAAATCAGAGAGTGTTCTTATGGATATAGACATGGAGTTGGAAGTGAAATACATGGAAGTGTAATGTTACCTTTTACCTAAGGATGTGAAGTGGTGATGGATGCTCTGGTTGAGATACATCTGACTTGAAGCTAGACGAGGTTGTTTTGGCTAACCCTAAGTTTGAAAAGGAGAGGTGTTTGGATAACACTCAGATGTAACAAGATGCGTTGAAAAGTTATGGTTGTTTGGTTAGCCAGTCTAGTCCTGGATGCAATGAAAGGATGGTGGAAAAACCTCAGATGTACTTCTTTGGAAGAGAAGGTGAGGAAACCTCGACTAGAGTGGTTTAGGGTTTTGGAGGAATCGATCTTGAAGAATCATGACATACAGGAAATTATGATTGAAGATCACCATACACCATGGAAAATGGAATTAGCACTTTGGATGCTTAAGATGAAGTTGCATGTGGTTTATGACCATGCAAGCCAAGAGGTAAAGGACGAACCCCAGTAACCCAGTGTATCAATATGGAGGACAAAAGAATCCCTGAGAGGGAATGGGAGCTCAACCCTATGGATGTTGTGATAGGGTCTTCCCTGGGCCAAAGAAGGTCGAGATACAATATGGGTTATGGTAGGTCGCCTTACCTAGATGACATAAGAAAGAAAGAGTTCTATCAAGGGACAGATCTAGTTGAACTACCATGAGAGAGATGGTTCAACTACACCATGAAGCGAGTTCAAAGGATCTTGAGTTTGACCTGGAGGTTCACTTCCATAGAGTGGAAGTAGGCACATGAAGAACTCAATGCTAGTTTATCACCCCTAACTATGGTTAGTATGATCCAGACTAAAGGGGCTGATGAGGGCATGTGTGCTCAATCGGGGTGATATCTAGAGATAGTTCTTGTCCTATGAAAGATGTGACAATGACCACCATAGCCAGTATCGGGTTTTATATGAAGCTCTGTAAGGGATGTTGTGTCGGTCACCACTTCAGTAAGGTGATGTTGGTGAAAGTACCACATGATGGTTAGAAAAAGGGACCCCAGTATGTGTAGATGAAGTCACTTTGATTGTGCAAGGGATGAAAGGAGCCTAGAGACGATGAGAGTCGTGAGCAGATGCAAAGTAGAATGACATACAAGTTAATGTGGGAGAAAATGTGACATGAAAATCCGACCCCTCTAAGTTATAACTAAGAGAGCTGAGTCCCCGATACATGGGTCCATTAGAGATGGATGGGTGGAGAAGGTTAGGTTTGACCCTACCCTTCAGGATAGAGTAATGGGAGATGTTTTCCATGTGTCTAATTTAGAGCACTATGTGAGGTACCCCGACCATGTGCTGAGCAATGAACCTAGTGAGCCCCAAGGGAGGCTGAAATGGCCTGAGTCACCTGTGTAGTTTATAGACGCTAGGATGAAAGAACTCAGAGAAAAGAATAGGTGATGATAAAGGTTCTTTGGAAACTCCATGAGTACGGTAAAGCCACATAGGGGCCAACGATGGACATGGAAAAGTCTTATCCTGAATTGTTTGTTCACTTGCATGAATTTTGAGGACAAAATTTCTATAAGAGGGGAAGGTTGTTATAACCCCAATTTTTGGGTGCAAGTGGTGAGAAATATAATTTCTCATATTAAAAATGTTTGAACAAATAATCATATATTTGGTTGAGAATAATTGGATTTCGTTTAAAATAGCCTTGTTGTTTGATTTGTGGGCTTTGTTGGCTATTGGGCCCAATAACAAGGAAATAATAAAGAAAATTCAATTAGTGAATGAATAATTGAATAATTGATAAAGGAAACATGTGGAAACCCCTAGAAGGAAAATCCAAAAAGGATTTCGTGCCTCTTGGGTTCTAAGGAGAACAAAGTTGCATAAATAAAGCAATAAGAAAAGAAAAGATTAATTAAGTATTTCTTTATTAAGAAATAAATTGAAAATGATGATAAAAAGTGGAAAATGAATGGAAAGAGACATAAAAGAGTTTTCTTGGGGAAATTTCATATCCCAAGGATTTCTTATAATAAAGGGAATGGCAATGAGGAAAATAAAAGAGAAATAAAGAGAAATCCTCAAAAAGAACTATTTTAATGAGAAATAAACAAGATAATGTGAAATAATGCATAATGATGCATCTAGAAGGATAATAAGTATCCAATAAAGAGAATTTCTAAATAATGGAGTAGCTTGGGATCCAAGGAGTCCCAATAATGAGGAAAGAGAGAGAAAATACTAAAGGCAAAATAAGAGGGTAATGTGTTGCTTTATTAATGAATTATGTAGTATTCGTTAAAAGGATGATATTTTCTATAAAGGAAAATAAGAATTCGTGCCAAAGAATTAAAAAGAAACCATTAAGTAAATAAGAGAAAGGGAATTTCGAATATCCAAGTAATATGAAATATCTGAGAGAGAGAGAGAGAAAGAGAAAGAGAGAAGAATTGCTTCTCTTTGAAGGAAAACGATTCCCATTAAAAGAGGGACTTCGTTTCTTTAAGGAGAGTCATCCTAGGGCCTCGTTTCTCTTCCCTATAAAAGGGGTAAGGTCTTCGTTCGAGTTCTGGAGAGAATTCCACGCAGCAATCCCCTTTATCCTTCTTTCTTCACGTAGAACCCTAACCAAGATGGGAAACGCGACCCTGGTTCTATGAGGAACTGTTAAGCAGTTTTGTAGGTTGTGAGATACTCTCACGAAGGCTTAGCAACGTTCTGCCTTCATCCCCGTACCCCCATCTCCATGTGGCACCTGTTGGAGGTCCAAACCTTGGCCGCGAGTTTCAGGCCTAGTGCCCTTACACGGGGTCATTTCAACCGTGCTTTAGAGCACGTCTGGGTGCGGCGGAGATGGAAGGAGGCATGGCAATGGTTTCCGGCAGAGTTCGGGCCCTGGAAGGGGGAAAGAAGACCCCGCGAATAGCAGCAGCTTCGGCCGTAGCAATGGCCGCGAGCTGCAGGCCCTATGAGTGCGCTATCAGCCACTCTTGCTACCCAGAGAGGAGTCCCATGCGTGGAGGAGGTCTGAGAACCTGGGGCGGTAGCTGGCGACCACCCTCGCGCCCTGAAGAGGGGAGAACAGACCCCCGCTATGCTGCAGTTCGCGGCCGCCTACGGTTGCGAGAGGTAGAAGAAGGGAGAGGCATCGCTGGACAGTTATGCCCCTCCGGGCTAGGAAGCATCCCCAACTTAACAAAGGGCATAAAGGTCTTTTGGTTATATTTCCAAATCAACCGTGTTGCATGAGCTGGATGACGTGGCGTCATCCGATTGGCTGAAAAGTATGTTTTTTTACTAAAATCATATCTATTTATTCGTAGCTTGGATCAAAACAAGTTATACATGAAACTTGATCCTCAGAACGAGGGGAATTCAATAAAAATATTTTTAGAAGCTAATTCCTCTTGCTATTCAAAAAGTAATGTAATTTATCAACTTTAACGTAATGACGATTAAAGAAACCCTAATTTGATATGATTAAAGTGATTAATAGGGTTTAATGGATTTTAGAGTTGATGTTAATCTATTAAATGTAAAAAGGTATATAATGTTCAAAAAGGAAGAACTTTGCACATGATTAGTCTAATTTAGAGTTTATATGCTTGAAATTGGAAAAGTACATAAAGTTATAATCTTTAATGATTTAACTAAGGAAAAACCCTTAGATTTGATGATAGATGGATAATTCAAGCTGATATTAACATGTTATTAATAAAAGTGAAAATAGGATTTAAAAAGATAATCTTTTTATATAGTTGGTTTAATTTTGGGTTCTATGTACATAAATGTGCCTTAATGGGATTAGAAACCCTAATTTATGTTGACATGAATTCTAATGGTTTAAATTGTACAAATTGAAGAATAAAATAGAAATATGATGATTCGAAGATAAATTGAGTACCAAAGATCTTTAATGTGAATTATTTGGATAATTAGTGTTTCCTAGTGTATAAAAGTGGAAATAGTGATAAATAAGGTTCATATATGTGAGTTGAACTATAATGAAATATGATTTGTCAATTTGAAAGAAACCAAAGACAGTAATTAGCCTTAATGTTTTAGATATGACCTAAAAGGATAAATATAATAGTTTTAGTGTAAAAGAAACATATTAGACTTAATTGACATTTAATTGTGCCTATGATGCAGAAATTAAGGTTTGTGAACTAAAAGAGCATTAAAAGTGATAAATGCATAATGAAGTCTAAAATCCTAATAAAACCCTAAGGTTGGCCTAGAAATCATAAGGAGGAATCCAAGTTGATCTTGAGGATGTTTGAATAAAACAATGACACTTGAATGTTATGCATTATTTTTAGGATATTGTTGATTACTTATTAATTGTGTTGGATGTTAATGCATGGACATCAAGTTACTATGGATCAGGTATGTGGTTACGATTATGAATAACCGCTTTAGTTTCCCGGTGGATTCCCGAATGTTTAATCGCATTGAATGCAACTAAACTGTTGGATGTTTATTTATTTCATGCAACTATAAAGTGACTATGATTATCACCATAATTGTGCAAATATAAATGGCTAGATCCGGGTCCACCTCTGTTACTTTGAAAAGGCTAAAAAAGGGGTAATCCTAGAGCAAGGTCTAGGTTACCGTGAGTTAGAGACTCTTTAGCAAATCCCGAGTTAAGGAGTGGTCTACTTACGAGTAGTGCCATGTGACTCAACCCTAGAAACGGGTTCACTTATAGGTGGATCATGAGGGGTTTAATGGGGACAATACAGAAGATAGGGTACCCTTGGATCGCGGAGTTATATCTAAAACGTAATATTGGTAGTTAAATAAGTAATTGAATGATTACATTGTTATCATAGTTGCATGTTTATTTTTTTCCCCCACATACCAGCTACGGCTGACCGACGTTTTGTTTGTCGGCGTTTTAGGTACAATGAAAAGAACAGACAGTAAAGTGGCACATGTGATACTAAAAGAGAATTAAAGTACAAAGGAGGATTAGATAGATTAGTATCAGCATGGATAGAAGTTAGAGATCCAAGTTTTCAAAAGGTGTGCAAAGAAAAATTTTATTACCATTTTCAGTATAGTCTGTTAGAATTCAATAATTGTTTATGGTTATATGTTGGACCTTTGATCCGGGATTAATGGGTGCGGCTTCGACCTCTCGGTCTCCCTTAATTGGGGGTTATCGGGAGGTGGGGTCGTAACAATACCTATCAAAGTGCTCAGACACTTTCCACTTATACCCCGCCTAATGTGGTTATTCATATCATCAAAAACCTCATCCTTAATGAGGTGGCATGCAGAAGAATATGAAAAAGATGACAAGTTAAGACATCCGGTTGATTCACCTGCATGGAAAACATTTGATGTTATGCATCCAGAATTTGCTACAAACGCTAGAAACCTTCGATTGGGACTTGCAAATGGCGGATTTAATCCTTTTGGGACAATGAGTACTTCTTACAGTACATGGCCTGTTGTGATTATTCCATAAAATTTACCTCCTTGGTTGTGCATGAAGAAACCATATTTTATGTTGTCCCTACTCATTCCTGGACCAGCTTCACCTGAAAATATAGATGTGTACTTGCGTCCATTGATTGATGAGTTGAAAGAACTATGGGATACTGGTGTACATACATATGATGCTGGAACTAAGGAATTCTTTCAGATGTGTGCTTCTTTATTATGGACAATTAGTGATTTTCCAGGATATGCACATCTATCTGGTTGGAGTACTAAAGGCTACAAAGCATGTCCCTATTGTAATAAAGATATTGTCTCACATTGGTTGCCACATAGCCGTAAAGTTTGCTACAGAGGACATCGTAGGTTTTTTCCAACTAGCCACAGATTCTGAAAAGAAGCAAAGGCATTTGAAGGTGAGCAAGAATTCAGGTGTCCACCTAAACCTCCTTCTGGAGCTCAAATCTTGTCACAATTGGAGGACGGAACAACTGTAATTGGTAAGAAAAGGCCAAGAGGTAAGGATTCAACACACAATTGGGAAAGGAAAAGCATATTTTTTGAGCTACCATATTGGAAAACTAACATTGTAAGGCACAATCTCGATGTCATGCACATTGAGAAGAATATATGTGAGAGTATTGTTGCAACATTGCTAGGTTTGAAGGATAAAAGTAAGGACAACTTGAATGCAAGGAAGGATTTGGAGGATATGGGAATCAAATTTCCGCTTCATCCAAAAACTGTTGGTAAATATACCATCCTACCTCCAGCTTTCTATACAATGAAAAAAGATGAAAAAATATTATTTTGCAACCTCCTAAAATCTGTCAAAGTTCCAGACAGGTATGCGTCTAATATATCTAGATGTGCACGGCCGAAGGATCAGAAGATGCTACCAATGAAAAGTCACGATTATCACGTGCTGATGCAACAACTTTTGCCATTAGTTGTCACTGTGTCCTTGCCCAGTAAGAACGCTAAGTCATGTATTATTAATCTTTGTCTCTATTTTCAAAGGTTGTGCACTAAAGTCATAGATCCAATTGATTTTTCTTCATTGGAAAATGCAATAGCTGTTACACTTTGTGAGATGGAGAAGATATTCCCTCCATGTTTTTTTGACATAATGGTGCATCTATCAGTCCATCTCTCTTATGAAGCTAAGATAGGCGGCCATGTTCAGTATCGTTGGATGTATCCAATTGAAAGGTAACATTTCACACGTCGTGATGACTTTACCTATTGGAATGTAATTTATCATAATATTTTCCTCAACTTTGTTTTCAGGTATCTGATGACCCTAAAAGGATATGTTCGTAATAAAAGATATCCAGAAGGGTCAATAGCATAAGGATATATAGCTGAAGAGTGTCTAACTTTTTGTTCAAGATACTTGGATGGAGTTGAAACAAAGTTAAATTGGCCAAATAGAAACGATACTGACGAAGCAAATTTGGAAAACGAGCCAACACTTGACAGTGATGATTGGTCTATTTTCTTGACAGTAGGTCGTGGTATTGGTAAAATGGTAACATGTGTCTTGGACGAACATACATTGAAACAAGCCCATAAGTATGTACTATTCAATTGTGAAGCAATTGAACCCTACATTAAGTAAGTTAGTGTCAACTGTCTTCTATTAATAAAATGCAATAACATATTCCAATAACATATTGCACATATTTTGTATTCAGGATGCACTATGATATCATTAGGCAAAAACATCCTCAAAAGTCCTTAAAGGAGGTTCAGAGAATACATAGTAACTCATTTGATGGATGGTTTAAGGAACATGTAAGTTTAGTTGTGGTAATTAAATTAGTTATGCTTCATGAATAAAGTCTAACAAACTTTTCTTTTGTTAGATTGAGACACTCCTAAGAACAGATATGGTAGATGATAAAATCAAGTTTCTTTCTCAAGGTCCACATCAATTGGCCATTAAGTACAAGGGCTATGTTGTCAATGGTCACATATTTCATACCAAGGCAAAAGATGCAAATTGAACAACACAAAATAGTGGAGTCTTTCTGGTAGCTAAGACTGATTGTTATTCTAAAACCACTGACCGCAATCCAATTACTAGATATGTAACCTACTATGGTGTTTTGAAGGATGTTATTGTGCTCAATTATTATGAACACTTTAAGGTGACATTATTTAAGTGTGATTGGGTGGACATCTACTCAACGAGGGGAATAAAGCATGATGAACATGGGTTGACTCTTGTTAATTTGAGACGCCTTCAAACTACAGGAGAACCATTTGTAGTGGCATCTCAAGTTGGACAAGTATTTTATCTAGAAGATGTCACTGCAAAAGGGTGGCATTTTGCTGTAAAAATTGCCCCACGGGATATGTTCAACATGGAAGAACAATCTTGTATTGAGAATGTTGAAGCTTATGTGCAAGGTGAAACTGGAGATGGGCCATCAATGACATCATAGGATGGAGATACTCATTGTGACATAGTTAGATTGGATATGGAAGGAATTACTATTGCTAGTTCAACAATTGAAAAAGAACAATCCCGAATTCAGCAGGATGATGAAAGTGTATCTCAAAGTGATGATGATGACTGTTTTGAATGAGAAGATTACAAAATAGCAGCCAATGTTTCTTTTTTTTTGTCATTAATAATTGACTTAAATAAGCCTTTTTTTGGCTCAATGTATCTCTTTAATTTTTTGTCTCAAATTGAGCTCGAGCTAGGTGTATCAATTTTGCATGTCTTACACTATTCTTATTCATATTTATCCTTGTCTCTACTGTTGTTTATAATTATATTTGCTTAAATATATGAGTTTCATTTTCAAATATTATTAATAAAATTGTTAATATGTTGTTCAATATTTTTCTAAATGTGACCATTTTTATGTGACTTGATATACTCAAGATGATAGAACAGTACAGTGACAACTGCCATAACATGACAGCCACAAGCAATGATAAGAACAACAACAATGACTCCTGTACGGTGACTCATTTGCCTAGCATTACTCGACATGCTTGTTGGCAATCTTTGAACATGTCAACCTCAAATCGCTCCAAAAAAATTTTAGCTTCCCTTCCAACTGAAATTTGTAATGATAGAGCAAACAAATTCAATAAAACTGCTGCTAGCTCTGCAAAAAATGCCCAATCAGCAACGTCTCCCCAAGACTCTAATATGGCAAAAAATGCCCAACCTTCTGATGGGCTAGGTAATCATTTCATTCATATCATTGTATTTATAGTGCTGCATTTAATCATATATAATTATGCATATATTTATTTTATCCTTTATGAATGAATGCTTAGGTCAAAAACATTGAGCAAACAAATTTAATAAAACTGCTGCTAGCTCTACCAAAAATGCCCAATCAGCCACGTCTCCCCAAGACTCTCAAACATGCACAACTGAAAAGGAGATTGGAACAAGGTTCCAAAATCAGAAAAATAAAGAAAGTGGCGATAAATTTACAAGATCAAGAATTTCACAGCTACCTCGTGTGCCTAATGTCAATGCTTCCGTGTCTATTCATTCAAGAATTATAGAGAATAGAGCTTCCAGTAACCAAAATAGCAATATATTTCCTGATAACATGGACCAAAATAACATCTTTGATCACCATGTTGAGTCATTGAATGTTACAACAACACCTTCTGATGGGCTAGGTAATCATTTCATTCATATCATTGTATTTATAGTGCTGCATTTAATCATATATATTTATGCATATATATATATATTATCCTTTATGAATGAATGCTTAGGTCAAAAACATCGAGCATGTGGCCGAACACAATGTTTGAAAGTTTGGAAAAGAAAGCCCGACGATCCAATTCCCATTGAGAAAAATCAATTTGGACAACCAGTAGGTGAAAACCAAAGTCACTTATCAAGTTTTCTGACAACCATTGCAAGAGATCCCAATCTTTGTCCACTAAACTATGAGGATTGGAGACAATTTCCAGCAAATAAAAAAGATTCTATATGGAATTTTTTGAAGGTATATTATTAAATTTTATTTCTAAATGGTTAAATGAAGCATCTAATTGATATCCTTTATGTTGGTAGAGTAAATTCACAATGGATTCAGATCTGAAGGAGTGGACCATGAAGAGACTAGGAAAGAAATGGAAGGACCACAAGTGCGAGTTAAGGAGACTATACTTCGTAGAAGATAGTCCATACGAACAACAGCTTGAACAAGTTGTTCCCCGCGTGGACAAGTCGCATTGGAAATTTCTTGTCGATTATTGGAGGAGTAATAAAGGAAAGGTAATATTATTTTTTCTATTTGTTGATACTTACAGTACCGCACAGATAATTACTATGCACAATACTGTAATGTTTTCCACAGAGGAAGTCTATAACTAACAAGACAAGCCGAAAATTTCAAAAGGTTAGCCACACAACAGGAACCAAGTTGTTTGCATGTCTGAAATATGATGTAAGTTAGTAATTTTTGTGATCCATTTAGATAATTTGATGGCATCCATTAATTTGATGTTTACAATAACCTTGTTTGAATGATAAAGATGGAGAAGGAAATAGGCAGAGAAGTGGATCCCATAATCTTTTTTGAGAAAACTCATCGTAAAAAAGATGGGAGCATAGTTGATGTTGAATCCGCCAAAATTTAGGTACAACACATAATATCCTATAGTATTATGTTACATTTACTAATTTCATAGAGGTATATATTTGGTATAAATTGCATCTCATATGATTTGTTGTATGTAGGAAAATTTTTCTGAGGTAGGAGAAGAGATGCAAAGAAAACAACCTAATGTTACTTCAGATGAAATTTATAGGAATGTTATGGGAGAAGAGAGACCATGATATGTTTGTGGTTATGGACTTGGACCATCACCTTCTGATATCTGAGGCAAGAACTGTAAATCCCGAGAAGCTGAAGAAGCACAAAGGAAGCATTTCCAGGATAAGCTTGAAGAACAACGGTTGGAATTTGATGCAAAACTTCAACAACAAAAGGATGAATTCAACCAAAAATTAGAGGAGTTACTTGTCGTAACTAGAGCCGGAAATAGTCAAGCACAGCATGTTGGCATTGGCCAAGTATGAATACTTCTTATACAAGATGTGTGGTATCAATTATTTTCCATGTTGACTTTTATGGACTTATGACAAAAATAAAATAATTGTGCAGACAAACTTATCAATGCAAACTCCACTCCATATAAGACATTCATCATTTCAGAAGGGACAAGTATGTTTGTATTACTGTGAATTGCACTTCATTTTATGTTTATATAAATTTGTTATGTCAACTGTACTTTTTTTGTAGGATGTGTATCTGTTGAGTTTTACAGATCCAGATGCTAGAATTGCATTCGGTCGAGTCTCTGAGGTTGACCCCATGAAAAGGGTGGGAGGTGCAATTTTAGGCTCATCATTTGTTGTTGTTTATGTAGAGGTTGCTTTGTTGGGCAATGATCCTCTAGTTAGACCTTATGATCAATATCAACCTGTTGATGATGATGTTGGCAATGTCATAGCATGGCCAAAAACACATATTTTGCCAAGGTGAGCATAAAGTATTTCTTATACTGTTACATAATTGAAAACAAAAGTAGTATCTAAAGTCGTTTTCATTTGTTGCAGGACATGAAGTTTAAATTTAATTGCATTCTTGGATACTATCTAAAGATAGGAGAGCTATAGTTGTTTTTATGTAATCCACTTTGTTATTTGTACATGCCGATCCAAAGTAATGGTGTTTCATGTCCATTATCGTAGACAATGTTGCCAAATAACAATGCTATTTTGTTTTGTCCTACTTTTAATTTTGTTATGGAGAATCTTAGTATTATGGATGATACACGCATTATGATTGGTTTGTGGTTTTTAGCTATGAGTAGTGTTTTAGATTCTTGTTTGTGGGTACAGATGTGGTGTGTTACTTGTACGAGTGCTGTTCTATTTTCTCACTGCGTTGTTTTTTAATGTTTTGTTTTTGGTACTAAGTATAATATAGCATGGTGTTTTTGCATTTTGCAGAGGCAAACTAAGTCATTGTCAACATTTCAGAGGTCTGCTCTGGTTGAGAAGACTAGGCAGAAGCCTCAAGAAAGAATGGGTGTTCTTAGTAATGTGGGTTCCTCCTTATTCCCTTAATTGTTAAAACAACATTTGTATATTTGTCTTTTATCCTTTACCCCCTCCATCTAAAATAATACCCTTTCTGTAACATGTGGTTGTGATGCAGGCCCTAAAAGCCAATAACTATGGTAATGATCCTCTGCTAACTGCAGCTTTGTACTTGGAGATTAATTAAAGGCCAATCTCGAGAACTGACAACCTCTGCATTGATGTCTTGTCTGACTGCCCAGGGCTCCCATGGGACACATCCATTCCTAATATAATAGTTGGCACTTTGGAGATCTTTGGCATGGATGGAGGATGCTCAGCTGTGGTGAACTTCTCTAAGCAATGTGACACCCGTAGGCATATTCAGGATCTCATTCACTGTGGAATCATGAAGGGCGTTGTAAGTAAAATCTTTTAATGTATTTCGTTTAAATTAGTTAAACAAAATACATAAAAAAAATTTACTGACAACGCACTTAATGTTTCCACAATGAATGAGATCCTGAATAAGCCTGCAGAGAAGTTCACCACAGCTGAGCATCCTCCATCCATGCCAAAGATCTCCTAAGAGCCAACTATTATACTAGGAATGGATGCGTCCCATGGGAGCCCGGGCAGTCGGACAAGCCATCAATAGCTGATGTAAGTTTTGAATTTTGACTACTTAGCATATGTATGGGTTTTTGAATGCTTAAGAGATACAAGTTAACTAAAACCTAACCATAATTTAAGAGTTAGGTACATTTTTCACTTTTTCCTTTGTCATCCATGAAGTTATTTTATTTTGGTGTCCTTCAGTGTCATTAAGCTAACACGAAATCATCATGCTATAGTATGCATTCTTGGATACTATCTAAAGAGAGGAGCTATAGTTGTTTTTATGTAATCCAGTTAGGAATTGGAGGCTGATCTTTACCCCTTTATGTTACAGTTCTATCTTGATGCTGGAAAGGGACATGTATACATGTACATTTTTGTGAAGATCAAGTTGCATTTAATTTCAAAGACTCCTTTTGTTGAATGCATGTCTGAAGCTTTCCATGGGAATGACAGACATTCTATTGATGCTAAGTGTGCACAAAGATGGTATGCTACTAACTTATAAGGATACATATCATACAAGTGAACCAGAAGTTACCATCATTATTTCTGCCCATGCTTTAGTGCTTCTATGCCCATCATTTGATTTTTAAAGATACCAAACTTATTTACATATCATTTCAGTTTCCATTGGAGAAACTTAGAGTGGAGAAAATGTGTTGAGTGCTCAATTAGAAGAGAAGGATGAGCTGAAGAGGGAAGGTTATTCAACATGTCACTTTGTAAGTGTAATTGTAATTTTTTATAAATTGCCTTCAAGTGACCACTCCAGCTGTTGTGATAGTTGAACAATCACATGTGTTTTTGCATATGCTAGATTTTGTTGGAAGTCCATCTGTCTATGAGGCTTGCACCATTAGGGGTGACAAGGCTTCCTCTATATATAATATGAATTGTGCATGCTTTGTTTTGCATCTACTTTAAGCCAAATACGGCCAAAAGCCCTGTAGTTCTGCATTCCTATCCCTGATCTCTTTCCGATTAACACACATAACTCCAAAGGTGCACCCAAAGTGGTGGATTGAGGAAAATACAAACTTTCCTGGCCTTTTTATGTATAGTTACTTTCATGTTCTTGAACTGGACATGATCAGGTTAGAAGTGGAGCCAACCAAGACCAAACTAGTTTTTAGCTATAGGGAGGACTATAGTGGCTGAATACAATCCAAGACAACCCAGTTGCAGCCTTGTCAAATATGTGAGATAATGACTGGTTTATAGGTCAGATGGTGGAATTTCCTTCTACATTGAGGGAAGCATTGCACTTTGTACAATGAGATGTGGCAGCCACATCTTTGGCTAATAACTACATGCTTCTAAGGAGTATGCTCGGCTTCCCTGTAGGACAAGCATGTTTGGTGCACATCTTTTCTACATCTCTGTTTAATAATTAACTCATGAATTTACCATTGCATATTCCACACATTTTTTGTAGAGCAGGAATCATTATTTACCTTGTTATTATGTCTCATTCTTCACATGCCTACATACATATTGCCAAGGGAATTTCATCTATTGGGGAGTTTTTATATTGTTCTCTGTTGAATAAGAAAACATCACTCATAATTATTGAAGTTAGTTCTCTTATTGCTTTGATAGAGATGGAATGTAAATTTCTTTTTAATTTGATGAATAAGCAAACATGAACATTACTTTGATAGAGATGGAATGTAAATTTCTTTTTAATTTGATGAACGAATGTACTGTCAGTTAGTCTGTTGGTGGATTCGACATGGATGTTGCAGCTGCTCTGTATTAGGCCACTTGGTGGATTCAACTTGGATGTTGAGTACTGTTGCATATGTATTGACTATGGATATGTTTGGACCTATTGTTGATAATGCAGGTGGCATTGTTGAGATGAGTCAGCAGGTAAATTATTTGCTTCTACAAGGATCATCACATTTGTTTCTACACATCTATTAATTGAGCATATGTGGTATATTTCTATGTTAGTGGTGTGAGTATCAACAGATTTGTACTATTCAAGGATGGCTGTAGTGAGTGCAAATACCTCTTGATGATGTGAATGAAGCTCAAGAATGAGAATGGGGGATGGCCTAGCCCAATAGTTTGATCTATAGGTATGGATTTTTTTTTGTTTATTTCCTATACATGGTGCTAAATGTGATAATCTTGAAATTGATAGTGGCGGTTTGATGTTGTAGGCTCTAATGGATTTGTAGGATGAAAATGAGCAAGTTCTTGAGAATGGCTGCTTGTTTATCTGTAATCTACTCTTTGCTGCCATGTAAGAATGAAATCTGGGGGGCTAACTACTATTGAGCTCTCTGATAAGCAAAAGTCATTCCAATCAGCAGAGGTATCTTCATGTGCTAGATCCCTTCTTTTTTGCTGCATTTCTAGTTGTTGGTTTTCCAGTTTATTTGTTATTCTAGATGTTGGTTTCCCACTAATTTGTTATTATAGATGATGGTTTACAACTGATTTGTTATTTCTTTTTCTAAGTCAAGTGGCTATACATCGATCAATTTGTTATTCAGATTTGAATGTTCCAGCTGATGCTTATAATTTCCACTCTTCAGTGACCTTTAGATGGATAGATCCTGAAGGAAAGTTGGTCATGGGCTTCAGTGTGCTTATCATAGGCACCATAGCATGTATGGCGTTATTTTGATGGTAAAATGAAGTGGTTGATACTTCTTTTTGTTAATGCTCGCTTTGTATTTTGTAGAGGTGCATTATGAAGGGAGGCCATTGAGAAACTTGATTCAGTCCTTTGGTAGGTCTACTTAATCTAGAACAAGAAGGTGCTTGCTGAATGGGTTGCTGAATCAACTGTGTTATACTCAATCCATGTAATTGTTGTTGATTTCCGTTAGCCACTACTCCTTATACATTTACTGAACTATGCAAAGTAGACGACAACCCTTGAGGCACAATTGGCTGGGAAGAAGGTAACATGATGCCCAAAATGACAAGTTGGCTTGCAGGTGGAGGTTGAGTGGTTGAGGGGAATCCACTAGAAAGATACATTTGAAGACGTGGAAGATGTCATGTAGGCTGCAAGTATGGTGGCATATTCTGTTTGTTCTATTGAAGACAAGTTCTTTCAATCAGAAGTTATTGTACTGTATAGAAAATTGTTGTATGAAAGTATGTCATTGGTGTTGTATTCAATATAAGGGGCAAGGTAAAATGTCCTCCCCATGTAATTGTCATTTGTTTATAAATAAAAAATATTCATAATTTCAAAAAACTGAGTTTGGTTGCAATTGGCATTCAATTAGAAAACCTGATAATGAGTTGAAAATTGAATGACTAAAAGCCATGAAAATGTAGTAATACGGAACTAGTAGTCATTAGTGGCTTTTTTTATATGCCATTAAACTCAATAAGAACATTTTCATACACCAACATAATACAAAATAGTGGCATTTGTATAAAAGCCAATTGATGAATAGTGGCTTTTTTATAAATGCCAAATGATGGTTTAGTGGATTTTATGTGGCATTTATTCGAAGCCACTAAAGACAAACCTTTAGTGGCTTTTACAACTTAAGCCGCTATCTTCCTAGTGGCATTGGCGCTAGAGGCATATTTTTAAATGTCAACAAATGCTGCTAAACCTGTTTACTGGCTTTTATTTTTTTTTAGTGGCTTTTCTGAAAGGCCGCTAATGAGTATGTTTGTTGTAGTGTGTGACTTGGTGATGATCATGATTCATAACAGTTAATTCACAATTGTGGCCTGCTTTACAACGTTTTATCTTCCACATGCCACCTTCTCTTTTGGACTGGCAAGCGGTCAATCTCCAAGGACATCGTTGATCATGGATACAAACAAGTTTAAGATGACGATTATTTGAGCGTAATGTACGGTACTGGACATTCTTTTGTACCGACCATTTTTGGAGCATCTCAACCAGTACAACTTTAGATGCAAATAAAGCACCCTCATATATAACAGCACTGGAAGGATTGTAATTGAGACGATTCATGACGAAAATCTTCCACCCATTCATCATCTTGAAAAGCTTCACAGTTGGAATCAATGTGTTCATGTTGGGGCCATTGGTTGTCAAATATGGATGGAATAGAACTCAATGCTGCAATAGAGTCAGGGAATGGATGTGTGTGCTCATCATCGGTTTCAGTCAATGACTCATCCTCAGGTGGTTCACTGTTATTACCACCTTCAATGTCACTATTGTTATCACCTTCATGATCACTATCATTATCACCTTCATGATCAATATCATTATCTCCCTCCTCAACCTCACCACCAATATTCTCAGTAGTAAGATTTTGAGAAAATTCAGGTCGTTGACTCCACTCAGCAGTTAAATTGCTAAGACTGAATTGAGGTGGTTGACTCCATTCAGTAGTTAAATGACTTTGAGAGAATTGAGGTGGTTGACTCCATAAATTATTGTGAGGGAATTGAGATTGAAATTGATTCAATACACTCATTAAATAAGGTTGTTGGTGGATAGATGTTTTTTCAAGAAACACATCAATATAGGCATCAGCTGAAAGTGATAACAAGGTTCTGTATGCATCATCATCATCAACTTGTACGAGCATATGATTTTCTCCAGGGAAAAGATAGGATATTTTGATAGAGAAGTGGTTGGGATTGATGTCAAGTGTTGTATAGATATATGATTTTAGTTCAGATAGGGTATTAATAAGTGAAATGTTTATGGGTCTAACAGATCGACTAGAATAAGACCCATCAGAGAGAAATTGCCCATCATATCGCATCTTCACAATTCATGAATTTGAACTAGATGCCATGTTCCTATATTTTAGAATATTATATTAACATCAGAAAGAAATTCATATTTTATAACATTATATTAACATGAATTAATATTTTAGAGCAGTGACATCATTTTTAAAATAATAGTTAAGATTTTAGAACAATAATTTTGAATTTGGAATTAAATTTATTTGAATACTTTTTCTATAACATTAACAGTGAACAACAATTAAGAACAACAATTTTACTATTTTTTGCAGTAAAATTAACTAACATTTCATAACAACAATTTTGCCAATTTTTTAGTAAAACTAACATTTCAGAACAACAATTTTGCAATTTCGAACAATAATTTTTCAGGTATTAATTAGCCTTCAATTGTCATTTTCTACATCATTATTTCAGTAATGTGGAATTAAGGAGTAACAATACAATTATTTCAGTTGTAATATTTCGTACTAATGTTAAGTTCATGTTTTGAAAATTAAAATTTTGGTAGAATAAATACCTCAAACGGAGAGTTATGTGTTGACAATCGAAGAATACAAGAAGAGAAAGAAGAAGCTCCAAGATCGTCTCCGGGAAGTAGAAGATATCAGCTCCAAGATCGCCCGAAATAAGCTAGAAATCACCTCAAAGCAGTAGAAATCCGAGAAAAAGCTCCAGAGCAATGGGAGTATAGAGCAAGAGTAAGGAAATGAAGAATGGTGTGAGTTTGGGGGGGTGATTTCGGACAATATATATAGGGGAGCAATGCGTCCCGGTTGGGGACGCGTTGCGCCCACGTGGCACCGGCCCCGTGCCGCGTCGCGGCCCCAACGGCAAAATAGCCGTTGTCCAGGGAGCAATGCGTCCCCGTCCCGGACGCATTGCCCGCGTGGTAATTTCTAGCCGTTGGAGGTGACTCTGCGCGCGACGCATTGGTCCCACAAAGGGCAATGCGTCCCGCTCGGACGCATTGCCCTCCTGTGGGGTCAATGTGTCCCCCGCTGGGATGCATTGCTCTCACGCGAGGCAATGCGTCCTGGCAGGGGACGCATTGGTCCCACGGGAGGGCAATGCGTCCCGAACCGTGACGCATTGCCCTCCTGTGGGACCAATGTGTCCCCCGCCGGGACGCATTGCCTCGCGTGAGAGCAATGCGTCCCCTGCTGGGACGCATTGCTCCAGAAATGTGTCATTTTTGGCAATAAGTTCAAGAACGTGCCATTTAGGTAATAAAAATTGACAAATGTGCAATTTAAGTTTTTTTGCCTTTGTTTATTCCTTCCCCCGACTAGATCTATCTCCTGATGTTACAACAGCAATACACGTAGGGTTGAAAGTTGGAAACATTCACAATGATGCACAACCACGTCATGGGAAACCTTTTCGTCACATTTTCTTTGCCGTCCTTGTCCAGGAGCTGCTTGTCTCTCCTCTTGCTGAGGGGGCGAGAAATGGTTGGCGAAGAGACATGGATTTAAGGATATAAACGGCAGCTTATTTTTCAGAAACACATTTATCTCCATTGTTTAAAGACGGTACAATGGGGGATAAAATTATATTGATAAGTCAAAGGCTTTGAGAATAGAATTATGTCACAGTTGAATTAGTCCCTACGGCTGCCATACAAGCCCAATCAGGACAGTGTCACAAATCATTAATAAAGAAAATACGAAGAATTCATGATATGTTTGATGCTGACAATGTGATTGATGATTATGGTGCATAGCTATAAGTAATATTTCTTTATATAGTAGTATATCATATTCTCGATGCTGCAGCGATCTTAATGAATTATTAGACAATCTTCTCACGCAATGCGTAGCACACAGACTTGGACATCAACAAGAAAACCCAGACCCGCTGACATCAGATCAAAGATGTTGAACAGATGAACATCTTTTTCTGAGAATCCCCATGCAATATATATACCAGCAAGGCAAGGCTGGAGACGCCAACTCCAAATCCTATCTTCTGTTCGAGCATTCCTGCATTTGCACGATATGTCTGGAAGAGATACATGGATGGCTCACCCCGAGTTTGCTCTAATTCTACTCATCGTTTTTGTTACTACACCAACATTAGCTAAAGGTAACAAACTACATCCATCAACATCAATTTGTACTATTTATCTATCGACCTATTTGTCACCACTGAAGTAAATACCTTTCTCTTCTAGTTCTGTTGTGCTGTACACACACCAGGCGGAACATTTGGTTGATCATGGAAAACTTTTACATTAAATATAGACAAAGCACGAATTTGTACGTCACGCGTCAGTTGGCGAATCTCGCTAGTATCATTCCGTGAAGTCTCAGGGGTCTAAATCTTATGTGCCCATATGTGTGACCGGGAGATGTCACATGTTGGATTGTGGGGCCATGGTATCGTGGAGGGTTTGAATTCAGTGGGCATACATGTGACGGACATAGAGTATATGAGCTTGAAGTCTAGTGCGACAGTTTTTTTTAATTAAGAAATAATACTAAGGCTGGGCAAGAAACTAAATCAAATCATTGAGCTCAACCAAATCAAACCAAACCGACCAGGTAGGGGTGAGCAGAAGTTGGTTAATAACCGATTAACCGAACGGTTTATTCCGAATGGTTAATATTATTACGTCAATTTAGTTAATTCGGTTAATTTGGTTAATTTATTTCGGTTAATCGGTTAAATGGTTAATTTGATGGTTAAAGATTTTTGATTTGGTTAACCGAATTAACCGAATAGTCAGAATTTATTCATAAATAATATCCTACACATGCATATATACATATATAATTGTACTTTTATTTCAAAATACTTCCCCATATATATAGTAATATTTTTTTACGAGCCATACAAAATTAAATTTACAACAATAATACTATAATATAACAATATTGTCCCAAATTCGATGACTATTTCAAATAATATTATTACACAAGTGTTATTTGGTTAACCAAATTAACCGGTCGAATTAACCATTAACTAATTGGACAATAACCAAATTAACTGACTCAATTTGGTTGGGTTAATGGTTAAAATCTCAAACCACAAATTAATCGTTTAATCGAACCAAATTAACTGTAACCGACCGAATTAACCGAATGCTCACCCCTACGACCATGTTGGTTTAATTTTGCAAGACTGAATGGTTTTTTTTTGTTTCGAAAGTTCTCAATTGTAAAGAGGTGTACAAAGAAATCTATATGATGGTGTATTCCTTTACAAAATTTAGGATTAGATTGATTTTTCCTAAGGTTGGCAGATATGCCCCCAATGTGTGGGGTTTACCATTTAGAGAGTTTGGGTCAATCATACAACTGAGAGCCATATAAGTGGTGATTCCCTAGCTAGAGCTTTGATATTGTTACACTCATACGTATTTACAAGTATTTTATGATATTTTTCTTTTTGGTTTAGTTCTTGAATCAGTCATGAGTCTTGATTGGTGATGCTACAACTTCGAGGTCTAGACTATAGAATTGTATCACCATTATTTCTTTGTCCCACTATGGAACGATATGAATACATTTTTCTCATGATTTTGTTAAAAAATATTTGTGTGAAACAAACCCACACAAAAATGCACAAACTTATCCTAATATTGCCCAAACAAAAGAAGTGGATTCTATGTTCCCTATAGTGTTGTTTTGTGAAGCATAAGGAATTTGTGCACAAAATCCTACCATGTGGTGCACTAATCATCATTGGATATCATGGGAGTACATACTTCCTTATACATGAAAAGCAAATATGGTGTAGATTAATTTATTGTTTTCATGGGTTGCAACCCTTACGACACCACTACATTTATCCATGTATGTCTAAAGGAATGAGAGGGAAACAACTATGAACCTTATGTTTATCTATTTTAAATTAAAAATTAAAATATGTTTGCCAAGCTATTGATTAAGTTACATGTTGAAATACAACCTTTGATAAATCATGATACTAGTTATTAATTAAAAAGATAAAATATTAAGAATATATATTCAAGACATAAAAATGATACTATATATAAAATTTAGGTCTATAAATGAATTTTAGAGACAAAATCAATGTGATGCATATTCATTAGGGGTTATTGAAGAAATAACACAAATTGTGTTATTTTTAACAATAAAAAATAGAAGTCATAAAAGAAAACCCTTACTATTATTATATAAATTAGATAAAGATGAAAATAGAAACAAAAAGAATTGCCAAAATAGTAAAGTCATCTGGACTAAATGTGGCTAACAATATATCATCAGTCTGAAAGTTAAGAATAAAGGAATATTTTTTAATTGAACACTTCACTAGATATCAATGAAGCATCCTATTACTTGTGGATGCAAACACATAGCCTAACAATAATAAGAGTCTATATTCATATTTAATACTCCTAAATGGTGAGAGTATTGAATTTTCTATATGTAATGACTGGGACCCTAAAGGGACATCGCTCATTACTCAATCAAATGGAGTACCCCACATGCCTAACACCATACTATATTTTTGCAAAGACACAAAAATTGTAATATTCACTATTTCAAGTGTACCTTAAATAGAAAAAGTGTAGAAATATAAGAAAACAATATGAGTCATTCAATTTCTAAGTCCAACATTGTTTGACACCCACCTGGGCAGATACAGAAAAAGAAAACTAGACGCTAAACAAAGTATGACTAGATGCATAGGAAAACTAGAGCATCTCTTCTGTAAGATTATTCACTCGGGTGCAAGTCCTAGTGCAACAATTTCAAAATCACCAAAGATTCCCTAACTAAGGGGTTGATAAACAAAATCCCAAAAAATAAAGGGAAAAATATAACACATTAGACATTGGCTTGTGTGCACTACTCAATTTGTTAGGATATATTAGAATATGAAGTATAAGAAGAACATATAAGGTAACAAGGATTCCATCAAAAGATAGGATGAAATGAGACCACCACATAATTGACAAAAGAGATAAAGATATGACATGCCAAGCATACAATTAATTTGTATTACAGTAAAGTGAAATAACTATCCAACACAAAATAAAAATCATCATATTAGTTTTAAATATAATTTTCATGACATACATTTAAATGTGTGGTATAAAAGCATAATGATTATAGATTGGGCAGATATGTGAATAGAACATATAATCAACATATATGTTATAAATTTAGTATGAGTGTTAGATACAAGAAAAATTGCTAACAAGGCACATTCCCTAAAATTTACAAATAAATGAGCATAACTAAATTCTCCATAGAGCATCATGTAATAATAACATGTTCATAATGTATGATCAATTTCAAAACAATAAATAACTAAGGATTATTTTTCAACTCTAGAACTATTCCGTACACAAATTAAGTTCAAAAACATAGTGAAGCAATAGTTTCCATAAAAAATGGATCCCTTATACAATTTTTATGCAAATTTTCTAAAATGAACAAGAGACAATAATTAAGGTTCAATTTAATTTCAACAATTTGAAGATGACACAAGAGAATCAAGAGCTGAAACCCAATTCAGTCAAATAGATCTGAAAAGGGGGGAAATCAAAGTGGTATGCCTCAATCAGGTCAAGAGGTAGAATATAGATCAATTTCCCAATATAAATTGATAAGAGAATGCAACATACCAAATTAGGAATCACTTTTGTTTGATTAATCTGAAATCATGTCTTATCCACACCTATGATAAGCATTAACATAGTATCGATTAATTTTCATGATAATATATAATACCTAAAAATAACCATTTTATTATTGTTAAATTTGGTAACATGACCTTTTTTCTATGTATAGGATAGGTTTATTAATATATAAACATATAAAACCATATATTTTAGACTTACCAACTATTTCTTATTAATTTGCTTAGTAAAAATATTTCTTTGATTGTCAAATAAAAATGACTGAGTAAAATACATCACTACCCCCACATCTAAGTTTTCAAGTTTAGATATGAAACATTAAAATTTTTAAATCAAGACAATTAAATTTTCATAGTTAAAATGGGAATATGAGTCTAAATTACCATAATACACACGTTGTGTGTGATGAGAATGAAATATATGATGGTATAATAAGTAACACAACTGGTCAAATTACTCTCAAATGGAAATCTCACAAGAATGTGACCCAGAGAAGGATTCACCAATCCTCACCACTAGATAACATCTCCAATGAGTTAAAAAATCAAACCCAAGATAATGACCCAAAACATAATGGTCAAATCTATTCAAAACTCTAGCAAAGATTTCTCCTATGGAAGCGAAAGGAAAAGTAACTACGACGGATCTATTGGATCCAATCACAAATTAAACCAAAGGATCTCAAATGTTTTCCAAACCCTTGAGAAATAAACCAAAATGGAATCATGAAAAAATGTCATGCAAATGATTCAGATTTCTCCATAAATCTAAAATAGAGGAAACCTAAAGAATAAGGGGCCTATGTTGTACACTAAATGGAGTCAAAATAAATCCATGAGTAGGTTTGGAGGACCAATTTTTTTTCATAACTCCTTTCATGGCTCCATGGAGGCCATTGTCCCAAAACTTGAGTAGCAACTGGAGTTAGATGAGCATCTAGTTTTGTGCTTAGGGGTTGTCAATGCCAAAAGAGTGATAACAACAAGTTTGGTAAAGTGAAGGAATGGTGATGGAGTTGAGATGTATTGGCACGGAGGGTAGGAACTGATGGGGTACGTCATGGATATAAAAATAGATAGATGAAGGTTTTGTAGAAAAAGAAATGCTCATGAAAGATAGAAAACCTAGGATCATTATTTTCTGAAATCAATGATGAAACTAATAGTGAAACAATTAGTTGCAAGATATGGAGAGGAGAAGGAGAATCATGATAGAAAAGAGATGTTACAATGCAAGTAATTATATCATTAGGGACATTAGGGAAATCATCAATACAAATGATATAAATCCAAATGTGAGTACTTTTAGAGTTTATAATTAATTTATTTTTTATATATTTTTGACATAGTAAAATTCATCCAAATGTAAGGTCAAATTGGCTACCTAGATCATTGACTTATGTCAAATTTGAATTCACCATTGGATTTCTTGTTTTCATACTATTTATTAGATTATCTAATATGTCAAAGGTTAGTGATATTATTACCATATGTGATCCCAATTTTTATACGTCTCAGTTGTTTTGGGATTTTATTTGCATTAGGATTTCCTTATCATGAAATATTATTATCAATTACCATCCCACTCGGATTCTCCTTTGAATTCATTAAGGGTATGTTCATGTGTTAGTGTTGTTTTGTATATATTTGACTTGGTGTAGATGTGAGTAACCTTGATATAGAAATATGGTATGTTAATGATAGTTGTGTTGCATTACTATGTGTTCATCCATATATAGACATTATACTTATCTTAAGGTTATTACAACATCTTATATATTAATACATTGGTCTCTATAATAAATATTATACTTTATTAGAACATTTCTAAACTTTATTATGTATTATAGGTTACATCATGTTAGTTAGAGTTAACTACAAAAAATGTCCAATTATTATTTATTCAACAATGTTAGACCTAGTTCACAAATATTAAGGATATAGAAAAATGTTATCACTACCATGTTACAGTCAAAAGTGTATTATAATAAAGCATAGAACGTATACTACTCAATATGTAGACCCTTGTATATCTAGTAGGTCACATGTGGTTACCAAGGTCATCAAGGCATGCATTAAGCTAAGTAAGTTCATCTCATAACCTAGTCTTGTTGGTTTTATGAATGTATCATTAATTTCAATCATAAGTTTATTGGTATCCTAGGTTAGGATGTTCAATTGAGCACTCATTATATGCTAGTTAGGGGGGCATTACAGTGTAACTTGCTCATAATTTGGGGTTATGTTATGAACCAATTGTATTACCATTTTATTCACGAAGTTTAGGTTCCTAGGTATAGGAAGTAATATCTCAATTGGAACTTCACTCCTTAAAGAGGATGTCATCTTCAAAACTAATCTATCGCAACTTCTACTAATCAACCACTCTCCACTGCATAAAATGTTGAACCTAATGAGTCAAAAAGACCTTCTAAGGGGAAAATGGGTTATGAATCACTCACTTGTTCTTATCCATCCTTCAAACTTAGGGTTTTTTGTATTTGTCAAACTAATCTTGTTGTTACTCTAAATATGTTCATGTACTCTCTCATACCACATTATGTGGTGACTTAGTTCATGAAATCATTGATAAAACCCACAAAACATTTTCTTAGTAAATGTAATATTATAATAGAAAGTAATTTCAATGAAAATAATTATATGATGTAGACATTAAATGGATTCAAATTAATTTGAGAATCAAGATAAGACCAATACTTTCATATATAATCAGATTGTCCTACTTATACTTCAAAAATGTACAAAACACAACGAGAAAGAGAAAATATGTACATGCAAGTCAACAAAATGGCTAAAGGTTATCTTATTCTACTCCTAAACTTCTTCATCACCAATGGATTAGACTCAACATGGATTCCTATCAATAGTTATTCCTCCATTTTTTTTGTTGCCAATATACTAAGGAAGTTCATGGTGTTGAAGAAAAGCTAGTTCTTATCATTCTATCAGGTCACCTATGTCAGATATGTGTGTGTTTTCAAAACACATTACAGATCACCTGAGAGTCTTCATATTTGACCACTAGAATTTCTATTCGAGGGAAATTTCAAAATGGAATCTTGTTGTCTTTGGAACTTGGAATATATGTATCTTTATTTTATCTTCATCAGAAAGGTCAATCTTATTACTCTTAAATAGGGGATGATTTTTATGGTACGATTCAAATGCTAGAGACTCATCAACCATATGCTAAAATGTTAAAAAGTGATGCAGTACTTGTGCATGTCCAACACTACAAGAATTTCCCTTAAGAAAAATCATGGAATACCTCTCATTCAAACGATGACACGATCCTCCAATAGAAGGGATTGTCAACATAATCCACAATGTCATGAAACCTTGACACAAGTTGTATAATTCATCTTCTTTTTATGTTAGGGTATCTAACGAGTACTTGGGATTTTAAAGTGTCTAGAACCCAATATGATTATATTGGTACCCAATTACATATTCACCTTCAAAAGTGTACAACATATATGAAAAGCCTACATAACATACGAACACATATGAGAGACAAATTGGATATTATTTGAGTTAACCAACTTCCTTGGCTCTAAACATTCCACAACCAACCATCACTTCAAAGTTTTACAAAGGGATGGGAATTACAATATTTAACATTTCAAGTATATTTTGAATATAAAAAGTATAACTATAGAAGAAAAGAATCTAACTATTACAAGTTTTAAAGTACAACTTGCTTGTATACACTACAAAAAACTGGGCCATTATTCACGGGAGAGTCCTGTCACAAACCCCTCTCTACAGGCCCTCAGAAATAGGGACGGTTGAGGGTCTGGCCCTCACAAATGGTCCGTGAAGAGAACTCACGTGACAAATACCAGTGGCCCTCACGAATACAATTGTGAGGGACTATTTAGCCTTCATAAATACATTTTTGAGGGACTATTTAGCCTTCATAAATATATTTTTGAGGGACTATTTAGCCTTCATAAATACATTTTTGAGGGACTATTTAGCCTGCATAAATATATTTTTGAGGGACTATTTAGCCTTCATAAATACATTTTTGAGGGACTATTTAGCCTTCATGAATACATTTTTGAGGGACTTGATGGTCCTGGAGAATATGTTTTTGAGGGGCTATGTGGTCGTCATGAATGCAATTTTGATTGTCAATCTGGACCTTCATCAATATATTTATGAGGGACTACTGTAAATGATTTGGTTATTGATTATTGAATGATTTATTAAATGTTAATTAATTGTTACTATAGTGAATATCAAATTTTAAATGAAAACTTTGTATACATAACCTCAAGCAATATATTTATACTAATTCACATGACATCATAAGAAGATTCAACACCAAAATGACACATAAAAATGTTAAATCACCTCAAACCAATTTTTTATATTGAAGCAAAATATTATCCATACATTGCGTGCTCAACGTTGATATAAATAACGAATACATATGATTCTAAAATTTGAGATTGATGACAATCAACATATCATGCTAGAAACTCTTAAGATCTGTAATGTCTCCATATTCCTTCAAATGGTGTGGTGCTCTTCATCAATGCCAGGCCTCATACGGTTGGGTACTTGAGTATTCTTCTCCTAAAAATGACAAATCATTATATTAATAGAATTTAAAGTTTATACGTAAATCATAGTACAACAAACAACTTACCCTTATACTTTAGTTCTGTTCTACTCCAAAGTGCATTGTCGGTCGAACATATCTGCAATTTATTAAATCACATCTTCCAATTTCAGATAATACTAAGTCCTATCTGCAATTTATTAGATCAGTGAACATATATGCAAAGTTCTAGTGCACATACATCTAAATATAAGCCACCACACAGATGAAGATATTGTCCCAAATATGACAAGAAATGCTCGTATTAAATATATTACCTATTACAAAGATTTAGAAAGCATTCCAGGAAAGAAAATAGTTGTTTGGGAGATCAATAAAGGTACAAATGATTTATAGGAAAAACTCTGCGATTTTATTAAATCACTGAACATATATGCAGAGTTTTAATGGAATCTGATGAAGCTGATGGGTTAGGTGGTTAAACAGGGGTGCACATAATACAATGTATAGTAGCAGCAGCCAGCAACATCCAAAGCCGGCCACTATATAATCACAGCAATAGTAGTTCATCTACTGATAACATCAATGTTACGAATCAGCTATTGCTAACACTATATTACGGCTGAAACAATCACTATATTACTTTGGCTACAATAATCAACTGACCCATCCAATATGAATAATCAGATTTCCAAAGGACTACAGTGTCCCAAATCTTCAACTAGTGATTCCTAATGGAGCAGCAGAACCAAGTAACTACATGTCATTGGACCTCCTCAAGCTAAGAACAAAGTTACTACTATAGTCTAATCTGCCTCTACTTGCAAACTGAATGCTTCTGGTCTCATCTAAATATTTTTTGGTACACACTGGCATTTCCTGCTTTCTAAAATGGCTTCCAGCAGTAGAGAAGCTGATTCTTCCACCACCTGTTATTCAACATTGGCCACCCCTCCAAAGCTGCAGTAGCAATGGATTGAATTTTACATAGTAATAAGACCTACAGGACAACAGTCACCTCTGACCTCTTACTTCTTCTGTATCTTTATGCAAACTGCCTTTCACCAATGGCTGTACTTTCACCAATGGTTGTCCGCTGCATCAGCAGCAATCAGCTTCCAGTAGTCATCCATATTCCTCTTGCCAGCACTGGCCGCCTGCCAGCACACCAGTAGACAAACAGCAATGGCAAGCACACATCTGCTTGCCTGCAGCAAATAGAGTAGGCCTTTCCTGATTGAAGAAACAAATGACACAGCACCTGTAGCATATGAAGAATTGTAAGAACGATCTAGTTTCAGTGGTGTTGTCCCATCTTGTTTCTCCATTGGCCTCCAATCTCTATGACTCACCGTTAATCATCTTATCTATTAATATTAGTCCTCATCTCAAAGCTTAGCCCTGTTTTCACTTTATTTCCTTTGCCCAACAATCATTGTCTAGCACCGGGCACAACTTTTATATCTTAAACTCTACATTTCTCATGAAGCCCAGAACCATATATGTCTAGCTGGAAACCATTTCTTATGAACGTACAGTTCCAACCTTGATCTTTCATAGTGTTTTCTAATTTGCATAATTTTCTCGTTCTATTTCAAAACAGGGCATGTGTCATGTGCATGCCTTTTCTCTTTTCTTCTACAAATGCACCCTTCTCTCTTGTATACTACTACGCGAGACTAATTATATCCTTATATAAAATGACGGGGAACTATGTTCTCTTATATTCACTAGTATCCTCTCATATCCACTTTTCATTTCGATTCACCCCACATTTCTGTGATGAGTTTTTGGTGTGAGTTCGACTTCTATAGTTGAGTTTAATTCCTGAGGAGAGGAGTGATGAAGAGGAAAGGAAGTCAGCCTTATATAACATACTTGTACACAGCTTGACAGAGCATGTTGGGAGGATAAATCTAATATTATTTTCTATACTAGTTAATAGTTCACTTTTATTACAACAGAAACTGATGCACTAGTAAGAAAATGATAGTTTGTAAATTATCAGTTAAGGTTGCATGGGGTGACACCCAAATTTTTATTGAAGATAAGAGATAAATTGATAAACATATCATCTGTATATTTGTTGACAATTAGCTATGGTCTTGTTTGGATGTTGAAGAAGGCTGAAAATATCAAATCAAAGGGATTTGGTCCCATATTTGAAGGATGAGCCCTCACAAATAGACATCATTATTCACGATTTTTGGTTCCTCACAAATGTTCTTCAACAAAGGCCAATTTTTTTGTAGTGATACCTATGTGATTTAAGACATTAATAAAAAACTAGATAACTAAACCAAGTATGACTATTTTTTATTGGCATCTTAGCCATCTCAATTCTATCTCCAAAATATCAACTACTACTATGAAGGTCCTAAGGCAATAGAGTCAAGTCCTCTAAAGTTTCCTACATATAAGGAGATAGAATATAACCCCAAAAAGAAAAAAAAACACTGAAAACATGAACAAGCATTATACATAGTTTATATGCATTTAATAAAGTCACTAGAAAATGTTGGCAATTAAGTAGATGAGCAAACATATAGAGAAACAAAGCTTCAATCAAAAGAGGGGATGGAATGAGGCCCCTTATAAGTCACTTGAGATAATCAAGACCCTAGAGTGAAATTATCAAATATAGGAAAATTAGGATTTCGGCACAATTATTTGACATAAGATCATAATGATCTCAGACTATCCAAAATATACTTTCCATTTTAGATATATCAACGTATTTTGCAAATGCATAATCAACATAATTAGGTACATAATGCTAGACATAACCCAAGAATCAACCAACATGCACGATAGTATATGTGATAATAGTGAAAATGAAATAACATTAGTGGAGGCACATAACCTTAAACTTGATAGAGAAATGCAGAAAAATGAATTCCCAACAAATAGAAAATAAGCACTTGTATATTATAATGAACATGCAGGGAGATCATGACATCCAACCAAAATAATTAACAACTAATGGAATGATATATCTCTAGAGATATAACATAAGAATCATGCTCATTGTAGAAGTAATTCAACTTCATGCACGTAGTGACACAATTAGGGTTTCTATTTCAAAAAGAATCCATTATATGTAGTTGAGAAATATCAATGAGATGCAACAATTAGTGTTCAATTAATAACTCTAATAGTACAAAGATGATATATGATTAATTTAAGAGTCAAAAACAAACATGTCGACTGTGTAAAAGGAGAAAATCAAAGAGATATGCCTTATTAGGTCAAATGGGAGAATATAGATCAATTTCCAAATATGAAATAACAAGAGAATGCAAAATACATAATTCAGAGTCACACTAGTTTGATAAGTATGAGTTCCAAATTATTCCACACCTAGGGTCATCATGACCATGGTTTAGATTCATTTTCAATCATATTAAATAATTCCTTAAGGTAACTTTATGATTAATTGAGATTGAATTCTGACTATTCTTTGACTTACCAAAGAAATGGTTCATTAGTTTCTAAAAGGATAGTATTTAAATGATTTTAGAATGTGATGAATAAGAAATAGACAACACTACCCCACATCCAAGTATTCAACAATAAGTGTGACACATGAAAATTACTATATAAAGAAACTTAAACTCCATGGACCGATAGAAAAATCAATGGTGCAAACTACCATAATACACATAAAAGATGTGAAAATAAGTAAATCTAGTCCGGGGTAAATGAGTATATAAAGTGGTCAAATGATTCTCAAATAAAAATCTCTTAAACAAATAACCTAGCACACAATTACTTTGATCCATCTCATAATTCATCGTACTTCAACTTTAATTAACATATTTGTTGAATTTGGGAGATCATACTGAAGCTGGTGATTTAAAACTCAATGTCAAGGTAAGCTTTCTGCTATAGACGAAAATGGAGAAACAACTCAAAAAAATCCACTATATCCAATTAGAACCATGAGTTGCCATATGTTTTGTCTTACCCTAGGGCAATGACATACAATATACTCTAGGTAAAGCATCATGTGAATGACTTAGACTGCTCAAAAGTTTAATCTGGAGGGAAATTGAAGAAAAATAGGGTGACTTCTAGTTTACATTCAAGTGAATGAAAAAAAACACCACGTAAATTATTTTAGGAATGCAATGACTTGTTTTGGCTCCTTTTCATGATCTGTAGATGTCATAGTCCCTCTAATGAACTCTAGTAGCAACTAGAGACATATGAAGTTTACAAGTGCTTGGGTGTAAATTAAGGAAATGAAGAGATGGTGGTTGGTTTTTGAAGGTTGCATGATGGTATTGGTGTTGGTAGTTCTATTATGGAGGATTGGAAATGATAAGATGCTTTGTGGATATTAAATAGTGAGGAAAAGGAAGTCAAGGCTTGATAAATATTTAGCGATCATGGAAGATTAATAAAATTGGAATAGGTTTACAAAGTGACGATGATGCTAGTAGATAGAAATTTTGGTTTGATATGGAAAACATATGGAAAAAATGATCAAGAAGAAAATATGTATGTGATACAAACTTTTAGATGGCAAGTGGAAGTATAGGAATACATCGCACACATTATATATTAAAACAAGGAATGGAAATAAAGTTGGATAATGAAAAAATAGTAAACAATGTCTAGCATATATATATATTTGGATAATGATGATCTAAATGATGTAAATCTTATTCCAATTAATATTTCAATTAATTGAGGTTTCTAGTTTAATATATTTGAGTTATACACAAAGTCTAATAAAGGTGAGACTTGCCTTCTAGATAACTAAGGCGTGTAGAATCTAGTCCACCATTGGTTTCTTCTATTAAGATCATTAGGTTATCAAATATATTAGGTTTAGTGATAATATTGCCATATCTATTATCCTAATCATTATGTCTCATTATTTTGGTATTAGATTAGATTTAGGATCTTATATCATGAGACACTTTCATTATCATTTATTTCTATCCATTACATCGTTCCAATTCAATTTCCTTCAGTGTTAATAAATGCAATGTAGTTGTTCATAGAATATGTATGATTTCGTTCTACCCTTAGTATTTCCAAAAACTAATATTGATATATGTATGTTTCAACTTTGGGGAATTATTAAAACTACTAAGGGAAGAAGGAATCTTAATAGTGGTTGTCTTGTGTTAATATGTGTTTATGATCTGCAGATGTCATAGTCCCTCTAATGAACATGAGTAGCAACTAGAGACATATGAAGTATACAAGTGCTTGAGTGTAAATTAAGGAAAAGAAGAGATGGTAGTTGGTTTTAGAAGGTTTCATGATGGTCTTGGAGTTGGTATTTTTAGTTATGGAGGATTGTAAATGATAAGATGCTTTGTAGATATTAAATAGTGAGAGGAAGGAAGTCAACATTTGGTAAATGTTTAGAGATCATGGATGATTAATAAACTTGGGATAGGTTTACAAAGTGACGAGGATGCTAGTACATAAGAAATGTTTGTTTGATATGAAAAACATATGGAAAAAAATTATCAAGAAGAAAATATGTATGTGAGACAAACTTTTAGAAGACAAGTGGAGGTATAGGAATACCGCACATGCATTATATATTAAAACAAGGATTGAGAGAAAGTTGGATATAGAAAAATAGAAAATATTGTCTAGCATATATAGATTTGGATAATGATGATGTAAATGATGTAAATCTTATTCTAATTAATATTTCAATTAATTGAGGTTTCTTGTTTAATATATTTGAGTTATATACAAAGTCTAATAAAGGTGAGACTTGGACTTCTAGATAATTAAGGCATGTAGAATCTAGTACCATTAGTTTATTCTATTAAGAACATTAGGTTATCAATATATTAGGTTCAATGATAATATTTTCATATCTATTATCCTAATCATTATGCATCCCTATTATTTTGGTTTTAGATTAGATTTAGGATCTTCTATTATGAGACACTTTCATTACCATTTATTTCTATCCATTACATCATTTCAATTCAACTTCCTTTAGAGTTAATTCATGCAAAGTAGTTGCTCATAAAATATGTATGATTTTGTTTTGCACTTAGCATTTCCAAGAACTATTATTGATATATGTATGTTTAACTTTTTTGGGGGCATTATAAAAATTGTTAACGGAAGAAGGAATCTTAATGGTGGTTGTGTTGTGTTAATATGTGTTCATCCATATATTCACCATTATGTTGATCTTATGGTTGCAGAGCATTTTATGGGTCTCCTTATTACATATTATACTTTATTACATTGTTTTAAAAATTAATTGCATAAAATAGTTTGTATCATGTGAGGTAGGATTAGTTATGAAAAATGTTTAGTTGTAAACCTTGTACACTATTATTAACAATCTAAAATTGTTGTTACTTTATCAATTTTGAAGGTTTACAATATTGAAGTATAGAACTAATATTTCTTACTATACGAACCCTAGCATATGGGTTAGGTCAATCACATGAGGCACTAGTATAATTATGACCTCTAATGTCACTTTTCTTGACTTTAATTTTAAAGAAAAACTGACACCATAACACCTACAATGTCAGTTTTAGAGCACAAATGTCACTATTGGTCAAGTCCTGGCGATTATGAAAAAACATAGGTATCACATTTTTTATAATTCCAGGTTACATCTTCAAGAAATCAATGTCCTAGATAACTTGCAATATTCAATTTTTTAGGAAAAATATTTGCATAAAAAAATTAATTTGGCGTGGTTTTTCCAAAATCAACGACATAACTCTTCCCAAGAAATAAAGTTGGTCACCAAAACACCTTTGTCATCAGTTTAGCTCTAGAATAACCTATGATGTACATCTTTTCCACCTTGAAAAAATATTACATGTGATGTCAGTTAGTGGGTAAGGAACTGACGATAGAGGATTCACAACACATCCCCCCAAAAAATATGTTCCCCCCAAATTGCTCTATGTTGATGATTCATCCATCAAAATGGATGCCTAAGTCCTTACTGCGGATGATATTTTTATTTTGATAAGGGCCTTGATTGTGAGTTTCTTTAGTGGAACTGACGTCTAAGTTCTTATTGGATAAGGGCATATGTCATCCATGCACTCACTACAACCAATGCCTAAATCCTTAATGAAACTGATATTTTTCATTTTGAAGGACCTCTATCATAGGTTTCAAAATCCAAAATTGACATCTAAGTTCATACTGAGGAAGGCAAGGATAAGGGCCTCTTTTGTCTGTGTATTCTTCAAAACCGAAATCTCATTGCTTACTGTGGATGACTTTTTTTATAGGAGAAGGGACTCTGTCATTGGGTTCTGTTTACATAACCAAAGATATGTTTTATGTCCTTCTTAGTTTCTAATGTTTCTTGACATGTTTCCACTTTGTATTTGATATAATCCTCAAAATTTTGTGACACCCAATTTGATAATATGATGCATAATTTGAATAATATGTGCATTGTGAGATCAAATATTGACATGAGCAAGAGTATCAATCTAGCTGGAAAAATAGCTATGCACTGATATTATTTGGGCATCAAACTTTCTTATATATTTTACTCTCTTTTGTAATCCTCTAGTCCTAATTTTAGCTCAATTGGACATTCAAGATATTTGTTATGATTTGCATAAGATATTACAAGAAATACCCTTTATATTACATTTTTGAAATCCTTTTTACCCCACTTGTCCACTCCACCGATCCCAACCAAAAGGATGGAACAAATTGTGACCCTTGAATCAGTCTACCACGGATCGGGCCTGAACCAATGGTTGCAACATCATCTTCAACGTCCCACTGATTGTGAGAGGTGACAACAAGGATGGTCTTGAGGCTACTAATGATTTTGGCCCCCTTGGTGAAGACTTTCCTTCATATTCTACTCATATCACCTTTAACATTGTTACCCTCACCAATTCTAACTCAAAGGGCTCTGGGAATAGGGATATTTTAACTTTGCTTTTCTCCTATTTTCACTCTAGAGAAAGGAGACAAATAGGAAAATGATATAATGTGAATAAATAGGATGTTATCAATGGAAACAACCAACATTTCAAATATGTGGAATAGTACTTTATGAATCACAGGAAGCACATGATAAGAATGGTAGTTATATATATATAGAATCATTGAATATGAGTAATCTCAAAATATTTGGTCCAACAAAAACCTAAAATTAAAGATGGGAGTAAATGTTCCTTGTTTTGTTCAACTGTAACTAGTGAAGAATACAAGTGAAAATTCACCAGATGCAACACAAACAAAATAAAAATCTCTTCATATAAATGTCAATAAGTTATCTTATTGAAAGATGAAATCTGAATGCATGATGTGACACCACTACATCTTCCTTGGTATCCCTCTCGGTGCTTTATAAATAGAGACTTGTATTCTACCATAGTGTGCATTGATGATGAACCTCAAATAAACTATTTAAACTTAGGGAAATTTATATGGCATAAGGGAATGAAAAATATGATGAAAACAAACTTGTTCATTATATGGACAACTTTTTGGAACTTAAACATCAATACACATAGGTTAAACTGGTAGATAATGCAAAAGTAAGGATTTATCATAGAGTCTCTAAATGCGTACTCATAATTCATAGGAATCGAAATTAAGAACTACATCATTACCATGTTTTGCATGTTAAAGGTGCATACAAAATAATCAAAAGAATATATATAATTTAGTATTTATGCAAATAAATATACATGGCATAAGAAATGTTATCTTTCGATCATATTGAATAAAGAAGACATTTAAATGAAGTATATAATGAAAGAAGTTCAAATATAACATAGTGCAACGTTATTAAATAACTATATACAAATATATGGAGGGAGATCACATTTTGTGTGTGTAGATTACAACTAAAATTATTTATATATATGTATGTATATATATTCATGTCTATATGTATGTATGTATATATGTATGTATGTATATATGTATGTATATGTATATGTATATGTATATATATATGCATATACATATATACATATATATATATATATATATCTCTTTTGTATTCATGCCAGAATACACTCGATTGTATGAACTACATCATACAGTCAATTAGATATTACATATCAAAAAAATTATTTTGGGAAATATAAACATTTCATCATCATTAAAATATCAAATATTGACACATACAAAATTTTGAGCTCATTTCTATTAATGTAAGCCAATCGATTACCATGGACATCAAGGCATGTATTAAGCCAAGTGAAGATATTTCGTAAGTTACATTCATTACTGTGTTATGAGTTGTATCATATATGTGAATGATATGTTCATTGGTAACTAAGGTTAGGGTTTGCATCTTTATAGTCATTATATGCTTGCTCAAGATTTACTAGGCTATAGCATGCTCCTGATTTTGACTTTTGTCATGGTGTAATCTTATTGACATATATTTCAAGTAATCATGGTTCTTATGGTCGGGATGATGGATCTGGGTACATTACAAAGTAAATTGAAATTCTACATAAAAAATGAAATTCAATATAAAAATAGATGTCCGTGGTTTATTGTTGTAAGATTCTAAATTTTATAAAAAATGGTGTGATAATTTTGTAATGAGTAATAGTAGGGAGTATGTCTATGTCATGTCCCATTTCCTCTCTCTTCTAAAGAAACCTATATGCTTATCTATAAAGATAAAACTTTGGAATTACCTTAGTTCATGCATTATCTAGGATTGTAAAAAAACTCAGCAAAAAAGAATGCATATTACATGCATTTAGATATTTTAAACAAAGAAACAAAGGGTCAACTCTCTTCTCTATGGTAGCCTTTTCCATCTTTTTTTCCATATGGATTTTTTATGTTGCTAAAATACTTGTCAATAGGCCACACTTATTAATAACTTTTCTCCGGTTGCCATGGGGCTCAAACTTGTGACCTCTCGGTTGTAGAACATCAACTTTATCATTTGGGTGTTACTACTATGGCAAATTAGTATTTTTTTAAATATTGCCAATAGATCATACCCATCAGTATTTATAAACATACATTTTATTAAAGAAAATAACTACAATATATTAGCTATCATTATTTGATATGAATGGATATAATTAAAACAATACTTTAGCAATTTTAGCCTCAGCATACTAAATAGCTAGTCATTATTTATAAATGAAATCTATCATAAAGAGCCAAGTTATTTATCCAAAATTTCTCTTTAGTACACTCCCACATCACAGAATCCCAACCAAACTCGACAAGTACAACGCTTGATGATGTTTTCAATGTTTGGGAGGAATTTCTCACAAGATGTAGCAAATACACCATGAATAAGAACTAGACACCAACTATCAATATGAAAGAAACAAATGTGTCAAAAAAGGACTCAAACTAGAACCAAACCACCCACCTAGAATTTTGCCTACTATTGAAGGTCTAAGAGTAGAACAAATAAGGCATGAGTATTTGGACTTCTATATATAAATAAAAGATAATGGTTAACAACTGACAAACCTACTAGGTGATGCTTACGATTTCTCATCCTTGAAAATTAATTGAAGGGATCAAACCCATGGCATATGATGAATATTTCAATAAACACTAAGGTTGAACGATATAAAACTTAAGTAAAGACCACATTCCACAAAACATACCACCACATTTACACTTCAACAACAATGCCTCTAGCGAAATTAGTTCTAAAACACTTCATGTTTCCCATTTTGACACAAACAAAGCCTATTCTTCAAATACTTTTGTAGAGTCTTATCAATCTTAACAAGTACTTGCCAAATATTTTGGAGTCAAAAGTGGCCCCACTTAGTACACAACCCAATAGGAAGCGAGTGTTAGAACATGTTACACTAAACAAGATTACTCAAAACATAAACACAATCAATCACTAATTAATCACATACCCAAAAATATGGGTAAATTAAAACCAATTTCAGCGTCAACATCTGCTCATAAACATTTGCATAAGATCCCAAAATCTTTCTTATATCCATGCTATGTCAAGAATTTGAAACAAATTGATCTATTGCCTTAGCCACAACATATATACACAGGAGAACAATATTTGTTTATGTCACACAAACAAGCATTAACATGCTAACAAAATCTTGATTCATTTGAAACACCATATACAAACTTTTCCTGCCCAGACCTGAGAGTACATGGACGACTCTAGGACACACTAGACGTCTAATCAAACTTTCTCAAAGATTCATTACTATAGCTCCTCTTTACTGCCACATGTTTGTTTTTGTCACTTCCGATTACCTAAAAAAATGTGGTGAACCACAACGGTGAGACTCATGTCCCAGCAAGAGATGTAACCTCCAACAACGTTTATTGAGTACAACATTTTTAAATAATTAAATAGTTAAGAAGTTTAATCAGATATAACAAATAAAATCAGTAGTACTGATGATTAACAAACTACATAAAGGACCAGATAATAACTATCATCATTAGTCAGACTATCATTCTTTATCTAGTTGACAATATAAGCAATTCAGTAGCATATACATATCTAGCATCATGAGCAAGTATAGTAACATATCATATCTAACAACATGAGCTTGTCTAATTGGTTGAACATATCAATATCAGAAGAAGAGCTAACAACATAAGCACAACTATCTGGATAAGTATGATTAGCAGTATATGCATCTCTAGTTATAAAGGCATGGCTAGCATGCTAAACGTAACTAACAACATGAGATATACAACATCATGATTATAATTAGTAGTAGCAGTATAGTTATCAACAGAAACATGGCTATTGTATGTACGCATCAACAATCTTAAGCATATCTACAACATTAGTATATCTACTATCTCTTGATTGCACTAAGCATCATCTTTATGTAAAGATAACAAACAAGGGTTATCATCCAATGTGAAGCATCATGTATAACCCTAAACAGATATGCTATACGGCTGTATTACATCTTTTAATATGCCCTGAGGAATTCGAGGATACCACTCAAAATCCAACTGACCGTTGTTAAGTCGAAATTAGTGCCATACAAGATCTAGGATGAGCCAGACTCCTAAGATCTTCGCCGCCCCCGATCAGTACGGGTCTGCCACAGTGACACATAAGGTCAAGCTGCTAACAGCCTAGTCCATCCTTGGTACAGGTCACACACTAGTGAAAGGAGGTGGGTATGCATACCATACCATCTGAGGTACAACTATAGTTGTCCTCCAATCTTGTCACATATATAATCACCGACACACGACCAAAATCATTCTCAATCACATCAGATGTATGAGGCATGACCATAGACAACCTCCACAATCTTCATTGTGGATGATAAGGATATGTCTTCAACTTGCCACCCCCACATACTCAATAGTATGCGCTCTGAGTTTCCCTTGAGAATACTTGTTTCACCATTAGGAAAATTCAGACACTCAGATGGATCTATGGCATAGGGCGCTACATGATTAGAGTTTCACTTGATTAGTTATGCCAATTGGGTGAATTAAGGTTGCATCAAACAAGTGGACATACAAACGCTAATTCAATTCTAGCAAGCATATAAATATCACAACTTTGAAAATATATAAAATGTGTGAAACATAATTTCTCATCTCATCATCACATGGTACTATTCACTTTCCATTCATGAGACCACACTAGTCATCATACTATCACAAGATTATAATCTTTTTCACAATATCACAAGTTATCAGCCCTTATCAACATAAGAGGATTACACCTCATTAAGGGCTCAACCATGCCCAAAGGTCATTAATACCATCATACTATCACAGTATATAAATCCTTTTCACAATATCACAGGGTACTAACCCTTATCAACACAAGAGGATTACACCTCATTCAGGGCTCAACTATGCTCAAAGGACATTAAGACCATCATATTATTCCCTGCAAGATCATCGTTATCTTTTCATGCCTTATAACAAGGCTCAACAACATCACTTATATATAATACACCAGATCAACACAATATTGCATTAATGAACTAGGTTATATTCATAAAAAATCATAGCAACATTATATTAACATTAAGAACATTCCTTTATTACATCAACATGCAATGAATCTAGATATGATTAACTCTCATCATATTCATAATGCACATGTTTAGCATTAGAAAGTATCAATCATGTGGCTATGATAACCACCAATTAACATACCAAGGTTATGATCTTGTTAAGGAGTTTATTCCACCATAATTCCATCATATAAGAATGTTAAACATGAATACCTGTATTTATCTATTTGCATTAACGTTAGGTTCAACATGATAAATTATATCAATGTTACTAAATAACACTCATACCCAAACCCTAACTCACAGCATCCCCATTGGATGTTGGATGCATAAGGTGAAGCATCACCATCACATTCCATACCATTCTCAAGTATGAAACCACACATAAATCAAGGTATAACGATTGGGTTATAGCATACTAGGGTTTCAACAACAGTAACAGAGTACTTCATGATTGCATTAGTCATTCAAGGACTATTCATACCCAATTACGATCATTTAGTTATATTAAAGCTAGGTATAACAAGCTATACCTCATTAGGGTTACATATCAACACAATATGGTTATCATCCCTTCTATTCATATGAGTGAATAGGTAAGACTACCTTATTAAGGGTAACCCTCCATTTTTTCCATCATCATTCAACCCGTATCACCATACTACAATGTCACCCAAAACCATTGGATGTTTAAAAGGTAAGACCTTTGGTTGTTTACATAAGTAAAAACCTTAGATAAACCACCTATGAAGTCCTTGATTTATGCTCTACAAAGAGTCACCATATAACCCTAGAAATCCCTTTATTAACAACACAAAAAGTTCCATTGAGAGTAGGGTAAAACCCACAATTGACTTTTCAATTAAAACAAGCCATCCATTGTCAACATGTAAGCTCCTTAAGTTGATCATATAAACGAAACCATCTAAATCCCATTATTAGGAACAACATATTAAATTATCCATAATTCCACTTTATTGGAGGAATAAACATTATATCTTGACCATTGGGTCAAGTTCATATATTAAAACCATCAATTACAGTATAGGTTCAACCATTGCATCAAGTGACCAAAGAAACCATTGGTCTAAGTCTTAATTGATGCTAAAAATATATGATTAACTCACCATAGATTGTAGAGTCCTGATACACCATCATTAGTGATCATTAAATCACTATAGGTTGTTAGATCAAAACTATATTCATTAATCAGCATCAAATATTAAGATGATGTCATCATTGATTGATAACATCAATAGGGTACTTAATGATTGATCATTATACTTATAATTGATCTAAAACCTGACTAAGGGGGTGACCATAGGTTGTCACCTTAATTTGACACCCTTTATCACGACCATGAGTTATTATGAAGACAACACCATAGGGTTGTTGCAATGGTACCATCATCTGGTCATGGTTTATAGAAACAATCAGCTTTAAACCCTAAAATTGACCATTGTTTGATAGGTGCTTAGCACCATAGGTTGTCAAACCAACCTGATAAAAGTCAAATTATAACTTATTAATAATGTACACATGATCACAGGTTCATCTAGAACTGAAATCAGAATAGGAAACATTATAAAAATCAAAATCCAAGTCAAGCATAGCTTTTTAGTGCATGACTCATCATTTTCAAGCAAGAACATGATTTAGAAAGCTTATGGTAAGCAATAAGCGTGGAGAAAGTAATAAAACTTACCTCTAATGAGAATATAAAACCCTACACAGAAGAAATCTCGAGCAGTTAGGGTAGAAAATCCAAGAGTAAGCTATGAATTCGTCCATCTAGCACCTTTCTTCATCAAATGAGCAAACCCTAAGCATAAGCAGCAAGAAAGGTAGGTTTTAGAGATTTAGAGCAATTTCTACCATGGAAGAGCAAGGTTCCAACCTGGATAAAGATAGGAGGAAGGATAAAAAATAAATAAATGGAGGAAAGAAGGGAATTCTTACACTTTTAGGTCAAGATCACTAGAAGGATGCTTTTTCAACCCTAAAATGAAGTAAATTTCAACGTTAGAGCCTTTCTCCAAAAAGATCCCCACTTTCTTCTTCCTTGGGCCGAAAAATTCACAGATGAACAGAGGTAGAACGAGGTTGGGAGAAGGAGGGAGGTGGTGGAGAAAAAATGGCTCGTTTCGGTGCTTGGGGATAAGTATATGACACTTTAAGATAAAGAAAAGGAAAAGGTTGAAGTTCTAGTATCTATCCAAGTGTCCATGGCCTTAATTTATTAAGAATATACAATCACACACACAAGAAGATACCCCACCATGTGTATAGAACTTCTTAGTTTTCCTTTATCGAATTTTCCAGCCAATCAAATAATTCATTAGTTGATAGCTACTAAAGGTAGCTCATCTGTGAAGGGGAAAACCCTAAATTACCCTTGGCGCAAACACCTTCAAACCAAGGTTTTAATAGGCGCACCATGGCTCAAAAAGCTCAAGAATGATGATAGAATATCCAAGGAACATAATTCAAGTGATAAATTGCAAAGAAAACCTCTCAATTGGGTAAATTATAGAAAAGTACAAAATGTGCATAAAATTGCATAACTTGCTCAAACAGTGTCCAAATTGGGCCAAATTTGAAACTTAAGCTTGTCTTATGATTTCAAAGCATATCACAAGGTTAGATTAGGGTTATAAGCATTCAATTGTGATAATTAATATTGTTCAACTCATTAAGTAAGTTCAGAGGCCTTACAACTATAAACCCCTAACACGGATTTCTCCCCCGAAATCCAAGGTAAACAAAGATGGGTACTTCCTCTGCACCTCAACCTATTACCTTCACATGGTTTCTTACATATCATGGTTATGTCACATCACTCATACATATCTCATCTTGGGTCAGCACAAAAACCCCCCACATAAGAAGACATTTGCAAATATGGAACATAGAAACTTGTTGTGCCACTTGTACAAATCTAATAGTAACTTACAACTTTGGGACTCGATTTTCATCTTTTGAACTATTCTATATGTTGTATCACACATCACTCAGAGGCCACACTCATTGGATCTTACCAAACATAAAACATCTGGTATCTATTATCATATGCAACTTTACAAGGTTTCATCTCTATGCTCCTTTAATGGTTGTTGTAATCAACAACTCCATCAACCATGTAGGAACCCCCTAGTTTTCAAGAAATTATGAGGAATATGTTTTTAGAGGATTCTCCAATCATATCAATGGTAGACTGACCATCTATTTGGTTTAATAATCATACACTTGTATATAATTGTTAAGAAATATAACTTCCTGATTGACCTTGTTAGGGGTGGAGCAACAACATTGTCTTCATCTTATCATGATTCACATAACATACTTAACAGAGGTATCATAACTCTTAGAGGATACCCTAGTCAACCCCCAACTCACTCTTTTTCAACTTGTCTCATAGCTATTGCTACTTCGGAAACCCTAAGGTTTTTGAAGAAATATTGATCATATTTTTTACCATATTTGAAATAGTTTGACATGTCATCATTCAAAGCTTGATATAACTTGTATGACATGTCTGGAACACTCTGTTCCTCATATTCATAAATTCTATTTTTACATTGGTTAGTCTATAGGACACAACTCTAAACTCATCATGGTCATGTGAATTGTGTCATCCAATCTAAATCTTATGCATTGATATTTGATCATTGGTTTATCTTAAAGGAACATGGTATCACATATCTATTGACCAATAAACCTTCTATCCTTGATAGTGGTCTTGTCCAGCTATCACTAAACCATACACAACATTATAGAATCACTTTTTTTCCTTCCTAACAACATATAAAGGGTCATCATCAACTCTCTCTCTCTCTAAGGGAGAGGGATACTTATAATGTTCATTTAATAAACATCTCCAACCTTCACATACTTCCCATACTATTGACACATCTTGGATACTAGGATTTATTACCTTGGTATCCACCTCATGTGCTATAAGGAACTCACATCCTTATCTCATCTACTTTTACCAACATAATAAATTTCAAAACATATAAGAGGAGTCTCCCAAATTATTGGAAGGCTAAAAAAAACTCATCACAAACTTTATGATCTTGGAACCATAGTCAAATCAACCTTATGCTATAGTAAGTGATCCACCTTCATGTTTGCAGTGAATCCACACGTACCAAGTGGCAATGATCCACTTGAAAGTTGTTCCCTAGAAAGGAAAGATGCAAAGGGAAACACACTTCCCATACCATAGTAGTATTTTTCAAGGGTCACTAGCAAAAAGGTAACCGATTCTATTTTCATTATGCAGGTTAAAACTTCTTATGTTTCATTTTACCTTTTTCATTTTGGGTTCCTTGCCATTAGCATAGGAATCATCATGATTAACATATCTCATTACTCCTTCCTTGACGACTATTTGTCACACTTGGGTATGTTATCTTATTTTATTGTTTTTCAACCACTTATCAACAAGTAAATAATCATATTCTTCATTTTCTTCATTAAACAAGGATCATCTTTTAATTTCTTTCACATGCCATGCTGATTTTTCATTAACACTTTCTTACAGACATAGGTTGGTCTGAGATTAACTCGGTTCCACCTTATTCCTTTTTCATTGTTCTCATTTATCTTCTCATTTTATACTTATCATTGGAGTTATCTCCATATTATGTGGATTTCATACCTTGAAGCACTTTATAAGCATAGACTTATATGTCTTTTACTTTATTTTCTTCTTGAATCACATCTTCAAGAACTCCTCTTTTCCTTATTTGTATTCAGATTTAGATTTCATGGTGTTGTATGTTTCTCTTATAGTTACCAAACATTCAAGTTTTGATAGATTATGATGCAATTCCCATCTTATTTAAGATAGGATTGAGATATTCACACCATGATTTGTTATTCTTGATGCTCTTTAGATTGTCTCAAAATGACTATTTGATCAGAGTAATCAGAAAGATAACAATCTAGGAGTTCAATACTTACCTGGCCAGGGCACCCAAATACTGAGATTAGGCAGTATGCACCATATTTTTGTGTAATATTCTTAACTTAGATGTCATCCTAGTCTTAAGTCCTAGTGTCCCTATAGACTCAGTGAACATAAAGCTCTGATACCGACCTATGAGAACCCGTAATACTAAACGAGATTACTCAAAACAAAAAACACAATCAATCACATATCCAAAAATATGGGTAAATTAAAATTGATTTCAGCGTCAACACCCACTCATAAGCATTTGCATAAGATCCCAAAATCTTTCTTATATCCATACTATGCCAATAATTTGATACAAATTGGTCTATCGCCTTAGCCACAACATATATACACAGGAGAACAATATTTGTATATGTCACACAAACAAGGATTAACACACTGACAAAATCCTGATTCATTTGACACACCATATACAAACTTTTCCTGCCCAGACTTGAGAGTCCAGGGACGCCTCTAGGACATACTAGAAGTCCAATCAACTTTCTCAAAGATTCATTACTATAGCTCCTCTTTGCTGCCACATGTTTGTTTTCGTCACTTCTGATTATCTAAAAAAATGTGGCAAACCACAAGGGTGAGACCCATGTCCCAGCAAGAGATATAACTTCCAACAACGTTTATTGAGTACAACATTTTTAAATAATCAAACAGTTAAGAAGTTTAATCAGATATAAAAATTAAGATCAGTAGTATTGATGATTAACAAAATACATAAAGGAGCAGATAATAACTATCATCATTAGCCAGACTATCATTCTTTATCTTGTTGACAATATAAGCAATTTAGTAGCATATGCATATCTAGCATCATGAGCAAGTATAGTAACATAACATAGCTAATAACATGAGCATGTCTAATTGGTTGAACATATCAATATCATAAGAAGAGCTAACAACATAAGCACAACTATCTGGATAAGTATGATTAGCAATATATATGCATCTCTAGTTACAAACACATGGCTAGCATGCTAAACGTAACTAACAACATGAGATATCCAACATCATGATTATAATCAGTAGTAGTGGTATAGTTATCAACATAAACATGGCTATTGTATGTACGCATCAACAATCTTAAGCATATCCACAACATTAGTATATTTAATATCTCTTAATTGTACTAAGCATCATCTTTATGTAAAGATAACAAACAAGGGTTATCATCCAATGTGAAGCGTCATTTATAACCATAAATAGATATGCTATACGTCTGTAATACATCATTTATTATGCTCTGAGGAATTTGAGGATACCACTCAAAATCCAACTGACCACAGCTAAGTCAAAATCAGTGCCATACAAGATCTAGGAAGAGTCGGACTCCTAAGATCTTCTCCATCCCCAGTTAGTACAGGTCTGCCAAAGTGACACATAAGGTCAAGCAACTAACATAATTTCTCATCTCATCATCACATGGTACTATTCACTTTCCATTCATGAGACCACACTAGTCATCATACTATCACAAGATAATAATTTTTTTCACAATATTACAGGGTAGCAGCCCTTATCAACATAAGAGGATTACACCACATTCAGGGCTCAACCATGCCCAAAGGTCATTAAGACCATCATACTATCACAGGATATAAATACTTTTCACAATATCACATGGTATTAACCCTGCAATATCATCATTATCTTTGCATGTGACACGAATTTACCGTGCATAAAATGCAAGTGGACGCGCTAAAGTAATGTAGGCCTTTGTGAGGCCCGAGTTGAACTCAGGGAATGGATTTTCGGTAGACTACTACTAACTGTTCGCGATCAGCTAGACCGATTAAAATGGTTTGGGATTTGATTGAAAAAGAAAAGAAAAATAAAAGAAAGCAAAACAATCGATTAAATGGTTAGTTTAATCAATGAAAGATGGAATCTTTAGGATTGCGGTTTCACCGTAGGTTCTCGTTGTACTCATTCCTACACAATTATCCTAATTCGTCTCCTATTCTGGGTAGTGGCCTGTAGTCAAAATTGTTCGCTGTCATGATACAATTCACAACCTAAATCCCGGTCGGTTCCACGGTAGTAGTAACCTATACCCTAAATTAGGTGCATGAAGATCACACTCTGGGTTTCCACCATTAACTGTACATCGCCTTGTTCAAAGGATTTATTAGTTAATGTGATATTCGTCTCTTTTGAACCGTTAATTCTTCTTTCAAAGTAATTAAAGGTATTATATTATCATTAGGGTGATCAATCATAATGATATAATTGAGAAAACAACATCATGCCACAGATTTAAGAGACAAATTATGATAAACCATGTAAAGAGTATCATACAACGATTACCCGGGCTATTCCCGATCCTAAAGATAAAGAGGTTTAGCCCCGAATGTTCATCTCAATGAAAACATGATGAGAGAAAGGGAAAACATAGGAAAACATGAATAGATGTGATGTAAACCCCTGAACGGAGGAGATCTGGGCGTTCCTTGGCATGGGGTGAACGTTCTACGGCCTTCCGGCGGTGGAAAACATCTTTTGTGGCTCTCGGAATGATCGGGGCGTAGCTCTCAGCTCTGTTCTTCTCTCCTTTCCTTCTTGAGACTTCTCTGGTGGCTAATGATGTGATAGATTGCTTAGGGTCGCCTTAATGAGGTATATGCACCACTTTAGGTCACCCAAAAATCACCACCGTACGATTAGACACGATCTTTAGCAAAACCTAATCTGTGTCGATACCATCGACGCGGGTCGATGGTATTGACTTGCATGAGGCACCGGCACTTGCATGATTCTTGGGTTTCTCTCTGATGTTTCCTCGATACCATCGATGGTGTGTCGATGGTATCGACACCTTAGGCATCGTGCTCAGGTGAAGTCGATAATATAGACTCCTAGTCGATAGTATTGACTTTTGGAAATCTGGCTCGCTGACACTCTCTCAATACCATCGACAGTCCCATCGATGGTATCGACTTCTGGTTGCTCTTCTCCGGCAATACACTATGATCAGATCGATGGTATCGACGGATGCAGATATCCGAATTGCCTGAAAAGAAAAGAAGAACACCAATCAAATCCAACAAATATGATCTTTTACACAGAATAAGATGAAACAAGGTAAATTTGATGCAAAAAGAGATTATAGACTAAATGTAGTGAATCATGTGATATTAATCACAAATATGATCAAAATACACATAAAACGTATGCAAAACCAGTCTATAAAAACGACTCAAAACCCCTGCATCAGCATGCCTTATAACAAGGCTCAATAACATCACTTATGTATAATACATCAGATCAACACAATATTGCATTAATGAACTAGGTTATATTCATAAACAATCACAACAGGGTTATATTAACATTAAGAACATTCCTTTATTACATCAACATGCAATGAATCTAGCTATGATTAACTATCATCATATTCATAATGCACATGCTTAGCATAAGAAAGTATCAACCATGTGGCTATGATAACCACCAATTAACATACCAAGGTTATGATCATGTTAAGGAGATTATTCCACCATCATTCCATTATATAAGAATGTTAAACATGAATACTCATCTTTATCTATTTGCATTAGAGTTAGGTTCAATATGATAAATTATATCAATGTTACTAAATAACACTCATACCCAAACCCTAACTCACAGCATCCCCATTGGATCATGGATGCATAAGGTGAAGCATCACCATCACATTCCATACAATTCTCAAGTATGAACCCACACATAAATCAAAGTATAACGATTGGGTTATAGAATACTAGGTTTCAACAATAGTAACAGAGTACTTCATGATTGCATTCGTCATTCAAGGACTATTCATACCCAATTACCATCATTTAGTTATTTTAAAGCTAGGTATAACAAGTTATACCTCATTAGGGTTACATATCAACACAATATGGTTAGCATCCCTTCTATTCATATGAGTGAACAAGTAAGACTACCTTATTAAGGGTAACCCTCCATTTGTTCCATCATCATTCAACCCGTATCACCATACTACAATGTCATCCAAAACTATTAGATGTTTAAAAGGTAAGACCTATGGTTGTTTACATGAGTAAACACCTTAGATAAATCACCTATGGCATCCTTTATTTGTTCTCTAGAAAGAGTCACTATCTAACCCTAGACACCCTTTATTAACAACACAAAAAGTTCCATTGAGAGTAAGGTAAAACCCACAATCGACTGTTCAATTAAAAAAGGCCATCCATTGTCAACAAGTGAGCTCCTTAAGTTGATCATATAAAGAAAACCAATTAAATCCCATTATTAGGACCAACATATTACATTATCAATCATTCCACTTTATTGGAGGAATAAACATTAGATCTTGACCATTAGGTCAAGTTCATATATTAAAACCATCAATTACAGTATAGGTTCGATCATTGCATCAAGTGACCCAAGAAACCATTGGTCTAAGTCTTAATTTATGCTAAAACTAGATTGTAGAGACCTGATCCGCCATCAATAGTGATCACTAAATTACTATAGGTTATAGATCAACACTATATTTATTAATCAACATCAAATATTAAGATGATGTCATCATTGATTGATAACATCAGTAGTGTGGGCTCTGATCTCCAAAACACGAAACAAACTTAGTGGAAACGATTTATTTAACGGCGGAAAGCAAAAAATCACGAAAAATTAAAACTTTTCGAGGAAAGATCTTGAAAGCATAAGACTCCTTTCATAAAAGTATGATAAACAGTCTACATCTCTGTTAAGTCACTTCTTGAGTGATCATATACAACCATGTACAAAAATCTCAAGACTCCAAAATTCAAAATCTCATATCATCTAACTCCAAGGACCTGAGTGTACAGAGATGACATAGGACTTTCTAACTAATAGACTGGACAGCCAGGGTATCCACCTGTGGCTCACTGCTGCCCCTGATGCTGCTCCTGGTACTGCTCTCATGCAAACTGGTTCCTTCGTCCTCGACGACCACCTAAAAGGTTGAAGTCTACGGGTGAGAAAATTACAAATAATTGTCCCAGCGAGAGTTATAACTCTTCTCCAGAAGCTTACTAGGAAAAGGGAAACAACATAAGCAAGGTAGTTTATCCTGCAAAAGCGGGTTTAAGAGTGGAATAAGCATCGTTTACTTCTAAGTAGAATATGAAGAACATGCAACCTAGATATTTTAACTGAAACATTATAAACAATGTAATATCAAGCATTGTTTCTCGTGGTTCAACCTAAGCAGATATGCTACTCGGCTGATTATGTTTTACATACAACATTATGCCCTGTGGAGATGAGGTATACCACTCATACTCCAACCGACCACTGCTAAGTCACCTCGGTATCATACTAGGTCATCGAAAGAGCCAGATTCTCATGACCTTCAACTTCCTCAGTCAGGTTGAGGATCAACATGCAGGACATCTAGTGTCTCTGCTACTATAGCTCACCAGGGTATTCTGGTCCTTTGCTATGAGAGTCACAGTGGCATTATGTACTCTCTTCACCATCGAAAGATTTCATGTTTATCTTCATCGATGTGGCATAATAGATTCCTCGGGTGATTAGTGATACATCAACCCGGCATAACCACATAGTGTAGTGTTGATGGATTATGATACATCTACATCAACCCCTACACTAGGACGTAAGGATATGCGCGTCCATAACCCCCACATACTCAAAAGTATGCGCTCCAGGAGTTCCCTTAGGAAAACATGTTTCACCATCATTTAACACCTAACAATGATGGATCTATGATCAGGGCTCTACATGATATGGTTATACTTGATTAGTTAGGTACATTTCAGTATTCTTTTATCATCAAGCAGGTTTCCAAGCAATTAACTACCAAACACAGTAATGGCAGAAGAACACTACATGTATCAAGTTTAGTTCACATCAACTATCAACAGGATGTCAAATCATCACAAGTCATCTAGTTAGCATGACCCTGATGTTACTCATGGCTCTCACAGCCCATCATTCTCATATGTGCCACTTAACTTAGGCAATCGTAACATATATCACTATTCACAAAGCCTAAAAAATGCTTTTGATGATTATAGTGTCATAACCCTTACTTGGTCATGATTACTTCTCATAAGAACCTGCATAGTCAATTCAACTGATAACAATAAACAATTTATCTCCAGGACAGCAATTTATAAAGCAGAAATAACATTCATCGCATCATCCTCAATTAGGGTTTACTATTCATTCAACATGTCACAACCCTAGAATTAGGGTTTACTATTCACTTCATAGTAATTTGGGCTCATGGCATTACCATGTATGAGGTTATCATCCTTGATGCCTTCAAATTAGGTTAAGATTCATCAATTATCATAATTAGGGTTTTCATGATCTAACATAGGTGGATCATACCCTAATCATGCACATTCATGTACATTGACTGTACTTTACTTGAATTTCAACTATACATGGGACCTTCTCTCTCCTCTTAGTAATAGGTGGTGACTACATCACTCTAGGTTAGGTTATATCAATTAAATTTTGATTAACATAAGCTAATTCACCACTATCAAGTCATTAGGGTTTGGTTGATCAAGTGTGTCACCCACTTGAACCCTTCAAGGGCATATTGGTAATGTAGACCTCCACTCACCACATGGTTCAATCTATTAATCACATCGCCCCTTAATGTATTAGGGTACCTTTAGGGTTTAGATTAGACCACCATTGGACCAATTACACCTTCAAACTACTAAGCAAAAACAGCCCTAAAAGTCCCCAAACGGTTTCACCCCTCAACCTCCAAACGATCTTGAAACCGTTTGGGGGCGTTGACCATTTGGATGCATTGACTTTGAAACCGTTTAAAATGAAACGACCTTGATATCATTTGAGCCCAAACGGTCTTGAGACCATTTGGTCCCAAACGGTCTTGAGACCGTTTGGTCCAAATGGGCTCAAAACCGCATGGACCTCAAAGGTGCATCCAAGGTTGTAATCGATTAGGGTTTTCCATGTTGAAGCCTTCAATTGGCCACATCCTTGCTAATCACTTGTCAATTGAGTTAATTAGGGTTATCCTCAACTAATTGGACATTCAATTGACCCTCAATTGCTAACCAATTGGGGTTGAAGCCGATTGAATTAGGGTTTATAAGCAATCAACCATCAACATTGATAATCATGAGTCTAATTGGAGTTGAACCTATCAAATGGCGCTCAATTGGGCCCTAACTTGGCCCAAACGGTCTTGAGACCGTTTGCCCAAAGTTCCACCAAAATCTAGGTCAAGTTGATGCGGGTTGAACCCTAATTAGGTCTAAAATCAGCACTTTTATTCAATTCATCAACCTACTGTGATTGGACCATCAATTGATCAAATTACCTTAACCCTAGAACTCCAAACGGTCTTTGGTTGTCACCAAACGGTCTTGAGACCGTTTGAGTGAACCCCCAAATGGTCTTGAGACCGTTTGGGCCCTTCAACCCAAAGTTCACCAAAAATGGTCATTGAAATCATCAATTTCAACCGATTAGGGTTTAGAGGGTTGAGGTGCCTTCAACTTGTGATTGGTTTGCAATTAGGTTTCAATTATTTGTAGGTGTTTAATTCAACATGTTTAAAATAGACCTCCAAACGGTCTTCCCTTGGTCAACCCTACCAAACGGTCTTGCAAGACCGCATGAAATCAAACGGTTGTGAGACCGTTTGCTTTCAAACGGTTTGCAAACTGTTTGGACCAAATGGTCCAAAGTCATTTGGTAAAGTTACCTAGGTATTCATGCCCAATGTCTTCAACCTCAAGACAGGTCAGTTTCTCCATGGTTTTTCTTGCAAGAAGGCAAGGAAGGTTGGGGAAGAAGAAGAACTAACTACTACAAGTAAGAACAAGTATGTGCATTAAGAAGAAAGAGGTTTAGAGATATAAAACCCGCCTTATGGTCGTTCCTAGAGCTCCAAGCTTTCAAGCTCTCAAGTCTTTTATGGCACCTTGAGCTCCACTAGTCGGCCAAGGACTTTTCTCCAAGAAAAGGTTGGGGAAGATCGGCTAGAACAAGAAACCTAGTGAGATAATCATAAAACCAACCTTGTAATTCACTTTCTTCCATGAATCCGAGCTTAGAAGATGGTATCCCTTACCTTGGAACAAGTTGGTCATCTCCTCTAGCTCCCAAGCTCTACCTTGGATGGACCAAACAAGGTGACAAGAGAAAGAGTGAAGGGGTACGTTCACTTGGTTGCAAAGGGGGGTGGTTTATATAGCTTGGGCTTGTTTCATCATAAGGACTTCTAGTTTTCTCCATTTCTCATCTAGATCCCTCCTTACTCTCTTGAACGTCCCTCTTCCTTCTCTATGTGGAAATCTTATTAAAACAAAGGTCCAAAGGCAAGGAAAGTCATCTTATCACTAAGGTGCACATATATAAGGGTTTCTTTACTTATAACTTGGTGATTCTACTACAAAGGTTATTTATCTTATCTGATTAATTAGTGGAAGTGCCCTCTTTCATCATTTCTACTCTAAATGATGTCAAGAGTCACACAAGATACTCTAGAAGATGTATTTTACAAGTTTCTCCCCACATTATGGGTAAATTGCACTTTACACCAGAATTAGGGTTTTAAGCACAAGGATTGCTCCACAAGCTGCATCTTGATGCCCAAGCTTGGAGAATCCATCATACCTCATCATATTCATCCATATGATGTCTCATCATCAGAGGAACATCTCAACATGTGAAAATTGCAAGTTAACCCTTCTAACTGGGTAATTTGCACATAGGTCCCTGCATAACAAAACATTACTAAAACATTGTTTAAAAAGGACATAATAGAGAATGTATGATCCTCAGGAACTTAATTACATGCCAGGGGATAATCACAAGCATTTAATTACATATTTAAGCAAAACTCCTAGGGTTAACTTATAACCCAGGTCAGGGATGTTACAAATCATCCACCCCTTATGAGGATTTCGTCCCCGAAATCGATAAGACTTATTAAGAGAAAAGAGTCGGGTATTTCCTCCTCATTTCTTCCTCTAGTTCCCAAGTGGCTTCTTCAACACCACGATGATTCCAGAGGACTTTCACAAGGCTTATATCTTTCTTCTTTAGATTTTTAATTTTGTTATCAAGGATCGACAGTGGTCCTTCTTCATAACATATATCATCATTCAATTCTACTTCCATAGGTTGTAGAAATGACTCGGTATCCGGGTGACATTTCCTCAACATAGAAATGTGAAACACAGGGTGTAACTTCTACAACTCTGGGGGTAACTCTAGTCTATAGGCTACCTTTCCAACCCGTTCAATGATTGGATAAGGCCCCATAAACCGAGGAGATAACTTCCCTTTCCTCCCAAACCTCAGGACTCCTTTCCAAGGTGAGACTTTGAGATACACCCTGTCTCCAACATGGAACTCTAAGGGTCTACGACGTTTATCAGCATATGACTTCTGTCTATCATGTGCATCCTTAATTTATTGCTGAATTACTTTGATCTTCTCTGTAGTCTGCTGCACAAGATCATGACCTAACAACTGATATTCACCAGTTTCATACCAACATACTGGTGATCTACAACGTCTACCATACAAAGATTCATAAGGTGCCATGTCAATGCTATGCTGGTAGCTATTGTTATAGGCAAACTCTATCAAGCTTAGGTGTAGGTCCCAACTCCCGGTAAACTGGAGAACACATGCTCTCAACAAGTCCTCCAAGGTCTGTATAGTCCTCTCCGAATGCCCATCAGTCTGTGGGTGAAAGGCTGTACTAAACCTCAACTGGGTGCCTAAAGCTCTGTGCAGTTGCTCCCAAAAACGACTCATAAATTGGGGACCTCTGTCCGATACTAAGGTAACAGGAACTCCATGTAGACGAACTATCTCCTGAACATACAACTGTGCCAACTTCTCAGCAGAATAGGTTTTTTTGATAGGCAAGAAATGCGCTGTCTTTGTGAACCTATCAATAATTACCCAGATGGAATCCTGTCCTTTGTTGGTCCTAGGTAGGCCAACAACAAAGTCCATGGTCACATGGTCCCACTTCCACTGTGGTATGGGTAAAGGTTGCATTGTTCCTGTAGGCTTCTGGTGCTCAGCCTTTACTTGCTGACAGACAGGACACCTCAGAACAAATTCAGCAACATCCTTCTTCATCCCAGGCCACCAATACATATCTTTTAAGTTTTGATACATCTTGGTGCTCCCGAGATGCATGGCATACATCAAAGAATGAGCTTCCTCCAGGACTAACTTCCTCAAGTTATCCACATATGGTACTATCATCCTCCCATGATAGCATGCCACCTGGTCATCTGAGTCATGGAAACCATCTCTTTTCTCGTCACCATACTCCGACCTGATCTGTTGAACTGCAACATCAACTAGCTGTGCCTCTCTAATCTACTCTCTTAGGGTAGGCTTGATATGCATCTCAGCCAACAACCCGACTAACCACGACACCTTCAACTGTACATTGTCTTGTCTTAAAGAGATGAGCATATCTCTCCTAGGGCATACCAAAGAGTTTAGTTGTGCCCTATCAGAGGATGGTGTTGTTGATTTCCTACTTAGAGCATCCGCAACTACATTGGCCTTCCCTGGATGGTAATCTACGGTACAATTGTAGTCCTTGATGAACTCCATCCAGCGACGTTGTCTCATGTTAAGTTCATGCTGCGAGAAGATGTACTTAAGATTCTTGTGGCCTGTGAAAATCTGGAACGTCTCTCCATAGAGATAATGTCTCCAGATTTTCAAGGCATGAACTACAGTTGCTAACTCTAGGTCGTGTGTCGGATAGTTCTTCTCGTGTTTCTTAAGTTGTCGGGAAGCAAAAGAAATCACTTGTTTATCCTGCATCAGCACACACCCGAGTCCGTTCTTGGAGGCATAATAGAAAACTACATATCCCTTGCCTGCTCAGGTAGCACAAGTACCGGTGCACTTGTCAACCTCTCCTTCAACAGCTGAAAAGACTGCTGGCACTTATCATTCCAAACAAAGGGAACATCCTTCTGGGTCAACTTCGTCAAGGGTAGGGCTATGGAACTGAAGTTCTTAATGAACCTCCGATAGTATCCAGCAAACCCTAAGAAACTACGAACCTTCATCGGTGTCTTCGGTTGTTCCCACTGTAGAATAGATTCTACCTTTTTGGGGTCAACACGAATTCCTGAGGCAGATATCACATGTCCAAGGAAAGATACCTCCGGCAACCAAAACTCACACTTGTTGAACTTAGCATATAACTTATGTTCTCTTAGCAAGGTCAAAGCTTGGAGAAGGTGTTGTTCATGCTGCTGAGCATCTCTACTATAGATCAGAATGTCATCTATGAAGACGACAATGCACTGATCGAGAAAGGGGTGGAAGATTCTATTCATGAGTTCCATGAATGCAGCTGGTGCATTAGTTAGTCCAAACGACATAACTGTGAACTCATAGTGACCATACCTTGTCCTAAAGGTAGACTTGGGTATGTCACTGTCCTTAATACGAAGTTGATGATAACCAGACCTCAAGTCTATCTTCGAGAAGATGGATGCACCATGCAACTGGTTAAAGAGATCATCAATCCTCGGCAGAGGGTACTTATTCTTTATTGTTACTTTATTAAGTTGTCTGTAATCAATGCATAACCGCATTGATCCATCTTTCTTTTTAACAAACAAGACCGGAGCACCCCAAGGTGAAGTGCTCGGTCGAATGAAACCCTTCTCAAGCAACTCTTGAAGTTATTTCTTGAATTATGCCATCTCAGTAGGCACCATCCTATACGGTGTCTGGGCTATGGGTTGTGTACCTGGGATCAAATTGATTTCAAAATCAATTTCTCGAGGCGGTGGTACACCAGGAAGTTCTTCAGGAAATACGTCTTCGAATTCCCTGACAACAGGAACTTCAGCAAGGGTGGGACTCTCCATGGTAGTATCTACCACGTGGGCCAAGAATGCATGACATCCTTGTCTCATCAACTTCTCAGCAACCATAGATGACACTAGACAGGTGGGTAAAATCTTTCTCTCTCCTTGAAAGATCTATGTGTCGCTATCATCAACAAACACAACCTCCTTGGATTCACAATCCAAGACAACCCTATACCTTTCCAAGGTATCCATCCCAAGGATTATATCAAATCCCTACATATCAAGTGGTATAAGGTCCACTTGAATGCGATGATCAGAAAAGAAAAGGATGCAGGGAGAGCATACCTCCCGCAACACAATAGACCCACTCAAAGGAGTCTCAAGCAACAAGCTATCTGCCCTATGTCTAATTGTCATATAGCAGTTATGAATTACTCTTCGAGTGATAAAGGAGTGCGTAGCACCCGGGTCAATCAAAACAGATACAACACAAGATTTATACATATCAGAATATAAAAGTTCCATCTGACCTGCCACAACCCGTGGATTGACCACTGCATCTGGTGGGTTCATAGCATAGAACCTCGTTGTTGCCTGAGGTTGAGTTGGTGCTGACGATTCAGCTTGGGACGCTTGTCCACGTCCCCTAGATGCTCCCTGGAACTGTCTTCTCTGTGATCCCTGTTGACTCTGTTTCTGAGGCTGTGTCACACTGACATGCCTAGACCTGCAGTCCTTCATCAGATGACCTACTTTCCCACAGTTGTAGCAACTTCTGTCTTGCTGTGGCCTAGGTGGTCCGGTGACTGACACCGATGTTGAACTGTGAGTCTCTTGTGGAGGTAGACTCCGTCCTCTACCTCTACTTGGAGACCACTGAGTCTGAGAACTAGATCTGGGTGGTGGAGGGTTAGGTGTAGAGGATCTAGGCTTCTTAAAGTCTCTAGATGAAGACGCCTAGAACTGCAGATATCTCTTGTGGGTTTGCCTCTTCTCAACTACAGATCTTTCTATCCTTCGGACGGACTCAACAAAGGTAGCGAATCTCTCCCGGTTCTCTAGAGCGGACACGAGAGTAGACAAGTCGGCATTCAAACCCTTCTCAAACCTCGTGATCCTTTCTTCTTCCGTGGCAGCCATATGCGGACAGAACTACAGTAGCTCCATGAAATTAGCCTCGTACTCGCTAACGTTCATCATACCTTGTCTCAATCTCTCGAACTGAGAGATCTTCTCGTCCAGGAAGGTCTTTGGGAAGTATCTATTGACGAACTCCCGGCAGAAGTCTTCCCATGAAACCTCTACTCCAGGCCTCTTTTGCTCTTCCATGTTCCACCAGTGACCAACACTTCCTTTGAGAAGATAGACAGCATGTTTCACCTTCTCAGCTTCAGGGATGGTTAGGATTCTGAAAGCCTTCTCCAACTCGGTCAACCACAGATCCACATCTGCGGGGTCAGCTGTGCCAAAGTATTCAGTTGCCCCGACTCTGTGAAGTCACTCGAACGTCTTCCCGATACTTTGTCCTTCATGCTGAGAAGATTCCCTAGGTGCAAACATAGGCATCCTGTCGGTGATGTGTGTCATGGTAGCCAGGAACTACCCGAACATAGATTGAACAGCTGGGTTTGCCATATCAGCCGGGTCAAACTGGGGTGGCTATATGGGTGGCTCCGATACGGGCTGTTCCATCTCTGGACTCCTTGCACTGTCTCGAGGTACAGCTACGCTACTCTCACCCTCATACTCCTCATGTGGCTCAGACATCCTTGTATATCTTCTTCTCCTGAGGAGCAGAAGACTCTATTAGATAAGAAGAAACACTAAGGATAGACTCGACATCCTAAGTCCTATGTCTCTGTAGACTCAGCGAACCTAGAGCTTTGATACCACTAAATTGTGGGCTCTGATCTCCAAAACATGAAATAAACTTAGCGAAAACGATTTGTTTAACGGCGGAAAGAGAAAAACACGAAAAATTAAAAGTTTTCGAGGAAAGATCTTGAAAACATAAGACTCCTTTCATAAAAGTATGATAAACAATCTACATCTCTGTTAAGTCACTTCTTGAGTGATCATATACAACCATGTACAAAATCTCAAGACTCCAAAATTCAAAATCTCAGATCATCTAACTCCAAGGACCTGAGTGTACAGAGATGACATAGGACTTTCTAACTAACAGACTGGACAACCAGGGTATCCACCTGTGGCTCACTGCTACCCCTGATGTTGCTCCTGGTACTGCTCTCCTACAAACTGGTTCCTTCTTCCTCGACCACCACCTAAAAGGTTGAAGTCTATGGGGTGAGACAATTACAAATAATTGTCCCAGCGAGAGTTATAACTCTTCGCCAGAAGCTTACTAGGAAAAGGGAAACAACATAAGCAAGGTAGTTTATCCTGCAAAAGCAGGTTTAAGAGTGGAATAAGCATCATTTACTTCTAAGTAGAATATGAAGAACATGCAACCTAGATATTTTAACTGAAACATTATAAACAATGTAATATCAAGCATTGTTTCTCGTGGTTCAACCTAAGCAGATATGCTACTCGGCTGATTACGTTTTACATACAACATTATGCCCTGTGGAGATGAGGTATACCGCTCATACTCCAACCGACCACTGCTAAGTCGCCTCGGTATCATACTAGGTCATCGAAAGAGCCAGATTCTCATGACCTTCAACTTCCTCAGTCAGGTTGAGGATCAACATGCAGGACATCTAGTGTCTCTGCTACTATAGCTCACTAGGGTATTCTGGTCCTTTGCTATTAGAGTCACAGTGGCATTTTGTACTCTCTTCACCATCGAAATATTTCATGTTTATTTTCATCGATGTGGCATAACAGATTCCTCGGGTGATTAGTGATACATCAACCCAGCATAACCACATAGTGTAGTGCTGATGGATTATGATACATCTACATCAAACCCTACATTAGGACGTAAGGATATGCGCGTCCATAACCCCCCACATACTCAAAAGTATGCACTCCAGGAGTTCCCTTAGGAAAACCTATTTCACCATCATTTAACACCTGACAATGATGGATCTATGATCAGGGCTCTACATGATATGGTTATACTTGATTAGTTAGGTACATTTCAGTATTCTTTTATCATCAAGCAGGTTTCCAAGCAATTAACTACCAAACACAGTAATGGCAGAAGAACACTACATGTATCAAGTTTAGTTCACATCAACTATCAACAGGATGTCAAATCATCACAGGTCATCTAGTTAGCATGACCCTGATGTTACTCATGGCTCTCACAGCCCATCATTCTCATATGTGCCACTTAACTCAGGCAATCGTAACATATATCACTGCTCACAAAGCCTAAAACATGCTTTTGATTATTATAGTGTCATAACCCTTACTTGGTCATGATTACTTCTTATAAGAACTTGCATAGTCAATTCAACTGATAACAATAAACAATTTATCTCCAGGACAACAATTTATAAAGCAGAAATAACATTCATCGCATCATCCTCAATTAGGGTTTACTATTCATTCAACATGTCACAACCCTAGAATTAGGGTTTACTATTCACTTCATAGTGATTTGGGCTCATGGCATTACCATGTATGAGGTTATCATCCTTGATGCCTTCAAATTAGGTTAAGATTCATCAATTATCATAATTAGGGTTTTCATGATCTCACATAGGTGGATCATACCCTAATCATGCACATTCATGTACATTGAAGGTACTTTACTTGAATTTCAACTATACATGGGACCTTCTCTCTCCTCTTACTAATAGGTGGTGACTACATCACTCTAGGTTAGGTTATATCAATTAAATTTTGATTAACATAAGCTAATTCACCACTATCAAGTCATTAGGGTTTGGTTGATCAAGTGTGTCACCCACTTGAACCCTTCAAGGGCATATTGGTAATGTACACCTCCACTCACCACATGGTTCAATCTATTAATCACTTCGCCCCTTAATGTCTTAGGGTACCTTTAGGGTTTAGATTAGACCACCATTGGACCAATTACACCTTCAAACTATTAAGCAAAAACAACCCTAAAAGTCCCCAAACGGTTTCACCCCTCAACCTCCAAACGGTCTTGAAACCGTTTGGGGGCGTTGACCTTTTGGATGCGTTGAATTTGAAACCGTTTAAAATGAAACGACCTTGAGATCGATTGGATCCAAACGACCTTCAGATCATTTGAGCCCAAACGGTCTTGAGACCGTTTGGTCCAAATGGGCTCAAAATCGCATGGACCTCAAAGGTGCATCCAAGGTTGTAATCGATTAGGGTTTTCCATGTTGAAGTCTTCAATTGGCCACATCCTAGCTAATCACTTGTCAATTGAGTTAATTAGGGTCATCCTCAACTAATTGGACATTCAATTGACCCTCAATTTCTAACCAATTGGGGTTGAAGCCGATTGAATTAGGGTTTATAAGCAATCAACCATCAACATTGATAATCCTGAGTCTAATTGGAGTTGAACCTATCAAATGGCACTCAATTGGGCCCTAACTTGGCCCAAACGGTCTTGAGACTATTTGGAAACCCTCCAAACGGTCTTGAGACCGTTTGCCCAAAGTTCCACCAAAATCTAGGTCACGTTGATGCAGGTTGAACCCTAATTAGGTCTAAAATCAGCACTTTTATTCAATTCATCAACCTACTGTGATTGGACCCTCAATTGATCAAATTACCTTAACCCTAGACCTCCAAACGGTCTTGGGTTGTCACCAAACGGTCTTGAGACCATTTGAGTGAACCCCCAAACGGTCTTGAGACTGTTTGGGCCCTTCAACCCAAAGTTCACCAAAAATGGTCATTGAAATCAGCAATTTCAACCGATTAGGGTTTAGAGGGTTGAGGTGCCTTCAACTTGTGATTGGTTTGCAATTAGGTTTCAATTCTTTGTAGGTGTTTAATTAAAAATGTGTACAACAGACCTCCAAATGGTCTTCCCTTGGTCAACCCTACCAAACGGTCTTGAGACCGTTTGATTCCAAACGGTCTTGCAAGACCGCATGAAATCAAACGGTTGTGAGATAGTTTGCTTTCAAACGGTTTGCAAACCGTTTGGACAAAATGGTCCAAGTCGTTTGGTAAAGTTACCTAGGTATTCATGCCCAATGTCTTCAACCTCAAGATAGGTCAGTTTCTCCATGGTTTTGCTTGCAAGAAGGCAAGGAAGGTTGGGGAAGAAGAAGAACTAACTACTACAAGTAAGAACAAGTATGTGCATTAAGAAGCAAGAGGTTTAGAGATATAAAACCCACCTTATGGTCGTTCCTAGAGCTCCAAGCTTTAAATATCTCAAGTCTTTAATGGAACCTTGAGCTCCACTAGTCGGCCAAGGACTTTTCTCCAAGAAAAGGTTGGAGAAGATCGGCTAGAACAAGAAACCTAGTGAGATAATCATAAAACCAACCTTGTGATACACTTTCTTCCATGAATCCGAGTTTAGAAGATGGTATCCCTTACCTTGGAACAAGTTGGTCGTCTCCTATAGCTCCCAAGCTCTGCCTTGGACGGACCAAACAAGGTGACAAGAGAAAGAGTGAAGGGGTGCGTTCACTTGGTTGCAAAGGGGGGTGGTTTATATAGCTTGGGCTAGTTTCATCATAAGGACTTCTAGTTTTCTCCATTTCTCATCTAGATCCCTCCTTACTCTCTTGAACGTCCCTCTTCCTTCTCTATGTGGAAATCTTATTAAAACAAAGGTCCAAAGGCAAGGAAAGTCGTCTTATCACTAAGGTGCACATATATAAGGGTTTCTTTACTTATAACTTGGTGATTCTACTACAAAGGTTATTTATCTTATCTGATTAATTAATGGAAGTGCCCTCTTTCATCATTTCTACTCTAAATGATGTAAAGAGTCACACAAGATACTCTAGAAGATGTATTTTACAAGTTTCACCCCACGTTTTGGGTAAATTGCACTTTACAACAGAATTAGGGTTTCAAGCACAAGGATTGCTCCACAAGCTGCATCTTGATGCCCAAGCTTGGAGAATCCATCATACCTAATCATATTCATCCATATGATGTCTCATCATCAGAGGAACATCTCAACATGTGAAAATTGCAAGTTAACCCTTCTAACTGGGTAATTTGCTCATAGGTCCCTGCATAACAAAACATTACTAAAACATTGTTTAAAAAGGAAAGAATAGAGAATGTATGATCCTCAGGAACTTAATTACATGCCAGGGGATAATCACAAGCATTTAATTACATATTTAAGCAAAACTCCTAGGGTTAACTTATAACCCAGGTCAGGGATGTTACAAGTAGGGTACTTAATGGTTGATCATTATACTACTAATTGATCTAAAACCTGACCTAAAGGGGTGACCATAGGTTGTCACCATCATTTGACAACCTTGATCATGACCATGAGTTGTTATGAAGACAACACCATAGGGTTGTTGCAATTGTACCATAATCGGGTCATGGTTTATAGAAGAAATCAGCTTTGAACCCTAAAATTGACCATTGTTTGATAGGTGCTTAGCACCATAGGTTGTCAAACCAACCTGATCCAATTCAAATTATACCTTATTAATATTGTACACATGATCACAGGTTCATCTAGAACTTAAATCAGAACAGGGAACATTATAAAAATCAAAATTGAAGTCGAGCATAGCTTTTTAGTGCATGAATCATAATTTTCAAGCAAGAACATGATCTAGAAAGCTTATGGTAAGCAATAAACGTGGAGAAAGTTATAAAACTTGTCTATAATGAGAAGATAAAACCCCACACAGAAGAAATCTTGAGAAGATAGGGTAGAAAATCCAAGAGTAAGCTATGAATTCGTCCATCTAGCACCTTTCTTCATCAAATGAGAAAACCCTAAGTATAAGGAGCAAGAAAGGTAGGATTTTAGAGATTTAGAGAAATTTCTACCATGGAACAGTAAGGTTCCCAACTTGAGAAAGCTAGGAGGAAGGATAACAAAGAAATAGACAGAGGAAAGAAGGGAATTCTTACACTTTTAGGTCAAGATCACTAGAAGGAAGCTTTTTTAACGCTAAAATGAAGTCAATTTCAACCTTAGAACCTTTCTCCAAAAAGATCCCCACTTTCTTCTTCCTTGGGCAGAAAAATTCGCAACTGAGCAGAGGGAGAATGAGGATGGGAGAAGGAGGGAGGTTGTGGAGAGAAAATGGCTCGTTTTGGTGCTTGGGGATAAGTATATGACACTTAAGATAAAGAAAAGGAAAAAGTTGAAGTCCTAGTATCTATCCAAGTGTCCATGGCCTTAATTTATTAAGGATATACAAGCACACACACAAGAAGCTCCCCCACCATGTGTATAGACCTTCTTAGCTTACCTTTTTCGAATTTCCCAGCCAATCAAATAATTCATTAGTTGATAGCTACTAAAGGTAGCTCATCCGTGAAGGGGAAAAACCTAAATTATCCTTGGATCAAACACCATCAAACCAAGGTTTAAATAGGTGCCTCATGGCTCAAAAAGCTCAATAATGATGATAGAATATCCAAGGAATATAATGAAAGTGATAAATTGCAAAGAAAACCTCTCAAGTGGGTAATTTGTAGAAAAGTCCAAAATGTGCATACAATTGCATAACTTACTCAAACAGTCTCCAAATTGGACCAAATTTGAAACTTAAGCTTGTCTTATGATTTCAAAGCATATCACAAAGTTATATTAGGGTTATAAGCACTCAATTATGATAATTAAGCTTGTCCAACTCTTTAAGCATGTTTAGGGGCCTTACACCGAGCTTTTTAGTTTGTTGATAATAATAAATTGAATGTCAACCATCATCCATTTTCACACACCTAATACAATGACACACTGAAACTGAAGTAGGAATGTCTTCTGCCTCATCTTTGTACCATGGACCAATCAAAGGGAAGAATATATCTCTTTAATGGGACGTATCTGGGGTCCTCTAGATACTAGGAAATAACCCCTTCAATATGCTATGATTGGTGGTTTCATCTATCATCGACACTTCGACTTGAGCTCAACGCAATAACAACATAAGGTAAAAATTGACTACACTAATTAAAAGTATACCTCTCTATGTATTTCATGTAATCACATGCAACCCTACTAGGTCTTTCTCATTAATTAACTATTGGAGTACTACTTTTACCAGACACACTTAACTATGGAGGTCATAGTGACTAACTCCTAAGAAAAGGTGAACATCCCGGTCACTCCATTAAGATCATGAAATCTCTTAAACTGCTCCTTTAAGACTATCTTATCTCAGTCCTTTGTTCCTAGAGTGCCACCAAAACTTATATTGGTTGAATAACTAGCCACAATATTCCCATGAACCACAAGAAGGTTAAGTAAATCTTCTCAGACCATAATAGCAATATGTAATAATTAAATAAAGCATCACTATGTTTTACATATTTAAAATTGTAGCATTTAATTTTGTGATGTTAACAATACAAGAAACTAAATATCTTTGTCCTTTTGATGAGACAAGTTTCACTGTTTAAATTCTAAAATAGCTAAATTCCAAAATCTTCAAATAGTGTAGAGTGTAGTTCATCCATCTAAGAAGTGAAGTAGTATAAACTGAAGGGGAAAACTAAACAGAATTGATAGTTCGATTTTACTATATGCATTTTGAGGTTTTCCCCAACAGTCCAATTTAATTACTAAACAGGTTCAAAAACCCAATCTTGTACCAGACGGGCTGATAGTCAAGGCAAACAGTCGCAAAGTTTATGCAGCTACAGTAGATTTAACTTGATACAATTTTTTTTATGTACAAGGAGTTTCACCCAGTAGTTCATTAAAACAATGTCTCATATAATTTCTCAAAGTTTTAGAATCATCATATAGCCAATTACAAAGCTCGATACACTTCAAATAAATAAACAATTTACACTTGTACTATTACCGCACCTCAAAATCAATGCATTCATTCGCAGTTGACACGTAAAAGGCACAAGTAGTTGCTAAATTAGTAGATATATTTTAGCGTTTTGTTATGTTGACTCGTTTTGAGATTCAAAATAAAGCAAATGTCTTTTTTTAAGACAACCAAATAAAATAAAAAATTTGTTATGTCGTTTGTATAAACCGATAAAATGTGTTCTATTTTGTGTTCTAAAACTGTTTCCACCAGGCATTTTTTAAATTTTAACGAGAGTACTGGTCTCAAAATTAATCAAATCCAGCAAAGCGAAAGTCGAATTCGTAGATAAATTTAATGTTGACCTGGTTTTGCTGCAAGCAGATTTCTGGAACATCAACTGCGGTGGAAACGGGAGTTTGGTAAGCGCCCGCAACCTCACCTTCGAGGGAGACGCCCCATACATCAAAACCGGCGTTAGCCGGGAGGCACCAGATGCAGCCAGCAACGGAATTCCCCGAGAGATCGCCACTCTTAGAGCGTTTCCGGCAGCCCCATGGAAGAAGAGTTGCTATCGAGTTCCAGTGGTGCCAGGGACGAAGGTGCAGGTGCGGGCACAATTCTACTACGGCAACTACGACGGGCTGAGCTCGCCCCCTTCGTTCATGGCCACCTTCGGCTCCACGGAGTCGTGCAACGTGACACTGACCTCGACTTTGGATGTGTGGAGTTCTTGCGAAGTAGTCTACACGGCCGAAACACAGGGTACGGACATCTGTTTTGTCAGAACCAATGTCGACCAGTCCCCTGTTGTGTCAACTATTGAGGTCTGGCAGCTCCCAACGAACATGTATGAGCTCCTTGATTTCTCCAGCTACACACTGTTCAGTGTTCGCAGGTTTGCCTTCGGTGCGAACGAGACAATAGGGTACCCGGACGACGCTTACAATCGCAACTGGGAGCCGAACGACCTGCAGGGAGTCGAAGCGGGAAGATACAAGCCAGAGATCCTCAAAAGCGAAAACGGAACTGCGGTGGACTCAAAATGGTTCGGCGACTCCCCACCCTCCCTGCTGTTCCAAGTGGCTGCGGTCGCTCCGATGGTAGATAACAAGACCGCCGCCAACCTGACCATCCGGACGCCCTGGCTTGCTTCCGACCCAGGGTATATCTACTGGACCTTGTATTTCACAGATCCAATCGCCAGTAACGGCACCTCAGCGCGAAACCAGAGGAAGTTCGACGTGTACATGGACGGTGAGCTGCTAAACAACATCAGCGATCCCATACAGCCTACCCACGGACACGCTTTGGAGTTTTACGGCTCCATGTACAAAGCCTCCAACGAAACCGTATTTGACCTGGTACGAGCAAATGGATCCACACTGCCGCCGGCCATCAGCGGAATGGAGATTTATCTAATAACTGATATGGTTAATGCCACCAGCAGCCAAGATGGTAATGCTGTTACTTACTAGAAATTTGTAATTGAGTGCTCCGGTTTGAAACTAATCCGTATATGCTGTTGTAGTGGAGGCCTTGTCAACGATGCAGGGTAGTTTCACGGGTCTTCAGAACTGGACAGGCGACCCGTGCCTTCCTGTGGATTACAATTGGGAATGGGTGGGTTGCAAATACCCCGACAAATCACCCCCTCGCATCAACAAACTGTACGGCTCCTAGAACCTGATAGAACATTTACAAATATTGGAAGTTCTCTGTCTATAATTCAACTGTGCATGCTCTGCAGACTTCTTAGTAGCTATCAACTCTCCGGCGACATCCCAGATTTCAGTACCCTTGATGCTCTTGAAGTCATGTAAGTTGATTATCACATATATAAGGAAAGTTTCTTGTAACTGATCTCTTGCAGATGACAATCAATCTTAACTAAATGTGCTGACGTAATTAATGGTGTTGTCTCCAACCTACACAAACTGCAGAGATTTAAGCAACAATAGCTTCACAGGCAGTGTTCCAGAGTTCTTTGCCTCCTTGTCATATCTTCAGAAATTGTAAGTGTTTTGTATTCAATTAGCTTACTTCTCTAGGTTGTGCGTATTTCCAACTCAAAAAAGACCACCTTCAACAACAACATTTTCTCACAACTTGCAATGCACCTTAAACTGAAACAGGGACTTGTCTAATAATGACTTTGATAGCATACCATCTTCGCTGCTCGATAATAAGAACATACAGTTGATGTAAGTATCTTTAGAGAAAGTGTTACTATTTGGTCTTAGTCCTTTCTATTTTTTGGTTTCAGTAACAGTAAGCAAATGGTTTATTATTACAGTACCATAGGCAATCCGAAGTTACAAACTGATACTCCACCCCCATCCCCTCCGGGCCCTTCGGAAGCAGCGTCAACATCCGGTGGTATGAGTGCACGCATCTTCAAATTAGTCCTTTTCGCCTTAACATTGGCCGCCGATGCTATGGTGTGATCTCCATATTTGTATACAGTGTGCCTAGTTGAAGACAGCTCTAGATTGGACGTTTTTGGGTGATTCAAAACTATTTGTGTGGTGTATGTTTTGGTGGTTCCACTTATATGTATGGTTCGAGAGAGATTGTAGTTTGTACATGTTTTGTTGAGCTTGTATACCAAAATGTTTCCTCACCAGGTTAGTTTGACATGGCGCCTAAATTGTGAAATTCAAACTGAGCAAATTCAATCGACTTAGATAGTGCCTCTTTGTTACAAAATATATCGACAAGCCATTTAGTTATATATGTTATGACGAATTAGATGGTAGGTTTATTTGTAATTTTATTAGGAGATGAAGGCAAACCTGGGACTAAAGTGTGTTTGGGACTAAAATATAAACAACTCCGTATGGGACAAGACACTGAACCCCATTTACTAATAACTCTGACATCTCCCTCAAATTGGAGCATGGATGAAACATGTTCATTTTACCAATACAAAAAAAAATACACTTTACAAAAAGTTTGGTCTCTACTGAATCTTACAATACCAATTGAAGTATTCAAATACTTAAATACTCATCCTTAAGCATATAATTCAGTAGATCGTTAATCGCACTTTAAGCAGCTAGTGAGGGAGAAAATATAACGTCAGCAGAATGACGTCATTCTGTAATGTTCCCCCTTAAGCATATAACTCCAAGCAGGTACACACGACAATAGTAGGCTATGCATGATAAAAGTGTAACATCTAGAGCAATAGTTTATAACAAACAGGTCAAAGCACGTGGCATTGTCTTATTCGCTGGGGCCATCGAGTAGTCTACAGTGTGTTGGGTCAAGAGTAGTAAATTTGAGACTGTTAGAAAGTGAATTGTTAGTGTTCATAACAAAGCATGAACAAGAGAAATTTTGCTGAAACACCAGTACGGTAGCCAGCGTGTACATAGCACGAACAAGCTATAGTGTTGAAAATTTTGTGTAAGAGAGACGACATAGACGGAGTAAATAACCTATTGTGAAAATCAACATGTAGGACACAATTTCAAGATGTATAAGTAGCAACAAAAAATGAAACTCCACCCAAATCCACAATGTAAATATCTGTGTAAAAGACCACAAGTTCTTCAAGAAGCACATATGAATATGATAGAAAGATTCTCAGTAAAAAAGAACTATGCGAAAATTCATAAAGCATCACGAATATACACATACAACCACAGCAGAAGAATGATCCACATAGCAGCATCCCGTAGAATATACATCATAGTAGGAAGATGCACAAAGATGATAGAAGAAACAACTTTTTCCTCTCTCTCTCTGCTCCTTCTCTTCTCTTCTCTTTGACTCATCTCTTCCTCTATTCAACCCCTCACACCAACCACGATCAGAATCATGAGTATAGTTGGAATGGATAGTAAAAAATAACGGTAATGGAAATGAAAGTTAAGGAAAATATGTGGAGGAGGGAACTTCAAATGAGTCAATGTACTAGATGACCCCAATTAAAATATTTGAATAGAAAAAATAAATATATATTTTTGGAAGGGGAGTATGGATTCATGGAGCTATGTGCATATTGGAACAATTAAAATTTATATAATCCACGTTTCCACAAGAAGATCTCGTCAATAACAATATATCAAGAAGAAAGGTTATGAGATATATACATTGTAGAGGAGTATATCTGGTGGTGTTGATCACAAAGAAATATATGAACGAAGGTGATATCTCCCAATATATTTGTTAGATGACGTGTATTTTACTACGCGCTTAAACGCAAGTATACGCGTCGAGTAATATAGGCCTTGTGAGGCCCGAGTCGAACTCAGGGATACGTGAATTATTGGAGACTTCTACTAACTAATCGCAATCAGCTAGGCCGATTAACAAAGTAGGGTTTTGTTGTTGAAATTAAAAGAAAATAAAAATCAAACAAAGAAAACAATCGATTAAAGGTTAATCTAATCAATTCAAAGGGATATCTTTAGGATGGCGGTTTCACCGCGGGTCAACATTGTATTAGGTTTCATATAATTCCTCACACTTCTCTCTCTATCCGGGTAGTGGCCTGAATACAGAATTACCCACTGTCGTGGTGTAATTCACTACTTAGGTTTAGGTTGATTCCACCGTCGTAGTAATCATTCCCCTAAACTAAGTGCATTATAAACGGTCCCTCAGTTCCCACCATTAATTTTACAACTCCTTTGCAAGGGTTTTATTAATTAATGTAGATTTCGTCTCTTTTCAACCGTTAATCCTTCTGTCGAAATGATTAAGGGAATTAAATTATTATTATGGTGATCAAGCATAACAATAGAAATGGAGAAAACGAATCTATACCACGGATTTGAGAGAGAAAATATGAATTATCAATATAAAAATGTCATACAATGTATTCCCGGGCTACTCCCGGTCCTAAAGATTGAGGGTTTTAGCCTCTCATGTTCATTTCACACGAATACATGGTAGAAATAGGGGATTTCATAAGAAAAACGTGAAACAAGTGGGAAAACCCCTGAACGGAGAAGAACCGGTAGATCCTTGGCGTAGAACATGAGCTTCCCCGCCTGTCGGTGGTGGAAATCGTCTTCGGCAGCGTCCGAATCACCCGGGATGAGCTTCTGCCCTCCGTTCTCCTTTCTCTCCTTCCTCGGCACTCGTGCAATCCAAAATGAGATGATCCCCTCGTCTGGGCGGCCGTCATTAGGTATAAGTCCCTAATTAGGTCGTCAAATAACAACAGCCGTCCGATCGAGATCAAAATAGATCCAACGCATATCTGCCGGCGTCGATACCATCGACGCGGGTCGATGGTATCGACCCAGCGGATTAGCGGTAGCTTTCTTTTCTTTTGATGTGAGTGCCTGTGGTCATCTCGATACCATTGACTTGGGTCGATGGTATCGACTCTCTTTAGCGTCGGTTGTTGTCGTTTAGCGACGCTGTAGCTCTCCATGTGTCGATGGCATCGACTTGGGTCGATGGTATCGACAGTTTCCTCGCCAGCAACCTGAAGGGATGTCGATGCCATCGACTTGGGTGTCGATGGTATCGGCTCTGTGCTGCTCTTCTCGGCTGGCAACCTGTGGCTTGGTCGATGGTATCGACTCTCGTCGATGGTATCGACGGAAGCAGATACTTGTTTTTCCTGAAATTTCACGACAAGACCAAGTAAATCCACACAATTTATAATAAGATGATAAATAATGCTCAAAATAGTAAAACAAAGGGGATTTGATATAATATGATGGCAAAGACCAAATTAAGTGAATTATGCAATATTATCCATGAAAATGAGTAATTAAGGCACAAAACACATATGAAATAGGTCTATAAATGCGACTCAAAATCATCGCATCAAACTCCCCTAAGCTTAAACATTGCTCGTCCTCGAGCAACTAATCCTTAGAATAGAATTGCAGATGTCAACTAAAAATCAACACATCACCCCACATCCCATGTGACTCCCACTGAACGTTCTCAAACCGGCCTTTCCTAATCACAGAACAGTAATTACCCTACAGGCGACAATAATCATCAATAAGAAAAATTATCCTTCAAACCGATGAACACTATCACATAAGGCAGTTAACATAATAAAGTTCGCCGATTCAGCATTGGTGCATCTTGTGATCGCCTACACTACGTTGCTCGCCCTAACTACCATCTACATGGAAGCAGTTCTCCTGATAAACATGAGTGAGGAGAAAATCACAGTGGCCTACCAATCCGAGCAACGGGTGGATGGAATGGGTGGTTCGTGAAAGAATCTTGGAAGTATTACACAGTTTCAACATGCACATAACAAAATGTCCTAAATGATGCAAATGCACATTGAAAATGCCCTAATGCTTAAAATTGGGTGGAATGATGCATGTACTAACCTTCCACCTCAAAATGAGATGGAAATCTAATTAAGCCACATCATGTACTCAATTTCCCTGTTATGCAAGTGATATCATGTTCCTTTCTCCCTCTTATTCCATTTCCTTCCAAATTCTCTTTTTTTTTCTTTTCTCAATTTTTTTTCAGATTTTCAGAATTTTTTCTTTCTTTTAGCCCACATATCCATAATTTCTTAGAGATACATGTATAAGGCCATTTTCTTCACGATTGGAAATATTTGCATTATTTCGAGGGTATGGAAAAGTTTAGATCACTTTTTAGGAAAAACTGAGGTACATGGTGTACTTAAGCATGAAAATCATGAAAGTTATGAGTGCAACTACATGACATGCACCTAAAGGTAATGTGCACGAATCACTATATATTTTTTAGTTTCATGCAAAAGTATGAAAAATTTCAATGCAAGTCCTATCTAAATGCTATGCACGCAAAAGGAATTAAAACTGTACTTTACTTCCAATTCTTAGGTGGGTTATGAAAAAAAAATGAAGTAGAATGATCACAAGATTAAGTGACTGAACCTTAGAAGAAAATTATGTGTCCCTCCTTACTGACCTGTGTATTAGTTCAAAGGGTTCTCTCTCTTATATCCAATTAAGGTATCATTACCATTTGATTTGGTTAGGCTCAAACAACCGTTACTATCCACTGTTCATGAGTCAACGGGGGTATGGGTGTGACATATTGCTTTAGAGTTGACATAATCAATCATTTTCATAGGACAAGTTTCCCAAGGACAACCAAGTCAAGCTATCCAAAAGACACAAAATTTTTTAAATTCCCTTAAAATTTCCCATGAAAACAGCGAGATGACAATTTTTAAGACATCCACAGTTACACTAGATAGATGTGGATCCTAAACAATAACTAAAATTGCAAGAACAAATAACAAATCAAAAACTAAGAAAACAACAAAAGAAAAGATAAAAGATAGAGCTGTTCCAGCCACCCCCCTAAGCTTGAATTCGACTATGGCCTCATAGTCAAAAACCAACTTAAGGGTGGAACAGTGATACCCTGATCAATCCTGCGGAGGCGGTGGTGGGTATTGTGGTGCCGTAGGATCCCAAGACGGGTACTCCCCCTGGAAGCTTGGATCATATCGGGTCCTCGGCGGAGGCTGTGGATAGCCTCCAAAGTAATCTCGACTCCAATAATGGTCGAAGAAGGGCTCCTGTTACGTCTCTATCCGCTGCAACCGGTTGTGTATTTGCTCTTGGTTGGCGAGGATGAGCCGCTCGTTCTCGAACATAGCCCGTTGATTATCAAGTACCCGGCTCGTAGTCTCATGAATGCCGGTATACATAGCCATGTGCTGCTGCTGAGTCTGCTGCATATCCTGCAGCATCGTGTACATTCCCTGCATGGAATAGGGATCCTCGGGTGGCTTCTCGTGCTGTGGTGATGGCGGCGGGGGTTGAGATGATGAAGATGCACACAGATGCATCCTAGGACGCTTCCGTGGTGCCACACGTGCACGAAGAGGTGTGAAAGCCTCCTCTTCCTCCTCAGCCTCGCCTCCTTGCTCATCATCACCGCCTTCTTCTTCATCGGACTCGACGGCTATGATCGGCCACCGGAAGTGCTGGGCTCCCTCGATGTGGAAGATGGCATCCGGAAGTGCGCACTCCTGATAAGCTTGGTTGACGTGGCAATGTGCGTACGCCAACCCATCCCGGAGAAGGATAAGGTTTGAACGGTGCAAGTGTTGCACGTTCACCTTACTCTTTGTGGAAATCGGAGTCATGGACTGAAAATTCATCCCCAAGTAGTGCGCCAACTTGGTGATGAGCCCACCAAAATGGATCGGAGCCTTCCTTGTACTCCTCTTCACCGCCAGGACGCACTGCAGAAAGAACACACCCCAGTTGCATTCTTGTCGCTTTAGGAGCATGTAGAGGAAGAAAAGATCGCTCTCCTGAAACTTGCTCAATGCCAAATCGCTCCGAGCAAAGAACGTAAGGCTCAACATCCGGTGTAAGACCCGGACGAAGGGATGCTCGAAGTCCGCTACCGCAGCATTATGGTAGCTCACTGTCTTTCCCGCCGGCACTGTGACTAGCTCGGCGAAGATCTTGTTGTAGTCGGTGCGGGAGTCTGGGCATCGGTGATCATGTTGGGAGTGGTTCCAGTTAAAGATGTTGTTGAACTGCTTAAGAGTGATGTGGTAGTTGATGTTGAAAAGCCGGAAGGACACCCTCCCCTTGATCCACTCACGATCCGACGCCACCACGTCGTTGGGTACGACGCAGACGTCGAGGGATGCCATAAACTCCGCCACCAATTCCTTGTAGGTGGGCCATTCGCCAAAGAACGGCTGCCCATCTGCATGGCGCTCCAGCTCGCCTGTCCTTATGCTGGTGTGGCGTGCTTGACCCTTCAGCACATAGGCCAAGTTGGCCTCAAATCCCAGATCACGGATCATTCCCCGGTCCACATACCGGGTCGGCTCGATCTTCTGCTTCATGATCTCCTCGTAGACCTTCCTCGCCTCCATGGAAGGATGCATTAGGCGTGGGCGAGAGACGGAAGCGGTTGGGGGAGGAATGAACTCCTCGATCTCCATAGGGTGTGCGCTTGAGGATGACACTCCGGCAACATGCACCATGGTTGCGAGAAGATGGGATTAGAAGAAGAGAGCTCGGGGAAGATGGAGAAGAAATTCTCCGCTCGGTGAAGATCTTCGCTCGATGTCGCTTCTCTTCAGTTTTGGAGGGCTCGGGGGAGTGCTCGGCGCAAAGGAGGACGCTTGCTCTGAAGGTGTGACGTCAAATGACGTTGCAAGTCCCCTTAAATAGACTTGGCCGGCACTACTATCGACCCGTCGATACCATCGACGTGGGTCGATGGTATCGACACGTCTCGCGGGTATCCGCCTCCCTCGCGAGTATCGATGGCTGACGTTTGCTGGATCGAGAAACCCGGATTGCTGACGAGTCGATACCATCGACGGAAGTCGATGGTATTGACGCAGCACCCGGATCGCTGACGTGGCTGTTGCGATCGTCGTCGATGTCTGTGTGCGGATCGGTGACATGTCCGTCGATACCCTCGACGGTGGTCGATGGTATCGACTTTCTTTTATTGCGACCTCGCCGTTTTGTTGCATTCCACCTGTGATGATGTCGATACCATCGACCACCGTCGAGGGTATCGAGTTGACTGAGCAAAATTCGTCTGAACTTCTCCAGAGATCTCGATGGTATCGACTGGGGTGTCGATACCATCGACACTTTTATTGCGACCTGCCTGTGACCATGTCGATACCATCGATGGGGGTGTCGATAGTATCGACGCAGTGCGATTTTTGCATCAATCAACCTGCACCCATGTCGATACCATCGACCAGTGTGTCGATGGTATCGACCCTGCATGTGCTTGCACATTACACAAACGGATCGAGGTATCTTCTTTAAACTAAAATTTAAACGAAATAAAAGCAATCTATGACTCGAATTACACTATCCTAATGTACCAATGGTTGGGTTGCCTCCCAACAAGCGCCCTTGTTTAGCGTCTTAGGCTAGACGTCTTCCCATTATCTCATTCATGCACAAGTGAAATGAGTTTGACCTCATTCACTTTCCTCTTGTAATTCTCACCAAAATACAACTTCAAGCGTTGCCTGTTCACCAAGAACGTGGCATCTCCATCACACACAAGAATTGCTCCGTGTGGTTTCACCTCCTCCACTATGAAGGGTCCACTCCACCGGGATCTCAGCTTCCCGGGATGCAATTTGAGACGGGAGTTGAACAATAGAATGCTGTCTCCTTTCTTGAACGTGCACATCTCAATATGGCGATCGTGGATCAGCTTTGTGCGCTCCTTGTAGATGCGGGCATTCTCATATGCCGTCATGCGTAGCTCATCCAATTCATTCAATTCAAACATCCTTTTCTTCCCGACCTCATCATAGCACAAGTTCAGCCTTCTTAGTGCCCAATGGGCCTTGTGCTCCAGCTCCACCGGAAGATGGCAAGCCCGACCATACGCCAACCTAAAAGGCGTGGTGCCTATAGGTGTTTTGTACGCCGTTCTATACGCCCAAAGTGCATCCGGTAACAATGCACTCCAATTTTTCCTCGTGGATGCTACGGTCCTTTCTAAAATCTTCTTGATTTCCCTATTTGATACCTCCACTTGTCCTTGCGTCTGTGGATGATATGGGGTGCCGATGTTGTTCTTGACCCCATATTTCTTCAAAAGTGTCGCAAATTTCTGATTTCGGAAGTGTGTGCCTCCATCACTTATGATCATTCGGGGTATCCCGAACCTGCAGAAAATGTTCTCTTTGACAAACCTGCACACTACATTCGAATCATTAGTCCTTGTGGGGATTGCCTCCACCCACTTCGACACATAATCAACAGCAAGTAAGATATACAGATTTGAATTTGAGGACACAAAGGGTCCCATGAAGTCAATGCCCCATAAGTCAAATACCTCAACTTCCTGAAATACATTCAGGGGCATTTCTTGTCTCCTTGAGATATTACCTGCGCGCTGGCACGAGTCACATTGTCTAACAAAATTATAGGCGTCCCGGAACAAAGTGGGCCAATAAAGGCCGCTTTCCAACACCTTGGCTGCTGTCCGTGAGCTAGCATGGTGTCCTCCCATAGGCGACACATGACAATGGTGGAGAACACTCTCGTACTCCACCTCCGGTACACACCTGCGAAGAATACCATCCCTGCACTGCTTCAAAAGAATTGGGTCATCCCAAAAATAATATCTCAGCGAATGAAAGAATTTCTTCTTCTCTTGATAAGACCAATCATCCGGGATGATCCCGCAAGCCAAATAGTTAACAATATTAGCAAACCACGGTTTCTTAAAGTCAATTTTTAAAAGTTGTTCATCGGGAAAGGTCTCGGTTATGGGTATGTGTAAACCTTGTTCATCAACCCTCTCTAACCTAGACAAGTGGTCAGCCACCACATTTTCAATTCCCGACTTGTCCTTGATTTCAATATCAAATTCTTGTAGGAGCAAAATCCACCTAATTAGTCTAGGCTTTGCATCTTTCTTCTCCATCAAATATTTTATTGCAGCGTGATCGGTCCACACAACTACCTTAGAACCCACTAAGTACTGCCGAAATTTTTCAAAAGCAAACACAACGGCAAGTAACTCTTTTTCCGTAGTTGTATAGTTCAATTGAGCATCATTAAGTGTTTTGGAGGCGTAGAAAATCACAGCAGGTTTATTATCTACCCTTTGCCCCAAAACAGCTCCCACAGCATAATCGGAAGCATCACACATCAACTCGAATGGCTTTGTCCAATCCGGCATTTGAACAACCGGAGCCGAAATCAACTTTTCTTTCAAAACCTCGAATGCGTGAAGACATTTCTCATTGAAATAAAAAACTGCATCTTTTTCCAACAATTCCGATAAAGGTTTTGTGATTTTTGAAAAATCCTTGATGAATCGCCGATAAAACCCGGCGTGTCCTAAAAAGCTTCTCACCCCTTTTACAGAATTTTGTGGGGGTAGCTTAGAGATCACTTCAATTTTTACGGGGTCTACCTCAAGACCCTTGCTAGACACCTTGTGTCCTAGCACAATTCCTTCCGTCACCATCATGTGACATTTCTCCCAATTAAGGACCAAATGTGTGTCCTCGCACCGCTGCAACACCTTATCTAAGTTATAAAGGCATTCATCAAAAGACGCTCCATACACCGAGAAGTCATCCATGAAAACTTCAAGACACCGCTCTACCATGTCAGAGAATATGGCGAGCATGCAGCGTTGAAAAGTCGCCGGCGCATTGCATAAACCGAACGACATACGTCGGTAGGCAAAAGTCCCATAGGGACATGTGAACGTAGACTTCTCTTGATCCAACGGATCAATAGAAATCTGGTTGTACCCCGAATAGCCATCTAGAAAACAAAAATGCGACCGACCGGCTAGACGTTCCAAAATCTGATCAATAAATGGCAATGGAAAATGATCTTTAAGAGTTGCGGCATTCAATCGGCGGTAGTCAATGCAAACACGCCACCCGGTTACCAATCGGGTGGTGACAGGTTCATTCAAAATATTTGTAGTGACAGTGATTCCCCCCTTTTTAGGGACTACCTGTGTGGGACTCACCCACGTTGAATCTGATATGGCATATATGATCCCTGCAGCAAGAAGTTTTATGACTTCCTTCTTGACAACCTCCATCATGCTTGGATTTAGACGTCTTTGAGGCTGTATGACTGGCTTGGCTCCCTCCTCGAGCCGAATCTTGTGTTGGCAAAGTGTAGGGGAGATCCCCTTGATGTCCGCGACTGACCACCCAAAGGCTCCACGGTGGTTCTTGAGCACTATCAGTAGTTGCTCCTCCTCATCCGCACTCAAGTATGCAGATACAATCACTGGTAACTTGTCCTTCTCAGCTAGAAAGACGTACTTCAAATGCGGGGGCAATGGCTTCAACTCCAGATCAGGCGGGCAAATGAGAGATGATTGCAGCGGTGGGGGAAGTGTACCTAAGTCTTCATAGTGCCTCGTGTAGAAACATGGCAGCATCTGAAGCATTTTGGCGCACTCCTTGAGTGAAGTACTCCGCATCCAATCATAAGTGACATTTAGCAAACACGCCTCCAAAGGCAATTCCGGATATGCATAAAAAACTGAAGTAATAATCGCATCATCCTCCCACGAAGGTGGAATGTCCTCATTCTCATCATTCGGAAACCCAACAGCTTTGCATAAAGAGACAACTTTAGTTTGCTCCATAATGTCCACAGCTAAGGTCCCACTATCTATCTTGCTCATCACATGAGCCATATCCAAGAATGGCTTCCCAAGACAAAGTGAGATATTGTGTTCCACATGCTTCACCATGTTGCACTGTGCTTTTGCTTTAGTAGATGCATTGCTATTGGGCATGACCATCTCAAAGCGATCATCCGCAATGCCCAAGGTCAAGCGACCTCTCCCCATTTCCAAGATCATATCAGCTGTAGCTTGGAATGGACGACCAAGTAGTAACTCATTTCCATACTTGTCCTGCATTTCCATAACAACGAAATCAGCCGGAAAAACAAAGCGGTCTACCTTTACCAAGACATCCTCACAGATTCCATACGGTTTCACCACAGAATTATCGGCCAATTGGATAGTCATGTTGCTTGGCCTTGATTCCTTTAATCCTAGCTTCTTGAATGTGGAAAGGGGCATCAGATTAATGCTTGCCCCGGAATCACAAAGTGCCTCTCCAAATTTGAACTTCCCGATAAAGCAAGAAATATTGAAACAACCAGGATCCTGTCTCTTTGGCGGCAAAGTGCCTATAATGAAAGCACTTACTTGCTCCTTCAGCACCACGACCTCAGTGTCGGGTATTTTCCTCTTCTTGTTGATTACATCTTTAAGAAACTTCCCATACGACGGGATTTGCTCAATTGCCTCTAGCAAAGGAATATTCACTGATAACTTCCTAAAGCTGTCCAGAAATTTCTTAAACTATGCATCCACCTTTCTTGCCTTTGCACTATTGGGATATGGGACCGGAACGGTATGTGCCCTTTGATGAGGTGGCACATAGGGAGTTAATTTCTGTGGTTCCTCTTCAGTGGCTTGTTCTTCCTTACCATCTTCAGCTATGTCCTCAGTTTGCTCTATGACACGTGCAGGCTGCTCTTTGATGGTTGCTTCTTCAACTGTGCCCTGCGGTGTGCTTGTGTCATCTGCCCTTGGATTCAACACTTTCTTACCGCTCCTCAATAAGATGGCCTTGGCCTGTTGGTTTCCCCCGGGAACATTGGTGTTCCCCGGAAAACCCGGATGTGCCGGCTTTTTCAAGCTTGCAATCTCGGCTGCCATTTGCGCCATGGAAGTCTCTATAGTTCTCATTTGAGCCCCGTGGCTCTGCAAAGTCTGCCCAAACTGGTTCATAAATTCACCCTGTTGCTTGATTTGTTGCCCAAAAGTGTTCATCAACTCTTGATTTTGCTTGATGACTTGATTGAGCAACTCCGTGCTCTTGTCCTCTGTGACCGGTGCAGGCTTGGCGTCCGGATCCTGCAGAAAGTTGTTTGGATCCTTCCATGAAAATTTCTTGTCCTTCCACCATGAATAATCGTTGTTCCTGTACCCCTGCTGTTGCCTGATGTACTTGACCTGAGCCTCATCCTCGGACTCATTGTCTTCCTTCTGCAGCAACTTCTTTGCGAGAAGATCCATCTTCTCGTTCAGCTCTCTCATTGCCTTTGACTCACTGGCAACTCTTGCTTGCTCAGTTGGGCCTCTTTCTCTTTCTCCCCAAGATTGCTTTCGTGCCATGTTCTTCAGTATTTCCCAGCATCTTGTATCAGTGTTATTTAAGAAGAATCCGGAACCAGCCGAGTCCAAGTTGCTTCTATCATGCTCGGAGAGAGCAAAGTAGAAAATCTTCACCTGTGTCTCCTTGTCCAGTCCATGATGCGGACATCTCCTCAACATGACTTGGAATCGCTCCCAAGTCTCAGAATAAGTTTCACCCGCCTGTTGGGTGAAATTGTGGATCTTCCGGATCATATCATTGGTCTTCTCAGGAGGGAAGAACCTCTCGAAGAAAACCTCCACCATATGATTCCATGATTCGACAAACTCATCGTCGAGGTTATGTACCCACTCACGCGGTGCTCCTGCCAGTGAACTTGGGAACAACTTGAGATACAACGCCTCTTGTGGAAATCGGTCTATCTTCACCATATCACAGTTCTCCACGAACTGGCTGATGTGGGCAACCGGATCTTCATTTTTCAGCCCGTGAAATGCGTTGGATTTGACCAAATTAAGCAGTGCTGGGTCGATCTTGTATGTCGGTATGTTGATCGCCTGTTTTTTTATGGGCCCCTTTGATGCTGAGGAAGAAGACGCCTTGATCTTCTCCCATATTGTCTGCGCTTCAGCCATTTCTTCTGCTTGTTCTTGCTCTGAATCAAAATTTATATCACTTTGGTACTCCTGCTCGTAGTAGTCCTCGTCCTCTGGTCCCGGATGTGGGACCTCAGGTGTGCGATTCGCGTAGTCGGTACTACGCGTATGCACCATGCAAAGTACCTGAAAAATGAAAATCGGGGTTCAATACAATGCTTTGAACGAGTAAACACAATTATAGAGAAATATAGGAATTTTTTTAAAATGGTTTTAAAATAATAAAAAAAATGTGGCCTAGAGTGGCCGCTCTTAGCACTCAAAGTGCCAATAATTCGCCGTATCCCCGGCAACGGCGCCAAAAACTTGACGTGTATTTTACTACGCGCTTAAACGCAAGTATACGCGTCAAGTAATATAGGCCTTGTGAGGCCCGAGTCGAACTCAGGGATACGTGAATTATTGGAGACTTCTACTAACTAATCGCAATCAGCTAGGCCGATTAACAAAGTAGGGTTTTGTTGTTGAAATTAAAAGAAAATAAAAATCAAACAAAGAAAACAATCGATTAAAGGTTAATTTAATCAATTCAAAGGGATATCTTTAGGATGGCGGTTTCACCGCGGGTCAACATTGTATTAGGTTTCATATAATTCCTCACACTTCTCTCTCTATCCGGGTAGTGGCCTGAATACAGAATTACCCACTGTCGTGGTGTAATTCACTACTTAGGTTTAGGTTGATTCCACCGTCATAGTAATCATTCCCCTAAACTAAGTGCATTATAAACGGTCCCTCAGTTCCCACCATTAATTTTACAACTCCTTTGTCAAGGGTTTTATTAATTAATGTAGATTTCGTCTCTTTTCAACCGTTAATCCTTCTGTCGAAATGATTAAGGGCATTAAATTATTATTATGGTGATCAAGCATAACAATAGAAATGGAGAAAACGAATCTATACCACGGATTTGAGAGAGAAAATATGAGTTATCAATATAAAAATGTCATACAATGTATTCCTGGGCTACTCGCGGTCCTAAAGATTGAGGGTTTTAGCCTCTCATGTTCATCTCACACGAATACATGGTAGAAATAGGGGATTTCATAAGAAAAACATGAAACAAGTGGGAAAACCCCTGAACGGAGAAGAACTGGTAGATCCTTGGCGTAGAACACGAGCTTCCCCGCCTGTCGGTGGTGGAAATCGTCTTCGGCAGCGTCCGAATCACCCGGGATGAGCTTCTGGCCTCCGTTCTCCTTTCTCTCCTTCCTCGGCACTCGTGCAATCCAAAATGAGATGATCCCCTCGTCTGGGCGGTCGTCATTAGGTATAAGTCCCTAATTAGGTCGTCAAATAAAAACAGCCGTCCGATCAAGATCAAAACAGATCCAACGCATATCTGCCGACGTCGATACCATCGACGCGGGTCGATGGTATCGACCCAGCGGATTAGCGACAGCTTTCTTTTCTTTTGATGTGAGCGCCTGTGGTCATCTCGATACCATCGACTTGGGTCGATGGTATCGACTCTCTTTAGCGTCGGTTGTTGTCGTTTAGCGACGTTGTAGCTCTCCATGTGTCGATGGCATCGACTTGGGTCGATGGTATCGACAGTTTCCTCGCTAGCAACCTAAAGGGATGTCGATGCCATCGACTTGGGTGTCGATGGTATCGACTATGTGCTGCTCTTCTCGGTTGGCAACCTGTGGCTTGGTCGATGGTATCGACTCTCGTCGATGGTATCGACGGAAGCAGATACTTGTTTTTCCTGAAATTTCACAACAAGACCAAGTAAATCCACACAATTTATAATAAGATGATAAATAATGCTCAAAATAGTAAAACAAAGGGGATTTGATATAATATGATGGCAAAGACCAAATTAAGTGAATTATGCAATATTATCCATGAAAATGAGTAATTAAGGCACAAAACACATATGAAATAGGTCTATAAATGCGACTCAAAATCATCGCATCATTAGACAATAGAGTCTCTACATAGTCCATGCGGACAATGGGAACTCTTACGTCTTGTTCCAAGATCCGACGGGAAGTAGCAACCTTCCCATTGGTAACATGTTAGCATTGCACATTCTCACCTTCTCTCTCTCTCCTTGAGAGTAATGATGACTTGTCCAAAGTTGTTACCAAAATCCTTGTCAACATGCCCTTATTTATAAATGAGAGACGAGGAAGCATGGTTTATATTAAACTCAAGGAAACAAAAAGGTATCAACAACTTTTCAACAACATCCTTGTGAACATCCAGGATAGTGATTAGCTTCGTCAAGTAGGATGACAAGTTGGATCGTGTTGATTTTCAAGCTGCCCATCTTCGACGACTTGTCAGGCAACTAGCCAATCCTATTAGGTGACTGGGATGGACCTAAACATGTTGGATCGAATCGAATGATTTGTTGACCCAATCTAGTCGGGTGACTAGACTAGATGGTTGAACAAATGACAGATCATTCCCAATAGGGCGTCTGACTAACCATTCAACTAAATGCGTAGATCTCAACATGACCAATCAACTAGACAATCGATTCCATTGACTGGTCTGTCTAGCTGGGCAATTGGACTGCTCAATAGACTATGGGCTTCCAGTTAGTCCCATAATGATCTAATTAATTACCTAAACTTTTCAACAATCAATTAATAATATGTACATGGTTATACACTTCTTTCATATGCATCCTACATGTGTGACCTTTTAGGTTTCAAACTACGTTGGTAGTGATATCTAAAATCATATTATGATTTCGCCATAATTATTGGTATTTAGCAAGACTTCATTGCCACCCAAGTAATCAGAGAATAAATTCAGCCTAGTTTTGTGGTCGGTTTTGAAGCGAACGTATAATCCCTTTGTCCCTTATTTCTAGACTGAATCCGAGGCATTGAAATTTCATCCTCTTACTGTTCAATATTTTTTTCTTGATCTAAAGTAGACTATTGATATATATGAGATCAATATCATATATAGACTCATATGCACATGACCATGAATTTTGTAGTCTCACTGATCAAGTAGTTGGGATATCACTCCAATAGAAGGGATAAATTCCATCAACATCACTCAGAGTAACCCACATATGTCATAGTGAACCCAAGAACCACATGTATGGCATACCTTATTTAAGGTCACATTGAGTAGTGTTAAAATATACCGAACACATGTGATCATAATAGTGACTTCTAGTCTAAGGACCACAATCACACTATCACACAAGATATTGACTACCATATATTTTCTTTTATGTATCATGCTCAAGTTGGATTTGTCATGTACACTTTTGTCAACTAAGGAAGGCAAGATGAATAAATAGCTTCCTGATTTTCCCAAAAAAAAAAGTGTTCCATTACAATCATCATATGATAGACTTTCATGGCATATACCAAAAATCTCACACTTGCAGTAGAGGCAATCAATCATAAATCTAAATTATCGTGATCTAGCATGACTATCATGCTTTTGATGCAAAAGTTCTTTGCTAAAGCGTCAACAACATTGCTTTCAATTGGTAATTCACAAATCTTCACATCTCTTAGTTGTAATATCTCTCATATGAAATGGTAGTGCATTTGTTAATGATTGGAATGATGATGCAATTTGAGTTCCATAGCATGAAAACTTCCATAATTATTGTCACAGTATATCTCTACTACATCATTAATGGATGAAACCACTCCTATTTCACAAATGAACTTCTTGATCCATACTACTACTTTTGTTGGGTTAGGATAGCAATGTACTCAACCTCTATTCTAGAATCAACCATTGTGTCTAGATTGAACCTTTTCCAGCTCACAACTCCACCATTAAGGAAAAACACAGAACCTGATTCTGATAGGTAAATGTCCTTGTTAATTTTGAAGTGTGTGCTTGTGTAAGCTTTTACAACTAACTCTTCCGTACAACCATAAATAAGGACCGAATCCTTAGTTCTTTTCAATTTCTTAAGGATGTTCTTGACATGAGTGTAGTGACCTTCACCATGATCTGACCAGTACCTACTTGTTTACTTAAAGAATACAAGATGTAGAGATGTGTACATGACATTGCATATATGATATATCTAACTAGAGAAGAATATGTAATCCTATTCGTACATTCCCTCTTTCTGAAATAGATGGGACACTGAGCTCTAGAGAGACTTATTCTATGAGACATGGGTAAACTTAGATTGGGAATTGTCCCTTTCCAACATGAAGATCTCCTCACAGGAAGCTAAGAACCTGATGCAAGCTTCAGGTATCTACCTAGAGTATTCCAGGGTTGTGAACCAAGACACGGATGTGGAGCCATGCTGCTCTTGTGACCTTGAACTGGATTTATTGACCGATTTCAAAGTCAATGATAGTCCTAGGCAGAAGAAGAAGAGAAAGAAACCCAAGGAAAAAGGAGGAGATGTGGGAGACTCCTCCTAGCAAAATGGATTGGCTAGTCTTTTCCATGGTGCTGCTTCATGTCTGTTTTTTTCTACTGCTATGATCCAGGAAGATTGCGAGGAAGGAAGGTTGTCTGTTTGAGTTGTTCCTTCACTTTTTGTGGGTGTTCTTATTGCAGTGAATGGATGCTTGAATGGCCTCCTACCCATACTCATTTTGTTCCTGCTTGAGTAGGGGCGGAATAAAGCATATATGGTTGCTGAGGCTTTCTTGGGTGATGGTGCTATGTTTGCTTTGTATTTCTGGGGAGATCTTCAGGTCTTGGAATACATGAGGCATGTTCTTAGTACTCCTATTACTTTCGAGGAAGGATGCTGGAGGGGTTTATGTCCTCATCTTTGTGGGTATGGTTATTGTTGTGATCTAGGCCCTTCTTCTTGTGTGTCTTGTTGGTCTGTGGTGTATAGAGGGTGCTTCTCCTGTTCTGTTCCCAAGTGTGATGTCTCTTTTCTTGTAACCTGATACCCAACTATTTTGGTGTATCTAGGATTTGTTTTTTCCTTGGGGTGCAATTGTACCTAAAGTTTGTTTATAGTAACATGTTTTTTGACCAACCAAAAAAAAAGGTAGTTCATCCGTGAAGGGGTAAACCCTAAAATACCCTTAGAGAAAACACCTTCAAACCAAGGATTAAATAGGTGCCCCATGGATCGAAAAGCTCAAAAATGTTGAGAGAATATCCAAGGAACATTATGCAAGTGATAAATTGCAAATAAACCTCTCAATTGGGTAAATTGCAGAAAAGTCTAAAATCTACATAAAATTACATAACTTGCTCAAACAATGTCCAGATTGGACCAAATTTGAAACTTAAGCTTGTCTTATTATTTCAAAGCATATCACAGGGTTATATTAGGGTTATAATAATTCAATTATGATAACTAAATGATGAGTAATGTATCTTATCGTTAATAGTTATGACATCGACATAGTTTACTTGTCGTTATTTATAGTCACGAAGGCATAGTTCCATCATGAATACCAATAATGAGAACTTCATTGATTTTATTGTAAAGCATAATTGGGATGGGAAACTTCGATCGCAAATAATTCTAGCAACAAACAATTTTTTTCAAATCAGTGTTTATATGCGTACATCGTGTCTTATACTTTTCTATGTCGGATTACAAAAAATGTAATATATGAATTACCAACTATAGCGTACGTAATTATTGTGAGTCAAATTCACTTGAAGTGCACACTTTCAAAATTATATACACCAAATGGTCCACAAACTCTTGTTTTATGATATCAAAAAATAATGTTGATTACATAGGGGAAGATGTCCCTTTACCCTTTGAACAAACAAAAAAGATATTATAATTGTTGTCCCTTTCTGTTTAGTAGAGAAAACACAACATTAAAGCTTGTAAGAATAAGTTTGGTACTTCCACACTCATGTTGGGCTTGGGTTTAGCTTTTAGACATAAGTCTGGGTACTTTCACATTTTTGCTCGTCTTGAGTGCCCAACAAAGCAAATATCCACTTTGGACCTTTACTGCTTGAAGATAGTTCAGATACGTGGTATGCAAAAATTATCCATCTGTACTTATAAAATGTTTGCGCTCAGTAGTATTTTCATGGTAAAATTGTTTGCTCTTTCATATTCCATCCAACTATGCTTTTAAACTATCTGCATCAAACCATGCTTGTAAGTGTACACAATACAACTGTTGTCAATCTGATTCAATATGTGGATATGGATAGAGAATATAGTGAGCATTAACATCATTCTTTATGTATCAAAATCTTACTTACACGATATGATAACATTCTATTTTCCTTGGCTCATGAGAATACTGGTCATGGAACAACTTATGTACGTAGTTGGCTAACAACTGAGAATGAACGACAAACATACAGAAGCTAGCAGCAGCGACATCAACATGTTACATGCATGCACATGGTGTTGGTTGGCAGCAAGTTCACACCCTAGGCAAACACTCATAATCCAAGGTGAGGGAACTACTTTCTCGCATGCAAAGGGACCAACTTAACAAGGATCTTCATGAGCATTTCCTTTTAATTTTGGATAAAAAATGACAGTAGAACAAGATACATCAATCAAGTAGGTTAGGCACTTCATTTTGAATAAATTTTTGATGAGAGTATCTCAAAACATGTAACATGAATGATTACCATGAGGTCAAATTGAAGAACAACAGTTAATATCATCCTACTAAAAAATGAGTGTTAAGTTCTCATAATTCGTCAGAGAATGGATGTATCTAATCATCCAACTGCACATAAAACAACAAATTTTTGTTATTACAATCCTAAAATTAATCATGATTGACCAATCAAACAAATAAATAGCTATCATCGATGGACAATCTCATAAATTTGATAAGAACAAGTGTCCCTAGTGGTACTAAATAAGCTATATAGTACCTAGAGAAAATGTAGGAGATGTTTGGTTCTCATTTCACCAACACTCATACTTTCAAAACCACTTAAGTTGGTAAATTTGGAAATTGACCAGAAGATCATGTGACATGATATGTCTGTACCAAACACCAAGGCTTCCATGGACATTGGCTAATGCTCTAAATATCGGGTAAGCGTAAAGACTGACATAAACCAGTGGATGAGTCGCAAGAGAAAAAAGAATATTCATTTTAATATGTAAAGACAAAACATGTACACTGTCAGTAATGATGCAATATTGGGGACTGCAGTATAGAAGATTGGAGAATTCTACAAGAGGAGGAAGACAAAGAAGCTGGAGAGGAACTACAAGCACATACACATTCTAAGTCAATAGATAATGCAAGAGTGAATGCCAAGAGGGTAGATCAACCAAGAAGGAGAAGAAGTAAATCCAAGAGCCAGAGCAAAGTCTGGAGCCTATAGCCAATGAGAAAACTAGAGCAAATGCGAAGGTTTCAACCAAAGGTAAAGAAGCTAATGAGAAATCCCGTCATTGGGGAGGTTGTAGAGGTACATACAATAGTAAACCCACTACACAACAAAGTGTTTACAGCCTAGAATTAGTGGGGAAATAGCACTAAAAGATATTGTCATACACCCAATTGAGAAGAGAGGGAGTTGTCATTTCAATGAGTGATACAAATTTGATAAGGGATATCCTAATGGAAGTTGGCCTAGCATATATGGGAGCAGTAAGGCTGGCGTTCACTTATAAAATAGGATTATTATATGAAAGATAAATTTGGCGTAAGCCAAAGAGAAATTTCTGCATAAATTGAAGAGAATGGTGGTTGAGAACTTGCCACAAGTTTAATTTGATCAGTCCAATGTTGTTGAAGTCAGGCAAGAGAAAGCATGTTGTATTCATAATTCAACCCTTTCCAGATATAAAAATACAATACGATCACATATGCATACAATCTAATCACTATCATACTTCAATTGTAACACATCCAGTGTCCTAGCTTCTCATGTGGTACTTTGATGTCCTCTATCCACACATTTATTCAATTGTTCCTACCACATTTAAATCAGACTACAATATTTTAGGCATTTTAAATCAGCATATGTAACCCCATTGTTTTATATAATAGGAAGAACCTCGTCGAGTTAGTGATTAAACATGTGGACTCACAGAAGAATAGATGAGAGCATAAAATTAGAGGACTTTCTCATGAACCAAAATAGATTGCAAAAAATAAAGCACCAAATAGAAGAAAATGTTAATATATATGATATATACAAAGGACTCATACCATGCAGAACGAGTCTAAATATGATCTATCATTATGAGATGACAAAAACATAAAACTAATGAATATACATTAATGAATTTGTACATATAAGTTTTTGTTACTAAAACTTGACATCCTCACTATACTGACTAGCTTTTAAGCACAAAAGAAACAACATAAGATACTGACCTGGACTGCTTGATAGAGCTTGCTCTAAAAAATGAAGAATGGAAAGGGTGTGCCATAGTGATGGGAACTGGATTATGTATGTCATATACTTAGAGTTGTTATGTACTTAGTTCTTGGGGTAGATGTAGAATTGGACCTCTTTCATTCTATGTCCATAATACTTTCTAGGTAAGTACTCTTTTTCGAACATGATTAGCCTACAAAGATAAATAATAAGATTAGAGTTATGAAATATTTTATATAAATAGCCAATGGAAAATGATTAGGTTATCCATGCACCTCCTAGGCATAGCTAAAAGAATAAGCAAAGCTATCTTTTTAAGCTTGGGGAAATATGGCTTTGTGAAACTAGATTCTACAGGATCATAATTGTAGGGTTCTTACTAACTTATTTACACAACCCTTGTACAAACCTAGTCTAAAATATGGATCCATCCAAAATATAAACACTAATATAAAACAAAAATATGAAGATTAGGGAGATGGCACGGGGCGACAGATGTGTATGAGGAGGGAGAGGGAGAGGGAGGGGGAGAAACCCTAGAGGCAGTGAAGATTCGTCGGTGGTGAGGCCTTCCCCACATGAATCGGCATCGATTCCTCCAGGGAGCTCAAGTGTGGCTACCAGAGAGAAAAGGAACCTCTTGCTCCCGAATGGTTGCTCCTCTCAGGTGAATTCGACCCCGACAAATCCCTCGGCCTCATCCTCTTCACATTCACAGTCCCCGTCAGGAGAACAAACCTCGTCTACTCCGAGCGGCGTGGTCGATTGGCTTGCAGCCAGTAGACTGGGCATGAAGTGTGGAGAGGTTTTTGTTTTGGAATTCATTGAGCCCGAGATCCGAAATGGAACCAAATCCTTCTCATTTTTGAGTGAAGATGAGGTTGTTCCAACCTGGAAAGAGTACATCTCCATTCGCTTCACGGGAAGGAATCCCTATCGAAGCTAGGTTCTCGGTTGGATTCGTCGACAGTGGCGATTTTGAGATCACGACGAGGGAAACGAAAGGGTTTGTCGTTAAGCTCCCTACGGCCATGGAAAAGGAAAGGATTCTAGAGAAGGTGCCTTGGATGATGGATGACGCTGTCATCATCGCTCATGCCTGGGAACCCAGTTCCCCTCTTCCCCCTCTATCCTTCTCTAAGATCCCTATCTGGGTGGTCCTTGAGAACCCTAGTTTTCATTGGACCTCGAGAAAAATCAGTGGAGTGGCGAGCTTGGTAGGCAGACCCCTCGACGTAGAAGATGCTTTCCTGTCAGTTGACTACCTGAAGGAATCTTTAGTCTGTGTGGAAATGGAGTCTTGCTCTGTGTTTCCAAGGCAGGTAACAATTAGGGTCAACAACATTCCTAAATCCTTGAAGGTCAGCTTCGTGGCAAAGCCAAAGCTTTGCACTGGGTGCAATCACTTTGGTCATCGGCTCTCGTCCTGTCCTTTGAATGCCAAGGGCAAACCAAAGCTTTTCCAATTATAGATCAGAGCTGGGAAGATTACCAGCAGACAAAGTACTTGACGTTATGTTGATGAGAGCCAAAATCAAGGTGCTAGTAATACATGAAATTCTACAGGGGAAGTTAGTAAAGAAGGAGACGAGGGCTTGCTGCCAGAACCTGAAATGCGATGTTGCTTGTATGAAGAAGGGAATGAAACCCTTAACCTATATTGGGAGTTACTCCTTCAAAATATAAGCGCCACTCCACAGGGTGTGAAACAATTGGCGGTGGATATCGGGCTGGCCTTGGAGTACCAACAGAGATTCGCTTGAAACTCTGTTGAAGTTTCATCAGTTAGCTCGTGTGATTCAGATCCGGAGTTGTTGGATGACTTCAAGGTGAACAAGGGAGCTAGATCGAAGAAGAAAAAGAAAAATCATAGAGGCAGTGAAGGTGAAATGATCCCCATGAATGATTTCTCAAGATCTACACTACTATAGAATACGCCTTTGGCGTCAGTTGTTTAATCCCCTTTGGCGACGGTTTTAAAGCGACGCCTATGTGGGCGCCACTAAAGGTTGAACACTTCGTCATCGGTTTTCTAACCGACACCTATATGATCTATAGGCGTCGGCTATATATAGTTGGCCGACGTCTATAGGGTTCGTGCCACAAAGAAGGGCAGCACCTAGGACACTTTCTGCGTCGGTTAACAACTGAACAACCGACGCCATACTCCCAGACTACATGGCCATGCTTCGCTGCATGGCCATGTTTAATACTATAGGCGTCGGTTTTATATGAATAAGTGACGCCTTTTCTACCACGGTCATGCTTTCCTGCACGGTCGGGTTGTTTGTCATATTAGGTGTCAGTTTTTATCTAATAACCGGCGCTGTAGGCCTTTGATGACGGTGTTTTATAAATAACCGACGCCTATACTTTATTTTTTTTTCTTATCAATTTGCAGGCCTGCTGTGGCTGGTCAGTAGGATGAGAACCTGTAGTTCAGTTTTCTGAACTGCAGGTTTACGACATCCATTGATATCAGCCTACAAACATGCCACAAACCTGCAAAATCAACAAATATTTTTTCACACAAGTAGATACATTCAGACATCAATTCAATTCTCACATTCACACATGTAGAAACATTCAAATACACGTAGAAACATTCATACATGTATAAACATTCAGAAATATTCATTTACAAAATATCATTCAGCATCACTATCAGCATCCCAATTATATCTTACAATCGCCACTGCTTGTATGGCTTTTTCCCATTCTTCTCTTACTTCATTTAATGCTTCCATCGTATATGGAGCATGTACATTTTTTAAGCGTTTACCTATAGTGTGGTCAGTTTTAAACACCTGCAAAGAGAATGATGTATATATATAAGTAATAATATAAAAATAAGATTGATATATTTCATACTAACTAATGAGACTATATATAATACCTCATGTATGGTATTAATATCCAATGCGGCATGTCAGATAATCATCTGCATAAATCGCATCACATAGTATGCCCATGCCCAACCATTGTCTTGTGTAGCGCACTATAAATTGAAACATACAAAATATTAAAAAATACAACTAAGCACACTTCACATAAATAATATATACATTGGAGTCAGGAACTTACTTTTAGGTTCTCCCAAATTATTGGTTGGTTCTTTCTCCTTGGGACATTTCCTCCAACATTTTTGAATGCATCTAAACCCCTACATGTTAATGTAACACAGTAAATTGCATAATTAAATAGTAATGTAATAACAGATGTTAACGGATATAAAAATGAAATATTTCTCACCAGAATAATGGCATTCTCAATATGTGTCCAATTTTAGTGTTCAATGTACTTCCCGCAGGATCTAGATAATAAACAGTGAACGTCCCAGGGACAATAACTAGTATCTCCCAATGTCTACCTCTAGAGGTAAAAAAGTTAAAAATTAATAACTCAAAATGCACAATAAAAATGGAATTTTCTTAAGTACAAATTATAAATAAAGTAAACTTACTTGACATTGAATGGAGCTATTATTATCGTCTTCTTTTGCTGACCGAAAATTGTAAAAGCATCTATACAATATTGTTGAACACTATCAGGGTCTTTAGCAACCATACTAATCAATGATGGAATCAAAAAACCCACATGATCAAATGCAAATTGTTTGCATTGATCTTCGACTAAGTAGCTGCAAAACATGTATTATGTATGCATTAATATATAAGAAACCAGATCACTGGATCTTACACAAGGTATATGGTTGTATAAATAAGATCTCACCTTATCCATGTCTCTATCATTGATGTATTCATCCAATCATACATAAACAGCTCAATAATATCTTGTATAAATAAAGAGCTATCATTTGATTGACCTGCATAATCTGCTTCTAAAGAAACAATTATAGGGCAATGTATATTATGTGCCCATAGCCAACATGCCATTCCCCTACAAGCAGGACCTAACAGGTATTTTAGGTCAGTTGGAACCCAACTTAGTAATGCAGGAAGTGGAGGTGGAGGCCTAGGTGCTCCGGGTGTCTTCTTTTTAACCTGTATATATAATTTCAGATCAGTTGACCTCAGATATACACATTAACAATCTAAAGTAATGTAAATTTATCTTACATTTTCAGTAGTGTAGACGACATCTGCTTTGGGCCACAATATCACCCTGCCTTCTGCCTCACCAAGTGTATCAATATCTGGGTGGGCATATGGCAATACAGCTTCCCTCCAATCGGGTAATACACATATCGGGCTCACACGAACGTAACCCTGCGGCATTGGAGTCCCATGAAACGTTGCCCCAGGAAGGGACTGGTAAGCCTGTGCCTCTGCAACAACATAGTCTTGCATTCTTAAGCGGCATGGCTTCAATGCCTACAAATTTACGTAAAGAATGTTATACATATATACATATCATCTTGAAAACATATCATCTTGAAAAGACTAGCTACAATGTCATAAAAAATACTTACAGCAGATGTGTTAGGTGATGGGTCTCCAGGATTACTCGTAGTCTATGCATTAGGAGAAGAGTGGGTCGCCATAGGCTGATTGGAAGCCTGAGATGCCTGCCACCGCACTATTTTTCCTTGACCTTCTCAGCAACTATATCATTGACCTTCTTAGCAACTATATCCTCGACTCTCGTATTCTCCTATACATGGATAAAAGAAACATTAGCTTCTTATTATTGAATTCCCTTTTGCAGTAACATTCTAAAAAAAGATTAGGTTACCTCTTCTTGTGAAAGTCCCGCTCTGGGTTTGCGTTGGGATGGCCCAAAGAATGCTTTGATCCCCACACCAGCGCCTGCACCCCTAACACGTCCAGGATGCTCTGGGTTACCCTAAGCAACTGTCAATTCATCCCTTGTGCCCTGAGGGATGAACGTGCCTTGTTTCCTCTGCTCGTGCAGCTCCCACTAATCACCATCAACAGAAATTGGTAAGTTAACACCACAAATAATCAATATTCAAACGATTTCTCTAAGAGTTGTATTTTACCATTTTCGCAGCCGCCTCAGCAGTTACAGGCTTCTTTATTTCACCCTTCTTGTTTTGCCTCCCAGCTATCCAGATATCATGGTGAGGCATGGGTGTGGCAGACTCCTGAGTAGGAGCAGACTCCTGAGTAGCCGCAGACTCCGCCTGTAGTCTTTGGCAAACACTTGCATAGCCCTTTGGACCCATAGTGTGGTCATGCACATTCAGTGCACGCCTTGCTTTTTGCGCATCACTGAGGGCCTAGTTAGTATGCACATTAATGATTTGGTTAGTAGCACTAAATGTTAATCTTGAATAGGTGAATACAACGTATATTAATTAAATTTGGAGTGACGCCTAATACCTTGAATTCTTCAGATTTTCTTGAAGCAACAAAATTGTCCCAATCTTCTTTGTCCAAGAAGTTCCACTGTTCAAGGGCTGACTTCTTCTTCTTATCACCATCTTTTATGTATTCTCTATTGAGATTTGTCCTATAGTTCCTAAGCATCTTACCAGCGCGTTGCATCATGCTTTTACGATGCAGCTTCCCATTCAATGCAAATAGATTCTATAAAATAGAATTCTTATTAACTAGTATCCAAAAATAGAATTGTAAATAATATAATTTGTAATCTACAAAATAGAATTGCAAATAATAATAACTCACACATAAATCCTTCCATATCAAGTCTTTCTTCCCCTGAGGAACTTTATGCCAATTATCATACTTAACACCACAATGGCTTCGAGTGACACACCCAAGATAGTTTACAAAATTATTGCGGTTCACTCCAATTGCATTTCCTCCATTATCAAACTCCACAACCAATTTGGATCCACTACCACTTAGCGCTATTAACTTCTTCAACAGAGTGATGCCCCTTTTCTTGTTATGTGTTTGGTGCTGCGCATCAAGTTGCTCCAGTGCTTCAGTGGGTACATGTGCATCATCAACCTAAAATTTGACTAAAATAAACCCACTGAATTAGCGCAATATAGAAATATGGGATATATGAAATAACTAGAAGATAATGAATTTTATAGAAATACAGGATATGTTTTTAGAACTTACATTGGTATCCTGGCCATGCTCGTCATGGATAGCATGCTCATCATGGACTTCATGCTCATCATGGACATCATGCTCATCATGGTCAGCCATCTGAAAATGTCATTAAAAAGGCAAACATTTAGCATTTGTATTAACTAGAAAAAGGCAAACATTTAACATTTGTATTAACTAGAAAAAGGCAAACATTTAGCATTTGTATTAACTAGAAAAAGGCAAACATTTAGCATTTGTATTAAGTAGAAGATAATGAAAAATCAAATCTGAAAATGATATTGATATTAAAAAAGCAAATATTTAGCTTCAATAAAAAAATATAAACATACATGCCTCTAAAATTGTGATCTTTTATCAATTAACAATCCTTCATTGTGATCTCCGCGCACATATAAGTCATCATTAGCTTCAATATTTTGTGGAGTTGGCAACCCAACTGAGAATGGACTGGAGTCATCATACTTATCATAGTACTCTTCTTCATCTATAGGATCTTCAATGAACTATCTTTTACCATGAAGAACAACCAACCATTTATCATTTGCAGGATCATCGATATAGAATATTTGTTTCGCCTGTGATGCCAATATGAATGGTTCACCCTTCTCACCAATATTTTCACCTAATCTTGGACGGGTTTCTAGGCCAACAAACACATGTGATGTCATTCTTATATATAATAAATGTGTACCACCTATCCCATCCTTCAACACCTAATCTCACTAGTAAGAGTATAATGTGTATTGGGTTTTCAAGAAAATTTCGGCAACATTTCCCCACTGTTCTCTAAGTACATATGTACTTAGAGAACAAATGGGGAAATGCTACCAAAATTTTCTCGAAAACCCAATACACATTATACACTTACATCCTAAGTGAGATTAGGTGTTCAAGAACAGTCCCAAACTGGGGACTATCCAAGATTTACTCCTAATGAGTAAATCTTGGATGGGTTTCTAGGACAACAAACACAATAATAGATATGTACATGTTAGGGTTTCATCACAATTAATGTTAGGGTTTCATCACAATTGATGTTAGGGTTTCATCAATGTTAGGTTTAATCAAATCAAATTAGGATGCTAGAATTGACAAGTTTAAATCTTATTTCAACATGCATCAAAATTTACTGAATTAAGTCAAACATTAGGATTAGAAGCACAAATATATGAGAGCAAAAAATTTGTTCATATCATAGGATTTACATAAAGCATTACATAAAAATTTGTTCATATCCTTACCAACAGCAAGCACAGCCGTGGCTGTGTTGGCCTACCACGGCTGTGCTGGACAGCACGGCCGTTACCACGCTTGTGCTGTCCAGCACGGCCATGGTAGGCCAACACAACCATGGCCGTGCTTGCTGTTGGTAAATATCTAGGGAGAAGGAAGCAGAGAGGTAGGGCTACCTGGAGCTAGCATGGAAAGCACGGCGGCGAGCGACGATAGCAGTGGCGGCGGAAGAAGAGAGAGCAGAGCGACAGGCAGTGAACAGCACTGGCACTGGGAATGAGCAGAGCAGCGCGCGGCACACCAGCAGCAGCGGCGGCGGCGAGTAGAGGTGCACCAGCAGTAGTGGCGGCGGCAAGCGGAGAAGCACCAGCAGTAGCGGCGGCGAGCAGCAGCGGGGTCGTCAGGTGATTTCAGGAGAGCGGCGGCGAGCAGCAACACAGCAATATCATGATGAAATAGGAAGAAAGGGGGAAGAGCTGGGTGATCGGGTCTATTAAGTTGGTCAATGGCGTCGGTTATCTACATAACCGACACCTATTATGCTTTAGCGTCGGTTGATAGTAAAACATCGACGCCCAACTAGACAACCTTTACCCTAAATTATTTGGCGGGAACCATTATCAGCGTCGGTTATTGAGGGATATCCAACACTGAAAGTGGGACTTTTCGCGCAAATTTTCATTTTAAATAGGCGTCGGTGAATAGTTAAAAAATCGACATTGTAGGTGACCTAAAATGTTTCGCTCGAAAATTGGATTTCGCGGGCGATTTTAGGCGTCAGTCTGTTATAACCAGCCGACGCTGAATACAAAGCGGTACCCGTGTCTGGCTGGTCTTCGAATATAGACTTCGGGTTGCATAAATAACTGACATTTAAATTTATAGGCGTCTATTTTCCTAAATAACCGACGCCTAGAAAAGCGACACTGAATGATGTTTCTATAGTAGTGCTACTTGCTGACCGATGTCTGTGTTCTATAGTCAAAGTTCCAAATGCGGCATCTAAACTAGTAATATGGTGTTGTCAATAGTAGGCCTCCGCTGGTCTTTTGTAGGTGTTTTTCTGCTATTGTATCCTCTATATGTAGGTGAGTTGATTGCCAGATGCTCTACTTTGGCCGATTCTCAACTGTAGGATCCAAAGGATAAATGCTTGAGGTTGTGTCGTTGAGCTAGTTTTCAGATGTTTGTTTGGATTCTTAATACGGTGAAGCACTGACCAGGTGTAGATGGCTCAGTTATTCAGGTGGGAAACAGTGAGTGGTAGGCCTGCTTCCTTTCTTTATTTCTCCTGCGATCCTTCTGAGAAGACCGGCTAGAAGATGGGATGGGGGATGGCTCATTTGATTGAACTGGCAGTCGAGGTGTAGTCTTGCACAAGCATCTTTGTGGGTGGTTTAATCAGTCTAGTTTGCTTTCTTCTCCTTCCTATTTAGTTCTCTCTGATGTGCTCGGAGCCTTTTTCTTCTTCTGCCCTTTTTAGATTGGAGTATCTTTTCTAGTCTCGGGTCTCTTATATCCACCTGTGTGGGGATGGGACCCAACAGCTTATTTTAGGGGCACTTTATTGTACCTTAAGTTTTGGTTTAATTAGTAACAGGATTTTTGCGTGACCAAAAAAAATATTGATTCAAATATAAACACTAATATACCAATTAGAACATGTGATTTCCTTCATATCCAACTAAGTAAACAACAAGCTATACTACACTTATAATGGTACATACCTTACACCCTCCAGTCACAATGGGAAAGGATCACTACATGTTCTCATTTATTATTGGTACCAGTCAAAGAATACCAGTGGAATTTTTCCTCCATTCTCTTCAAAAATCATCTCTCCCTCTATTCTATAGAAAAAAGATATGAAGCTTAGGATTTCAAGGTTATAGCATTAGAACCATGAGTGCATGGTGTATGGTTCCATGATGATTAATGAGAATGAGTGGAGATGGTGACCAAAATATGCATGGTAGGTGAATCGTGATTAGAAAATGGTGATACAATCTAGCTAACTCAATACAATAGGCTCTAAGACGCATTATTAGGTATGTAGATTTATTGAAACCAACAAAGGTAACATATGAAGTAACAATATGCACGTAGTTAGATTTTGTAGCAGTCTTCTCCTCTACTCGGTGAGGTAATTAGATCACCCCACATGCTATAGGTACATACACACTAAGTCATCTAAGACTTTTCACTTTTAATAGAGAAATGAACTAGAGCTATTACCAATATCATAATTTCCCATTTACCTTTATCATTTCCAATAATACACCTGCTTCACTTGTTTAGGCCTAAATTTCTCATGGAACTTTTCTATATTCCTTCATTGAGCCACTAGCACAAAGCTCCTCCAATGGATATTCTCTTAAATCAGAAGATAGAATTTTAGACATGTAATTAACACATGTAACCCCACTACATGGCATTAGGAAGAACCTCATCGTGTTAGCCATTAGAAAATATCTTGAATTCGTATTTACCTTTCTCATTTTCATGAAACCATTTACTTCACCTATTTAGGCCCAAACTTCTCATGGATTCTTATCTCATCCTTGGTTGATCTGCTAGCACAAAGCTCCTTCAATGATTCTTCTACTAACTATACCTCTACATCTTCAATATATAAAACACTCATTTGAAAATAAAATAATGATTCAAATACATATGGTTTTCATTTAATTTGCAGGGTGAATACCTCTTCCATTAGTGTTCTTCCTCAAAAATTCTTCCTCCTCCCTTCTGCACAAAGCATATGAAAGAAAGCAGAGTTAAAAAAAATACTGCAATTCAATTTTTATATGAAAATACTAATTGATAGAGATAGAACCCTCACCAAGTGAATAGGAACCTCCATTTTTCTTATATTTATCATGTGGAACCACTTATAGGTGTCCTACTGATTAATCTGATCGTTATGTTCTGTCCAAAATGCATCTCTCCTACTTCATGTGGAATTACATACACATTAGGCCATCCAAAATTCTCATAAATGAACTAGAGCCATTAGAAAATATCTTGAGAATGAAAGGAAACCTAACAAATAATTAACATATAACTAGAGGAACACTCTAGAACTACACCCCACTAGAGTAGGATCCAAAAGCCTCATGAGTTGCACCTCTTGTTGCTAGTGACATTGTGACTATTGTTGGGGTTGTTCACCACCTATGGGCATCCACAAAAAACCATTCATTTGACAAACCAATTGTAAGTTGTTGGGTTCCAATAATAATATGAACATAACTTAACATAAAGATTAAAACTGATATGATCATGCATTAACATTACTGATGGTTTTAGGTTGCATTCTTAACAAAAATATGCATTCTAATTAAGGCACCTACTCATTGAACATTATCTGATCTAATTTCACTGAGCACATACATGGTGTGCAAGCTTAAGCTTAAACACATAAACATAAACATCACTGAACACACTCAAGGTGTGCAAGATTGGGCTTGAACCTGTAAATTTAAGGGGGCCCTGAGTCACCAACCTTCCATAACATGTTCATGAGGTAGGGCCTAATTATTAATTCTAATTATGCTATGATCTTATCTTATCTTATCTTATCTTATCTTAAATAGGGTTTTCGTCCATAATTGCATTATTGATCTTAAACATGGAGAGGTATAGTTCTTAAGTAATCTAACCTTGAAAATGTAAACATGTATGCAATAAATCTTAACAAGATATACATATAAAAATACCTCTTTAATCATTAAAAGTGTTCACATATCAGAGCATGGGAACTCAAACATGCATGGTTGACCTAGTATGCACTCTTAGAGAGCTGAAACTAGTTTCAGACTCCATTGTGAAGCTCTCTTTGTCTTCTTTCTAGCACCTTAATTTCTTTAAGCAACTCTAAACCACCCAGGTTAGGGTTGGATGTTAATGTCATGTTTAACTCCTTTTGGCCTTCTATAAAGCACATGATGAATACTAATTCAGCTCCAGGGGTTTTCAAAAAAAGTTAGCATGTATAGTTTAAATGTTAAACATGATAATACAAACAAAACTTGGTGATGTAGTTAATGAAACCCAAGGCATGGGCCACTTACCTTATGTCATTAGCAACAATATCCCTAGAATCTCCTGATCTCAACCCTTTAATTTTCATGTCATTATAACCCAAAACCATAATTAATATTGTATAACCCTAATTAGGACAAATCATAAAATCTGAGAAACTAAAGACAAAATTAGGACTCGTGAGCTATCATATTGGCTTCTTGAAAAGTCGATTAGAAACCATATATGACTTGCCCCCATTTGGATATACCAATAGAATAAAGATATGAATTTTCCCTATATCGACCAATCAAAATTTTGATAAAATCATTTAATTCATTCTTGAAATGGATAAAACACAAATGAAAGGACATATATACCATAACACTAATTTTTAGATAATAAGTTTGGTCGGGGATGACCTTGTAATCTCGACAACCTCAATATTATACACCAGATAATAAAAGAATCACCCAAAGACCTAAGTTAAATAATATTAAACATGAAAAATTAAATAATCATAGGGAAGGGGGGTCATTTTGACATAGGATTCTTCTTCCTTTAGTGGTTGTGGTCCACCGACACCATGACTGTGATAGGTGTCAATCTAGAAACAATAGATATTAGTAGAGTGTGGTTCATCCCATGTGCCCATGACCAACGTCTCTAGCGGCACAAGCTCGACTAGTCGAGCCAGAAAACATTTCTCCTGGTGGTGCAAATAAACCATGGGATCCTCTGAGGTTTGCAAAGGACCAGGGAAAAAACCCATTGGAGAATCACAACTACTTATTAGAAAAATTTTGAAACAAAATATGGATTTGGATTTGTAGGTGAATTTTGGGTATGAGAAAAAGAAGGAATTGAGCTAAATGCCATCCCAACGGAGTGGTCTAAAGACCACCGTCTCTAAGAGACATCCAAGAATGGGCATCCTACTGGACTATCATGAGTTCACTGGGAACAATTCAGGAAGTGAAATAAAAAATCTAGGAATCTAAATAGAAAACTATTTTCACACAAGGGCCAAGATTGTGACGAGTTAGACACCATCGTCAGAATCCAGGAGCAAATCTTTAGGAATTTTTCATAAGTGTTTAGGTATGGCTTAAGATGGGTATATCTAGGTTTTGAAAGCTATCCTGAATCAATTGGGAGGGTGAATTCCCACCAATTTGGACTGGGAAAATCAGTGGAGATTATTGAGAAGAGTCATATAGCTACTGCACATTGGGTATCTGGATGAATAAGGAACCCTCTAGATGGCTAAGATAACCCAGGTTCATCCTGTGTGTAATCCAATAGCCCAAACATAGGTCTACTGTGGTCCCATATTAAAATAAGAAGCCTTTTACTATATGGAAACCCATTTATTAGCATTAGCTTCATGAAAAATGTTTTGCCTAGAAAATGACCTCCCAAAAATCCCAAAATTTAACCATAGCTTCAAAATTATATGAAGATTGTTATCTTAGGCATAAAAACCTAAAAGTTTCACTAAAACCCCTTGATAACTTATTTAGTTTTAAGCTTCTATAATTCCTTACTAAAAATATGAATACCATTATTTTGTTAAAATTGGCCCTGAAGCTAGTCCCATCAAGATTTTCAGAACTTATTACACCTTGAAAAGCTATAATTTATCACATTAATAATTTCAATCTAATAAAGGATGAATTTATGAAATAAATAAATATTCGCACCTAGATAATTGATATGTGACAAACCTCCACTCCTTATAAAAGCTTCATCCTCAAAACATCAAAAATTCAAAATCTCTTTGTATTTCTTTAGAATTTTTCTCTAAGATCCCAAGTAGCTTCCTTAAGATTATGATTCTTGTATAGAACTTTAACTAAAACAATCTCCTTTTTCTTCAACTTCTTGGTGTGAACATACAAAATCCTAAAGGGCAGCTCCTCATGGGATAGATCTCCCTAACCTCAATAGGCTCGTGCACAAGGAAATGAGATACATCCTAGATGTACAACCTCAACAAAGACGCATCAAATACATTATGTATTTGTTCATATGCCAGAGGTACTGATAACCTATAAGAAATCTCTCCCACCCTATCCAAGATCTCAAGATGGACAAAAATAATAAGGGCTAATATTACCCTTGACCTTGGATCTAGAACAAATTTGATGGGTTTGACTTTCATAAAAACATGGTCACCCACCTTGAAATTGTTGGCTAAATTGGACATTATTATAATCCCTTTGTTTTGATGATGAAAAACATTTCATTCTTGTGGATCTAATGTGCTACTTGAGTGTTGCAGGAACAAGGTGGATGACAAACCTTTGGAAGATCTATATGCTCAAAATGCTTTAATTTCATGATTGTAATCAAATATAAAAACTTGTACAAGTATATAATGTACAAGTACTTAGATATCATGTAAATTAAGCGTTTAGATCTTCCCTAGCCAATCACAACACTTAGATAGGTCATCCCCTACAATAGTGTCACAACTGCACACTAATACACACACTTAGTACATAGTTTAAAACATTGAAACAGGGTCATTCTTGGTCAACAAGCTTCTCGACCGAGACACTCTCGGTCGACAAACTCCTTGACTGAGAATTGACCCAAATAGCCGTTAGACCCAACAGACAAGGTGGTTGGGAGTTGGAATCGAACTTTATTTACACTTGCTCCAGACCATCCCTCGATCGATGAAGTCTTCGATCGACTGGTGTCTCAGTCGACAATTTCTTGACCGAGAAGAACTATGTCTGCAATTTTTCAAAATTAATAAACTAGTCCTTGCTAAAGTAATTAGTGGATACCTAACGACTAGTTGAGCACTTAGAACCCCCTAGAAAGTGTCTAGAATGTCCTTAAGCACTCATAGGCAATTCCTATAAATAGGACATGCCTTAGGACACCCAAAACACACTTGTGCAACACTTGAGCATACATACTTACAATTGGCAATCCATTCTTATGAGCAAATGAGCAACTCCAACATTTGCTATTAATTTCCATTGCTCCAATTTCATGTCCTATAGGATAGAATCTCCTACCCACTTCACTTACACTTTCATACACATTGGTTTGGAGATCAAAATACTTGATATAGGAAATCAAGCCTTGTGCTACAATGGTAATTGTAATTTCCATTTTCCTTTCTTGTTCCTTCTTATTGCTTGTACTCTCCTTGCTACTACTCCTAGGGTTGGAGGCTGTGGATTGGAGAGGGTTCTATCTTCTCAGGTGGAGAAGGATCTTCTCGGTGGAGAAGGAAGACTTTGGACTACTTCAAGAAGGCTGTCTCAATGGGAAGCTACTTCAAGAGGAAGGATACTTCAAGGGGGAGCTTGAAGTTACTTCGAGGAAGGCTGCTTCGAGGTTGGTGGGACTACTTCTATGTGAAGGATGTCCAAAGGGTGGTAAAGGTATTTTTAATTTTATGTAACATCCTTGTGAGGTAATAAAATTTAAATACTTTCAAAATCCCAATTGGAAACAATTGGGCAGTGGACTGACTCCCTTAGTTTTAGCTAAGGGTGGAACCACTCTAAACACCCTGCCTCTTTCTTCTGGTCTCAATTGTGGTTGCCTGAGTTGAATTATTGTTCAAATATTTATAGAACCATATTCACCCCCCTCTAGTGGTTTTTCATTTGGTATCAGAGTAGGGCTTCAAGGAACTCTAACAAAGTTTTGAAGAATGGGTGACGGGGTACTCAACAACCTCAACTAGGAAGGGACACTTGTGGAAAGACCTCCACCTTTTGATAGCACTAACTACACCTACTGGAAGAGGAGGATGTAATTCTACTTCCAGGGAATTAGCTGGGATCTCTGGAGGATGGTTTCAAATCCATATGAATTTCCTCAAACAGAGTATGCAACTTGGGATGCTAATATGGTAAGAACAGCCCAAATGAATGCAAAAGCTGTAAGTATACTCTATTGTTCAATTTCCGTTGGTGAATTCAATAGAATATCGAATTGTGAAACATCATATGAGATATGACATAGACTCTCTATAACCTATGGAGGAACCGTTCAAGTTAAGAATTCTAAAATCAGAATGCTTAAATGAAAGTTTGAACAGTTTCGTATGGATCAAAATGAGTTTATTAGTGAAATGTATACAAAGTTTTCTTCTATTGTTAATGTTTTGAATGCTTTAGGTAAAGCAATTAGTGAAGAGGATCAAGTGTCAAAAATCCTTAGGTTTTTGCCTCCAAAGTACAAACCAAAAGTAACTGCAATCGAAGAAGCCAATGACCTCACTCGACTAAGGATGGAGCAACTCATTAGCAACCAAGAACCACATGAGGCAACCTTGGAGGAAGAAGAAAGATTGGCGGCTAAACACAAGAAGGAGAATATAAAGGACATTGCATTCAAAGCATCAACCAAGAATAGTCATGACACAAGTGAAGAAGATAGTGAAGAAGAAACACTCATTGTAAATGGTAAATAGTATAGAAGTTTTAAAACTAACAAAATTCCTAGTGTTTCTTCCTCCAGGTGCTTTGAATGTGGCAAAAAGGGACACCTGAAATGTGATTGTCCAAAACTCAAGAAGGTGAAGAAATCATCTCACAAGAAGAAAGAAAGAGCATATAAAGCTGCATGGGATGATTCAAGTGATGATAGTGAATATGGAAAAGAAGAAGTAGAATGTCTTATTGCTACAACCAATGAAGAAGAAGAAGAGGTAAGCCTTTTTGATCTACCAAAAGAATATCGAATTGCTAGTCTTCAAGATACACATGAAAAATATATTGATTGCAAAAAGAAACTAAAGAAAGCTACTAAAACTAATGAAGATTTGTATGCTAGATTAAAAAATCTTTCTTTTGAAAAGGACTTTTTGAATAATTCTTTTAGTTATAATGGAAGGAGAGGTTTAGGATATGTTTCAAAAGGGAAATCCTATCAAACTAAACCTAGAAGAACACAAGCACCCAAGGCCAAGATTATGTATGTACCCAAAAACAACTCAACTCCTAGAAAGAGAAATGTGATTGATTTTATTAGTTGTCACTATTGCTAGCGTCTTGGACACTACTCTTTTTCATTCCCATACAAGAAAAGGAATGATGATCTAGTTCGGGTTCCTAAAACTTAGAGATTTGAATTTGATTAGTTGAGATCTGACCTAAAACGTTTCTTTGATATTCAAATGTCTTATCTCAACAAAAATAATCTTCAATATTTATTCTTACAAAATTGTATTACCTTTTGCTTGCAAATAATTACTGAAAAACAAAACAGAAACATTCTCGGTCGAGAAAATGTTCGACTGAGAACACTGTCGGTCAAGAATTAGTCAACTGAGTAGGTTACTATTTTTAAGCTTGCAAAAATCTGATAAAAACTATACAAACAGTAGAATACTCGGTCAAGAAAATCTTCGACCGAGATAAATTCGATCAAAGAAAAGTTCGACTGAATCAAGTTCTGCTGAACCTATTTAATTGATCTAGTTTGCTATCAATTTTCTATTAATGATTGATTTAATATGCAAACCAAGAATGAATCTTGGAGAAAATTCTTTAAACATATAACATAAATTACAAGTTCATTTTTAATTTCTATAATCTCCTACATGGTTTTGCTTAAAACTAAAAATTATGAACCATGTTTGTTTAATTACTATTTTATAATAATCCACATGGTTTGTCCTAACTATTCCTTGGTCTATCTATATAAAAACCATGTGTCTTGAAATTTTCTTTTAAATGATCATAATCTTTGTATTTCATGAAATTATGGATATGCTTCTATTATTCCATCATAATCATTATAATTATGGATATGCCTTTACTATTTCACCATGATCAATGTGTTTCATCCTTTACTTGGTTCGCCTAAAATGATATTTGATCTATACATAAACCATGAATGGATATTGTTTTCAAAATGATCATAGTGATCCAGTTCATCACACATAAAGATGATATTATCATTGAAAATGCAATTTTTGCATTAAGATAAATCTCCATGGCACAAATGCATCTTAACATATTAGTTAAATGATTATCTTGTGCTTTGCTTATGGAAAATAATATTCTTGAATAATACTCTAGAAGCTATGTTTCAATATTCAATCATGTAGATAATTGAAAATGCTTAAATTGGAAATCTACAGAAATTGCCTCTTGGTTGAAATCAAGTTTGACCAAGGGGCACCCTGGTCAAAGTCAAGGTCGACCTAAAATAAGCTTGACCAAATGCTTATTTGTAAATCATTTTCTTGCAATTAATCTCAGTACATTGAAAACAAGACTTTAGTTCATAGCTCTCATAAAAGGTTAAATTATTATGATCTAATGCTTATTATGACCTTAGAATCCTTAAATTATCTTAATTATAAGATTAAGGGGGAGTTCACAAAAATTTGTAAACATCTTAAAGAAAATTTGAAACAAGTTATGACCTTAGTATTTTTAAGGTAATCTTGGCTATGAAAATAAAGGAGCCTACAATATTAATAAATGTGATATATATCTTATTATTAATGGAGTTCTCTAAACAAATTTGGGCTTAACATCCCATGTATTTGGTTAGAGATACAATCATGTTCTCTAAGCTAAAAGGATTCTCATGTCATTTCAGGGATTAACATCCCTTGTATAATTGATGAGAAATCAAAACACATATGCCATGAATCTAAAAGGATCTCATATCATTTCAAGGCCTAACATCCTTTGCAAATAATTGAGAAATAAATTATGGCTAAATTAGACATAAAAACAAGTGGTTTGCATTGAGTCTCAAATTATCAAATTAAGGGGGAGAAATAAAAAGTCATAATAAATGTTTAGCTTGGTTATCTTTTTGAAATGACAAAGGGGGAGAAATAATATAAAATCAATAAAATAAAATAAAATGAGTTTCATAATCTCTTGGCCAGCACACACTTGCAAACAGGAGAATGACTACCAAAAGGTAAGCTTCAGGTATGAAACTCATATGATTAATGTTTCCTTATTTTATATTTTGGAAATGGTTGTCATATTCAAAAAGGGGGAGATTGTTGGCTAAATTGGACATTATTATAATCCCTTTATTTTGATGATGACAAATATTTCATTCTTGTGGATCTAACGTGCTACTTGAGTGTTGCAGGAACAAGGTGGATGACAAACCTTTGGAAGATCTATATGCTCAAAATGCTTCAATTTCATGATTGTAATCAAATGTAAAAACTTGTACAAGATATAATGTACAAGTACTCAGATATCATGTAAATCAAGCATTTAGATCTTCCCTAGCCAATCACAACACTTAGATAGTTCATCCCGTCACAACTGCACACTAATACACACACTTAGTACATAGTTCAAAACATTGAAACAAAATCATTCTCGGTCGACAAACTTCTTGACCGAGATACTCTCGGTCGACAAACAACTTGACTGAGAATTGACCCAAATAGCCATTAGACCCAGCAGACAAGGTGGTTGGGAGTTGGAATCGAACGCTATATACACTTGCTCCAGACCATCCCTCAGTTGATGAAGTCTTCGACCGACTGGTGTCTCGGTCGACAATTTCTCAATCGAGAAGAACTCTGTCTGCAGTTTTTCAGAATTAATAAACTAGTCATTGCTAAGGCAATTAGTGGATACCTAATAGCTAGTTGAGCACTTAGAACCCCCTAGAAAGTGTATAGAATGTCCTTAAGCACTCATAGGCCATTCCAATAAATAGGACATGCCTTAGGACACCCAAAACACACTTGTGCAATACTTGAGCATACATACTTACAATTGGCAATCCATTCTTGTGAGCAATTAAGGAACTCCAACATTTTCTATTCATTTCCATTGCTCCAATTTCGTGTCCTATAGGCTAGCATCTCCTACCCACTGCACTTACACTTTCATACACATTGGTTAGGAGATCAAAACGCTTGATATAGAAAATCAAGCCTTTTGCTACAACAATAATTTTAATTTCCATTTTCTTTTCTTGTTCCTTCTTATTACTTGTACTCTCCTTGCTACTCCTAGGGTTGGAGGTTACGGATTTGAGAGGGTGCTATCTTCTCAGGTGGAGAAGGATCTTCTCGGTGGAGAAGGAGGACTTTGGGCTACTTCAAGAAGGTTGTCTCGACGGGAAGCTACTTCAAGAGGAAGGCTACTTCAAGGGAGAACTTGAAGTTACTTCGAGGAAGGATGCTTCGAGGTTGGTGGGACTACTTCTAGGTGAAGGCTGTACAAAGGGTGGTGAAAGTATTTGTAATTTTATATAACATCCTTATGAGGTAATAAAATTTAAATACTTTCAAAATCCCAATTGGAAACAATTGGGTAGTGGACTGACTCCATTAGTTTTTACTAAGGGTGGAACCACTCTAAACACCTTGCCTCTTTCTTCTTATCTCAATTGTGGTTGCTTGAGTTGAATTATTGTTAAAATATTTATATAACCCTATTCACCCCCCTCTAGTGGTTTTTCAGAAATCTCTACAAAACCTATGACCATTATCATACTTTTTATGTCTGTTATGTGCACTTTTCATTCACTTCCTATTAAGATCAACTTCATCTATATAGAACTACAACTCATCACTATGTATCAATCTTCTTTCACCAACCTCACTCCAGAGTAAAGGTGACATGAATGGCCTACCAAAGAGAGCCTCATATGGTTCCGTAACTATGTTTATGTTAAAATTATTATTATAAGAAAACTCAGTCATAGGTAATAACTTTGACTAAGATCCTCCCCAATCAAGCATGCATTGTAACATATTAGATCTCAGACCCTACCCTAGAAGTTGCCATTTTGGACTTAGCCAAACAAGGTTGAAGGTTAGACCTAAACAGATGTTTAGTATAACCCTAATGAGATAATTCATGTATACATCACCTTATTATAACCTAATGTTCTAACATTAATCTTAGGTTTATAATGGATACATAAAATATGCCACATAACTCATTTTGGTGGTAATATGAAGGTAAGAAGCTTAATTGGATGAATAATTTAGATAATGGGCTGTTAATGGGCCATATGCCATTTCTCATAAAAACAAGTCTCAAAAGTGGAAACAAACTTCTAATTCTAAATCTAAATATCAAAATAAGCCTACATGTCAAATTTCATCTAATTTGGACCACCTTGAAATATTAGGATAAGTTTAGGAGAGAAAATGAGAAAAAGGAATAAGTAATGAATAATGTGATTATATAACTTCAAAATATGTGAATAATGGAAAATTCATATTCAACACATCAAAGATAACTTGTGGATGAAGTTTGGTCCAATTGGGAGGTTGTTTGTGCAATATGCAAATTTAGATACATTTTGGAATTTTCTGCAATTTACCCAATTCGGAGGTTTTCTTTGCAAATTGTCACATGCATTATAATCCTTATATATTCCCTTAGCATTATAGAGTTTTTGAACCATGGGGCACCTAGTTGCAACTTGGTTTGAAGGTGTTTCTTTCAAAGGGCATTTTAGGGATTACTCTCTTTATAAATGAGCTTATCTTTAGAAGCTATCAACCAATATGGTTATTTCTTTGATTGGAGGTTGGTTGGGATAGCCTATAAGTGTCCATAAAATGACATTTGATATTCAAGAAGCCTCTACGAGATTTCCTCTTGCATGGTGAAGGACACATGGAAAGCTCCACAGGGACACCTCATGTTTGACTTCTTCCTTATCCATAAAGTTTTGCATGTCAATAGGCACCCTTAGCATTGGACACATGGAAAGTAACTTGACACCTTGTGCTTGAATTCTTCCTTATACATTAAGGATTGCATGTCCACGGACACCCTTATACATGACACATGGAAAGTCTCATAGACACCTCATACTTGACCTCTTTCTTTATATAGCCATATCTACCCCTTCCCAACTCCCAATTTGAAAACTCATGCTCTTCTTTCTTTCCTCTAGATTAGAGCATAGCTCTACTATATTTGTCCATGAATATGTTGTCCAAAGGTAAAAGGAGGTGCCTACCTTGGTGAAGAAGGCTCCTAGGGTTCCAAATTTTCTCTATTTCAGATTTCTTAAGCTCCTCCTTGGTGATTTTGACCAAAACTAGTAAGTATCCTCCTTTTCTTCCCTATTTTCATGCTTTTAGTCTTCATTCCATCTTCCTCCAGGTCATAAACCTAGTCTTCCATGGTGAAACCCCACCTAGATCCCTTAAACACCCAACTCCATGTTCTTTTGTTAGGGTTTTTCACCTCTAAAGTGGAGAAGGTGCTTCTTGCTCGAGATAGGATCTTTGTTGGAGAAACCAACCTCTCTAAGCTTATGAACCTTACTTGTTGGACATGTTCACCTTACCTAGAGGTTCTTTATAGGCCTAGTCTTGGATCTAGGACTGACTTGGACTGTTTAGACTCAGAAGTTGAGGTATGATGTATCCCCTATTCTTCTATGTTGAGAAATACACCTATGCTTATTCATTCTCTTTGTCCTATGGACATTATCTATACACAATGTCTTTTTTTTGAAATCATGGTTCATGTGAAGTATCTTATTTGATATTGATCATGTGGTCATGGATATTCTTTTGAACTCTTATCTTATGCTTTTTTCATGATGGAACTCTAAAAGATGACATGTGATGTCTTTTGCCCACTTATGAGGTGGATGTATATGTTGGTCACTTATGTGGTGACTAGTTTATATATTCTGACTATACTTTCTACTTGCCTCTACATTTAACATTCTATGTGATTCAGTAGCACTAGAGTAGTGTAATTGCATTGGTTTTTATGGCAGATGTGTTATTTCCTGCCGAGCAAATGTGATATTTCCTACTCTTTTGGTATGAAAAGGAACCTCACACCTAGGGCAAGATGTGTGATTCTTGGCCCATGTTTTATATATTTGGGAGATTGGAAGTATTCCTTTCGCTATTAGGTTTCCAGTTTATGAGACTTGGCCGCCTTTGTCTTTATAATATTCTAGTGTTATGCTTATCTCACATGCATGCAGGTTGATGATGATTGTAGGGGTGTGTGCCCTACTTTTTACATGTGGTAGTATGACACAACTTTATTTTTTTAATTATGGCAAGTATCTCTTTTGTTATTGCAAATAATTTCTCTTTATACCCACTTGGGTTGTCCTTATCTTTTTCATGGGAAGTCTTTAAACTTTGATGTCCTTTATTCCATATATTACTCAATTTCCTATTTAGTATGCACATACCAGCCTTTTCTGATGTAATCTATTTTCTCTTGTTGTTAGGGTATGCTTCCAACCCTAGGTGAAGAACTTAGATGATAAGGCATGAAGTTTTGGACTACCTTAAGGAGTTAAAGCTTGGAGAAAAAGTTATTATGGTTTAGATGTCCCTCTACTTAGATCCTTATGTTGTATCATACATGTAAGCCCTTATGGGATATTATGATGTACTTTTGTAATCTTTTGTGAAAATTGAATATAATCATTATTTTTATTCCATTGCTACACTTTGGTTGTTTTGAATACCATTTATTAAAGTTTGAAAATTTTGCACCAATTCCATCATACCTTTGAGTGTGCTTGGAATGGATGTTTTATTCTTCAATTTTTCTTTAGTTACGGGGTAATCCTGCCTCCTTACAACATGGTATCAGAGCCCATAGTAGTTAGAATCTGACTATTAAAATTTTGTCTCCCTAGTTATAATCCTTGCCTTACCTTTAAGTGAGATGTTTTCCCTAGAGTTGATTAATAGATGATGAAGGGTTGATTTAGGATCATATAGTTTCACATTAGAATAATGTTGAATAGACCCCTAAAATCCTTATAGCTAAAAGATGCATAAGTAACGATAGTAACTTGAGGTTGTTTAGCTTGGCCTTTAGGCGGCTACTAGGACATGAAGTTGAAACAAAATGTGTCTAGAAAGGATTAGGGTTCGGGGGCTAGAAAGATTTTCCTCCGCACCACTAGCTTGGTTTACGAGGACTCCCGAATCCATATGATATGACCTGGCCTGAGCTGATATGAATTGTTCAAAATAGCATGCTTTTAGGCAATAATAACCTTAGACATCTATATGATTTATCTTTAGGGACCCTAATATGTTGAGCTAGTCTCCCAGGTGTAAAGACTTCTTTGAGCATGGATAAGAGCAAGTTAACCCATAGTTTGTAGTTAGTCTTTAGAAGTTATGTTTTTTTTTGCATGATGCTTATGTAGTTGGATGTAAGGAAGTGTAGTTGAACCTTTTGTACCTAAAGAATAGTTTTGACTTAATAAGATGAATCCTTTAAGGGGTGGTGAATAAGTTGATTTCTTATATGTGGATGTTTTGATTTCAAGGATGAAATCCCTTTAAGGGGTGGTGTGCTGTAACATACTAGATCTCGGACCCTGTCCAAGAAGTTGACATTTTGGACTTAGCCAAACAAGCTTGAAGGTTAGACCTAAATAGATGTTTAATATAACCCCAATGAGCTAATTAATGTATTAATCACCTTAATATAGCCTAATGTTCTAACATTAAACTTAGGTTTATAATGGATACATAAAATATGCCACATAACTCATTTTGGTGGTAATATGAAGATAAGAAACTTAATTGGATGAATAATTTAGATAAGTGTTCGTTAATGGGCCATATGACATATCTCATAAAAATAATTCTCAAAAGTGGAAACAAACTTCAAATTCGAAATGTACATATCAAAATTAGCCTACATGTCAAATTTCATCTAATTTGGACAACCTTAAAATATTAGGATAAGTTTAGGAGAGAGAAAATGAGTAAAAGGAATAAGTAATGAATAATGTGATTATATAAATTAAAAATATGGAAATAATGAAAAATGCATATTCAATACATCAAAGATAACTTGTGGATGAAGTTTGGTCCAATTTGGAGGTTGTTTGTGCAAGTTATGCAATTTTAGGTACATTTTGGACTTTTCTGCAATTTACCCAATTGGAAGGTTTTCTTTGCAAATTGTCACATTCATTATAATCCTTATATATTCCCTTAGTATTATAGAGTTTTTGAACCATGGGGCACCTAGATGCATCTTGGTTTGAAGGTGTTTCTTTCCAAGGGCATTTTACGGATTACCCTCTTCATAAATGAGCTTATCTTTAGAAGCTATCAACCAATGGGGTTATTTATTTGATTGGAGGTCGGTTGAGATAGCCTATAAGTTTCCATAAACTGCAATTGATATTCAAGAAGCCTCTATGAGATGTCCTCTTGCATGGTCATGGAATCCCTAGGCTAAGGACACATGGACAGCTCCATGGACACATCATGCTTGACTTCTTCCTTATCCATAAAGGTTTGCATGTCCATAGGCACCCTTAGAATTTAACACATGCAAAGTAAATTGACACCTCGTGCTTGACTTCTTCCTTATCCATTATGTGGCATACGTTTCACAAAACAAGATTAACTAAAGCGAAAAGCGAATCATTAGTAGCGGAATTACTGGAAATCACTAAAAATTAAAACTTTTTACAAAGAGATCCATAAATTGAAAAACTCCTTCATAAAGAACCTAAGTAAGTTATGTACATTCCAGTTCATCAGTACATCTCTGTATCATCTCTTTCTCAAAAGTTACAAGCATTAACTGCCCTGTTAAACTGTACATAAGCAGTATACAAAAATCTTGAGGCATCAAGCCAAAATCTCAGATCAATATCAAACTAACTACTGACTCCTAGGACCTGAGAGTACAGAGACGACACATAGGATCCTCTATATACAGAATTTGACAGACAGTGTTTCCACCTGAGGAATCACTACTGTCTTTGCTGTTGTTGTTGCTGTTCTTCCCTTTTTATGAGGTTTCTATTTCTACCTCGTCCATGTCCACCTAAAAATGTTGGATTTCATGGGAGTGAGACAATTGAAAATTGTCCCAGCGAGAGATATAACTCTCTGCCATAAACATTATTATTGCAGATAATAGAATAACTTTAAACAGAAGAAATATAAGTATTCAACAACAATTAAATCATTAATTAAACTATTTAGAGCAATATTCTCTATTCAAGTCAATTCAGCTATATCTGGACAAAGCAATATATCATTTATTCAATAAGGAATATGAAGAACATGTATAGCATTTATCCAACTAAGATATACTAAGCAATGTATCATCAATCATTGTTTCTCGTATTTCAACCTTAAGCAATTACGCTACACGACTGATTACATTTTACAAACATTCTTAAGCCCTAAGGAGATGAGATATACCGCTCATACTCCAACCGACCATGATTACGTAAAGCATCAATACCACACAAGGTTAATGGGAGAGCCGGATTCCATGACCTCATCTGTCTCGGTCAGTACGAGACTACTTTAAGCAGAGACATCATGTGTCAACTACAATTAGCTTGCCAGAGTATATTGACATCTTCGCTATAGATTTATAGCCCGTAGCATATACTCTCTTCAGGGTTATGGCCCGTAGCCAATGCCTGGTATTATTATTATTGAGGAGTCATGGCCCATAACCATACTCTTAATGGGGTATGGTCCTCAACCAATCCCATGCATAGGACATAGCCCGTAGCCATTTCTATGGGGCATAAGGATATATTTGCCCAATTACCCCCACATATTATAAAATATGCGTTCCGAGTAAAACTCATTTCACCATTCAGCTAATTCTGACGCTGATGGATCTGTGGTTAGGGCAACTACATTCTATGATTTCACTTGATTATTTAAGTACATTATCATATTCTTTTAGCATCAGGCAAGTTTTCAAACATAAGCCATTATAACAATTTTCTATAAAGAATGAGTACTATTTCCATCAACTTTATTGGGATCTCAGTCCCTTATAATCTCATCATCATGATTCAAGAATATGGTTATTTAAACCCTTAGATCATCAAAACACTTGTTACCACTTTAACACGTAACTTAATACCATCAAGTCATCTGACAGTGTAAGCATGATAATTGCAAATGCAGGTATTTCACATGGCTCTTAAGCCCGTTATTATTTCTTGTTACCTCTCACTAGGCAACACAACATGTTATGGCTCACAAGGCCCATAGGGCAGTTTTAATAAGTAAACCATCATAGCTCATACCTAGCTATGTTCATTATCTCATGATACTTGCAAGATTAGTACAGGTGATAACATTTACATCAATTTCATATCAACACAATGTAAAACAATTATAACATCACTATTCAAGGGTAACACCACTATTCCCTTACCAGGTTTAGGGTTTCCTTTTTCATTTCAATTAGGGTTATTCATCCCCTTTGTTCAATTAGGACTAATGACTTGTCATCTCATTATCCAGGATTAGAATTTCATACTATATAGTATAACCCAGAAATTAGGGTTACACATATACCATCACCTTATTTGAAATTAGGGTTTACTATTCACATTGCATCACCCTAGATTAGGGTTCATGTTCAATAACCCAAAATTAGGGTTTATTATTCACATCACATCACCCTAGATTAGGGTTTATAATCAATAACCCAAAATAGGGTTTACTATTCACATCACTTAGGATTGATCATTAAAATACTTTGAATTAGGGTTTCTCATGTCATTACCCTAAATTAGGATCATACCACCATCATGAATTAAGGTTTCACCTATCATTGCCGTCAATTAGGGTTAGAATTCATTAACCTTTTTAATTAGGATTTAAGATCTCTTTTCAAGGATCATACCCTAATTACACATTCCTTCATGTTAAAAGTATTTAAACTTAACCTCTACATGATTATCATTCATGTAGGAAGTCCTCTTTCTCTCTCATCTTCCATAAGAGGATACTTATTTCAGACTTGAATGAGCTAAGTCAACTCAACTTGAAAGAAGAATTGACATCTTGAATTATGTCATTATTTCCATAAATCATCAAAGATTAATTATTCAAAGTGTACTAATCGCCCTATCTCATTAAGGGTACAATTATTATAATCACCCTTGGTTTACATCGTGTAGTTGTCTAATTAAACAATTGACCCTTACTCACTTTAAGTATTCATACGGTTTGGTTGATTAACTTCCAAATGATCTTGGTCACTTAGACTTCAAACGGTCTTGACCAGTTAGACCTCAAACGGTCTTGGTCTAAGGGTTTAAATTCGTTTGGTAAAGGTGGTGCTTGAAACCGTTTGCTAAAGCAAGTACTTGAAACCGTTTGCTAAAGCACTCATGAGATCGATTGGGCCTCAAACGATTTGGGAACGTTTGGTCCCAAACGGTCTTGAGACCGTTTGGACTCAAACAGTCTTAAGACCATTTGGTCCAAACCTCCTCAAAACCGAATGGACCAATTATGGTCTCAACCAATCATGTTGATTTAGGGTTTCCAATGTTGATTTCCTGATCGTTTGAATTCATATATAACCACTCATCAATTGAACTTAACATCATACTTCAAGTGAGCTTAATAAATCATCCTTCAACTGATTTAACCCTCATTTGATCATCAATTAGGGGTTTGAATCAATTGGATTAGGGTTTGGAATTGATGAACCTTCAATGTTAATCATTGTGAAACTAATTACTTTGAAATCATTGGACCACCATCCAAAGTGGACCTAACCTGACCTCAAATGGTCTTGAGGTCATTTGGATGACCACCAAACAGTATTGAGACCATTTACCCATCCCATCATCAAAATCCATGACATCCAATTAGGGTTTGGATCATTGGATTGATAACCAAATCGATTATTGATTGTATTCCACTTTGGTATCATTGGATCTTCAATTGCCTAACCATACTAAACCCTAGACCTCCAAACGGTCTTGGTTGACCTCCAAATGGTCTTGAGACCATTTGGGTGACCCCCAAATGGTGTTGAAATTGTTTGGGTCAATCAACCCAAGGTTCTAAGTCAATCAACTATGAAATCACCACTTAACCCGATTAGGGTTTGATGATTGATGGACCTTCAACTAAAAAGCCCATTGAAACTAATCAATTATATTTGATGAGTCATTAACCACATCACTATCAAAAATTATCCAAATGGTCAACTATGGTTAACGCCCCCAAATGGTTTGAAACCATTTGCCCTCAAACAGTTTGATGAAATCGTTTACTCTCAAACGGTTTGAAACCGTTTACTTCCAAACGGTTTGTGAAACTGATTGTGCATATGTGTTGAAACCGTTTGGTCTAGCATTTTCTTGGGAAAAGTGTCCAAGATGATGTCATCATCATCTTCCATTGTGCATCCAAGAACTACTGTCGTTTTTCATGGAAATTACAACAACGAATAAAAAAGGTTCCAAATAGAAGAAAATAATCTACAATTATTGGAGGAATGAATGCAATATCAATGTTTAAGGGTTTAAGTTATAAAACCCGCCTTTGAATCTGATTTCCAAGCTCCACGGTTCTAATGGTGGATGAAGCTCCAACCACTGCCCAAGGTCCGTTCTTGAGCTTTTGGATGAAAAAGTTGGCTAGAGTTGGAAATCGAGAAGAAAACAAAGAATCAAGTATTGATTTTGGGTTTTCACCATGAAACCAAGGTGGAAGATGATCAAATGCTTACCAAAAGGTTAGAGTCGTCCTTCTTCTGCTCCTGAGCTCTCTCATGGTCGGCCCAGGAAAGAAGAGAAAAGAAATTCCAAGGAAAAGATCCTTAAGTGTGTTGGAAAAGAAATATGTATAAGGAATTTCAAGGAAAGAGAAAATAGGATTAATTCTTTTTAATTCCAAAATTATTTCCACCACTTCCACCTCAATCCTTGGCCACGAAGACACCTTCATTATCTCGCAAAACCTCTTCATTATCCAAGAATTAAAGGAAAAGAAATTAAGCACCTTAATGAATTTTATACTAATATCCAACTTTTAGTGGATATTACTTTTTATTATGTTAATGTGAGTGGGCTTCCACTAAACCAAGATCTTTTTGTTCCATAGCAAGGCACAAGATCGTCCAACATTTTGCTAAATCATCCATCAACTTTTGGTTGAAGGGCTCCTCAATTAATATATTTCTTTTTGCATTAAAAAGAAATAAAGTTCCTTTTATGCTTAAATCTTGATTATTTTAATGTCAAGATTCTCCCTCCTGATATTAATTCAAATGAGGCGCCCCTCTAAATTTCTTTGCCCAAATTGATGCCAAGAAACATGAGAGACCCTCTAGAGGTGGTATTTTGCATATTGAACCCTAGGTTTTGGGTAAATTGCATATTACACCAAAACTAGGTTTTAATGCACACAGATTGCTCAACAAGCTCCATCTTGGTGCTCAAGCTTGTGGAAACCATACCACTACATCATATTCATTCTTATGATGTCTCAACATCAGAGGAACATTGTTTCATGTACAATTTGCAAGTTAACCCCTCAACTTGGGTAATTTGCACATTAGTCCAACATTAACAAAACAATGTTTCAACATTATTCAAAAAGGACTGAAATTGCAATAGATGTTCCTCTTGAGCCTTAATTACTTTTCAAGAAATAAAAGCAAGCATATAATCAACTTTATTAAGCAAAACACCAAGGGTTAGTACATAACCTAGGTCAGATATGTTACCAATTATCCACCCCTTACAAAGATTTTGTCCCCGAAATTAACAAAAACATTAAGAGAAAAGAGAAGGATACTTCCTCCTCATCTCTTACTCTAGTTCCCACATGGCTTCTTCAACGCCACGGTGATTCCAGAGGACTTTTAGAAGGCTTATATCTTTCTTTTTCAGCTTCTTGATTCTTCTATCGAGAATCAACATAGGTCCTTCAACATAGGATATATCCTCGTTTAATTCTACTTCCATAGGTTGTAGAACTAATTTTGTATCAGGATGACACTTCCTTAGCATAGATATATTAAATACTAGGTGCAACTTGTGCAACTCAGGTTGTAACTCTAGCTTATAAGCTACCTTTCCAATCCGTTCAATGATTGGATAAGGCCCCATGAATCTAGGAGCTAACTTTCCCTTTCTTCTAAAACTAAGGACTCCTTTCCAAGGTGAGACCTTAAGGTATACTTTGTCTCCAACCTGGAATTCTAAGAGTCTTCGCCATTTGTTGGCATATGATTTTTGTCTATCCTGTGCAGTCTTTAACTGTTGTTGTATTATTTTAATCTTTTTCGTTGTCTGCTGCACAAGATCAGGACCCAAAAGTTGATATTCTCCAGTTTCATACCAACATAAGGGAGATCTACAACGTTTACCATACAAAGCTTCATATGGTGCCATGTCAATACTGTGCTGATAGCTGTTTTTATAAGCAAACTCTATCAAGCCCAGATGTAGATCCCAACTTCCTGTAAACTGAAGGACACATGCCCTAAGCAAGTCCTCCAAGGTTTGTATAGTCCTTTCTAATTGTCCATCTGTCTAAGGATGGAAGGCTGTACTAAACCTTAACTGCGTGCCTAAAGCTTTATGAATTCATTCCCAAAAACGACTCGTAAACTGGGGACATATGTCAGAAACAATGGTAACTGGGACCCCATGCAACCGTGTTATCTCATCTACATACAATTGTGCTAGCTTCTCAGTAGTATAGGTTGTCTTGACAGGTAAGAAATGTGCTGGTTTTGTCAACCTATCAACTATCACCCAAATGGAATCATGAACTTCGTCTGTCCTAGGCAAACCAACCACAAAATCCATAGTTACATGATCCCATTTCCACTGCGGTATAGGGAAAGGCTGCATTGTTCATGCGGGCTTTTGGTTTTCAGCTTTAACCTACTGACACACCGGACACCACATAACAAACTCAGCAACATCCTTCTTCAAACCAGGCCACCAATACATATCTGTTAAGTTATGATACATCTTAGTGCTTCCTGGATGCATAGCATACATAGATGAATGTGCTTCTTCCGGGACTAACTTCCTTAAATTATAACATCAGGTACTATCATCCTACAATGATAACAGGCTACTTGATCATCTGAATCATGGAAACCATCTCGTTTCTCACTACCATACTCTAATCTAATTTGTTGAACTACAACATCAGCTTGTTGTGCCTCCTTAATCTACTGTCTTAGAGTAGGTTTTATGTGCATCTCAGCTAGCAACCCAGATAACAATGATACTTTTAGTTGTACATTATTTTGCCTCAAGGATATAAACATATCCATCCTAGAGCACACCAAGGAATTCAACTATGTTCTATCTAGGGCTGGTGTTGCTAATTTTCTATTTAAGCATCAACAACTACATTGGCCTTCCCTGGATGATAATCAATTGTACAATCGTAGTCCTTGATTAATTCCATCCAGTGGCATTGCCTCATGTTTAGCTCATGCTGAGAAAAGATGTACTTAAGGTTCTTATGGTCTGTGAAAATCTGGAATGTCTCTCCATAGAGATAATGTCTCCATATTTTCAAAGCATGGACTACAACATCTAGCTCTAGATCATGTGTTGGATAAATCTCCTCGTGTTTCTTAAGCTGTCGAGAAGCAAAAGAAACCACTTGTTTATCCTGCATCAACACACATCCTAAGCCATTCTTAGATGCATCACAGAAAACTATATACCCCTTTCCCTGCTCAGGCAGCACCAGCACAGGTGCACTAGTTAACCTTTCCTTCAGCATCTGGAATTATTGTTGACACTTGTCGTTCCAGGAAAAATGAACTTCCTTCCTGGTCAACTTGGTTAAGGGTAAAGCTATAGAACTGAAGTTCTTAATGAACCTCCTGTAATAGCCTACCAACCATAGGAAACTGCGGATCTCTGTCGGTGTCTTCGGCTGTTCCCATTGCAAGACATATTCTACCTTTTTAGGGTCAACACAAATACCAGAAGCAGATATTATGTGTCCAAGAAAAGAAACTTCTGGTAACCAGAACTCACATTTGCTAAACTTAGCATATAACTTATGCTCTCTTAGCAATATTAGAACCTGACAGAGGTGCTATTCATACTGTTGAGCATCTCTACTATAGATCAATATGTCATCTATGAAGACGACTACACACTGATCCAGAAAAATTCGAAAGATTCTATTCATGAGTTCCATGAATGCAGCTGGTGCATTAGTTAGTCCAAATGATATAACTATGAACTCATAGTGACCATACCTTGTCCTAAAGGAAGATTTGGGTATGTCACCCTCCTTAATACGTAGCTGATGGTATCCCGACCTCAAATCTATCTTAGAAAAGACAGTTTCACCTCGCAACTGATCAAACAAGTCATCAATCCTTGGCAAAGGATACTTATTCTTTCTAGTTACTTTATTTAACTGTTTGTAATCAATGCATAATCACATCGATCCATCCTTCTTCTTAACAAAGAGGACTAGAGCACCCCACGGTGAAGTGGTCGGTCGGATAAAACCCTTCTCAAGTAGCTCTTGAAGTTGTTTCTTGAGTTCTCCCATCTCAGCATGCGCCATCCTATATGATGTTTGTGCTATTGGTTGCATGCCCGGGATTAGATTAATCTCAAAATCAATATCTCGGGGCGGAGGAACACCTGAAAGTTCTTCAGGAAATACATCTTCAAATTCCCTGACTATGGGAAATTTTGCGGGATTAGAACTCTCCATGGTGGTATCTACCACATGGGCTAAGAATGCAAAACATCCTTGCCTCATCAGCTTCTCAGATACCATGGCTGACATAAGACAAGTTGGAAGGATCTTTCTGTCTCCCGGAAAGACCCATGTGTCACTATCATCTGTGAACACAGCTTGCTGGGACTCACAATCCAAGACAACCTTGTACCTTTCTAAGTTATCCATCCCAAGGATTATATCGAACTCGTGCATCTCAAGGGGTATAAGATCCACTTGAATGTGATGTTCAGAAAAGAAATGAATGCAGGGAGAACACACCTCCTGCAACACTACAGATCCCATCAAAGGAGTTTCTAACTTCAAACTCTCTACCCTATGACCAATTGTCATATTGTAGTCAAGAATCACTCTTCGAGTGATAAAGGAATGCGTAGCACCTGGGTCAATTAAGACAGATATGACACAATATGTAGACATATCAGAATAAAATAGTTCCATCTGATCTGTCACAACCCGGGGGTTGACTACTATATCAGGCTGGTTCATTGCATAAAATCTCGCTGTTGCCTGTTGTTGGCCCTGTGCTCTATTATTGGGTGCAGAAGATCCTTCCTGGGATGCCTGTCCACATCCTCGAGTACCGCTAGCAAATGATTTTCTTTGAGATCCTTGCTGATTTTGTCTCGGGGTTTGATTCACCACTGCATTCCCTGTTGGGCAATCCCTTGCCAGATGTCCTACTAGTCCACATCGATGACAAGTTCTATTCTCTTGATGTGGTCTAGAGGGTCCATTTACTGATGTTGATGCCATACTAGGGGCTGTACTCGGAGGAAAAATTCACCCTCTACCCCTACTTGACGTCCCCTGCTTTGGGGTATTGAACCTCTGTGGTGCTGCCGGTGTAGAAAATCTTGGTTTCTTGAAACCCTCAGGCCTTTGTCCATGAAACTGAGAATACACTTTCTTGTTACTGGTCTGTCGCTTCTCAATCACAGACCTTTATATACTTCTTACGGACTCCACGAAGGTGGAAAACCTCTCCCGGTTCTCTAAAGAAGACACCAGAGTGGTTAATTCAGCGTTCAACCCTTTCTCCAAATGCCAAATTCTCTCCTCATCAGTTGATGCCATGTGCGGATAGAACTGCAACAACTCCATGAACCTAGCCTCATACTCACTAATGTTCATTTGTCCCTACCTAATCCGTTCAAACCGATTAATTTTCTCATCCAGAAAGGTCTTGGAAAAGTATCTACTGACGAATTCTCATCGGAACTCTTCCCATCCAATTTCCACACCTGGCCTCTTGCCTTCCTCAATGGTCCACCAGTGACCATCACTACCCTTCAACAGATATACAACATGTCTCACCTTCTCATTCTCAGGGATATTAGGGATTCTAAATGCTTTTTCCAGCTCAGTCATCCATAAATCTACATCATCTGGATCAGCCATACCAGAATAATCTATAGCCCCAACCCGACGAAGTCATTCAAACATCTTGTCGGCTTCCTATCCTTCATGGTGGGTAGGTGCCCTAGGTGCAGGTATTGGCATCCTATCTGTCATGTGAGTCATGACAGCCATAAACTGCCCAAACATGGCTTGGAAGGATGGGTTCCCCATTTCAGCTTGATTGAACTGGGGTGGTTCAGGCACGGGCTCCTCCCTCCCTTGGTCTCTTACACCTCCCCCTGGTGCAGCAATGCTACTTTCGGCAACATGTTCATCGTGTGATCCAGACAGCTTTAGTTCTTCTTATCCTCCTATATGAGCAGAAGCCACTATCAGATAAACTGGAAGACACTAGAACAGACTCAATAACCTTAGTCCTATGTCTCTGTAGACTCAGCGAACCTAGAGCTCTCATACCACTAAATTATGGCGTACGTTTCACAAAACGAGATTAACTAAACCCGAATCGAATCATTAGCAGTGGAATTACTGAAAATCACTAAAAATTAAAGCTTTTTACAAAGAGATCCATAAATTGAAAAACTCCTTCATAAAGAACCAAAGTAAGTTATGTACATTCCAGTTCATCATTACATCTCTGTATCATCTCTTTCTCGAAAGTTACAAGCATTAACTACCCTGTTAAACTGTACATAAGCAGTATACAAAAATCTCGAGGCATCAAGCCAAAATCTCAGATCAATATCAAACTAACTACTGACTCCTACGACTTGAGAGTACAGAGACGACACATAGGACTCTCTATATACAGAACTTGACAGACAGTGTCTCCACCTAAGGAATCACTACTGTCTTTGCTATTGCTGTTGTTGTTCTTCCCTTTTTATGAGGTTTCTGTTTCTACCTCGTCCAGGTCCAACTAAAAATGTTGGATTTCACGGGAGTGAGACAATTGAAAATTGTCCCAACAAGAGATATAACTCTCTGCCACAAACATTATTATTGTAGATAATAAAATAACTCTAAGCAGAAGAATTATAAGTATTCAACAATAGTTAAATCATTAATTGAACTATTTAGAGCAATATTCTCTATTCAACTCAATTCAGCTATATTTGGATAATGCAGTATATCATTTATTCAATAAGGAATATGAAGAACATGCATATCATTTATCCAACTAAGACATACTAAGCAATGTATCATCAGTCATTGTTTCTCGTATTTCAACCTTAAGCAATTACGCTACACGGCTGATTACATTTTACAAACATTCTTAAGCCCTGAGGAGATGAGATATACCTCTCATACTCCAACCGACCACGATTACGTCAAGCATCAGCACCACACAAGGTCAATGGGAGAGCTGGATTCCATGACCTCATCTGTCTCGGTCAGTACGAGACTACTTTAAGCAGAGACATCATGTGTCAGCTGCAATTAGCTTGTCAGGGTATATTGGCATCTTCGCTATAGAGTTATAGCCAGTAGCATATACTCTATTCAGGGTTATGGCCCATAGCCAATGCCTAGTATTATTATTATTGAGGAGTCATGGGCCCATAACCATACTCTTAATGGGGTATGGTCTACAACCAATCCCGTGCATAGGACAGCCCGTAGCCATTCCTATGGGGAATAAGGATATATTTGCCCAATTACCCCCACATATTAAAAAATATGCGTTCTGAGTAAAACTCATTTCACCATTCAGCTAATTCGGACGCTGATGGATCTGTGGTCAGGGCAACTACATTCTATGATTTCACTTGATTATTTAAGTACATTATCATATGCTTTTAGCATCGGCCAAGTTTTCAAACATAAGACATTATAACAATTTTCTATAAAGAATGAGTACTATTTCCATGAAGTTTATTAGGATCTCAGTCCCTTATAATCTCATCATCATGATTCAAGAATATGGTTATTTAAACCCTTAGATCATCAAAACAATTGTTACCACTATAACAAGTAACTTAATACCATCAAGTCATCTGACAGTGTAAGCATGATAATTGCAAATGCATGTATTTCACATGGCTCATAAGCCCATTAATATTTCTTGTTACCTCTCACTAGGCAACACAACATGTTATGGCTCACAAGGCCCATAAGGCAGTTTTAATAAGTAAACCATCATATCTCATACCTGGCTATGTTCATTATCTCATGATACCTACAAGATTAGTACAAGTGATAACATTTTAGATCAATTTCATATCAACACAATGTAAAACAATTATAACATCACTATTCAAGGGTAACACCACTATTCCCTTACCAGGGTTAGGATTTCCCTTTTCATTTCAATTAGGGTTATTCATCCCCTTTGTTCAATTAGGACTAATGACTTGTCATCTCATTATCCATGATTAGAATTTCATACTGTATAGTATAACCCAGAAATTAGGGTTTCACATATACCATCACCTTATTTGAAATTAGGGTTTACTATTCACATTTAATCACCATAGATTAGGGTTCATGTTCAATAACCCAAAATTAGGGTTTACTATTCACATCACATCACCCTAGATTAGGATTTATAATCCATAACCCAAAAATAGGGTTTACTATTCACATCACTTAGGATTGATCATTAAAATACTTTGAATTAGGGTTTCTCATGTCATTACCCTAAATTAGGATCATACCACCATCATGAATTAAGGTTTCACCTATCATTGCCTTCAATTAGGGTTAGAATTCATTAACCTTTTTAATTAGGATTTAAGATCTCTTTTCAAGGATCATACCCTAATTACACATTCCTTCGTGTTAAAAGTATTTAAACTTAACCTCTACATGATTATCATTCATGTAGGAAGTCCTCTTTCTCTATCATCTTCCATAAGAGGATACTTATTTCAGACTTGAATGAGCTAAGTCAACTCAACTTGAAATAAGAATTGACACCATGAATTATGTCATTATTTCCATAATCATCAAAGATTATTTATTCAAAGGGTACTAATCTCCCTTTCTCATTAAGGGTACAATTATTATAATCACCCTTGGTTTACATCGTGTAATTGTCCAATTAAACAATTGACGCTTACTCACTATAAGTATTCATACGGTTTGGTTGATTGACTTCCAAACGATCTTGGTCACTTAGACTTCAAACAGTCTTGACCAGTTAGATCTCAAACGGTCTTGGTCTAAGGGTTTAAAACCGTTTGATAAAGGTGGTTCTTGAAACCGTTTGCTAAAGCAAGTACTTGAAACCGTTTGCTAAAGCACTCATGAGATCGATTGGGCCTCAAACAGTTTGGGATGGTTTGGTCCCAAACGGTCTTGAGACCATTTGGTCCCAAATGGTCTTGAGACCATTTGGACTCAAACGGTCTTAAGACCATTTGGTCCAAACCTCCTCAAAACTGAATGGACCAATTATGGTCTCAACCAATCATGTTGATTTAGGGTTTCCAATGTTGATTCCCTGATTGATTGAATTCATATATAACCACTCATCAATTGAACTTAACATCATACTTCAAGTGAGCTTAATAAATCATCCTTCAACTCATTCAACCCTCATTTGATCATCAATTAGGGTTTTGAATCAATTAGATTAGGGTTTGGAATCGATGAACCTTCAATGTTAATCATTGTGAAACTAATTACTTTGAAATCATTGGACCACCATCCAAATTGGAACTGACCTGACCTCAAACGGTCTTGAGGTCATTTGGATGACCTCCAAACGGTCTTGAGACCATTTTCCCATCCCATCATCAAAATCCGTGACATCCAATTAGGGTTTTGATCATTGGATAGATCACCAAATTGATTATTGATTGTAGTCCACTTTGGTATCATTGGATCTTCAATTGCCTAACCATACTCAACCCTAGACCTCCAAACGGTCTTCGTTGACCTACAAACGGTCTTGAGACCATTTGTGTGATCCCCAAATGGTGTTGAAACTATTTGGGTCAATCAACCCAAGGTTCTAAGTCAATCAACTATGAAATCAACACTAACCCCGATTAGGGTTTGATGATTGATGGACCTTCAACTAACAAGCCCATTGAAACTAATCAATTATATTAGATGAGTCATTAACCATCATAACTATAAACAATTATCCAAACGGTCAACTATGGTCAATTCCCCCAAATGGTTTGAAACTGTTTGCCCTCAAACGATTTGATGAAACTGTTTACTCTCAAACGGTTTGAAATCGTTTACTTCCAAACGATTTGTGAAACCGATTGTGCATGTGTTGAAACCGTTTGGTCTAGCATTTTCTTGGGAAAAGTGTCCAAGATGATGTCATCATCATCTTCCTTTGTGCATCCAAGAACTACTTCCATTTTTCATGGAAATTACAGCAATGAATCAAAAGGGTTCCAAATAGAAGAAAATAATCAACAATTATTGGAGGAATGAATGAAATATCAATGTTTAAGGGTTTATGTTATAAAACCCACCTTTGAATCTGATTTCCAAGCTCCAAGCTCCATGTTTATAATGGTGGATGAAGCTCCAACAACTTCCCAAGGTCCGTTCTTGAGCTTTTGGATGAAAAAGTTGGCTAGAGGTTGAAATCGAGTGAAGAAAACAAAGAATCAAGCATTGATTTTGGGTTTTCACCATGAAACCAAGGTGTAATATGATCAAATGCTTACCAACAGGTTAGAGTCGTCCTTATTCTCCTCCTGAGCTCTCTCATGGTCGGACAAGGAAAGAAGAGAAAAGAAATTCCAAGGAAAAGATCCTTAAGTGTGTTGGAAAAGAAATATGTATAAGGAATTTCAAGGAAAGAGAAAATATGATTAATTCTTTTTAATTGCAAAATTATTTCCACCACTTCCCCCTCAATCCTTGACCATTCCACCTTCATTATCTTGGAAAACCTCTTCACTATCCAAGAATTAAAGGAAAGGAAATTAAGCACCTTAATGAAATTTATATCAATATCCAACTTTTAGTGGATATTACTTTTTATTATGTTAATGTGAGTGGGTTTCCACTCAACCAAGATCTTTTTGTGCCATAGCAAGGCACAAGCTCGTCCAACATTTTACAAAATCATCCTTCAACTTTTTCTTGAAGGGCTCCTCAATTAATATATTTCTTTTTGCATTAAAAAGAATTAAAGTTCCTTTTATGCTTAAATCTTGATTATTTTAATGTCAAGATTTTGTCTCCTCATATTAATTCAAATGAGGCGCCCCTCTCAATTTCTTTTCCCTAATGGATGCCAAGAAACATGAGATACCCTCTAGAGGTGGCATTTTGCATATTGAACCCCAAGTTTTGGGTAAATTGCATATTACACAAAAACTAGGTTTTAATGCACAAAGATTGCTCAACAAGCTCCATCTTGGTGCCCAAGCTTGTGGAAACCATACCACTACATCATATTCATTCTAATGATGTCTCAACATCATAGGAACATTTTGTCATGTACAATTTGCAAGTTAACCCCTCAACTTGGGTAATTTGCACATTAGTCCAACATTAACAAAACAATGTTTCAACATTATTCAAAAAGGACTGAAATTGCAATATAAGTTCCTCTTGAGCCTTTATTAATTTTCAAGAAATAAAAGCAAGCATATAATCAAATTTATTAAGCAAAACACCTAGGGTTAGTACATAACCCAAGTCAGGGATATTTCAAATTATCCACCCCTTACAAGTATTTCGTCCCCGAAATTAACAAAAACATTAAGAGAAAAGAGAAGGATACTTCCTCCTCATCTCTTACGCTAGTTCCCACGTGGCTTCTTCAATGCCGCGGTGATTCCAGAGGACTTTTAGAAGGCTTATATCTTTCTTTTTCAGCTTCTTGATTCTTCTATCGAGAATCAACATAGGTCCTTCAACATAGGATATATCCTTGTTTAATTCTACTTCCATAGGTTGTAGAACTAATTATGTATCAGGATGACACTTCCTTAGCATAGATATATGAAATACTGGGTGCAAGTTGTGCAACTCAGGTGGTAACTCCAGCTTATAAGCTACCTTTCCAATCCATTCAATGATTGGATAAGGCCCCATGAATCTAGGAGCTAACTTTCCCTTTCTTCCAAAACTAAGGACTCCTTTCCAAGATGAGACCTTAAGGTATACTTTGTCTCCAAGCTAGAATTCTAAGGGTCTTTGCCGTTTTTCGGCATATGATTTTTGTCTATCCTGTGCAGTCTTTAACTGTTGATGTATTATTTTATTCTTTTCCGTTGTCTGCTGTACAAGATCATGACCCAAAAGTTGATATTCTCCAGTTTCATACCAACATAAGGGAGATCCACAACGTTTACCATAAAAAGATTCATATGGTGCCATGTCTATACTGTGTTGATAGGTGTTATTATAAGCAAAATCTATCAAGGCCAGATGTAGATCCCAACTTCCTATAAATTGAAGGACACATGCCCTAAGCAAGTCCTCCAAGTTTTGTATAGTCCTTTCTAATTGTCCATCTGTCTGAGGATGGAAGGCTGTACTAAACCTTAACTGCGTGCCTAAAGCTTTATGAAGTCGTTCCCAAAAATGACTCATAAACTGGGGACCTCTGTCAAAGACAATGGTAACTGGGACCCCATGCAGCCGTACTATCTCATCTACATACAATTGTGCCAGCTTCTATGTAGTATAGGTTGTCTTTATAGGTAAGAAATGTGTTGATTTTGTCAACCTATCAACTATCACCCAAATGGAATCATGACCTTTGGCTGTCCTAGGCAAACCAACCACAAAATCCATGGTTACATGATCCCATTTCCACTGCGGTATAGGCAAAGGCTGCATTGTTCCTGCGGGCTTCTGGTGTTCAGCTTTAACCTGTTGACACACTGGACACCGCATAACAAACTCAGCAACATCCTTCTTCAAACCAAGCCACCAATACATATCTTTTAAGTTATGATACATCTTGGTGCTTCCTGGATGCATATCATACATAGATGAATGTGCTTCTTCTGGGACTAACTTCCTTAAATTATCAACATCAGGTACTATCATCCTACCATGATAACAGGCTACCTGATCATCTGAATCATGGAAACCGTATCGTTTCTCACTACCATACTCTGATCTAATTTGTTGAACTACAACATTAGCTTGTTGTCTGCTGTCTCAGAGTAGGTTTTATGTGCATCTCAGCTAGCAACCCAGATAAAAATGATACTTTTAGCTGTACATTATTTTGCCTCAAGGATATAAACATATCCCTCCTAGAGCACACCAAGGAATTCAACTGTGCTCTATCTAGGGCTGGTGTTGCTAATTTTCTACTTCAAGCATCAACAACTACATTGGCCTTTCCTAGATGATAATCAATTGTACAATCGTAGTCCTTGATTAATTCCATCCAGCGGCATTGCCTCATGTTTAGCTCATGATGAGAAAAGATGTACTTTAGGTTCTTATGGTATGTAAAAATCTGGAATGTCTCTCCCTAGAGATAATGTCTCTAGATCTTCAAAGCATGGACTACAACAACTAGCTCTAGATCATGTGTTGGATAATTCTCCTCGTGTTTCTTAAGCTGTCGAGAAGCAAAAGAAATCACTTGTTTTCCTGCATCAACACACATCCTAAGCCATTCTTAGATGCATCACAAAAAACTATATACCCCTTTCCCTTCTCAGGCAGCACCAGCACAGGTGCACTAGTTAACCTTTCCTTCAGCATCTGGAATGATTGTTGACACTTGTCGTTCCAGGCAAAAGGAACTTCCTTCCTGGTCAACTTGGTTAAGGGTAAAGCTATAGAACTAAAGTTCTTAATGAACCTCCTGTAATAGCCTACCAACCCTAGGAAACTGTGGATCTCTATCGGTGTCTTCGGCTATTACCAATGCAAGACATATTCTACCTTTTTAGGGTCAACACGAATACTTGAAGCAGATATTACATGTCCAAGAAAAGAAACTTCTGGTAACCAGAACTCACATTTGCTAAACTTAGCATATAACTTATGCTCTCTTAGCAAAGTTAGAGCCTGACGGAGGTGCTGTTCATGTTGTTGAGCATCTCTACTGTAGATCAATATGTCATATATGAAGACGACTACACACTGATCTAGAAAAGGTCGAAAGATTCTATTCATGAGTTCCATGAATGCAGCTAGTGCATTAGTTAGTCCAAATGATATAACTGTGAACTCATAGTGACCATACCTTGTCCCAAAGGTAGATTTAGGTATGTCACCCTCCTTAATACGTAGCTGATGGTATCCCGACCTCAAATCTATCTTAGAAAAGACAGTTGCACCTCGCAACTGATCAAACAAGTAATCAATCCTTGGCAAAGTTACTTTATTTAACTATTTGTAATCAATGCATAATCACATCGATCCATCCTTCTTATTAGCAAAGAGGACTGGAGCACCCCAGGGTGAAGTGCTCGGTCGGATAAAACCCTTCTCAAGCAGCTCCTGAAGTTGTTTCTTGAGTTCTGCCATCTCAGCAGGCGCCATCCTATACGATGTTTGTGCTATTGGTTGCGTGCCCGGGATTAGATTAATCTCAAAATCAATATCTCGGGGCGGAGGAACACCTGTAAGTTCTTCAGGAAATACATCTTCAAATTCCCTGACTATAGGAAATTTGGCGGGATTAAAACTCTCCATGGTGGTATCTACCACATGGGCTAAGAATGCAAAACATCCTTGCCTCATCAGCTTCTCTACTACCATGTCTAACACAAGACAAGTTGGAAGGATATTTCTCTCCCTGAAAGACCCATGTGTCACTATCATCTGTGAACACAACTTGCTTGGACTCACAATCCAAGACAACATTGTACCTTTATAAGGTATCCATCCTAAGGATTATATCGAACCCGTGCATCTCGAGGGGTATAAGATCCACTTGAATGCGATGTTCAGATAAGAAATGAATGCAGGGAGAACACACCTTCTGCAACACTATAGATCCCATCATAGGAGTTTCTAACTTCAAACTCTATGCCCTATGACCAATTGTCATATTGTAGTAAAGAATCACTCTTTGAGTGATAAAGGAATGCATAGCACCCAGATCAATTAAGACAGATATGACGCAGTATGTAGACATATCAAAAGAAAACAATTCCATCTGACCTGTCACAACCCGGGGGTTGACTACTGCATCAGGCTGGTTCATTTCATAAAATCTCGCCGTTGCCTATTGTTGGCCCTGTCCTCTATTATTGGGTGCAAAAGATCCTGCCTGGGATGCCTGTCCACATCCTCGGGTACAACTAGCAAATGATTTTCTTTGAGATCCTTACTGATTTTGTCTCGGGGGTTGATTCACCACTACATTCCCTGTTGGGCAATCCCTTGCCAGATGTCCTACTAGTCCACATCGATGACAAGTTCTATTCTCTTGATGTGGTCTAGAGGGTCCAGTTACTGATGTTGATGCCGTACTAGGGGCTCTACTCAGAGACAAAACTTCTCCCTCTACCCCTACTTGACGTCCACTGTGTCGGGGTATTGAACCTCTGTGGTGCTGTCGGTGCGGAAAATCTTGGTTTCTTGAAACCCTCGGGCCTTTGTCCATGAAACTGAGAATAAACCTTCTTGTTACTGGTCCGTCTCTTCTCAATCACAGACCTTTCTATCCTTCTTATGGACTCCACGAAGGTGGCAAACCTCTCCTGATTCTCTAAAGAAGACACCAGAGTGGTTAATTCAGCGTTCAACCCTTTTTAAAATGCCGAATTCTCTCCTCATCAGTTGATGCCATGTGCGTACAGAACTGCAAAAACTCCATGAACCTAGCCTCATACTCGCTAATGTTCATTTGTCCCTGCCTAATCCGTTCAAACCGAGTAATTTTCTCATCCAGAAAGGTCTTGGAAAAGTATCTACTGACGAATTCTCATCGGAACTCTTCCTATCCAATTTCCACACCTGGCCTCTTGCCTTCCTCAATGGTCCACTAGTGACCAGCACTACCCTTCAATAGATATACAACATGTCTCACCTTCTCATTCTCAGGGATATTAAGGATTCTACATGCTTTTTCCAGCTCAGTCAGCCATAAATCTACATAGCTGGATCATCCATACCACCATAATCTATAGCCCCAACCCGACAAAGTCGTTCAAACATCTTGTCGGCTCCATGTCCTTCATGGTGGGTAGGTGCCCTAGGTGCAAGTATTGGCATCCTATCTGTAATGTGAGTCATGGCAGCCATAAATTGCCCAAACATGGCTTGGAAGGCTGGGTTCCCCATGTCATCTTGATTGAACTGGGGTGGTTCAGGCACGGGCTCCTCCCTCCCTTAGTCTCTTACACCTCCTCCTGGTGCAACAATGCTACTTTCGACAACATGTTCATCGTGTGATCCAGACATCTTTAGTTCTTCTTATCCTCCTATATGAGCAGAACATACTATCAGATAAACTGGAAGACACTAGAACAAACTCAACAACCATAGTCCTATGTCTTTGTAGACTCAGCGAACCTAGAGCTCTCATACCACTAAATTATGGCGTACGTTTCACAAAACAAGATTAACTAAAGCGGAAGCGAATCATTAGAAGTGGAATTACTGAAAATCACTAAAAATTAAAGCTTTTTACAAAGAGATCCATAAATTGAAAAACTCCTTCATAAAGAACCAAAGTAAGTTATGTACATTCCAGTTCATCAATACATCTCTGTATCATCTCTTTCTCGAAAGTTACAAGCATTAACAACCCTGTTAAACTGTACATAAGCAGTATACAAAAATCTTGAGGCATCAAGCCAAAATCTCAGATCAATATCAAACTAACTACTAACTCCTACGACCTGAGAGTACAGATACGACACATAAGACTCTCTATATATAGAAATTGACAGACAATGTCTCCACCTAAGGAATCACTGCTGTCTTTGCAATTGTTGTTGCTATTCTTCCCTTTTTATGAGGTTTCTATTTCTACCTCGTCCACGTCCACCTAAAAATGTTGGATTTCACGGGAGTGAGACAATTGAAAACTGTCCCTACAAGAGATATGACTCTCTGCCACAAACATTATTATTGTAGATAATAAAATAACTCTAAGCAAAAGAATTATAAGTATTCAACAACAGTTAAATCATTAATTAAACTATTTAGAGCAATATTCTCTATTCAAGTCAATTCAGCTATATCTGGATAAAGCAGTATATCATTTATTCAATAAGGAATATGAAGAACATGTATAGCATTTATCCAACTAAGACATACTAAGCAAGGTATCATCAGTCATTGTTTCTCGCATTTCAACCTTAGGCAATTACGCTACACGACTGATTACATTTTACAAACATTCTTAAGCCCTAAGGAGATGAGATATACCGCTCATACTCCAACCGACCACGATTACGTAAAGCATCGATACCACACAAGGTTAATGGGAGAGCCGGATTACATGACCTCATCTTTCTCGGTCAGTACAAGACTACTTTAAGCAGATATATCATGTGTCAACTACAATTAGCTTGCCAGGGTACATTGGCATCTTCGCTATAGCGTTATAGCCCGTAGCATATACTCCCTTCAGGGTTATGGCCCATAGCCAATGCCTGGTATTATTATTATTGAGGAGTCATGGGCCCATAACCATACTCTTAATGGGGTATGGTCCACAACCAATCCCATGCATAGGACATAGCCCGTAGCCATTCCTATGGGGCATAAGGATATATTTTCCCAATTACCCCCACATATTAAAAAATATGCGTTCACCGTTCATCTAATTCTGACGCTGATGGATCTGTGGTCAGGGAAACTACATTATATGATTTCACTTGATTATTTAAGTACATTATCATATTCTTTTAGCATCAACCAAGTTTTCAAACATAAGCCATTATAACAATTTGCTATAAAGAATGAGTACTATTTCCATAAAGTTTATTGGGATCTCAGTCCCTTATAATCTCATCATCATGAATCAAGAATATGGTATTTTAAACCCTTAGATCATCAAAACACCTGTTACCACTTGAAAAGGTAACTTAATACCATCAAGTCATCTGACAGTGTAAGCATGATAATTGCAAATGCATGTATTTCACATGGCTCTTAAGCCCATTATTATTTCTTGTTATCTCTCACTAGGCAACACAGCATGTTCTGGCTCACAAGGCCCATAAGGTAGTTTTAATAAGTAAACCATCATAGCTCATACCTGGATATGTTCATTATCTCATGATACCTGCAAGATTAGTACAGGTGATAACATTTACATCAATTTCATATCAACACAATGTAAAACAATTATAACATCACTATTCAAGGGTAACACCACTATTCCCTTACCAGGGTTAGGGTTTCCCTTTTCATTTCAATTAGGGTTATTCATCCCCTTTGTTCAATTAGGACTAATGACTTGTCATCTCATTATCCAGGATTAGAATTTCATACTGTATAATATAACCCAGAAATTAGGGTTTCACATATACCATCACCTTATTTGAAATTAGGGTTTACTATTCACACTGCATCACCCAAGATTAGGGTTCATGTTCAATAACCCAAAATTAGGGTTTACTATTCACATCACATCACCCTAGATCAGGGTTTATAATCAATAACCCAAAATTAGGGTTTACTATTCACATCACTTAGGATTGATCATTAAAATACTTTAAATTAGGGTTTCTCATGTCATTACCCTAAATTAGGATCATACCACCATCATGAATTAAGGTTTCACCTATCATTGCCTTCAATTAGGGTTGAATTCATTCACCTTTTTAATTAGGATTCAAGATCTCTTTTCAAGGATCATACCCTAATTACACATTTCTTCATGTTAAAAGTATTTATACTTAACCTCTGCATGATTATCATTCACGTAGGAAGTCCTCTTTCTCTCTCATCTTCCATAAGAGGATACTTATTTCAGACTTGAATGATCTAAGTAAACTCAACTTGAAAGAAGAATTGACACCATGAATTATGTCATTATTTCCATAATCATCAAATATTAATTATTCAAAGGGTACTAATCACCCTATCTCATTAAGGGTGCAATTATTATAATCACCCTTGGTTTACATCGTGTAATTGTCCAATTAAACAATTGACCCTTACTCACTTTAAGTATTCATACGGTTTGGTTGATTAACTTCCAAACGATCTTGGTCACTTAGACTTCAAACAGTCTTGACCAGTTAGACCTCAAACGGTCTTGGTCTAAGGGTTTAAAACCATTTGGTAAAGGTGGTGCTTGAAACCGTTTGCTTTAGCAAGTACATGAAACCATTTGCTAAAGCACTCATGAGATTGATTGGGCCTCAAACGGTTTGGGATCATTTGGTCCCAAATGGTCTGGAAACTGTTTGGTCCCAAACGGTCTTGAGACCATTTGGACTCAAACGGTCTTAAGACCGTTTGGTCCAAACCTCCTCAAAACCATATGGACCAATTATGGTCTCAACCAATCATGTTGATTTAGTGTTTCCAATGTTGATTCCCTGATCGATTGAATTCATATATTACCACTCGTCAATTGAACATAACATCATACTTCAAGTGAGCTTAATAAATCATCCTTCAACTGATTTAACCCTCATTTGATCATCAATTAGGGTTTTGAATCAATTGGATTAGGGTTTGGAATCGATGAACCTTCAATGTTAATCATTGTGAAACTAATTACTTTGAAATCATTGGACCACCATCCAAATTGGACCTGACCTGAATCAAACGGTCTTCAGGTCATTTGGATGACCTCCAAACGGTCTTGAGACCATTTCCCCATCCCATCATCGAAATCCATGACATCCAATTAGGGTTTGGATCATTGGATTGATCACCAAATCGATTATTGATTGTATTCCACTTTGGTATCATTGGATCTTCAATTGCCTAACCATACACAACCCTAGACCTCCAAGCGGTCTTGGTTGACCTACAAATGGTCTTGAGACCATTTGGGTGATCCCCAAATGGTGTTGAAACCGTTTGGGTCAATCAACCCAAGGTTCTAAGTCAATCAACTATGAAATCAGCACTTAACTCGATTAGGGTATGATGATTGATGGACCTTCAACTAACAAGCCCATTGAAACTAATCAATTATATTTGATGAGTCATTAACCATCATCACTATAAAAATTCTCCAAACGGTCAACTATGGTCAACGCCCCCAAACGGTTTGAAACCATTTGCCCTCAAACGGTTTGATGAAACCGTTTACTCTCAAATGGTTTGAAACTGTTTACTTCCAAACGGTTTGTGAAACCGATTGTGCATATGTGTTGAAACCGTTTGGTCTAGAATTTTCTTGGGAAAAGTGTCCAAGATGATGTCATCATCATCTTCCTTCATGCATCTAAGAAGTACTTCCGTTTTTCATGGAAATTACATCAATGAATCAAAAGGGTTCCAAATAGAAGAAAATAATCAACAATTATTGGAGGAATGAATGCAATATTAATGTTTAAGGGTTTAAGTTATAAAACCCGCCTTTGAATCTGATTTCCAAGCTCCAAGATCCACGGTTCTAATGGTGGATGAAGCTCCAACAACTACCCAAGGTCCGTTCTTGAGCTTTTGGATGAAAAAGTTGGCTAGAGTTGGAAATCAAGTGAAGAAAACAAAGAATCAAGCATTGATTTTGGGTTTTCACCATGAAACCAAGGTGGAAGATGATCAAATGCTTACCAACAGGTTAGAGTCGTCCTTCTCCTGCTCCTGAGATCTATCTTTGTCGGCCAAGGTAGGAAGAGAAAAAAAATTCCAAGGAAAAGATCCTTAAGTGTGTTGGAAAAGAAATATGTATAAGGAATTTCAAGGAATGAGAAAATAGGATTAATTCTTTTTAATTCCAAAATTATTTCCACCACTTCCCCCTCAATCCTTGGCCACGAAGCCACCTTAATTATCTTGCAAAAACCTCTTCATTATCCAAGAATTAAAGGAAAAGAAATTAAGCACCTTAATGAATTTTATACTAATATCCAACTTTTAGTGGATATTACTTTTTATTATGTTAATGTGAGTGGGCTTCCACTCAACCAAGATATTTTTGTGCCATAGAAAGGCACAAGCTCGTCCAAAATTTTACAAAATCATCCTTCAACTTTTGGTTGAAGTGCTCCTCACTTAATATATTTATTTTTGCATTAAAAAGAATTAAAGTGCTTTTATGCTTAAATCTTGATTATTTTATTGTCAAGATTCTCTCTCATCATATTAATTCAAATGAGGCGCCCCTCTCAATTTCTTTGCCCTACTTGATGACAAGAAACATGAGGGACCCTATAGAGGTGGTATTTTTCCTATTGAACCCTAAGGTTTGGGTAAATTGTATATTACACCAAAACTAGGTTTTAATGCACAAAGATTGCTCAACAAGCTCCATCTTGGTGCCCAAGCTTGTGGAAACCATACCACTACATCATATTCATTCTTATGATGTCTCAAAATCAGAGGAACATTTTATCATGTACAATTTTCAAGTTAACCCCTCATCTTGGGTAATTTGCACATTAGTCCAACATTAACAAAATAATGTTTCAACATTATTCAAAAAGGACTAAAATTGCAATATAAGTTCCTCTTGAGCCTTAATTACTTTTCAAGAAATAAAAGCAAGCATCTAATCAACTTTATTAAGCAAAATGCCTAGGGTTAGTACATAACCCAGGTCGGGGATGTGACACATTAAGGCTTGCATGTTCATGGACACCCTTATACATGACACATGGAAAGTCTCATAGACACCTCATACTTGACCTCTTTCTTTATATAGCCATATCTACCCCTTCCCAACTCCCAATTAAAAACCACTTGCTCTTAGTTCTTTCCTCTAACTTAGATCATAACTCTACTCCATTTTGCCATGAAGGTGTTGTCCCAAGGTAAAAGGAGGTGCCTACCTTGGTGAAGAAGGCTCCTAGGTTTCAAAATTTTCTCTATTTATGATTTCTTAAGCTCTTCCTTGGTGATTTTGACCAAAACTAGTAAGTATCCTCCTTTCCTTCCTTATTTTATATTGTTATTCTTCCTTCCATCTTCCTCCAAGTTTTAACCCTAGTCTTCCATCATAAAACTCCACCTAGAGCCCTTAAACACCCCATCTTCATGTTCTTTTGTTAGGGGTTTTCACCTCTAAAGTGGAGAAGGTGCTTCTTGCTCGAGATAGGAGCTTTGTTGGAGAAACCAACCTCTCTAAGCTTGGGAACCTTACTTATTGGGCCTATTCACCTTCCCTAGAGGTTTTTTAGAGGCCTAGGCTTGGATCTAGGACAGACTTGGACTATTTAGACTCAGAAGTTGAGGTATGATGTATCTCTTATTCTTCTATGTTGAGAAATTCACCTATTCTTATTCATTCTCTTTGTCCTATGGACATTAGATATACACAATGTCTTTTCTTTTGAAAATCATGGTTCATATGAACTACCTTATTTAATATTGATCATGCGATCATGGATATTCTTTTGAACTCTTATCTTATTCTTTGTTCATGATGGAACTCTAAAAGATGACATGTGATGTCTTTTGCCCACTTATGAGGTGGATGTATATGTTGGTCACTTATGTGGTGACTAGTTTATATATTCTGACTATACTTTCTACTTTCCTCTACATTTAACATTCTATGTGATTCAGTAGCACTAGAGTAGTGTAATTGCATTGGTTTTTTATGGAAAATGTGTTGTTTCCTGCCGAGTAGATGTGATATTTCCTACTCATTTGGGATGGAAAGTAACCTCATACCCAGGGCAAGATGTGTGATTCTTGGCCCATGTTTTATATATTTGGGAGATTGGAAGTATTCCTTTCTCTATCAGGTTTCAAGTTTATGAGACTTGGCCGCCTATGTCTTTATGATATTCTAGTATTTTGCTTATCTCACATGATGCAGGTTGATGATGCTTATAGGGGTGTGTGCCCTACTTTCTTTACATGTTCTAGTATGACACAACTTTATTGTTTTAATTATGGCAAGTATCTCTTTTGTTATTGCAAATCATTTCTCTTAATACCCACTTGGGTTGTCCTTATCTTTTTCATGGGAAGCCTTTACACTTTGATGTCCCTTTATTCCATATATTGCTCAATTTCCTGTTTAGTATGTACATACTAGCCTTTGTTGATGTCATTTATTTTCTCTTCTTGTTGGGGTATGCTTCCAACCCTAGGTGAAGGACTTGGATGATAAGGCATGAAGTTTTGGATTAGATTAAGGAGTTAAAGCTTGAAGACAAAGTTGTTATGGTTTAGATTTCCCTATACTCAGATCCTTATGTTGTATCATACATGTAAACCCTTATAGGATATTATGATGTACTTTTGTAATCTTTTGTGAAAATTGAATATAGTCATTATTTTTATTCCGCTGCTACACTTTGGTTGTTTTGAATACCATTTATTGAAGTTTGAAAATTTTTCACCTATTCCAGCATACCTTTGAGTGTGTTTGGAATGGATGTTTTATTCTGCAATTTTTCTTTAGTAAGGGGGTAATCCCGCCTCCTTACATGCATGCTCTAAGCATGTCCTCTAATGTTGGAATAGTCCTTTCAGACTATCCATCCGTCTGAGGGTGATAAGAAGTATTGAAGTAAATCCAAGTTCCCAACTCATCTTGAACCTATTTGCACTACTTAGAAGTAAATCTTTGGTCCCAACAAGCTACAATAGAAAGGCAGAAACCATGAAGATGTACTATGTCTTGAATAAATAGACCATCCATCTCACAAACATGGGTGTTGGTTTTATGTTGGAAAGTGTGCACTTTTTGTTAGAAGATAAACCACTATACTGCATCATGCCCCTTTTTAGTCTTGGATAAACTTGTAACAAAATCCATTGTTATCATCTCCCACTTCCATTCAGAAATATCTAGGGGTTGGAGAAGACCACAATGTCTTTGTTGTTCATCTTTGACATGCTCACAAGTCAAATATATGGAGGGATAATCCATATCCTTCTTTATAACTTCCCACCATAAGGTTTTCTTTAGACCCTAATACATCTTTGTAGTGTCTGAATGAATATTGTACCTAGTGCCATGAACCTCAAAAAGAATTTTCTCCTTAGCTCTTAAGAAGGTATCTACAATATGCTATTTATTAGAATCTCACCATATTTACCCTTAAAGAGTCTAGTGTGTACTCTGTCTAGAAGCCCTAACATATGTGAATACTCGGTGATGCCTTGTTTTACACTATGTACCTTAGAAAACCAATCCAACATGATCGTGATATGTGCCAACTTTAACTCGACTTCAGCAAGAAATTTTTTTCCACTCTATAGAGTTGTTCATCATCTTCCATTTTTCAACCAAAATAGAAACACAACTAACATCCTTCTTTCTGCTCAAAGCCTCATCCACAATATTGGACTTTTGTTCATGATAGGTGATAGAGAAATCATAGTCTTTGATGAACTTGATCCATCTATGTTGCCTCATATTGAGATCCTTCTATGCCAAGATATATTTGAGGCTCTTGTGTTTGTATAACACATACAATCACGTGCCATGCGGATAATGCCTCCATATATTAAGTGCACAACAATAGCATCCAACTCAAGGTCATGAACTGGATCATGCATGCTGAGTTTTCAAGAAGTCTACCAAATAACTCTATTGTTCTATATGAGAACACAGACAAAACCATGCTTTGAAGCATCACTATAAATTACAAATCCATGATAATCATATGGAAGAAAAAGTATAGGAGAAGATGTCAACTTGTCCTTCAGGCATTGGAAACTACACTCACAACCATTGCTCCAGACAAACTTTCAATCCTTCATAGTTACCTAAGTAAAGGGCCTTGCTATAATAAAGAATTCCTATATGAAATGCATGTAGTGACCTGCTAAACCAAGGAAACTACGAATATTTGTAGCAATGTTAGGTACAATCTAGTTCTTCACTGACTCCACCTTAAATTGATCTACTGCTATGTGACCATTAAAAATGTTGTGCCCCAGAAACATGACTTATCTAAGTCATAAGTCACATTTAGACAGCTTAACATATAATTGATGCTTCTTGAGTGTGTTTAGAGAAATGCAAAGATGTTCTTCATGGACAAGGTCATTATCAGAATAGATCAAAATATTGTCAATGTTCGCAATGATGAACAAATCAAGGAACTCATTGGAATATTGATAACATCCAATTTTGTGGGTGTTTCATTCCTAATTTTCCCTGATTTCTTCTCTGGTACAAACTTGTTTTAATTTTCTCACAATTTGTTCGTATTTATCTTGTGTGCCTTAATTAGGCATTAACTACTTCCTTTGTATAGGAAAACCATCGAGAGATGGCCTTAAATGAAGAGAACCACTAGCACTAGGCCCTCCATCGATTCCAAAGCTAATGGTTAGTCCTATCCAGCTTTCGATGGCACCAGTTGCTCCATGGATTGAGAGGACTACTGACTTGACCACTCCTCAGTTATGAAAATTGAAGGTCATGCTCAAGTGGCCTTCTGGTGGCATAACATACCCGAAACCCAAGAGAAAGTTGAGTGTCCACCTTCCAAAGGCTCTATGAAGTCCTTCCTTCATATGGTGCGTCTGCCTGCCTCTACCGATGGCTCAACTAGAAGTCCTCAATAGAAGGATGTTTGTTGGTCTCCCTCTCGATGACTCAGTCGGGAATCTCACTTCCAATGGATCATCAGAGTACCTCCCTTCCAAAAACCACCGACCATCCATCTACCAATGGTCCAACTACATCCATCAACTGAAGGCTCATTATACCCTACTCTTTTGATGAAATTTTCACAAATGATAATTGAACATCAAGCAAACTATACAGAGCAATGGTTTGCTAGCAACGTCCACCTACCACTGGTGGCACTACATACATCAAGCACCATGTTAATTAAGTGTGTGTCTTGAGACACGTGCCCATAAAAGTTGGGGTGCACATAAAGATTATCTATGAGTGCCTCAAGCCCCACACCAGATTCTATACATAGCGTACCCCTTGCTACAGGTAGGGGATCACTCATTACTGAAGGAGGAGGAAGTTTTCCATTGTTCCTATAGATCATCAACCCCCACCTGCAGCCATCGATTCACAGTAACCAAGGATGAATGTCTAAGGTTCTAGCAGAAATTTGTCATCCTTGAGCAGTACTAGAAGCCCTCTTAAAGAAAAGAAGGACAACTGAGTTGATGTCGACTGTCCACTCACCATTTTTTCCACCAGAGTTAAGAAGGAGGTCTACATCAAGCTTCATTACCCCTTCATGTGGTTATTGTATTCAAGAGTATTCCTCCTTCTACTCCTCATGTTTCTGATCCGTCTAATTTCTCCCATCCAGCCATAATTATGTCACCTTGTACTTGTAAATACCAAACGTCACTCACCACCATGAGTGGAGAATCCATTTATCTTGGGTTGAGATTAACCATTAAAATTCTCCCAACATGAAAATACTTATATCGATTGATGTATGTATACTCTTGGCAAGGTTTATTTCCATACTCTTGTTTTGAATGCTTCACATGAAAGATTAGCCACCTTCTTGTGTTTTTTGACTTTTAATACCTTGAGAGTGTAGTATTAACCATATCTAAGAGTTATGGAGTGGTACTAAGGTATGAGAATGTTAGAGTGCTATACATAATGATCATATGGTCTTATGTTGATTATTTAATTACCATCTCAAGAGAGAGACAACCTTATAATTTAGATCTTTCCTAAGCTCGATAAAGGAGAGAATAGACACTTATGATGATTACTTGTAAACTTGATAAGGGTATAAAATGGGAATGGGTGTTGCATGTTGGTGAGAAATCATAAATGGTGATACTCGATCAAAGTTTCCCATTCATGTTATCTTATCCCATTTAGACATTAGTGTTTTGTATTGTTTAATCATTTTCCTTACGTTACTTACTCATTATATCGCCCATTGAAATATCATTATTCCATAAGAAATGCTTATCTTTCTTTTGACTGGTGTAACTAAGCCAAGGCTTAAAGATCTTGACACAAACCACCCTTTTCCCTATGTTCGAATTTGGTTTACTACACTGGACCCCATTATTACCGTGGAGGGCACCTAATTATTAGGTACAAAATTCAAAGTCTGATTATTACAGATCCACTCCTTTTGGGCATGTGATTTTTGGTGATTAACTTTTCACATCATTGTTGGGGACAAGGAAAATTGGTATTGTCAAGAAATAGACTCTGCTTAACATACGCTCTTTCTTTAAGTCTAGCAATAAACTTAACCACACTTTTTATCTGATAAATTTTGCCTTCTTGGACACTTTGTATCACGTGTCTAGTTTATAAGCTCGACCATGCGATTATTTCAAGAAGTTTGGTTGAACCCGACCACCCTCCCTTCTTACTACAAGGATCATGCCTCCTTGAAGGGGATCAGATTTCTCAACCAAAACAATAAGGATAATCATACAGAACAATGTGAATATTGTAATGAGGATCATCATGAGGAAGAAGAGGACGATGGACATTTGAATGAAGTAGAAGGACACCAATCTCATGTCGGTCAAAGAAACATAAACAACAATGATAACAATGACTACAATGACAATGATGATGATGAAGATGGGGGCTCGTCTCTGTGTGATGTAGCCGACACACATGCCAATAAATCTAGATGCCCAACCATCATCCCTCGGTTCAATATATTGAACTTTGAGCTGAAGGCAACAATCATAAATCTAATCCTGTAAAGGATTTTAGAGGACACTCTTTGGATAAAATCCATATGCTCTTAAGTATGTTTGTGTCACCATGAAGATGAACCAGGTACCACATGAAGTTATCTATTTAAAAGGGTTCAATTTTTCTCTAATGGACAAAACCCTTCATGGTATCTCTCTTTGCCAAACAAAATCATCAATGGGTGGGGACCACTTGATGATGCTTTTGTCACTAAGTTTGATCCACTAGAGAAAACACTTCAAAAAAGACATAAGATCATAGGTTTTAGACAAAAATCAAGTGAGAACCTATATAAGGCATGTGATGGTTTCTGAGAATATCAAAGGGACTTCCCTCATCATAATTTTGACAAAGGGTTTCTAGTAACCTCCTACAATGGTCTCACCTGTGTAAAAAGGACTTCACTAAATGTGGCTGCAAATAGTGATTTCTTGGGTAAAAACCTGAAGAAAACTATGAAGATAATTGATAACATTGATGAACTACAAGTTGGCCTAGACTATGAGATAGGTACATGAAGCAAGGTAACTATTGAAGGGACAACAACTAAATCAAAGGCCCTTGAATATCTAACTACTCAAGCTCAAAAGATTGACATCGACATACGTCAGATGAAAGATTCTAGGAACAAATGGAAGAATAAGGCTGAAAATGGAGATGAAGTGGGTTACATGTTTAGAAGGAGGGAACGGGATGGACAATGGAATCTATACATATGGAGAGGGAGACAACCAAGAAGATGACACTGAGAATGTCTCATATGCTAGTTTAAAGAGACCACATCATCCTGGGTTCTACCGTGAGAATAAAGATTCAACTGAGAATGCTCAACTTAAACATTCTAAACAACCCACGTAGAAGACCACTTGGGTTTGGTACTCGGTGTTAACCCTATGGATTCACCCAAAATATGGTCTATCAACAAAACAAAAACAATTATCAAGGACAAAACAAGAACCAAAATTGAAACTTTGGGGAATAAGTGAAATTCAGAATCAGACCTCTACTCAATAAGACTTGATGTCTGAAATGCAAAAAATAGAACATACTATAAGAGAATATATGAGACAAATCACTATCAATGATACCTGTATATTGAATACAATGCAACCCTAGATATGGGGCATTACTATATAGATAGATAATATGCAAGTTCATAAAAAGATGATCCATCAACAACTAGAAAAATTATCTAAGATGATCAAAAACCTGCAAGGGAAGATCCCTTCCGCTACTGAGACTGCAAAGATGGCTACACTCTAATCAGAAAAGGTAATGGAAGAGTCAATATAAAAAGCTACTTGGTGAAATATTCACATCACTGAGTCCCTACATCGAGATCATGTAAGGACAGAAGAATCCAAAGTTGAAGTTGTTACTAAGAAGGGTAAGTCAAAAGAAAAGGAAAAGGGAAAGAAGCCAATGAAGGATTAAAACCTTGATGCAACTGAAGATGATATAGCCAATAGGGACCCCTATGTACCAAGGATACATTTCCCATATGAGCTAATCAACGCCCATCTGAAAAATAGGTATCAAAAGTTTCTAGAAGTTGTGAAAAAGATGCTCCTAGATGTACCTTTCCTAGACACCATCAAAGGGATGCCAACTTATGAAAAGTTTTTCAAATATCTTATTATGAGGAGAACATGAAGCTGAAGTTGAAACCATTAGGTTGGTAGAGATTTCTAGTTCCTTCATTCAAGGGACAATGCCAACTAAACAGAAGGATTGTGGATCCTTCAATATCCCATTCAACATGGGAGACAATGAGGAGAGTAAAGGATTAGTAGTCCTGGGAACTAGCATAGGTTCAATGCATCTGACCCTTGCCTAGAGTTAAGACTGACATGGTCAAGACTAGAATGCACATTCATCTAGATGACCATTTTTGTGTGAATCCTATTGAGGGAGTAGAGGATGTTCAAATTCACACTAAAAGATACTTCATTACATGTTATATAGTCATCATGGAAATTATGGAATATCTGACATGCCTGATGATTTTTGAACGAACATTCCTTTATATAGAGAGAGTTTTCATTAATGTAGAAGCATGATTTATTACCATAAGAGTAGGTAATGACCATATTTATTTCCATGTATAATGTCTAATTCTCACAATCATATCCCCAAACAACTCCTTATTGACTTGGGACACCTTTCTAAGGTTTCTAAGTCTCATTAGGATTCATTAGATCTTCTTAGATCAATTTCACAACCTTTACCTTTTTAGATCAACAAACCCTAAAACGGATTCTACATCATAAAACTTTGACTGACATAAAGGGTAGCACCCCGCTTTATAGGTATGGGATAGATTCTACTCCTTTAATGGAGTCCGACTCTAGGAACAACTTGGGGAAAGTGTTATTTCCGTCCAAAGCCCCACAAAACCAGGGTCTACTAGGTCTGAAACTTCCTCCCAAATCTATTGGGAGAATAATCTTCTCGAGCCAAGGAATGAGAAGCAAGGGAGTGGTGTGAGAAAATTGCTCACCCTATTGCTTCAACTTTCCTAAACATACTGAGGTAGGAGATGACAGCAAGTCATCCGATCTCAATCTAATGGTCTCCAGTGTGCACCCATTATATTTCCAAAAGAAATCAAATTATGACATATAAGATAATCGAGTCACTTTAGGATTTCTATAAAAATCCATATCTCTCAAACCGCTTATCTGTTTGATCCCAAATTTCAAGGGAAAGTCTATAATCCCAAGTTTGGGATTCAAATTTGAAAGTATGAGAGAGCTTTCTTCATATGAAAGTTACCACTTATAAAGGCATATTTTACACATATTTTCTCTCTCTTACTATTTTATTCTCTTTATTTGGATTCCTTTTACCTTGTGGATTCGAAATCTCATTCATGATGATCAATCACACATCTTTCCACATATATTTCACAATTATCTTAATTTCTTTTTCCTTTTTATGCATTATTTGATTTCATCCAACTTTTCTTTCCTTTTTATCATATTGGAATCACTAACTTCTTAGGGTCCACGAAATCATACATTTAAAGGAAACATTATCAAAGTAATCCACTTATTACACATAAATCATATAATTTCATAATAATACATTTTATTGGCGAAATTGCATTTCAAATCATATAAGCCCAGAAATTGGAGTTGTAACTGATATGCTACACAGCTGGATTATGTCTTTTATTAAGCCCTGGGGAGTTTGAGTCGTACCATCAAAACTTCCAACTGACCATTGTTTCGTCGCAATCAGTTTCGTACACGATCTAGGAGTGTCAGAATCCAAAGATCTCTTCTCCTTAGTTGGTACAAGTGAATTGTAGTGACATATCAGTCAAACTTCCTGCAACAACATATAGCCATGCTTCTAACACCTAGTCTGTCCTTGGTACAAGACACGACACTAGAAAACAAGGGTATTCAAAACCCTATCAGCTGATGTACAATCGTAGATATCTTCGATCACATCACATATACAAATATCTAAGATAAACCACAACCATTCTCCTATCAAGGTATGATCATAGCCATCCTCCATAACCCTGGGATTAGGATGTCAAGGACACACAGTCTCATGCACCCCACATACTCAATAATATGAGCTACCAGCCTCCCTTAGGAATACTTGTTTCCCCATCCAGCAAGTTCTGACATCAAATGGTTCTACAAAACAAGACACTAAAAGATTATGATTTCACTTGATTAATTATTTCCTATTTGATAAATTAAGGTTGCATAAAAAAGAGGGCATACAAACCCTAATTCATTTCTAACAAGGATTTATATATAACAACTTCAAAAGATATAAAACGTATGAGACATGTCATTCATTTCAACATGGCATGATACTATTTCATTATCATTCATGAGATAATAATTATTTTCACACCATCACAGGATATAAATCTGTATCACATAATGCTAGGGTACCAACCCTTGTCAACATAAATAGGATTACACCTCCACTGGGGCACATATTATGCCCAAAGGTTATTAAGACCATAACAACATTCCCTACAAGATTATCATTATCTTTCAACACCTTGAAGTAGGTTGAACTTACACGATGATGCATGTGGTACACAAATATAGCATAAGAAAGCATCAACCATAATAACTAAGATAACCACTAGTTAACATATTAGGGTTACACCAAGCATATAGAGAGAATAATCCTTCATCATATCATACAAGGAAGCTAAGTATGATTTACCATCACTCCTTAATGTTATTCAGTAAAGGTTAAACAAAATAGGTGGAAGTGATGTTACAACTCAGCACCTCAAACTAAACCATAGGTTGATACACTTACTTCAGTCGAAGGACATCCTTCACATACAACGTTCCCTTTGGATCATGGATGTATACAAGATAAAGCATAACCATCGAATCCCATACTATACTCAAGTATGGATTCATACATAACTCAAGGAATAACCATCAGATTGTATTGTTAAACCAGAACCATCAAAACCTTAGGGCTCATGAACCATCAATTCATAGAGATGCAAAACCATTGGATGTCAAATATGCAAAATTTTCAGATTTTATTAATGTTAGGGAAAAGGTAAGACTACAAACTCATGGAATTCAAATCATCAAATCTAAATCATTGATTCCAAACCATCAGATCAGGTGCAACAAGAAAAGACTTTCAAAGAATAAACAACAAATAAAATTATGGAGTTCAAGGAAAACAAAAACATTGAATCATACACATTAATCACCACTATTGGATCATGAGAAGCCATATTGTTGTTCCCCTAGAAAGACCATTGTTTCATAACATCACAAGCACCATTGGTTGTGGACATTAAGTCTGCCATTGATTGTGGACAACATCTCCACCATCAGTTTTGGACAATAGGTCCATCATCGGTTATGGACACCCTTAGGGCCATCGGATATTGATGCAGGGAAACCATCATTTGTGGACCAATTGGTGGAACCGTCAACCATAGAATAAGACATACCATAAAATGTGTATTAAAAAAGACCATCATTTGTGGACCCAAAAGCACCATCTATTCATGATCTAGTGACACCATCAGATGTCATCACTAGGTGGAGAAACAAATCCAAAGCTCTAAGTAAAACCATCATTTGAGGAAGTGTAAGAAACCATCATTTGGGACCACTAGAAGGGAGCACTAAGGCCATCCATTTTGTAGGAACATAACCATCAATTCTATGCACTAGAAGAAGGTTCAAAGTAGCATCAAGTCTGAATCATTGGTTGACACAATAAACCAAACCATCAAGTTCAATACAAGAAAAGAAAACTAGTTCCAAAACCCTAAGGCATAACAATTGTTTGTCAGAGAGAGGAGAGCCATTAAATTGTAGTACTTCAGAAACATCAAAACCATCATTTCTTGAGCATAGGAAGGTCTAGAATAGAAGCTAAGTCAAAGCCATCGGTTGGCATAAGAAGTTCAAGAAAAATAGTACCAAAACTCAAACCATTGAGTTTCATCGAAGGGATGGAAATCATCTCAAAACCCTATATAAGAACCATTGTTTGAGAGAGAAAAAGCCATCCTTCCCATGCACATGTAAGGTCTACATATTCCATTACCAAAGGAGAATTGAGCAAAAATAGTTGGGTTCATCCAAGAAGATTAACTGCTTAAAAGCTACCACCTAATCTCAAACCATAGGAAAAGATATTATCTTTCTACTTAGAACATCATTTTAGAGTAAGATCTTCTGCATGCATGATAGGAGTATGCAATAAACATGGATAAAGTTATATAAATTGCCTCAAGGAAGAAGATGAAGCTCTAAACAACAAGGTAGATCAAGGAAAGAAGGTAGAAACCTTAGCTTGGGCACTCCACTAGGCCAAGCCAGCTCCTTCTCTAGAAAAGAAGCAAACACTAGGTCATGAAAACAAGAAAGAGATGTCTAGCACAAGCTCCACCATGGATCTGACCAAGAAGAAGAGAGAGGAAGGTCAGATAGAAGAAAAACAAAGGAAGGGAGGGAGATCTTACTTACTTAGGTTAAGAACAAGCTAAGGAATCTCCACAAGCTCAAAGAGAGGGTAGATCCGTACCCTAGGTACACATGCAAGCATGATCGACCAAGATTCTTATACCTTGGATCCTTCTCCTCCACCACGCAAAGGGAGCAAGCTCCAAGTGGAAAGCAAGAAGAGAGGGAGATTTAGGTGTGTAAAGAACTCGTTTGCATGTAAGAAGGGAGGTATAAAAAGCTATGTTGGAGAGAGAAGAGAAGGTTGAGGTGTCTAGACAAACTTGTCATGTGTCTAAGGTCTAAAGCATCATGTCCATGCAAACTAGGAGGTCGTTCGATTGTGGGAGTCAGAATGACCATTGAATCTTGACTCCTAGGCTAGCCATCTGGACCCTTTGGTCATAAGGGTGGAAACCCTAGCATCACCGTCAGTTGAGATCCTATCTTGGTGGACCATCAATCTAAGGGCCACCATAGGTTCCCAACAAACTAGGAATACAATCAGATCCCAACTCAGAAGGAAAATTATCGAGTTATAACACTCAAGGTAGCCCATCTACTAGAGGAAACCCTTAGCTCAACCCTAGGTAGATGTCACCTCCAAACCAATGTGTAACAAAGTACCCCGAGGTACAAATAACTCAATAATGATATGAAAACATGTCAGGCACATCAAGAATGTGACAAATTACAATAAAAACCCTAGATATGGGTAAATTCCATAAAAGTTCCAAATCAACTCGTAAATGTATAACTTGCTCAACTGTGTCCAAACTGAGCTAAACTTGAAACTTAGTTTTGTCACATGATATCAAATCACATATTATGGATATATTAAGGTTGTAAGCATCCAATTAAGGTAAAAAAGTATGTTCAACCAAAAAGTAAGGTCAGGGGTCTTACAACCATAAACCCTTAACACCGATTTCGACCCCAAAATCCAAAGCAAAAAAGATGGGTACCTCCAATGCACCTCATCATCTAACCCCCATATGGTAACTCCCATACCATGGTGATGTCACAACACTCTCATAGAAGAAATGATCTTCTCCCTAATCTCATTAATGTCCCATCTTGAGTCAACCAAGAAACTCCCACATAAGAAATCATCCTCATCCAAATCCACCTCCATTGTTTGTATCACTTGTCTTGTACTGAGGAGATACTTCCCTGATCATGGAACATAGAAACTACTATGTAAAGCTTGCCACTCTATTGATAACCATGAATTGGAACTCTAGCTACCTATCCTGAACAGTCTCCATCTTTGCTAAATCACTATGTCTTGCATCTATTTCCTTATGCAACTTCATAAGAAGTCATATCTATGCTCTACTGATGACTATTTTCGTTAATCATACTTGATAACACTTAGGTGGATATCCTTTGTCTTCCAAGATTTGTAGGACATACGTTCTCAAAACATCTTCTAGTAATCTAAATGGTTGACTGTCTGCCTCCATATAGTGTAAGGCAACCTTAAACTCCTACTATGTACTTGCATGCTTCTAAGGTTTCTCATTGACTTGTTGATATTGTACACTTGACTATGCATGTGCCATGTCATGTTTCAAACTTGGCTTCCATTCATGTCATCTATATTATAATGCTCCTATGTACTACCAAATACATTGTATGTGAAGAAAAAAATGAGTCTCCCCAGATATTATCTCACTCAAATCATCAATGTCTAGAATTATTGTCTGGTAGTGGATGCACACTGTCTTGTCACATGACCTATGGAAGCCATCATGCTCCCCATTGTGCTACTATGATCAGATGTCTTGCATCATAGTATCATCCACTTGTATACCTTTGATCTATTACAATGGTGTTGGTCTGACTTGTGGTTGTGTCAATGATCGTGACAGTAGAGGTGATTTCCATTGTACATCCTTCTATTGAAGCCAAAGGAATCATTATCTTATCATGTATCGACACATATCCCAACCCATATTTTGAAGCATTATAGAAGATTATGTATCCTTCCTTTTTCCTGGCAACACTAACACTAGAACAGTTTTCAAGATCACTGTGGCATACAAATCACAAAAAACAAGATTTACTTAAGCGGAAGTGGTCGTTAGCAGTGGAATTACTAAAAATCACTAAAAATTAAACCATTTTAGAAAGAGATCCATATGCTGGAAAACTCTTTCATAAAGAACCAAAGTAATTCAATTACATTCTGGTTCACTAGTACATCTCTTATACCATTCCTTCTCGAGGATTACAAGCATCAGCTGCCCTGCTTGAAACTATACATAGGCAACATAAAAATATTGAGGCATTAAGCCAAAATCTCAGATCGTTTCATTAAAAGTACTGACTACTACTCCGAGGACCTGAGAGTACAAAGACGACACATATGACTCTATATACTAACATGATAGCCATTGTTTCCACCTAGATGTCACTAATATCCCTGCTACTATTGTTATTCACCCGCTGTAGGGTTTCTGCTTCTTCTTCTGCGTCTACCTAAAAAGTTGGATCCCATGGGGGTGGGACAATTGAAATTGTCCCAGCGAGAGACATAAATCTCCACCAGAAATATTATTATTGCAGATTAATGGAATAAAGATGAGCAGAAGAATTATAAGTATTCAACAATAGATAAATCAATTAACTAAGCATATTAGAGCAATGTTCTTCTTCAAAGTATTTCAACTTGTAACTTTGTAAAGCAGTATGTCATTTATCCAATAAGGAATATAAAGAACATGTTAGCATTTATCCAACTAAAATATACTAAGCAAGGTATCATCAACCACCGATTCTCATATTTCAATCCTTAAGCAAATACGCTAAACGGCTGATTTCATTTTACAAACATACTTAAGCCCTGAGGAGATGAGGTATACTGCTCATACTCCAACCGACCATTGTGAAATTGAAATCGGTACCATACATAGGTCAATAGAAGAGCCGGATTCCCATGACCTCATATTCCTCAGTCAGTATGAGGACCACATGCAGGACATCTGATGTCTATGCTAAATAGCTTTCCAGGGTATACTGGAAACTTCGCTATTAGAGTTACAGTGGCATGTTGTACTCTCTTCTCAATTGAGAGATTTCATGTTTATCTCATATCGATCCGGTATTATCATCGGGAGATTAGTGATACATCCATCCCGAGATTCAGGAGATTAGTGATACATCCATCTTGGCATATATAATGAAGGATTGAGAGATTTAATGTTTACCTCACATCAATTCCTCCATTAGGGCGTAAGGATATTCACACCCATAACCTCCACATACTCAATAGTATGCCCTCCAGGAGGTCCCGTAGGAAAACCTGTTTCACCATCACCAACTACTGACAATGATGGATCTATGGTCAGGGCTCTACATGATAAGATTTCACTGGATTAATTAAGTACAATGCCATATTCTTTTAGCATCAATCATGTTTTTAGAATATAATTCATTATAAGAATGCTACAAAGAATGAGTACTACACCTATCAAATCCTTTTCAAAGATTTATAGAACATTGGGATATCATCCCTTGTCACATAAGGGGCATTCTCATCCCTTAACATTTCATCATCATGATTATGGAATATGGGTGTTCAAACCCTCAATTCATCAAAACACTTGTTACCACTTATCTGGTAACTTAATACCTTCAGGTCATCTGACCAAGGTAAACATAATAATTGCAATGTAGGTATTTCACATGGCTCTTAAAGCCCATTAATCTTTTGTCACCACTTATTAGGTAACAAAGCATAATGTGGCTCACCAGGCCCATAAAACAATTCCAATAATAAAATATCATAGCTCATACCTGGCTATGTCCAACATCTCATGAAACATGCATGATTAGTGCACATGATAACAGTTATATCAATTACATATCAGCACTATGCAATGTAAGAGTAACATTACTATTTCCTCATTAGAGTTAGGATTTCCCTATTCATGTCAATTAGGAATACTCATTTCATTACCCAAATTAGTGTTATGGTTTATCATCATATTGCCCAAAATTAGGGTTTCATACACTATGACCCAAGATCAGGACTTCACATACCTTTACCCTATATCAGGGTTAGGATTTGATATTAAGGTTTCACATGTCATTACATTAGGGTTTCACTTGACATTACCCTTAATTAGGGTTTCACTTGACATTACCCTTAATTAGGGTTTCACTTGATATCACCCTTAATTAGAGTTTCATATCACATTATTGCATTAAGGTTTCATATGACATCACCCTTGAATAGGGTTTCTCATAACATCACCCTCAATTAGGGTTTCATATGACATCACCCTTAATTAGGGTTTTCATATGACATCACCCTCAATTAGGGTTTCATATGACATCATCCTCAATTAGGGTTTCATCATTACCTTAGATTAGGGTTTCACCTATCATTGCCCTCAATTAGGGTTAAGGCTCATCAATCTTCTTACTTAGGGTTTCATGATCTCTTTATCAAGGATCATACCCTAATTACACATTTATTCATGTTGAAAGTATTGAAGCTTAACCACTACATGATTATCATTCATGTAGGAATTCCTTCTACATGATTATCATTCATGTAGGAATTCCTCTCTCTCTCATCCTCTCTAGGATGTTGATCATTTCAACTTAATTAGATTAGGTCAACTCCTCATTTAGGTATACGCACTTAGGGTTAGTTTAGTGTGTTGAGATGTTGCTTCCATAGGCATCAAAGGTTAACCCTTTGAAGAGTACTCAATACCCTAGTATCTTAAAGGTACAACTATTGTAATTATCTTTGATAACTTCATTAACAATCAAAGGGTTGATTAATCTTTCATAGCCTTGAGACTATTAGATCTCCAAAAGGCTTTGTTACTATTAAACCTTCAAACGATGTTGACGTACTTGACCTTCAAACGGTCTTGGAGTCACATGACCTTCAAACGGTCTGACAAACATTTCAAATGGTCTTGACCAATTATAATTCAAATCAACCCATTCGGTCTTGAAACCAAATTAACTCATTCGGTCTTGAAACCGAATCAACTCATTCGGTCTTGAAACCGAATCAACCCATTCCGTCTTGAAACCGAATCAAACCATTAAATCTTGAAACCAAATCATCCCATTCGGTCTTGAAACTGAATCATCTCATTTGGTCTTGAAACTGAATCAACTCATTCGGTCTTGAAACCGAATCAACCCATTCCATCTTGAAACCAAATCAAACCATTCAATCTTGAAACCAAATCATCCCATTCGGTCTTGAAACTGAATCATCTCATTCGGTCATGAAACTGAATCATCTTATTCGGTCTTGAAACCGAATCATCAACCATTGATTTTGAAACCGATTGAACAATTCACCCTTGAAACCGATTGGATCTCCAAACAGTTTGAGATCGTATGCTCACCAAATGGTCTGAGGACCGTTTGATCCCAAATGGTCTCAATACCGTTTGGACACACATGGTCTCAAGACCGTTTGGTCCAAACCTCCTTGAAATCGAATGGACCAAATAGGGTTTCCATCCTCAAATTGATTTAGGGTTTTCACTCATTGAATCATCAATCGATTGAACTATTGAAGGTACATCAAATTGTAGTCCTTGGATATTCAACCATCCACCACAATCATTCATTGACCTCCAAACGATCTTGATACCGTTTGGTCTCAAACAGTCTTGAGACCGTTTGACCTCTAAACGGTCTTGAGACCGTTTGAGTCAAACCACCTCAAAACTGATTCCCTCAATTAGGGTTTTAAATCAATTCAATCGATTAGAGTTTGAAATCAAGAGACCCTCCAATATTGAAACCATCAAATTGAGATCATTGAATCATCATCCAACTTATGACATCACCTGACCTCATATGGTTGTTACCACTTGATCCCAAACGGTCTTGAGACCAAGCTTAATGACATTTAAGGGTTCAAGTTATATAACCCGCCTTAAAAACTGAATCCAAGCTTCAAGATCCACATCTTCAATGGTGAATGAATCTCTCTCAACTGCCCAAGGCTCGTCCCCAAGTCTTTGAGTGAAAGTATTGGCTAGGGTTGAAGATTGAATGAAGAAAAGAGGAAATCAAGCATTAATTTTCGATTTCCACCATGAAACCAAGGTTGAAGATGACTATGGAGCTTACCTATAGGTTCAGGTTTGTCCTCCTATTTCTCCTAAGCTTCTTTGTGCACGGCCAAAGCAAGGAAAGAAAAAGGGATCGAAAAAGCCTTTCATTTGGGTTGGAAATGGGATGTATATAAGGAAATTCAATGAGAGACAAAGTCTTATAATAATCCTTTAATTCTCCAAAATTGATGCCACATACTCTCCTCCATCCCTTGCATACGAAGCCATCTCCCCCACCTTGAAATTCCTCTTCATTATCCATGAATTAAAAGAAAACAAATTAAGCACCTTAACCATTATAATAATAATATCCAAAATGGAGTGGATATCACTTTTCCTTTTACTAATGTGAGTGGGCTCTCCACTCACTTTACATATTTCGTGGCCTTTGCAAGGCTCAAGGACGTTCACACTTATGGAAATTCAACCATCTCATTTTTGGTTGAAGGGCACTTCAATTAATATATTTATTTTTGCATTAAATTGAATTAGGATTTCAATTATGCTTAAATCTTGATTATTTTAATACCAAGATTCTCTCTCCTCCAAAGAGATTCAAATGAAACGCCCCTATCGTCTTCTTTTCTCTACATGATGCTAAGAAACATGAGGGACTCTCTAGAGGTGGTATTGTACATATTGAACCCTAGGTTTTGGGTAAATTGTGCATTACACCAAAACTAGGTTTTAATGCACACACATTGCTTAACAAGCTCTTTCTTAGTGCTCAGGCTATCACAAGCCATAACTATGCATAATTCTCATTCTAATGATGCTTCAACACTTGAGGAACATTATACGATGTAACATTTGCAAGTTAACCCCTCAACTTGGGTAATTTGCACATTAGTCCAAAACAGGCAAAACATTGTTTCAACATTATTAAAAAAGGACTAAAATTGAAACATAAGTTCCTCTTGGGCCTTAATTACTTTTCAAGAAATAAGAGCAAGCATATAATTAACTTTATTAAGCAAAACATCTAGGGTTAAGGCATAATCCAGGTCAGGGATGTTACAATCACATTCACCATATGGAAAGAACGATGACATCAACATTGACACCTATCATTCCATACATAAGGGAACATCTTTCCTAGTTAGCCTTGTTAGGGGTAAAGCAACAACACTAACACTCTAAATGGACTTTTTGCAGTGCCATTCAAGGCTTGAGAAGCTTCGGATCTCAGTCGATGTCTGGGGCTTCTCCCACTCTAGAATTATCTTCACCTTACTTGGATTCACACACGTACGTAGCATATATATCATAACCCTGAGAAGACATGTTAGTCAAACCCAAACTCACTCTTACTGAACTTGACGCATAGTTATCGCTACTTCAATAGTAGAGAAGATGTTGTCCATGCTACTGACCATCTCTAAAGTATATTGAGACATTATCAATAAAACTTGCCACCACTCACAAGGACACGACTTAAGCACTCTGTTCATCAAGTCCATAAACATTGTTGATGTATTTGTTACTCTAAATAGAACAACCATGAACTGATAGTGACCATACAACTGATATCATCACTTCGATTCTCTTATGATGATATTCTATCCATAGGTCTATATGAAGGAACACTATAGAATCTATCAACTGATCAACAAACCATGTATCCTTGGTATTGGTCTCCTTCAACTATTGATAGCCCATCTACAACAACACATAATCACTCTTCTTCTTTCCATAACACTTGGAGGACCTCACATAAAAATTTCTCCTTCTAAGGGAAAAGAAACATATACTACTAGTACACTCTGGATACTAGGACTCGTTACCTTAGTATGTCAAGAAGAGCTCACACCCTAGTTTCATTAGCTTCTCTTCCATGATAGCCAATGCAAAATGTATTGGAGGAGTCTTCCTAACTTTTTGGAAATATCAAAAAGCATTCCCATCATGAAACATCCCAATCTTAGAACGATGGCCCAAATCATCCATGTTCTATATCAAGATATCCACCTTCTAGGGGTACAATGAATCCACATGCATCAAGTGGCATAAGATCCACTTGAAAGTTGCGCTTAAAAAAGAAGGAACACAAAGAAAAACACACATCCTGCAATGTAGCAACACTATCCAAGGGTTACTAGCAAGGGGATTTCCGATTCTATTTTCATTATGCAAGTTACAACTTTTTATGTATCATTTTAAATTTTTCATTAGGGTTCCTTTCCATCAACACATGAATTTTTAATATTGGTGTATCTCATTGCTCTTTCTTGTTGATGATTTATCATTATTATGTGTGTATGTTCATAACATCTTGTTTTTCAGTCTCTTATCAAGAGGTAGCTCATTATTTTTCACATTTCTAATTAATTTCATTTACATGTCATTATAGGTTTACTTTAACACTTTCTTACACATATAGGCTAGTTTGAGTTTCACTCAGGTTCCAATTTATCAATCTTTTGTTGTTGTTACTCATCTTCTAATATAGCATTTATCTTAAGAATATTCTTCTTCTTAATTGGATTTTATTCCTTGAATCATTCAATTATCACAGGTTTATCTTTGTTTTACTTCAATAACTTCTAAAATTGTAGCTTCAAGAACCCTGGAACTTGATACTTGGACATTGACAATTGAAAGAAAACTCCTTCCCATTATGTGGAGAAGTGCAATGTGAAGCTCCCTGTTGTCTGCTTGGACTATGTAGAGGCATGGATGCTTTTGTGGCCATGCTAGGAGGATGTTGTCAACTGCCATCCATGGTATTATATCAGGAGGCCATTGTCAATTGTCTTTCCTATTATGGAAGCACAACTCTAAGAGGAATATAACAGGACTTGGTCTAGAACCAGGTATATGCCTTATAACCTTTCCTTCCCATTTCGTAGTTGTTGATGCAATTTACTTGTAGTAGGGAATATAGCAAGAGATTTTTTTTTTCAGCTGCCATCTCTATCTCCATGTTTCCCTATAGAGAGAAAAGGTAGGCTCACATGATCATGATATAGGCAAATGATGGAATGCCATATTAGGTTATAGAAGGTACTGCCTTTGTTCATGGTTGGAGTATTACAGTTCTATATGATTTTTGCATGTGGCATGCTTTCATTTCTTCTGCACAAGTTGATATGATTAGTTTACTTGTTGAGCATTTAGGTTATGACGAACATCATAACTCATAGTAGGCATATACATGAACTCAAGAGAATGTTATTTAGGGTTGCCTTATCTGTTGAGGGAAGGGTTTTTCCACATACTTCATGGTAGTGAATATGAAAGCTTTTGATGTAATTATGGGGATGAGTTGGCTTTATAATCACTATCCTTGATTGTAGATAGAAGATTGTTACATTTTCTTATCTAGGGAAGGAGCTCCTAGTTGTCAAAGGTAGGAGAAAGGACGAGAAGAGTCTCTTCATTTCATGTATCTATGTAGATAATTTGATGGGGAAGGGCCATATTGTGTTTCCTGTATCTTTATTAATTGAGAATGAAAAGTATATTTCTAATATTCCTATCATAAGTTACTTTTCTAATGTTTATCCTGAAGACTTTCCTGGTCTCCCTCTGTGATAGAAAGTTGGAGTTCTCTAATGATCTACTTCAAAATATTGCTCCTACATCAAAGTTCCCTTACATAATGGACCTTGTAGTGTTAGTTTAACATAAGAAGTATCTTCAATAGATCTTGGACTTAGGTTTTATTTTCCTAAGTGCTTCCCCTTTGGGTCGTCCCATTCTTGTTAAGAAGAAAGATGGGTCACTATGCACGTACATTATATATATGATGCTTGGCCAAGTGCCATCAAGAACATGTATCCTTTTCCCAAGATTGATGATCTCTTTGACCAGATTATCATTGCAAATGTCTCCTCAAAGAATGACTTGTGGGGTGGATATCATTAGTTGAATATTAGCACAAATATTGAGAAGATGGATTTCTAAGCTAGATATTGGCATTATGAATTCCTAGTGATGCTCTTTGTCCTGACTAATGCTCCTTCTATCTTTATGGACCTAATGAACAAGATATTTGATTGCCAAAAATTGCTTGCCCAAAAAGAGAGGACCTAGAGTAATCAGACTTTAAATTTATCACACAATACTTAAGCACCTACAACTGTGAAGTCCCTAGATTCCTCCTTCCAAAAATGTTGTGGGGATGAGAGGAAAAACTTTGCACGTTATGCAATTGTATCAAAGTGCAATGTGGCAGAACATTGCCCATACATGAACATTCAACTATAATCATACACCATAACATTTCAAAACATTCTAAATGTATTTTGAAAAATGAATCATAACAACTTAGGTTTACATATTGAAAAGAGTATTTATATAGTCTAAACATGTGTGCAAACTAGGATCTTTATACAATAGGTGAAACCTATAGATTACTCACTTCCCGTATGTCCTCCTATGTTATCTTTGAACCAAAAATGTAAGTCAAATAAAGGATCAACACACAAGGTGTTGTGTACATGGGCAGAAAGATACATATATCTGTGGTTTTTACAACTTTAAAAGATTTGTAGAAAGAAAGAGAGAAATTCATAGACTAGTACCAAAACATATTTGTTGGGCCCTACCCCATGTACCAAGTACTCTGGGAAACTCCACATATATTGTATGCTCGAGGAGGTGTAATAGTCAACATTAATCTAATTCCTCATGGGGGGTGGTATAGACCTTAATAACTAGAAAAAATCTACTCATAATTTATGTTTTCAAGTGACAAAACATCGAGTACTGATAATAATACTACATACAAATTTACATATAAATACCATTCGTTGAAATCATGATTCAACCAAGAAAAACATAATCATATAATTAAATAAACCCACATACTTGGATTCATAGATTATAACCATATCCTTAGTCATATAGTAGTATGGTCATCACATGATTTATAACAATTAATCGTCATCAATAAAGGTACACCATTATTCTCAGTTGTTTAGGTCCAAATTATGGTTTAGAAAAACCTAGGATCCACTAATTTTAAATTTGTATAAGGTATTCTTCTAGTGATCTATATGTATAGTTTAGGTCTGATTCAATTTTTGTAATTTTATGATGCTTGTACTGTTATCTAGAATTAATATGAGACTAAAAGCATTTAGTTACATTTTGATGTTCAATGACCTAGAATTGATCCATATTGTTCATTTCAAAGAAACAATATAGTTTTAGATGATATTAGGGTCCTACATAAATTTTATTTGTATTTACCTCGAACATATATTGTTCATTCCGTTTAGAACATTTTAAAAACATGTTTTAGCATATAAAATAGAATCCATCAAGTATATGTGCCAAGGTCCTCAAATACTAATTCCATGATATTTCATAACTTTTGTGATTCTATGAATATTATGTGGAAATTTATTGGCCAATGGAGCTACTTTTAGTCTCATTTATAAGTTTTGGCTATTTTTTTTAAAATATCAGTAGAGGATTACATTTTTGTTGGGGGGGGGTTATCTGTGACTGAATCTATGTTACAACCCAATTCATTATTGTTGTCTATCGCTCTCACATCTCTGCATGGGATGTACTCAATAGTCATCATCTTCTTCATACATGATTTTGCCACAAGGCTGGACTCTGATGAGCTATTGTGCCAAAATCAAGGGATTAAAAAATGCTCCAACATGATCATCATCTAGTTGGAAGTGATAACCATATTGATGACAAGACTTGGTATCAAGGGCGGCTTCAGAAATCCATTATGGCATCTTTCTTCGAGAGAGTGAGTAGTGTAACATGAATCAAGCCCGAATCAAGATCTGTCACCCTTCGATATGGCCTTGACAGAGGATAAGATTAGGTCTAAAACTAGTTTGTGAGGATAACTCCTAAGCCTAGCATCCCCTTAGTTGATTGAGATTAGAGGCTACATCTCGAATTGTGGCTGGTCAAATTAGCAGAGCAAGGACATGACATCAGTGGATGTCTCATTATGAAAAAAGACATCTTCATGTAGGTTGGAAGGAAGGTCTAACCTCATGTTTGATATCTACTGCCATGTTGGTCACTAGATCTCATCTAGGGTCCAGCTTCTCAAAACATCTTGGCTTGCTGTTGTGGAGTATCTCCACATGATCGGGTAAGAGTGGAAAGGTCTCTTATTTTTTATGCAATAGATAAAGTGTCAGGGAGCAGTGTTGGGCTCCAAGAGATTAGAACCTTTGTTGTTGTCTGACGTTAGATCCTGGTTCGCTCTCCTGGAATCCACCTATAAGGTAGGGAGGGGAGGAGCTCAAACTCTAGGTATTCCCACTACACAAAGAAAAAAAACAAGTTGTAAACTTTTTCCTAGATCCTAGGAACTCTTAGCCATCATACTGGCCCCAAATCACAATTGGGAACCTTATATTTTCTCCTAAAGGTCTCTATAGAACTTGATGGGGGAGGGAGAGGAGTGGTGGAATGGACTCTCTCATTACCTCCCCAAAGGAGTAGTTTTAGTTTTTGTTCAATGACTTTGAAGATTTTGGATCTAAAATTCCAATTAGAAATGGGTGGAAAGTCACGAGGATGGAGACAGTCATAGTTCTGAAAACCATCCGCAAACATGCTCACCTCCCATTAATATAAGAGGTAGAAGATGAACTAGAGGTTGTTGGACATATATTTGGAAGTTTGAGATGCAGCCACACATTCCGTAAAGGCCACACTCTGATGAAGTCATGCTCCTCTCTAAATATTGGGTCAGTTGTGTGATTTTATAGAATTAATTGAAACTTTTGGTCTAAATTCATTTAGTACGATAGTAATTCAATAAAAGTTCAAACATCAAAATATACCAAACAACTAGCCTGAGTATCATGGATTTTCAACTATACCTTCAAGATGACCTAAGTTCTCTTTCTCCAAAGATTAGTCCAACAACTTCAAAGATCACTAGTAAATAAATTTCCGCAAAACACATGTTTTAAACAGTTACATACATTGATTTAATCATTGAATCTCTTCAAATCGTTAGCAATATCCATTCTAATCATCAATACATGCTATGGGAACATGATTATGTATTATGGAGTCTAAAATTAAATCAATTATATTATTATACATTCAACATCATAGCTTCACAATTCAATTAAGTGAACTTCACACTATGAGCCTTCATTTATTGTTATGCCTATGAACTACATACTTGAGTTACATTATGTATAATTCTATAAGGTTTCAATAATCTTAAATCATCATCCACATTAGATCCACATGGGTTGTAAATTACTAGAAATTGAGGGTATTACTACAACAATAACAGTGGGGTTTGATTTTGTAAATCAGGGTCAAATACCTGGACAATGGTGGTATGTGTCAAGATCCTTAAGCCTTGGCTTAGTTACGTCAGCCAAATTCAAGAGAAGTGTTCCTTATGGAACAGTGATATTTCAATCAGAAAGATAACAAATAATTAAGTAATACAAATGATTAAATGAAACCTAACATGAATGTTCAAACAAGATAACATAACATGGATGGGAAACTTAGATTGGCTTCACCATCTAAGATCTTTCACCAACATGTAGTACCCATACTCATTGTATACCATTATCAAGTGTACAAGCAATCATCATAAGTGTTCATTCCCTCCTCTCTCAAGCTTAGGATAGATCTAGATTACAAGGTTGTCTCTCTTTCGATATGGCAAAAAAATAATCAAAACGAAACCATACACTAATTAGCTTTAGCACTCCAACATTTTCATGCCTTAAAACCACTCCATACCTCTTAGATATGGTGATACTACTCTCTCAAGGTATTAACAATCAAACAACACAAGATGGTAACTAATCATTCAAGTGAAGCTTTCAAAACTAGAGCTTGGAGCTAAACATTTCCAATAGTATAAATACATCAATGTATGTAAGTAGTTACATCTTGGGAGAGCCTTTGTGACTACTCTTAACACAAAATATATGGATTAGAAACTCATTGCAATGAGTAACATTTTATTTATCAGTATAAGATGACATACTTATGAATGTATGGGAGAATGTTGATAGATCAGAGACAAGGAGAGTAGAAGGAGGAAGAATCCTGAATACAATAACTTAATCTTAGGGAAGATCTCCTTCTCAACTTCAGTGGCAGTAATGGCCAGGGGATAGTGGGAGTCATCTTTTTCGTCCTTCTTCTACTAAAGAGGGCTTCAGGTACTTCTCAAGGATGATGAAGGTCCACTAGAACCATGGACTTTTGTCCCTGGTTATAGTGAACCTATTACTGCAAGCAGGTGGCAACGATGTGTAGGCATAGTGGTAACACATGTTCCTCCTTTATCTATGAGACCCCCCCACTTGTAGCAAGGAGAAGACTATTTATAGAGTACGACGTAGGGCTCTAAGCACTCATAGACAAGCTTCACTTGCACCCCAAGTCTTTTGGTCAAGTTCCTCGAATCATGTACCTAACAAATATGGTGGATGATGTACGCAATACTACCATCAATAGGTTGATGCTGCTAGCAAACCATCAGTTCAATTGTCACTTTCATACACACCATCAAATAAGGAGTGCATGTTGAGCCTTTAGATGATGGACATTGTTGGAGCATCGATATATGGATGGTTGGTGGTCTTTGGAAGTGTGACACTCCATTGAGCCATCATAATGGAGATGCTCATTCGAGTCATCAGAAGGAAGACTGACATCCTTTTGTTGATAACTTGTAGTTGAGCCATTACTAGAGGTGGGTGGATGCACCATCAAGAGGAAGGGCTTCATTAAGACTTCAACAGGTGGACGATCAACTTGATTTCTGGTTGTGGGTATGTTATGCCATCAAAAGGCCACCCAAGCATAACCTTTGATTTTAATAGTTGAGGGGTGGTCGTGTCGAGAGTCCTCGAAGTTGATGGAGTAGTTGGTTTCCTCGATAGTTGGATAAGGAGTGAACATTGGTTGAGGGAACCAATGGATGGTCTTATATGAGTGGGTCTCTTTTGTTATTGCCATCAATCAATGGTTTTCATGCATAAAAGAAGTAGTTAATGCCTATTTAAGCCACAAAAGAGAAATATGTACAAAATGTGTGAAAAGTAAAGCAAGTTTGTACTAGAAGGAAATCAGGGGCAAAATTAGGTATGAAACATGCACAAAATTGGAAGATATCAGCCCCCAAACTTAGCTTCTATCTTTTCCTCAAGATAATAAATAGAATCAAAGCATCAAGTGATAATTAATGAATTTATTTATTTAGTGTTTTTTCAGCATTGACCATGTCCTTATACCATCCTTAGGTCAAGATATATGCATGACTTCTTGGTTTGGTTTCTTTCACATAGATCTAGAGTTGTGTGACCTCTTTCATCTACTAGATCCTCTTTTTAGGAGGAGTTTATCCTTCATGACATTGAACCTTGTTTTCTATCCATATTCATGCAAGGTACTTGCTAGAGGTATCTTTCACAACCAACTTAAATTTTTTTGGGTAATCCTAGCTAATTGTGTAGGATTGTCCAAGGTTGTTGTGTTTTGTATCATTATAGGGGTCACTCAACCATTTATATTGTTATAGAAGTGTTACTCAATTGTATGTTATGATGTAATTTCATGTGGTTATTCGATACCATCGTCAAACTAAGGGTGGGTATTTTGTAGATCCAAGCTCCACTACCAGGAATAACATATTTGCATTAATGAGTGCAACTATACACCGGCTAAACGAAGCCCTTCTTTATTATGGCAAGCACAACTTTTATGGTTTTATTCACACTCGACTTTTATTCTTTCTCACTAGGCTTGGTATAATGGGATATTCAGAGTGCATAGTTTGTCAAGCCTCTTTTGATCCATAGCGGGGATTAAGAACTAGAATGGGTAGTTGTTTCCATTTCGCAAGATGTTTGCACTTTACAACCTATACTAGGAGGCTAAGGTGATCAATCTGGAGTGTAGCAGATGAAATCCTTAATTCATTGAATTCTCCCAATGATAGTAGCATTCTTTGGTTGATTGTAGAGTCTTAAAATAAGAATTCTATTAACTCATAGTCACATAGACTTTTATTAGGTGAATGGATATCCTAAAACATCACTCTTGGAAATATTATGCTAAGAAGTAGCTTGAAGACAAGAAGGTCTAAGGTGGGCGTGATGACATCATCCAAGAAAATTGGATTCAAAATATACTATATGACAAAACATTTCCTTCTTTAGATCTTTCTTAATATCATATGCATATCTAGAAAAATCTCTAATCTATTTTTTCCAATCATTTAGAGAATTTTCAGGTAAGAAGCCATAAGATAAGGGGAAAAGAGAATAGATTATGCATTGCTGATGATTATGGGTTGTAGGACATATCTAGCTTGCCTATTCATACCCCTCAAAACTTATCATACTCTCCATCCCCATAGTGACAAAGAGTGAGGTTTAGTGTGAACATGCGAGTTAAAGATTAAAAGTCATCAATGGTAATTTTGATTTAAAAATCTCATTGGGTAGATTCCTCTTTGTTGGTGGTAATAATCCCCTTTGTAATATTCCACCTTTATATTAGTTGTTGCTAGAATTTGCATCAATAAGAGAGTGTAAAGACCATAGTCATTAGAACTTGGATCTTGTAATCACCGACTTGCGAAAACAAGATTAATTAATGCAGAAGCGAATCATTTGCAGCGGATTACTGAAAATCACTAAAAATTAAAACTTTTTGCTAAGAGATCCACACAGGAAATCTTTTTCTTCATGAATCAAAGTGTAACATTTACATTCTGTTTCAAAGTACATGTCTTGCACTATCTCTTCTCGAGATTTACAACAACAACTATCACAAGACATAATATATAGACGGTATATAACTTCGAGGCATCAAGCCAAAATATCGGATCGATTCATTAAAACACTAACTATAAATTCCGAGGACCTGAGAGTACAGAGACGACATATAAGACTTTCTAACTACACAGTACTTGGCAGCCAGTGCCTCCACCTGAGTTATCACTGCTGTTCCCGATACTGCTGCTGCTGTTCTTTCTCTGCTAAAGGTTTTCTGCTTCTTCTTCTGTGTTTACCTAAAAACATTGGATCCCACGGGGGTGAGACAATTGTAAATTGTCCCAGCGGGAGATATAACCCTCCGCCAAAACATTGTTATAGTAGTTTATTATAAATAAAACTAAACATGAGTTCTCATATAATATCAGCAGTATTAATCATTGAAGGAACAAAGTAAAGTAATTTCCTTTCCTAAGGAAAGCTTTGTATCTACTCATGGTAGATTCATATTTCACATATCTACTTGTATTGAATGTAAAGATATATGAGTAACATTTATCAACTAGTGTTGCATAAGAGAAATATAATATCAGCCAATGAATTTCCGTATTCAATCTTTAAGCAAACATGCTAGACGGCTGATTACATTTTACAATCACACTTATGCCCTGAGGAGATGAGGTATACCGCTCATGCTCCAACCGATCACTGCGAAGTCGAAATCAGTACCATACAAAGTCAAAGGTAGAGCCGGCTAACAAGACCTCCCATATCTCAGTCAGCGTGAGATTCCATGCAGGACATCTTATGTCTCTGCTATATATAGCTTTCCAGGGTATACTGGCAACTTCTCTATCAGAGTTATAGTGGCGTACTGCACTCTCTTCGCGATCACGAGATTTCATGTTTATCTCCATCAATCCGGCATTAACATTATTAAGAGATGTGTACAACATTTGTCCCAATCATCGGGGGATTCGTGATACATTCATCCCAGTAATGAAGGATTGAGAGATTTAATGTTTATGTCACATCAATTCCTCCATTAGGGCGCAAGGATATTCACACCCATAACCCCCACATACTCAAAAGTATGCCCTCTGGGTTTTTGACGTGGAGCAACCCGTTTCACCACCACCAATTTGCTGACAATGATGGATCTATGGTTAGGGCTCTACATGATATGATTTCACTTGGTTATTTAAATCCATTACAACATATTCTTTGAGCATCAGTCAAGTTCTCAAACATAACTTATTAAGACAATTATTGCAAAGGAACATGTACTATCTTCCTCATTCACTTCTCATTCTTTATGAAGCATTGGGATCTCAGTCCCTCATTTCAATACTGGGATTTCTCATCCCTCAACCACATCATTATCATGCTTATCAAATCTGGGTATTTAAAACCCTCAGCTCAACACTGAACATTGTTACCACTTAATAGGTAACTATTACCTCTGGGTCCTCAAACCAAGGTATTCATGATACTTGTCATACAAGCATACCACATGGCTCACAAGGCCTATAACATATCTTGTCACCTTTCACTAGGCAACAACTTATTCATGGAACTCATGAGGTTCATACACATATTGTTACTTTTACTAAGCAACAACAACATTAGGCACATAGGGTCATTCAACATATTTATTATATGGATGTCATAGCTCAAATTTGGCTATGTTCATCACCTCATGATGTCTGCATGATTAATAAACATGATAACAGTCATGTAAATCATGTATCACATCATATGAAACAATAATAACACCAACATCCTTTATCAGGATTAGGGTTATCTATCAAATAGGACATTTCATTCCCTTTACCCAAAATTAGGGTTAGGGTTTCTCCACCTTACATTAATTAGGGTTTCATGCTCACATTATTAGTTCAACCCTAATATATTGATCCACACCTCTAGGAGCATTCAAAGATATCATAAGTATTTGCTTATGATCACCATTCATTCATATATCATTAATGATCATCAATTCTAGGTATGAATTCATTTCTCATCCTTGTCATGGTATGATTACATCATACTCATTGATTTGGCTTACCCCATTCTCATGGTATAATATATTGGTCAACATTTAATACAGTACATCAAGTTCAATACATCTCTGTTGTAACAAGTACATATCACACACTTCATGTGTTTCTTATCCAAGAACATTGGATTAGAGGTTTATCAAGGTATGTCTACCCTGAAATGTTGAATATGATAACTATCATATCTTGATGTATCACTTTCTCATCATTTCAGACTCTCTTGAGTTAACCAACTTATCTTGTATTAAGGTATTTCCCTCTTAATACATTCCATCACTAAACTCTCACCTTTAGCATATAATACATAGGCTACACAATAGAATTGTCCAACTATCTTTAATGATATGGACTTGTCAAATGGTAAAGACATTGCTTACAATTAGGTTGCATATAATCAACCACATGAATTGTTTTACCTTTATAAGGTCATTCCTTCTATCTCATCATTAGGGTTTCCTTATACCCTTACTTAAAATTAGAATATGATTCATTGTCATATTGCTCAGGATTAGGGCTTTATGCATTATGACTTCACATTAAAGTCTCATATACCTTCACCTACATGGGGCCTCTCATCACAACATAGCATTAGAACATCATGTGGTGTTAGTACTTAGTCAGGGTTTCTCATGGAATCACCCTCAACTAGGGTTTCTCATGGATTCACCCTCAACTTGGATTCTACATGTCACTACATGACATCCCCCTAAGTTTGATTCTCATATCACATCACCACATCAATGTTCCATACACCTCATTCTAACTTTAGGGTTTCTCATAACATAACCCTAGAATAGGATTTCACATGGAATCATCCTTAATTAAGATTTCCACTATAGTCACCCACAATTTGGGTCTACAATTCATCTCCATTAGGATTTCATTCAATTATCCATAATTAGAGATTCACTATTCATCCCAATTAGGGTTTTACATCTCATTTCCCTAAATTGGAGTTTCGCACATCACTACCCTGGATTAGGGTTACATCCTCCCCCTAGGTTAGGGTTACATTTAGAATTGCCCTCAACTTGGGTTAGGACTCAATAGACCTGTCAATTAGGGTTTATGTTAATGATTAGGGTTTCATGATCTCTCTACTTAAGGATCATACCCCTAAACACCACATGAATCATATTCATGTATGAATTCATGTTAACATCCTCTCAACTTGATTAGGTCATATCAACCCTTCAATCAACTAAATACAACTATGATTAACACAGTGTACCAAGTCATTGATCCTATAAGCAATTAGGGTTCATCCTTTAATTGGAATTAATCATTTAGGTACTATTAGAGTTTCAACCTTTGTACCTTCTTTAATTATCATTATTAATCATCATTGGATCAATGGATCATTCATTATCTTTAATTCTCAAGAGATTTAATCACATTGGACCTTCATTTCATAAGGTATCCAATTGAATTGACCAATTGAAACTTCAATTACAATAGGGGTCCAAGTGGATTAACCAATTGAATCCTCAGTCAACCTTGACTACTTGAGCCCCAAACGGTCTTGGTCCCTCAAAGTTCAAACGGTTTGAAACCGTTTGGTAAAGTTGCACACTCAAGACCATTTGCTAAAGTAGTAGGTGAAGACCGTTTGCCCAAGTTTGACTTTTGAAACTGCATGGGCAAAAACGGTTTGGGATCGTTTGGTCCCAAACGGTATTGAGACCGTTTGGTCCAAACCTCCTCAAAACCGCATGGACCAAATATGGTCTCAACCAATTGAATTGGATTAGGATTTCCAATGTTGATTCCTTCAATCATTGAATTCATGGAACCAATCATCAATTGGACCTATCCTCATTCTTCAATTGATCTTAATAGGTCAACCTTCAACTAAATTGACCCTTAATTGACACTCAATTGATTATCAATTAAGGCTTGAATCAATTGAATTAGGGCTTGAAATCGATAATTCTTCAACACTAATCAATGCATGATTAGTTACTTTAAAACCATTGAACCATCATCCAAATTGAACATGACCTAACCCCAAACGGTCTTGAGGTCGTTTGGATGACCTCCAAATGGTCTTGAGACCATTTTCCCATGACATCATCAAAATCCAAGCCAACCAATTAGGGTTTGGATCATTGGATTGATCACCAAATCAGTAATTGATTACACTCCATCTTAGTATCTTTGGATCTTCAATTGCTTAACCATACTCAAACCTAAACCTCCAAACGGTCTTGAGACTATTTGGATGAGCTCCAAACAGTCTTGATACCGTTTGGCTCATCCAGCCCTTGGATTCTAGTGAAAAATCATTAGGGTTTGAGCTATTCAGTTGATCATCAAATCAACACTTAATTGCAAAGTGATTTGGTACCTTTAGACCTTCAATTGGTCAACCATGCTTAACCCTAGACCTCCAAACGGTCTTGGGTGATCCCCAAACGGTCTTGAGAGTGTTTGGGTGATCCCCAAACAGTTTTGAAACCGTTTGGGCCAATCAACCCAAAGTATCAACTCATTCAATTGCAAAATCAACACTTAGCCGATTAGGGTTTATACCATATGTTTGAATATTCAAATACTTAACCATACTCAACCCTGGACCTCCAAATGGTCTTGGTTGACCTCCAAACGGTCTTGAGACCGTTTGGGTGATTCCCAAACGGTTTTGAAACCGTTTGGGCTAATTAACCCAAAACGTCAAATCGATCAAGTTGAAAATCAACACTTAATCCAATTAGGGTTTGCCTAATTGATTAGCCTTCAACTCATGATTCCTTTGGAATTAATCCATAAAATTTGGTGGGTTATCAACCAACATAATTACGAACAGGATTCTCAAACGGTCAATCCTTTGTCAACTCTTTCAAACAGTTTTGAAACCGTTTTCTCTCAAATGGTCTCAAACCATTTGCTCTCAAACGGTTTGGTGAAATCGAATGGGCAAACATGTTGAAACTGTTTGGTCTAGATATTTGGGGAGGTGTGTGATTATGATGATGCAATCATCATCAAGCTCTAAACTCACGAAATCGGCTGTGATTTCCATGGAAATTGCATCAATCAACCAAATTAATAATTGTAAATAGAGAAATGATCATTATTTGATGGGGAATTGAATGCAATAACAAAGTTAGGGTTTCAAGTTATAAAACCCACCTCCAATTGAGCTCCAAAGCTCCATGTTCACGGAAACAATGGTGGATGCAACTCCCTTCACCATTCCAAGGCTCGTCCTCAAGATTTGAGTGAAAAGGAATGGATAGAATTGAAGAGGAGATCGAAATAGGAAGAAATCCATATTTTATTTTCGATTTCCACCACGGAATCAAGGTGAAATGGATCAAGAACCTTACCAAAAGGTTGGGGGCCGTCCTCCTGACCCTCCCAAGCTCTCTTGGTCGTTTACCAAGCAAGGAGAAGAAGTGGGGTCGAAAAAGCCTTCCATTTGGCTTGTAAAAGGTTCTTTTATAAAAAATTCAATGAGAGAGAATGTACTTTGCAAAAATCCAATTAATCCCAAAAATGTGGCCACCTCTTCCCCCTCATCTTCCTTAGGGACGAGGCTATATTTTTTTCCTATTATTCCTCTCAATTATCCATGATTTAAAGAAAAGCAAATTAAGCACCTTAAATCATATTATATTAATATCCATATGTGAGTGGATATTTCTTTTTCTTATAAAATTGTGTGTGAGTTATCCACTCCCTTGGATATTTGATGGTCCTTGCAAGGCTCAAGTACGTCACACACACATCTGAATTCAACCATTTTAATTTTGGTTGAAGGCCCTTTAATTAATACATTTATTTTTTCCCTACATCAAATTAGGGTTTCAATTAGGATTAAATCTTGATTATTTTAATATCAAAATTCTCTCTCCTCCAACTAAATTCAAATGAGGCGCCCCTCTCATTTTCTTTGCTCTACTTGATGCCAAAAAACATTAGGGACCTTATTCAAGTGTTAATTTACATATTGAACCCTAGGTTTTGGGTAAATTGCACTTTACACCAAAACTAGGTTTTAATGCACAAACCTTGCTTTATCAGCTCTTTCTTGGTACTCAGGCTACCATAAGCCATACCTTTGCATCATCTTCATTCTCATGATGATTAAACACATGAGGAACATATTATCATGCACAATTTGCACTTAAACCCCTCAACTTGGGTAATTTGCACTTTAGTCCAAAACAAACAAAACATTGATTTCAACAATGTTCAAAAAGGACTAGAATTGCGACATAGGTTCCTCTTGAGGCCTAATTACTTTTCACAAGATGAGATTAAGCATTTAATCACCTTTATAAATCAAAATACCTAGGGTTAGAGTGTAACCCAGGTCAAGGATGTTACAAATTATAAACCCCTAACAAGGATTTCATCCTCGAAATCCAGATAAGGGAAGATAGATGTATTTCATTCATCATACTATCTAGTTATCACATATCATCTCCTTATTATGGAGACACCATCAGACTTTGATCAGCACAAGGTGTTTCTATACAAGATTCTCATAGAATCAACACACAAGGCACATGCTCCACTGTTCCTCATCATTGACTATAAAGTCAACTTTGTGTCAAATAACACTTTTCTTGTTTAGAGAAACATCATGCATTCTTTATTAACATCATATTTATGCAGAGCATAAACCCCTAACATATGATGTTTATATTATTATAATCAGACTAATTTCACATTTGACCACTCCAGGTAGCCAACCTAACCCATCTGATAAATCTCAGATACCAGAATCTTTCACCTTGGTATCTATCACATGTGTTGGAAACACATCATATATATCTCTTCCTTTCATCTTAGAACATTAATTATTTCATATATCCTCATCTTGGGACCAAACTCCAAGAGAAATGATACTTTTCTAAGTATCCATCACATGAACACATTTATCTTATACACATCAAGTGTCCTAAGACCCACTTGATTGCCATGTCCCTGAAAGGAAATAAAACACGGATTCATATTCCTCTTATTAATTCATGTATTTTCAACTATTCACGAACCATTTACTCTTTATCTCATCCTAGGTTCCTTGCCTTTAGCATTGGAATTTGTAAGGATGATTACATGTCATTATCCCTTTCTTTATTATTATCTAGCATGTTTTTTATCATCTCATAATCTCATCACAATTCCCATTTCCTCATTGTGGGAAAGATATTTATTATGCTTGCAGCATTGTTGAACAGGGTTCATCTCCCTTATTCTTATTCTTATCTTATGAGGAGTACACTTTTAGTTCCTCATACAACATTCTCATCTGAGATTATCTCAGACTTCTCTTTCTTATGCATAGGATATGACACATTTATTCATTCCATATTCCTAATTCATGATATTCATTAGATTGTCTCAGAATGACTACTTGATCAGAGCAATCAAAAAGACAACAATCTAAGAGTTTCCATACCCACTTTATCATCAATAGTTGTATACCTGGACAGGGTATATTAATACTGAGATCAAGTGGTATGCACTTTGTATGCTATCATGCTGCTTCTTTTCATATTATCACAAGCATAAAGCTTAACATCCCTGAATTTTATCCCGACATCTCTTCTCTACCTCTTTTTCTCTCATAGAGGTAAGAACAACAAAAAACGTTTGTAATGTTTTACTATGCAAAACATAAGTCCTCATAGGACTAAGCAAGGAAAGTTCAATCAATTCCTTTCTCAGTTAATCCAAGAATTCATAAGATGACATATTTAAATGACATTATCTTGTCTAACTTGTCATAATTCATGAATTATTCACTACCTCAGGCTAACTCTGCCTCAAAGGTTGATTCAACAGGCTATGGTTGAGCACAGACTCAATTTAAATCCATAAATTCATCATTTCCTTTTGCTTCAACCTGCTGATGCTAATTACAAATCCTGTTGATATCTAATACATCATCATTAGGACTGGTAATCTAGGTTACACTGTCAAAACTTGATCCACTATATACATTACTGTTGCCCTAAGTTCTCCAACAGTAATACTTAAAGAAGGATTTTCTTATTATAGTTGGATCAGCTAGGGGATTCTCAGGCAATTCTCTCTCTCTTGCCTATTCCCATGCACCTCTTCTTTGTGCAACATTACTGCTTTCAGCAACAACCTCCACATGTGACCCAGTCATCTTTAAGTTCTTCTTCTCTTATATGAGCAGAAGACACTTATCAGATACACTGGATGATACCAGAATAGACTCTACTATCTTAGTCCTATGTCTATGTAGACTCAACGAACCTAGAGCTCTGATACCACTAATAGTAACGACCGACTTGCGAAAACAAGATTAATTAATGCAGAAGCGAATCATTTGCAGCGGATTACTGAAAATCACTAAAAATTAAAAATTTTTGCAAAGAAATCCACACATTCGAAATCTTTTTCTTCATGAACCAAAGTGTAACATTTAGATTCTATTTCAAAGTACATGTCTTGCACTATCTCTTCTCGAGATTTACAACAACAACTGTCTCAAGACATAATATATAGACGACATATAATTTCGAGGCATCAAGCTAAAATATCAGATCGATTCATTAAAACACTAACTATAAATTCCGAGGACCTAAGAGTATAGAGATGACACATAGGACTTTCTAACTATACAGTACTTGGCAGCCAGTGCCTCCACCTGAGTTATCACTACTGTTCCCGATACTGTTGCTGCCGTTCTTTCTCTGCTAAAGGTTTTCTGCTTCTTCTTCTGCGTTTACCTAAAAACATTGGATACCATGGGGGTGAGACAATTGTAAATTGTCCCAGCGGGAGATATAACCCTCCTCCAAAACATTGTTATAGTAGTTTATTATAAATAAAACTGAACATGAGTTCTCATATAATATCAGCAATATTAATCATTGAAGGAACATAGTAAAGTAATTTCCTTTCCTAAGGAAAGCTTTGTATCTACTCATGGTAGATTCATATTTCACATATATACTTGTATTGAATGTAAAGAGATATGAGTAACATTTATCAACTAGTGTTGCATAAGAGAAATATAATATCAGCCAATGAATTTCCGTGTTCAATATTTAAGCAAACATGCTAGATGGCTGATTACATTTTACAATCACACATGCCCTGAGGAGATGAGGTATACCGCTCATGCTCCAACCGACCACTACGAAGTCGAAATCGGTACCATACAAGGTCAAAGGTAGAGTCGGCTACCAAGACCTCCCATATCTCAGTCAGCATGAGATTCCATGTAGGACATCTTATGTCTGTGCTATATATAGCTTTCCAGGGTATACTGGCAACTTCGCTATCAGAGTTACAGTGGCGTGTTGCACTCTCTTCGCAATCGTGAGATTTCATGTTTATTTCCATCGATCCGGAATTAACATTATTGGGAGATGTGTACATCATCTGTCCCAATCATCAGGGGATTCATGATACATCCATCCCGGTTTAAGTAATGAAAGATTGAGAGATTTAATGTTTATCTCATATCAATTCCTCCATTAGCGCATAAGGATATTCACGCCCATAACCCCCACATACTCAAAAGTATGCCCTCTAGGTTTTTGCCGCGGAGCAACCCATTTCACCATCACCAATTTGCTGACGATGATGGATCTATGGTCAGGGCTCTACATGATATGATTTCACTTGGTTATTTAAATTCATTACAACATATTCTTTGAGCATCAATCAAGTTATCAAACATAACTTATTAAGACAATTATTGCAAAGGAACATGTACTATCTTCCTCATTCACTTCTCATTCTTTATGAAGCATTGGGATCTCAGTCCCTCATTTCAATACTGGGATTTATCATCCCTCAACCACATCATAATCATGCTTATCAAATCTGAGTATTTAAAACCCTCAGCTCAACACTTAACATTGTTACAACTTAATAGGTAACTATTACCTCTGGGTCCTCAGAGCAAGGTATTCATGATACTTGTTATACAAGCATACCACATGGCTCACAAGGCCTATAACATATCTTGTCACCTTTCACTAGGCAATAACTTATTCATGGAACTCATGAGGTTCATACACATTTTATTACTTTTACTAAGCAACAACAACATTAGGCACATAGGGCAATTCAACATATTTATTATATGAATGTCATAGCTCAAATTTGTCTATGTTCATTACCTCATAATGTCTGCATGATTAATAGACATGATAACAGTCATGTAAATCATTTATCACATCATATGAAAAAATAATAACACCAACATCCTTTATCAGGATTAGGGTTATCTATCAAATAGGACTTTTCATTCCCTTTACCCAAAATTAGTTCAACCCTAATATATTGATCCACACCTCTAGGAGCATTCAAAGATATCATAAGTATTTGTTTATGATCACCATTCATTCATATATCATTAATGATCACCAATTCAAGGTATGAATTCATTTCTCATCCTTGTCATGGTATGATTACATCATACTCATTGATTTGGCTTACCCCATTCTCAAGGTATAATATATTGGTCAACATTTAATAAAGTACATCAAGTTCAATACATATTTATTGTAACAAATATATATCACACACTCCATGTGTTTCTTATCCAAGAACATTGGATTAGAGGTTTATCAAGGTATGTCTACCCTGAAATGCTGAATATGATAACTATCATATCTTGATGTATCACTTTCTCATCATTTCAGACTCTCCTGAGTTAACCAACTTATCTTTTATTAAGGTATTTCCCTCTTAATACATTCCATCACTAAACTCTCACCTTTAGCATATAATACATAGGCCACACAATAGAATTGTACAACTATCTTTAATGATATGGACTTGTCAAATGGTAAAGACATTGCTTACAATTAGGTTGCATATAATCAACCACATGAATTGTTTTACCTTTATAAGGTCATTCCTTCTATCTCATCATTAGGGTTTCCTTATACCCTTACTTAAAATTAGAATATGATTCATTGTCATATTGCTCAGGATTAGGGCTTTATGCATTATGACTTCACATTAAAGTCTCATATACCTTCACCCTACATGGGGCCTCTCATCACAACATAGCATTAGAACATCATGTGGTGTTAGTACTTAGTCAGGGTTTCTCATGGAATCACCCTCAACTAGGGTTTCTCATGGATTCACCCTCAACTAGGATTCTGCATGTCACTACATGACATCCCCCTAAGTTTGATTCTCATATCACATCACCACATCAATGTTCCATATACCTCATTCTAACTTTAGGGTTTCTCATAACATAACCCTAGAATAGGATTTCACATGGAATCATCCTTAATTAAGATTTCTACTATAGTCACCCAAAATTCATGTTAACATCCTCTCAATTTGATTAGGTCATATCAACCCTTCAATCAAGTACATACAACTATGATTAGCACAGTGTACCAAGTCATTGATCCTATAAGCAATTAGGGTTCATCCCTTAATTGGAATTAATCAGTTAGGTACTATTAGAGTTTCAACCTTTGTACCTTCATTAATTATCATTACTAATCATCATTGGACCAATGGATCATTCATCATCTTTAATTCTCAAGAGATTCAATCACGTTGGACCTTCATTTCATAAGGTATCCAATTGAATTGACCAATTGAATCTTCAATTAAAATAGGTGTCCAAGTGGATTAACCAATTGAATCCTCAATCAACCTTGACATCTGAGCCCCAAATGGTCTTGGTCCCTCAAAGTTCAAACGGTTTGAAACCGTTTGGTAAAGTTGCACACTCAAGACCATTTTCTAAAGTAGTAGGTGAAGACCGTTTGCCCAAGTTTGACTTTTGAAACCGTATGGGCACAAACGGTTTGGGATCGTTTGGTCCCAAACGGTCTTGAGACCATTTGGTCCAAACCTCCTCAAAACCGCATGGGCCAAATATGGCGCAACCATTTGAATTGGATTAGGATTTCCAATGTTGATTCCTTCAATCATTGAATTCATGGAACCAATCATCAATTGGACCTATCCTCATTCTTCAATTGAGATTAATAGGTCAACCTTCAACTGATTTGACCCTTAATTGACCCTCAATTGATTATCAATTAAGGCTTGAATCAATTGAATTAGGGCTTGAAATCGATAATTCTTCAACACTAATCAATGCATGATTAGTTACTTTGAAACCATTCAACCATCATCCAAATTGAGCATGACCTGACCCCAAACGGTCTTGAGGTCGTTTTTATGACCTACAAACGTTCTTGAGACCGTTTTCCCATGACATCATCAAAATCCAATCCAACCAATTAGGGTTTGGATCATTGGATTGATCACAAAATCAGCAATTGATTACACTCCAACTTAGTATCTTTGGATCTTCAATTGCTTAACCATACTCAACCATAAACCTCCAAACGGTATTGGGTGACCTCCAACCGGTATTGAGACCATTTGGGTGAGCTCCAAATGGTCTTGAGACCGTTTGTCTCATCCAACCCTTGGATTCTAGTGAAACATCATTAGGGTTTGAGCTATTGAGTTGATCATCAAATCAACACTTAATTGCAAAGTGATTTGGTACCTTTAGACCTTCAATTGGTCAACCATGCTTAACCCTAGACCTCCAAATGTTCTTGGGTGATCCCCAAACGGTTTTGAAACCATTTGGGCCAATCAACCCAAAGTATCAACTCATTCAATTGCAAAATCAACACTTAGCCGATTAGGGTTTATACCATATGTTTGAATCTTCAAATACTTAACCATACTCAACCCTGGACCTCCAAACGGTCTTGGTTGACCTCCAAACGGTCTTGAGAGCGTTTGGGTGATTCCCAAACGGTTTTGAAACCGTTTGGGCTAATTAACCCAAAAAGTCAAATCGATCAAGTTGAAAATCATCACTTAATCCAATTAGGGTTTGCCTAATTGATTAGCCTTCAACTCATGATTCCTTTGGAATTAATCCATCAAATTTGGTGGGTTATCAAACAAAATACTTAGGAACAGGATTCTCAAACGGTCAACCCTTGGTCAACTCTTTCAAATGGTTTTGAAACCATTTTCTCTCAAACGGTCTCAAACGGTTTCTCTCAAACGGTTTGGTGAAACCGAATGGGCAAACATGTTGAAACTGTTTGGTCTAGATATTTGGGGAGGTGTGTGCTTATGATGATGTCATCATCATCAAGCTCTAAACTCACGAAACCTGCTGTGATTTCCATGGAAATTGCATCAATCAACCGAACCAATAATTGTAAATAGAGAAATGATCATTATTTGATGGGGAATGGAATGCAATAACAAAGTTAGGGTTTCAAGTTATAAAACCCACCTCCAATTGAGCTCCAGAGATCCATGTTCATGGAAACAATGGTGGATGAAACTCCCTTCACCATTCCAAGGCTCGTCCTCAAGATTTGAGTGAAAAGGAATGGTTAGAATTGAAGAGGAGATCGAAATAGGAAGAAATCCATATTTTATTTTCGATTTCCACCATGGAATCAAGGTGAAATGGATCAAGAACCTTACCAACATGTTGGGGTTAGTCCTCCTGACCCTCCCAAGCTCCCTTGGTCGTTTCCCAAACAAGGAGAAGAAGTGGGGTCGAAAAAGCCTTCCATTTGGCTTGTAAAAGGTTCTTTTATAAAAAATTCAATGAGAGAGAATGTACTTTGCAAAAATCTAATTAATCCCAAAAATGTGGCCGCCTCTTCCCCCTCATCTTCCTTAGGGACGAAGATATCTTGTTTTCCTCTTATTCCTCTCAATTATAAATGATTTAAGGAAAAGCAAATTAAGCACCTTAAATCATATTATATTAATATCCATATGTGAGTGGATATTTCTTTTTCTTATAAAATTGTGTGTGAGTTATCCACTCCCTTGGATATTTTCCTGGTCCTTACAAGGCTAAAGGACGTCTCACACACATATGAATTCAACCATTTTAATTTTGGCTGAAGGCCCTTTAATTAATACATTTATTTTTGCCCAAAATCAAATTACGGTTTCAATTAGGATTAAATCTTGATTATTTTAATATCAAAATTCTCTCTCCTCCAACTTAATTCAAATGAGGCGCCCCTCTCATTTTCTTTGATCTAATTGATGCCAACAAACATTAGGGACCTTATTGAAGTGGTAACTTACATATTGAACCCTAGGTTTTGGGTAAATTGCACTTTACACCAAAACTTGGCTTTAATGCACAAACCTTGCTTTATCAGCTCTTTCTTGGTACTCAGGCTACCATAAGCCATACATTTGCTTCATCTTCATTCTCATGATGCTTCAACACATGAGTAACATATTATCATGCACTTAAACCCTAGCTTTACAAACAAACACCCCTCAACTTGGGTAATTTGCACTTTAGTCCAAAACAAACAAAACATTGATTTCAACAATGTTCAAAAAGGACTAGAATTACAACATAGGTTCCTCTTGGGGCCAAATTACTTTTCACAAGATGAGATTAAGCATTTAATCACCTTTATTAATCAAAACACCTAGCGTTAGAGTATAACCCAGGTCAGGGATGTTACAGATCTTATTGTGGGTTCCTATGCCAAAATTTTGGTATTTCAATTTCCAATCCTATACCAGAGGACCCCTATCATATTACTTGATCTAGTCAAGGATATGAGTTGAAACCTGTGTTTCCTTCTATTAGGTGATGTTGTTTGCTATTCTATGATAAGTAGTTCTTTTGTGGTTGAACATTACTGTCACGCCCAATCTCACATTAACCACAAACCACGAGATTAAGACGCGACAGGATGGGATTTACACATAAGCAAACCACTCTTCACTTTTATAACATTTTAAAGACATTAATAGGATAATCTGGTTTATGCTGTAAAATGAAACTAAATAAACTGCGGAAGCATCTTTATTATCTGACTAGCAATATAACAGAGTCTACAGCATATTACATTGTTTGACATAAAATAAAACATAACAGTTAATTTACATCTTTATACACATTCACTCTCTCACTCACACCTTGTCCCAAAGATCGAGGGGAAAGGACTAAGAGACCTATAACTAGACTAACGACAAACCTTCTATCAACTAGGCGTTAGGATGAAACGATCCTTCCAACTCCTGATGCTGATGTTGACCTGAAAATGTTTTGAGTAGAGGTATGAGCCTCCTCGCTTAGTGAATAGCATTTCACTTAGCTATCACTAAACAACTCATCAGGTTTATAAATTGGAATTAAACATAAATGCAGAACTAAGCAAGGCAGTTCTAATAACATAACAAATATACAGATAATAATCACATTTAAATCATCAACAGGTATTTCAGGTAAATAAACAGTTATATAAATTTACTGTGAACCTACATGATTATTTATTCATTTCATTATTATTATGCCCTAAATATATGCAGTGTACTCTGCATATAAAGATCCGCAGCAAGTTCATGCTACGGTCCCACCGTACAAGACTTAGCGACACACCCGGGAAATGCTAAGTCTGACTGCTATCCTGGTCTGCACAGGACTCTCAAGCACTCAAGGGCCTCAGGCACTCAAGGGCCTCACTGTACTCTCAGGCGCTCAAGGGCCTCACCGCAGGTCCTAGGCACTCAGGGGCCTCTCTGCAGTATTGTAGTACTCTAGACTCCTCCTCTAACCTGAGCACACAGGCGGAGAGTCTCACAGGGTTACCTTCCTGACACAAGCACGAATGGTGTTAGATAACCAAGTTTTCTTTTTCCCAGTGCCATCGTGACACACGCACGATTGTTATTAGACACTGCCTCTCTTTCCTCATTTGTCCGTGACACAAGCACGGATGATGTTGCAACACGAGTTTCACCCCTAAGTTGCAGATACCTCTTAGGGGTTCTACGGTGTTAGGGCACCTAGGTCTATTAACTGATTTAACATATAACCATTTAAATAGGAATATCACATTTACTGATTTCAGATCAATTCACAATACACTGTCATTCTAAAATAGTCAGAGCAATATATTTCAAATCATTGTAATTTCTGAGAAATTCTCATACCATGCATTCAGACAAATTAGAAATGCATAAATAACCCAACTTATTTCAATCTGGCATATACATAGCGAATTTAAGCAATTGAACATCTTATTGCACGAATTAAATAAATTTACTTCACATACGAGAATCATACTCAACATTTGTCAATTCTCTAAAATTCTCGAAAAATGTGCACATTAACCCTAATCTTGTGCATCACTTAACTCAATTAAAAGTTAATTACCTATCACAACACAATTTAATAACAATACTTGAGAATTTCTGGTAATAATTCAGAGAAATGTGTCATTTCATGTAAATATAAATTTACAAATATTAACGTCAAAAGATATATGAAATGAGCAATTTAGGTTCCAATGAACTATATAAATCTACCGATTCAATCCACACTGATCAATTGCTAAATTTAATCATATAACAACGTCTAGAAGCAATTTATGAAATAAAAAGTCGGGCGTCGCCAAACGCTGCCCAACGCCTGATAATGCCTGTTATCAGCGTAATTCGCGCACAAAACAGAAAATATTCAGACGCCTGAGTTTATTAATGATAAATAAATGAAATCCTACTCACATTGATTTGGTCTGTCCGGATTCGTCCGGAGATGCATCCAAAGTCTGTTTCCGGGTGATTTTTTTGTTGTCTTCAACCTTAGAATTCTTTGTTTACCATTATGTTGCCCACAGCAACCACAAGCACAGGTTGGAAACGGACGATTGATGGCTGAACTTGGCTAGGAACTGTGAATCCTTACTGGACCTCACGGTGAAACTCAAATGCAACTTTCCCATTCTTGTCATTGACAACTTGGACGCGGTTATACTGATTCTGGACGCTGAGTGGATGTACAACCCAACGTGGGTGTGTGACCTCAACGGCTCCGAGCTTCTAGCTGCCGTCGACGCTAGGGTCAGGGGCCTCATGGCTGAGGTCAATGGCGGCTGGAGCTTGCTTAGGAGCTACGAAACCTGTTGGGACCTCGAAATCGGAGCTCGAGAGCAACTCCCCTGCTGCTGGGCACGCCTAAGGGCTCCTCGGCTGCTGCCGCAGCTGCTTGCTGCTGCAACTTGGGCGCCACCCCTCTTGCCAGGAGGGCGCACGAGTAGGAAGAAGGAAAGGGGAGGGTAGAGGAAGACAGGCGTTGCTGAGACGGAGCCAAAGAAGCCCAACTTGGCCGCCCTTGCACTCCATTGTTTCTGCTTCGTGCAGCTATGGTTGCTGCCACATAGGGGTGCCGCCCCTTGCTTGGGCGCCGCTAGGGCGAACTAGAGGAAGAAGGAAGGAAATGGTGGAGGAAGAAGAAGAAGAGAAAGTAGGTGTCACGGATCCAAGCTAGGAAGCCAAGAAAGTCGCCCTAAATGACCTCTATTCTCCTCTCTGCTGCGATCAGGCGTTGCCTGGTTTGGGCACCGCCTTTCACTGTTTTATCGGGGGAAGATGAAAGGATAAGCGAGAAAAGGGAAAAGAGAAATAAAAGGCTAAAATTTGGAAATTTTGCAAATTCAGCCCCAAAACTTGAAACCATTATATATTTTGCCTCGATTGTCTAATTGAAATGATTCCTTTTGCAAATTTGCAAGCACGAGGTCCTCTACAACCCCAAGGCATGAAAACATGCTAAATAACTTGTTTCAAATAATTAGGGTATTTACTGGCTAACCTCAATGTGGGTCATAATAATCTCCCTCCCTTATAAGAATTTCGTCCCGAAATTCCTAAAAGAGAAAAAGAAACTTGTTACGCACATCTAATCCAAAACATCCCATGTGGCTTCCTCTAGGTTAAGATTTCTCCACATAACTTTTACTAATGGTATTTCTCAACTCTTGAGTTTCTTGATCCACTGATCAACTATATGTATTGGTCCCTCAACATAGGACCTATCCGATCTGATTCCAGATCAAACCGTAATACATTGTCTTTCTAGAACTGTTACAACAATATCTTAATTTATGGTAATTACCGAGAAATTATTATACTCTTCATGGAGACAAACTAAAATTCTTAAATAAACAGAATGCATGTCAATTTGGTACTAAAATAAATCATGCAATTTAACTGTTAAACATCATCACATCTTATAATGAAAATTGATATCAAGATACTTAATTCATCGTACACCCTATCCTTAGGGTTTCATTTGCCTTGTTCATTCATCACATGCCAACACCCTACTCTTAGGGTTATCTCATTCAGTAATCACATGGCAACACCCTACTCTTAGGGTTTCCATTATCTCATCTGTTTGATTTCAATTCAAATCACAATACGGTATCATCCTAGAACTGGCAACGCAGTGTATTTCAAATCATTGTAATTACTGAGTAATGTTTATATCATGCATGCAGACAGATTAAAAATTCATAAATATTTCAAACTCAATCAATTTTGTCACATACATACTGAATTTCATGTAATTGAACATCTTATTACATCAATAAGAGTAATTTACTTCACCTATAAGAAACCATCTGTAATATTTATCAATTGTCTGAAATTTCTCGAAGTACGTGCATATTAATCAAATTCCTGGTTTATGCACCACATAACTCTATTAAAAGTTATTTACGTATCATGTCACAAATATTTAATAGTACTTGAGAATTTCTGATAATATCTCAGAGAAATACGCCAATTCATACAAATGTTAAGTCATACACATTACCATAACAGGAAGCATGCAACTAGGTTTATTTACATATTTTAATGCTATCTTGCTAGCTTGAAATCATGCATCTAATGATTTACCAAATATGTGTTTTCTGGGTTCATACTCAAACCGTACCATTATCAGTTGTGTATTTTTAAACTCAATATGATATGATTGAAACTGGATTACCAAGTAACTTAATTATTTTATCCCTGTATATCTTAGTCAAGTCTCGAGACATCACAGGTCGACTTAATATGAAGAAAGTGAGCAGACTAAATTAGTCTATCCACAATCATTCATATCAAATCACTGTCTCTAGGTGTCCTGGGTAATCTTACCACAAAATCCATTGTGATAAATTCCCATTCCTATTCAGGCATAGAAAAAAGATTACAAGGTAGTTATAGATTTCTAGGGTTCAGCCTTAATCTACTGGTATACATTACTTTTAACCACATACTTAGTTACATCCTTCCGCATATCTGACCACTTGTTTCAACTATTTGAGATTCATATACCTCTTAGTGTTTCCTGCTAGCATAGCATACATCAATACATACACTTCCATAAGAATCTTTTCTTTCGGCCTTTTCCCCTTAAAAGAATTTTACTCTATCTCGAGGTACACACAACATGTCATGCTAAAATAACATCTTATCATCTAAAAACTTAAACTCTAGTCTCTTTTCCTCCTATCAGGTCATGCATGGTCTGGCTTAACTCACTATCACCCCATAGTAGTTCCTTGATCTGGTCATAAGAAATAAGCTTAACTTACATCTATACAATCAAATCACTCTATGTTATTACCCCTAAGTCTAAGTCCAACTCTCACATTTCTACTAACAGGTCTCTATTGAAACCTGTCATAGAGAATGCATTTAGCTGTTGAACTTGACTTTCTGCTGAAAACATCATTCACCACATTCTCTTTACCATGGTGGTAATCTATTGTCACATCATAAAGATAATGACACCATGTCTTAAAAACATGAACTACATTAACTATCTTCAGATCATATCTCGGGTAATACTCCGATTTCCATGCTACCTTCTTATAGTTACATTTCAGTTTTATGTTTTACTCTTTTCTCTAAGAAATTTCATGTTGTTCATGTACTGTTCAGATTAACTACCTTAAAACCCTAGGTCACTATCAAAGCCAGTTTACTTTTCATAGGACAAATCTCAAGGTCTTATTTAACAAAGATACTGGTATACAAGGTTACATTACTAATGATATCCTTTAAACTACTTCAACCCTAATCATCCTAGGGTTTTGGTCTATATCAATATCATAGCATTATTGTGTGTTTGTGGTCGATTATATAAATCAAATTGAGTTGCTTGGGTCAATAACATATTAACCCAGCACTCAACTTTAATTACATTAGCTGAAAATTCAGTTTTCATAATAGTTTCTGTAATTCGTTTATTAAACTGCTAACAGAAGCTCCAAAATTTTTGAACATTTTATATGTTATGCCTAATAAAGTTTTAGACCTCCAATAAAAATTTGAGATCATTTCAAGTTACCAATAATTAATCAAAAATCAAACAGTGCGCTGCTATATAGCAGTCTGCAGCAGATTCGGTCGAGTTGCAACTCGACCGACACCTTACTGTAGAGATCAAAAGTCATCCAAAAATTACGCCAAATTAATAGAGTGTCTAAAATTTGTGATTTTCAAACATAGTTAAAATTTTAGATCAATTGGATATACCAATAAAAAGATAAAATTCAATTACCACACTGCTATATAAATCTGAAAATGTGATCGGTCGAGTTTGAAACTCAGCCGATGAACAGGTCAGAACATTCTTCAAAAATTCGGATATCTTCCAATGTTGTTCACATTTTATATATCCAAATCATATCCCAATCTTAGCCAAATTAGAGTTACACATAAGATACTAAAAATCATTTACTAAAACACTTTACTTGTCAAATTTGTATTTATGTATCATCAAAACCCTGTTTTGGGCCGATTAGGGTCTATGCTTCTCAAGCCCTAATTCTCAAGATTAAAGAACATTTAGACTTCTTTTCTTATTTTACTTGTTAATAGGAGTCATTAGATCCCAGTAACGCATCCTGCCAGCCGGACCAGGCCGAACCTGTAGTCCTGAAGCCAAGAGCTACTCGAGATTAATCAACCCCTATTAACCTTAAACATGTGGAAAGAATATCCACTTAGGGCAACTTACTTATACATGATTTCGGATCTACTTTAATACAAAGAAAACAAACATTAAACAATTCACTTCATGTCACAACAATATAAAAGAATCATGTTTACTTTACAAACTGGAAATTTCATTTCATGCATATAAAAGCATTTCTAGTGATCTTTAAATCAGATAAACAATAATAGACAAGAGTTGAATTACATCTTATATGTAATCTCTTATTCCTTTATTAATTTCTGATCTCTTAACCCTAAGATTTCTAGGGTTTTCTCTCTAGCCTATCCTTCCTCTGCATACCTGGCCAGGGCATCCAGAGAAGAACAGACAGAGTAGCTTGATACTGGTCAATCTAAGTATTCAGACACCTGGCCAGGGTATCTAAACACTCAGACCTTCCAGAGCTAAAACTCATCATTTATTATTCATCTTACTTATAACTTTATCTTTTGACCTTAATGATTCTTAATGACTCAACTTAAGCTCATTACTTGATTCTCGTGACCACATCCTCTTCCTGCTATCTGCAATAGTATAACAGAACACTTCCTGTTAGAAAATTACAGATAGAAGAAAGACACCTAAACCTTAATCCTATTGGTCTCTTATCGTCCCCTGACCTTGAGTAACTATGTACTCAAACCAAAGCTCTGATACCAAGAATTGTCACGCCCAATCTCACATTAACCACAAACCACGAGATTAAGACGCGACATGATGGGATTTACACATAAGCAAACCACTCTTCACTTTTATAACATTTTAAAGACATTAATAGGATAATCTGGTTTATGCTGTAAAATGAAACTAAATAAACTGCGGAAGCATCTTTATTATCTGACTAGCAATATAACAGAGTCTACAGCATATTACATTATTTGACATAAAATAAAACATAACAGTTAATTTACATCTTTATACACATTCACTCTCTCACTCACACCTTGTCCCAAAGATCGAGGGGAAAGGACTAAGAGACCTCTAACTAGACTAACGACAAACCTTCTATCAACTAGGCGTTAGGATGAAACGATCCTTCCAACTCCTGATGCTGATGTTGACCTGAAAATGTTTTGAGTAGAGGTATGAGCCTACTCGCTCAGTGAATAGCATTTCACTTAGCTATCACTAAACAACTCATCAGGTTTATAAATTGGAATTAAACATAAATGCAGAACTAAGCAAGGCAGTTCTAATAACATAACAAATATACAGATAATAATCACATTTAAATCATCAACAGGTATTTCAGGTAAATAAATAGTTATATAAATTTACTGTGAACCTACATGATTATTTATTCATTTCATTATTATTATGCCCTAAATATATGCAGTGTACTCTGCATATAAAGATCCGCAGCAAGTTCATGCTACGGTCCCACCGTACAAGACTTAGCGACACACCCAGGAAATGCTAAGTCTGACTGCTATCCTGGTCTGCACAGGACTCTCAGGCACTCAAGGGCCTCAGGCACTCAAGGGCCTCACTGTACTCTCAGGCGCTCAAGGGCCTCACCGCAGGTCCTAGGCACTCAGGGGCCTCTCTGCAGTATTCTAGTACTCTAGACTCCTCCTCTAACCTGAGCACACAGGCGGAGAGTCTCACAGGGTTACCTTCGTGACACAAGCACGAATGGTGTTAGATAACCAAGTTTTCTTTTTCCCAGTGCCATCGTGACACACGCACGATTGTTATTAGACACTGCCTCTCTTTCCTCGTTTGTCCGTGACACAAGCACGGATGATGTTGCAACACGAGTTTCACCCCTAAGTTGGAGATACCTCTTAGGGGTTCTACGGTGTTAGGGCACCTAGGTCTATTAACTGATTTATCATATAACCATTTAAACAGGAATATCACATTTACTGATTTCAGATCAATTCACAATACACTATCATTCTAAAACTGTCAGAGCAATATATTTCAAATCATTGTAATTTCTGAGAAATTCTCATACCATGCATTCAGACAAATTAGAAATGCATAAATAACCCAACTTATTTCAATCTGGCATATACATAGCGAATTTAAGCAATTGAACATCTTATTGCACGAATTAAATAAATTTACTTCACATACGAGAATCATACTCAACATTTGTCAATTCTCTAAAATTCTCGAAAAACGTGCACATTAACCCTAATCTTGTGCATCACTTAACTCAATTAAAAGTTAATTACCTATCACAACACAATTTAATAACAATACTTGAGAATTTCTGGTAATAATTCAGAGAAATGTGTCATTTCATGTAAATATAAATTTACAAATATTAACGTCAAAAGATATATGAAATGAGCAATTTAGGTTCCAATGAACTATATAAATCTACCGATTCAATCCACACTGATCAATTGCTAAATTTAATCATATAACAACGTCTAGAAGCAATTTATGAAATAAAAAGTCGGGAGTCGCCAAATGCTGCCCAACGCCTGATAACGCATGTTATCAGCGTAATTCGCGCACAAAACAGAAAATATTCAGACGCCTGAGTTTATTAATGATAAATAAATGAAATCCTACTCACATTGATTTGGTCTGTCCGGATTCGTCCGGAGATGCATCCAAAGTCTGTTTCCGGGTGATTTTTTTGTTGTCTTCAACCTTAGAATTCTTTGTTTACCATTATGTTGCCCACAACAACCACAAGCACAGGTTGGAAACGGACGATTGATGGCTGAACTTGGCTAGGAACTGTGAATCCTTACTGGACCTCACGGTGAAACTCAAAGGCAGCTTTCCCATTCTTGTCATTGACAACTTGGACGCGGTTATACTGATTCTGGACGCTGAGTGGATGTACAACCCAACGTGGGTGTGTGACCTCAACGGCTCCGAGCTTCTAGCTGCCGTCGACGCTAGGGTCAGGGGCCTCATGGCTGAGGTCAATGGCGGCTGGAGCTTGACTAGGAGCTACGAAACCTGTTGGGACCTCGAAATCGGAGCTCGAGAGCAACTCCCCTGCTGCTGGGCACGCCTAAGGGCTCCTCGGCTGCTGCCGCAGCTGCTTGCTGCTGCAACTTGGGCGCCGCCCCTCTTGCCAGGAGGGCACACGAGTAGGAAGAAGGAAAGGGGAGGGTAGAGGAAGACAGGCGTTGCTGAGACGGAGCCAAAGAAGCCCAACTTGGCCGCCCTTGCACTCCATTGTTTCTGCTTCGTGCAGCTATGGTTGCTGCCACATAGGGGTGCCGCCCCTTGCTTGGGCGCCGCTAGGGCGAACTAGAGGAAGAAGGAAGGAAATGGTGGAGGAAGAAGAAGAAGAGAAAGTAGGTGTCACGGATCCAAGCTAGGAAGCCAAGAAAGTCGCCCTAAATGACGTCTATTCTCCCCTCTGCTGCGATCAGGCGTTGCCTGGTTTGGGCACCGCCTTTCACTGTTTTATCGGGGGAAGATGAAAGGATGAGCGAGAAAAGGGAAAAGAGAAATAAAAGGCTAAAATTTGGAAATTTTGCAAATTCAGCCCCAAAACTTGAAACCATTATATATTTTGCCTCGATTGTCCAATTGAAATGATTCCTTTTGCAAATTTGCAAGCACGAGGTCCTCTACAACCCCAAGGCATGAAAACATGCTAAATAACTTGTTTCAAATAATTAGGGTATTTACTGGCTAACCTCAATGTGGGTCATAATAATTACGTTAGAGCTATTATATAATATTGTGGTTTTCTCCTTGGTATCAATAGATAGTAAAGTCATGTCACAATCATGGAGAATAGGTACAAAGATAATTCATATAACACTTTATTTAAGTTGTTCAATAAGCCTTTCAAATTCTCTAGATTCCTTCTTCAATATGATGTCGCCTATGTTTTCATACAAGGAAATATATACATCATTGAGCTCATCAGCTAGGAGAAGTTTATAGGTAGTCATGGCGTTTACACTTGTGTAGTCTCCTACAATGAGTATTTTGTGTAGGTCTCACCCCAAAACTTGTACTTTATCCCTTTCAAATACAATGACAAATGCATCTTCTTGGTGCTATAGTTTCTCCATGATGAGATTTAGATATTCCACAGATAACCCTTAGCATGTGTACTTGTCAAAAATTTCAAAGTTGGAAGTTATCATATCAGTTCCACTACTACCTCATCACTGGGGAACATTTTCATTGTTGCCCATTTCCAGCTCTATCACTAGATCAAGGATTGTGGGTGCATTAGTTTCCTGGTGAGGTGATGAAGCTTCTTTTTTAGCCTCTAAAGAAATTTCACATTCAAGTATGGCTGGAATAGTGGGGTCCTTACATGGGGTATTCCTTTCTTGTTCATCATTCAATTCTCCAACAATTTGTTTCTCTTCTTCATATGGTAAGGGTTGGGATTGTAATATCCTCAAAATTTGGTAAAATTGAACTATAAAATATGATGCATGAATTAAATTGATAATTCCTCAATGATTTTATTGGTGGAATAATAATGATAATTGCCTTTGTTGCACAAGTGATTTTGGCACAAGACAAATAGATAAAAGGAATTCACGCATTAATAAATAGTAATGACTTTTGGATATCTATAAACGTTTTCCAAAGGAGAATAAAGTTTATAATGTGTTAGATAGTTAAAAGAATACTTATCTTTCTATTATTGGAACCATGATGGTTGGGACACCAAATAGTGTTACCTTGGGTTGCCTTTTTAGTATGTTGAAGGATAATATGAATATAAGATAATGACGATGAGTTTTTATTAATAAAGAAGAGGAAGGAATATATATTAAGATATTTCCTTAAACATTTGGGAACTTGATCCATCAATCTGTGATTAACCCACATACACGTGAGGATAGAACTCTCTAGAAATGGAAAGGGTTTAATGGAGACAAACCCTAGAGATGTGAGAACAACGGACGCTCTTCATGAGATTACTATATATAGAGGGAAGACACACCCCAATTCCTGGATATCCTAAAGTATCAGTGCCCTAACTCTCCTTGTTCATCTTCATCTCCCACTCCTTCCAAACTCAGAACTCTGCTATGGACTGTACCTCTAACTCCTCTGATGGTGATCATCGGAGGTGGCCAAGCCTTTGGCGCAAGGTCTGTCGAAGACCTATACACTATAGCCTAACCACCGTGGGAGGGTGGCGTGACCTAGCTGATGTGATAACAGTGTTGCCCACGTGACCAGTTGCGAAGCTGGCAGGCTAGAAGAAGGTTGGGTTTCACCCTCTGATCTGTGCCCCGTGAGTCGCCATGGAGGCGGGTGGCTGTCACAGGCAGAAGTCGTTCTTCAGACGGAATATAGTGGTCTTCTTGCGAGTCCACATGTGAGTGGGGGGCAAAGCTTTGGAGACGAGGAAGGGACCATGAAGAAAGCTGCGGTGGATCCGGAAGGGAGCAGCAGTTGTCACCGTCGTGAGGATGGCAGGGGTGTAGCCGTCGACGACGCTCTACAACTGGAACCAGGGTTGGCAAGGATGGAAGTCCAAGATGCCATCTGCGGGAAGCGTCGTGAGAGGAGCAGGATACGACGACGTCTGGGCAGTGGTGTCCTCATCCCGGCGGAGGTGCGAGCACTGACGTGCACAACGCGGGTCGTTCGTAGGACTCACAGAGAAGATGAAGCTCTGACTTCAGAGATGGAGAAGAAGAAGCTCTGACTTTGGAGGCGGAGTGGAGGAAGCGCGAGGCGGAGGGAGGCAAGTGCTCTTTGTAGAGCTGTGCATAAGGGTGCAAACCTCGAATGGAGGCCATGCCTCACGATAGCAGGGGAAGACGAGGACAAGGTGAGTGAGGAAGGTGTATCAGCCAGCGTGGCCTGGCGTCAGGGTTCTCCCAGTGGCCCCATGTAGCGTGGTTCCCTGCTTTAGCGTCGGCATGAGCCGAGGTGGAGGAGGCCGGACCTGAGAGTGTTGTTCATTGCCTGGTTCTGTTATCGTGCCCATCGGCATACGTAGGCCTCACACGATCGCGAGGAAAGGGAAGGAACAAAGTTAAATGACCCCTTTGCCCATATCCGCATGTTCAAGACCTGGGGCTGACTAGGTCTTTTCCTCTTATATGAGCCAGCCTGGTAAATAAGGAAAATAGATGCAAGTATCCGCTGACGTGGCAACCTTATTGGATCAAAGGTAAGTATCTTATAATAATTCCAGTAAATTATTTGCAACTCAAAATAAAATGATACTATATGTTATTTTGATCAGAAAAATGAGGGGAATCCAAATAAAATATCATTGATTCCTAATTATGATCTTTATTCCAAAAGTAGGGTAATATATGGGTTAAAGTGGCAATTGAAGCATAAAAATCCTAGCTTTGGTTATTATGATACTTAAATCAGTAAATCCGAATAATTTTAGATGCTATCTGACATTGATGAACATAATGGGAATTTCAGATAATCATGGTGCTAAATGATAATTAGGATACATAATGTGTATAATCATGCTTATGAAAATTAGGTTTTGACACAAAGATATGGTTAGTGAACATAAATTGGATTTGAGTGTTAAATATATTGTTTAGGTTTACACATGATGTCTAAATTGGAGTAATAACTCTAATAAAGAATTGTGCGACGGAATTAGGGTTTGTACCCTTATTCCTTAACCAAACCCTAAACCTTAGTTTAGAAGCACATCTAGATCTAAGTAATGTAATGTGAATACATGGTGACACATATGTAGTATGCATGTTTTAGATACTATTGCTCATATGCTTGGTTGCTTGGATGTTTGGATATACTTGTAAAGTATATGATGTTCTACATAGTTCTGCAATGACATAAGGTACGTGGTTACTCTTATGAATACATGTATCGAATTCCGAGATTTCTGATGTTTCTCGATGAGATTGAACGACAGATAAACTGCTTGCTTGTTTATTTAGTTCTTTCAAACTATAAATTTCTTATGAGTATCATGTAAACTAAATAACAATATTCTGAACCCTGGGTTAGACTGATCTTAAGAATAATACACATGAGCCCCGGAGGGACAGTGATTACACCTGAGGTAGTAGACCAGATAAGGGTTAGAATATGAAAATAAGTTTATATTCTTACATGCGAGATAAAGATGTTTGCTTATATCTGTACTTATGATTATTGTTTGAACCCACGTACCAGTATAGTAATATACTGACCGCGTATTTATTTGTTGGCATTTTAGGTATCAAATATACTTGATTCGTGGACATGAGGGTATAAATATATATGTTGAAGACACTACAATTTAATCATGAAGGTTTAGTCTTAATGGTTTATCTTCACACCTGTAAAAGTTAATTCTATTTAAACGTTATGTAACTCCTTAGAGGAGCTTTTTATCAAACATGTAAATATTTGATCATTAATGGAAATTGTTTACTATTTTGTATTATTTCATGAATCTGATCCTGGAGTATATGATTAACGATCTGTGACTTTAAGGTCTTTTAGAAATCAAAAGTGCGGGTCGTTACATTTGGTATCAGAGCACAGATTCATCAACTAATACTTAATAGTTTATAATTTCAAATCATCCTTAGAAACTTTAAGAGGAAAAAATTAGGTTTAAAAAGCTTTGAAAAGAAAATATTAATAAGAGAAGTAGAATGTGAAGAGATGTAAATTTTTGTGTAGGTCCCTCTAGAGAGGGTAGACACTAGAAAGATACAAGTATGGGTAAGCCCTTTCTTATAGGAAGGACTTGGTTTAGGGTATGAAATTCCTAGAGAGTCTAGGGATGTGGAAACTCTGAGAGGTAGAGTGTAGTCCCTAACCCTAACCCTTAAAAAAAAAACTTAAACAATGAACATGGTGTGGTGGTATGGGACACTACTCATGTGAAACATGAAATCGGTAATCAACATGGTGTTGTGGTATGGGACACTGCCCATGTGAAAATTGAAATCATGAATAAGAAAGATAAGGGATGGTCTAGGTAACCCAATCTCCCATGCATGTGGGCATGAGGAGCAGAAAACTATGTGATAATTCTTAAGAGATATAAAAACCCAATAGTTATATATATACATGAAAATGAAAGGTTGAGTATAACTTGTTCAAACTCCTCATGTTGTCTCTAGAAGTTTAGTGATGGTGGCCAAGCCCCTGGAGGGGAAGTTCGAGGTAACACCAAGCCCTGGAGGGAAGGTGACCCAAGTTCATTTAATGGACATAGACCATGAGGGGGTATTCCAGAGGTTGAGCAAACATGGGTTGATATGTTATAATGATAAAAGTTATACTTAATGAAAACAAGGAGCTGTCTAAGAAACCTTTAGGGTTAGTGTGCCAACCTAGGGTGGGTCAACCCAAGGAGTGGAAAGATGACCTATGAAGGAGGCAAAACCTAGATCTTGGGATCAGGTTGTGGCTAGAGAGCCTAACCCCCTCCTATGAGCCAAGAAGGCACCCTAGGCTAGGACTTTCCCTTAAAAGGTAAGTGAGTAAATGTAATTAAGTATTGAGATAACCTTAATCCTCACCTAGAGTCGTGAAGAGTTAAAGATATAAAAAAATGAAAGTGCTTAAATTCTTTGAACCCAAGGATGCCAACTCTAAGTGACAAAAATGGTCAAGCCCAGGAGGGAAGACTAGTAAGGCACCAAGCCCAGGAGGGAAGGTGGCCTAAGTGGATGACCAAGTCTAGGAGGGAAGGTCATGAAATGGTCAAGCCCAGGAGGGAAGACCATGCAGGCACCAATCCCAGGAGGGAAGGTGGCCTAAGTCCACAATGCAGTTGTTTAGGATCAAGCCCCTGGAGGGGAAGATCACAGAGGTCAAGCCTAGGAGGGAAGACCGACATGGCACCATGCCCTGGAGGGAAGGTGACCCGAGCCCGATGTTGGGACGGCACTACATTATGTGTACTCAAAAGAGAGAGATGAAGGCAATCCAGGTTAAAGAATTAAATAAGAGAATAATGTGCTTAAAAGATGTGACATCTTAAAAGAAACCCTTAGGGAGGGTAGAGTGCTGATGCAATCCTAGGGTCAATAGGGTGTATTAGAGGTACATAGGACCAATGGGTTGGGAGTTGATATGCCCTGAATGCACATGACCATGTGGTCGGGAGGTAACAACTAGGTTTATCTAAGGCACATGACTAAGGAGATTAGCTACCTCCATGAGGATCATGTAGTCCAATGGGTGAATGTGAAAGGCACTCTCTTGATGAATAAGGACTGTATCACTCTAGAAGTACCTATACCCCTAGAGATCTCAAGGTTTTTTCGAAGGCTCATAATGATACATGAAATGTAAATATAAAAGAAGTCACAAAAACTTGAGAGAAGTTGTTCCCTAACTTAAGGGTAAGAAAATGAACACTTGACTTCATGGAACATAAGAATTCTATAAAATTAAAAACAAGTAAGTTTAGAGTCATATAGAGTATGATTCAACTTAATAGGTGAAATTGAAAGGTAATGTGTGGATGTACCATCTCCACTCTTGGAATGAAATGAACTTTGTGTTTGGGCTGCAGTCAAATGCTTATTTCATCTCATTATGAGAGAAGGAGATTGGATAGACACATGTTATGCTTAAAAATTGAGATAACGAGGATGAATATCCTACATTTAATGTGTGAGGACTTGACCTAGGGTTAGAGGTGTTACTTCACCCTTATGTGAAATAATGGATAATAGGTTGGAAACATAGGTGAAAAGAGAAATCACCAAGTAATCATGAAATCATCAATGATAATGAAATCATCAAGTAATGATAAGATGTGTATACTAAAGATGTAGATATACTTGAATCTAGATTCAGGTTCCAATCTTAGTAATAAGACAAAATTTGCTATACTATAGAAAAGTTGTTAAAGATGTCTTCGTAGGGTGCTAACCCTAAGACTTGAAACTAAGATGAGTTATCATTCACCTTAAGCTTACTATGTGTGAATTTTGAGGGAAAAATTCCTTTTAAGGAGGGGTGAATGTAATATCCTCAAAATTTGGTAAATTTGAACTATAAAATATGATGCATGAATTAAATTGATAATTCCTCAATGATTTTATTGGTGGAATAATAATGATAATTGCCTTTGTTGCACAAGTGCTTTTGGCACAAGACAAATAGATAAAAGGAATTCACGCTTTAATAAATAGTAATGACTTTTGGATATTGATAAACGTTTTCCAAAGGAGAATAAAGTTTATAATGTGTTAGATAGTTAAAAGAATACTTATCTTTCTATTATTGGAACCATGATGGTTGGGACACCAAATAGTGTTACCTTGGGTTGCCTTTTTAGTATGTTGAAGGATAATATGAATATAAGATAATGACGATGAGTTTTTATTAATAAAGAAGAGGAAGGAATATATATTAAGATATTTCCTTAAACATTTGGGAACTTGATCCATCAATCTGTGATTAACCCACGTACACGTGAGGATAGAACACTCTAGAAAGGGAAAGGGTTTAATGGAGACAAACCCTAGAGATGTGAGAACAACGAATGCTCTTCATGAGATTACTATATATAGAGGGAAGACACACCCCGATTCTTGGATATCCTAAAGTATCGGTGCCCTAACTCTTCTTGTTCATCTTCATCTCCCACTCCTTCCAAACTCAAAACTCTGGTATGGACTGTACCTCTAACGCCTCTGATGGTGATCATCGGAGGTGGCCAAGCCTTTGGCGTAAGGTCTGTCGAAGACCTATACACTACAACCTAATCACCGTGGGAGGGTGGCGCGACCTCCCTACTGTGACAACAGCGTTGCCCACGTGACCAGTTGTGAAGCTGGCAGGCTGGAAGAAGGTTGGGTTTCACCCTCCGATCTGTGCCCCATGAGCCGCCATGGAGGCGGGTGGCTGTCACAGGCAGAAGTCATTCTTCAGACAGAATATAGTCATTCTTCATAACATGTATGCTAGTTATTAAACTAGAATACTATAAACAATGCATCATCAATCATTGTTTCTCATAGTTCAACCTAAGCAATTATGCTATACGGCTGATTACATTTTTCAATTATATTTATGCCCTGAGGAGATTAGGTATACCACTCATACTCCAACCGACCATTATGAAATCACAATCGATACCATGCATAGGTCATCAGAAGAGCCGGATTCCTGTGACCTCATCTTCCTCAGTCAGTGTGAGGTACAACATGCATGACATCTTGTGTCTCTACTATAATAGCATTCCAGGGTATTCTGGAAACTTCGCTATTAGAGTTACAGTGGCATGCTGTACTCTCTTCGCCATCGAGGGATTTCTTGTTTATCTCTCATCAATGTGGCATTAACAACATCATCGGGAGATTAGTGATACATCATCCCGGCATAAACATATAATGAAGGATTGAGAGATTAAATGTACATCTCACATCAATTCCTACATTAGGACGTAAGGATATTCACATCCATAACCCCCACATACTCAAAAGTATGCTCTCCAGGAGTTCCCTTAGGAAAACCTGTTTCAACATCATTTAACTTCTGACAATGATGGATCTATGGTCAGGGCCCTACATGATATCATTATACTTGATTATTTTAAGTACATTATGGCATTCTTTTAGCATCAGGCATGTTTTCAAACATAGACCAATAAGACAATTGCTATAAATAAAGAGTACTAATTATATCAAGTTCATTTCACATCTAGTTAACATTGGGATATCAATCCCTAATCAACTCATCATTGTGATTCAGGATTATGGGTATTCAAGCCCTTAGATCATCTAACACTTGTTACCAAGTAACATGTTGCCATTAAGTCTTTTAACAGTATGAACATGATTGTAGCAATGCAAATATTTCACATGGCTCATATAGCCTATCAATCTCATATGTTACCTCTTACTAGGTAACATAGCATATCCTTACTTTCAAAGCTTATAAAGTGCTTTCAATGAATATGGCCTCATAACCCTTACTTGGCTATGCTCACTTCTTTATAAAGACCTGCATGGTTAACACAATTGATAACATCAACATTATACTTATTTCATCACAATACAATTAACTCCCAAATCAAGTATAGGACACCACGGCCGTGCTATCTTGCACGGTCGTACAAGGGAAAGCCACCACGACTGGTTTCTAGGGTTAGGGTTTCTTATTCAATTCAATTAGGGTTATACAACTTATTTTGATTAAAAATGTATAATGATTCTTCATTTCATAATTAAAGAGCTTCATGCTATAAAGCATAACCCAGAATTAGGGTTTCCTGTTCATATCATCACATTACCCTAGATTAGGGTTTACTATTCACAATACATCACAATATCCTAGATTAGGGTTTACTATTCACATTATAATGAATTAATATCATAACATCATCATATATGAGGATTATTTCCATTAATGTCCTCAAATTAGGGTTAAAATTCATTAACCATCATAATTAGGGTTTCCATGATCTCGCTATGAAGGATCATACCCTAATTAGATATATTCATTCATATTGGAGGTTTATTACTTGATTCTCATTCATATAAGGAGTTTTCTCTCTCCTCTATCTATCAGATGATGTTTACATCATCTTTGATTAGGTTAAGTCAAATCAACCTTGACATCATGGGTTATGTCATTACTAATGTAGTCATTAAGGCTCACTTGATCAAAGGGTATTGATCGTTTTATCTCATCAAGGGTACTTTAGTAATGTTCACCACTTGATCATAACATGCATTAATCAACTAATTACTTGATCTCTTAATCACTTTAGGTATCTATAAGGTTTAGGTTAATCAACCACTAAACCATCTTGATCACTAAGGCATCAAACGTTCTTAACCTTTTTAGACCTCAAACGGTCTTGCACACAAAACCCCCAAACGGTCTTGGACAGACCTTGAAACTATTTGGTGTTGAAGACCGTTTGGTCTTGTTGACTTTTGAAACCGGATGAGCAGCAAACGGTTCGGGATCGGTTGGTCCCAAACGGTCTTGGACAGACCTTGAAACTATTTGGTGTTGAAGACCATTTGGTCTTGTTGACTTTTGAAACCGGATGAGCACCAAATGGTTCGGGATCGGTTGGTCTCAAACGGTCTTGAGACCATTTGGTCCAAACCATCTCAAAACCACAAGGACCAAAAAGTATCTCAACCACTTCAATTGAGTTAGGGTTTCCAATGTTGAACCTCTCAATCAACCATGAACTTGTTAGCCACTTATCAATTGAGTCAATTAGGTAAACCCTCAACTGATTTGACACTCAATTGACCCTCAATTGATCATCAATTAGGGCTAGGATCAATTGAATTAGTGTTTGGAATCGATTACTCTTCAACATACCTTAATATGAGTCTAATTGATTTAAACTTATTGAACCCTCATTCAATTTGGTCATGACCGGATCCCAAACGGTCTTGGGATCATTTGGATGACCTCCAAATGGTCTTGAGACTGTTTGCTCAGGTCAACAACAAAAACTAACCCAACCTATTAAGGTTTGACTCATTGATTTGCTCATTAGGTCACTAATAATTTGCACTTCAACTTAGAGCCTTTGGATATTCCACCACTTGACCATAGTCAACCCTAGACCTCCAAACGGTCTTGGGTGACCCCCAAACGATCTTGAGATCATTTGAATATCCTCCAAATGGTTTTGAGACCGTTTTCCCATTATTTTATCAAAAACCAAGTCAGTCACTTAAGGTTTGAACCTTAGGTTTGGTCACCAAATCAGTACTCAATTATTCAACAACTTGATATCATTGGACCCTCAATTGGTCAACCCTACTTAACCCTAGACCTACAAACGGTCTTGGGTGATCACCAAAAGGTCTTGAGACCGTTTGGGTGATCCCCAAATGGTTTTGAAACCGTTTGTGTCACTCAACCGAAACTTCAACTTAGTTAAATTGTTGAAATCAACAATAGACCCGATTAGGGTTTTGATGATTATTGGGCCTTCAATTGGTGATTTGATTGAAATTAATTGATGATTTTTGGTAGGTGATTAGTCCACATTATTTACAACAAACCTCTAAATAGTCCACGCTTGGTCAACGCATCCAAACGGTCTTAGACCATTTGCTTCTATGCGGTCTTGTGAAACCATTTGCATTCAAACAGTTTGAAACCGTTTGCTCCCAAACGGTTTGGGAAACCATTTGCAAAAGTTGGGAGACCATTTGCTAAAGCAAGTTTTTAGATAAACATTGGAATTAACGTCATCATATTCTACCTCAAGATCAGGGACTATTCTTCACAGAAAAAGTAGCAAGAACACACAAAGGTGTCTAAAGAAGAAGAATAAGCAAAGATTCTAAGGAAAGAAGATGGAAAAGAATAGCTTAAGGGTTAGAGTTATAAAACCCACCTTTAAGTCTGATCTAGAGCTCCAAGCTCCGTAGCTTTAATGGTGGATGAAGCTCCAGTGGTTGTCCAAGCTTCGTTCTTCAAGTTTTGGATGGAGAAGATGGCTAGAAAGAAGAGTTGTGTGAAGAAGAAAACTAATAAACCAACCTTGTTTTAGGGTTTCTACCATGAATTTGAGGTAGATGGTGATCCATACTTACCAAACCAGATTGGTCATCCTTCCTCTTCTCCAGGGATCCTTCTTAGTTGGCCAAGGCAAGAAGATAAGGAAGAAAACTAAGGGAAACGATCCCTTGCTTGTTGGAAAAAGGTTTCTTATATATATTTTTGGATATTTTCAAGGCAAAGAAAAAGATAGTTATTTCTTTTATTTTCTAAACATATCCACCAGGGCTTGCTCCATAAATGGCCACGTTTCTCCCTCCTAAACACATGCAAAACTACTCCCTTATCTAAGGTTAAAAGGAAAAGAAACCAATCACCTTAATAAGTTATATATATTAAAGAGCCATTTGCTTAAGTCTTGATTATTTAATACCAAGATTCTCTCTCTTCCATGATCCTTCCTATGAGGCGCCCCTCTCATTTTCTTTGCTCAAATTTATGCCAAGAAACATGAGAGATACTCTAGAGGATACATTTTACATGTTGGACCCTAGGTTTTTGGGTAATTTGCACATTACACCAAAACTAGGTTTTAAAGCACAAGGATTGCTCTACAAGCTGTATCTTGGTGTTCAAGCTTGTGGAATCCATACCACCACATCATATTCATTCTTATGATGTCTCATTATTATAGTAACATCTTAGCCTGTGCGATTTGCAAGTTAACCCCTCAACTTGGGTAATTTGCACTTTAGTCCATATTTAACAAAACAATATTTCAACATATAAAAAGGACTGAAATGGAAATATAAGTTCCTCAAAAGATTTAATTATATTTCAAAGGATAAACACAAGCATCTAATCACTTTAATTAGAAAAAACATATAGGGTTAGTTTATAACCCAGGTCAGGGATGTTACAAATTATCCACCCCTTATAAGGATTTTGTCCCCGAAATCATTACAAAAAATATTAAGAGAAAAGAGTAGGGTATTTCCTTCTCATCTCTTCCTCCAGTTCTCACGTGGCTTCTTCAACACCACGGTGATTCTAGAGGACTTTCACAAGACTTATGTCTTTCTTTTTCAGCTTTTTAATTCTTCTGTCAAGGATCGATACAGGTCCTTCTTCGTAAGATACATCATCATTCAACTCTATTTCCATAGGTTTGAGAACAAATTCTTTATCAGGATGACATTTCCTTAACATGGAAATGTGGAACACTGGGTGTAACTTCTGTAACTCTGGTAGTAACTCTAGCTTATAAGCTACCTTTCTAATTCGTTCAATGATTGGATAAGGCCCCATAAACCTAGGAGCTAACTTTCCTTTCCTTCCAAATCTAAGAACTCCTTTCCAAGGTGAGACCTTGAGGTACACTCTGTCTCCAACCTGGAATACTAAAGGTCTACGACGCTTATCAACATAAGATTTCTGCCTATCCTATGTAGTCTTTATCTATTGTTGTATTACTTCAATCTTCTCGGTGGTTTGCTGCACAAGATCAGGACCTAAAAGTTGATATTCACTGGTTTCATACCAACATAAGGGTGATCTACAACGTCTACCATACAAAGATTCATAAGGTGCCATATCAATGCTATGTTGATAGCTATTGTTGTAGGCAAACTCTATCAAGCTTAGATGTAGATCCCAACTTCCTGTAAACTGAAGAACACATGCTCTAAGCAAGTCTTCCAAAGTATGTATAGTCCTTTCTGATTGTCCATCAGTTTGAGGATGAAAGGTTGTACTAAACCTTAACTGTGTGCCTAAGGCTTTATGGAGTCACTCCCAAAAACGACTTGTAAACTTGGGACCTCTACCAGAAACAATGGTAACTGGGACTCCATGCAGTCGTACTATCTCTTCTACATACAAGCGTGCCAACTTCTCAGTAGAATAGGTTGTTTTGATAGGTAAGAAATGTGTTGTCTTTGTCAACCTATCAACTATTACCCAGATGGAATCATGGCCTTTGGTTGTTCTAGGTAAACCAACCACAAAATCCATGGTCACATGATCCCACTTCCATTGTGGTATGGGTAAAGATTGCATTGTTCCTACAGGCTTCTGATGTTGAGCTTTAACCTGCTGACACACAGGATACCGCATAACGAACTCAGCAACATCCTTCTTCATTCCAGGCCACCAATACATATCTTTCATGTTTTAATACATCTTGGTGCTTCCTGGATGCATAGAATACATTGAAGAATGAGCTTCTTCCAGGACTAACCTCCTCAAGTTATCCATATCCGGTACTATCATTCTACCATGATAACAAGCTACTTGGTCATCTGAGTCATGGAAACCATCTCGTTTCTCACTACCATATTCCGATCTAATCAGTTGCGCTACAACATCAACTTGCTGTGCCTCCTTAATCTGTTGTCTCAGGGTAGGTATTATATGCATCTCAGATAACAACCCTGATAACAACAATACTCTCAACTGTACATTGTCTTTCCCTAAGGAGATAAGCATATCCCTTCTAGAACATACCAAGGAATTTAGATGTGCTCTATCTAGGGCTGGTGTTGCTGATTTCCTACTCAAAGCATCAACAACTACATTGGCCTTCCCTGGATGGTAATCAATTGTACAATCGTAATCCGTGATTAATTCCATGCAGTGGGGTTGCCTCATGTTAAGCTCATGCTGAGAAAAGATATACTGAAGGTTCTTATGGTCTATGAAAATCTGGAATGTCTCTCCATAAAGATAATGTCTCCAGATTTTCAAGGCATGGACTACAACAGCTAGTTCTAGATCATGTGTCGGATAATTCTCTTCATGTTTCTTAAGCTGTCGAGAAGCAAAAGAAATCACTTGTTTATCCTGCATCAACACACATCCTAGTCCATTTTCAGAGGCATCACAGAAAACTATATATCCTTTTCCTTGTTTAGGTAACACAAGCATAGGTGCACTTGTCAATCTCTCCTTCAACAACTGGAAAGATTGCTGACACTTATCACTCCAGGAAAAAGGAACATCCTTCCTGGTCAACTTAGTCAAGGGTAAAGCTATAGAACTGAAGTTCTTAATGAACCTCCGATAATAGCTTGCAAACCCTAAGAAACTATGGATCTCTTTCGGTGTCTTCGGTTGTTCCCATTGCAGGACAAATTCTACCTTTTTAGGGTCAACACGTATACCTCAAGCAGATATCACGTGTCCAAGAAAAGAAACTTCTGGTAACCAGAACTCAAACTTGCTAAATTAGCATATAATTTATGCTCTCTCAGCAAAGTTAGAGCCTGAAGAAGATGTTGTTCATGCTGCTGAGCATCTCTACTATATATCAAGATGTCATCTATAAAGACAACAACACACTGATCGAGATAAGGTCGAAAGATTCTATTCACGAGTTCCATAAATGCAGTTGGTGCATTAGTTAGTCCAAACGACATAACTATGAACTCAAAGTGACCATACCTTGTCTTAAAGGCAGACTTAGGTATGTCACCATCCTTAATACGCAACTGGTGATATCCCGACCTTAAATCTATCTTTGAAAAGACAGTTGCACCAATCAATTGATCAAAGAGATCATCAATCCTTGGTAGAGGATACTTATTCATTATTGTTACTTTATTTAACTATCTATAATCAATGCACAACCACATTGACCTATCTTTCTTTTTAACAAAGAGGACTGGAGCACCCCAGGGTGAAGTACTCGGTCAGATGAAACCCTTCTCAAGCAACTCTTACAGTTGTTTCTTGAGTTCTGCCATCTCAGCAGGCGCCATCCTATACGGTGTTTATGCTATAGGTTGTGTGTCCAGAATTAGGTTAATCTCGAAATCTATTTCTCGGGGCGGTGGTACACCTGGAAGTTCTTTAGGAAATACATCTTCAAATTCCCTGACTATCAGAACTTCATTAGGGTTAGGACTTTCCATGGTAGTATCTACCACATGGGCCAAGAATGCATAACATCCTTGCCTCATCAGCTTCTCAGCAACCATAGCTGACACAAGACAGGTTGGTAGAATCTTTCTTTCTCCTTGAAAGATCCATGTATCACTTTCATCAGTGAACACATCCTATTTGGACTCACAATCCAAGACAACCTTATACCTTTCTAAAGTATCCATCCCAAGGATTACATCAAATCCATGCATCTCAAGTGGTATAAGAACCACTTGAATGTGATGTTCAGAAAAGAAGAGGACGCAGGGAGAACATACTTCTTGCAACACAGCAGATCCCATCAATGGAGTTTCTAGCAACAAACTATCTGCTCTAAGACTTGTAGTCAGGTTGCAGTCATGAATCACTCTTCGAGTGATAAAGGAGTGCGTAGCACTCGGATCAATTAAAACGGATACAACGCAAGATGTAGACATATCAGAATATAACAATTCCATCTGACCTGCCACAAACCGAGGGTTGATCACTGCATCAGGTGGATTCATTGCATAGAATCTTGTCATTGCCTGTTGTTGATTCAGTGCTCGATGATTGGGTGTCGATGATCCAGCTTGGGACGCTTGTCCATGTCGTCTAGCTCCTCCTGGAAACTGTCTTCTTTGAGATCCTTGTTGACTCTGTCTCTGAGGTTGAGTCACACTCACTTCTCTGGCTCTGTAATCTTTCATCAGATGTCCCATCTTTCCACATATATAACAATTTTTGTTCAGTTGTTGTGGTCTGGGTGGTCCTGTAACCAACATAGATGTTGAGCTACGAGCTCCTTCTAGTAGTAAGCTTCATCCTCTACCCCTATTTGATGTCCACTGCGTTTGGGTACTGAATCTAGGTGGTGGTGTAGGTGCAGAAAAAGTAGGTTTCTTGAAATCTTTAGATGAGGATCCTTGGAACTGGGGATACATCCTCTTGTTCTGGTTCTATCTTTTCTCTACCACAGACCTCTCTATCCTCTTGACCGACTCCACAAAGGTAGAAAACCTTTCCCTGTTCTCCAGAGAAGACACACGGGTTGTCAACTCAGCGTTTAATTCCATCTCAAAATGCCTAATCCTTTCTTCATCTGTAGCTTCCATATGCAGACAGAACCGTAACAGCTCCATGAACCTAGCCTCGTATTCACTAATGTTCATAGGTCCCTACCTTAGCCTCTCAATATGAGATATTTTCTGTTACACCCTGATCTCACAATTTCCTCAAATCATGAGATTAGGGCATAAGATGGGATTTGTATGCAACACAAAGAACACCCTTAACTTTTCCTTTTTTTTTCTTTCTTTTCTTTAAACTCTTGCTTTCCCACATTCATCCACATAAAACATCTTAACAAGGGGATCTGAACATTTCCTTTACTAATCAAACTTTAATAGTAAAGATACATGTATAAACATTCATGATGTCTCTTACACATTATGCACATGAAACTTGCTAATTAGCATACATATCAAAAGAGGAACAATATTATACATCGTAATTACAACTCTCTCTCTTAACTCTTACTGAGGACCTAGAGTGACAAGGACCGACTGACTCAACTAATCTCGTACTTGACTCCTGTGGCAGATCTACTCTAACGCTCTGATCATCTTCAAGTCCACGCGGTTAACCCTAAAATGTTTGAGTAGAGGGGTGAGCCTACTCGCTCAGTGAATGAGTACTTCATGGAAACAGACTAATGCACTAATGTGATTACAGATATAATTTGAGTAAACAATATGAAATTTAACAACAATAAATACTACACTGAGCAGTTCTAAAACAATATAATTGAAATAACAAAGAATGTAAATATTGCATCCAAAGAATAACTACAAGAAGACTATGCTTCTAGTCTTCCTTAACTCTTTCATTTATAAAGAACTCTGTGAACCTATATGATCATATTTTAGATTATGCCCTAAACATATGCAGTGTACTCTGCATATGAAAATCCGTAACAAGTTCATGCTACGGTCCCACCGTACAAGACTTAGCGACACACCCGGGAAATGCTAAGTCTGACGCCAGCCCTGCTCTGCTACAGGACCCCTGGCTCTCCGGCCAGAAACATAGGCTCTACGGCCTCAAAGCACTACTCTGTGTGCACCCGACTCCTCCTTTAACCTGAGTACACCGGTGGAGGGTCACAGGGTTACCTTCGTGACACACGCACGAATGGTGTTAGATAACCGTGTTTTCTTTTTCTTTTTTCCCAGTGCCATCGTGACACACGCACGATTGTTGTTAGACACTGCCTTTCTTTCTCTCCTCGTGCCACCAGAATTACTCAACCGGTTGATGTTGGACACGAGTTTCACCCCTAAGAAACAGACCTTCATTTAGGGGTTCTACGGTGTTAGGGCACCTAGGTCTATTAATTAATTAACATATAAATATCATAGCTCATGTATTCAACATATACCATGTCTCAGTAACATCCCTTTCTAGGGCATGTCATATCTCATCACCTGCAATTTACGAGATATGTATTGAAATATAAGAAGCCCTGCAGTATGTAAATATCATTTCAGAGAGAACAAGCATATAAAGTTAAATGCACTAGAAACATACAACTCAACAATTAAGCATCACCACATCTCATATCGAGACCTTTCATGTCACCATAACATGATTCATTGAACACCCTATCCTTAGGGTTTCATTTTCCTTATTCATTCGTCACATGCCAACACCCTACTCTTAGGGTTTCATTCGCCTCATTCACCTTTTCATTTACCTCATTCACTTGTCACATGACTCTCATAAGTATTTCATAGGATATAAGCATTCACTAAATAAAGATTGTTTTCAACAAATCATCTACAATCGATATATGTATGAAACCATGGAAATTTAACTAAATTTAGGTTTCCCATACCATTCACTAAAATATCATGTATCAAGGATAAATTCAATTAAGATAACCCATGAGGTACATCCTAACCATTTATAGGATTACTAGTCCTTTTCAATAAAGCTGAAACTCTAGTGATGTCTCAATTAGGTTAAACCCTAATTACATCATTTGATATAAATCTGAAAAGCATTCTCACTAGGAAGTGTTGCATACGTTTCTGATATGAATCTACCATTTAGGAATCATTTAAAACAGAGAAGGAATCCATATCATATCAATTTGCAACAATCTTAAATCAAATGGACATTTTAGGTTTTAGAATCACATACTAAGCAATTAGGGATTTGGATGCTATAATAAAATTCGTGCATTAGAATATTTGAAGGAAGAACCCACTCACCCTAAGGTGTGAAAACACCTCACAACTGCAGCTCAACTCAGGGAATCTCGAATTCCTATCAAATCCCTAGCAAATCTCCCAATTCTTCTTCCATTCAACTCGGAAACCTTGAAAATGAGGGATTATGAAGAAAGGGTGAGAAAAGAGGGAATCTCGACATCATCTTGGATCAAATCAGAGCATGGACGGAATCTTGACATGAGAGAGAAGATTCACCATAAAAGTCTATGCAAAGGATCCATACTTACTTGATTTCACCACTCTTGGGACCGTAGAACCCTAATTCAGCAATTCCCCCACTTTCTTCACTCAAGCCCTAACTCTCCCTCTCTCTCTAGATTTTCGTTTCTCTGGAGTGAATGACGAAGAATGAGAGCTGTGTGTGTGTGTGGTTGCTTATATAAGTCAATTGAGCTGCTTGGGTCAATTGCATATTGACCCAACACTTAACTTTAATTATATTGGCTGAATATTAAGTTATACAAAAGTTACTGTAATTCGTTTATTTCAGAGATCACACATTCTCCAACAATTATGGGAATTTAGAAAGTGGTTTACAATTGTTCTATAAAGCTTCAGTTAAAATTTGAGATCATTTGGAGTTACCAATAAATAATTAAAAATAGAACAGTACACTGCTATATTGCAGTCTGCAGAATATTCGGCCGAGTTTGTCCTGCACAAAACTCGACCGACACCCTTACTGTAGGGATTCAAAAGTCATCCAAAAATTATTCCAATTTAACAGAGTGTCTAAAACTGTGTTTTTCAAGCACATTTAAAATTTGAGATCAATTGGATATACCAATAAAAAAATAAAATTCAATTACCACACTGCTGTAAAATTCTGAAAATCTGATCGGTCGAGTTTGAAACTCGGCCGATCAACAGGTCAGAGCATTCTTCACAAATTCTGATATTTTACAATGTTGTTCAAATTTTATATATCTAAATCATAAACAAATTTGAAGTAAATCAGAGTTACACATAAAATACTAAAAATCATTTAGTGAGACATTCTACTTATCAAATTCTGTATTCATATGTCATTAAAACCCTATTTTGGGCCGATTAGGGTTTATGCTTCTCAAACCCTAATTCTCAAGACAAAAAGAACATTTAGACTTCTTATCATAGTTAAAACATCCTAATTGTGTTATCTTCATTAATTAGATTTCAATAATGATGATTCCAATTAATCTTTGCAATCGTCTAGGTAAACCCTAGTTTACCAATTAAGCTCAGATGGGGTCGTAACAACTCTTCCCCCCTTAGAATGTTTCGTCCTCAAAACATAAACCCACAAGAAAGATACATTCAAGGTTATTATAAATTTCTAAATCCTTCCATGCCATTATATTCTTGTATTTCATACCCGAATGTAGTTTTTAACATTAGATCTTTTAATTCTTTACTAAATCACAAATATTTCAAATAGTTCTCAATGATATCAAGCAAATTCTTTATGCCACAGTCAAACATAGAATGCAAAGATAAACCACCACACTTTCACTGCGCAACTCTGATACTCTGATACAACTATCTCAACTTACGCTGTTCAGAGAGTTCTATTGTTCTGTATCATCTTTAAGTGACAAAAGCAAGTTCACCATGTTGTTTTAAACTTTAATAACATGCTGCTCAGATAGCAAAACAGTCTTGAATTAAAAGACTAGATTCAACAATCAATTGCACAATACTACTCTTGGCATCCCCATTGGGTCATGGATGCATGAGGTGAAGCATTACCACCTCATTCCATACTATCCTGTTTCGATCCTGGGACCTGTGGGTTATGGGCCCACACACAATTCAAAGTGTAACCATCATATTATATCATTTTAGAGTTTCAACATCAGTAATAAGGTAATCTACAATTATATCAATCATTCAAACATTAATCATACTCAATTACCATCACTCAGTTATATTAGAGCTAGGTATAACAAGCTACACCTCATTAGGGTTACTTGTCCAAACAATCTGATTATCATCCTTTTCTATTAATATGAGTGAATAAGTATGACTACCTTGTTCAGGGTATCTCTCCATGTGTTCTGACATCATCCAAACCATATCACCATATCACAAATACACAATACTAGGATGCATATCAGGTATGAATTACTACAACTATCATACGCCTTTAATTTAACATATAGCTTGCACACATACACTGAATTCATATATAGAACCAGCTTTCATACCCTAATATGCCTTCAACAAATCATACATGTAAAAACAAATTCACATATTACACAAAGCTAGTATTTTCCCATATCTCTCTGCTCATTCATTACTTCTTTACTTTTTGCTACCTATCCTTTTCATATGATTATATACAATAAACATCATTAACATTGAAGCATTTAAGATAGGAATAGATTATTCATCATTCTTGTTATCACACAAGAACTTATTTCTTATCACACTTCATCATATTGTATGTCACTATTACATTCACTAGATGACCCCATCAAGGTAGTTATGCACCATATATGACTCATTTTCTATTATCATTTCATTCCCACCTTGCTCTCATTAAGGAATATATGAAAGAGAAGATGATTTTAAGACTTGGAATTCTTGTATTCAAGCATTCCCTTAATACATTCTCGTATGTAGACTTACTTAGTTATCAACAGAGATATTTGATTAATTAGCACTTGCTTGAATCTCACAACCTCTTTATTTTATAACTTCTCCATCATATTTCAAACCCTTTCTTATGTTTCATAGTCCTCTTACCATATACTACTCTTTAACTCGTCATCTTTAATTCTAAATTTTTCTCTTATGACCATGTTGCTTATTCATATGTATGGTCATGTATACCATGTTGCACATATTTTCTCCTTTATATTTATACTATTGTGAAGTTAACGTTCTGAATTAATAGTCCTTCTATTAGTTTTTCCTCATGTTGAATACATTACATATTCTTCATTTTTAAAACAAGTGGATCATGCATGGGTCAAACATAGTTTCTCTTTCAATCAAGTTTTTCTCTCCTGAATACAGTCTACCTTTGTATGACTTATTCATTCGTTAAACTACACCTATGTTCTTTGCTTAGAAACTAGTTTGTTGTTCTAGTCTTATGAATTATATGATCATATGATTCTCTTCACTTTTACTCTTTTGAAGACTCTTTACTTCTATGGACCTATTGAATGCTCAACCCTATTCTCTACTTAGCCTTTGCTTTAGGGTTCATAAAAGCATTATACTCTATTCTATGATTCATTCTTCATGATTGATTCTTGCTATCTTGAACCATACATACATACATTTCACATATCTTTCCTTTATTTCATATGTATAGTTCATGCAAAATTAATCAATAAACTGATTATGAGCTTCATATCATGTTCTATTATTCCCAATTAAGGGTTTCACATTTGAGACCCCAAAGTTAAACCTTAGATATCAGTTTCAACTAATTCTTAGTTGTTCTGATCTTGCCCATATGTTTCAACATCTTACTGTATGTACATTCTTACTCTGATGTGGGTCTAATTATTCAAATTCTATTCTTATTATACTATTGATAGGATTCATTAGATCCTAGTAACGCATCCTGCTAACCGGACCAGGCCAAACCTGAAGTCCTGAAGCCAAGAACTACAAAGGATTACATTCTTCCTGAACTGCCACTCACAGCTCAGAAACTCGGCCGATTGGTCAGAAACTCGGCCGATTGCTTCACAACTCGGACGATCCGCTTGAAACTCGGCCGATCAACTAGCTGTTAGATTTCCTGAAAAAGGAAACTCGGCCGAATTACATACAACTCGGCCGAATTGTATACAGACTGAAAACCTAAACAGACCTGCTGATGTCAATTTCACTCGAATCAGCGGGTAAAACCATAGAAACAAAAGCTCATTCAAAGGTCAATTCTAGTCTACTTGTTACAAAGAATGAAATCAATAAATGCTACAATTGCATAGTGTACAACAGATATTAAAGACCCATATTTCAAAGTATTGAATATATTTCAATTCAAACATATAAGAGCATTTCTGTACATTTCCAACAAAAACAACTTTATGAAATGTAAGTTCTATCTCCTTTTACATTTATGCTCTTAATTCTTGTTTCTTTTATCGTTTTCTAACCCTAACATTTCTAGGGTTCATCTCTAGCCCATTCTTCCACTGTATACCTGGCCAGGGTATACGTGAGAGAATAGACAGAGTAGCTTGTACTGGTTGATCCAAGTACTCAGATATCGGGCCAGGATATCCAAATACTCAAATCCCCAAAGCTAACATCAAACATCTCCTATCTGCCACACATAGGACTCTAACTTACTAACTTAATGGTCCTTGACAACTCACCCTAAGCTATGATACCAAGCTGTTACACCCTGATCTCACAATTTCCTCAAATCATGAGATTAGGGCATAAGATGGGATTTGTATGCAACACAAAGAACACCCTTAACTTTTCCCTTTTTTTTTCTTTCTTTTCTTTAAACTCTTGCTTTCCCGCATTGATCCACATAAAACATCTTAACAAGGGGATCTGAACATTTCCTTTACTAATCAAACTTTAATAGTAAAGATACATGTATAAACATTCATGATGTCTCTTACACATTATGCACATGAAACTTGCTAATTAGCATACATATCAAAAGAGGAACAATATTACACATCGTAATTACAACTCTCTCTCTTAACTCTTACTGAGGACCTAGAGTGACAAGGACCGACTGACTCAACTAATCTCGTACTTGACTCCTATGGCAGATCTACTCTAACGCTCTGATCATCTTCAAGTCCACGCGGTTAACCCTAAAATGTTTGAGTAGAGGGGTCAGCCTACTCACTCAGTGAATGAGTACTTCATGGAAACATACCAATGCACTAATGTGATTACAGATATAATTTGAGTAAACAATATGAAATTTAACAACAATAAATACTACACTGAGCAGTTCTAAAACAATATAATTGAAATAACAAAGAATGTAAATATTGCATCCAAAGAATAACTACAAGAAGACTATGCTTCTAGTCTTCCTTAACTCTTTCATTTATAAAGAACTCTGTGAACCTATATGATCATATTTTAGATTATGCCCTAAACATATGCAGTGTACTCTGCATATGAAAATCCGTAAAAAGTTCATGCTACGGTCCCACCGTACAAGACTTAGCGACACACCCGGGAAATGCTAAGTATGACGCCAGCCCTGCTCTGCTACAGGACCCCTGGCTCTCCGGCCAGAAACATAGGCTCTACAGCCTCAAAGCACTACTCTGAGTGCACCCAACTCCTCCTTTAACCTGAGTACACCGGTGGAGGGTCACAGGGTTACCTTCGTGACACACGCACGAATGGTGTTAGATAACCGTGTTTTCTTTTTCTTTTTTCCCAGTGCCATCGTGACACACGCACGATTGTTGTTAGACACTGCCTTTCTTTCTCTCCTCGTGCCACCAGAATTACTCAACCGGTTGATGTTGGACACGAGTTTCACCCCTAAGAAACAGACCTTCATTTAGGGGTTCTACGGTGTTAGGGCACCTAGGTCTATTAATTAATTAACATATAAATATCATAGCTCATGTATTCAACATATACCATGTCTCAGTAACATCCCTTTCTAGGGCATGTCATATCTCATCACCTGCAATTTACGAGATATGTATTGAAATATAAGAAGCCCTGCAGTATGTAAATATCATTTCAGAGAGAACAAGCATATAAAGTTAAATGCACTAGAAACATACAACTCAACAATTAAGCATCACCACATCTCATATCGAGACCTTTCATGTCACCATAACATGATTCATTGAACACCCTATCCTTAGGGTTTCATTTTCCTTATTCATTCGTCACATGCCAACACCCTACTCTTAGGGTTTCATTCGCCTCATTCACCTTTTCATTTACCTCATTCACTTGTCACATGACTCTCATAAGTATTTCATAGGATATAAGCATTCACTAAATAAAGATTGTTTTCAACAAATCATCTACAATCGATATATGTATGAAACCATGGAAATTTAACTAAATTTAGGTTTCCCATACCATTCACTAAAATATCATGTATCAAGGATAAATTCAATTAAGATAACCCATGAGGTACATCCTAACCATTTATAGGATTACTAGTCCTTTTCAATAAAGCTGAAACTCTAGTGATGTCTCAATTAGGTTAAACCCTAATTACATCATTTGATATAAATCTGAAAAGCATTCTCACTAGGAAGTGTTGCATACGTTTCTGATATGAATCTACCATTTAGGAATCATTTAAAACAGAGAAGGAATCCATATCATATCAATTTGCAACAATCTTAAATCAAATGGACATTTTAGGTTTTAGAATCACATACTAAGCAATTAGGGATTTGGATGCTATAATAAAATTCGTGCATTAGAATATTTGAAGGAAGAACCCACTCACCCTAAGGTGTGAAAACATCTCACAACTGCAGCTCAACTCAGGGAATCTCGAATTCCTATCAAATCCCTAGCAAATCTCCCAATTCTTCTTCCATTCAACTCGGAAACCTTGAAAATGAGGGATTATGAAGAAAGGGTGAGAAAAGAGGGAATCTCGACATCATCTTGGATCAAATCAGAGCATGGACGGAATCTTGACATGAGAGAGAAGATTCACCATAAAAGTCTATGCAAAGGATCCATACTTACTTGATTTCACCACTCTTGGGACCGCAGAACCCTAATTCAGCAATTCCCCCACTTTCTTCACTCAAGCCCTAACTCTCCCTCTCTCTCTAGATTTTCGTTTCTCTGGAGTGAATGACGAAGAATGAGAGCTGTGTGTGTGTGTGGTTGCTTATATAAGTCAATTGAGCTTCTTGGGTCAATTGCATATTGACCCAACACTTAACTTTAATTATATTGGCTGAATATTAAGTTATACAAAAGTTACTGTAATTCGTTTATTTCAGAGATCAAACATTCTCCAACAATTATGGGAATTTTGAAAGTGGTTTATAATTGTTCTATAAAGCTTCAGTTAAAATTTGAGATCATTTGGAGTTACCAATAAATAATTAAAAATAGAACAGTACACTGCTATATTGCAGTCTGCAGAATATTCGGCCGAGTTTGTCCTGCACAAAACTCGACCGACACCCTTACTGTAGGGATTCAAAAGTCATCCAAAAATTATTCCAATTTAACAGAGTGTCTAAAACTGTGTTTTTCAAGCACATTTAAAATTTGAGATCAATTGGATATACCAATAAAAAAATAAAATTCAATTACCACACTGCTGTAAAATTCTGAAAATCTGATCGGTCGAGTTTGAAACTCGGCCGATCAACAGGTCAGAGCATTCTTCACAAATTCTGATATTTTACAATGTTGTTCAAATTTTATATATCTAAATCATAAACAAATTTGAAGTAAATCAGAGTTACACATAAAATACTAAAAATCATTTAGTGAGACATTCTACTTATCAAATTCTGTATTCATATGTCATTAAAACCCTATTTTGGGCCGATTAGGGTTTATGCTTCTCAAACCCTAATTCTCAAGACAAAAAGAACATTTAGACTTCTTATCATAGTTAAAACATCCTAATTGTGTTATATTCATTAATTAGATTTCAATAATGATTATTCCAATTAATCTTTGCAATCGTCTAGGTAAACCCTAGTTTACCAATTAAGCTCAGATGGGGTCGTAACAACTCTTCCCCCCTTAGAATGTTTCGTCCTCAAAACATAAACCCACAAGAAAGATACATTCAAGGTTATTATAAATTTCTAAATCCTTCCATGCCATTATATTCTTGTATTTCATACCCGAATGTAGTTTTTAACATTAGATCTTTTAATTCTTTACTAAATCACAACATATTTCAAATAGTTCTCAATGATATCAAGCAAATTCTTTATGCCACAGTCAAACATAGAATGCAAAGATAAACCACCACACTTTCACTGCGCAACTCTGATACTCTGATACAACTATCTCAACTTACGCTGTTCAGAGAGTTCTATTGTTCTGTATCATCTTTAAGTGACAAAAGCAAGTTCACCATGTTGTTTTAAACTTTAATAACATGCTGCTCAGATAGCAAAACAGTCTTGAATTAAAAGACTAGATTCAACAATCAATTGCACAATACTACTCTTGGCATCCCCATTGGGTCATGGATGCATGAGGTGAAGCATTACCACCTCATTCCATACTATCCTGTTTCGATCCTGGGACCTGTGGGTTATGGGCCCACACACAATTCAAAGTGTAACCATCATATTATATCATTTTAGAGTTTCAACATCAGTAATAAGGTAATCTACAATTATATCAATCATTCAAACATTAATCATACTCAATTACCATCACTCAGTTATATTAGAGCTAGGTATAACAAGCTACACCTCATTAGGGTTACTTGTCCAAACAATCTGATTATCATCCTTTTCTATTAATATGAGTGAATAAGTATGACTACCTTGTTCAGGGTATCTCTCCATGTGTTCTGACATCATCCAAACCATATCACCATATCACAAATACACAATACTAGGATGCATATCAGGTATGAATTACTACAACTATCATACGCCTTTAATTTAACATATAGCTTGCACACATACACTGAATTCATATATAGAACCAGCTTTCATACCCTAATATGCCTTCAACAAATCATACATGTAAAAACAAATTCACATATTACACAAAGCTAGTATTTTCCCATATCTCTCTGCTCATTCATTACTTCTTTACTTTTTGCTACCTATCCTTTTCATATGATTATATACAATAAACATCATTAACATTGAAGCATTTAAGATAGGAATAGATTATTCATCATTCTTGTTATCACACAAGAACTTATTTCTTATCACACTTCATCATATTGTATGTCACTATTACATTCACTAGATGACCCCATCAAGGTAGTTATGCACCATATATGACTCATTTTCTATTATCATTTCATTCCCACCTTGCTCTCATTAAGGAATATATGAAAGAGAAGATGATTTTAAGACTTGGAATTCTTGTATTCAAGCATTCCCTTAATACATTCTCGTATGTAGACTTACTTAGTTATCAACAGAGATATTTGATTAATTAGCACTTGCTTGAATCTCACAACCTCTTTATTTTATAACTTCTCCATCATATTTCAAACCCTTTCTTATGTTTCATAGTCCTCTTACCATATACTACTCTTTAACCCGTCATCTTTAATTCTAAATTTTTCTCTTATGACCATGTTGCTTATTCATATGTATGGTCATGTATACCATGTTGCACATATTTTCTCCTTTATATTTATACTATTGTGAAGTTAACGTTCTGAATTAATAGTCCTTCTATTAGTTTTTCCTCATGTTGAATACATTACATATTCTTCATTTTTAAAACAAGTGGATCATGCATGGGTCAAACATAGTTTCTCTTTCAATCAAGTTTTTCTCTCCTGAATACAGTCTACCTTTGTATGACTTATTCATTCGTTAAACTACACCTATGTTCTTTGCTTAGAAACTAGTTTGTTGTTCTAGTCTTATGAATTATATGATCATATGATTCTCTTCACTTTTACTCTTTTGAAGACTCTTTACTTCTATGGACCTATTGAATGCTCAACCCTATTCTCTACTTAGCCTTTGCTTTAGGGTTCATAAAAGCATTATACTCTATTCTATGATTCATTCTTCATGATTGATTCTTGCTATCTTGAACCATACATACATACATTTCACATATCTTTCCTATATTTCATATGTATAGTTCATGCAAAATTAATCAATAAACTGATTATGAGCTTCATATCATGTTCTATTATTCCCAATTAAGGGTTTCACATTTGAGACCCCAAAGTTAAACCTTAGATATCAGTTTCAACTAATTCTTAGTTGTTCTGATCTTGCCCATATGTTTCAACATCTTACTGTATGTACATTCTTACTCTGATGTGGGTCTAATTATTCAAATTCTATTCTTATTATACTATTGATAGGATTCATTAGATCCTAGTAACGCATCCTGCTAACCGGACCAGGCCAAACCTGAAGTCCTGAAGCCAAGAACTACAAAGGATTACATTCTTCCTGAACTGCCACTCACAGCTCAGAAACTCGGCCGATTGGTCAGAAACTCGGCCGATTGCTTCACAACTCGGACGATCCGCTTGAAACTCGGCCGATCAACTAGCTGTTAGATTTCCTGAAAAAGGAAACTCGGCCGAATTACATACAACTCGGCCGAATTGTATACAGACTGAAAACCTAAACAGACCTGCTGATGTCAATTTCACTCGAATCAGCGGGTAAAACCATAGAAACAAAAGCTCATTCAAAGGTCAATTCTAGTCTACTTGTTACAAAGAATGAAATCAATAAATGCTACAATTGCATAGTGTACAACAGATATTAAAGACCCATATTTCAAAGTATTGAATATATTTCAATTCAAACATATAAGAGCATTTCTGTACATTTCCAACAAAAACAACTTTATGAAATGTAAGTTCTATCTCCTTTTACATTTATGCTCTTAATTCTTGTTTCTTTTATCGTTTTCTAACCCTAACATTTCTAGGGTTCATCTCTAGCCCATTCTTCCACTGTATACCTGGCCAGGGTATACGTGAGAGAATAGACAGAGTAGCTTGTACTGGTTGATCCAAGTACTCAGATATCGGGCCAGGATATCCAAATACTCAAATCCCCAAAGCTAACATCCAACATCTCCTATCTGCCACACATAGGACTCTAACTTACTAACTTAATGGTCCTTGACAACTCACCCTAAGCTATGATACCAAGCTGTTACACCCTGATCTCACAATTTCCTCAAATCATGAGATTAGGGCATAAGATGGGATTTGTATGCAACACAAAGAACACCCTTAACTTTTCCCTTTTTTTTTCTTTCTTTTCTTTAAACTCTTGCTTTCCCGCATTGATCCACATAAAACATCTTAACAAGGGGATCTGAACATTTCCTTTACTAATCAAACTTTAATAGTAAAGATACATGTATAAACATTCATGATGTCTCTTACACATTATGCACATGAAACTTGCTAATTAGCATACATATCAAAAGAGGAACAATATTACACATCGTAATTACAACTCTCTCTCTTAACTCTTACTGAGGACCTAGAGTGACAAGGACCGACTGACTCAACTAATCTCGTACTTGACTCCTGTGGCAGATCTACTCTAACGCTCTGATCATCTTCAAGTCCACGCGGTTAACCCTAAAATGTTTGAGTAGAGGGGTCAGCCTACTCGCTCAGTGAATGAGTACTTCATGGAAACAGACCAATGCACTAATGTGATTACAGATATAATTTGAGTAAACAATATGAAATTTAACAACAATAAATACTACACTGAGCAGTTCTAAAACAATATAATTGAAATAACAAAGAATGTAAATATTGCATCCAAAGAATAACTACAAGAAGACTATGCTTCTAGTCTTCCTTAACTCTTTCATTTATAAAGAACTCTGTGAACCAATATGATCATATTTTAGATTATGCCCTAAACATATGCAGTGTACTCTGCATATGAAAATCCGTAACAAGTTCATGCTACGGTCCCACCGTACAAGACTTAGCGACACACCCGGGAAATGCTAAGTGTGACGCCAGCCCTGCTCTGCTACAGGACCCCTGGCTCTCCGGCCAGAAACATAGGCTCTACGGCCTCAAAGCACTACTCTGAGTGCACCCAACTCCTCCTTTAACCTGAGTACACCGGTGGAGGGTCACAGGGTTACCTTCGTGACACACGCACGAATGGTGTTAGATAACCGTGTTTTCTTTTTCTTTTTTCCCAGTGCCATCGTGACACACGCACGATTGTTGTTAGACACTGCCTTTCTTTCTCTCCTCGTGCCACCAGAATTACTCAACCGGTTGATGTTGGACACGAGTTTCACCCCTAAGAAACAGACCTTCATTTAGGGGTTCTACGGTGTTAGGGCACCTAGGTCTATTAATTAATTAACATATAAATATCATAGCTCATGTATTCAACATATACCATGTCTCAGTAACATCCCTTTCTAGGGCATGTCATATCTCATCACCTGCAATTTACGAGATATGTATTGAAATATAAGAAGCCCTGCAATATGTAAATATCATTTCAGAGAGAACAAGCATATAAAGTTAAATGCACTAGAAACATACAACTCAACAATTAAGCATCACCACATCTCATATCGAGACCTTTCATGTCACCATAACATGATTCATTGAACACCCTATCCTTAGGGTTTCATTTGCCTTATTCATTCGTCACATGCCAACACCCTACTCTTAGGGTTTCATTCGCCTCATTCACCTTTTCATTTACCTCATTCACTTGTCACATGACTCTCATAAGTATTTCATAGGATATAAGCATTCACTAAATAAAGATTGTTTTCAACAAATCATCTACAATCGATATATGTATGAAACCATGGAAATTTAACTAAATTTAGGTTTCCCATACCATTCACTGAAATATCATGTATCAAGGATAAATTCAATTAAGATAACCCATGAGGTACATCCTAACCATTTATAGGATTACTAGTCCTTTTCAATAAAGTTGAAACTCTAGTGATGTCTCAATTAGGTTAAACCCTAATTACATCATTTGATATAAATCTGAAAAGCATTCTCACTAGGAAGTGTTGCATACGTTTCTGATATGAATCTACCATTTAGGAATCATTTAAAATAGAGAAGGAATCCATATCATATCAATTTGCAACAATCTTAAATCAAACAAACATTTTAGGTTTTAGAATCACATACTAAGCAATTAGGGTTTTGGATGCTATAATCAAATTCGTGCATTAGAATGTTTGAAGGAAGAACCCACTCACCCTAAGGTGTGAAAACACTTCACAACTGCAGCTCAACTCAGGGAATCTCGAATTCCTATCAAATCCCTAGCAAATCTCCCAATTCTTCTTCCATTCAACTCGGAAACCTTGAAAATGAGGGATTATGAAGAAAGGGTGAGAAAAGAGGGAATCTCGACATCATCTTGGATCAAATCAGAGCATGGACGGAATCTTGACATGAGATAGAAGATTCACCATAAAAGTCTATGCAAAGGATCCAAACTTACTTGATTTCACCACTCTTGGGACCGCAGAACCCTAATTCAGCAATTCCCCCACTTTCTTCACTCAAGCCCTAACTCTCCCTCTCTCTCTAGATTTTCGTTTCTCTGGAGTGAATGACGAAGAATGAGAGCTGTGTGTGTGTGTGGTTGCTTATATAAGTCAATTGAGCTGCTTGGGTCAATTGCATATTGACCCAACACTTAACTTTAATTATATTGGCTGAATATTCAGTTATACAAAAGTTATTGTAATTCGTTTATTTCAGAGAACAAAACATTCTCCAACAATTATGGGAATTTAGAAAGTTGTTTATAATTGTTCTATAAAGCTTCAGTTAAAATTTGAGATCATTTGGAGTTACCAATAAATAATTAAAAATAGAACAGTGCACTGCTATATTGCAGTCTGCAGAATATTCGGCCGAGTTTGTCCTGCACAAAACTCGACCGACACCCTTACTGTAGGGATTCAAAGGTCATCCAAAAATTATGCCAATTTAAAAGAGTGTCTAAAACTGTGTTTTTCAATCACATTTAAAATTTGAGATCAATTGGATATACCAATAAAAAGATAAAATTCAATTACCACACTGCTGTAAAATTCTGAAAATGTGATCGGTCGAGTTTGAAACTCGGCCGATCAACAGGTCAGAGCATTCTTCAAAAATTATGATATTTTTCAATGTTGTTCAAATTTTATATATATAAATCATATCCAAATTTGAAGTAAATCAGAGTTACACATAAAATACTAAAAATCATTTAGTGAGACATTCTACTTATCAAATTCTGTATTCATATGTCATTAAAACCCTATTTTGGGCCGATTAGGGTTTATGCTTCTCAAACCCTAATTCTCAAGACAAAAAGAACATTTAGACTTCTTATCATAGTTAAAACATCCTAATTGTGTTATCGTCATTAATTAGATTTCAATAATGATTATTCCAATTAATCTTTGCAATCGTCTAGGTAAACCCTAGTTTACCATTTAAGCTCAGATGGGGTCGTAACAACTCTTCCCCCCTTAGAATGTTTCGTCCTCAAAACATAAACCCACAAGAAAGATACATTCAAGGTTATTCTAAACTTCTAAATCCTTCCATGCCATTATATTCTTGTATTTCATACCCGAATGTAGTTTTCAACATTAGATCTTATAATTCTTTACTAAATCACAACATATTTCAAATAGTTCTCAATGGTATCAAGCAAATTCTTTATGCCACAGTCAAACATAGAATGCAAAGATAAACCACCACGCTTTCACTGCGCAACTCTGATACTCTGATACAACTATCTCAACTTACGCTGTTCAGAGAGTTCTATTGTTTTGTATCATCTTTAAGTGACAAAAGCAAGTTCACCATGCTGTTTTAAACTTTAATAACATGCTGCTCAGATAGCAAAACAGTCTTGAATTAAAAGACTAGATTCAACAATCAATTGCACAATACTACTCTTGGCATCCCCATTGGGTCATGGATGCATGAGTTGAAGCATTACCACCTCATTCCATACTATCATGTTTCGATCCTGGGACCTATGGGTTATGGGCCCACACACAATTCAAAGTGTAACCATCATATTATATCATTTTAGAGTTTCAACATCAGTAATAAGGTAATCTACAATTATATCAATCATTCAAACATTAATCATACTCAATTACCATCACTCAGTTATATTAGAGCTAGGTATAACAAGCTACACCTCATTAGGGTTACTTGTCCAAACAATCTGATTATCATCCTTTTCTATTAATATGAGTGAATAAGTATGACTACCTTGTTCAGGGTATCTCTCCATGTGTTCTGACATCATCCAAACCATATCACCATATCACAAATACACAATACTAGGATGCATATCAGGTATGAATTACTACAACTATCATACACCTTTAATTTAACATATAGCTTGCACACATACACTGAATTCATATATAGAACCAGCTTTCATACCCTAATATGCCTTCAACAAATCATACATGTAAAAACAAATTCACATATTACACAAAGCTAGTATTTTCCCATATCTCTCTGCTCATTCATTACTTCTTTACTTTTTGCTACCTATCCTTTTCATATGATTATATACAATAAACATCATTAACATTGAAGCATTTAAGATAGGAATAGATTATTCATCATTCTTGTTATCACACAAGAACTTATTTCTTATCACACTTCATCATATTGTATGTCACTATTACATTCACTAGATGACCCCACCAAGGTAGTTACGCACCATATATGACTCATTTTCTATTATCATTTCATTCCCACCTTGCTCTCATTAAGGAATATATGAAAGAGAAGATGATTTTAAGACTTGGAATTCTTGTATTCAAGCATTCCCTTAATACATTCTCGTATGTAGACTTACTTAGTTATCAACAGAGATATTTGATTAATTAGCACTTGCTTGAATCTCACAACCTCTTTATTTTATAACTTCTCCATCATATTTCAAACCCTTTCTTATGTTTCATAGTCCTCTTACCATATACTACTCTTTAACCCGTCATCTTTAATTCTAAATTTTTCTCTTATGACCATGTTTCTTATTCATATGTATGGTCATGTATACCATGTTGCACATATTTTCTCCTTTATCTTTATACTATTGTGAAGTTAACGTTCTGAATTAATAGTCCTTCTATTAGTTTTTCCTCATGTTGAATACATTACATATTCTTCATTTTTAAAACAAGTGGATCATGCATGGGTCAAACATAGTTTCTCTTTCAATCAAGTTTTTCTCTCCTGAATACAGTCTACCTTTGTATGACTTATTCATTCGTTAAAATACACCTATGTTCTTTGCTTAGAAACTAGTTTGTTGTTCTAGTCTTATGAATTATATGATCATATGATTCTCTTCACTTTTACTCTTTTGAAGACTCTTTACTTCTATGGACCTATTGAATGCTCAACCCTATTCTCTACTTAGCCTTTGCTTTAGGGTTCATAAAAGCATTATACTCTATTCTATGATTCATTCTTCATGATTGATTCTTGCTATCTTGAACCATACATACATACATTTCACATATCTTTCCTATATTTCATATGTATAGTTCATGCAAAATTAATCAATAAACTGATTATGAGCTTCATATCATGTTCTATTATTCCCAATTAAGGGTTTCACATTTGAGACCCCAAAGTTAAACCTTAGATATTAGTTTCAACTAATTCTTAGTTGTTCTGATCTTGCCCATATGTTTCAACATCTTACTGTATGTACATTCTTACTCTGATGTGGGTCTAATTATTCAAATTCTATTCTTATTATACTATTGATAGGATTCATTAGATCCTAGTAACGCATCCTGCTAACCGGACCAGGCCAAACCTGAAGTCCTGAAGCCAAGAACTACAAAGGATTACATTCTTCCTGAACTGCCACTCACAGCTCAGAAACTCGGCCGATTGCTTCACAACTCGGACGATCCGCTTGAAACTCGGCCGATCAACTAGCTGTTAGATTTCCTGAAAAAGGAAACTCGGCCGAATTACATACAACTCGGCCGAATTGTATACAGACTGAAAACCTAAACAGACCTGCTGATGTCAATTTCACTTGAATCAGCGGGCAAAACCATAGAAACAAAAGCTCATTCAAAGGTCAATTCTAGTCTACTTGTTACAAAGAATGAAATCAATAAATGCTACAATTGCATAGTGTACAACAGATATTAAAGACCCATATTTCAAAGTATTGAATATATTTCAATTCAAACATATAAGAGCATTTCTGTACATTTCCAACAAAAACAACTTTATGAAATGTAAGTTCTATCTCCTTTTACATTTATGCTCTTAATTCTTGTTTCTTTTATCGTTTTCTAACCCTAACATTTCTAGGGTTCATCTCTAGCCCATTCTTCCACTGTATACCTGGCCAGGGTATACGTGAGAGAATAGACAGAGTAGCTTGTACTGGTTGATCCAAGTACTCAGATATCGGGCCAGGATATCCAAATACTCAAATCCCCAAAGCTAACATCAAACATCTCCTATCTGCCACACATATGACTCTAACTTACTAACTTAATGGTCTTTGACAACTCACCCTAAGCTCTGATACCAAGCTGTTACACCCTGATCTCACAATTTCCTCAAATCATGAGATTAGGGCATAAGATGGGATTTGTATGCAACACAAAGAACACCCTTAACTTTTCCTTTTTTTTTCTTTCTTTTCTTTAAACTCTTGCTTTCCCGCATTGATCCACATAAAACATCTTAACAAGGGGATGTGAACATTTCCTTTACTAATCAAACTTTAATAGTAAAGATACATGTATAAACATTCATGATGTCTCTTACACATTATGCACATGAAACTTGCTAATTAGCATACATATCAAAAGAGGAACAATATTACACATCGTAATTACAACTCTCTCTCTTAACTCTTACTGAGGACCTAGAGTGACAAGGACCGACTGATTCAACTAATCTCGTACTTGACTCCTGTGGTAGATCTACTCTAACGCTCTGATCATCTTCAAGTCCACGCGGTTAACCCTAAAATGTTTGAGTAGAGGGGTGAGCCTACTCACTCAGTGAATGAGTACTTCATGGAAACAGACTAATGCACTAATGTGATTACAGATATAATTTGAGTAAACAATATGAAATTTAACAACAATAAATACTACATTGAGCAGTTCTAAAACAATATAATTGAAATAACAAAGAATGTAAATATTGCATCCAAAGAATAACTACAAGAAGACTATGCTTCTAGTCTTCCTTAACTCTTTCATTTATAAAGAACTCTGTGAACCTATATTATCATATTTTAGATTATGCCCTAAACATATGCAGTGTACTCTGCATATGAAAATCCGTAACAAGTTCATGCTACGGTCCCACCGTACAAGACTTAGCGACACACCCGGGAAATGCTAAGTCTGACGCCAGCCCTGCTCTGCTACAGGACCCCTGGCTCTCCGGCCAGAAACATAGGCTCTACGGCCTCAAAGCACTACTCTGAGTGCACCCGACTCCTCCTTTAACCTGAGTACACCGGCGGAGGGTCACAGGGTTACCTTCGTGACACACGCATGAATGGTGTTAGATAACCGTGTTTTCTTTTTCTTTTTTCCCAGTGCCATCGTGACACACACACAATTGTTGTTAGACACTGCCTTTCTTTCTCTCCTCGTGCCACCAGAATTACTCAACCGGTTGATGTTGGACACGAGTTTCACCCCTAAGAAACAGACCTTCATTTAGGGGTTCTACGGTGTTAGGGCACCTAGGTCTATTAATTAATTAACATATAAATATCATAGCTCATGTATTCAACATATACCATGTCTCAGTAACATCCCTTTCTAGGGCATGTCATATCTCATCACCTGCAATTTACGAGATATGTATTGAAATATAAGAAGCCCTGCAGTATGTAAATATCATTTCAGAGAGAACAAGCATATAAAGTTAAATGCACTAGAAACATACAACTCAACAATTAAGCATCACCACATCTCATATCGAGACCTTTCATGTCACCATAACATGATTCATTGAACACCCTATCCTTAGGGTTTCATTTGCCTTATTCATTCATCACATGCCAACACCCTACTCTTAGGGTTTCATTCGCCTCATTCACCTTTTCATTTACCTCATTCATTTGTCACATGGCTCTCATAAGTATTTAATAGGATATAAATTTAGCACGTTGTTTATAATTGTTCTATAAAGCTTCAGTTAAAATTTGAGATCATTTGGAGTTACTAATAAATAATTAAAAATAGAACAGTACACTGCTATATTGCAGTCTGCAGAATATTCGGCCGAGTTTGTCCTGCACAAAACTCGACCGACACCCTTACTGTAGGGATTCAAAAGTCATCCAAAAATTATACCAATTTAACAGAATGTCTAAAACTGTGTTTTTCAAGCACAGTTAAAATTTGAGATCAATTGGATATACCAATAAAAAGATAAAATTCAATTAACACACTGCTGCAAAATTCTGAAAATGTGATCGGTCGAGTTTGAAACTCGGCCGATCAACAGGTCAGAGCATTCTTCAAAAATTCTGATATTTTTCAATGTTGTTCACATTTTATATATCTAAATCATATCCAAATTTGAAGTAAATAAGAGTTACACATAAAATACTAAAAATCATTTAATGAGACATTCTACTTATCAAATTCTGTATTCATATGTCATTGAAACCCTATTTTGGGCCGATTAGGGTTTATGCTTCTCAAACCCTAATTCTCAAGACAAAAAGAACATTTAGACTTCTTATCATAGTTAAAACATCCTAATTGTGTTATCGTCATTAATTAGATTTCAATAATGATTATTCCAATTAATCTTTGCAATCGTCTAGGTAAACCCTAGTTTACCAATTAAGCTCAGATGGGGTCGTAACATTTTCTCATCCAGAAATCTCTTAGGGAAGTACATGTTGATAAATTCCCATCGAAAAACTTCCAATACAATCTCCACACCTGGCCTTTTCTGTTCTTCCATGGTCCACCAATGACCAACACTCCCCTTGAGAAGATACACAACAGGTCTAACCTTCTCAGCTTCTGGGATGTTCAGGATTCTAAAGGCCTTCTCTAGTTTAGTTAAATACAAGTCAATATCTGCTGGGTCAGCTGTTCTAGAATACTCTGTGGCTCCAACTCGGCAAAGTCATTCAAATGTCTTGCCGACTCCTTGTCCCTCAAGATGGGTAGGTGCCCTAGGTACAGGTATATGCATCCTATCAGTCATATGTGTCTTGGCAGTCATAAACTGCCCAAACATGGCTTGGACGACTGGGTTCTCCATGTCAGGTGGATTAAAATGGGGTGGTTTAGGTACATGTTCTTTCCTTTCTTGGTTTCTTGCACCTTCTCTAGGTGCAGCAACACTACTTTCAGCAACATGTTCCTCGTGTGGTCCAGACATCTTTAATTTTATCTTCTCCTCCTGATGAGCAGAAGACACTATCAGATATACTGGAAGATACTAGAACAGACTCAACAACCTAAGTCTTATGTCTCAGTAGACTCAGCGAACCTAGAGCTCTGATACCACTAAACTTGTGACGTCCGTCTCATGAAAATAAGATCAACGAATTTAAACTAATGCGGAAGCGTTTTGTTAATAACGGAATTACTGAAAGTCACAAAAATTTTAAAACTTTTGCGCAAAGGTTCACAACCTATAAAACTCTTTCATAAAAGAACAAGATAAGTTATACTACAAGCTAATACATCAGCACATCTTTGTAATATCACATCTCGAGAGTCACAACATCAATTGCCCTATTGACTGTACAAGGCAAGATACAAAAATCTTGAGGCATTATGCCAAAATCTCAGATCTATATAAAAGATCTAAAGACTCCTAGGACCTGAGAGTACAGAGACAACACATAGGCCATTCTATCTACAAGATTTGACAGACAGTGTCTCCACCAGAGGATCACTGTTGTCCCGGATGTTGCTGCTATTGTTGTTGTTCACCCAATGAAGGGTTCCTTCGTCCTCGGCGTCTTCCTAAAAAGTCGAATCCCACGGGGGTGAGACAATTGAATAATTGTCCCAGTGAGAGTTATAACTCTTCTCCAGAAGCATTATTATTACAAAAATTAAAATAACAATGAGTAGAAAAACTAAATTATTTAACAATAGGCAATTCATTGATTAAACTAAGTAGATCAACATTCTCTAGGCAATCATTTCAATTATAACATGATTGAATGAAAAGACTTATATCAATAAAGAATATGAAGAACATGTATACTAGTTATTCAACTAGAACACTATAAACAATGCATCATCAATAATTGTTTCTCGTAGTTCAACCTAAGCAATTATGCTATACGGCTGATTACATTTTTCAAATATATTTATGCCCTGAGGAGATGAGGTATACCACTCATACTCCAACCGACCATTACGAAATCGCAATCGGTACCATACATAGGTCATCAGAAGAGCCGGATTCCTATGACCTCATCTTCCTCAATCAGTGTGAGGTACAACATATAGGACATCTTGTGTCTCACCTATAATAGCTTTCCAGGGTATTCTGGCAACTTCGCTATTAGAGTTACAGTGGCATGATGTACTCTCTTTTCCATCGAGGGATTTCTTGTTTATCTCTCATCGATGCAGCATTAACAATGTCATCGGGAGATTAGTGATACATCATCCCGGCATAAACATATAATGAAGGATTGAGAGATTAAATGTACATATCACATCAATTCCTACATTAGGACGTAAGGATATTCGCGTCCATAACCCCCACATACTCAAAAGTATGCTCTCCAGGAGTTCCCTTAGGAAAACTTGTTTCACCATCATTTAACTTCTAACAATGATGGATCCATGGTCAGGGCTCTACATGATATCATTATACTTGATTATTGTAAGTACATTATGGCATTCTTTTAGCATCAGGCATGTTTTCAAACATAGACCAATAAGACAATCGCTATAAATAAAGAGTACTAATTATATCAAGTTCATTTCACATCTAGTTAACATTGGGATATCAATCCCTAATCAACTCATCATTGTGATTCAGGATTATGGGTATTCAAACCCTTAGATCATCTAACACTTGTTACCAAGTAACATGTTGCCATTACGTCTTTTAATAGTATGAACATGATTGTAGCAATGCAGATATTTCTCATGGCTCATATAGCCTATCAGTCTCATATGTTACCTCTTACTAGGTAACATAGAATATCCTTACTTTCAAAGCTTCACTAGTACATAACCGGCCCTTAGTGTCGGTTTTTTAAGGCCTTTAGTGTTGGTTCTTAAGCGACACCTATGTGGGCACCACTAAAATCCCAACCGTTACGTGTCAGTTCTCAAACTGATGCCAAAACCCTTCGTGCGCCACCGAAAACGCGCCAGCAAGGGGTATAGGCATCAGTTATTAGGTTCGAAACTGATGCCACATACCTTCGCGCCACAGAAAGGGTGCCATTTGGGGCACTATCGGTGTCAGTTTCTCAGTTATAACTGGCGCCATCTCACCCGCTGCCACGGTTGTGCTGACCAGCACGGCTGTGTTGTATGGCCTCTAGGGAAATCGACGTCGGTTACTAGTAGGGCAACCGACACTGTTATCCTATGTCGTTGGTTTTATACAAATATCTGACACTTGTTTTATGTCTAGTCCGCTGCCACGGCCATGCTGGCCAGCACGGCCATGGTGTCTGGCCTCATTAGGGAAATCGACGTCGGTTACTAGTATGGAAACTGACATTGTAACCATACATCATCGGTTCTTTTCAAATAACCGACGCCAATGTTTTTTTTCTATCAGTCTGCAAACCTACTGTGGCTGGTCACAGGATGAGAAACCTGCAGTCTAGTTATGAACTACAGGTTTTATGACATCCATTGATATCAGCCAACAACAGGCCACAAACCTGCAAAATTAACATGATGGACAATATTATATATATGTGATTCACACTCATGTATAAGAACATTTAATTCATATTATTTTTTTCATCACACACATGTAGAAACCAGTAGCAACCTGTAGTTCCATTTATTTCATCTCTTGTCACATTCAGACACATGTAGAAACATTCATGTATTGATGATTTTCACACACAATTCATAAAAATTGATTCACATTGTCATCATTGTCATCATTGTCAACAAAATCATATATTCAAAGAGCCATGAAACAGCAAAAGAAGCCACAATGAAGGGAAGCATGATACAGATACAATACATAAAGTGCAACACACACAAGTGTTTCAGATTCATATAACAACATGACAGACTAACACATATATAGTGCATAATAACAACAGTGTCAAATTTACATACAACACTATAGCTTAGTACATATATATAGTGGGACTAAGGTGACGATCCCACCTGCTAAAATAGGTTACCGACAACTACATGTTACGACAGGGAGGTCGTGATTCAGAAGCCGTATGCATTAGCAGGAGGACAAACAAATTTCACCACGAGTTAACATTGAAGAAGGTTAGTATAGACCTTCTTCAATGTTAACTCGTGGTGAAATCTGTTTGTCCTCCTGCTGATGCATACGGCTGCTGAATCACGACCTCCCAGTCATAACATGTAGTTTTCGGTAACCTGTTTTAGCAGGTGGGATCGTCACCTTAGTCCCACTATATATCTATATAACCTTAGTGTGGGATGCTTGCTTTCTCTCTGACTGTTGTGCTTTGGATTTACAAAGCAATGTCAATGGCCTGCATAGCTATGTCATGGCCATCCTGCATAGCTTGTAGTCTTTGGTGAATGCCTACAAATTAAATAGAATTGCTATTAGCTAGTATCCTAAAAATTTGAAAAAAAACACACTTACATAATATAATTATAAATGAACATATAGATAGAAACCTCAGGGATATATTCTTAAAACATACATTGTCAGGCAGTGCAAGCACATCCGCACCCTCACGGTGATCAACAACATGGTCATCATGTGAACATAATAAAAATATAAACATCCATGCCTCTAATATTGTGATCTTTTATCAATTAACAATCCTTCATTATGATCCCCGCAAACATACAAGTCATTGTGATCCCCAACTTCAATGTTTGGTGGTGTTGGCAACCCAACTGGGAATGGATTGGATTCATCATACTTATCATAATACTCTTCTTCATCTATAGGATCTTCAATGAACTGTCTTTTACCATGAAGAACAACCGACCATTTATCATTTGCAGGATCATCCATATAAAATACTTGTTTTGCCTGTGATGCCAATATGAATGGTTCACCCTTCGCACCAATCTTTTCAAAGTTCACTAACGTGAAACCCAATTCATCCACTATAACTCCTTTGTTGTTGTCAACCCAATTACATTTAAAGAGCGGAATTCTGAAATCTACATAGTCAAACTCCCATATGTCTTCAATGACACCGTAATATGACATTTTAGCTTCACCTGTACTTTTATCCTTTGCACTTTCAAAAAACAATGAAGACGCTTGAAGGGTGACCCCGCTGTTTTGGACGACACTCTTATCATCTTGACGCTTTGTGTAATATGAGAAACCATTTATGTCAAACCCTTCATAAGACATAACATTCAATTTTGGTTTAAAGACGAGGCATTTGATGGTTTCAGTAACATTATCTGGTGTTTGAGATAGTTGATGTAAGACTTTATCTTCAAACCACTTAATAAATGTCTTGTTATGCTCTCTAGCAAGCTATATTGAATTGGATCAAGGATATTTTCTCTTGATGAAATTGGTATGTTCCTCGATATAAACACTCACTTCGTCGATGTTGTGTAAAATATACAAGTGACCTTGCTCCAACTGCTCACGGCTGATTACTTTCACCCGTGCTCCCAAAACTCCTTTGCCAAAATGCTCCTCAATATTCTTGTCATTCACGGGAGCGTCATTACCACTTAGAAAGTAATTGCAAAAATCCATAACCTCTCTCGCCACATAACCCTCAATAATACTCCCTTCAGGCCAATACCAGTTTCGATCATCACCTTTAGAAACACTCATGTATCGTTCAAAGGGATACATCCAATGCAAGAAAACTGGTCCCAACATTTTCACTTCCCTAGTCAAGTGGACAACAAGATGTACCATGATATCAAAGAACAATGGAGGAAAATACATCTCAAGCTGACATAGGGTAACAACCACTTCTCTTTGCAAATTATCGAGAGTATCAAGGTCAATAACTTTGCTGCACAGACTATTGAAAAAGAAACAAAGTCTGGTGATTGCAAACCTTAAATGCTTCAGCAATATAGATCTAATTGCCACTGGAAATATTTGTTGCATTAGAATGTGACATCATGAGATTTAAGACCTATCAACTTCAGATCTTTCATTGATACCAATGTACGGATGTTGGATGAGTAACCCTGTCGCACCTTAACATTTACCAAGCATTCACAAAATTCTTTCTTCTCCTTTGTAGACAACGTGTAACAAGCGGGAGGTAAGTATGTTCTTTTATTACCCATTTCACATAATTCTGTTAATTCTGACCTTATTCCCTTTTCACGTAGGTCTCTAGATTTTATCCCATCTTTAGTCTTACCTGATATATTCAACAGAGTACCGATGATGCTATCACTTACATTTTTCTCAATGTGCATGACATCGATACAATGCCTGACTGTCAAAGAAGTCCAATAAGGAAGATCCCAAAATATCGACTTCTTCTTGAAAAAAGACTTGTCACTCCTTGTGGCCATCGTACATTGTGATCTCTTACCAAATTCATTGGCGATGTCTTTCACTCATTCATAAACATCCTCCCCTGATATAGGTTTAGGTGCACTACATTCCTCATTCCGTCCATTGAATGCTTTGCGCAACCTACGATGTGAATGAAATTTTGAAAGAAACCTTCGGTGAGCAAGATATAAAGTCTTGCCACCATGTTTTAGTTGTATTGAATCACTGTTCTCTTCACATATAGGACACACTTTAGATCCTTTGATACTATATCCAGACAAATTCCCATATGCTGGAAAGTCATTCACAGTGCAAAACAACATAGCGTGCAAACAAAATGTCTCTCTTCGTGAAGCATCATAGGTCATCACACCTTCACCCCAGAGTTTCTTTAAGTCATCAATCAGAGGTTCAAGATAAACATCGATATCATTTCCAGGTTGTTTAGGGCCCGATATCAACAACGACAACATAACATACTTATTTTTCATACACAACCAGGGAGGAAGATTGTATATAACAAGCATGACTGGCCAAGTGCTATGTTGGCTTCTCAATGTCCCGTACGGATTCATCCCATTTGTACAAAGCCCAGTCTTAGATTCCTATCCTCTTCACCGAATTCAGGGTATAATAGATCAATCTTCTTCCACTGTGGGGAATCAGATGCATGTCATAGGATCCCATCATTATTTTTCTTACATCTGCATGCCACCTCAAATTTTTTGCATCTATAGGATTGGCAAACAAGGTTTGAAACCGTGGTATTATAGGTAGATACCACATCACCTTGGCGAGAGAACCAATTTTAGACTCCCCCGAAGTCGTCAATTTATACCTTGATGCACCACATTTCAGACAATCTTTCAAATTCACATAGTCCTTTTGAAATAATACACAATCATTCGGTCATGCGTGTATCTTCTTGGCCTCCATTCCCATTGGGCACAACAATTTCTTTAACCGGTATGTTGAGATTGGCAGCTCGTTTCCTTCAGGAATAATTTCTTTCAACAAAGAGAACAATGACGTGAAGCTTTTGTCGCTCCATCGATTGTTAGCTTTTAGTTTATACAATCTCAACACAGTGCTAAGCTTCATAAACTTACAACCCATGTATAATGGTATCTCATCATCATGCACAATGTTTCTAAACATGGGAGGTGGATCAGTGTGCTCTACACCACAACTATCCAACATCGCATCAACGATGTCTACTAGAACTGGTTCATTCACATCTATGTCATCAGAGGCAATTTCTTCTTCCACACAAGCATTGCTATCGACATCCATTGGTTTCAGGTTTGAAATCTCTCCATGCCAGTGCCATTCTGTATAGCCTTGTACAATCCCGTTGCACATGACATGACTTCTAATTTTGTCACCAGTACTGATTTTCAAGTTGTTACCGCAATGCCTACATGGACAGTATAACCTATCTCCAGGTTGTTTCCTATGTTCCTCAGCAAATCTAACAAACTGATCAAGACCAGAAATAAACTCTGGGGTGCAGCGATTGCGAATGGACATCCATGATCTATCCATTTTATGATCAAAGAGAAAATAAGTATATATTACAACAAGATTAGGGTCTAGGGTAAACAGATTAGAGTTTATGGTTAAAACTTTAGGGTTTATACATGTGATTTCATTCTTAAATGTGTACCACCTATCCCATTCTTGAACACCTAATATCACTAGTAAGTGTATAATGTGTATTGGGTTTTCAAGAAAATTTCGGCAGCATTTCCCCGCTGTTCCCCAAGTACATATGTACTTAGAGAACAAACGGGGAAATGCTGCCAACATTTTCTTGAAAACCCAATAAGCATTATACACTTACATCCTAAGTGAGATTAGGTTTTCAAGAACAGTACCAAATTGGGGACTATCCAATATTTACTCCTAATGAGTAAATCTTGGATGGGTTTCTAGGCCAACAAATACAACACCAATTCCTTGTTCACTACCCCATTCAACACACAATTTCGTATAAAAACATTTGTGGACATCCATTACAACATATCAATGCTTCCTAAATTAATCAACATTAATAGCTTATGAATGTTTAGATGCATTTAAATATAAAGCCCTAAATTTAAATAATGTGATGAATAAAAAATCATTAGATGAATGAGTAGATAAGTAAATACAAATTAGTATTTAAGTAAATACAAATCAGAGGGCGAGACTGAGGGTTTTTGGGGATGTTTACCTCTGTTTGAGCCCAGTTGGGGATCTTGCTCCGGAGCAGGGAGAGAGGCGAGACAGATGGGTGCACGTGGAAGCCAAACAGGTAGGTAGAAGGCCGACGAGCTCCTGAACCGTAATGGAAGTGATCATTGAAAAAATACTAGACAATCATATGTTAAAATTAAGCATTTTATTTTTGTCATATATTATTAATAACAAAGCCAATCATCAATTCTATTAAATAAACATTACATGTTTAAAGGGATTATTTGTTAACATAGTTATAATAAAGATAAAAGAACATTTATAATGGAATTTATCAGTAATTTGTAACATAATAGGATATGCATATTTCTTTTTGTTGTTTGGTTTCGAATGTGTCGTTAGATAGGATGGATTTGTGAATTTGGAACATTCATGGGAACACACACTTTAGTTAGAAGCATTCATGTAGAAACTTTTAGTTTCATTCACTAATCTCTTTTTACATCCACACACAAGGGTGTACCCCTAAACAGTAACTAAATAAAGGGGTTGGTGTACCCCTAAACATGCACATAATTAAAATAACTATTAATATAGAGAATTCCAGATAGATAGACAACTAAATACTCACCAACATGGTCCCGCATCAGTAACTTTGAGGACTTATCATTGTGGTGATCTTCTCCTGAAGTTTAGAAAAGAAAGCAGCTATGAGTATTGATTGCTTTCAGACAAAAAGTGTAAACACAAATTTTTTGTCTTAAGAATTATATTTTTTAATTGGACCTACCGTGGCCTTTCTGATGATTGTGTTGTGTCGCGGAGCTCCGCACTGTATTTACACAAATCTGAACTGACATGGGCCTCATAATCATATTTGTTCGAACTCGAGCTGATGATCGGGGGTCTCGCAGTTGATGTTGGTTATCCAAATGTTGATGGTATTATGGCCAACTGGACGGAGAAAAAGCTTGTCTCTATGGCCCACTAGGATCTTTCTAATCCAATCACGCCAACTAGATTTTGATACAAGATTTCCCGCCAAATCATACTCAACCTCGATAACATGTGAATAATTGCCAAAATTTAGGGTCACTTCACCAGGCCTGTAGTGTCTTCCTTTTAGAAAACGCCAATGTTTGGGTATGGCCAATAGGTTTAAGGAACGATCATCTAGGATGATGTCCAATTGTTCTTCAATAGGGAATGCTAACATTGACATAGAGGCCCAGTTCATAGTGACTGTTGTGGGTGGACAAAGACTGCATAATATTTGTATTGACAAAGTGTAAGTACATATAACGATGTTATATATTTTCAAAAAAAGTGTAAGTACATATAACGATGTTATAAATTTTCAGGCTAGTATTTTCTATAATATGATGTATCTTGGTATTTCATAAAATGAGGTGACACTTATTATCTATTTGTTTAATCAACACTCATATTTAGTTTTATGAGTACATGACACTATGTTTGAAATAATTTTTAAAAGGATAAAAGAACATATTTATAATAAGGACCCAGGAACATTCTAATCATTTTGAAGTGAATCAGAAAATGAACATGAGCCTGGGTCCTATCCGCTAGTAACATCAAAAAAGTCAAACCTAAAACTAGAAATGCACACTAAAAATTTTAGCACGATCGTGTATGAATGCAAAGAAATACTGAACTGAATTAGGATCAATCATAGGGATTGGTTAACCAAATTATCATTGACATCTACTTGTTTAAAAAATAGGTTAAGCCAAGGTCAACACACATTAACAACACACATTAAAAAATAGGTTAAGCCAAGGATAAAAAAATAGGTCGACGCTCCACGAGAAGTAAAAATTGTGTTACCAATTAGTTTTATAATTTGGTATGGCAATTTCAAATTGCCACTAATTAAAAATAAAAATGCCTTTAATGTTATGTCCTTTTTAGAAACTCTATAATAGGTGGTTTAGAGGCATTTTAATAAAAAATGCCTGTATATTAAAAAGATAGTGGCTTTTTTTTTATAAAAGCCACTAGAATAAATGCCACTATTGGACGATTTTGCTGTAGCGGACAATATTATATATATGTGGGATCCAATATAAGGTTTCCAGGGGAAGACAAATATATACAAGGTTTATCCAGGATATATGTTAAAATTAAGCATTTTATTTTTGTCATATATTATTAATAACCAAGCCAATCATCAATTCTATTAAATAAACATTACATGTTTATAGGGATTATTTGTTAACATATGTTAAGGATGAATTGAGGATGCAAACCTAGTCAATTGGAGGCTTTACCTCTAGCAGTGGCAGTGGTGACGATAATGGCAAGCTCTGGTTCGGCTGCTACTGTTGGCGCTGGCTACTAGCACTGGCTTTGGCTCCGGCAGTAGGACTGCTAGCACGGTGGCTACTGGCACTGGATTTGGCTCCGGTAGTAGGACTGCTAGCATCGTCGAGAGGAGGACCGGCTGGAGGAGAGGACCAATGACGGTGGCGGCTCCACGAAAGGCGAGCTCTACAGAGGTGGCGAGCTCCACGAATGGCGGCGAGCTCCACTAATGGCAAGCTCCACGGCGGCACTTCACGGCGGCGGCAAGCTCCACGGAGGCGGTGAGCTCCACGAACGGCGGCGATGGCAGTAGCAGTAGAATGGTGTCGGCGAGCAAGGAGATTGGCGGTGGGGAGCAAGGAGAACGCCGGAATCGCCAGACCCTAATAGCTGATTGCAATCACAGAGAGAAAGGGGAAGAGTCGCGCTCGCTCGCACGATATTAAGTTAACATTCAGTGTCAGTTATTCAACACAACTGACACATAAAACTAAAAGTGTCGGTTAACATCACAAACCGACACCTATTCTAAATGATAATCGTCGGTTTTAACTAGAAATAAACCGACGTCTATCTACATATGCCAATTAAAAAATTGGTTCTCGATTAATAACCATAGTCGTCGGTTGTTTTGAAAATACGATGCTCAAAGGGTGTGAAAAATTTCCCGCGAAGAGCGCGGGAAAAACTAGAAGTGTCGGTCATTGATGTGAAACCGACGATCAAAATGTGCCCAATTTCTGTTTCGTGAATAACCTTTCATCGTCGGTTTTTTAGGTAATGACCGACACCATATGTTAAATTTTTGGAGGTAATTTTTTCGCTGGAAATTTTTGATTTGGCGGTTTATTTTCGGCGTCGGTGTGTTATTAAGTAACCGACACCGAATAAAAGTGATACCCGTGTCTGGTCGCATTTCACAGATTGATGTCGGTTTATTTTATAAACCAACGCTTTATTGTTTATGTGTCGGTGTATTATTACAACCGACACCTTTAAAAGTGACGTTATAACCCATTTCTGTAATAGTGGTTATAAAGAGCTTTCAATGAATATGGCGTCATAACCCTTACCTGGCTATGCTCACTTCTTTATAAAGACCTGCATGGTTAACACAATTGATAACATGCACATTATACTTATTTCATCACAATACAATTAACTCCCAAATCAAGTATAGGACACCACGGCCGTGCTATCTTGCACGGTCGTGCAAGGGAAAGCCACCACAGCTGGTTTCTAGGGTTGGGGTTTCTTATTCAATTCAATTAGGGTTATACAACCTCTTTTGATTAAAAAGGTATAATGATTCTTCATTTCATAATTAAAGAGCTTCATGCTATAAAGCATAACCCAGAATTAGGGTTTCCTATTCATATCATCACATTACCCTAGATTAGGGTTTACTATTCACAATACATCACAATACCCTAGATTAGGGTTTACTATTCACATTATAATCAATTAATATCATACCATCATCATATATGAGGATTATTTCCATTAATGTCCTCAAATTAGGGTTAAAATTCATTAACCATCATAATTAGGGTTTCCATGATCTCACTATGAAGGATCATACCCTAATTAGATATATTCATTCATATTGGAGGTTTATTACTTGATTCTCATTCATATAAGGAGTCTTCTGTCTCCTCTATCTATCAGATGATGTTTACATCATCCTTGATTAGGTTAAGTCAAATCAACCTTGACATCATGGGTTTTGTCATTACTAATGTAGTCATTAAGGCTCACTTGATCAAAGGGTATTGATCGTTTTATCTCATCAAGGGTACTTTAGTAATGTTCACCACTTGATCATAACATGCATTAATCAACTAATTACTTGATCTCCTAATCACTTTAGGTATCTATAAGGTTTAGGTTAATCAACCACTAAACCATCTTGATCACTAAGGCATCAAACGTTCTTAACCTTTTTAGACCTCAAACGGTCTTGCACACAAAACCCCCAAACGGTCTTGGACAGACCTTGAAACCGTTTGGTGTTGAAGACCGTTTGGTCTTGTTGACTTTTGAAACCACATGAGCACCAAACGGTTTGGGATCGTTTGGTCCCAAACGGTATGGTCTTCAGACCGTTTGGACTCAAACGGTCTTGAGACTGTTTGGACCAAACCACCTCAAAACTGCAAGGACCAAAAAGTGTCTCAACCACTTCATTTGAGTTAGAGTTTCCAATGTTGAACCCCTCAATCAACCATGCACTTGTTATCCACTTATCAATTGAGTCAATTAGGTCAACCCTCAACTGATTTGACACTCAATTGACCCTCAATTGATCATCAATTAGGGCTTGGATCAATTGAATTAGGGTTTGGAATCGATTACTCTTCAACATACATCAACATGAGTCTAATTGATTTGAACTTATTGAACCCTCATTCAATTTGGTCATGACCTGATCCCAAACTGTCTTGGGATCGTTTGGATGACCTCCAAATGGTCTTGAGACCATTTTCTCAGGTCGACAACAAAAACTAACCGAACCTATTAAGGTTTGACTCATTGATTTGATCATTAGGTCACTAATCAATTGCACTTCAACTTAGAGCCTTTGGATATTCCACCACTTGACCATAGTCAACCCTAGACCTCCAAAAGGTCTTGGGTGACCCCCAAACGATCTTGAGATCGTTTGGATATCCTCCAAACGGTCTTCAGACCATTTTCCCATTATTTTATAAAAAAACCAAGTCATTCACTTAAGGTTTGAACCCTAGGTTTGGTCACCAAATCAGTACTCAATTATTCAACAACTTGATATCATTGGACCCTAAATTGGTCAACCCTACTTAACCCTAGACCTCCAAATGGTCTTAGGTGATCACCAAATGGTCTTGAGACCGTTTGGGTGATCCCCAAATGGTTTGGAAACCATTTGGGTCACTCAACCCAAACTTCAACTTAGTTAAATTGTTGAAATCAACAATAGACCCGATTAGGGTTTTGATGATTATTGGGCCTTCAATTGGTGATTTTCTTGAAATTAATTGATGTTTTGGTAGGTGATTAGTCCACATTATTTACAACAGACCTCCAAATGGTCAATGCCTGGTCAACACATCCAAATGGTCTTAGACCATTTGCTTCTATGCGGTCTTGTGAAACCGTTTGCATTCAAACGGTTTGGGAAACCGTTTGCAAAAGTTGGGAGACCGTTTGCTAAAGCAAGTTTTTAGATAAACATTGGAATTAACGTCATCATCTTCTACCTCAAGAATAGGGACTGTTCTTCATGGAAAAAGTAGCACGAACACACAAAGGTGTCCAAAGAAGAAGAATAAGCAAAGATTCTAAGGAAAGAAGATGCAAAAGCAAAGCTTAAGGGTTAGAGTTACAAAACCCACCTTTAAGTCTGATCTAGAGCTCCAAGCTCCGTAGCTTTAATGGTATATGAATCTCCAGTAGTTGTCCAAGCTTCGTTCTTCAAGTTTTGGATGGAGAAGATGGCTAGAAAGAAGAGTTGTGTGAAGAAAACTAATAAACCAACCTTGTTTTAGGGTTTCTACCATGAATTCGAGGTAGATGGTGATCCATACTTACAAAACCAGCTTGGTCATCCTTCTTCTGCTCCAGGGCTCCTTCTTAGTCGGCCAAGGCAAGAAGATAAGGAAGAGAACTAAGGGAAACGATCCCTTGCTTGTTGGAAAAAGGTCTCTTATATATATTTTTGGATATTTTCAAGGCAAAGAAAAAGATAGTTATTTCTTTTATTTTCTAAACATATCCACCAGGGCTTGCTCCATCCATGGCCACTTTTCTCCCTCCTAAACACATGCAAAACTCCTCCCTTATCCAAGGTTAAAAGGAAAAGAAACCAATCACCTTAATAAGTTATATATATTAAAGAGCCATTTGCTTAAGTCTTGATTATTTAAAACCAAGATTCTCTCTCTTCCATGATCCTTCCTATGAGGCGCCCCTCTCATTTTCTTTGCTCAACTTTATGCCAAGAAACATTAGAGATACTCTAGAGGATATAGTTTACATGTTGGACCCTAGGTTTTTGGGTAATTTGCACATTACACCAAAACTAGGTTTTAAAGCACAAGAATTGCTCTACAAGCTGTATCTTGGTGTTCAAGCTTGTGGAATCCATACCACCACATCATATTCATTATTATGATGTCTCATTATCAGTGGAACATCTTATCCTGTGCAATTTGCAACTTAACCCCTCAACTTGGGTAATTTGAACTTTAGTCGATATTTAACAAAACAATATTTCAACATATAAAAAGGACTGAAATGGAAATATAAATTCCTCAAAATCTTTAATTATATTTCAAAGGATAAACACAAGCATCTAATCACTTTAATTAGACAAAACATCTAGGGTTAGTTTATAACCCAGGTCAGGGATGTTACAGTTTGACTAAGGGGCCTTGTCATTTTCAACATGCAAGTGAGCAACCAAACTTGATGTAGTGTTGAAAATTGTCCCTTATTTTTTTATCGAAATGTATTCTTCTATAAATCTTCCACAAAGGACCTTATACAATTTCTTATTGATTGATGTTTTTTGTCTAAATAATAACCTCAAGTCATCTCCAATTAGAGTGTACTTTCCATTACAATAGACAATGTCATCCCCATGGTTGTTTCCATCTAGAACTTCTAGCATGCCATAGATGTCTTTGTGTAATATCCTTTATGTAGATTTCATTTAGGCATTTCCAAGTTGGCTCTATTAACTATAGATGGCTCGGGGAGCATCGGGTTCTCAGGTTTATGTGGAGCTTTAGAGAACATCCAATTTAGATTATTGGTTCTCCTACCCCTTCTCCAAAAATATCAAAAGGAGTGAGCCCCTCCCTATAGAGGCTCATGTAGCAAAAATTCATTGACTATAGCTCCATAGATTGGGGGAGGGGGAGGGGGAGGGGGAGAGGCCTTGTAGTCAAGGAGGGATTCCAACCTTATCATCATATCTTCGATTGTCTCCCTTACTTCCTCACTTTCTATTATGTATCTCATGTGAAGTCATTCTCATATGTTGCCTCAACGTCCTTGTTTGTAGAAGTTGGTTCATGTTTCATTAGGGAACTTCCTTCTTCATATTATTTTGATTCCTATTTTGTTCTTGGTTTGTTGGTGGAGTGCCCTGGGGATATCTATCACCATATTCACCAACATGAAATCCAACGCTCTTTGCAGATTCTTCTTTTTCATGTTCAACAAATAAGTCCAATGTGGCTTCATTGCTTGGAGATTATGTAACAAGTGTTATGCCCAACTTTTCTAGCACTGTGTCTGCATTCAAATGCATGTCCTTCTCGAAGTTTGACTTAGGTTGGAATTTTTTTCTTCACTGCTGACCCACTACCTTTTTGTGGTAAATTCATCTCAGGATGTAATGTCGATGGTGGATCGTTGTGCTTCTTCTCATTGGAGGGACACACCGGCTCGTTCTCACTCCTTAGACCGTCTCTCTACTTCCTTAGTGAAGTGATTTTTTTTTCATGTCGGCCAAGGCTTCCATGATTTATTTTTTATTTCAAGGGGCTCCATATATTGTGTCAGGCAGATAAGAGGATGGGTATTCATTATTACCTTTTTTACCTGCTACATTAGTGCACATACAATTAAAGTCAAACTTGAAATGTTAAGGATAAAGTTAGAAATTATCTCATGGTGGCCATCTATTTCATATTGCACTTCCATGAATTTTATTATGGTAGGAGCTCATTTTGGTTGTTCCTCACATTTTCCCAAGCTCGCTTCCTACTCGAGCTTCTCCCTTGTGATTTACTTGAAGTTTCCTATACTTCATATAAAGTGTTGTTCTACCTCTTTTGCCGATGGGGTGAGGTCTTTCCTATAGTCTTCCTTTTCTACTCCCTCCTTTTTAGATTCTAATTTTTGCACTACAGATGTTTCTTTATCAGTATCCTCTTTGCTGAGTGGTGTCCTCATCGAAAGTCTACCATTGTCTTCCCTTGGGGTATCTGTGACGTGATGCCACACCATCTTCAATAGAGGGGATCTATCCTCATTTTACGTTGGTTTGACATCATAAGGTATGCTTGATAGTCTTTCCAGATTGATGATTGTCGGAGTAGTCACCTTATTTTCTGCTTCCTCTACTAATGTTATTATTTTAAGTGGGTGGGGTTTTTCTTAACTTGGCCACATTCTTTTGGGAAACCTAGCTATGATCTTCTTCTTTGTTGGCTCTACAAGATTGTCTTATATATGTTTGATTTGTATATCCACATGCGCTTGTTTTATTATTTATAGATGAGGTCTAGATCCTTACTTTATTTTTGAAATATCTTCATCATGAAACAAAAGCCTATCATAGTCGTAGTTACTCATTTTGGAAAGAGGGATGATGTTACAACCCCAATTTTTGGGTTCTTTTGGTGAGAAATGTAATTTCTCCTATTAAAGATGTTTGAACAAATAATGATATAATTTGTTTTGAATAAAAGGATTTCGTTTACAATAGCCTTGTTGGTTGTTTTGTGGGCTTTATTGGCTATTGGGCCCAATAACAAGGAAAGGACAAAAGAAACTCCATTATTAATAAGAAATGGAGAAAAGGAAGATGTAGAAACCTCTAGAAGGCAAAGGAATGTTATCCAAATATGGATTTTGTGCCTCTTGGGTTCCTTGGGTTCCAAGGAGTCCAATGTTGCAAAAAAATAATGCAACAAGAAAAGAAAAGATCAATTAAATATTTCTTTATGAAGAAAGAAATTTAAAACAATCATAAAATGTGGAAAATAAGTGGAAATAGGTATAATTGAGTTATCCTTGGTGGATTTTCGTATCCTTAAGGTTCCTAATGTTAAAAGGAATTTTAATAAGGAAAATAAAAAGAGAGATAAAGAGAAATCCTCAAAAAGAGATATTTTAATAAAGAAATGAATAAGATAATGAGAAATTATGGATATAGATGCATCTAGAAGGATAATAAGTATCCTTAAAAAGGAATTCGAAATATTAGAGTTTCTTGGGATCCAAGGAGTCCCAATGAAGAAAAAGAAAGAGAAAAGGAAAATAAAACAAAATAAGAGGATAATGTGATACATCATTAATGACTTTCTGATATTATCAAGAAGAGATATTATTTGCTTTAAGAAATAAGAATTTCATGGCCAATGGATTAAGCGGGAAGTACAAAGAGAATAAAAGAGGTGATTTTCGAAATCTTAATATCTAAAGAATAAAGAATATTAAAGAGATCATTACGAGAGAGAAGCTTGCTTCCTAATGAACTTGGGTTCCTATTGGGAAAAGAACTCTTTAACTCGTGGATGAACACCTTAGGGCGTGGATACCCTCCCCTATATAAGGGTTTGACCTTCTAGTTTGAGTTCAAAAGAGATCTCACATGTCTCTCTCTCTTCTCCTTCTTCTTCTTCTTCATTCAAAACCTAATTGAGGAGAGTACATCTATCCCTTGAAGCAACGGGGGCTGGGGAGGAGTTGCGAGGGAGGCTTGCCGCTTCCATGACATCATGGGGTGGTTGGGTGATCATCCCCTCATCCTTGCTGAACGTGGCAACAGCAGCACAGCTGCATCGGGCGACTACGAGTTGTAGGTCTTCCCAGTCCAATCCCCTCCACCTTGGTGGCATCTTAGAGCCCCTGTAGGTGCGGTGGAGGGCAACAGAGAGGAAGGAACCCTTTGTTGGCGCCTTCAGGTCCAGGGATGGAGGGAGGAAGCCCTCCCCCGAGTCGCTGCAGGCGGCAGCGTAGGGTTTTCGCGAGGAAGATGGAGCACGGGTGGCTTTGGACTCTTTTACCCCACCGCGGGATGAAGCGCCACTCACTTACGCGGGGGTAGATTCGTCTTTTAGTTATGTTTCCAAATCGACAATGTTGCATGAGTGGGCTGACGTGTTAGCCTCTGATTGGCTCAAATAAGTAAATCTTTGCAAAATTCATATCTAATTAATGGTAGCTCAGATGGATGCATATAATATATGAATTTTTCTCAGAAGAACACGAGGAATGCAATAAAAATATATTTGAAGCATTTTTATGATTGCAATTTAAAAAGTAGTGGAAGTTATCAACTTTAATGTGTTAATGATTAAGAAACCCTATTTTGAGATGATTAATGTATTTAGTAGGGTTTAATGGATGATTAAAGTTGATATTAACATGTTAATTGTAAAAAGGTACATTAAGAACAAAAAGGATGAACTTTGCACGTAATTGGTTTAATTTAGAGTTTCATTCACGTGAACGAGCTTTAATGGGCCTTGAAACCCTAAAGTTTGTAAATGTGACTCTTATTGTCTTTAATTGTTCAATTTCATGGTTAAAGTTGAGATGTGATAGTTCTAAGATATTTTGAGTATAAAGGTTCCTAAAATTGTGGATAAATACCCTTAATATGGAAATTAGGGTTTTCTAATGGATAAAGGTGGAATTAATGATAAATAGAGTTCGTATGTGAATTAGATCATAATGAACTATGAGTTGTTAATCTAGAAGGAACCAAAGATGATAATTGGGCTTAATGATCTTGTCATGAATTAAAAGGGAAAAAATGGTAGTTTTAATGTAAAAGAGGCATGATAGACTTAATGAACATTTAATTGTGCCCTTAATCCAAAATTAAGGTAATATGTTGTTAAAAGTTAACCTTAATATCTTTTTTGAAGAATGGATGAGATAATTAGGGTTTGTGAGTAATTGTATAAAATTAGGGTTTAAAATAGTATAAATGAAGAGAATCCCTAATTGCAATGGAAACCCTAAAAGTGGACTAGAAACCCTAGGAAGTGGCTAGGTTTAATAGATCTTGATGGTATAATCAATGATAGGAAATTGTATGCATATTTCAGGATCTCTTTGTGTGCTTGATTGCCTATTGGATTTCTTGCATTGATTGGATTAATTCTATCTCAAGTCAGCCTGACAGGTATGTGGTTACGCTTATGGTTAATCACTTTAGTTTCATGGCAATTTCTAGATGTTTTATTGGTTTCCTGAAAATAACTACTTCGATGACTTTTATTTCATGCAACTATAAAGTGACTATGATTATCACCATAAATATGTATACATGTCTGGCTTAGATCCTGGTCCTCCTATGTGGCTTTGCTAATGATGAAAAGGGTAACCTAGCACAGGGCCTACTTGTTAAGTAGGACATCAGGTTGTCATGAGTTAGAAATTGGGCTACCTACGTGTAGTGCCATGAGACACTTTAGCACACCATGAGTTAGGGAGTGGGATACCTATGGGTAGTGCCATGAGACTCAACCCTAGAAATTGATTCACCTGTTAGGTAGGATCATGAGGGGTTTAATGGGGATCTACCATAAGGAAGGTAGCATCCAGGTCCACTGCAGGGACAGTGCAGAGGCTAGGGTATGGATGGATTGGGAAGTTAGTTTAAAATGTAAAGTTGTTTGTTAAATCACAATTGAATGCAATATGTTGTTACAGTTAATTGCACGATTATTGTTTCCACCACATACTGGCATATTCATTTATGCTGACTGACATTTTGTTTGTCGGCATTTTAGGTAGAAGTGAAAAGGACAAACAGTAAAGTGGCACATGTGGAGTTAAATAAGAATTAAAGTACAAATGATGATGAGTTAGAATAGACTCCATATGTGGATAGAAGTAGATATCCAAGTTTTTGAAAAATGTATCCAAGTTTAATTATATTACAGCCTTTCAGTTTAGTTGGTAGAATTTGATAATTATTATTGATTATTTGTTGAACCTTTGATCTGGAAATTGGGATAACGACTCTGACCTCTTGGTCTCCCTTAATTGGGGGCTACTGGGAGGTGGGGTCATTACATTTGGTATTAGAGCATAGGTTCCTCATTTAATCTATAATAATTATTAAATTTTACAAACTCTGTAGAACCAAAGGGAGTTATTAGAGGATTTTCCAAAAGACAGAGGTGTCTAGAAAAGGATCACGTCCGGGGGCTGGCAAGATTTTCCTCCACACCGCTAGTTAGAATACGAGGATGCCCAGATTAGTGTGACTGCCTGGCCAATGTCTCAGGATTTGACTTGAAATAAGATACCTTTAGGACTCTCTCATGTTGTTCATCCTTTCTCAACTCAAATGTTGTTAATGAATTTAAGGATTAGGGTTTTATCTCTTTTCCTCACCCTCTTGAGGTATGGGTAAGGTTGATAAGGTCTAAGGAATCCTCCACCATATTAATGAAAAACATGTAAATAAGATGTCATGGACATAAGCTTAATAGATTAAGCATAAACTAAAGAATTGATACATGCTTAGGTCATATGACATGAGTTGTCATTGCCCTCAGGAGAGACCTGAGGCTAGAACTTCTTGTCAGGAGGATGAGTAGAGAGAGTTGGTCATGGAGGCAGAGATCTCCATTAAAAGTAGAGACCTAGCACATCCTCTGAGGATGATGCTAACCCTAACCCTAATGAAAACTACTAGAGGGGGGGGTGAATAGAGTTTTCTAGATAATTTAACAATTATTGATCTCAAACAACCACAATGAAAATATTGGACAAGGAGACACAAGGTTTAGAGTGGTTCCAACTATAGCAAATACTATAGCCGTCAGTCCACTACCCGGTTGCTTACCCAACCGGGATTTGAAAAGAAATTTATTTTATTACCTCGCAAGGACTTTACATAAAATACAATTTCTTTTCCCAAACCCTTCAAGCAGCCTTCACCTAGAAGTAATCGCCCAACCTTGAAGCAGCCTTCCCTTGAAGTAGATGCACCAACTCCCATTGCACCAGCCTTCTGAAGTAGCTTCCCGTGCGATAGCCTTCTTGAAGTAGCTTGAAGTCCCCTTCTCCACCTGAGAAGTCAACCCTCTCCAATCCGCAGCCTCCAACCCTAGGAGTAGCAAGGAGAGTACAAAAGATAAAAAGGAACAAGAAGGAAAACAGAAATTACAATACCGTTGTAAGCACAAGGCTTGATTTTCCTATATCAAGCGTTTAGATCTCCTAACCAATGTGTATGACAATGTGATTGTGGTGGATAGGAGATACTAGCCTATAGGACACGAAATGGGAGCAATAGGAATGAATGGCAAGTGTAGGAATTGCTCTATTGCTCTAAAACAGATTGCAAGTGTGTATTCAAGCTCAAGTATAGCACAAGTATATCTTGGTTGTGCTTTGGTGACCTAAGGCATGTCCTATTTATAGGAATGACCTATGTATGCTTAAGGACGTTCTAGACAACTTCTAGGGGGTTCCTAGTGCTTAACTAGCCGTTAGGAATAAGTTAGGCGCATTAGCAACGGCTAGTTAATTAATTCTGCAATTGCTGTCAGAGACCATCTCAGTCGAGGACTCGTCGACCGAGATGCCCAGTCGGTCGAGGATTCGTCGACCGACAGGCTCTCTGGATTAACGTTTATTTGCAACTATCAACTGCTGTGTCTAATGGCTACTTTTGGTCAATCTCGGTCGAGAAGTTTGTCGACCGAGAGTGTCTCGGTCGAGGAGTGTGGTCGACCGAGATTGACTCTGTTTCAATCTTTTAATTAAACCACTAAGTGTGTTTATGAGTGTGCATAATGTGATCCTTTTGGAAGGGATGACTTGTCTAACTATGGTGTGTAGCTAGGGAAGATCTAACGCTTGATTTACATGCAATCTAAGTACTTGTACATTATATAACTGTACAAGTTTTTACAATAGTGATTACATTGCATGAAAGTAAATATGTAAGCTCGTGATTTCCCTAGTTGCTTTGTCATCCACCATAATCCTACACACTCAAGTAGCTCGTTAGAATAATAAGAATGAAATGTTTGTCATCATCGAAACAAAGGGATTTATCATAATGTCCAATTTATCCAACAATCTCCCCCTTTTTGAAGATGACAAACATTTCCTAAAATATGAAATAAGGAAATATAAAGCATGTGAGTTTCATACCTGAAGATTACCTTTTGTAGCCATTCTTGTTTTACAAGTGTGAGTGCTGGCAATCAGGATGAAACTCATATATATTTATATTTTTGATTTTATATTCTTTCTCCCCCTTTGTCATTTCAAAAAGATATCCAATTTGAATATTTTATTTTCTTTTCCCTTTTAATTTTATATTTTGCTCCTCCTTAAATAGATATCCTTTTAGAAACATGGATTTGTGTCTAATTTATCCACTATTTGTTTCTCAATCATTTGCAAAGGATGTTAAGCCTTGAAATGATATGAGATTCCCTTAAGCTTATGAATGTATATTTATTTCTCATCTATCAAGGGATGTTAAGCCCTAAATTAAATGAGAGTCCTTTTAATCTTAGAGTACTTAAAAAATAATGTCTCCAACCAAAACAAGGGATGTTAAACCCTGATTTGTTTAGAGAGTTCCTTTAAGAGCAAGATATATCATTTTGATGAAATTCTTTTTCATACAAATTACTTTTAAGAATCCGAAGGTCATGACAAACTCCAAATGATGTAAGCTTCATAATCAAATAATCAAATTTGTTTTTATAATCTCCCCCTTAATCTAAGCAATTTAAGGCTTTTAAGGTCACAAATGATAAATTTTTGATTTTGACCTTTATCAAAAGCATACTAAGATTAAGTTCAATAGAATAATATCCAAATAAGCATTTTGTCAATGCTTATTTTAGGTCGCCCTTGACTACGACCATAGCGCCCCTTGGCTAAATTTTGTTTTAACCAAGAGGCAAAAATTGCAGATTTCCAATTAAGCATTCATATCAATTTTGATGCATGTTTAAGTGATACTAAACATGAAAGCATAATGAATATTTCAAATCTTTTAAAGATATCAATTTAAAACATTGTTCTTTTTGCAAGCATTTCTAAAATCACCAATAAGTTCTTTTGCTTGTCTATGTAATGATAGAACGATAGAACAAAAATTTTCTTTAAACTAAGAATAATTTTGGTTTTTGACCAAATTTATTTCTCATAATCTTTCAAGGATGATTTCCATAATTGATACTTTATTATACAGTCATTGATCACGAATAGACAACAATTTTGAACAATTTCAAAGGAATTCAGCAATTTTACAGCATTCTGAAAAACAGTGACATGCTCGGTCGACAATTGCTCGACCGGGTTTTCACTCGGTCGACAAATCTTCGACCGACCTAATTTCTGGAAAGTGTTCAGAATTCTATTTCAAGTACAATATAGATTGTATCTAATTTAATTATTTCAAAGATCAGTTTGATATAAATATATGAATATCAAAGTAACATTTGGATTATATCTCAACTTAATCATATTCAAATCTTTTAAGTTTTGATTAATCCTTAATTGATATAAATTTGTTATCCCTATATGTTAAGTTGAGATAGACATAAAGATATGCAAATTAAAGTCTTTGGTCATATCTCAACTTAGTCTAATCGAATCAATTTGGGAATTTTGGAACCCATACCATCTCATCATTCTTTTTCTTGTATGGGCAGGAGAAGGAGTAATGTCCAAGTCGTAAACAATAGTGGCAACATATAGAATCAACCTCATATTTCTTTCTATGATTTTGGTCTAGGTTGTTCTTTGGTACAAAAGTATATTTGCCTCTATGTACATTCATGGATTGACTTGCTTGTGTCCTTCTCCAACTAGGTTGTTGATAGGATTTTTCCTTAGGCTTATAACCTAATCCTCTTCTCCCTATTTGATGATAGGAATTTTCTAATATTTTATCAAGGATTCCATTGTTGCTTAACTTACTAACTTCTTGTTGCAATTTAACGATCTCATCCATTCTTTTCTTGATATCTAATTTTGCTTGATCTAGATTGGATGATAACATATTTCTTTCTTTCACTATATTGTCATAATCTACATGGGTGCACAATATAGGTTGTTTTTGAATATCATTTAACTTTGCAAGCAATTCAGTCTTTTCTTGACATAGAAGATCATAGTTAGTCTCTAGAGTGAAAATTTTCACTTCACTATTACTTAGAGATGATTTCAAAGTACGATTGTCAGACATAATGCTATCTTTTTCAAAACCAAGAGTATTCAATTTAGCATATAAATCGTCATTTTCGGATGTAAGCTCAAGAAGTCTAGCATTTAGATCATCATTTTCTTTATTTGATTTCTTTAATTTCTTTTTGTATTCAACATATTTGTTATGTGTTTCTTCAATAATAGTAACTAACTCTTCTTTAGGTAAATCAAGTAAGCTTACCTCTTCTTCTTCTTCCTCACTTATTGTAGCAACGAAACATTCTTTATGTGTATCTTCTTTCTTTGACCTCCATGGACATCTAGAAGTAGAGTGCTTTGTTCCTAAGCACCAATTGCAACTTGTCGCACATTGGTCCATGCTTCTTTTCTTGTGGTTGTAGTCACCTCCTCCCTTTATCTCTTCAAGACCTTGTTAGGGCTCCTTGAAGCCTGCTCTGATACCAACTGAAAACTACTAGAGGGGGGGGTGAATAGAGTTTTCTAGATAATTTAACAATTATTGATCTCAAACAACCACAATGAAAATATTGGACAAGGAGACACAAGGTTTAGAGTGGTTCCAACTATAGCAAATACTATAGCCGTCAGTCCACTACCCGGTTGCTTACCCAACCGGGATTTGAAAAGAAATTTATTTTATTACCTCGCAAGGACTTTACATAAAATACAATTTCTTTTCCCAAACCCTTCAAGCAGCCTTCACCTAGAAGTAATCGCCCAACCTTGAAGCAGCCTTCCCTTGAAGTAGATGCACCAACTCCCGTTGCACCAGCCTTCTGAAGTAGCTTCCCGTGCGATAGCCTTCTTGAAGTAGCTTGAAGTCCCCTTCTCCACCTGAGAAGTCAACCCTCTCCAATCCGCAGCCTCCAACCCTAGGAGTAGCAAGGAGAGTACAAAAGATAAAAAGGAACAAGAAGGAAAACAGAAATTACAATACCGTTGTAAGCACAAGGCTTGATTTTCCTATATCAAGCGTTTAGATCTCCTAACCAATGTGTATGACAATGTGATTGTAGTGGATAGGAGATACTAGCCTATAGGACACGAAATGGGAGCAATAGGAATGAATGGCAAGTGTAGGAATTGCTCTATTGCTCTAAAACAGATTGCAAGTGAGTATTCAAGCTCAAGTATAGCACAAGTATATCTTGGTTGTGCTTTGGTGACCTAAGGCATGTCCTATTTATAGGAATGACCTATGTATGCTTAAGGACGTTCTAGACAACTTCTAGGGGGTTCCTAGTGCTTAACTAGCCGTTAGGAATAAGTTAGGCGCATTAGCAACGGCTAGTTAATTAATTCTGCAGTTGCTGTCAGAGACCATCTCGGTCGAGGACTCGTCGACCGAGATGCCCAGTCGGTCGAGGATTCGTCGACCGACAGGCTCTCTGGATTAACATTTATTTGCAACTGTCAACTGCTGTGTCTAACGGCTACTTTTGGTCAATCTCGGTCGAGAAGTTTGTCGACCGAGAGTGTCTCGGTCGAGGAGTGTGGTCGACCGAGATTGACTCTGTTTCAATCTTTTAATTAAACCACTAAGTGTGTTTATGAGTGTGCATAATGTGATCCTTTTGGAAGGGATGACTTGTCTAACTATGGTGTGTAGCTAGGGAAGATCTAACGCTTGATTTACATGCAATCTAAGTACTTGTACATTATATAACTGTACAAGTTTTTACAATAGTGATTACATTGCATGAAAGTAAATATGTAAGCTCGTGATTTCCCTAGTTGCTTTGTCATCCACCATAATCCTACACACTCAAGTAGCTCATTAGAATAATAAGAATGAAATGTTTGTCATCATCGAAACAAAGGGATTTATCATAATGTCCAATTTATCCAACAATCTCCCCCTTTTTGAAGATGACAAACATTTCCTAAAATATGAAATAAGGAAATATAAAGCATGTGAGTTTCATACCTGAAGATTACCTTTTGTAGCCATTCTTGTTTTACAAGTGTGAGTGCTGGCAATCAGGATGAAACTCATATATATTTATATTTTTGATTTTATATTCTTTCTCCCCCTTTGTCATTTCAAAAAGATATCCAATTTGAATATTTTATTTTCTTTTCCATTTTAATTTTATATTTTGCTCCTCCTTAAATAGATATCCTTTTAGAAACATGGATTTGTGTCTAATTTATCCACTATTTGTTTCTCAATCATTTGCAAAGGATGTTAAGCCTTGAAATGATATGAGATTCCCTTAAGCTTATGAATGTATATTTATTTCTCATCTATCAAGGGATGTTAAGCCCTAAATTAAATGAGAGTCCTTTTAATCTTAGAGTACTTAAAAAATAATGTCTCCAACCAAAACAAGGGATGTTAAACCCTGATTTGTTTAGAGAGTTCCTTTAAGAGCAAGATATATCATTTTGATGAAATTCTTTTTCATACAAATTACTTTTAAGAATCCGAAGGTCATGACAAACTCCAAATGATGTAAGCTTCATAATCAAATAATCAAATTTGTTTTTATAATCTCCCCCTTAATCTAAGCAATTTAAGGCTTTTAAGGTCACAAATGATAAATTTTTGATTTTGACCTTTATCAAAAGCATACTAAGATTAAGTTCAATAGAATAATATCCAAATAAGCATTTTGTCAATGCTTATTTTAGGTCGCCCTTGACTACGACCATAGCGCCCCTTGGCTAAATTTTGTTTTAACCAAGAGGCAAAAATTGCAGATTTCCAATTAAGCATTCATATCAATTTTGATGCATGTTTAAGTGATACTAAACATGAAAGCATAATGAATATTTCAAATCTTTTAAAGATATCAATTTAAAACATTGTTCTTTTTGCAAGCATTTCTAAAATCACCAATAAGTTCTTTTGCTTGTCTATGTAATGATAGAACGATAGAACAAAAATTTTCTTTAAACTAAGAATAATTTTGGTTTTTGACCAAATTTATTTCTCATAATCTTTCAAGGATGATTTCCATAATTGATACTTTATTATACAGTCATTGATCACGAATAGACAACAATTTTGAACAATTTCAAAGGAATTCAGCAATTTTACAGCATTCTGAAAAACAGTGACATGCTCGGTCGACAATTGCTCGACCGGGTTTTCACTCGGTCGACAAATCTTCGACCGACCTAATTTCTGGAAAGTGTTCAGAATTCTATTTCAAGTACAATATAGATTGTATCTAATTTAATTATTTCAAAGATCAGTTTGATATAAATATATGAATATCAAAGTAACATTTGGATTATATCTCAACTTAATCATATTCAAATCTTTTAAGTTTTGATTAATCCTTAATTGATATAAATTTGTTATCCCTATATGTTAAGTTGAGATAGACATAAAGATATGCAAATTAAAGTCTTTGGTCATATCTCAACTTAGTCTAATCGAATCAATTTGGGAATTTTGGAACCCATACCATCTCATCATTCTTTTTCTTGTATGGGCAGGAGAAGGAGTAATGTCCAAGTCGTAAACAATAGTGGCAACATATAGAATCAACCTCATATTTCTTTCTATGATTTTGGTCTAGGTTGTTCTTTGGTACAAAAGTATATTTGCCTCTATGTACATTCATGGATTGACTTGCTTGTGTCCTTCTCCAACTAGGTTGTTGATAGGATTTTTCCTTAGGCTTATAACCTAGTCCTCTTCTCCCTATTTGATGATAGGAATTTTCTAATATTTTATCAAGGATTCCATTGTTGCTTAACTTACTAACTTCTTGTTGCAATTTAACGATCTCATCCATTCTTTTCTTGATATCTAATTTTGCTTGATCTAGATTGGATGATAACATATTTCTTTCTTTCACTATATTGTCATAATCTACATGGGTGCACAATATAGGTTGTTTTTGAATATCATTTAACTTTGCAAGCAATTCAGTCTTTTCTTGACATAGAAGATCATAGTTAGTCTCTAGAGTGAAAATTTTCACTTCACTATTACTTAGAGATGATTTCAAAGTACGATTGTCAGACATAATGCTATCTTTTTCAAAACCAAGAGTATTCAATTTAGCATATAAATCGTCATTTTCGGATGTAAGCTCAAGAAGTCTAGCATTTAGATCATCATTTTCTTTATTTGATTTCTTTAATTTCTTTTTGTATTCAACATATTTGTTATGTGTTTCTTCAATAATAGTAACTAACTCTTCTTTAGGTAAATCAAGTAAGCTTACCTCTTCTTCTTCTTCCTCACTTATTGTAGCAACGAAACATTCTTTATGTGTATCTTCTTTCTTTGACCTCCATGGACATCTAGAAGTAGAGTGCTTTGTTCCTAAGCACCAATTGCAACTTGTCGCACATTGGTCCATGCTTCTTTTCTTGTGGTTGTAGTCACCTCCTCCCTTTATCTCTTCAAGACCTTGTTAGGGCTCCTTGAAGCCTGCTCTGATACCAACTGAAAACTACTAGAGGGGGGGGGTGAATAGAGTTTTCTAGATAATTTAACAATTATTGATCTCAAACAACCACAATGAAAATATTGGACAAGGAGACACAAGGTTTAGAGTGGTTCCAACTATAGCAAATACTATAGCCGTCAGTCCACTACCCGGTTGCTTACCCAACCGGGATTTGAAAAGAAATTTATTTTATTACCTCGCAAGGACTTTACATAAAATACAATTTCTTTTCCCAAACCCTTCAAGCAGCCTTCACCTAGAAGTAATCGCCCAACCTTGAAGCAGCCTTCCCTTGAAGTAGATGCACCAACTCCCGTTGCACCAGCCTTCTGAAGTAGCTTCCCGTGCGATAGCCTTCTTGAAGTAGCTTGAAGTCCCCTTCTCCACCTGAGAAGTCAACCCTCTCCAATCCGCAGCCTCCAACCCTAGGAGTAGCAAGGAGAGTACAAAAGATAAAAAGGAACAAGAAGGAAAACAGAAATTACAATACCGTTGTAAGCACAAGGCTTGATTTTCCTATATCAAGCGTTTAGATCTCCTAACCAATGTGTATGACAATGTGATTGTAGTGGATAGGAGATACTAGCCTATAGGACACGAAATGGGAGCAATAGGAATGAATGGCAAGTGTAGGAATTGCTCTATTGCTCTAAAACAGATTGCAAGTGAGTATTCAAGCTCAAGTATAGCACAAGTATATCTTGGTTGTGCTTTGGTGACCTAAGGCATGTCCTATTTATAGGAATGACCTATGTATGCTTAAGGACGTTCTAGACAACTTCTAGGGGGTTCCTAGTGCTTAACTAGCCGTTAGGAATAAGTTAGGCGCATTAGCAACGGCTAGTTAATTAATTCTGCAGTTGCTGTCAGAGACCATCTCGGTCGAGGACTCGTCGACCGAGATGCCCAGTCGGTCGAGGATTCGTCGACCGACAGGCTCTCTGGATTAACGTTTATTTGCAACTGTCAACTGCTGTGTCTAACGGCTACTTTTGGTCAATCTCGGTCGAGAAGTTTGTCGACCGAGAGTGTCTCGGTCGAGGAGTGTGGTCGACCGAGATTGACTCTGTTTCAATCTTTTAATTAAACCACTAAGTGTGTTTATGAGTGTGCATAATGTGATCCTTTTGGAAGGGATGACTTGTCTAACTATGGTGTGTAGCTAGGGAAGATCTAACGCTTGATTTACATGCAATCTAAGTACTTGTACATTATATAACTGTACAAGTTTTTACAATAGTGATTACATTGCATGAAAGTAAATATGTAAGCTCGTGATTTCCCTAGTTGCTTTGTCATCCACCATAATCCTACACACTCAAGTAGCTCGTTAGAATAATAAGAATGAAATGTTTGTCATCATCGAAACAAAGGGATTTATCATAATGTCCAATTTATCCAACACCTAAGTGGTGGTTAGAGAGAGATGGCATGATGACATTATAGACCAAGTGTGTGGACATGCTTTTGGATGCCCATTACGTTATGAGCCATGTGAGGTTGGATGACCTAGTGCCTTTAGCGACCCAGCCCTGGGAAGGGTCATGCATGTTAGAGAGAAGGATAGCTCCTTCATTGATGAGGTTAGAGAAGGACCTATAGAAACCCTATGGGCTTATGAAAGTAGGGCATAACATGCCCCACAGTACATCAGTGGTTCGAGCAGTAGGCTAAAACCCTGGCCAGGAGAGTATGATGGATAGCTTATGAGATAAGCATAAATAACTATGAATAATCTTGAGAAAACATAAGTTGAACATAGGCTTCACCCAGGTAGGGGTATGCTTGTGAGCTTGATCCATCTTCATGGAGAGAGGACCCCTAATAGTGAGGCTGGTTGTAGGATTAGCTCTCAAGAGAGAGAGAGAGCAGGACCCAAGCAAGAAGGTTGGAAGCTTAGACTCTCAGATATGAGGAATAGTGGGGAGTTGAGGATGATGCCACCTAAGTGGATGATCATGGTTGCCTCATGCATGATCCATGGAGGCTGAGGATATTTGCTTATGGAGAAACAAAAACATAGAGAGAAGGTGAGGTTGGTGGTACCTACGTGCCTATGGTATAGGTGTTTACCTTTTGAGTTAGGAAGAAGAGTTCCTTAGACCCTGAAGAGGTTTAGTAACAGGTTGTGAAGCCTTACACTTAGTTGGTTGTCGTTGAGGAGGACTCCACCCTAAAGTGTTGTTTAAGTAGAAGGATCATGGGAAGTGCATGTCATACCCTTGTACATGTTTGGTTCATGGTTAAAAAGGTTGAGCATGTAGTGGGACACCCAAAAAGTGAACCTAGGGTTCTTAGACCTAAGAGGGGAAGTGGTGTACCTGATGCTCATAATGAGATTTGAGTTTTTATAGATTCGAGCATGGTACTCCTCATGTTTAGAGGAAAGGGAAACCCCATTAAGTCAAAGGTATGTTTGATGAACCCCTCACAACTAAGTTGACGACATGGGGAGGTATGTTCTTGGTCCATGTTGAGGAATGAGAACAAGTATGACCTAACATGGTTTAGTAGGTGTTCTACTTGTGCCTTAGTAGCATGATAGGGTTAAGCATGCTCAGGTGGATGTAAACCCTAGACACAAGGACGTTTGTGACCTTTGTTATCAAGATGTAGTTTCCTCCCATCCTGGGAGAGGGACCCTTTTGTAGGGTGTATACCAGTTTTGTTGGTTTAAGGTAACCTAAAGAGGTCTCATAGGATCTTGAGAAACTAAGTGAAAAGTACCTAGTATGAGAATGAACTTGTAGACCCATGGATAACCATCTCTAAGTGCATGTGGATGTGTTACGAAGGAGGTAACCGGTATGGGGCCTAACCAAGGTAGGCAGGTCGCCATGACCCCTGTGAAGGGATGAAAGTCAGCCTATGAATGCAGAGAGAGATGATGAAGGCTTGTGTAAGGTTCTAAGTTGGACTACTATAATAGAATCCTAAGTCTATCATAGGGTCAGGTAGGGATAAGACCGATGGAAGTGGGAGTTGCCTAATTCCCTAGTTGCACATGACCATATGGTCGGGAGGTAACAACTATCATTGTCGGGGGGTCATGGGTTAGGAGATTGATCACCTTCATGAACTCATGGGATCCAAAGGGCAGATGATTAGGGAACTCTCTGGATGCATCAGGGATGAGGGATGACCCTAAAAGTGCCGGCACCCTATAGACCTAGAGGAGATGACCAAGGAATGTGTGTGGACCCTAGCAGGTTCGAGACCAGTTCTACATAGGAAGTAACTTTGATATCAAGATGATCGTGATATAGAGACATTAAGTTGCACGTTTCAACTTAAATTTTTAGGTGTACTGGCAGGGTGGGATGTACCATCCCTACTCTTGGAATAGGAAGAACTTTGTGCTTGGACGGCCGCCAAATGCTTATTTCCTCTTGTTATGGGAGTGAGAGATAGGACAATATGCATGCCATATACCAAGGATAAAGATGATGTGAGATGGAATGTTTCTATGAGGCATGAGGAAAGAGATGATAACATACCCTTGTGGAGTAAATGATATGTAGATGGTTTAAAAACATCAAGAGAACTAAGGTAGTCATCTTGTGAAAATGTTTTATCATGAGCTATGTGGAATTTGCAAGTTATACAAGGTTGAGTTTGAAAAAGAGATAAGTTTGGCTAACACTCAGATGTAACGATAACGGTTGATCAAGTTAGTAGTTGTTTGGTTATCCAGCCTAGGCCTTGATGCAATGAAAGGATGGTTGTATAACCTCAGATGCACTTCTCTGGAAAGGAACGTGATGAAACCCCGACTAGAGTGATTTAGGGTTTCTGAGGAATCAATCTTGAGGAATCATGACATATAGGAGATCATGATTTTAAGTTCATCCTACACCGTGGTACTACTAAGATAGTAAGTTGTAGTAGTACATTGAATGCTTAAGATGAAGTTGCATGTGGCTTGTCGCCATGCAAGCCAGAAGGTGAAGGACGAATACCAGACTAAGGAAGGTCGAGATGCTATATGGGTTATGGTAGATCGCCTACCTAGATGACATAAGAAAGAAAGAATGTTGTCAAGGGATGGATCCAGTTGAACTACATATGAGGGAAAGATAGTGAAAATACACCATGATGCGAGTTCAAAAGTTCTTGAGTATAACCTAAAGAATCGCTTCCATGCAGTGGGAGTAAATACATGAAGAACTCAATGTTAGTATAGTTTATCACCCCTAACTAACGGTTAGTATAATACAGACTAGAGGGTCTCAAAAGAGCATGGGTGCTTTCTCAGGGTGATACCGAGAGACAATCCTTGTCCTCTGTAAGATGTGATGATAACCACCACAACTAGTATTAGGATGTAAAGAAGCTCTGTAAGGGAGGTTGTGTCAGTCACCACTTCATTAAGATGATGTTGGTGAAGAGACCTCACGAAGGTCAGAAAAGAACCACAGTGTGTGCAGATGAAGTCGCTTGGATTGTGCAATGGCTGAGAGAGAAAGCCTAGGGGCGACATGAGTCGTGAGCTGATGCAAAGCAGACTGACATGTAGTTCACTGTGGGAGAGTATGTGATGTGAAAATTTGACCCCTCTAAGCTATATCTGAGAAGGTTGAGTCCCCGATATATGGATCCATTAGTGGAGATGGTTGTGTTTAGCCTTGCCCCTCAGGATAACATGATGTATAATGTGTTCCATGAGTCCAATCTAGATTACTATGTGAGGAACCCAAGCCATGTGTTGAGCACTGAACCTATTCAACTTTATGAGAGGTTGAAATGTCCTGAGTCACCTATGAGGGTACGATATACCAAGGTAAGAAAGAACTCAGATGGAAGAATACGAGATGATGAAGGTTCTTGGGAAGCACCATGGAAAGGGTGAGGCCACATGGGAGCCATGATGGATAGAAGAAAGGCTTATCCTGATTGTTTGTTTGCTTGATGGAATTTTGAGGACAAAATTTGTATAAGAGGGGAAGGATGTTACAACCCCAATTTTTGGGTTCTATTGGTAAGAAATGTAATTTCTTATATTAAAGATGTTTGAACAAATAATGATAGAATTTGTTTTGAATAAAAGGATGTCGTTTACAATAGCCTTGTTGGTTGTTTTGTGGGCTTTATTGGCTATTGGGCCCAATAACAAGGAAAGGACAAATGAAACTCCATTATTAATAAGAAATGGAGAAAAGGAAGATGTAGAAACCTCTATAAGGCAAAGGAATGTTATCCAAATATGGATTTCGTGCCTCTTGGGTTCCTTGGGTTCCAAGGAGTCCAAATTTGCAAAAAAATAATGCAACAAGAAAAGAAAAGATCAATTAAATATTTCTTTATTAAGAAAGAAATTGAAAATAATGATAAAATGTGGAAAATAAGTGGAAAGAGGTATAATTGAGTTATCCTTGGTGGATTTAAGTATCCTTAAGGTTCCTAATGTTAAAAAGAATTTTAATAAGGAAAATAAAAAGAGAGATAAAGAGAAATCCTCAAAAGGAGATATTTTACTAAAGAAATGAATAAGATAATGAGAAATTATGGATATAGATGCATCTAGAAGGATAATAAGTATCCTTAAAAAGGAATTTTGAAATATTAGAGTTTCTTGGGATCGAAGGAGTCCCAATGAAGAAAAAGAAAGAGAAAAGGAAAATAAAATAAAAGAAGAGGATAATGTGATACATCATTAATGGCTTTTTGATATTATCAAAAAACGAGATATTATTTGCTTTAAGAAATAAGAATTCGTGGCCATTGGATTAAAAGGCAAGTACAAAGAGAATAAAAGAGGTGATTTTCGAAATCCTAATATCTAATGAATAAAGAATATTAAAGAGATAATTAGGAGAGAGAATCTTGCTTCCTAATGAAGGAACTTGGGTTCCTATTGGGAAAATAACTCTTTAACTCGTGGATGAACACCTTAGGGCATGGATACCCTCCCCTATATAAGGGGTTGACCTTCTGGTTCGAGTTCAAAAGATATCTCACACGTCACTCTAATCGAGGAGAGTACATCTATCCCTTGGAGCAACGGGGGCTGGGGAGGAGTTGCGAGGGAGGCTTGCCACTTCTACAACATCATGGGGTGGTTGGGTGATTGTCCCCTCATCCTTGCTGAATGCGGCAACAACAGCACAACTGCATCGGGTGGTTGTGAGTTGTAGGTCTACCCAGTCCAATCCCTACCACCTCAGCGGTAGCTTAGATCCCTTGTAGGTGTGACAGAGGGCGACATAGAGGAAGAAACCCTCATCGGTGCCTTCGAGTCTAAGGATGGAGGGAGGAAGCCCTCCCTCGAGCCGCTGCAGGCGGTAGCGTAGGGTTTTCGCGAGGACGATGGAGCACGGGTAGCTTTGGATGCTTTTACCCCTCTGCGGGTTGAAGCGCCACTCACTTACGCGGGGGAAGATTTGTCTTTTAGTTATGTTTCCAAATGAACAATGTTGCATGAGTGGGCCGACGTGTCAGCCTCTGATTGGGTCAAGTAAGTAAATCCTTGCAAAATTCATATCTAATTAACGGTAGCTCGGATGGATGCACATAATATATGAATTTTACTCAGAAGAACATGGGGAATGAAAGAAAAATATAATTGAAGCCTTTTTCTGATTGAAATTCGAAAAGTAGTGGAAGTTATCAACTTTAATGTGTTAATGATTAAGAAACCCTATTTTGAGATGATTAATGTATTTAGTAGGGTTTAATGGATGATTAAAGTTGATATTAACATGTTAATTGTAAAAATGTACACTAAAAACAAAAAGGATGAACTTTGCACGTAATTGGTTTAATTTAGAGTTTCATGTACATGAACGAGCTTTAATGGCCCTTGAAACCCTAAAGTTACTAAATGTTACTCTTAATGGCTTTAATTATTCAATTTCATGGTTAAAGTTGAGATAAGATAGGTCTAAGCTATTTTGAGTATAAAGGTTCTTAATTGTGGATAAATACCCTTAATATGGAAATTAGGGTTTTCTAATGGATAAAGGTGGAATTAATGATAAATAGAGTTCGTATGTGAATTAGATCATAATGAACTATGAGTTGTTAATTCGGAAGGAACCAAAGATGATAATTGGGCTTAATGATCTTGTCATGAATTAAGAGGGCAAAAATGGTAGTTTTAATGTAAAAGAGGCATGATAGACTTAATGAACATTTAATTGTGCCCTTAATATGAAATTAAGGTAATATGTTGTTAAAAGGTAACCTTAATATCTTTCATGAAGAATAGATGAGATAATTAGGGTTTGTGAGTAATTGTATAAAATTAGGGTTTAAAATAGTATAAATGAAGAGAAACCCTAATTGCAATGGAAACCCTAAAAGTGGACTAGAAACCCTAGGAAGTGTGCTAGGTTTAATAGATCTTGATGGCATGATCAATGATGGGAAATTGTGTGCATATTTTACGATCTCTTTGTGTGCTTGCTTGCTTATTGGATTTCTTCCATTGATTGGATTAATTCGATCTCAAGTCAGCCTGACAGGTATGTGGTTATGCTTATGGTTAATCACTTTAGTTTCACGCCGATTCCTAGATGTTTTATCGGTTGCCTGAAATTAATTTCTTGGATGACTTTTATTTCATGAAACTATAAAGTGACTATGATTATCACCATAAATATGTATACATGACTGGCTCAAATCCTGGTCCTCCTCTGTGGCTTTGCTAATGATGAAAAGGGTAACCTAGTACAAGGCCTACTTGTTAAGTAGGACATCAGGTGATCATGAGTAAGAAATTGGGTTACCCACGTGTAGTGCCATGACACTCTTTAGCACACCATGAGTTACGGAGTGGGCTACCTATGGGTAGTGCCATGCGGCTCAACCCTAGAAATTGATTCACCTATTAGGTAGGATCATGAGGGGTTTAATGGGGATCTACTATAAGGAAGGTAGCATCCAGGTCCACTGTAGGGACAATGCAGAGGCTAGGGTATGGATGGAGTGGGCAGTTATGTTTAAAATGTAAAGTTGTTTGTTAAATCATAATTGACTGCAATATGTTGTTACAATTAATTACTTAATTATTGTTTCCCCCACATACCATCATATTCGTTTATGTTGACCGACGTTTTGTTTGTTGGCATTTTAGGTACAAGTGAAAAGGACAAACAGTAAAGTGGAACATGTGGAATTAAATAAGAATTAAAGTAAAAAGGAGGACTAGTTAGAATAGACTCCAGATGTGGATAGAAGTAGATATCCATGTTTTTGAAAAAGGTATGCAAAGTTTAATTTTATTACAGCCTTTCAGTTTAGTTGGTAGAATTTGATAATTATTATTGATTATTTGTTGAACCTTTGATCCAGAAATTGGGATAACGGCTCTGACCTCTTGGTCTCCCTTAATTGGGGGTTACTAGGAGGCGGGGTCGTTACAGATGAAGTCTTTCAATCTATGGAATATGTAAAAGAACTTCTCCTTCTTCCAACCCATGATGTTCATAGATGTTAAATATTTAGCATCCACTGGTCTTTCTCCATTAGATATAGTGAAGTTGTTCAGTTCCTTGTGATGGCCTAACCGATGAGCAATATTTGTTATGAGACCTCTCATGCAAAAATATTAGGAGTGTTTAGGGATTATTGCTATCAGTAGAATGTCAAGATTCATCCTATATTTACCGACTTATTCCCTAGTATGCTTCAAAGCATGAAAACATCCATCCTAGTTACTTTTCTAGTGTCGTATCCTAAGAATAGGGTGTTGGCAGATAGTGTACGCATAATGTGCATAATGGCAAAATGCATTTTGGATACTTTGGATTTCCTAGAGCTGAATTGGTCTTATCCTCATAGTCTCTCTGATGTCTTATCCTTGAGAAATCTTCATAATTATCTTCCTCTCCTAGTTTTATTGGCCAACTGAGCTTGCTCTTCAGAATCAGTGAAAATTGAGATCAACCATTTCTCTGCCAATACTTAGTCATCTTTGATTATTTAAACTTCCAATTTGAAGCTTCCCCCACATTATTTGGTTTCTTCAGCTTGGAATAGTAGTTTATTTAAAGATTACATGAACTCTAGGGTGAGGTTTTGTATGAGATAGATTGTTAAAAGAGATTTCGTAACAATTAAATTTATCTAGATGTTCCTTCACCTTTGGTAAATTCCCAATTTTATCAGGGTGTCAATGTTGTGATACCTCATTGCTTTGAAGATCAATATAAGTTCATTAGCAGGGGTAGCTGTTAATGGTTTGGTTGTTGTGTTATCTTTAGTACTTTCCTTTTCAGCCATGCTAGCCATTCTTGCCTATTGGATCTTCTGGAAGGGATGCAACACCTTTCCCTTTTTAGGGTTAGCAAGCCCTACTAAGGGAGTGTATTTAGGATTTGTTGTTCCCTTCGACTCTATAGATTTGGAAGACTCCTCTAGAATCAATTTGTCAACTTTCTTCACCCTATCTACTTCCAACCTCACTTTTATAGTTTTTGGGGTGGGCTCCCCATGATCCTCGATATATCTGACCGTCTCATCCTTGACCCTTTCTATTCTAATCATTTGTCTTGTCTGATTTTTTCCTTGATTTCAACTATCTCACTCATTCTTTTGGTGATTCTTACTTAGATGTAGGGTCTCTTGTTACCTATATTTCTTACCATTTGAGCTGAAATTGCAAGTAGATATAGATGTATATCTCATTAAGAATGTTTAGGTCAACTTGTAATATGAGAAATTGGAAGTAAGCACTGAGCTAATGTTAAATTTGATGAAGGTAGAAAACACCACTGATGGAAAGAGAAGATTCTCGACATCTAGACTCGAGTAAAACAATGGTGAAAGTTCACCCTCTAATAGTTTGAAAACCAATGGAAGAATGACTTTGGATGGCTCTTAAAACTGATGGAATAAAGGTGTTCCTGGAACTGATGGTTTTAGGATTTTTAAAAGTGTTCTCTTTTGATGTTTGGTGGCTTTTTAAGATCAGCAAATCAATAATTGGTGTGAAAACTGATGGTTCTAAAAATCTAAGGTGATGAATATCGAGGGTTGAGGTGTACTACAAAAGTGCAGAAATTAATGGTGGATTGGCTTAGGAAATTGTAGGGTTTCCAGATCAAAGTTGGTAGGAAATAGAGGCAGGGGTCAAGTTTAATATTTTGAAGACCAGAGTGTTAAGATGAAAAGAGAAAAGTAGGTAATGTCGAAGATGAAGGGAAGGGGAAAATTGGGGTGTCGCCTACCAGCGACGATTGTCGTTGTCGCAAGCTCAAATTTTTGGTAACCTTAGCTCAAAGTGAAAAGAGAAAAGAAATTTCCTAAAGGATATAGCTATCGCTATCTAGGTTCTTTGTGCTCCACTGTGTTGATCATTCCACCTCACTGTTGCCTAGAGGGTTTTTCATGCTTGACTCTATTATCATGGCGTTGCTATCCTGTTGGCCGACATGATGTCAATGTTTCAACACGACATTGATGCTCTCTACCACCTTGGAAGGTTCCACAACTGACCTCTGCCTTTTGATGATAGAGGTAGAAGATGATGTGTGTAAACTAAAGGTGGCTGGGCAAGGATTCTAATAGTTCATCTTCTTATGGCGTTAGGTGGAGTAGATGAAGATGGGTTTAACTACTCTATGCAACTTTAACTCCAATTGTACATTAGGAGAATACAAGTGTCAACTCCCTACTACTTTCATACTAGTCACTTTATGTGGTGGAGGGGCTTGTGCGAATTTTGATACACATTTTGCTAGCTTCTGATGGTAGGTTATCCGATGCCTTTTGAAGGTGGGTCCATTGTGTTATTTTCATTGGGAGGGTGGGGTTATGCAACCTGATGGTTGGTGAGTCTACCGCCTTTTAAAGGTGAGGAAGGGGTACATAACCCGATGGTTGATCAATGCATTTGGCTTTCGATGATAGATCTGATTATATCAATGGAACTCGATGGCCTTCTTGTTGCTTGGAACTCAATGGTAGGATAGTATTTGATCATCCTATAATGGAAGTCGATAGTTATACTGAATGGACTTTTGATGGGTTCCCTTGTTGATCAAACAATGGTTGAGTAAATATCTCAACCGATTGATGTACCTTCAAATAGATAGGTCATGTTAGGTCATCCACTAAAACTATTCTATGTAACTAAATTATAAAATAAAAGTAAAGTTAAAACATCAAAGACTAAAAGTTAAAAAAATCAAAATATAACCTAGTGTAAAGAAATAATGAAAACTTAGAATTTCAAAAATGGAAAGTCCATAAAGACTTGGGTTGCCTCCCAAGAGCACTAGTTTATAGGCATTGTCTTGTCTTTCTCTAGAATCATCACTATTCTTGTTATGGTGGTGCTGGTGGTGGTTCATCTAGTTGAATCTTTGTTCTTTGTGTGAAAGCCTTATCTTCATAGAATCTTTTCACCATGTTTCCATTCATAGGGAAGGTTTTAGACTTCTCACTGAATAACTCCATCATTTTTGAAAGATATATCTTTAATATTGTGAATGGGCCTGACCATCTTGATCATATTATTGTAGGAAAGAGTCTTATTATTGAGTTAAATGGTAGGACCTTGTCTCCTTTAGTTACATCTTTTTGCTTCAAATGAGAATCATTCCACACCTTATTACTCTACTTATACATCCTTGAATTCTCATATGCATGCAATCTAAGTTCCTCGAGTTCATGTAGCTATTATAATCTCATCTTTTAGTTATTTCTGGGTCCATGTTAAGGAACTTGATGGCCTAGATGTCTTTATGCTCAAGTTTTACTGGAAGGTAACATGCCTCACCATATATTAGTCTATAAGAGTTGGCCCCTATAAGGGTTTTATAGGCTGTGCGGTACGCCCAGAGGGCATCACAAAGTTTCATAGTTGAGTCCTTTCTTGTGTGTCATATAGTCTTTCCTAAAATCTGTTTGACTTGTATTTTGGAAACTTCAACCTATCCCTATGTTTGTGGGTGATAAGGGATAGCAAATTTGTGTTTTACTATGTATTTGTATAAAAAGGCTTCAAATTTTCGTTCTTTAAAATAAAATCCCATAACAAAAATCACGGTGCATGTGATCCCATATCTCAAGAAAATAACTTTATTGAACAACCTCATCACAAATTTTGAGTCACAATAGGGGTATACACTACCTTTACCCACTGGGATGCATACAAGACGTACTAATTGCCTCCTGATCATGGAAAGGGTCCCATATAATTGATTCCCTACACATTCAAGATTTCAAATTCTATTCTATCTGTCTGAGGCATCTCATTCCTTTTCATATGTTTCATGTGTGTTGACATTCGTTGCAAGCCTTTGCATATGCATGAGCATCTTTGAGCAAAGTCGACCACAAGAACCCAGATTGTAGAATATCAGTTGTGGTCTTGTCTCTACATAAGTTCCTGTCATACAGTTAAGAATGTCCTTCATATAGAATATGTGGCACTTCTTCCTCAAGAATACATCGTCATTATAAATTATCAACATGTTCTTCAAAACAAGGGAGTTGTCCAATATATAACTTTTCATGTTGAAGAAAACCTTTTTCTCCTTGTTACAAGTAATATTTGGCAATGACTGCTTATAAGACATGTAGTTGTAGATATCTTCAAACCATGGTACAACAACTTGTATGGTCTTTGCCATCATCAAAGCCTCATCATGTTAATTCTCAATTATCTAAGGAGAGTTGTCATCAGTGGTTATGATTCTAGATAAATGGTCTGCAATCACATTCTATGCTCCTTTCTTATTTATAATCTTGTGGTTGAATTCTCATAGTAGGAGTGGCCACCTCAAAAGTTTGGTCTTGGCATCATTTTTCCTCATTAAATATTTTATGGCTCCATGATTAGTGTAGACTATCATGATCAATGTTTGCTTGATTGATTGATTGGCTTGCTTGATTAGACATCTAGTTGAATTTGGATATATTGCTTATTTTGAGACTCCAAATTAGGTATGTGGTTATTTATGATTACTCATTTTAGCTTCTCGACATTTTTCGACGTTTCATCAATTGCATGGAAAGAAATGCTTGGATGACTCTATTTCTACAATCTATAAAGAGAATATGATTATCACATAGTAATTATATATATGACTTGCCCAAACCTACATACCATCTCTGGATGTAAGATTTGAGAAGACCAAGCCCTAGAGGGAAGGTCAGAGGTGGTCAAGACCATGAGGAAAGACCACAAGGAACCCAAAGAGGTGACCCATAAGGTACCAAGCTCAAGATGGAGAAGGTAGCCTAAAGTCCCTTATAAGGACTAAACCCTAAGAGGATGAGTAAAAGCGGTTGGTAAGTCATATTGAAAATGTAATCTTGGATTTTTAACAGCTATTTGATGTAATTAGGATGTTTTGAAATATGTGTGTGTTATTGGTTGCCACCACATACTAGTATATTCTTTATACTGACTGATGTTTTGTTTGTTGGCATTTTAAAAATACTTGAAAAAGGAAAAACAATAAAGTTATACTTGAAGAATAAAGATAAATAAAGATTGGAGGATTTAATTAGATATAATGCAACATTGGGTAATGTTCTAATTTCTAATTTTGAAAGGTATGTGAAAAGTAATTTTTTATCCTGCTTTAAGCTTAGTCTTTGGTAGAATTTATTAATTATTTTTTATTATTTGCAAAACCGTTGATTCTATTTTGGGATAGAGGCTCTGGCTTCTTGGTCTTCCTTAATTGGGGGTTACCGAGAAGTGGGGTCATTACAATTGGTATTAGAGTATGGTTTTTCATTTAATGTCTAATAATTATTAAATTTACAAACTCTTTAGATCCCAAGGGATTTATTAGAGGATTTTCCAATGACAGAGGTGTCTAGAAATGGATCACAATCTAGGGGCTGGAAAGATTTTCCTAAGCCCCACTAGTCGGTCTACGAGGAATCCCAAATTTTGTGTGACTACCTATCCATAATAGGAGGATTTGACTCAAAATAAGATACCTCTAGGTCTTCTCTCATTAGTATTCATCCCTTCCCTACCATGTTCATTGAATAACTTTAAGAGATTAGGGTTTCTCTCTCTCCACCGCACTCCTGAGTTTTTGGAATAAGGATTAAGGAATCCTCCACCAAATAATAAAAATCATGTAAGAAATATGCCATGGACATAAATTTTGATAATTAGAAACTTAGACTAAGATTAGTTGCATGCTTAGGTTGCATGGCCTGTGTTGTTGTGCCCTTGGATACCCCTCAGGATAACATTGTGGTTAGATCATCTTATAGGAAGTTGAGGAGAGGGATAGCCTTGGAGGAAGGAGACTCCAGGAAGAGAACTGATGCACCCTTTAAGGATGTTGCCCAACGCAAAACCTTAATTGGTGGATAGAGAAAGAGAAGACATGATGAGTTGGACATAATAGTTGACCACACATGTATGTATGTGGGTTTGACATGCATGCTTTACATAGAGGTTTGAGTACACATGAGAATCATAGACTAAGAGTGGTTGTTTGACCCCTAGTGCCTGGTGGTGACCCAAACATGGGTGGGTTGTGCCCGTTAAGGGTGAGGGACACAAGTATTTTATATCGATGATCCTACAAATGATAAATGGTCGGTTGTTCTTCATGTAAAAGACAATTCATTGAAGATCCTATAGTTGAAGAAGAGTACAATGATAAGTATGATGACTCTAGTCCATTCTCAATTGGGGTTCCAAGACCACCAAATATTGAAGCTAATGATGACTTGTATGTGCGCAGAGATCACAATGAAGGATTGCTAATTGATAAAAGATCGCAATATTAGAGGCATGCATGTTTATATTTTTTTATATGTTTTATTTTTCTGAATGTGAACTTTACAATGTGAATGTGAACTTTACAATGTGAATTACTTTACAATGTGAATGTGAACTTTACAATGTGAACTTTAGAATGTGAATTACTTTACAATGTGAATGTGAACTTTTAGATGGTTGAGCATTCTCCTAATGACCGTGCTGATGATTACCGTGAGGGTGAGGACATCAATGCGCCACCTCACAATGTAAGTTTTAAAAATATATTTTTTTATATGTTTAATTTTTTTGAATGTGAATTTTACAATGTGAATGTGAACTTTATAATGTGAATTACTTTACAATGTGAATGTGAACTTTACAATGTGAATTACTTTACAATGTGAACTTTACAATGTGAATGTGATCTTTCAGATGGTTGAGCATTCTCCTGATGACTGTGTTGATGATTACCGTGAGGGTGAGGATGTCAATGCGCCGCCTCATAATGTAAGTTTTAAAAATATATCCCCGAGGTTTCTATCTATATGTTCATTTATAGTTATATCTTGTAAGTGTGTTTTTTTGTCAAATTTTAGGTTGGTGATGTACCCCCTGAAGAAATTGGGGCACTTGTTGAGCAGCAAAAAAAATTTGAAAAAGTGAGGGCATCACAATGATGAACAAGTTACTATAGAAAAGGGGCAATGGACCTAAACTAGCTATGGATTTCGATCATGCAGGAAATCTAGTTGGAGTGAACCACAACTCATTTATTTCATATCTTGGGGTTCTTACTCGTAGCTATTGTAGTCCTATTTTTGAATCTTTTAATAAAGTTCCTAAGGGGAAGAAAGACTTAATATGGAAGGAACTATGTGTGATTTATTATTATTTGCAATTCTATTTTTGTAGATTACTAATTTTTAGGATACTAGTTAATAGCAATTCTATTTTGTATATATTTGATCTGGATGAAAAGCTACATCGTAAATGCATGATGCAACACTGTGGGAGGGTCCTAGGGAACTATAGGACAAATCTCACCCGAGATTACATACGCGATGCTGAGAAGAGGTTCTTGATTGATTTACAATTCTAGTCATTGATCACTTTTTGACTAACTCTACACTAATATTTTTTGTTTGTATTCTCTTAAAAAAATAAATTTTGGCAAAAGATAGACACTAAGCAATCGAACTACCTGAACACCAGAGACTGGGAGGACTTAGTTACCCAAAGAAAAATGGATGAATTCAAGGTATTAAGTGTCACTCTCAATTTAATTAATATACATTCTTATGTATTCACCTATTCAAAATAACCTTTAGTGTTACTAACCAAATCAATGTGCTTACTAACAAGGATATCATCGATGCTCAAACAGCAAGGCGTGCACTGAATGTGCATGACCACACAATGGGTCCAAGAGGCTATGTAGGCATTCACCAAAGACTACAAGCTGACTCTACTGCTCAGTCTGCTGCTACTCAGGAGTCCTCTACTATTGGTCCCGCACCTCTGCCTCACCATGCTATGTGGATAGCTGGGAGGAAAAATAAGAAGGGAGATATAACAAAGCCCAAAATTGCTGAGGCGGCTGCAAAAATGGTAACACTCAACTCTTAGAGCAATCGATCGATATTGATTATTGTTATGTTTACTTACCAATTTCTGTTGATGGCAATTAGCAGGAGCTGCACGAGAGGAGGAAGGAAGGCAAGTTCATCCCTGAGGGCAGAAGTGATCAATTGACAGTTGCTCTGGATAACCCAGAGCATCCTAGACGTGTTAGGGGTGCAGGCGCTGGTGTGGGCATCAAAGCGTTCTTTGGGCCATCCCATTGCAAACATGTCCCAAAAGTGGGAATTTTACAAGTTGAGGTAACCTATTCATTTTTTAGAATGTTATTGTGAAATAGAATTCAATAATTGACTACATTTCTTTTATCCATGTATAGGTATATGAATTAATTGAGAGCAAAGTCCAAGAAGCAATGGTGAAGTGGCAGGCGTCTCAGAGGGCCACTCAGACGGTACATGTGACGTGTCGCGCTTCTATTACTCCTACTATAGAGGTTGGGAGTAATCATGTAGACCCACCACCTAGCACATCCTCTGTAAGTACTTTTATGACATAGTAGCTAGTCTTTTCAAGATGATATGTTTATGTATATATGTATATAACATTCTTTACATAAATTTGTAGGGGTTGAACCCATGTCGTCTAAAAAGTAAAGAATATATCATTGCAGAGGCACATGCTTACCCAGACCTTCCAGGGGAGATGTTTCATGGGACTCCATTACTAGTTGGGGTGGTTCATGTGAGCGCGATACATATACTCCCTGATTGGAAGGATCTTCAACTGCCATATGCCCACCCAAATTCTGAAATGCTTGGTGAGGAAGAAGGCAGAGTGATAATGTGGCCCAAAGCGGATGTCGTCTATACGAATATTGTATGGTAAATTTACATTACGTTAATTTGTTAGTGTGTATATACAGGTCAAAAAGATGACACCCGCTACATCTCAGCCTCCACGTCCGCCTCCTCAACTACCAAGTTGGCTTCCAAGGGACCTACACGCCTCATTAGGTCCTAATTGTAGGGGTATGGAAGTATGGATCAGCAAACATAATCGAAATTTCCCTATAAATGTTACAATTCTGGAGGATATTGTAGGACAAACATACGATAAAAATCTATTTATACAAGTTTTGCGAAGGTATTAATGCATAGGTATTAATGTAGGTCAATCATATGAAAACAAGCTATTTTTACAAGATATTTTGGAGTTGTTTCGTTATGATTGGCTGAACACATCTATGATAGAGGTCTAAATATGGTGAGATCTTATTTATACATCCATATACCTTTTTTTATATACGGTGATCTGGTTTCTTACATATTAATGCATACGTAATACATGTTTTGCAACCACTTACACAAGATATGTACAGATTTTGCATTTTCCCATGTGGGATTTTTCGTTCCATCTTTGATTAGTCTTGTAGATACAAACCCTTCTTCAATTACTTCATACTGCTGTGATGTTTTTGAATATTTTGGTAAAAATAAGAAGATGGTGATAATAGCTCCATTCAATGTCGAGTAAGTTTACTTTGCTTATAATTTGGACTTAAGAAAATTACATTTTTATTGTGGATTTTAAGTTATTATGTTTAAACTTTCTTACCTGTAGTGGTAGGCATTGGGAGTTACTAGTTATTGTCCTCAAAATGTTCACTGTCTATTTTCTAGATCCTGCGGGGAATGAATTGAATACATTATATGGACACACAATGAAAAGGCCATTATTCTCATGAGAAATATTTCATATTTTTATATCCGTTAACATCTGTTATTACATTACTGTTTAATTATGCAATTTAATGTGTTACATTAACATGTAGGGCTTTATAAGAGTTCAAAAAAGCTAGAGGAAAGGTCCCCAAGAAAAAGAATCAGAAATTTGGGAGAATGTGAAAGTAATTTCTCGACTCCAATGTATATATATTATTTATGTGAACTGTAATTATTTTTTATTTTTGAATATTTTGTATGTTTTAATTTATAGTGTGCTACACAAGACAACGGCTGGGCATGTGCCTACTATGTGATGCGATTTATGGACCTAATCATCAAATATGCCGTAATGGAAATCGATATAATACATAAGGTATTATATATAGTCTCATTAGATAATATGAGATATATCAATCTTATTATATATTATTAATTATATATATACGTCATTCTCTTTGCAGGTGTTTAAAACTGACTTTAGCACAGGTGGAAAGTTATTAGATGTACATACTCCCTATACGAGGGAGGAATTAGATGTTGTAAGAGAAGAATGGGCAAAATCCCTAAAAGTACTGGGAATTTTTAAATATAATTGGGACAATGATGACAATGATGACGATGATGAATAAAGAATGATATTTCTAAACTTTGTTCTCATAATTATTTTTGTGTGAATGTGAATGACTTTTTCTGAATTGTCATATGTGTGAATGTGAATGACTTTTTCTGATCAATACATGAATGTCTGAATGTGAAAAGAGATGAAATAAATGGAACTGAATGTGAATGTAAATGACTTTGCATGTTTCTACTTGTATCTGATCAATACATGTGTCTGGATGTGAATGACTTTGTAGGTTTGTGGCATGTTGTTGGTTGATATCAATGGATGTTGTAACCCTACAGTTTAGAACTGAACTGTAGGTTCTGCATCCTATGACAAACCATACAACAAGCCTGCAAACTAATAAGAAAAAAAAAATTAGAACATAGGCGTCAGTTATTTGTATAAAACCGACACCAAAGACATACGATGTCAGTTATTCGCAAAAACCTGACGTCTCTTCCATGGCTGGCGTCAGTTAGAACCAACGCCTATTGTGGCCAGGCACGGCCGTGCTGGAAGGGATATGGAGTCAGTTATTGTTTAATAACCAACATGTTTAACCATGATATATTGTCATTTTTCTGTACTAATCGACGCTTATAGTTCCCTTACTGGTGCATTTTTGGTGGCGAGAAGGGTTATGGCGTCAATTTTTGTTTAATAACCAACGTCTTTGATCATGATATAGTGTCAGTTTTTGTTAAGAATCGATACCTATAGTTCCCTTTCTGGTGCGTTTTTTATGGCGGGAAGGGCTATGGCGTCGGTTAGAAACTGACACTGAAGGTGTCAACTTTTAGCGGTGCCCACTTGGGTGTCACTTGGAAACCGATGCTAAAGGCTCTAAATAATCGACGCCAAAGGCCTTTTCTGTAGTAGTGACTGTTTCTCCTTCTGAGATGATTTTGATATCATTGACGCTGAGGATCAAGGGTATCGACCGAATGATTTTCTCCAGCTTGATCATCTGATGCAGTCTTGATAGTATCGATGACTTGTCAATAGTCTCGATAGGTTCTGGAACAGAAGGTGCCTTAAAAAGAGAGAAAAACACAAGTTAATTCGGGAAATTTCATAAATCATGCAAAATAGGATAGAATAAGATCAATTTGATGCATAAAGTGTTTATAGGCTAAAGAAAGTGAATCATGCTATTATAGTCACAAAATATGACAAATAACCACTCAAAACAAGTATGAAATCAGCCTATAATTACGACACAAAATCCTTGCATCAAACGCCCCTAAGCTTGAATCTTGCTCGTCCTCGATCAACAAAACTATAAAATCTGATTGAGAGGGTCAACTAAAGAACATAATCACATTGAATGATATACCAAAATGATTCCCACCTGCGAGCCACATAGCGTCCCTTACCAACCACGGAACGATAACTGCCCTTCAGGTGATGAGAATCATTCATGAAAGATGTCCACCCCAAGATCAAGAAACACTATCAAATAAAGCAGTTAATATAATAAAATCCTCTGGTTTAGGCTTGGTGCATCTTGTTATCTCCTATCTATGCTTCTCATTTTGTCTAACTACCATCTAAATGGAAGCATCTTTCATGATGTACATGAATGAGGAGAAAATCATCGGTGGCCTACCACTTAGAGCAATAGGTAAATGGAATAGGTGGCTGTGGAAGAAATGGAAACACATTACAGTCAATCATGCAATACAAAAATGATTAAGCTATGATGATGCAGATGAAAATGATAATGATCCTAATGCTAACATTTTTGGTGAAAGGATGCATGCACTATCATTCCATCTCAGAGTGAGATGGAATATCTAAGAAATCTACATCATGTGTCCATTCTTCTTAATGTTTAGGTGAAAACATGTTCCTTTCTCCCTCTTCTTCTTGATTACTCCTTAATCCTTTTTTATTGTTTTTTTCTTCTTTTTTTTCAAGCCCTCTTTTCATAAATGATATGGATTGTTTTTTGAGCTTCCTTCTTTTTACATAACTTGTACACTTGATGCATTCTCTTCTACACTACTCTGAGGGTATGGAACAAATTCCCCTCCTTTAATGTTTTTAGAAGAACATATAGACACATGACGTAATACATGCTTACAAGATGCAATTGCAACTAAGTGATGACAATTATGCAACTAACTGACATGCACCTAAAGATAATGTGCATGTATAACTACTCTATATATTTTTTCATTTTCATGAAATTAAAAGCAAAAGAACTATAATGTAGGATCTATCTATATGGAATGCAATCAAAGAGAGAAAGATAGTTATGTGCTCCAATTCTTATGGTGCATTGTGAATGACATTGCGGTGGAATAGATCACAAGATTAATTGATAGAACCTTCAGAAATAATTATGTGTGCCTCCTTACTGACTTGTGTACATGTTAATCAAGGAATTTCTCTCTCTCACTTCAAATTAAAGTCACGTTAACATTTGGTTGGTTTAGTCTCAAACATCAATGTCAATCTCTTCCCACGAACCATAAGGATAAACATTCATGTTCATATGTTTTAGAGTTGACCTACCCAATAAGTTTCACAAGATAAGTCCTCAAGTTCTCACAAGAAAAGCTTACAAATTTTTAAAATTTTCATTTATATTTTGTTTGCTCACAAGCCCCTAAGGTGAAAACATAAGATGACATGCATTGTATTACAACTCCACTGATTACACTAGATAGATAGTAGATCCTAGAAAATAGTAAACCTAGAAATAAAGACAACTAAAATTTTAAAAGCAAAAACAAATGATGAAATAAAAACTCAATAAAAGTTAGATAAATGTTGTTCCATCACCCCCAAGCTTGAATTAGACTATGGCCTCATAGTCAAAATCCGGACTTAAGAAGTGGAACAGTAATACCCTCTACTGTGGCGGTGGTGGTGGGAACTAGCTAGGATCCCAAGTGGGATACTACCCCTGGAACATCAGATCGGTGATCGGCATCGACGGTGGCTGTGGGTATCCTCCAAAATAGTTGTGGCTCAAATAATGATCATAGAACGACTACTACTGTATCTACATCCTCTACAACTGGTTGTGTATGTTCTCTTGATTTGCAAAGAGGAGGTGCTCATTTTCATAGATTGCTTGTTGGTTGTCATACAACCGGTTCCGGATGTCCTGGATACCTGCAAAAGATGTGGTATGTTGCTGCTACGTTTGCTGAATGTCTTGGAACATTGAATACATGCCCTGCATGGAATAGACATCCTCTCCACCTTGAGAAGGCTGCAGTGTAGATGGCTGGGAAAAGATGAGGCTCCAAAATGTTGGGGTCGCTTCATGGAGCAAATCGTCGTCAGAGGGGAATGGAGGCTTCCTCCTCCTCTTCATCATCATCATTGCCTTCTTGCTCATCGTCCTCGTCGTCTCCTCCTTTTTCTTCCTCGTCTTGATCAACGTCAATGATTGGCCACTTATAATCTTGGCCAGGCCTGAGGTCGAAGGCGGGGTCTGGCAGTTGCCTCTCCTGAAAGACTTTTTGTACATGGAAGGTGGCAAAGATGGTGTTGTGGGGGACGTTGACTAGGCCGGCATTTATGAAATGATTCAAATTAAGTGTATTCTTACATTCCAACTTTTGTAACCCGGAAAGATCCATGCTGAGGTGGATGGCGATTGGAGTGATGAGACCCCCAAAATAGATTGGAGCCTTGCAAGATGTGTGCCTCTTTACCGCCATTACTCGAGTGAGGAAGAAGGCTCCAAAATATAAACTCTCCCACTCTAGCAGATTATAGAGGAATAAGAGACCCGTCTCTTGAAACTTGCTTTGTGACAGTCGGGATCTTGCAAAGAGTGTATTAGATAGCATACGGTGTAGGATCTTGCTAAATGGATGCTCAAAGTCAGCTATGGATGCGTGGTGCTAGCTGATCGTATAGCTGTCAGGTACTGTGACCAACGTCGAATACATGGCGTCGTAGTTTGGCTAATGCGGTGGCTAGCTTAGCTCCCCATGAGACCACCCATAGATCCCATTGAACTCGCAGAGGACATGGTGTAATCTCTATTGTAGAGATGGAAAGAAACTCTCCCCTCTTTCCATTCAGTCGTTGCCAGTTGAAGCTCGTTGGGGACAATGTAGATTTGAAGAGATGCCGTAAACTCAATGATAATCTCCTTGTACGTTGGCCACCTACTGAAGAATGGATGACCCTCGGCGTGGTCGGTGTAGAGCATTGGGGCTTCTCTTAGTTTCCCCTGGAGCACGTATGCCATGTTTGCCTCGAATCCCATGTCTTTGATTAGCTATCGGTCACCATACCGGGTGGGATCGATTGTGCGCTTCCATATCTCATCGTAGACCTTCTTTATTTCCTACTATGCATGGACTATTCTCGAGTGAGGTATGAGTCTTCCAGCTGGGGTAGGTGGTGTGGGTAGGGCATGCCTTAATGAGGAAGCACCAGATCTCACCATGTTGTGAGAAGCAACGAGTGAGAGAAAATAGATTGAGAAGGGAAGCTCAGAAATGCTCAGAGGTGACTGTCGGTGTAGCTTTCTAAAGCCTCCAGATGCTCAGAGATGCTTTCTCTTGCTCTTGCTCAGAAGTGGAAGGAAGGATGCTTGGAGGTATGTTTATATTGAAAGAATACCTCTCCTTTTATAAGGTTCGACCGAGGCTACTGTCGCCCCGTCAATACTATCGAGTGAAGTGTCAATGGTATTGATAGGACAACATAATCCATGTGTCGCGGATATCGACGGCTGTTGATAGGTGCTCCTAGAGATGTGGATCGAAGATACGTCAATAGTATCGAATGGCGTCGATAGTATCGATGCAATGCATGGATCGATACTATCGACCGTTTGATGGTGGCGTGCTCGTCTTTTGATGATGAAAGCTACAGATCGATGACGTCATGTGTCGATACCATCGACAGGTGTTGATGGTATCGACACTCTCTATTTTTGTTGTTGTTGGCACAGTGTGGTCGCTGCTGAGTTTGACAGGTGGTCGATACTATCGACATGGGTGTCGATGGTATCGACATACCTGATAAGAAACCTTCTAAAATCTTCAGTAAACTCGATGGTATCGACTATGAGTCGATAGCATCGAGTTTTTTTTCATTTGTGGCCACCTGACCTAGTGTCGATACTATCGACAGGACCGTCGATGGTATCGACCATTTGAAGATTTTGTAGCCATCTCACTACCCCCGAGTTGATACTATTGACAAAGATGTAGATACTATTGACCAAGCTCCAGTCCTGCACACTGAACACATGCATCAAAGTATCATTTTTACAAAACTAAGTAGAAAAATCATGAAAATGAATTATGAAAATGAAAAAGAAAGCAACTGAACATGAACTACACTAAGGTTGGGTTGCCTCCCAACAAGAACCCTTTTCTAACGTCTTAGGCTAGACCAAGTCCTAGTCACTCATCAGTTGAGTGCAATGAGTTTTACCTCATGCACCTTCTTCGTAAAATCTTCTCCATAATAATGCTTTAGCCTCTGTCCATTCACCAAAAATGTCCTATCACCATCTCTTACCATCACGGCTCCATGTGGACGCACCTCCTCAATGATGAAAGGTTCACTCCACCTGGACATCAACTTTTTGAGATGTAGCTTCAACCTGGAATTGAACAGCAAAACACTTTCACCTTTATGGAGGACTGTCTTCTGAATATGCCGATCATGTATCTGCTTCGTCCTCTCCTTGTAGATTTGAGAATTCTCATAGGCGTTCATTCTCAATTCATGTAACTTATTCAGCTCCAACAATCTTTTCTTCACTGCCTCATCAATGCTCAAGTTCAACTTCCTAAGCGCCCAATGTGCCTTGTGCTCCAGCTCCACACGCAAGTGGCACGCACGTCCATAAGCCAACCTAAAAGACATAGTGCCTATAAGAGTCTTAAAGGCGGTTCTGTATGCCCAAAGTGCATCTGGTAGAAGCATGCTCTAGTTCTTTCTAGATTAGGCGACAATACACTCTAAGATCTTCTTCATCTCCCTGTTAGATATTTCCACTTGGCCTTGTGTCTGCAGATGATATGGGGTGCCCACATTGTGTTTCACCCCATACTTCCTCAATAGCGTAGCAAATTTCCTATTTGTGAAATGAGTGCCTCCATCGCTGATGATCATGCACAACACTCCAAACCTGTAGAAAATATATTCTTTCATAAACCTACACACTACCGCAACGTCATTAGTCCTTGTGAGTATTGCTTCTACCCACTTTGATACATAATCAACTGCAAGTAAAATGTATAAGTTTTAATTTGAGGAGACAAAGGGTCCCAAGAAATCAATACACCATAGATCAAAAACTTCAACCTCTTGGAAAACATTGAGGGGCATTTCCTACCTTTTGGAAATGTTACCTGCCCACTGACAGGCATCACATCTCCTCACAAACTCATATGCATCTCTGAAAAGTGTGGGCCAATATAGGCCACTCTCTAACACCTTCACAACTGTGTTGGAGCTTGCATGATGGTCGTCGGTGGGTAGTGTATGGCAGTGACTTTGCGGCGACTCGACTTCAAAAACAAGATTAACGAATGCGGAAGCGATTAACTAGCAGCAGAATTATTAAAAATCACTAAAAATTAAAACTTTTTGTAAAGAGATCTATAAACGATGAAACTCTTTCATAAAGAAACAAGATAAGTTGTTTACAGACTGATCCATCATTACATCTCTGTAAGGTCACATCTCGAGTATTACAAACATCAACTACCTTATTAGCTGTACAAGGTAAGATACAAAAATCTCGAGGCATTAAGCCAAAAATCTCAGATCTATCTTTTAAACATCTACTGACTCCTAGGACCTGAGAGTATAGAGACGACACATAGGACATACTATCTACAAGACTTAACAGACAGTGTCTCCACCTGAGCATCACTGCTGCCCCTGGTGTTGCTGTTGTTGTTGTTGCTGTTGCTCACCCATTGATGGGTTCCTTCGTCCTCGGTGTCTACCTAAAAAGTCGAATCCCACGGGGGTGAGACAATTTGAATAATTGTCCCAGCAAGAGTTATAACTCTCTGCCAGAAGCTTTGTTATTGCAATAAAGGAGTAACATTGAATAAAAGGATTATAAACATTCAACAATAGGTTTAACATTGTATAAGATAAGTGAAGCAACCTTCTTTTAAGCAATCATTTCAATTATAACCTAATTGAATAACAAGACACATAACAAATAAGGAATATGAAGAAAATGTATACTAGTTATTCAACTAGAACATTATAAACAATGTGTCATCAATCATTGTTTATCGTAGTTCAACCTAAGCAGTTATGCTACACGGCTGATTATGTTTTCAAACAAATTTATGCCATGAGGAGATGAGTTACACCTCTCATACTCCAACCGACCATTACTAAATCGCAATTGGTACCATACATAGGTCATTAGAAGAGCCGAATTTCTATGACCTCATTTTCCTCAGTCAGTGTGAGGTACAACATGCAGGACATCTTGTGTGTCTGCTATAATATCTTTCCAGGGTATTCTGGCAACTTCTCTATTAGAGTTATAGTGGTGTGCTGTACTCTCTTCTCCATCGAGGGATTTCTTATTTATCTCACATCAATGCGGCATTAACAACATCATCGAGAGATTAGTGATACATCATCCCAGAATAAACATATAATGAAGGATGGGGAGATTATCGGTACATCTCACATCAAATCCTACATTAGGATGTAAGGATATTCACGTCCATAACCCCCACATACTCAAAAGTATGCTCTCCAGGAGTTCCCTTAGGAAAACCTATTTTACCATCACTTAACTTATGACAATGATGGATCTATGGTCAGGGCTCTACATGATATCATTATACTTGATTATTTAAGTACATTATGGTATTCTTTTAGCATCAGGCATGTTTTCAAACATAAACCATTACACAATTGCTATAAAGAAAGAATACTAATTGTATCAAGTTCATTTCACATCTAGTTATCATTGGGATATCAATCCCTAACCATCTCATCATTATAATTTAGGAACATGGGTATTCAAACCCTTAGATCATCAAAACACTTACTATTAAATAACATATTGATGACTTGATGGCAATATAGACATTTCTCATGGCTCATATAGCCTATTAATCTCATATGTTACCTCTTACTAGGCAACATAGCATGTCATTACTTTCATAACTCATAAAGTGCTTTTAATGGATATGACATCATAACCTTACCTGGCTATGATCACTTCTGTATAAAAACCTGCATGATTAGAACAATTGATAACATGCACATTTTGTCTATATAAGCACAGTACAATTATTTCCTAGTTCAATCATAGAGTTTCATGCTTAAAAGCATAACCCAGAATTAGGGTTTACTATTCATATTATCATATTACCCAAGATTAGGGTTTACTATTCACATTGCATCACATTACCCTAGATTAGGGTTTACTATTCGCATTGCATCACATTACCCTAGATTAGGGTTTACTATTCACATTGCATCACTTTACCCTGAATTAGGGTTTACTGTTCACATTGCATCACATTACCCTAGATTAGGGTTTACTATTCACATTGCATCACTTTACCCTGAATGAGGGTTTATTATTCACATTGCATCACTTTACCTTGAATTAGGGTTTACTATTCATATTACTGTGAATTAAGATCATACCATCATCATGTATGAGGATTACTTCCATTAATGCCCTCAAATTAGGTTAAGATTTAGTAACCATCATAATTAGGGTTTCCATGATCTCACTATGAAGGATCATACCCTAATTAGATGCATTCATACATATAGGAAGTTTATTACTTGATTCTCTTTCATATTAGGAGTCTTCTCTCTCCTCTTACTATTAGATGATGTTCACATCACTTTTGATTAGACTAAGTCAAATCAACCTTGACAACATAAGTTATGTCATCACTATTATGGTCATTAGCGTTTACATAATCAAGGGTTATTAATCACACTATCCCATCAAGGGTACTTTTGTAATGTTCACAATTGACCTTATCATGCATCAAACCACTAATTACTTGATCCCTTAATTGCTTTAGGTATCATTAAGGCGTAGGTTATTCAACCACTAAACCATCTTAACCTCTAAAGCATCAAACGTTCTTAACCTTTTTAAACCTCAAACGGTTTTGCACTTTCAACCCCCAAACGGTTTTGAAATCGTTTGGTGGTGTTGACCATTTGTTGACTTTTGAAACCGTTTGGCCAAGTACACACTCAAGACTGTTTGCCCAAGGTGAGATGAAGACCGTTTGGTCATGAAGACCATTTGGCCAACTTTGACTTTGAAACCGCATGAGCAAGATCGATCTTGAAACCGCATGAGATCAAACAGTTTGGGATCGTTTGGTCCCAAACAGTCTTGAGACCGTTTGGTCCCAAATAGTCTTGAGACCGTTTGGACTCAAACAGTCTTGAGACCGTTTTTCCGTTTGGGTCCAAACCACCTCAAAACCGCATGGACCAAAAAGTGTCTCAACCACTTCAATTGAGTTAGGGTTTCCAATGTTGAACCCCTCAATCGTTCATGCACTTGTTAGCCACTTATCAATTGAGTCAATTAGGTCAACCGTCAACTGATTTGATACTCAATTGACCCTTAATTGATCATCAATTAGGGTGTGGGTCAATTGAATTAGGGTTTGGAATCAATCTTCCTTTAACATGTATCAACATGAGTCTAATTGACATTGAAACCATTGAACCATCATTCAATTGGGTCATGACTAGACCCCAAACGGTCTTGGGATTGTTTGGATACCCTCCAAACGGTCTTGAGACCGTTTGCTCAAGTCAACACCAAAAACTAACTCAAACTATTGAGGTTTGACTCATAGATTTGATCATTTAGGTCACTAATCGATTATACTTCAACGTGTTGCCTTTCAATCTTCAACCACTAAACCATGGTCAACCCTAGACCTCCAAACGGTCTTGGGTGACCCCCAAACGGTCTTGGGATCATTTGGACATCCTCCAAATGGTCTTGGGTGACCCCCAAACGGTCTTGGGATCATTTGGAAATCCTCCAAACGGTCTTGAGACTGTTTGCCCATTAGTTTATCAAAAACCAAGTCATTCACTCAAGGGTTGAACCCTAGGTTTTGTCACCAAATCAGCACTTAATTGTTTAACAACTTGATATCTTTAGACACTCAATTGGTCAACCCTACTTAACCCTAGACCTCCAAACGGTCTTGGATGATCACCAAACGGTCTTGAGACCGTTTGGGTGATCCCCAAATGGTTTTGAAACCGTTTGGGCCACTCAACCCAAACTTCAACATGATTAACTTATTGAAATCAGCAATTATCCCGATTAGGGTTTAGAGGATTAATGTGCCTTCAATTGGTGATTTACTTGGAATTAGATGATGATTTTTGGTGGGTGATTAGTCCACATTATTTACAACAGACCTCCAAATGGTCAACGCCTGGTCAACACATCCAAACGGTCTTAAACCATTTGCTTGCATGCGGTCTTGTGAAACCATTTGCACTCAAACAGTTTGAAACCGTTTGCTCCCAAACGGTTTGGGAATCCGTTTGGAAAATTGGGAGACCATTTGCTAAAGCAAGATTTAGGATAAACATAGATATTAACGCCATCGTCTTCTACCTCATGAATAGGGGTGGTTCTTCATGGAATTGTTTGCAAGAACACTTAGAAGTATCTAAAGAAGAAGAACAAGCAACGATTCTAGGAGAAGAAGATGCACTTAACAAGGTTTAAGGTTTAGAGTTATAAAACTAGCCTTAAGATCTGATCTAGAGCTCCAAGATTCGTAGATCTAATGGTGGACGAAGCTCCAAGGGTTGCCCAAGGTCCGTCGTTCAAGGTTTGGATGGAGAAGAAGGCTAGAATGAAGAATCGTGTAAGAAAAACTAACAAACCAACCCTGTATCAGGGTTCCCATCATGAATTCGAGCTAGATGATGATCAAGACTTACCCAAACTAGCCTGGTCGTTCTCCTATGCTCCTGAGCTTCTCCTTAGTTGGCCTAAGAAAGAAGATAAGGGAAGGAATGAAGGGAAACGATCCCTTTCTTGTTAAAAGGATGTACATATATATTTTTGGGATATTTTCAAGGCAAGGATGATTATTTCTTTTATTTATCAAATATCCACCAAGTCCTCCTCCACTTCTTGGCCACATTTTCCTTCTTTTATCCTTATGCAAAACTCCTCCCTTATCCAAGGTTAAAGGGAAAGAAACCAACATTATACTATGTTGCATATGTATAAGGGCCATTTTGCTTAAAACTTGGTTACTTAATTATCAAAGTTATCTTTCTTACTTGATCATTCAAATGAGGCGCCCCTCTCATTTTCTTTGCTCTATTTGATGCCAAGAGTAATGAAAGATACTCTAGAGGGTATATTTAACATGTTGCATCCTGCTTTGGGTAAATTGCACTTTACACCAAAACTAGGTTTTAAAGCACAAGGATTACTCTACAAGCTATATCTTGGTGCCCAAGATTGTGGAATCCATTCCACCATATCATATGCATTATTATGATGTCTCAACATCAAAGGAACATCTTAACATGTGAAAATTGCAAGTTAACCCCTCTAATTGGGTAATTTGCACATTAGTCTAAAATTAACAAAATAAAATTACAACATTGTTCAAAAAGGACTAAAATGGAAATATATGTTCCTCAAAAGCTTTAATTACAATACAAAAGATAACCACAAGTATTTAATTACATATTTTAAGCAAAACACTTAGGGTTAGTTCATAACCCAGGTCAGGGATGTTACAAATTATCCACCCCTTACAAGGATTTTGTCCTCGAAATCAACAAAACATATTTAAGAGAAAAGAGCAGGGTATTTCCTTCTCATCTCTTCTTCTAGTTCCCACGTGGCTTCTTCAACACCACGGTGATTCCAGAGGACTTTCACAAGACTTATATCTTTCATTTTCAGCTTTTTAATTCTTTTATCAAGGATTGACATAGGTCCTTCCTCATAAGACACATCATCATTCAGTTGTACGTCCATAGGTTGCAGAACTAATTCTGTGTCAGGATGACATTTCCTCAGCATGGAAATGTGGAACACAGGGTGTAACCTTTGTAGCCCTGGTGGTAACTTTAGCTTATAGGCTACCTTCCCAATCCGTTCAATGATTGGATAAGGCCCCATAAACCTAGGAGCTAACTTCCCTTTCCTTCCAAATCTCAGAACTCCTTTCTAAGGTGAGACATTAAGGTATACTCTGTCTCCAACCTGGAACTCTAAAGGTCTATGATGCTTATCAACATAAGATTTCTTCCTATCTTGTGCAATCTTTATCTGTTGTTGTATTACTTTAATCTTCTCGGTGGTCTGCTGTACACGATCATGACCTAAAAGTTGATGTTCACTAGTTTCATACCAGCATAAAGGTGATCTACAACGTCTACCATACAAAGATTCATAAGGTGCCATGTCAATGCTATGTTGATAGTTGTTATTGTAGGCAACCTCTATCAAGCTTAGGTGCAGATCCCAACTTCCTGTAAACTGAAGAACACATGCTCTCAGCAAGTCTTCCAAGGTATGTATAGTCCTTTCTGACTATCCATCAGTCTGTGGATGAAAGGCTGTACTAAACCTTAACTGTGTGCCTAAAGCTTTATGAAGTTGCTCCCAAAAATGACTCGTAAACTGGGGACCTCTATTAGAAACAATGGTAACTTGGACTCCATGTAGTCGTACAATCTCATCTACATACAACGGTGCCAGCTTCTCAGCAGAATAGGTTGTTTTGACTGGTAAGAAGTGAGCTGTCTTTGTCAACCTATCAACTATTACCCAGATGGAATCATGTCCTTTGGCTGTCCTGGGTAGACCAACAACAAAGTCCATGGTTACACGATCCCACTTCCATTGTGGTATGGGTAAAGGTTGCATTGTTCCTACATGCTTCTGGTGTTCAGCTTTAACTTGCTTACACACAGGACACCGCAAAACAAACTCAGCAACAACTTTCTTCAAACCAGGCCACCAATACATATCTTTCAAGTTTTGATACATCTTGGTGCTTCCTGGATGCATATCATACATCAAAGAATGAGCTTCTTCTAGGACTAACTTTCTCAAGTTATCCACATCTGGTACTATCATCCTACCATGATAACAGGCTACTTGATCATCTGAGTCATGGAAACCTTCTCATTTCTCATTACCATACTCTGATCTGATCTGTTGAATTGCAGCATCAACTTGTTGTGCCTCCTTGATCTGCTCTCTCAGAGCAGGTTTTATATGCATCTCAGCCAAAAACCCTGCTAACAATGATACTCTCAACTGTACATTCTCTTTCCTTAAGGAGATAAGCATATCTCTCCTTAAGCACACCAAGGAATTCAGTTGTGCTCTATCTAGGGCTGGTGTTGCTGATTTCCTACTCAAAGCATCAGCAACCACATTGGCCTTCCCTGGATGGTAATCAATTGTACAATCGTAGTCCTTGATCAACTCCATCCAGCGGCATTGTCTCATATTAAGATCATGCTGTGAAAAGATATACTTAAGGTTCTTGTGGTCTGTGAAAATATAGAATGTCTCTCCATAAAGATAATGCCTCTAGATTTTCAAGGCATGAACCACAGCATCTAGCTCTAGGTCGTGTGTCAGATAATTCTCCTTGTGTTTCTTAAGCTGTTGGGAAGTAAAAGAAATCACTTGTTTATCCAGCATCAACACACATCCTAGTCCATTCTTGGAAGCATCACATAAAACTATATATCCTTTTCCTTATTTAGGTAACACAAGAACATGTGCACTTGTCAATCTCTCCTTCAACAGCTGAAAAGATTGTTGACACTTATCACTCCAAACAAAAGAAACATCCTTCCGGGTCAACTTAGTCAAGGGTAAGGCTATAGAACTGAAGTTCTTAATGAACTTCCAGTAATAGCCTGCCAACCCTAAGAAACTACGAATCTCTGTCGGTGTCTTTGGCTGCTCCCATTGTAGAACAGATTCTACCTTTTTAGGGTCAACACGAATACCCGAGGCAGATATCACATGTCCAAGGAAAGATACTTCCGATAACCAGAACATGCACTTACTAAACTTAGCATATAACTTATGCTTTCTTAGCAAAGTTAGAGCCTGATGAAGATGTTGTTCATGCTGCTGAGCATCTCTACTATAGATCAGGATGTCATCTATAAAGACAACAACACTCTGATCAAGAAAAGGTTGAAAGATTCTATTCATGAGTTCCATAAATGTAGCTGGTGCATTAGTTAGTCCAAATGACATAACTGTGAACTCATAGTGACCATACCTTGTCCTAAAGGCAGACTTGGGTACGTCACTATCCTTAATACGCAGCTGGTGATATCCTGACCTCAAGTCTATCTTTGAGAAGACAGTTGCACCACGCAACTGATAAAAGAGATCATCAATCCTCGACAGAGGATACTTGTTCTTTATTGTTACTTTATTTAGTTGTCTGTAATCAATGCACAACCGCATTGACCCATCTTTCTTTTTAACAAAGAGGACCGGAGCACCCCAGGGTGAAGTACTCGGTCAGATAAAACCCTTCTCAAGCAATTCTTGCAACTGTTTCTTGAGTTCTACCATTTCAGCAGGTGCCATCCTATATGGTGTTTGTGCTATAGGTTGCGTGTCTGGAATTAAATTGATCTCAAAATCAATTTCCCGATGCGGTGTCACACCTGAAAGTTCTTCAGGAAACACGTCTTCAAATTCCCTGACTACAGGAACTTCGACAGGGTTAGGACTATCCATGATAGTATCTACCAAATGGGCCAAGAATGCATAACATTCTTGCCTCATCAGCTTCTCAGAAACCATAGCTGACACAAGACAGGTGGGTAGAATCTTTCTCTCTCCTTGAAAGATCCATGTGTCACTATCATCAGCAAACACAGCTTGCTTGGATTCACAATCCAAAACAACCTTATACCTTTCTAAGGTATCCATCCCAAGGATTATATCAAATCCATGCATCTCAAGTGGTATAAGATCCACTTGAATGCGGTGTTCAGAAAAGAAGAGGATGCAGGGAGAACATACCTCCTGCAACACAGCAGATCCCCTTATCAGAGTTTCTAGCAACAAACTGTCTGCTCTATGACTTGTAGTCAAGTTGCAGTCAAGAATCACTCTTTAAGTGATAAAGGAGTGCATAGCACCTGGATCAAATAAGACAGATACAACACAAGATGTAGACATATCAGAATATAACAATTCCATCTAACTTGCCACAACCCGAGGGTTGATCACTGCATCAGGTGGATTCATTGCATAAAACCTTGTTGTTTCCTGTGGTTAATTCAATGCTCATTGACTGGGTGCCGATGATCTAGCTTGGGATGCTTGTCCACGTCCTTAGCTCCTCTTGGAAACTGTCTCCTTTGAGATCCTTGTTGACTTTGCCTCTGGGGTTGAGTTACAATCACTTCTCTGGCTCTGCAATATTTCATCAGATGTCCCATCTTTCCACATATATAACAACTTATGTTCAGTTGTTGTGGTCTGGGTGGTCCTGTAACCGACATAGATGTTGAACTGCGAGCTCCTTCTTGTGGTAGGCTTCATCCTCTACCCCTATTCGACATCCACTGTGTCTGGGTACTGAATCTAGGTGGTGGTGTAGGCGCAGAAAACCTAGGTTTCTTGAAACCTTTAGATGAAGATCCTTGGAATTGGGGATACATCCTCTTGTTTTGGGTTTGTCTCTTCTCTGCTACAGACCTTTCTATCCTTCTGACAAACTCTACAAAGGTAGCAAACCTTTCTCTGTTCTCTAGGGCAGACACATGGGTAGTCAATTCAGCGTTTAATCCTTTCTCAAAATGCTTAATCCTTTCTTCATCTGTAGTTGCCATATGCGGGCAGAACCGCAAAAGCTCCATGAACTTAGCCTCGTACTCGCTAATGTTCATCAGACCTTGTCTTAACCTCTCAAACTGAGAGATTTTCTCATCCAGAAATGTCTTAGGGAAATATTTGTTGATAAAATCCCGTCGAAAGACTTCCCATGCAACCTCTACACCCGGTTTCTTCTATTCTTCCATGGTCCACCAATGACCAGCACTCCCCTTGAGAAGATATACATCATGTTTAACCTTCTCGGCTTCTGGGATGTTCAAGATTATAAAGGCCTTCTCTAGTTCAGTTAACCACAAGTCAGCATCTGCTGGGTCAGCTATTCCAGCATACTCTGTGGCTCCAACTCAACGAAGTCATTCAAACATCTTGCCGATTTCTTATCCTTCAGGATGGGTAGGTTCTCTAGGTGCAGGTATAGGCATCCTATCAGTCATGTGTGTCATGGCGGTCATAAACTTCCCAAACATGGCTTGGACGGCTGGGTTCCCAATATCAGTTGGATTGAACTGGGGTGGTTCCGGCACAGGTTCTTCTCTATCTGGGTCTCTTACACCTTCTCTGGGTGCGGCAACACTACTTTCTGCAATGTGTTCCTCGTGTTCTTCATGTGGTCCATACATCCTTAGTCTTATCTTCTTATCCTGAGGAGCAGAAGACACTATCAGACATACTGGAAGACACTAGAATATACTCAACATCCTAAGTCCTATGTCTCTGTAGACTCAGTGAACCTAGAGCTCTGATACCACTAAATTGCGGCGACTCAACTTCGAAAACAAGTTTAACAAATGCGGAAGTGATTAACTAGCAGCAGAATTATTAAAAATCACTAAAAATTAAAACTTTTTGTAAAGAGATCTATAAACGATGAAACTCTTTCATAAAGAAACATGATAAGTTGTTTACAGACTGATCCATCATTACACCTATGTAATGTCACATCTCGAGTATTAAAAACCTCAACTACCTTGTTAGTTGTACAAGGTAAGATACAAAAATCTTGAGGCATTAAGCCAAAAATCTCAGATCAATCTTTAAACATCTACTGACTCCTAGGACCTAAGAGTACAGAGACGACACATAGGACATACTATCTACAAGACTTGACAGACAATGTCTCCACCTGAGGATCACTGCTGCCCTTGGTGTTGTTGTTGCAGCTGTTGCTGTTGCTCACCCACTGATGGGTTCCTTCGTCCTCAGTGTGTACCTAAAAATTCGAATCCCATGGGGGTGAGACAATTTGAATAATTTTCCCAGCGAGAGTTATAACTCTCCGCCAGAAGCTTTGTTATTGCAATAAAGGAATAACATTGAATAATAGGATTATAAACATTCAACAGCAGGTTTAACATTGTATAAGCTAAGTGAAGCAACCTTCTTTTAAGCAATCATTTCAATTATAACCTAATTGAATAACAAGACACATAAAAAATAAGGAATATGAAGAACATGTATACTAGTTATTCAACTAGAACATTATAAACAATGTGTCATCAATCATTGTTTCTCATAGTTCAACCTAAGCAGTTATGCTACATGGTTGATTATGTTTTTCAAACAAATTTATGCCCTGAGGAGATGAGTTACACCTCTAATACTCCAATTGACCATTACTTAATCACAATCGATACCATACATAGGTCATTAGAAGAGACGGATTTCTATGACCTCATCTTCCTCAGTCAGTGTGAGGTACAACATGCAGGACATCTTGTGTTTCTGCTATAATAGCTTTCCAGGGTATTCTGGCAACTTCACTATTAGAGTTACAGTGGTGTGTTGTACTCTCTTCTCCATCGAGGGATTTCTTGTTTATCTCACATCGATGCGACATTAACAACATCATTGGGAGATTAGTGATACATCATCCTGGCATAAACATATAATGAAGGATTGGGAGATTATTGGTACATCTCACATCAAATCCTACATTAGGACGTAAGGATATTTGCGTCCATAACTCCCACATACTCAAAAGTATGCTCTCTAGGAGTTCCCTTAGGAAAACCTATTTCACCATCACTTAACTTCTGACAATGATGGATCTATGGTCAGGGCTCTACATGATATCATTATACTTGATTATTTAAGTACATTATGGTATTCTTTTAGCATCAGACATGTTTTCAAACATAAACCATTACACAATTGCTATAAAGAAAGAATACTAACTGTGTCAAGTTCATTTCACATCTAGTTATCATTGGGATATCAATCCCTAACCATCTCATCATTATAATTTAGGAACATGGGTATTCAAACCCTTAGATCATCAAAACACTTACTATTAAATAACATATTGATGACTTGATGGCAATATAGACATTTCTCATGGCTCATATAGCCTATTAATCTCATATGTTACCTCTTACTAGGCAACATAGCATGTCATTACTTTCATAACTCATAAAGTGCTTTTAATGGATATGACATCATAACCCTTACCTGGCTATGATCACTTCTGTATAAAAACCTGCATGATTAGCAGAATTGATAACATGCACATTTTGTCTATATAAGCACAATAAAATTATTTCCTAGTTCAATCATAGAGTTTCATGCTTAAAAGCATAACCCAAAATTAGGGTTTACTGTTCATATTATCATATTACCCTAGATTAGGGTTTACTATTCACATTGCATCATATTACCCTAGATTAGGGTTTACTATTCACATTGCATCACTTTATCGTGAATTAGGGTTTACTATTCACATTGCATCACATTACCCTAGATAGTGTTTACTATTCACATTGCATCACTTTACCCTGAATTAGGGTTTACTATTCATATTACTGTGAATTAAGATCATACCATCATCATGTGTGAGGATTACTTCCATTAATGCCCTCAAATTAGGTTAAGATTCATTAACCATCATAATTAGAGTTTCCATGATCTCACTATAAAGGATCATACCCTAATTAGATGCATTCATACATATAGGAAGTTTATTACTTGATTCTCTTTCATATTAGGAGTCTTCTCTCTCCTCTTACTATTAGATGATGTTCACATCACTTTTGATTAGACTAAGTCAAATCAACCTTGACAACATAAGTTATGTCATCACTATTATGGTCATTAGGGTTTACTTAATCAAGGGTTATTAATCACACTATCCCATCAAGGGTACTTTTATAATGTTCACCATTGACCATATCATGCATCAAACCACTAATTACTGGATCCCTTAATTGCATTAGGTATCATTAAGGTGTAGGTTAATCAACCACTAAACCATCTTAACCTCTAAAGCATCAAACGTTCTTAACCTTTTTAAACCTCAAATGGTTTAGCACATTCAACCCCCAAACGGTTTTGAAACTGTTTGGTGGTGTTGACCGTTTGTTGACTTTAGAAACCGTTTGGCCAAGTACACACTCAAGACCATTTGCCCAAGGTGAGGTGAAGACCGTTTGGCCAACTTTTACTTTGAAACTGCATGAGCAAGATCGATCTTGAAACTGCATGAGATCAAACGATTTGGTATCGTTTGGTCCCAAATGGTCTTGAGATCGTTTGGACTCAAACGGTCTTGTGACCATTTGGACCCAAACGCTCTTGAGACCGTTTGGTCCAAACCACCTCAAAACCACATGGACCAAAAAGTGTCTCAACCACTTCAATTGAGTTAGGGTTTCCAATGTTGAACCACTTAATCATTCATGCACTTGTTAGCCACTTATCAATTGAGTCAATTAGGTCAACCCTCAACTGATTTGACACTCAATTGACCCTTAATTGATCATCAATTTGTGCTTGGGTCAATTTAATTAGGGTTTGGAATCGATCTTCCTTCAACATGTATCAACATGAGTCTAATTGACATTGAAACCATTGAACCATCATTCAATTGGGTCATGACCTGACCCCAAACGGTCTTGGGATCATTTGGACACCCTCCAAACGGTCTTGTGACTGTTTGATCAAGTCAACACCAAAAACTAACTCAACCTATTGAGGTTTGACTCATAGATTTGATCATTTAGGTCACTAATCGATTAAACTTCAACTTGTTGCCTTTCAATCTTCAACCACTTAACCATGGTCAACCCTAGACCTCCAAACGGTCTTGGGATCATTTGGACATCCTCCAAACGGTCTTGAGACCGTTTTCCCATTATTTTATCAAAAACCAAGTCATTCACTCAAGGGTTGAACCCTAGGTTTTGTCACCAAATCAGCACTTAATTGTTTAACAACTTGATATCTTTAGACCCTCAATTGGTCAAACCTACTTAACCCTAGACCTCCAAATGGTCTTGGATGATCACCAAACGGTCTTGAGATCGTTTGGGTGATCCCCAAACGGTTTTGAAACCGTTTGGGCCACTCAACCCAAACTTCAACAGGATTAACTTATTGAAATCAGCAATTAACCCGATTAGGGTTTAGAGGATTAATGTGCCTTCAATTGGTGATTTACTTGGAATTAGATGATGATTTTTGGTGGGTGATTAGTCCACATTATTTACAACAGACTTACAAATGGTCAACACCTGGTCAACACATCCAAACGGTCTTAAACCATTTTCTTGCATGCGGTCTTGTGAAACTGTTTGCACTCAAACGGTTTGAAACTGTTTGCTCCCAAACAATTTGGGAAACCGTTTGGAAAAGTTGGGAGACCGTTTGCTAAAGCAAGATTTAGGATAAACATAGATATTAAAGCCATCATCTTCTACCTCATGAACAGGGGCGGTTCTTCACGGAATTGTTTGCAAGAACACTTAGAAGTATCTAAAGAAGAAGAACAAGCAACGATTCTAGGAGAAGAAGATGCACTTAACAAGGTTTAAGGTTTAGAGTTATAAAACCTGCCTTAAGATCTGATATAGAGCTCCAAGCTTCGTATCTCTAATGGTGGATGAAGCTCCAAGGGTTTCCCAAGGTCCGTCCTTCAAGGTTTGGATGGAGAAGAAGGCTAGAAAGAAGAATCGTGTAAGAAAAACTAACAAACCAGCCTTGTATCAGGGTTCCCATCAAGAATTCGAGCTAGATGATGATGAAGACTTACCCAAACTAGCCTGGTCGTGTTCCTATGATCCTGAGCTTCTCCTTAGTCAGACAAAGCAAGAAGATAAGGTAAGGAATGAAGGGAAACGATCCCTTGCTTGTTAAAAGGATGTACATATATATTTTTGGGATATTTTCAAGGAAAGGAGGATTATTTCTTTTATTTCTCAAATATCTACCAAGTCCTCCTCCAATTCTTGGCCACGTTTTCCTTCTTTTATCCTTATGCAAAACTCCTCCCTTATCCAAGGTTAAAGGGAAAGGAACCAAAATTATACTATGTTGCATATGTATAAGGGCCATTTTGCTTAAAACTTGGTTACTTAATTATCAAAGATATCTTTCTTACTTGATCATTCAAATGAGGCACCCCTATCATTTTCTTTTCTCTATTTGATGCCAAGAGTCATGAAAGATACTCTAGAGGCTATATTTTACATGTTGCATCCTGTTTTGGGTAAATTGCACTTTACACCAAAACTAGGTTTTAAAGCACAAGGATTACTCTACAAGCTATATCATGGTGCCTAAGATTGTGGAATCCATTCCACCATATCATATGCATTCTTATGATGTCACAACATCAGAGGAACATCTTAACATGTGCAAATTGCAAGTTAACCCCTCTAATCGGGTGATTTTCACATTAGTCCAAAATTAACAAAACAAAATTACAACATTGTTCAAAAAGGACTAAAATGGAAATATATGTTCCTCAAAAGCTTTAATTACAATACACAAGATAACCACAAGTATTTAATTACATATTTTAAGCAAAACACCTAGGGTTAGTTCATAACCCAGGTCAGGGATGTTACAAATTTAACACACTATCATACTCAAATTCGAGCATATACATGCGTAAGATTCCATCCCTACATTGCCTCAGAAGAATAGGATCTTCCCAAAACAAAAATCTCAAAGAATGGAACAATCGCTTCTTCTCTTGGTAACCCTAGTCCTCAGGTAATTCTTTACATGCAAGATAGTTAACAATGTTAAAAAACCATGGATCTTTTGATTTGATAGAAAGGATTTGCTCATCCGGAAAGGTCTCAGTAATAGGTATATTGGTGTCCTTTTCATCTACCCTCTCAAGTCGAGACAAATGGTTCACAACCACATTTTCCATTCCCGCTTTATCTCTGACCTCAATGTCAAATTCTTGTAAAAGAAGTATCCACTGAATGAGTTTAGGATTCACTACTTTCTTTTCCATTAAGTATTTTATTGTAGTGTGGTCCGTCCATACCGCCACTTTAGTCCCCATTAAATATTGCCTAAATTTTTATAAAGCAAAAACCACGGCTAAAAGCTCCTTGTCAGTGGTGGTATAGTTTAGTTGTGCATCATTTAAGGTTTTTGATGCATAATAAGTAACCATGGGCCGTTTCTCAAGGCGCTACCCAAGAACTGCCCCCCACGACATAGTCAGATGCGTCGCACATCAACTTGAAGGGTTGAATCCAATTTGGAGTCTGCACAACTGGCGCTGAAATCAATCTTTGCTTAAGGATCTCAAAAGTGTTTAAACATTTGTCATTAAAATAAAAAACAACATCTTTCTCAAGAAACTCATATAATTCTTTAGCGATCTTTGAAAAATATTTTATAAACCGACGGTAAAATCCAGTGTGACCAAGAAAACTCCTAAATCCCTTCACTGAGTTCATTGGAGGTAATTTAGAAATAACCTCAATTTTTACCAGATCAACCTCCAGTCCTTTGTTAGACACCTTGTGTCCGAGCACAATGCCCTCGCTTACCATCATATGACATTTCTCCCAATTGAGGACCAGATGAGTGTCCTCACATCTATATAAAACCTTATCAAGGTTATAGAGAAATTCATCAAATGAAGCACCGTAAACTGAAAAATCATCCATGAAAACCTCTAAACAACACCATATCAGAAAAAATGGCGAGCATACATCATTGAAAAGTGGCCAGTGCGTTACACAATCCAAACAGCATACGACGATATGCAACAGTACCATAAGGGAAAGTGAAAGTGGATTTCTCTTGATCCTTAGGTTCAATCGATATTTGATTATAGCCAGAGTATCCATCTAGGAAACAAAAATGGGAGCAACCAGCCAGTCGCTCCAAAATTTGGTCAATAAAGGAAAATGATCTTTTAGCATCACAGTGTTCAACCTACGGTAATCTATGCAAACTCGCCACCCAGTGACCGAATGGGTAGTAACATGCTCATTTAATAATTTGTAGCTACCGTAATTCCCCCCTTTTAGGGGACTACCTGTGTCGGGCTTACCCACGTCGAGTCTGAAATTCTGTAGATAATTCCCGCTGAGAATAGCTTTATCACCTCCTTCTTGATGACTTCTGTCATAATAGGATTTAGGCGGCGTTGAGGTTGGATCACAGGCTTTGCCCCCTCCACAAATCTGATCTTGTGTTGGCATAGAGTAGGAGAAATCCCCTTTATGTCTGAAACTGACCACCCAAAAGCACCATAGCGGTTCTTCAACAAAACCATGAGTTGTTCTTCCTCAGAGGCACTCATATGTTCTGAGATGTTGACTGGTAACTTCTCCTACAGTTCCAAGAACACATATTTCAAATGTGGGGGAAGCAGCTTCAACTCCAATTCTGGCGGATTCACCAAAGATGGCAGCAGTGGTGGCGACAGTGGTCACAAATCTTCAAAGTACCTAGCATAGTAACAAGGAAGGACTCGTAACATCTTTACACAATCCTATAGAGATGTGCTCCTCATCCAATCATCCACAATATTAAATAGACATGCTTCTAAAGGAAATTGAGGATATGACTCCAACATTGAGATCTCCACAACATCTTCCACAGTAGAAAGGCACACTTCTTCATCTTTGTCATTAGGATATTCCATAGCTTTAGCAAGAGAGACCACTTTAGTTTGATCCATGATATCGACGGCATCAGTTCCTCTGTCTACTTTGGTCATGAAATGAGCCATGTCGAGAAAAGGTTTCCCGAGACAAATGGAAATGTTATGATCAAAGTGTTTAAATTTGTTGCACTATCCTTGTTCCTTTGATGGCTTTGAGCTTGTTGGTATTATTATTTCAAACCTATCATCAGCTATGCCCATAGTCAAATGGCCTCTTCCCATTTCCAGGATCATATCAGCTGTAGCCTTGAAATGTCTACCTAGTAGCAACTCATTTCCTTGGTCATCTTGCATTTCCATCACTATGAAATCTGTAGGAAAAACAAACCTGTCCACCTTGACTAGAACATCTTCGCAAATCCCGTAGGGGCTTACTACTGAATTATCTAGCAAGCTGGATAGTCATATTGCTCCTCTTAGATTCCTTGAGATTGAGTTTTCTAAAGGTTGAGAGAGGCATCAAGTTGATGCTTGCTCTTGAGTCACAGAGGGATTCTCTAAACTTTGTCTTCCCAATATAGCAAGAGATGTTGAAACACCCGAGATCCTGCATCTTAGGTGGCAGAGTACCCAGAATAAATGCACTTACCAGTTCTTTGAGAACCACCACTTCAGTGTCAAGAATTTTTTGCTTCTTGGTTATGATGTCCTTCAAAAACTTTCCGTATGACGGTATCTGCTCAATCACATCAATCAATAGGATGTTGATGGATAATTTCCTAAAGCCATCCAAAAACTAAACTTTTGATCTACCTTCTTTTCTTTCAGGATGTTCATATATGGAACCGGGACTGACTGTGCCCTTTGATGTGGCGGCACATATGGTGTTCTCTTATCTATGTCTTTCTCAGAATTTGTCTCCTCCACTACAATTTCTACACTGTCCTCAATGGTTTCTGTGACTTCTGCTTCCTCTGTGGCCTCACCTGTAGCTGTTGGCTGTGATGTGTTTGGTTCATCGACTTTAGAGTTTAAAATCTTCTTACCACTCCTCAGCAAGATAGCTTTGGCTTGATGGGTTCCTCCTAGAGTATCAGTGTTCCCTGGGAAACACTGTTGTGCCGGCTTCTTCAAGTTTGCAAGTTTGGCTGCAATTTGTGAAATGGACGTCTCAAGCATCCTCATCTACACTCCATGGCTCTGTAAGGTCTACCCGAATTGATTCATAAACTCACCTTATAACTAAATTTTCTTGCCAAATGTATTCATTAATTTATGATTTTATTTAACCACCTGGTTGAGCAATTCATTGCTCTTGTCCTCTGCACTGGGTTGTGTCTTTTGATCCGGATCCTGCAATGGCCTTCGCATCACCTGTAGCTCTAACTTGCTCTAATCTGTCCCTTTCACTCTAATCTTGTTTCTTAGGCATGTTCTTCAAAATCTCCCAACACTTAGAGCCTTTTTTGTTCAGGAAGAAACATGTACCTTCTAAATCCAGAGTACCCTGTGAAAAACCACTAGAGGGGGGGGGTGAATAGGTTTTTATGAAGATTTAAAAATAATAATTCAAACAATCAACCATAAAAGATTAGATAAGGGGACACAGGGTTTAGAGTGGTTCCACCCTTAGCAAATACTAAGGCAGTCAGTCCACTACCCAATTGTTTCCAATTGGGATTTTGAAAGCACCTTTATTTTATTACCTCACAAGGATGTTACATAAAATACAACTACCTTCCCAAACCCTTTAGAAAACCTTCACCCTGAAGTCGTCTCACCAACTATGAAGCAGCCTTCACTTGAAGTAACTTCAAGCTCCCCCTTGAAGTAGCCTTCCTCCTTGAAGTAGCTTCCCATTTAGACCTTCTAGAAGTAGTCCAAAGTCTACCTTCTCCTCTAAGAAGACCCTTCTCCACCTGAGAAGATAGCACCCTCTCCAATCCGCAGCCTCCAACCCTAGGAGTAGCAAGGAGAGTACAAGTAATAAAAAGGAACAAGAAGGGAAAATGGAAATTACAATTACCGTTGTAGCACAAGGCTTGATTTCCTATATCAAGCATTTTGATCTCCTAACCAATGTGTGTGAAAGTGTAAGTATGGTGGAAAGGAGATTCTAGCCTATAGGACATGAGCTTGTAGCAATGGAAAGATTAGCAAGTGTAGAAGTTGCTTAACTGCTCACAAGAAAGGATTGCCAATTGCAAGTATGTATGCTCAAGTATTGCACAAGTGTGTTTCGGGTGTCCTAAGGCATGTCCTATTTATAGGAATGGCCTATGAGTGCTTAAGGACGTTCTAGACACTTTCTAGGGGTTCTAAGTGCTCAACTAGATGTTAGGTATCCACTGATTGTTTTAGCAACTACTAGTTTACTAATTCAGAAAAGTGTAGATAGAGTTCTTCTCGGTCAAGAAGTTTGTCGACCGAGAGTCAGTCGGTCGAGGACTTCGTCGATCGAGGGATGGTCTGGAGCAAGTGTATATAACGTTCGATTCCAACTCCCAACCACCTTGCCTGCTAGGTCTAACGGCTATAGAACCTTTTAGAAGGATTAACCTGTGAGACTCTCGGTCGAGAAGTTATTCGACCGAGTGTGTCTCGGTCGAAAAATAGTTTGACTGATAATGTCTCTGTTTTGGTGGTTCTAGATGAATACTAAGTGTGTGTATGAGTGTGCAGTTGTGAGACTATTTTGGGGAATGACCTATCTAAGTGTTGTGAGTGGATAGAGAAGATCGAAATGCTTGATTTACATGATATCTAAGTACTTGTACATTATAAACTTGTACAAGTTTTTACATTGATTACAATCATGAAAATAAAGCAATTTTAGCAGATTGATCTTCCAAGTCTTCGCTATCCACCACCTTATATGCTTGTCCCCAAAACACTCAATTAGCAAGTTAAAACCACAAGAAAGAAATGTTTGTCATCATCAAAACAAAGGGATTATAATAATGTCCAATTTAGCCAACAATATCCCCCTTTTTGAAGATGACAAACATTCCCAAAATATAAATTAATGCAATATAAATCATATGAGTTTCATACTTGAAGTTTACCTATTGTAGCCATTCTCGTGTTTGCAAGTGTGTGTTGGCCAAGAGATTATGAAACTTATGCTGGCCGAGAGATTATGAAACTCATTTTACTTTATGTTATTGATTTTATATTATTTCTCCCCCTTTGTCATTTCAAAAAGATAACCAAGATAATCATTAAGTATGAATTTTACCATTCCCCCTTAATTGTATTGCTATGCTCCCCCTTAATAAGATATTCAATTTTAAAAGCAAGGGATTTAATATGAATGCAAACCATGTGTTGTCAAATTTAGCGACAATTTATTTCTCAATCATTTGCAAAAGGGTGTTAAGCCTTGAAATGATACGAGATCCTTTTAGGTTCATGGTATATATTACTCCCCCTGATTGTTATGCTCCCCTATAATATTCTTATTTAACAAGGATATATCCAATTGAAGCCATAGGAAACACTTTTATTCATAATAACTCAATGCTCATACAACTCATAAGATGAACCATAAATCATGACATACTAGCTTATAACAAAAAGATAGCCATTACAAACATTACAAAGATAGTCACAAATCTCATGATCTCACTGAAAAGACCGAAGAATTAGATCAATTTATAGATTTTTCTTAAGAAAGGGCTCAACTCCATAGTATTTGACCAGCGTCTACCACTCCAAGGCACCTGTCTTGGTGAAAGCATAAGCCTCCAAGAAGGGGGGAACATGATCAAATCAAAAGTGGGCAGCAATGTCTTGGAGTTGGATTTAGGAAAATTGAGTGTGGCTGAGGTCATGAGATGGTGGTGATGGGATTTGAGTGTAGTTGTAGGATGGGTTGTAAGGGTACATCATGCCGAGATTAAGTGAATAAGGATATGCGTGAGGTGTATCAGGAGAAAGAGCTTGCATCCTTTGATTCAAGTAAGACATGGCATGATGATTATAGTCTAATTGTTAATGTATTTGTGATAGGATCATAAGGTAGGCTAGAAGAAGGAGGTGGTGGAGGTGTATCTTGGGTGGATGGCTCCTTCAGTCCTAGCCCTCTTGTGTCCAAAATCAATCCCCATCTTCTCTATTGTATTTCTAGTGATCTTTTGGGGTTTCCTATCACATTTGAAACCTCGGTCCTCAATGTTTTTCTTAAGACAATGTTGTGTCATTTGGCAAACAAAATCAGCATAGGGTGGATTTCCAGAAAACTCAACCATGTTCTTAAGAAAAAGATGAATAAAATTGATGGGTATGCTATTTAGGATGGCATAAATAAGATACATGCGAAAGGTGGGTACTTAATATTTGTTTGCTCTAGGATAGATATTTGTGGCAACAATTAGATTGACAATCCTAGCTTCGGGTTTTAAATTGATGGCATAATAGGTACCCCTTTCTTCATGTCAAGTTGTATTGGATAGAAAAATGGCTTTCTTGATATCACTCAAACTAGTGGTAGTGTCATCTTGGGATAGCTTAGTGAGAGGGTTACCAGTGGTGAGATGAATAAACCCCTTATATTTATCTACATTAATGTTGAGGATAGTAAGAACAACCTCCTCAGAAAAGTAAAATCCATACCCACTAACCATAGAAGAGAAAGAATGATCATGGTCAGGATGTGTGGCTAGATTGTCATAGAATTCATTGATGGCTTGGGAGGAGTAGGAATGGAAGGATGGACTTAGGAATTCAGAAATATTTTGCACCTCAAAGAGTTCTTCAAGATCAACAATGTTGATGAAGTGCATGACGTCCACCAGCTGTCGAGGAAGAGGAGTCTTTGAGGACAGCCTGAGGTAGCGATCTCTGACAGCTACGTCATTGAATGGAATGTCGTTGATGATCGCCAGTGCCGGGGAGAACGTCCTTCCCTTCCTAGCCACAACTTGCTTCTTTCCACACAAGGATGAGGAAGCCATCTTAAAGATATGAGGTGGAGAAGAAGCAAGACAAGATTGGGGTGGAGAAGAGCTAATAATTCACATAAGAAGGAACTAGAGAAGAGCTAGAGAAGTTATAATGTGAATTGGTGAAGAATGGGGCCGTTTTGGGCTCTATTTATAGCAAAACAGGACCCTGCTCGGTCGACAATTCGTCGATCGAGGACCGCAACAGACGATTTTATAGACGTTCCTCTTGCTCGTCCAACGGTCGATCGAGTATTTGAAAAAATAGCCATTGCCACCTTTTTTTATTATTATTTTAATCGGAAGATTGCCTTTTAATTTATGCAAATTGGGGGTTCACCATGTTGGTATTGGTCGACAATTTTGTCGACCGGGATAGACTCGGTCGAAAACTTTGTCGACCGGGCTATTTATGGGTTCGAATGTGCATCATTTACTTGACGAGTGTCGGTCGAGAAAGGTGACCAACAGAGATATCTTCGGTCAACAAACTCATCGACTGAGTTTGTCTCGTTCGAGATTTTTGTAGACCGTCGGGATTGCTGTGACTGAACATTGTGAATGAAATTTTAAGCTCGTTTTTAATAACAGTTATGAATGCAAGTGAGAGACTATATTAATTTATAAATTTTAGGGGTGTGGAGCACATACATCAAAGAAGATATCATCAAGGGGAGTAACAATTAGTCACTTTCTAATGTATTGATTAAGATAATTCAATAATTCTAAGGTTAGTTTTTAAAGTTTGATTTTGACTTTTACTAGAGCTTTGCACTCAAATCTTGTTTTCAATATGATGAAAACATTTCGAATCAAGATACTAAGATTTAATGCAAATTAATGATTTACCATTAAGCATTTTATCAAGCTTATTTTAGGTCGATTTTGACTTTGACCATGGCACCCCTTGGTTAATTTTGATTTCGACCGAGAGGAAATTTTTGTAGATTTCCAATTTAAGCATTCACAGTAATCCACTTGATTGAATATAAAGCCTTTATGTAATAGGTGCATACCAATTTGAAAGAATTTATATCAATTTGAAAGATTATAGCTTGGGATCAAACATAATTCATGTAAGCAATATTTGATTTTGAAATGGTGTCTTGCTCTTGATTTGTTTAGAATAGGCTTTAGATAGAATATTGAAATAATTTTATTCTAAACAAGACCTCTTATTCCACTAATGCAAGAAATATATGAGGTTTTCTCAAGACAACATGGTTCATAATTTTTAGTTTGGCCAAGAAATACTTTTAAGCAAACCATGCATAAGATCTTAGCAATTAAAAATGAACTTGCAATCTATGCAATATATTTGTATTGAAGCATGTCCAATTGCAGTAAGAGTATATACTTCCAATCATGCATCACAAATATAATATCCTTTTTTCATAGGCTAAGCACAAGATAATTATTGACTTAATATGTCAAGATGCATTTGTGCCATTGAGTTTTACTTTTATGCAAAATGACATTTTCAATGATAACATCATCTTTATATGTAAAGAGCTAAATTACTATGATCATTTTGAAAACAATGTCCATTCATGGTTTGTGTATATAGATCAAAGATTATTTTAGACAAACTAAGTAAAAGATGAAACACAATGATCATGATAGCACAATAGAAGCATATCCATAATTTCAGTAAAATCAATATTTTCTTCTTAGATACAATGTAATTATGAAAGGTATAAAGTTTTGATACTAATATGTTCTTCCTTTTAATTATGATCATTCAAATATGCAGTATATAAAGTTCATCACATACTTAAGTTAATTGTAATTATAGTATCTTTTTTTTACTGAATAATTCTGTCAGAGTATCCCTTGGTCGACAAATTTCTTGACCGAGTGAGGCTCGGTCAAAATATTTGTCGATCGGCCATTTATCAGGTTTTTGTAGGCTTAATTTCTCGACCGAGTATCTCTATCGGTCGACTAATTTCTCGACCGACATTGTCTTGGTCGACAATTTTCTCTACCTAGATTGTTTATGTACTATTTTCAATAGTTGTTTTCAAGTAAGAACATAGATCAGTTTTACAACATTATACAAGTTAATGCTCAATTTAGTACAGATAAGACATTTTAATATCAAAGTAACGTTTTAGGTCAAATCTCAACTAATCAAATTAAAATCTCTAAGTTTTAGGAACCCAAACTAGATCAACATCCTTTTTCTTGTATGGGCAAGAGAATGAATAATGTCCAAGACGTAAATAGTAATGAAAACATATAGAATCAATTTCATTTCTCTTCTTAGCTGGATTGGCTTTTGGCACATACATAACTTTAGTCTTGGGAACTTGTTTCCTTCTCATTCTAGGTTTTTGAAAAGATTTACCTTTGGGCTTATAACCTAGTCCTCTTCTTCCACTCTGACCAGAAGAATTTTGTAGAATTTTATCAAGAAAATCATTGTTTCTCAAGCTACAAATTCTTTTTATAACTCAGCAATCACATCCATTTTCCTTTTGATATATAACTTTGCTTGATCTAGATCAGATAATAAAGCATCTCTTTCCTTAATAAGCGCATCATAATCTAGATGAGTACATAATATTGGTTGTTTTTTAAGATCATTAATTTGGGCTTGCAAGTTTATCTTTTCTAGAGAGAGAAGATTGCAATTTGCCTCTATTGATTTCAGCTTAATATCATGGTCTTTAATAGTTAATTTTAATGTCTCCTTAAGATCTTCATTTTCAGATGTGAGAGTAAGAAGTTTAGCATGTAACTCATCATTTGCTTTATTAGATTTCTTTAATTTCTTCTTGCACTCAATATACTTATCATGTGTTTCTTGAAGGCTAGCAACTAAATCTTCTTTTAATAAATAAAAAAGACTTACCTCATCTTCTTCTTCATTTATTGTAGCAATAAAACAACATACCTCTTTGTGGTGATTGCTAGTTTTATGGAGCTTTTCTTTCTTTATCATCTTTGGACAGTTAAGTGTTGTGTGCCCCATTTCTTCACATTCAAAGCACCACTTATTGCTTGTTAAAGGTTGATTCACGTTTCTCCTTTCTTTGTAGAGGTTGTAGAGATCACCGCCCTCCATCTTCAAGACTCGATTAGAGCTCCTTGAAGCCTACTCTGATACCAATTGAAAAACCACTAGAGAGGGGGTGAATAGGGTTTTTATGGAGATTTAAAAATAATAATTCAAACAATCAACCACAAACGATTAGACAAGGGGACAAAGGGTTTTGAGTGGTTCCACCCTTAGCAAATACAAAGGGAGTCAGTCCACTACCCAATTGTTTCCAATTGGGATATTGAAAGCACCTGTATTTTATTACCTCACAAGGATGTTACATAAAATACAACTACCTTCCCAAGCTGTTACACCCCGATCTCACAATTTCCTCAAATCATGAGATTAGGGCGTAAGATAGGATTTATATTTAACACAAAGAACACCCTCAACTTTTTCTTTTCTTTTAAACTCTTGTTTCATCGCATTGAACCACATAACATCTTAACAAGGAATCTGAACATTTCTTCTACTAATCAAACTTTAATAGTAAAGATACATGTATAAGCATTCATGATGTCTTTCACACATTATGCACATGAAACTTGCTAATTGGCATACATATCAAAGAGGAACAATATTACACATTGTATTTACAACTCTCTCTCTTATCTCTTACTGAGGACCTAGAGTGACAAGAACCGACTGACTCAACTAATCTCATACTTAACTCCTGTGGCAGATCTACTCTGACGCTCTGATCATCTTCAAGTCCACGCGATTAACCCTAAAAATGTTTAAGTAGAGGGGTGAGCCTACTCGCTCAGTGAATGAGTACTTCATGGAAACAGACTAATGCACTAATGTGATTACAGATATAATTTGAATAAATGATATGAAATTTAACAAAAATAAATACTACACTGAGCAGTTCTAAAACAATATAATTGAAATAACAAAGAATGTAAATATTGCATCCAAAGAATAACTACTAGAAGACTATGCTTCTAGTCTTCCTTAACTCTATCATTTATAAAGAACTCTGTGAACCTATATGATCATACTTTAGATTATGCCCTAAATATATGCAGTGTACTCTGCATATAAAGATCTGCAACAAGTTCATGCAACGGTCCCACCGTACAAGACTTAGCGACACACCCGGGAAGTGATAAGTCTGACTACTCGTCCTGGTCTGCACAGGACACAGGCTCCTCGGCCTCCTCGCACAACCACGTGTGCTCTCGACTCCTCCTTAAACCTGAGTACACCGGCGGAGAATCACAGGGTTACCTTCGCGACACAAGCACGAATGGTGTTAGATAACCAAGTTTTCTGGTGATATCGCAGTGCCATTGTGACACAAGCACAATTGTTGTTAGACACTGCCCTTTTTCTCTTTCCTCGTTTGTCCGCGACACAAGCACAGATGATGTTGCAACACGAGTTTCACCCCAAAGTTGCAGACCCGTCTAAGGGGTTCTACGGTGTTAGGGCATCTAGGTCTATACTTGATTAACAATAAATATCATAGTTCATGTATTCAACATATACCCTGTCTCAGTAACATCCCTTTCTAGGGCATGTCATATCTTATCACCTGCAATTTATGAGATATGTATTGAAATATAAGAAGCCCTGCAGTATGTAAATATCATTTTAGGGAGAACAAGCATATAAAGTTAAATGCACTAGAAACATACAATTTAACAATTAAGCATCACCACATCTCATATCAAGACCTTTCATATTACCATAGCATTATTCATTGAACACCCCATCCTTAGGGTTTCATTTGCCTTATTCATTCATCACATGCCAACACCCTACTCTTAGGGTTGCATTTGCCTCATTCACCTTTTCGTTTACCTCATTCACTTGTCACATGGCTCTCATAAGGATTTCATAGGATATAAGCATTCACTAAATAAAGATTGTTTCCAACAATTCATATGCAATCAATATAGACATGAAACCATGGAAATTCAACTAAATTTAGGTTTTCCATATCATCACTGTGATATCATGTATCCAGAATAAGATTCAATTTAGATAACCCACGAGATACATCCTAACCACTTATAGAGTTACTAGTCCTTTTCAATAAGGTTGAAACACTAGTGATGTCTCAATTAGGTTAAACCTAATTACATCATTTGATATAAATCTGTAAAGCATTCTCACTAGGAAGTGTTGCATACGTTTCTGATATGAATCTACCATTTAGGAATCATTTAAAACAGAGAAGGAATCCATATCATATCAATTTGCAACAATCTTAAATCAAACGGACATTTTAGGTTTTAGAATCACATACTAAGCAATTAGGGATTTGGATGCTATAATCAAATTCGTGCATTAGAATGTTTGAAGGAAGAACCCACTCACCCTAAGGTGTGAAAACACCTCACAACTGCAGCTCAACTCAGGAAATCTCGAATTCCTATCAAATCCCTAGCAAATCTCCCAATTCTTCTTCCATTCAACTCAGAAACCTTGAAAATGAGGAATTATGAAGAAAGGGTGAGAAAAGAGGGGATTTCGACATCATCTTGGATCCAATCAGAGCAAGGACGGAATCTTGATATGAGATAGAAGATTCACCATAAAAGTCTATGCAAGGAATCCGAACTTACTTGATTTCACCCTTCCTGGAATCGCAAAACCCTAATTCAGCAATTCCCCCACTTTTTCCTCTCAAGCCCTAATTCTCCCTCTCTCTCTAGGAGCTCGTTTCTCTGGAGTGAATGACGAAGAATGAGAGCTTCTTGTGTGTGTGGTCGTTCATATAAGTCAATTGAGCTGCTTGGGTCAATTGCATATTGACCCAACACTCAACTTTAATTATATTGGCTGAATATTCAGTTATACAAAAGTTACTGTAATTCGTTTATTTCAGAGATCAAACATTCTTCAAAAATTATGGGAATTTAGCACGTTGTTTATAATTGATCTATAGAGCTTCAGATAAAATTTGAGATCATTTGGAGTTACCAATAATTAATTAAAAATCGAACAGTGCACTGCTATATTGCAGTCTGCAATATATTCGGCCGAGTTTGTCCTGCACAAAACTCGACCGACACCCTTACTGTAGAGATCAAAAAGTCATCCAAAAATTATGCCAATTTAACAGAGTGTCTAAAACTGTATTTTTCAAGCACAGTTAAAATTTGAGATCAATTGGATATACCAATAAAAAGATAAAATTCAATTACCACACTGTAAAATTCTAAAATTGTGATCGGTCGAGTTTGAAACTCGGCCGACAAATAGGTCAGAGCATTCTTCAAAAATTCTGATATTTTCCAATGTTGTTCACATTTTATATATCTAAATCATATCCAAATTTGAAGTAAATCAGAGTTACACATAAAATACTAAAAATCATTTAGTGAGACATTCTACTTATCAAATTCTGTATTCATGTATCATCAAAACCCTATTTGGGCCGATTAGGGTTTATGCTTCTCAAACCCTAATTCTCAGGACCAAAGAACATTTAGACTTCTTATCATAGTTAAAACATCCTAATTGTGTTATTGTCATTAATTAGATTTCAAGAATGATTATTCCAATTAATCTTTGCAATTTGTCTAGGTAAACCCTAGTTTACCAATTAAGCTCAGATGGGGTCGTAACAACTCTCCCCCCCTTAGAATGTTTCGTCCTCGAAACATAAACCTACCAGAAAGATACATTCAAGGTTATTCTAAGCTTCTAAAGCCCTCCATGTCATCATATTCTCGTATTTCATACCTGAATGTAGTTTTCAACATTAGATCTTTTAGTTCTTTACTAAATCACAACATATTTCAAATAGTTCTCGATGATATCAAGCAAATTCTTTATGCCACAGCCAAACATAGAATGCAAAGATAAACCACCATGCTTTCACTGCGCAACTCTGATACTCTGATACAACTATCTCAACTTATGCGGCTCAGAAAGTTCTATTGTTCTGTATCATCTTTAAGTGACAAAAGCAAGTTCACCATGCTGTTTTAAACTTTAATAACATGCTACTCAAATAGTAAAACAGTCTTGAAGTAAAAGACTAGATTCAACAATCAATTGCACAATACTACTCTTGGCATCCCCATTGGGTCATGTATGCATGAGGTGAAGCATTACCACCTCATTCCATTCTATCCTATTTCGATCCTAGGACCTGTGGGTTATGGGCCCACACACAATTCAAAGTGTAACCATCACACTATATCATTTTAGGGTTTCAACAACAGTAATAAGGTAATCCACAATTGTATCAGTCATTCAAGCATTAATCATATTCAATTACCATCACTCAGTTATATTAAAGCTAGGTATAACAAGCTACACCTCATTAGGGTTACTTGTCCAAACAATCTGATTATCATCCTTTTCTATTAATATGAGTGAATATGTATGACTACCTTGTTCAGGGTATCTCTCCATGTGTTCTAACATCATCCAAACCGTATCCCCATATTACAAATACACAATACTAGGATGCATATCAGGTATGAATTACTACAACTATCATACGCCTTTAATTTAACATATAGCTTGCACACATACACTGAAATCACATGTAGAACCAACTTTCATACCCTAATATGCCTTCAACAAATCATACATGCAAGAACAAATTTACATATTACACAAAGCTAGTGTTTTCCCATATCTCTCTGCTCATTCATTACTTCTTTACTTTTTGCTACCTATCCTTTTCATATGATTATATACGATGAACCTCATTAACATTGAAGCATTTAAGATAGGAATAGATTATTCATTATTCTTGCTATCACACAAGAATTTTATTTCTTATCGCACTTCATCATACTGTATGTCACTATTACATTCACTAGATGACCCCACCAAGGTAGTTATGCACCATATATGATTCATTTTCTCTTATCATTTCATTCCCATCTTGCTCTCATTAAGGAATATATGAAAGAGAAGATGATTTTAAGACTTGGAATTTTTGTATTCAAGCATTCCCTTAATACATTCTCATATGTAGATTTACTTAGTTATCAACAGAGATATTTGATTAATTAGCACTTGCTTGAATCTCACAACCTCTTTATTTTATAACTGCTCCATCATATTTCAAACCCTTTCTTACATTTCATAGTCCTCTTTCCCTATACTACTCTTTAACCTGTCATCTTTAATTCTAAATTTTTTTTCTCTTATGACCATGTTGCTTATTCATATGTATGGTCATGTATACCATGTTGCACATATTTCCTCCTTTATCTTTATACTATTGTGAAGTTAACATTCTAAATTAATAGTCCTTCTATTAGTTTTTACTCATGTTGAATACATTACATATTCTTCATTTTTACATCAAGTGGATCATACATGGATCAAACATAATTTCTCTTTCAATCAAGTTTTTCTCTTCTGAATACAGTCTACCTTTGTATGACTTATTCATTCGTTAAACTACACCTATGTCCTTTTCTTAGAAACTAGTTTGTTGTTCTAGTCTTATGAATTACATATTCATACGATCCTTTTTACTTTTATGGACCTATTGAAAGCTCACTCTATTCTTCTACTTACCCTTTGCTTTAGAGTTCATAAAAGCATTATACGCTATTATATGATTCATTCATCATGATTGATTCTTGCTATCTAGAACCATACATACATTTCACATATCTTTTCTATATTTCTTGTGTATAGTTCATATAATATTGATCAATAAACTGATTATGAACTTCATATCATGTTCTATTATTCCCAATTAAGGGTTTCACATATGAGGCCCCAAAATTGAACCTCAGATATCAGTTTCAACTAATTCTTAGTTGTTCTGATCTTGCCCATCTGTTTCAACATCTTACTGTATGTACATTCTTACTCTGATGTGGGTCTAATTATTCCAATTCTACTCTTATTATGCTATTGATAGGATTCATTAGATCCTAATAACGCATCCTGCCAACCGGACCAGGCCAAACCTGAAGTCCTGAAGCCAAGAACTACCAAGGATTACATTCTTCCTGAACTGCCACTCACAGCTCAGAAACTCGGCCGATCACTCTGGAACTCGGCCGATCACCTTCCAGGTTCTAAAACTCGGCCGACCAACTTCGGCCGATCAGTAGGAAACTCGGTCGATCCTCTGAGGAACTCGGCCGATCGAAACACTACTTGTTTACCTACAAAGAAACTCGGCCGATTCAAGACCAAACTCGGCCGACCAAAATGCTGTTTGAAATCCTAGACAAGGAACTCGGCCGACCAAAACACGAACTCGGCCAAACCGCGCACAGACTGAAAACCTAAACAGACCTGCTGATGTCAATTTCACTCGAATCAGCGGGCAAAACCATAGAAACAAAAGCCCATTCAAAGGTCAATTCTAGTCTACTTGTTACATAGAATAAAATCAATAAATGCTACAATTGCATAGTGTACAACAGATATTAAAGACCCATATTTCAAAGTATTGAATATTTCAATTCAAACATATAAGAGCATTTCTATACATTTCCAACAAAACAACATTATGAAATGTAAGTTCTATCTCCTTTTACATTTATGCTCTTAATTCTTGTTTCTTTTCTCGTTTTCTAACCCTAACATTTCTAGGGTTCCTCTCTAGCCCATTCTTCCACTGTATACCTGGCCAGGGTATACGTGAGAGAATAGACAGAGTAGCTTGTACTGGCTGATCCAAGTACTCAGATATCGGGCCAGGATATCCAAATACTCAAATCCCCAAAGCTAACATCAAACATCTCCTATCTGCCACACATAGGACTCTAACTTACTAACTTAATGGTCCTTGACAACTCACCCTAAGCTCTGATACCAAGCTGTTACACCCCGATCTCACAATTTCCTCAAATCATGAGATTAGGGCGTAAGATAGGATTTATATTTAACACAAAGAACACCCTCAACTTTTTCTTTTCTTTTAAACTCTTGTTTCATCGCATTGAACCACATAACATCTTAACAAGGAATCTGAACATTTCTTCTATTAATCAGACTTTAATAGTAAAGATACATGTATAAACATTCATGATGTCTTTCACACATTATGCACATGAAACTTGCTAATTGGCATACATATCAAAGAGGAACAATATTACACATTGTATTTACAACTCTCTCTCTTATCTCTTACTGAGGACCTAGAGTGACAAGGACCGACTGACTCAACTAATCTCATACTTAACTCCTGTGGCAGATCTACTCTGACGCTCTGATCATCTTCAAGTCCACGCGATTAACCCTAAAAATGTTTGAGTAGAGGGGTGAGCCTACTCGCTCAGTGAATGAGTACTTCATGGAAACAGACTAATGCACTAATGTGATTACAGATATAATTTGAATAAATGATATGAAATTTAACAAAAATAAATACTACACTGAGCAGTTCTAAAACAATATAATTGAAATAACAAAGAATGTAAATATTGCATCCAAAGAATAACTACTAGAAGACTATGCTTCTAGTCTTCCTTAACTCTATCATTTATAAAGAACTCTGTGAACCTATATGATCATATTTTAGATTATGCCCTAAATATATGCAGTGTACTCTGCATATAAAGATCCGCAACAAGCTCATGCTACGGTCCCACCGTACAAGACTTAGCGACACACCCGGGAAGTGCTAAGTCTGACTACTCGTCCTGGTCTGCACAGGACACAGGCTCCTCGGCCTCCTCACACAACCACGTGTGCTCTGGACTCCTCCTTAAACCTGAGTACACCGGCGGAGAGTCACAGGGTTACCTTCGCGACACAAGCACGAATGGTGTTAGATAACCAAGTTTTCTGGTGATATCGCAGTGCCATTGTGACACAAGCACAATTGTTGTTAGACACTGCCCTTTTTCTCTTTCCTCATTTGTCCGCGACACAAGCACGGATGATGTTGCAACACGAGTTTCACCCCAAAGTTGCAGACCCGTCTAAGGGGTTCTACGGTGTTAGGGCATCTAGGTCTATACTTGATTAACAATAAATATCATAGTTCATGTATTCAACATATACCATGTCTCAGTAACATCCCTTTCTAGGGCATGTCATATCTTATCACCTGCAATTTACGAGATATGTATTGAAATATAAGAAGCCCTGCAGTATGTAAATATCATTTCAGGGAGAACAAGCATATAAAGTTAAATGCACTAGAAACATACAATTTAACAATTAAGCATCACCACATCTCATATCAAGACCTTTCATATTACCATATCATGATTCATTGAACACCCCATCCTTAGGGTTTCATTTGCCTTATTCATTCATCACATGCCAACACCCTACTCTTAGGGTTGCATTTGCCTCATTCACCTTTTCGTTTACCTCATTCACTTGTCACATGGCTCTCATAAGGATTTCATAGGATATAAGCATTCACTAAATAAAGATTGTTTCCAACAATTCATATGCAATCAATATAGACATGAAACCATGGAAATTCAACTAAATTTAGGTTTTCCATATCATCACTGTGATATCATGTATCCAGAATAAGATTCAACTAAGATAACCCACGAGATACATCCTAACCACTTATAGAGTTACTAGTCCTTTTCAATAAGGTTGAAACACTAGTGATGTCTCAATTAGGTTAAACCCTAATTACATCATTTGATATAAATCTGTAAAGCATTCTCACTAGGAAGTGTTGCATACGTTTCTGATATGAATCTACCATTTAGGAATCATTTAAAACAGAGAAGGAATCCATATCATATCAATTTGCAACAATCTTAAATCAAACAGACATTTTAGGTTTTAGAATCACATACTAAGCAATTAGGGATTTGGATGCTATAATCAAATTCGTGCATTAGAATGTTTGAAGGAAGAACCCACTCACCCTAAGGTGTGAAAACACCTCACAACTGCATCTCAACTCAGGGAATCTCGAATTCCTATCAAATCCCTAGCAAATCTCCCAATTCTTCTTCCATTCAACTCAGAAACCTTGAAAATGAGGAATTATGAAGAAAGGGTGAGAAAAGAGGGGATTTCGACATCATCTTGGATCAAATCAGAGCAAGGACGGAATCTTGACATGAGAGAGAAGATTCACCATAAAAGTCTATGCAAGGAATCCGAACTTACTTGATTTCACCCTTCCTGGAATCGCAAAACCCTAATTCAGCAATTCCCCCACTTTTTCCTCTCAAGCCCTAATTCTCCCTCTCTCTCTAGGAGCTCGTTTCTCTGGAGTGAATGACAAAGAATGAGAGCTGCTTGTGTGTGTGGTCGTTCATATAAGTCAATTGAGCTGCTTGGGTCAATTGCATATTGACCCAACACTCAACTTTAATTATATTGGCTGAATATTCAGTTATACAAAAGTTACTGTAATTCGTTTATTTAAGAGATCAAACATTCTCCAACAATTATGGGAATTTAGAACGTTGTTTATAATTGATCTATAGAGATTCAGATAAAATTTGAGATCATTTGGAGTTACTAATAATTAATTAAAAATCGAACAGTGCACTGCTATATTGCAGTCTGCAATATATTCGGCCGAGTTTGTCCTGCACAAAACTCGACCGACACCCTTACTGTAGAGATCAAAAAGTCATCCAAAAATTATGCCAATTTAACAGAGTGTCTAAATCTGTGTTTTTCAAGCACAGTTAAAATTTGAGATCAATTGGATATACCAATAAAACGATAAAATTCAATTACCACACTGCTGTAAAATTCTGAAATTGTGATCGGTCGAGTTTGAAACTCGGCCGACAAACAGGTCAGAGCATTCTTCAAAAATTCTGATATTTTCCAATGTTGTTCAAATTTTATATATATAAATCATATCCAAATTTTAAGTAAATCAGAGTTACACATAAAATACTAAAAATCATTTAGTGAGACATTCTACTTATCAAATTCTGTATTCATGTATCATCAAAACCCTATTTGGGCCGATTAGGGTTTATGCTTCTCAAACCCTAATTCTCAGGACCAAAGAACATTTAGACTTCTTATCATAGTTAAAACATCCTAATTGTGTTATTGTCATTAATTAGATTTCAAGAATGATTATTCCAATTAATCTTTGCAATTTGTCTAGGTAAACCCTAGTTTACCAATTAAGCTCAGATGGGGTCGTAACACAAACCCTTTGGACAACCTTCACCCTGAAGTCATCTCATCAACTTTGAAGCAGCCTTCACTTGAAGTAACTTCAAGCTCCCCCTTGAAGTAGCCTTCCTCCTTGAAGTAGCTTCCCATTGAGACCTTCTAGAAGTAGTCCAAAGTCCACCTTCTCCATTGAGAAGACCCTTCTCCACCTGAGAAGATAGCACCCTCTCCAATCCGCAACCTCCAACCCTAGGAATAGCAAGGAGAGTATAAGTAATAAAAAGGAACAAGAAGGGAAAATGGAAATTACAATTACTGTTGTAGCACAAGGCTTAATTTCCTATATCAAGTGTTTTGATCTCCTAACCAATGTGTGTGAAAGTGTAAGTACAGTGGAAAGGAGATTCTAGCCTATAGGACACATGCTTGTAGCAATGGAAATGTTATTAAGTGTAGAAGTTCCTCAATTCCTCACAAGAAAGGATTGCCAATTGCAAGTATGCATGCTCAATTATTGCGCAAGTGTGTTTTGGGTGTCCTAAGGCATGTCCTATTTATAGGAATGACCTATGAGTGCTTAAGGACATTCTAGACACTTTCTAGGGGGTTCTAAGTGCTCAACTAGCCATTAGGTATCCACTAATTGTTGTAGCAACGACTAGTTTATTAATTCCAAAAAATGCAGACAGAGTTCTTCTCGGTCGAGAAGTTTGTCGACCGAGAGTCAGTCGGTCGAGGACTTCGTCGACCGAGGGACGGTCTGGAGCAAGTGTATATAACATTCGATTCCAACTCCCAACCACCTCGTCTGCTAGGTCTAACGGTTGTAGAACCTTTTAGAAGGATTAACCTGAGAGACTCTCGGTCGAGAAGTTGTTCGACCGAGTGTGTCTTGGTCGACAAATAGTTTGACTGAGAATGTCTCTATTTTGGTGGTTCTAGATGAATACTAAGTGTGTGTATGAGTGTGCAATTGTGACACTATTTTGGGGAATGACCTATCTAAGTGTTGTGAGTGGATAGGGAAGATCTAAATGCTTGATTTACATGATATCTAGGTACTTGTACATTATAAACTTGTATAAGTTTTTACATTGATTACAATCATGAAAATAAAGCAATGTTAGCAAATTGATCTTCCAAGTCTTCGCTATCCACCACCTTATATGCTTGTCCCTAAAACAATCAATTAGCAAGTTAAAACCACAAGAAAGAAATGTTTGTCATCATCAAAACAAAGGGATTATAATAATGTCCAATTTAGCCAACACCCTGATCTTGTTGGTTTAGGCCAAAGTAGAATATCTTCGCTTGGTTTTCTTAGTCTATCCCATGATGTGGGACTTTCCGCAACATGATTTGGAATCACTCCCATGTCTCCGATTATGTCTCAACTGCTTGCTATTTGAAACTGTGGATCGTCCTCACAAGGTCATTTTCCTTCTCGGGTGGGAAGTACCTTTCAAAGAATACCTCGATCATCTGATCCCAAGTCTCGACACCTTCCTCTGGAAGATTATAGAGCCACTCCCTTGCGTTTCCTTCTAATGATGATGGGAATAGCTTCAGATAAATTGATGTTTGTGGGAACCTATCTACCTTCACCATATCACAGTTTTCCACAAAGCTGCTAATATGGGCTACTGGGTCTTCATGTTTAAGTCTATTAAATGCCTGTGTCTTGACCAATTGAATGAGCCCTGGATCAATCTTGTAATTTGGGATATTGATAGCTTGCTTCTTGATTAGCCCCCTTTGTGCAGCGGAAGAAGAAGCTTTGATCTTCTCCCAAATGGTCTGCTCCACTGGTTCTCCATTTGTGTCACCCATTGCAGAAGATTTTGGTATTGATTCAACGTTCTTGGGTGGCATATTAGTCAATTCGTCTTCATCACTATCACCCAGTTGCAGAATGTCAGATGTTGATTTGTCGTAGTTTGTAGTCCGCGTACTCACCATGCAGTAGTACCTGAAATATGAAAAGTCAAGTAAGCACAATTCTTGAATGAATAAAAAATATGAAAGATAAGCAATTGAGTTCAAAAATTACAAATAAAATTGCAGTAAAAAGTGGCCTAGAGTGGCTGCTCACAACACTCGTAGTGATGAAACTCGCAGTTCCCCGGCAACGGTGCCAAAAAACGTGACCCACGAAAATCGTGTGTTTAACGCAAGTATACATATTGAAGTAATATAGGCCTTGTGAGGCCCGAGTCGAACTCAAGGAAACGTGAATTTCATGAAACTACTACTAATTGGTTGCGATCAGCTAAACCAATGGTAAAGTGGATTGGTTTTGAAAAACAAAATAAACTAAAGAGAAAATAAAAGAGCAATGATTAAATGTTGGTTTAATCAAATGAGAATGGGGATCCTTCAGATTATAGTTTTACCACAAGGTCTTGCTGCATACAGATTCACATAATTAGCATAAATCGTCCCTTATCCCGGATAGAGGCATGTACTCAGAATTGTTCGCTTTCGCGATGCAATCTACTACCTAGTTCTAGGTTAGTTCCACGCTAGTAGTAACTTATACCCTAGATCTAAGTGCATTAATTAATCCTCTGGGTATCCACCATTAACCGTACATTACCTCATCTAAGGAATTTATAGGATAACGTGTTAATCGTGCCTTTTCAACCACTAATCCTACGTCAAGAGCAATTAAAGGTATTAGAAATTAACTATGGTGATCAAGCATATAAATTATGATAGAGAGAACAATAACATATCCAGGAGAAATGAGAAGAATTATACTATTCCATGCAAAAATATCATATAGTGATTCCCCAGGCTACTCCTGGGTCCTAATGATCAAAGGGAATTAGCCCCACATGTTCATCTTAACAGAATACATGGAGAAGGAAGAAGAAAACATGGGAAACAAATAGAAATATTATGTAACCCCTGGAACGGTAAGAGTCAGATGATCCTCGATGCGAGACGCCCGTTCTGCAGCCTTTCGGTGGTAGAATCGTCTGTCTCCGGCTCTCGAATCCTCCGAAACGTTGCTTTCAACTCTGTTCTTTGCTCTCCTCTCCTTCGAGACTCGTCCGGTGGAATAGAACATTCTCTCCTCTTTTGGGCCATCCTCCCTTAGGTCTAGGTATGACTTATTGCCGCCAACAGATCCCAGCCATTAGATCTTGATGATCTGTTCAAAATCCTGATCCGACGGCGTCGATACCATCGACGGGCTATCAATAGTATCGACACCTTAGGGCACGTGTACTTGCTTCAAAATGGGATCCGTCTACTGACTTCTCGATACTATTGACAAAGGTGTCGATAGTATCGATGGGGGTACTGTTTCTCCTTCTGGGATGATTTTGATACCATCGACGATGAGGGTCGAGGTTATCGACAGAATGCTTTTCTCCAGCTTGACCGCCTGATGCAGTGTCGATAGTATCGACAAGTTCGGGAATAGAACGTTCCTGAAAAAGAGAGAAAGAAACAAGTCAATTCGGGAAATTTCATAAATCATGCAAAATAGGATAGAATAAGATTAGTTTGATGCATATAGTGTTTATAGGCTAAAGAAAGTGAATCATGCTATTATAGTCACAAAAGATGACAAATAACCACACAAAACAAGTATGAAATCAGCCTATAAATATGACCTAAAATCCCTGCATCAGAGTATTGGTGGAGTTTCAAAATAATTGGTGGAGTAGGAAGGGCTAAGTTGTGTTTGTATAATTGGAATTAATGGTGGTGTGGGAAGGGTTGATTTGTGTATGGATAATTGATAGAGGTGAGTGATCTTTTGGATCAAGGTTTGTGATTAAGGGATACTGTGTGTATCTTTTTTAAGATGAAAGGAGAACACTTATGTAAAATTAATTAAATAACAATATAAAACTTACATATGGTGAAGACTACTGGTAAATAAGAGAATTGATGATTTCACTAAGGGAGCGTCAAGCACATCACCACAACATACCTATCTCCTTGATATTTCTTTTAATCAAAGCAATAATAGATGGTGATGACAAGTGGGGAAGAAGAGTTTCAATGATTTCATGAAGGGAGCATCGAGCACATCACTATACCAAACCAATATTCTTTATATTGGTTTTAATCACAACAATGATCTTTGATTATCATGCACAAAGGGAAGAACATGCACACACAATTGCTCCAATAAAATACAAATGGAATTTTTTATTGGATAATGGAATGTTACACTCGAGAATATATGGGGAAAACTAAGAACACATGATTATATGGACGAATTTACAATATATGGAAGGTGAAGATAGGATTACAACACTTAAAAAGTTATTTGAATTCAGAGAATTTCAAACTATGACTACTCTTACTACATGAACTAAGCATAAAGGTACTTCTAACACGTAGAAGAGAACCCAGAATACGTCCAACAAATTCATGAACCTGGCTGATCAAGGAAATGAGGATGAGAAGCAAGAAATTACTAATGTTGAGGAGATTGGAGAGAGAGTCTCTGATATTGACTGGAGCAAGAGGAAGTCACAACAGAGAAACCAAAAGAAACAAGGAGATCCTAACAGAACTAAGCAGGCTGAGGATAAAAGCAAGGAACAACCACCACATTGACAAAACTAGGAGACGTAGCCCTCCAACAATGACCACACAATAGCCATCCTGAATGGCGACATGGTGTTGCAAGGATGGGGTCAATAGGCTCACCCTTTCCTCTCTACACATTTCTCGGTAGGAAGGATAGACATAGTGGGACCATCATATGTCTCCTATAGGATCCCAGGTAAGAACTCAGTAGGAATTCACCTCTGCAATAGGAAGGTGGTTCATGCAAGGGACCCAAGAAGGGCCTCCACCAGGATAAGGGGGAAACAATCCCTACTCCAGGACTTAGAAGAAGAAGTGTGAGAGATGAATGGGTTCATCCACCCTAGAGGAATCCCCCAAGTGAACGTGATCACCTAGAATATCTAGGGTATCTGTGACAATGATACCCACATCGCAGTCAGGGAGTTGAAAAGGAAGTATAGAGCATCTGTGATGGCACTCTTTGAAACAAGATGCAACAGCAAGAAGGTTGGTCGCATCATAAGGATGTTAGGTTTCTCTTCCTCATACAGGGTGGAGGTAGTAGGTTACGCATGAAGAATCTAGATTCTATGGAATGACAACATCTCCATGGAGATCCTATACTCACACAAACAATTTATACACTATAAAGCAAACAATCGGCTTTATACCTTTGTCTACACAGGAACGACAAGGAATAGTAGGAACCTGCTTTGGAGCCAGCTGCTCCGTTTAGTCCCTACAACCAACACACCATGGGTGGTTATAGGAGACTTCAATGTGGTCTTCTTCTCTTCTGAGAAGTTTGGGAGTTCATCTTTTGATAGAGAAAATAGTAACGACTTTATCATGGCCATGGAAAATTTCCAGCTACAAGATCTTGGAGCGAATGGAGCCTATAGGCATGGCCTTCTTCACAAGCGCCTTGACCAAGCATTAGGAAATCAAGCATGGTTGGACATGCCTGATCTCAATTCAATCTAGGTGTTGGAGAGGAATCACACTAATCATGCACCATATTAATCTCACAAGCCGCTGCTAACTCCAATAAAAGCAACCACCTAAAAACTTTGGCAAGGTGGGAGATGCACACTGAATTCCATCATTTCAAGAAATCTAACAGGGATACAACAACCCCTCTTCAAGATGCAGTGGCTCATTTTCTTCTTGTGGCATCAAGGTGGGATACCAAGAACAGGAAGGCAACATGGTGACTGAAGAATCAGATCAGCGACAAGATAAGATACAACCAAACTCACTTAGCATTGAACTTCAACATGTCTATGGCAAGGGAAATGATCGATCTTCAAACCAAGTTGGATATTATCCTACAGAGCGAGGAGGAGGATTGGCAACAACGGGCACATTGCGATTGGGTTACACCAGGCGACAAAAACACCAAATTTTTCCAAAACCTAGTCATGACGAGGAAAAGGGTGAACAAAATTGTCCGCTTAAAGGATAATAATGGCACCTGGGTGGACGAGGAACAACATGTTAAGCATCTCATTTTATCCCTATTTTCTAATGTTTATTCTGACCCGATCTCAGAGGAAAGGAAAGCAACCAGTAAAGAATTCATTGGAGTTTTTTCACCATGCTCGGAGGCGCTTATAGCAAGCCTTGACATAACACCTCTCCAACAAGAGATCCTCGAAGCCCTGTGCTCTATGGCCTTGTTGAAAGCACTGGGACCAAATGGTGTAGATGCTCATTTGCTCTAGAACCACTAGATAATGCTCAAGAACAAGATTACAGATTTCATTTATGGCCCCTTTGAAGAAAGATGCTTGCCCCCTGGTGCTACAGACTCATCTCTGGTGTTGATTCCTAAGACTCCCTACCCCGACTCATGCTCCCAGTTGAGGTCCATCTCTCTCAACAACGTGTGCACTAAACTCATTTTGAAGGTCATAGATTTCCGGATCAAGTCTCTTCTAAACAACTAGATATCTCCCATCCAATCCAGTTTTGTTCCAGGCAGACACATTGGTGATAATACAACACTTATCTAGGAGATCATTCATTCTATGGAGGCAAAGCAATTCCGCAAACACTGCATGGCAATTTAGCTTGATCTAGTCAAGGCTTTCGACAAGATTGGCTGGGTGCCCATTGAGGACACCCTAAGTCGAACACCTCTACCATGAAACCTAATTTCAATTATTATGGAAATCATCTCATCTAGCTGTACATCCATTCTCTAGAAAGGAGAGAACATTGGATCCTTTAAACCCTCATGCTGAGTCAAGCAAGGAGATCCCCTCTCCCCTTACATTTTTGTTCTATGTCTTGAGAGATTCTACCAATTGATTGAATCAAAACTAGCCAAGAATGAATGGAAACCCATCAGGCTCACATGGAAGAAGATCCCTATCTCTCACATGAGTTTTTATGACGATATAGTATTGTTCGGGGAAGCTACCCTTAGCCAGGACAAGGTAATCCAATGCTGCCTTAAATCCTTCAATAGGGCCTATGGCCAATTTTGCATGAAAAGTCAGCAGTGTTCTTCTCAACTAACACACTAAGAGTCATCCGTAATAGGATTTGTAGGAAGCTTAACATCAGCAAAATTCTTGACTTGGGAAGGCACCTAGGTGTACCCATCATTCACAAGCAAAAGAGGAAGGTTCACTACCAAGACATGTTGGAGAAAATCCAATCAAGTATATGTAACTAGAAAAACCGCTTCCTCTCTCTAGCTGGCCAAGTCACTTTGGTCAAGTCGGTCCTCCTTTCCCAATCGTGCTACACAATGCAAGCGGCCCTTCTTCCTATATTATGTTGTGATAAAATTGACCAACTGGTAAGAAATTTTCTATGGAACAGCCCCTCCAGCACCCGATGCCTGAACTTAGTGTCCTAGAAACATGTCACCAAGCCTCTCCACTGTGGGGGACTAGGGATACAAAATACCAATGATATAACAAGGCCCTCTTCATGAAGATGGCATGGTCGTTCCTTCAAGAAGATGACCTCCCGTGGATTTAGCTTATGAAGGCCAAGTATGTGAGCCAAGGCACAAGTAAGACCTCAGGATCCCATATTTGGTGGGACATCCAATCGTCCCTCCCCTTCCTTCTCAATAACTCGAGATGCCTTGCACTTTCTAGTTCAGACACAAATGCATGGGAGGACGATTGGGTTGGAGAGGGCACCATACCTTCCCTAAAGTCCAATCAAATGATACCGGATGATATAAGGACCTCAAAGTGATGAGTCTTATCACAGATGATGGATCATGGGATAGTGAGTTCCTTACATATTCATTTACACCCCGTACTGTACAAGAAATCCTTCAAATGCCTCCCCTTCAAGCTCAATACGGCAAGGATAGACACGCATGGGCACATTCGAAGAATGGGAATTACACGGTCAACTTTGCCTACTTCATCCTCAACTCCAATGTGATTCATGTTGATCTGGATCACTACACATCCATTTGGATGCTACAGGCTCCCAACAGAGTTAAAACACACATTTGGCTAATGAATAGACAACACCTATTAACAAATGACCTTCGCAACCAGAAGAAGCTTGCAGACAATGCCACCTGCACCAAATGCAATGGAGCCGATGAAGACATCCACCACACATTCTGGGACTACACAGACTCAAGGAAGACATGGCTCCTCATTCTTCCCGCTATGGCATCACAGTTCTTCTTGAGAAACACTGTAGTGGAGTGGATTGGTTACAATTTGAAATCCATCAAAGCACAACATGACTGGGGAGTGACCTTCAACGTCACATGTTGGCTTATTTGGAAGAATAGAAATGCCGCCATCTTTAAAAACAATGCTAAACCTCCGACGATGTTAGCTACCATCTATATAGGAGAGGCAACGGCCATAAGTAGAGCCTTTGGAAACCATACTAACCAGATCAAAAGACCAGAGCAGGACGGCCATCATAAAATCATTATCAAGCTGAGGACCACCATTATTAACATAGACACCGCAGTGGATGGGAAGAACTGCACCATGTCCACAGCTATGGTGGTAAGGAATAGCAATGGTCAATGGAAAAGAAGGATCAGCTTCGACCCTTAGGGGTTCCGACTTGATGAGGAGCGAGCTCCACGTGATATCAAATGCACTGTCCTACTTGAAGTCCCAAAGAATCTCTAATGCAACAATCCTCAACGACTTAAAACTTGTTGTTGAATCGTCTCTTAATAAGGAGGATCCGCCTAAAGCCTACAAACTGCAGGTCCTCTCAATCCAATCTCTGCAAGGACATGTGAAGGTGGACAAGCTGGTTCATGTACGGAGAACAAGGAACAATCTAGCAAATATACTAGCCAAGCAGTGTCTCAAATAGCCAGAGGACCTCTCCTCCCTAGAGGAATGCCCTCCGACCCTTATTGGGAATCATCTAGAGGAATTAGATAGTTTTGCTTCTATTTTTGATATCAATCCACCCGCAACTTCAGATCCTTTGATTATGTAACCAACACTTGTTGGATTTCCCAAAAAAAAACTAAGCACAATAAGTAAATGGAGCTCTTTGGGTGGAATAGTGTTGTAACTATTGCAACTCTTGCTCTATCCTTCAACTTCTTTGCCATTTACTGGAACTTTGGAGGGAATGAACGAATTTGCTTGGCTTGCCACTTTCTTTCTCCAAATTGTGCCTTTAACAAGTGTTTCTTGTTGATGTAGTGGCCAAAATTGTTGCATTTGCCATTTGCTCTTTCAACTTTGTGTCTTTAACAAGTGTTTCATGGCTTGAGAAGAGCCTCTTGCATGCATGCATTGTTAAAATATTCTTGTGTACTTCTACATTAATTTTTTATAGAGGTCTCACTTCAATGTTTGAATGACTTCATTTTTTATATATGGAATCTTAAGTAAAATACTTTAACTATTTTACTTTGGCATTTACCACATCATTAATTCTATTTACTTTTGTCTTCGACTAGACTATTATTTTTTATTTACTTTTTTTACCATTATTTGTACCACAAATTTTTACTGTCCCAGTAACAAATTATCACTTTTGTTTCATCTTCTTTGTTTTCAAATTTAGTTGAATCCTCGGGACCATCTTGTTCCATAATTTTTGCATTTCTACAAATTCTAGTAATTGTAATTGATTATCAGCTGTATTGGGATTCAGATCAGAATTTTTCTATTTAACTCTTGTTTTAGTTGACCAATTGAAAAAAAATTATTTGTTTTAGTTTCTTCATCGTGTTTGTAACCAGAAACAAACAATGTAATCAATTTTCCTTTAAGAATAGGATCAACATTAAATTTGTCCCACCATTTGACATATATTTTTCTTTCTAGAATTGATGGTAAATCAATGGTTTCTCTTTCCCACTTACATTGTATAATCCATGGTATTACATGACATGATATGTACTTCATCATATTTAGATATTTTTCTGTAACATCCCTGACGTGGGTTATGAGCTGACCCTAGGTGTTTTGCTTAATTATGTAATTAGATGCTTGTGATTATCTTTTGGTATGTAATTAAAACTCTTGAGGAACATATGTTTCCATTTTTGTCCTTTTTGAACAATGTTATAGTATTGTTTTGTAATATTGGGACCTATGTGCAAATTACCCAATTAGAAGGGTTAACTTGCAAATTGCACATGTTTAGATGTTCCTTTGGTGTTAAGACATCATAAGATTTAATATGATGAAGTATGATGGATTCTCCAAGATTGGGCATCAAGATGCAGCTTGTGGAGCAATCCTTGTGCTTTAAACCCTAGTTTTGGTGTAAAGTGCAATTTACCCAAAACATGGGGTGCAACTTGTAAAATAAACCTTCTAGAATATCTTTTATGACTCTTGGCATCAACTAGAGTAAAAATAATGAGGAGGGCGCCACATTTGAATAATCAAATAGGAATGATAACCTTTGTGATTAAATAATCAAGTGTAAGCATAATAACCCTTTTATATGTGCACCTTAGTAAGCAGTTGACCTTCTTTGCCTTTTGCTCTTGGTTTTAGAAGGAGTTTTGTTTAAGTTGGAGAAGGAGAAACGTGCTTAGAAGGAGAGAAGTACCTAGATGAGAAATTAAGAAATTAGTTGTCCTTATGATGAAGTTTTGCCCAAAGTACATATACTCCTTTCTTTGCAAACTGAGGAACCATTTCCTTCACTTCTTCACTTATCCCCTTGCTTAAAGTAACTAAGGCAGATCTCTAGATTAGAGGAGAATCGATAAGGAGTTCTAGGTAAGCTTGGGTCATCTTATTTCTCGAATTCATGGAGGAATTCATGGTGCAAGGTTGGTTTTATGATCTTTCTTACTTGGTTCCTCTTTCTAGCCGACCTTTTCCAACCAATTCTTGGACAAAGGACCTTGGCCAACCTGTGGAGCTCAAGACGCCACTAAAAGCTTTGAATCTTGGAAGCTTGGAGCACTAGGGACGACCTTAAGGTGGGTTTTATAACTCTAAACCCTTTTTCTTTGTTATACATCTCTTTTCTATGTCTTAGTTGCTAGTTCTTCCTTTCCCCTACTCTCCCTTGCATTCTTGCAAGCAAAACCATGAAGAACATGCCTTAATATTGAGGTAGAATATGATGGGCGTTAATATCAATGTTAGTACTTATCGTACTTTACCACACGATCTTACACCTTTGGTCTAAACGGTTTGCAAAACCGTTTGAAACCAAATGGTTTCAAAACCATTTGATTTCATGCGATTTGCAAGACCGTTTAGATTCAAATGATCTCCAAGACCGTTTGGGAAGTTTGACCAAGTATTGACCATTTAGAGGTCTGCTGGACACATTATGAATTAATCATCTACAAATAATCATAATCTAATTGCAAGTCAATCCCAAGTTGAAGGCACTTTAATCACCTAAACCCTAATAGGGTTCAATTGCTGATTTTATGGACCAATCTTGTTGAAGTTTGGGTTGAGTGGCCCAAATGGTTTCAAAACCATTTGGGGATCACCCAAACGGTCTCACGACTGTTTAGTGACCACCCAAGACCGTTTGGAGGTCTAGAGTTAAGGTAATTTGATCAATTGAAGGTCATATCACAATAGGTTGTTGAAATAATCAAAAGTGATGATTTGTGACTTAATTAGGGTTCAACCCTTAACAAATGGACTTCGTGTTTGGTGAGACTTTGGGAAAATGGTCTCAAGACCGTTTGGAGGATGTCCAAATGATCCCAAGACCGTTTGGGGTCAAGTCATGGCCCAATTGGGTGATAGTTGATGGGTTCAACTTCAATTAGACTCATGTTGATGGATGTTGATGGTTGATCGATCACAAACCCTAATTCAATTGGTTCCAACCCTAATTGGCTATCAATTGAGGGTCAATTGAGTCTCAAATTGGTTAAGGATAAACCTAATTGGCTCAATTGATAAGTGGTTAACCTTGGCATGATCAATTGAGGGGTTCAACATTGAAAAACCTAATCAATTGCAAGTGTTGATGCACTTTTAGATCCATGCGGTTTTGAGGTCTTAAGGTCAAACGGTCTCAAGACCGTTTGAATCGTAACGGTCTCAAGACCGTTTAGGGGCAAACGGTCTCAAGACCATTTGGATCCATGCGGTTTCAAAGGTGATTTGATCATGCGGTTTCAAGGTCAACATGTCCAAACGGTCAACATGATCAAACAGTTTCAAGACCGTTTAAGGGCAAACGGTCTTGAGTGTGACCTAGTCCATGCGGTCTTGAAGGTCAAAGGTACCAAACGGTCAACCCTTCCAAATGGTTTCAAAACTGTTTGGAGGTTGAAGTGTGAAACCGTTTGGGGACTTTTAGGGTTAAGATTGCTTAATGCTTTGAAGGCTTAGAGGGTTCAATGGTTGATTAACTCAAACCCTAATGATACCTAAAGACATTAAGGGGTTAAGTAATTAGTAGTTGACCTATGTTGTGATCAATGGTGAACATTACCAATGTACCCTTGAAGGGTTCAAGTAGACAACACCCCTTAATCAAGCAAACCCTGATGACCATAATGGTGATAACTTGACTCATGTTAATCAAAGTTGACTTGATCCAACTCAATCTAGAGTGATGTAAACATCATCTAGTAGTGATAGGAGAGAGAAGCCTCTTAATATGAATAAGAATCAAGTAACATACCTTCAATATGAATGAATGCACATGATTAGGGTATGATCCACCCAAGTGAGATCATAGAAACCCTAATTATGATGATTAATGAATCTTAACCTAATTTGAGGGCATCAATGATGATAATCTTCATACATGATGATGCTATGAGTTCAATTAACTATGAAGTGAATAATAAACCCTAATTCTAGGGTAATAATAGGTAATGTGAATAGTAAACCCTAATTTAGGTTGATTTAATGAATGGAGTAATTCTGGGTTATGCCTTTGAGTATGAAACCCTAATTATAAGTTGTAAATGAGGAATCTTTATGCCTTGTAAGCTAATAGGTTCAATAACCCTATGTTGAAGTGAATAAATCCAAACCCTAAAAATCAATGATGATATGTTGATCTTAGCACGCCCGTGCTAAGGAGCACGGCCGTGGTAGCTTGCCTTTGCACGACCGTGCAAGGAAGCACGGCCGTGGTGTCCTATAAGGAAATTGAAAAGTTTTGGTATTGTACTAATACTGTTATTTATGCATGTCCTTAATTATACTAATCATGCAGGTGGTTAGCAAGAGGTAATCATAGCCAGGTAAAGGTTATGATATCATATTCATTGAAAGCATGTTTTTAGCTTTATGAATAGTGACATACTATGTTGCCTAGTTTAAGTGGCATCATATGAGATTGATAGCATGTAAGAGCCATGAGTAACATCAAGGTCATGCTGATTAGATGACTTATGATGAGATGATTAAGAATTGATATCTATTTGATAATTGATGTGAGTTAGACTTGACACATTTAGTATTATTCTTATATAGCAGTGTTTTAATAGTTAAATGCTTGGAAACATGCTTGATGCTAAAAGAATGCTGAAATGTACCTAACTAATCAAGTATAATCATATCGTGTAGAGCCCTGATCATAGATCCGTCATTCTCAGAAGCTAAATGATGGTGAAACAAGTTTTCCTAAGGGAACTCCTGGATCACATACTTTTGAGTATGTGGGGGAATATGGATGCGAATATTCTTACGTCCTAGTTTAGGAATTGATGTAGATGTACCTTAATCTATCAACCCTTCACTATATGTTTATGCCGGGGTGATGTACCACAAATCTCCCGAGGGAATCTTTAATGCCACATCGATGAGAGATAAACAAGAGATCTTTCGATAGTGAAGAGAGTACATAATGCCACTGTGACTCTAATAGCGAAGTGCCAGAATACCCTGGTAAGCTATCTTAGCAGAGACACGAGATGTCCTGCATGTTGATCCTCACACTGACTGAGGAAGATGAGGTCATAAGAATCCGTCTCTTTTGATGACCTATGTATGATACCGAAGCGACTTAATAGTGATCGGTTGGAGTATGAGCGGTATACCTCATCTCCGCAGGGCATAATAATGTTTGTAAAACATAATCAACCGCGTAGCATATCTGCTTAGGTTGAACTATGAGAAACAATGATTGATGTTACATTGTTTACATTAATAGTCTGTTCAAGTATCTAGTATACATGTTCTTATATTCTTTTGTGAAGTGATTTCTTAAGTAGAAGATGCTTTACTTAATATCAAACCTGTTGTTGAATGATTTCAGTTATTTTTCCTGTGTTATTCCTTTATTTTCTATAACAAAGCTTCTGGCAGAGAGTTATAACTTTTGCTGGGACAATTGTTCAAATTGTCTCACTCCCGTAGGTTTCAAATTTTTAGGTGGATGTCGAGGATGGAGAAACCAATATGAGGGTGAGCAGTATCAGCAGCAGCAACACCATGGGCAACAGTGAATCTCAGGTGGAGATACTGACTGTCAAGTCCTGTAGTTAGTTTGTCTTATGTCGTCTCTGTACTCTCAGGTCCTAGGAATCAGTAGGTCTGAGGTTTTTGGCTTTAAGCCTCGAGATTTTGTATCTGGATGTATATAATCACTCGAGAGGTGATTTTACAATGATGTAAACTGTTTATCTTGTTTATTATAAAGGAGTTTTATGGTTTAAGGATCTTTTCTTAAAAAGTTTTAATTTCCAATGATTTTTAGTAATTCGCTTCCGCATTCGTTTATCCCATTTTGGCAAAGTGAGTCGCCACAGTTTAGTGGTATCATAGCTCTAGGTTCGCTGAGTCTACAGAGACATAGGACTTAGGATGTCGAGTCTATTCTTAGTGTCTTCCGATATATCTAATAGTGTCTTCTGCTCCTCAGGAGAAGAAGATAAGTAAGGATGTCTGGACCACACGAGGAGTATGTGGCAGAGAGTAGTGTTGCTACACCCCGAGAAGGTGCAAAGAGCCCAAAAGTAGAGCAACCTGTACCTGAGCCACCTATGGAGCCACCTCAGTTTAACCTAGCTGACATGGAGAACCCAGCTGTTCAGACTATGTTCGGGAAGTTTATGACTGCCATGACACACATCACGGATAGGATGCCCATGCCTTTACCTAGGGCACCTACCCAATCTTAAGGACAAGGTATCAGGAAGACGTTTGAACGACTTCGCCGAGTCGGAGCAACCGAGTACTTTGGAACAGTTGACCATGTAGATGCCGACCTATGGTTGACCGAGTTAGAGAAGGCCTTTAGAATCTTGAACATCCCAGAAGCTGAGAAGGTTAGACATGTTGTCTATCTTCTCAAGGGGGGTGCTGGTCATTGGTGGACCATGGAAGAGCAGAAGAGGCATGGTGTGGAGGTTGCCTGGGAAGTCTTCCGACGGGATTTATCAATAGATATTTCCCTAAGACGTTCCTGGACGAGAAAATCTTTCAATTCGAGAGGCTAAGGCAAGGTCTGATGAACATTAGCGAGTACGAAGCTAAGTTCATGGAGTTGTTGGGTTCTGTCCGCACATGGCTACTACAGATGAAGAAAGGATCAGGCGGTTCGAGAAAGGGTGGAACGCTGAGTTGACTACTCTCATGTCTACCCTAGAGAACCGGGAAAGGTTTTCTACCTTCGTTGAGTCAGTCTGAAGGATAGAGAGGTTCGTAGCTGAGAAGAGGCAAACCCATAAGAGATATCCTCAGTTCTAGGGATCTTCATCTAGATACTTTAAGAAGCCTAGGTTTTCTGTGACTACACCACCACGACCTAGACCTAGTGCTCATACATAGTGGACACCGAGTAGAGGTAGAGGACGAAGCCTACCACTACAAGGGGCTCGTAGTTCAACATCGATGTCGGTCACATGACCACCAAGACCATAACAACTGGAAAGAAGTTGCTACATATGTGGGAAGATGGGACATCTAATGAAAGACGGCAGAGCTAGACCAGCAAGTGTAACACAACCACAAAGGCAGAGTCAGCAAGGATCCTAGAGAAGGCAGTTTCAAGGAGCAGCTAGAGGATGTGGACAAGTGTCCCAAGCTGGATCGTCAACACCGAATCAACCACATGCAACAACAAGGTTCTATGCAATGAATCCACCAGATGCAGTAATCAACCCTCGAGTTGTGGCAGGTCAGATGGAGTTCTTATATTCTGATATGTCTACATCATGTGTTGTATTTGTTTTGATTGATCCAGGTGCTACACACTCCTTTATCACTCGAAGAGTGATTCATAACTGCAATATGACAGTTTGTCATAGGGCAGATAGCATGTTGCTTGAGACTCCGTTGAGAGGGTCTGTTGTGTTGCAGGAGATTTTATCTCCCTGCATCCTCTTCTTTTCTTATCATCGCATTCATGTGGATCTTATACCACTTGAGATGCAAGCATTTGATATAATCCTTGGGATGGATACCTTGGAAAGGTATAGGGTTGTTTTGGATTGTGAATCCAAGCAAGCTGTGTTTGCTGATGAAAGCGACACATGAATCTTTCAAGGAGAGAGAAAGATTCTACCCACCTGTCTTGTGTCAGCTATGGCTGCTGAAAAGCTGATGAGGCAACGATGTTATGTATTCTTAGCCCATGTGGTAGATACTACCATGGAGAGTCCTAACCCTGCTGAAGTTCCTATAGTCAGGGAATTTGAAGATGTATTTCCTGAAGAACTTCCAGGTGTGCCACCGCCTCGGGAAATTGATTTTGAAATCAATTTGATCCCAGATATACAACCTATAACACAGACACCATATAGGATGGCACCTACTGAGATGGTAGAACTCAAGAAACAACTTCAAGAGTTGCTTGAGAAAGGTTTCATCCGACCGAGTACTTCACCATGGGGTGCTCCGGTCCTTTTCGTTCAAAAGAAAGACGGATCAATGCGGTTGTGCATTGACTACATACAACTAAACAAAGTAACAATAAAGAATAAGTACCCTATACCGAGGATTGATGATCTCTTTGACCAGTTGCGCGGTGCAACTATCTTCTAAAAGATAGAGTTGAGGTCATGATACCATCAACTCTGTATTAAGGATAGTGACATATCCAAATCTGCCTTTAGGACAAGGTATGGTCACTATGAGTTCACAGTTATGTCGTTTGGACTAAAAAATGCACCTGCTGCATTTTTGGAACTCATGAATAGAATCTTCCGACCTTTCCTCGATCAGTGCATTGTTGTCTTTATAGATGACATTCTGATCTATAGTAGGGATGCTCAGCAACATGAACAACATCTTCGTCAGGCTCTAACTTTGTAAGAGAACATAAGCTATATGCTAAGTTTAGCAAGTGTGAGTTCTGGCTACCGGAAGTATCTTTCCTTGGACATGTGGTATCTGCTTCGGGTATTTGTGTTGACCCTAAAAAGGTAGAATCTGTCCTACTATGGGAACAACCGAAGACACCGATGGAGATCCGTAGTTTCTTAGGGTTGGCTGGCTATTATCAAAGGTTCATTAAGAACTTCAGTTCCATAGCCTTACCCTTGACTAAGTTGACCCGGAAGGAAGTTCCTTTTGTTTGGAGTGATAAGTGTCAGCAATCTTTTCAGCTGTTGAAGGAGAGGTTGACAAGTGCACATGTACTTGTGCTACCTGAGCAAGGCAAAGGATACATAGTTTTTTGTGATGCCTCCAAGAATGGACTCGGATGTGTGTTGATGCAGGATAAGCAGGTGATTTCTTTTGCTTCCCGACAGCTTAAGAAACACGAGGAGAATTATCCAACACACGATCTGGAGTTAGCTGCCGTGGTTCATGCCTTGAAGATCTGGAGACATTATCTCTACGGAGAAACATTCCAGATTTTCACTGATCATAAGAACCTTAAGTACATCTTCTCTCAGCATGAACTTAACATGAGGCAACGTCACTGGATGGAGTTAATCAAGGACTACGATTATACAATTGATTACCATCCAGGGAAGGCCAATGTGGTTGCAGATGCTTTAAGTAGGAAATCAGTAACACCAACCTTAGATAGAGCACAACTAAACTCTTTAGTATGCTCTAGGAGAGATATGCTTATCTCCTTAAGGCAAGACAATGTACAGTTGAAGGTGTCATTGTTAACCGGGTTGTTAGCCGAGATGCATATAAAACCTACTCTAAGAGAGCAGATCAAGGAGGCACAGCAAGTTGATGTTGTAGTTAAATAGATCAGATCAGAGTATGGTGAGGAGAAGCAAGATGGTTTCCATGACTCAGATGATCAAGTAGCATGTTATCATGGGAGGATGATAGTGCCAGATGTGGATAAGTTGAGGAAGTTAGTCCTGGAAGAAGCTCATTCTTTGATGTATGATATGCATCCAGGGAGCACCAAGATGTATCGAAATTTAAAAGATATGTATTGGTGGTCTGGGATGAAGAAGGATGTTGTTGAGTTTGTTATGCGGTGTCCGGTGTGTCAGTAGGTTAAAGCTGAACACCAGAAGCCTACAACAACAATGCAACCTTTACCCATACCACAGTGGAAGTGGGATCATGTAACTATGGACTTTGTTGTTGGCCTACCCAGGACAAGCAAAGGGCATGATTCCATTTGGGTAATAGTTGATAGGTTGACAAAGACATCTCATTTCTTACCTGTCAAAACAATCTATTCTGCTGAGAAGTTGGCACAGTTGTATGTTGATGAGATAGTGCGACTGCATGGAGTTCCAGTCACTATAGTTTTAGACAGAGGTCCTTAGTTTACAAGTCATTTTTGGGAGCGACTTCATAAAGCTTTAGGCACCCAGTTAAGGTTTAGTACAACCTTTCATCCTCAGACTGATGGACAGTCTGAAAGGACTATACAGACCTTGGAGGACTTGCTGAGAGCATGTGTTCTCCAGTTTACAGGAAGTTGGGATCTACACTTAAGCTTGATAGAGTTTGCCTATAACAATAGCTATCAACATAGAATTGATATGGCTCCTTATGAAGCTTTGTATGTAAGACGTTGTAGATCACCCTTATGTTGGTATGAGACTAGTGAGCATCAACTTTTTGGTCCTGATCGTGTGCAGCAAACCACAGAGAAGATTAAAGTAATACAACAACAGATTAAGACTGCACATGATAGGAAAAAATCTTATGCTGACAGACGTCATAGACCCTTGGAGTTCCAGGTTGGAGACAGAGTGTACCTCAAGGTCTCACCTTGGAAGGGAGTTTTGAGATTTGGAAGGAAAGGGAAGTTAGCTCCTAGATTTATGGCGCCTTATCCAATCATTGAACAGGTTGGAAAGGTAGCCTATAGACTAGAGTTACCACCAGAGTTATAGAGGTTATACCCTGTGTTTCACATTTCTCTGCTGAGGAAATGTCACCCTGATACAGAGTCAGTTCTACAACCTATAGAAGTAGAATTGAATGATGATATAACTTATGAGGAGGGACGAGTGTCAATCCTTGATAACCAAATTAAAAAGTTGAAAAAGAAAGATATCAGTCTTGTGAAAGTCCTCTGGAATCATCGTGGTGTTGAAGAAGCCACATGGGAACTAGAGGAAGAGATGAGAAGGAAATACCCTGCTCTTTTCACTAAATATGTTTTGTTGATTTTGGGGACGAAATCCCTGTAAGGGTGGATAATTTGTAACATCCCTGACCTGGGTTATGAGCTAACCCTAGGTGTTTTTCTTAATTATGTAATTAGATGCTTGTGATTATCTTTTGGTATGTAATTAAAACTCTTGAGGAACATATGTTTCCATTTTTGTCCTTTTTGAACAATGTTATAGTATTGTTTTGTAATACAGGTACCTATGTGCAAATTACCCAATTAGAAGGGTTAACTTGCAAATTTCACATGTTTAGATGTTCCTTTGGTGTTAATACATCATAAGATTAAATATGATGAAGTATGATGGATTCTCCAAGCTTGGGCATCAAGATGCAGCTTGTGGAGAAATCCTTGTGCTTTAAACCCTAGTTTTGGTGTAAAGTGCAATTTATCCAAAACATGGGGTGCAACTTGTAAAATACACCTTCTAGAATATCTTTTATGACTCTTGGCATCAAATAGAGTAAAAATAATGAGGATGATGCCTCATTTGAATAATCAAATAGGAATGGTAACCTTTGTGATTAAATAATCAAGTGTAAGCATAATAACCCTTTTATATGTGCACCTTAGTAATAAGTTCACCTTCTTTGCCTTTAGCTCTTGGTTTTATAAGGAATTTTGTTTAATTTGTAGAAGGAGAAACGTGCTTAGAAGTAGAGAAGGACCTAGATGAGAAATTAAGAAATTAGTTGTCCTTATTATGAAGTTTTTCCCAAAGTACATGTACTCCTTTCTTTGCAAACCAAGGAACCGTTTCCTTCACTTCTTCACTTATTCCCTTGCTTAAACCGACTAAGGCAGAGCTTTGGAGCAGAGGAGAATGGCTAAGGAGTTCTAGGTAAGCTTGGGTCATCTTCTTGCTCGAATTCATGGTGCAAGGTTGGTTTTATGATCTTTCTTACTTGGTTCCTCTTTCTAGCCGACCTTTTCCAACCAATTCTTGGAGAAACGACCTAGGCCAACCTGTGGAGCTCAAGACGCCATTAAAAGCTTGGAAGCTTGGAAGCTTGGATCTCTAGGGACGACCTTAAGGTGAGTTTTATAACTCTAAACCCTTTTGATGTGTTATGCATCTCTTTTCTATGTGTTAGTTGCTAGTTCTTCCTTTCCCCTACTCTCCCTTGCATTCTTGCAAGCAAAACCGTGAAGAACATGCCTTAATCTTGAGGTAGAAGATGATGGACGTTAATACCAATGTTAGTCCTTATCTTACTTTACCAAACGATCTTGAACCTTTGGTCTAAACGGTTTGCAAAACCGTTTGAAACCAAACGGTTTCAAAACCGTTTGATTTCATGCGGTTTACAAGACCGTTTAGATTCAAACGGTCTCCAAGACCGTTTGGGAAGTTTGACCAAGCATTGACCATTTATAGGTCTTCTGGACACATTATGAATTAATCATCTACAAAGAATCATAATCTAATTGCAAGTAAATCCCAAGTTGAAGGCACTTTAATCACCTAAACCCTAATCGGGTTCAATTGCTGATTTTATGGACCAATCTTGTTGAAGTTTGGGTTGAGTGGCCCAAACGGTTTAAAAACCATTTGGGGATCACCCAAACGGTCTCAAGACAGTTTAGTGACCACCCAAGACCGTTTTGAGGTCTAGGGTTAAGGTAATTTGATCAATTGAAGGTCCAATCACAATAGGTTGTTGAAATAATCAAAAGTACTGATTTGTGACTTAATTAGGGTTCAAACCTTAACAAATGGACTTAGTTTTTGGTGAGACTTTGGGAAAACGGTCTCAAGACCGTTTGGAGGATGTCCAAACGATCCCAAGACCGTTTAGGGTCAAGTCATGGCCCAATTGGGTGATAGTGGATGGGTTCAACTTCAATTAGACTCATGTTGATGGATGTTGATGGTTGATCGATTACAAACCCTAATTCAATTGGTTCCAACCCTAATTGGCTATCAATTGAGGGTCAATTGAGTGTCAAATTGGTTAAGGATAAACCTAATTGGCTCAATTGATAAGTGGTTAACCTTGGCATGATCAATTGAGGGGTTCAACATTGAAAACCCTAATCAATTGCAAGTGTTGATGCACTTTTAGGTCCATGCGGTTTTGAGGTCTTTGGGTCAAACGGTCTCAAGACCGTTTGAATCCAAATGGTCTCAAGACCGTTTAGGGGCTCTTAATATGAATAAGAATCAAGTAACATACCTTCAATATGAATGAATGCACATGATTAGGGTATGATCCACCCAAGTGAGATCATAGAAACCCTAATTATGATGATTAATGAATCTTAACCTAATTTGAGGGCATCAATGATAATAATCTTCATACATGATGATGCTATAAGTTCAATTCACTATGAAGTGAATAGTAAACCCTAATTCTAGGGTAATAACAGGTAATGTGAATAGTAAACCCTAATTTAGGTTGATTTGATGAATGGAGTAATTTTGGGTTATGCCTTTGAGTATGAAACCCTAATTATAAGTTGTAAATGAGGAATCTTTATGCCTTGTAAGCTAAGAGGTTCAATAACCCTATGTTGAAGTGAATAAATCCAAACCCTAAAAATCAATGATGATATGTTGATCTTAGCACGCCCGTGCTAAGGAGCACGACCGTGGTAGCTTGCCTTTGCACGACCGTGCAAGGAAGCACGGCCGTGGTGTCCTATAAGGAAATTGAAAAGTTTTGGTATTGTGCTAATACTGTTATTTATGCATGTCCTTAATTATACTAATCATGAAGGTGGTTAGCAAGAGGTAATCATAGCCAGATAAAGGTTATGATATCATATTCATTGAAAGCCTATTATTAGCTTTATGAATGGTGACATACTATGTTGCCTAGTTTAAGTGGCATCATATGAGATTGATAGGCTGTAAGAGCCATGAGTAACATTAAGGTCATGTTGATTAGATTACTTATGATGAGATGATTAAGAATTGATATCTATTTGATAATTGATGTGAGTTAGACTTGATACATTTAGTATTCTTCTTATATAGCAGTGTTTTAATAATTAAATGCTTGGAAACATGCTTGATGCTAAAAGAATGCTGAAATGTACCTAACTAATCAATTATAATCATATCATGTAGAGCCCTGATCATAGATCCATCATTGTCAGAAGCTAAATGATGGTGAAACAGGTTTTCCTAAGGGAACTCCTGGATCACATACTTTTGAGTATGTGGGGGAATATGGACGTGAATATCCTTACATCCTAGTGTAGGAATTGATGTAGATGTACCTTAATCTATCCACCCTTCACTATATGTTTATGCCGGGGTGATGTACCACAAATCTCCCGAGGGAATCTTTAATGCCGCATTGATGAGAGATAAACAAGAGATCTTTCGATAGTGAAGAGAGTATAGAATGCCACTGTGACTCTAATAGCGAAGTGCCAGAATACCCTGGTAAGCTATCTTAGCAGAGACTCGAGATGTCCTGCATGTTGATCCTCACACTGACTGTGGAAGATGAGGTCATAAGAATCCGGCTCTTTTGATGACCTATGTATGATACCGATGTGACTTAGTAGTGATCGGTTGGAGTATGAGTGGCATTCCTCATCTCCACAGGGCATAATAATGTTTGTAAAACATAATCAACCGCGTAGCATATCTTATTAGGTTGAACTATGAGAAACAATGATTGATGTTACATTGTTTACATTAATAGTCAGTTCAAGTATCTAGTATACATGTTATTATATTCTTTTATGAAGTGATTGCTTAAGTAGAAGATGCTTTACTTAATATCAAACCTGCTGTTGAATGATTTAAGTTATTTTGCCTGTGTTATTCATTTATTTGCTATAACAAAGCTTCTGGAAGAGAGTTATAACTCTCGCTAGGATAATTGTTCAAATTGTCTCACTCCCATAGGTTTCAACTTTTTAGGTGGACGTCGAGGACGGAGAAACCAATCTGAGGGTGAGCAATATTAGCAGCAGCAACACCAGGGGCAGCAGTGAATCTCAGGTGGAGATATTGACTGTCAAGTCCTATAGTTAGTTTGTCTTATGTCGTCTCTGTACTCTCAGGTCCTAGGAATAAGTAGGTCTGAGGTTTTTGGCTTTAAGCCTCGAGATTTTGTATCTGGATGTATATAATCACTCGAGAGGTGATTTTACAATGATGTAAATTTTTTATCTTGTTTATTATAAAGGAGTTTTATGGTTTAAGGATCTTTTAGTTTTAATATCTAATGATTTTTAGTAATTCGCTTCCGCATTCGTTTATCCTATTTTGGAGAAGTGAGTCGCCACATTTTCTATAAGATCTTCACCCTTAATATTTTCCCTTAGTATTAAGGGAAGCATTTCTATCATTGCCCCTCAATTTTGACAAAATTTATAGAAAACCCAATTTGTTAATTGTGTTTTTTGTAACCATTTTACTGATCACATGTGAGTCACTAGTGTGTTTTGAACATATATAACTTTTCCCATGAATTTTGATAATTCCAATAGTTATAATATTGTGGTTGGTAGAAAATTTTAATCCATCTTGGAATATTAGGACTTTCTTCTTTAGTCGATTCGGATAAAGTGATTGTTTTTATTTTTTAATTGTGAAGATTGCAAGATTTGTTTTATAGATAAATCTCTATAATTATGGAACACTTTTTCACTTCCTATTTGTAAAAGTATATTTTCATAATACATTTGATTTTTCCCAAGTAGGCTAGGGATGAGGTTGTATCCTTTGGGAAAATATTTATTTAGTATATGTGTGATTTCTTTGAGAGGTCATCATTTTCAATAATAAGTACCCTTCAGATTCTTGTAAGATGAAACCATATTTAGTTGATGATGAATCAACTTCCATTTTTTCAATATTCTCCTTCTTCATTTGTGTTTATACATTGAGCGAGGACTTTGTTTTGAGGTGAGTATGGAACTCATCATGATAGTCTTTTTGAAAACTATTTTCCTACAAAAAATCTCTATAAAAGAAATCTGGCAAGAAAATATTTTCTCCTTTTATAAAATCTATGTCAAAATTTAATATTGCTAGTATTGCTTCCCATCTAGCAAATGTTTGTTTTGAGACAAGATTTTTAACATCTTTTCCTAAAATAAATTTTGTACATTTACAATCTACTCTTAATAAAACTTTAGGGTTTAAAAGTTCACCTTGAAATTTTGTAATAGTAAGGACTGTAGCTATTTTTTTATAGTGGAATATTTCTTTCTGATTTTGATTCCAAACTCATGAGGTGTATCGTACTAGTTGTTCTTTATAATCAATTTTTTTAATAAGTATTCATATATCTCCTATATTTGATGACTTTGTTCTACTATTTTATAGGCCTCAGGGTTAAGGATGTTTAAACATGGTAACTTTTGAACTTTTGATTGTATTCTTTGAACATCCTTGCTGTGATCTATTGTCCAACTTGGTGGAACCTTTTTAAGTCTATTTGTAAAGTGCTTTCTACCTAGTGCAAGGTTTTCATAGAAATCTTATATATAGTTTAAGCATCGTAAAAATATTTGGAATTGTTTTTTCTCTAATATTTAGTCTGAAATCTATGGCTCTTACTATATGTGATATAGTTCCTTTTTCTATGTTGTATCCAAAAAATTGAATACTTATTTATTATGATTTCATATTTTTAGCAGAATCTACCAACACATTATGTAACGACCTCGCCTCCCGGTAACCCCCTCTTAAGGGAGACTCGAAGATCAGAGCCATTATCCCAATTAACAAGATCAAAGGTTCGACAAATAATCAATAATAATTATGAAATTCTACCAACTAAACTGAAATCTGGTATAAAATAAAACATTTCACCCCTTTTAAAAACTTTGGTAATCTACTTCTATCCACAACTTGGATCTATTCTATCTAATTCTCCTTGCACTTTATTTCTTATTTCCACAGTGTGTCATTTTACTATTTGTTCTTTTCAGAGTTGTACCTAACACGCCGACAAAGAAAACGTTGGTCAACATATCGAAATATGCCGGTATGTCGGGACAACCAAAATTTTACAAATTTTTCTAACAATCTAAATATCACAATAAAGTTAATTAACAATATAATTTACACTTTCGATGTGACATTCTCCACCGCTTTTGCCATAACCCTGGCATACCCTCCTTCGGGTTTCTCTTTTGCTAATGACTTAAGGCCACCTACTCATTCCCGAGCATGGTTCTGGGGGTCACCCCTCATGGTGCCCATTAGTCATTCAATAAAGACCACTTTCTCAATCCCGAGCTTGGTGTCTGGGGTCACCACTCATGGTGCCCATTGGTCTTCCCTCTTGGGCTTGACCTTTTGGCATCATCCATCAGAGTGGCATGTAGGTGTAAGAATACACACTTCTATTATTATTTTGATAATCATAGTGACTTTATGATTCACAAGTATGAACACCCAAACTGATAGGTTGCATTCAATGTGATGAGTCATCCGGAAATCTTCGGGAAACTAAAGCGATTAACCATAATTAACCACATACATGTCTGGATGACTTGAGACATAATTAATCCAATCAATGCAAGAAATCCAATAGGCAAGTAAGCACACAAAGAGATCCTGAAATATGCATACAATTTCCTATCATTGATCATGCCATCAAGATCTATTAAGCCTAGCTCGCTTCCTAGGGTTTCTAGTCCACTTTTAGGGTTTCCATTGCAATTAGGGTTTCTCTTCATTTATACTATTTTAAACCCTAATTTTATACAATTACTCACTAACCCTAATTATCTCATCTATTCCTCATGAAAGATATTACGGATACCTTTTAACAACACATAACCTTAATTTTGTATTAAAGGCACAATTAAACATCAATTAAGTCCATTATGCCTCTTTTACATTAAAACTAGCATTTTTATCCTTTTAATTCATGAAAAGATCATTAGTCCTAATTATCATCTTTGGTTCCTTCCAGATTGACAACTCATAGTTCATTATGATCTAATTCACATATGAACTCTATTTATCATTAATTCCACCTTTATCCATTAGAAAACCCTAATTGCCATATTAAGGGTATTTATCCACAATTAGGAACCTTTATAATCAAATAGGGTTTCTAAGTGCTTAATCATTCTTATTTGAGGTAAAAACCCTAAACCATGCAAGAAACATCTAGATCATATTCAAGTTCGTCATTAACAATTCAATAGATTGCAATTACTCAATTTCATCAACTAAGCAACATGAACTCAACCAATATGCTCAATTAGGGTTTCTTAATCTAATACATAAGCACTTTCCATTATATTAACACACTTTTGCAAATACAAAAAGATTTAGGTTATCAAACAAATTTTATTGTGTTCCTCGTATTTTTCTAAGAAACTTTAATGTATAAACTTTTATCATCAGAGTTCTCTAGCAAAAGAATAGGTTTTTACAAGAAAAATCATTTTTCTGACTTTTCTATTATATTACGATTTCATAAAAAAAAACCCTAATTGTTCGACTGTGGTCCGCTGGACCACGCGGGATCCAACGATCCACAAGCACACACCTGACTCGCGATTGAAAATAAGCAAAAAAGCAATTATGCCCTTACCTGAACAATGGTGGCAGATGGGCATTTTGGTAAATGACCAGGTGGTCATCTTCTTCCTCAGGCCAAAGCGAGCAGTGAACTCGCGGTCAACTTGGACGTTGACTCTGAGATCACGTCCACTAGCGGGCGAGCTGGGAGGCCAGGAAGCTTCGTCTTCCTCCCACGAACTTCACCCTAGATCCAATTCCTCTTCTCACCGTTCCTTCATCTCTAACTAGGTGCGGTTCCCCTCCGTCGTATCTGCTTCTCGAAATGGCCTTAGGTTAAGTCAATTCCTTGAATTGGCAGCATCATGATGACCGTCTCCACGCCGCGGTAATGAGAGGGTACCCGGTAGGTTTGCTCGCATGGTTATGTGCACTACCCTATATATTGGGTGGACATCGAATCCTCGGTGGATTAGGGACTCCCCCGTTTCACGAAGAAACCCCACCGACCTCAGGGTGGTTGGGTTCGGAATCCCGCCCCGAATCCAACTAGGGCCTTTCAAAGTTCTCACATGAACTAGATCATGAGAAAAGTGGAGAAGAAAATCCCTCTGTCTTGCAGAACCATTCCTTTTCGATCTCAAGGTAGGAGACGCACAGCTGGCGTCATCCCATACAATTTTCAATTAAATCGATAAATGTGTGACATTTATTATAATCACAACACTTTAGGGAAAATTGTAAAATCCATAAATCCCCAACCGAGTGTCCAATTAATCCCAAATTTTGAGGGAAACTTAATAATGACTTTGTCTACCTCTCTGCCAAAATTGGTTGCATTATCTAAAAGAAAACGTGTCTTTTATTTAGGTGCAAGATATTTCTCAATTAGGCTTATTTCTCATCTTTCCTCTTTATTATTTTCTTATTTCCCATTATTTCTATTCCTTGCAATCCAAGAAAGCAAGTGGGGTTAGAAATATCACCCATTATGGTCAAACCCTCACTTTTCTCTTTATCTCTTGCATTATCTTACTTAATTCTTTATCAAAAGATCTCTTTTTGAGGATTTCTCTTTATCTCTCTTTTTATTTTCCTTTTTAAAATTCCTTTTAAGATTAGGAACCTTATGGATACGAAAATCACCAAAGATAACACAATTATACCTCTCCACTTATTTTCAACATTTTATCATGGTTTTTAATTTCTTTCTTAATAAAGAAATATTCAATTGATATTTTCTTTTCTTGTTGCATTATCTTTGCAACTTTGGACTCCTTGGAACTGAAGGAACCCAAGAGGCACAAAATCCACCTTTGGATTATATACTTTTGCCTTCTAGAGATTTCTACATCTTTCTTTTCTCCATCTCTTATTAATAATGGTGTTTCTCTTGTCTTATCCTTGTTATTGGGCCCAATAGCCAATAAAGCCCAAAAAACAACCAACAAGGCTATTGTAAACGAAATCCATTCATTCAAAACAAATTATATCATCATTTGTACAAATATATTTATTATATGAAATTACATTTCTCACCAAAAGTACTAAAAAAATTGGGGTTGTAACATCCTTCCCCTCTTATAGGAATTTTCCCCCCAAAATTCCACTAGGCACACAAACAACCAGGATATGCCTTTCCTTTGTCCATCATGGCTCCCATGTGGCCTCACCCTTTCCATGGTGCTTCCATAGAACCTTCATCATCTCATATTCTTCCATCTGAGTTCTCTCTCACCTTGACATATCGTACCCTCATTTGTGAATCAGGACATTTCAGCCTCTCATAAAGCTGAATCGGTTTAGGGCTCAGCTCATGGCTTGGGTACCTCACATAATGCTCTAGATCAGACTCTTGGAACACATTATACATCATGTTATCGTAAGGGGTAATGCTACACACAACCATCTCCACCAATCCATCTCAAATGGACTCATTTATCGGGGATGCAGCTTTCTCAGTTGTAGCTTAGAGGGGTCAAATTTTCACATCACATACTCTCCCACAGTAAACTGCATGTCAGTCTTCTTTGCATCAGCTAACGACTCATGTCGTCCCTGAGCTCTCTTTCAGACATTGCACGATCAAAGCGACTTCATCTGCACACACTGTGGTCCTTTTCCTGACCTTCATGAGGCCCCTTCACCAACATCATCTAAATGAAGTGATGACTGACACAACCTCCCCCACAGAGCTTCTTTACACCCTGATACTGGCTGTGGTGGTTATCATCACATCTTACAGAATACAAGAACTGTCTCCGTGTATCACCCTGGACAAGCACACATGCTCTTATCAGACCCTCTAGTCTGGATTATACTAACCATTAGTTAGGGGTGATAAACTGTACTAACATCGAGTTCTTCATGTACCTACTTACACCACATGGAAGTGAATCTTTAGGTTATACTCAAGAACTTTGAACTCACATCATGGTGTAGTTGAACCATCTTTCTCATATGTAGTTCAACCGGATCCGTCCCTTGACAGTATTCTTTCTTTTTCATGTCATCTAGGTAAGGCGATCTATGATAACCCATATTGCATCTTGACCTTCCTTGGTCTAGGGGAGACTTATCATAACATCCATAGTGATGAACTCCCATTCCCTCTCGGGGACTTTTTATCCTCTACATCAACTCTTTGGGTTACAGGTTTTCGTCCTTCACCTCCTGGCTTGCATGGCGACAACCTACGTGTAACTTCATCTTAAGTGTCTAAAGTACTACTGTCACTTACTATCTTAGTAGTGCCACGGTGTATGGTGATCTTAAAATCATGATCTCCTGTATGTCATGATTCCTCAAGATTGATTCCTCAGAAACCCTAAGCCACTCTAGTTGGGGTGTCATCACCTTCTTTTCCCTAGAAGTGCATCTGAGGTTCTACAACCATCCTTTTATTGCATCAAGGTCAAGGCTAGCTAACCAAACAACTACTAACTTGTTCACCATATCTCATTACATCTGAGTATTAGCCCAAACATCTCTCCTTTTTCAAACTTAGGGTTAACTTAACAACCTCTTCTGGCCTCTAACTAACTAGGCAGCGGCATCTCAATCACTTCACATCCTTATGTGTAAGGAAATGTTGAATAAATACACCTCCATGTATTCCAGTTATAATCTTATCTCAGACTTTAGGTCTATCTTGAACAAGAAAACTTTAGAGCTCATCTTCTTGGATATCAAACTCAACCTTGTATAGCTCATGATAAAAACATCCTCACAAGATGACCACCTTAGTTCTCTTGATGTTTGTAAACCATCCACATATCATTCACTCTACAAGGGTATGTTATCATCTCTGTCCTCATACCTCATAGCAACAATCCAACTCACATCATCTTTATCTTTGGTGTATGGCATGTGTATTGTCCTATCTCTCACTCCCATAAGAAGAGGAAATAAGCATTTGGCGGCCGTCCAAACACAAAGTTCTTCTTGTTACAACAGTAGAGATGGTACATCCGATATTGCTAATACACCTTCAAATGTAAGTTGAAACATGCAACTTATGTCTCTACATCACAATCATCTCGATATCAAACTTACTTCCATGGAAAACTGGTCTCGAACCTACTTGGGTCACCACGCAATCCTTGGTCATCTCCTCTAGGTCTGTAGGGTGCCGGCACTTTTGGGGTCATCCATCTTCCCTTATGCATCCAGAGAGTGCCCTACTCATATGCCCTTTGGGTCCCATGAGTTCATGAAGGTGATCAATCTCCTAACCCATGTCCCTCAGACAATGATAGTTGTTACCTACCGACCCTATGGTCATGCAGAACTAGGGAATTAGGCAACTCCTACTTCCATCGGTCTTATCCTTATTGACCCTCAGATAGACTTTGGATTCTAATATAGTACATGTCCAACTTAGAACCTTACCCAAGCCTTCATCATCTCTCTCTGCATTCACGGGCGGACTTTCATCCTTTCGTAAGGGTCATGATGACCTGCCTACCTTGGTCAGGCCCCCATACTAGTTACCTCCATGGTAACACATCCACATACACTTAGAGATGGTTATGTATGGGTCTACAGGTTCATTCTCTTACTATGTACTTTTCACTTAGCTTTTCAAGATCCTATGAGACCTCCTTAGGTTACTTCAAAACCAATAGAAAGTGGTATACACCCTACAAAAGGGTCCCTCTCCCAGGATGGGAGGAAACTATCTCTTAATAGCAACAAAGGTCACAAATGTGCTTATGTATAAGGTTTACATCCACTTGAGCATGCTTAACCCTAGCATACTACTAAGGCACAAGCAGACCAACTACTAAACCATGCTAGGTCATACTTATTGTCATTTCTCAACATTGGATCAAGATCATTCCTTCCCATGTCACCAACTTAGCTGTGAGGGGTTCATCAAACATACCTTATACTTAAGGGGCTTCCCTTTCCTATCAACATGAGGAGTGCCGTGCAAATCTATAGAAACTCAAATCGCATCATGAGCATCAGGTACACCACTTCCCCTCTTAGGTCTAGGAACCCTAGGTTCACTTTTCTGCAAATGATGTCCAACTGCATGCTCAGCCTTACCACCACAAACCAAGCATGTATAAGGTATGACATGCACTTCTATTATCCTTTTACTCGAGAAACACCTCAGAGTTGAGTCCTTCTCAAGGACAACCATCTAGGTGTTAGGCTTCACAACTTGTTACTAAACCTCTTCAGGGTCTAAGGAACTCTTCTTCCTAACCCTAGAAGGTGAATATCTATACCATAGGCTCATAGGTACCAGCATCCTCATCCTCTCTCTAGGGTTTGGTTCCTCTAAAGGCAACCAAGGTATCATCAACCTCCAAGGATCATGCAAGAGGCATCCGCAACCATCCGTTTAGGTCGCATCATCCTGAACTCCCATTGTTCCTCATATCTTGGAGTCTAAGCTTCCAACCTTCTTTCTTAGGTCTTGCTCTTTCTCTCTCTCGAGCTAACCCTACGACCAACCTTACTACTACAGGTTCTTTCTCCATGAAGGATCGAGCTCACAAGAATACCATGACATGGGTGAAGCCTCTGTTCAAACTGATGTTCGCTAAAGATTATCCAAAACTCTTCTTGCTTATCTCATAAGCAATCCAACATACTCTTCTGGCCAGGGTTTCAACCTACTTCCCGCACTACTAACGTACTCTGGGTGCATGTTATGCCCTACTCGCATAAACCCATAGTGTTTCTATAGGTTCTTCACTAACCTCATCATTGAAGGAGCTATCCTTCACTCTAACAAGGACGACCCTTCCTAGGGTTGGGTCGCCAAAGGCACTAGGTCATCCAAACTCACATGGCTCATAATGTCATGGGCATCCAAAAGCATGTCCACACACCTGGTCTATCTAACTCATCATGCCATCTCTCTCTCTAACCACCACTTAGGGTTAGGGTTAGCATTATCCTCACAGGATGTGCCATGTCTCTATTTATAATGGAGGTCTCTACCTCCAAGACTAACTCTCTCTACTCATCCTCCTGACAAGGAGGTCTATCCTCAGGTCTCTCCTGAGGGAATGACAACATATGTCATACGACCTACACATGTATCTATTCTTTAGTTTATGCTTAAACTATTTAGCTTACGTCCATGACATCTTATTTACATGCTTTTCATTAATTTGGTGGAAAAAACCTTATCAACCTTACCCATACCTCAATAGGTTGAGGAAATGAGCAAAAACCCTAATCCTTGAGGTCCTTAACACCATTTGAGTTGAGAAGAGATGAACAAGATGAGGGAGTCCTAAAGGTATCTTATTTTGAGTCAAATCCTGAGACATTAGCCAGGGAGTCACACTAATCTGGGAGTCCTCGTATTCTGGCTAGCGGTGCAGAGGAAAATCTTACCAACCCCCAGATGTGATCCTTTTCTAGACACCTCTGTCTTTCGGAAAATCCTCTAATAACTCCCTTGGGTTCTAAAAAGTTTGTAAAATTTAATAACTATTAAAGATTAAATGAGGAACCTATGCTCTGATACAAAATGTAATGATCCCGCCTCCTGGTAACCCCCTCTTAAGGGAGACTGGAAGGTCAGAGCCGTTATCCCAATTAACAGGATCAAAGGTTCAACAAATAATAAATAATAATTATGAAATCTGGTATAAAATAAAACTTTGCATACCTTTTAAAAACTTTGGTAATCTACTTCTATCCACAGCTTTGGTCTATTCTATCTAATCCTCATTGCACTTTATTTCTTATTTCCACAGTGTGTCATTTTACTGTTTTTTCTTTTCAGAGTTGTACCTAAAACACCGACAAACAAAATGTCGGTCAGCATATCGAAATATGTTGGTATGTGGGGACAACCAAAATTTCACAAATATGGCTAACAATCTAAATATCACAATCAAGTTAATTAACAAACCAATTTACGCTTTTGATGTGACATTCTCCACCGCTTTTGCCCAAACTTTGGCATACCCTGCTTAGGGTTTCTCTTTTACCAATGACTAAAGGCCACCTTCTCATTCCCGAGCTTGGTGCCTGGGGTCACCTCTCATGGTGCCCATTAGTCATTCAATAAAGACCACCTTCTCAATCCTGAGCTTGGTGTCTGGGGTCACCACTCATGGTGCCCATTGGTCTTCCCTCCTGGGGTTGACCTTTTGGCATCATCCATCAGGGTGGCATGTAGGTGTGAAAATACACACTTATATTATTATTGTGATAATCATAGTGACTTTATGATTTGCAAGTATGAACATCCAAACTGATAGGTTGCATTCAATGCGATGAATCATCCAGAAATCTTCGGGAAACTAATGCGATTAACCATAATTAACCACATACCTGTCAGGATGATTCGAGACATAATTAATCCAATCAATGCAAGAAATCCAATAGGCAAGAAAGCACACAATGAGATCTTGAAATATGCATACAATTTCCTATCATTGATCATGCCTTCAAGATATATTAAGCCTAGCTCGCTTCCTAGGGTTTCTAGTCCACTTTTAGGGTTTCCATTGCAATTAGGGTTTCTCTTCATTTATACTATTTTAAACCCTAAATTTATATAATTAGTCACAAACCCTAATTATCTCATCTATTCCTCATGAAAGATATTAAGGCTACCTTTTAACAACACATAACCTAAATTTCGGATTAAAGGCACAATTAAACATCAATTAAGTCCATTATGCCTCTTTTACATTAATACTACCATTTTTATCCATTTAATTCATGACAAGATCATTAGGCCTAATTATCATCTTTGGTTCCTTTTGGATTAACAACTCATAGTTCATTATGATCTAATTCACATGTGAACTCTATTTATCATTAATTCCACCTTTATCCATTAGAAAACCCTAATTACCATATTAAGGGTATTTATCCACAATTAGGAACCTTTATATTCAAATAGGGTTTCTAAGTGCTTAATCATTCTTATTTGAGGTAAAAACCCTAAATCATGCAAGAAACATCTAGATCAGATTCAAGTTTGTCATTAACTATTCAATAGGTTTCAATTACTCAATTTCATCAACTAAGCAACATGAACTTAACCAATATTCTCAATTAGGGTTTCTTAATCTAATACATAAGCACTTTTCATTAGATTAACACACTTTTGCAAATAGTAACATATTCAGGTTCTCAAACCAATTTTATTGTGTTCCTCATATTTTTTTAAGAAACTTTCATGCATAAACTATTATCATCAGAGTTTTCTAGAAAAAGATATGTTTTTACAAGAAAAATCATTTTTCTGACTTTTCTAATATATTACGATTTCATCAAAAAAAGCCCTAATCATTCGATCTGTGGTCTGCTGGACCACGTAGGATCCAATGATCCACAAGCGCACACCTAACTCACGATTGAAAAGAAGCAAAAAGGCACTTATGCCCTTACTTGAACAACGATGGCAGATGGGCATTTTGGTAAATGATCAGGCGGTCATCTTCTTCCTCGCGGAAAAGCGAGCAGTGAACCCACGGTCAACCTGGGGGTTGACTCTGAGATCCCGTCCACCGGCAGGCGAGATGGGAGGCCAAGAAGCTTCGTCTTCCTCCCACGAACTCCACCCTAGATCCAATTCCTCTTCTCATCGTTCCTTCATCTCTAACCAGGTGCGGTTCCCCTCCGATGTATCTGCTTCTCGACAAGGACTTAGGTCAAGTCAATTCCTTGAATTTGCAGCATCTGATCATTTCTGTGCCATGGTTATGAGAGGGTACATGGTAGGTTTGCTCGCATGGTTGTGCACATTACCCTATATATAGGGTGGCCATTGAGTCCTTGGTGGATTGGGGACTCCCCCATTTCACGACGAAACCCCACCGACCTTAGGGTGGTTGGGTTCAGAATCTCGCCCCGAATCCAATTGGGGCCTTTCCAAGTTCTCACATGAACTGGATCATGAGAAAAGTGGAGGGGAAAACTAGGGTCTTTCCAAGATCTTGATCTGACAGCTGGCGTCGTCCCAAACTATTTCCAATTAAATCGAAAAATGTGTGACATTTATTATAATCACAACACTTTAGGGACAAGTGTAAAAGCCATAACTCGCAAACCGAGTGTCCTATTAATCCCAAATTTTGAGGAAAACTTAATAATGACTTTAGCTACCTCTCTGCCAAAATTGGGCTCATTATTTAAAAGAAAACATGTCTTTTATTTAGGTGCAAGATATTTCTCAATTAGGCTTATTTCTCGTCTTTTCTCTTTATTATTTTCTTATTTCCCATTATTTCTATTACTTGCAATCCAATAAAGCAAGTGGGGTTCAAAATATCACCCATTATGGCCAAACCCTCATTTTTCTCTTTATCTCTTTCATTATCTTACTTATTTCTTTATTAAAAGATCTCTATTTGAGGATTTCTCTTTATCTCTCTTTTTATTTTCCTTATTAAAATTCATTTTAACATTAGGAACTTTATGGTTACAAATATCCACCAAAGATAACTCAATTATACCTCTTTCCACTTATTTTCCACATTTTATCATGGTTTTCAATTACTTTCTTATTGAAGAAATATTTAATTGATCTTTTCCTTTCTTGTTGCATTATCTTTGCAACTTTGGACTCCTTGGAACTGAAGGAACCCAAGAGGCACGATATCCACCTTTGGATTATATACTTTTGCCTTCTAGAGGTTTGTACATCTTTCTTTTCTCCACCTCTTATTAATAATGGAGTTTCTCTTGTCTTATCCTTGTTATTGGGCCCAATAGCCAATAAAGCCCACAAAATAACCAACAAGGCTATTGTTAATGAAATCCATTCATTCAAAACAAATTATATCATGATTTGTTCAAATATATTTATTAGGAGAAATTACATTTCTCACCAAAAGCACTCAAAAAATTGGGGTTGTAACACATTATTTTGTACTACTTGAAAGAATATGTTTAGGTGTTAAAATGTGTGTTAAAATCTTTAGAGAAAATAAATACATCATCAATATAGACAATGCTATAAAAGTTATATGGATTAAATATCTCATTCAAAATTTTTAGGAATTCTAATGAAGAATTTTTTAGCCCAAAAGGAAACATTCCATTCATAGTGAGCAAAGGTACTATGAAACCACTTTAAATCGATCCTTTTCAATTATTTCTACTTGCCAGAATCCATATTTGATTTCAAATTTTGAGAAGATGTTAGCATCATGTATTTTTTTTATTAGATTGTGTTTACTAGGAATAAGATATTTGATTTTTTGGAGTACTTTATTCAGAGGTTTGTAATTAATGACAAGCCTAGGAGCTCCTCTTTGATTTCAGATGCATTTTCAACATAGAAGGCAACATAACTTAGTGGAGAAGAGCTAGGTCTAATTAATTTCGTTGTCTCAAGTTCTTTTACTTCATTTTTACATATCTCTAAGAGTCTTTGGTTCATTTGAATAGGTTTGGATTTTGTTGGTATTTTACTTTTGTCAAAAATACTAATGTATGGAAATGTTACTTCATATTTCTTTCTATGCTAGAATACCAAAGGTACAGTGGAGAAAATTTCCTTTTCAATTTGTTTTTGAAATTCCTTTATTAGTTTTTGAAAACTAAAACTTTGAATTTGATTATCAGTTCTTTCATTTCTTATTTCTGTGTTAATTTTGTTAATGAAGTTATCTTTGTAATTGATTGAAGTTTTGATTTGTTGAAGAAATGATATTTTAGGTTCTTTTTTTGAACTTAATGGTAATTATATTTTCATTTGAATTAGAATGTACTTCTTCTCTACTTAGTAGTATAGGTAATTATTTTATTTAGAATGGTGTCCCTATGACTATATCCTTAGTTATGTTTTTGGTGAGCATGAATACATGTGTCTTTGACACAAAGATGTACTTCAGGGATTTTATAGTTGATTTGTAATTTTTTATTAGTGCATGAATTAACATTTTGTGTCATTTTGTGAAAATATTTGGTTGGTTTTAGGCCTTTTTTATGCAATATATATCTGTTACAGAATCGAATAATGTTGTTTTCTTAAAAGTGTAATGTGGGTTAATTTTAATTATAACATCTCCCTTCCATATTCATTTAATATGTTCTTCTCTATTATTTAGGATTTTGTTTTCAGATTTATCTTGAATGCTATTATCTTGACTTACATAATTTTTTTAAATGTTTATAGTTTCTTTAAATATTGATTTATCTTTTATTATTTTTTTGTTCTCTTTTAAATTTTATTAGAGTGGGTTGTTTTTTATTCATTTTCATATATTTTTAAAATATATCATATTTTATGGAATTAGTAGTTTCATGAATGAAGTATTGTTCTATACATAAAACAATTACGAAGTCCTATCTGCTTTCTCTAGATTTAGTTTTAGGGGGGACTGTTTACTTTCTCAAGCATACCTTTATTATTATAAGTATGAGAAATTTCATCCTTTATTAGTGAATCATCCTTATCCTTAGTATTTGGGGCTGATAGGTTTTTAGGGTGATATTCAACAAGCAATGGTATCATTTTACTATCAGACATATTTTGCTCATACCACAGTGGAACAAGTTTACCTATTTTTTTCTTCAAGTTGTACGATATATTGATTTTCATACCATTCAAAGAAATATATATTTTTTATGTACTACTGTATTTGTGAATACCATCATTCCCTTATGCATGATCTTTCTATTATGTCATGATTTTTAGAATATTTTTTACTTTGAATTGATTTTTATTTGATATAAAGTCTTCTCTTAGTTTTTCTTTATCAATGATGAAGTTGTTTTTATTTTCTATTGAATGACTTCCCTTTGTAGTTGTAAGGGTATCAATATTTTGATTGACAACTTTTAGTGTGTTAAGCATCTTATTGAACATATTTTTATTAAGATAATCCTTAATAACCTTGTGAATATACACTTGTATAAAAAGGAAATTAAAGTTTATATCAAATTTCAAGAACAAAGTGGCTTGAAATAAATAAGGATAATATAGAGGAATTCTATTCTTCATTCACTAAGATGATCCCTAGTGGCCTGTCCACAGTTAAAGCATTGCGATAAGGAGGCCTCCGACCTAAGTATTTAAAAAAAATGATAAACTCAAAAAGAATTATCGGTGAGAGACATGAATCTTCATCCAAAGGATTACGAAGTGGCATTTGAGTAGCTAAACCTAGCTCTACAAAACCCTAAATGCCCATCACAATGAAAGGGGGTGTAAGGGGCTACCACAATGACAAGGAGGTCTCGGACCTTAGAATTCCTAGGAAGATCCCCAATTTTCACCCCTTCAAAAAGAAAGAGAGTGGGACGCAAGCATATTCCAACTGCCCCTAACTTGGCTCTTATTCCATTTGGGGTGGAAGCTAGTATTTTGGTGGTTGGTTGGCCAATAATTGGCGGAGTATGGTGTTGGAATACTTTTGGATCTTTAGAATGATTGGTGAAATAGGAAGGGATAAGTAGTGTTTGGATAACTGGAATTAATGGTGGCATAGGAAGGGCTGATTTACATTTGGATAACTAGAATGATTTGTGGCGTAGGAAGCGCTAATTTGCGTTTGGAAAATGGATGGATGTGAGTGATCTTGTGGATTAGGGTTCTGATTAAGGGATAATGTGTGTATAGTTTTCCTAGTATGAATAGATAATTCTTAAGTAAAATTATTAAAATAACAGTAGGGAACTTACATATGGTGACAACTAGTGATGAAGAGAGCCAATGATTTCACCAAGGGAGAATAAAGCACATCACCGCAACACACCAATATCCTTGATATTGCTTTTAATCAAAGCAATGATCTTTGATTATGATTCAGAAAGGGAAGAACATGCACACATAATTATTCTTAAAAAAAGACAAGTGGAAATTTTTAATGGATAATGGAAGGTTACACTCTGAAATATATGAGGAAATAAATAACACATAATTATATGGATGAAGTTATAATATATGGAAGGTGGAGAAGGATTACAACACTTAGAAATTCTCTAAGTAGAGAGAATTTTGAACTAGGACTACTCTTACTACAAGAACTAAGTACAATAATCAGGGAGCTCTTTGGGTACAAGAGTATTGTAGCTATTGCAACTATTGGTCTCTCCTTTAACTGCTTTGCCTTTTACAGGAACTTTGGAGGGAATGGATGAATTTTCTTGGCTTGCCACTTGCTTTCTTCAAGTTGTGTCTTTGACAAGTGTTTATTGCTGATGTAGTGGCCAAAATTATTGTAGTTTCCACTTTCTCTTTCAACTTTATGTCATTGAAAAGTGTTTCATTCTTTGGGAAGTGCCTCTTGCATGCATACACTGATAAAATATTTTCATCTTCTTCTCTACTAGTTTTTTATAGAGGTGTCACTTCCTTGTTTGAGTGACTTCATTTTTTATGCATGGAATCTTAAGTAAAATATGTTAACTATTTTACTCTGACTTTTACCAAATTTTTAATTATATTTACTTTTATCTTTTATTGGACCTTTTTTTTATTTACTTTTATTTTTTACAACTTTCTTTTAACTCATCTTTTTTACTATCCAGTAACAATTTTTTTACTTTCATTTGCTTTTTCATCTTCTTTAATGTCAAGTTTATTTGAGTCATTTGGACCACCTTGATCAATAATATTTATCATTTCTTGAAATACTAGTAATTGTAATTGATTATCTAAAATATTGGGATTTTGAATCTGAATTGTTCTTTTCAACTCTTGTTTTGGTTGACTAAATGAAAATATTTTATTTTTTATAGTTGCTTGGCCTTGTTTGTAACTGAAAACTAACAATGGAACCAATTTTCCCTTAAGAATAGGATCAACATTGAATTTATCGCATCATTTGACATATATTTGTCTTTCTAGAATTGGTTATCAATCAATGATTTCTTTTTGCCACTTCCATTGCATAATCTATGGTATTCCATGAGATGTGATATATTCATTATATTTTGATATTCTTCTATAAGACCTTCACCCTTAATATTTTCACTTAAGAGTGATGGAAGTATTTCTCTTATTGCCCCAAAATTTAGCAAAAATTTATAAAAAAACTAATTTTGCTATTTTATTTGTCATGACCATTTAATTGACCATGTGTGAGTCGTTAGTGTGTTTTGAACATATAAAATATTTTTCCATCCATTTTGGTAATCCTAATACTTATAATATTGAGGTTGATATAAACTTTTAAATCATCTTATGATACTAGAATTTTCTTCTTTATTCCATTCAATTAGCATGATTACATTTTGAGTTTTATTGGAGAAAATTGCAATATTTGTTTTGTAGATTTATCTCTATAATTATGGAAATTTTGTGCACTTCCTGTTTCTAAAATGATTTTTTCACAGTACATTTGATTTTTTTTCAGGTAGAGTAGGGACGTGGTTGTATTCTTTAGGAAAATATTTATTTATTATTTGAGTTATTTCTTTTGAGAGGTCATCATTTTCAAGAATAAGTACCTCTTCAGTTGAGTTTAAGATGAATTAAGCTTTTGTTGGTGATGAATCAACTTCCATTTTTTCAAAATTCTCCTTCTCCCTTCTTATTTGTGTCAGTGAGGGAGGAATTTTTTTAGAGGTGAGTATTGAAGTCATCATGATAGTCTGAATGAAGACTATTTCAAAACAAAATTATGTAGATAAGAAATCTAGCAAGAAATTGTTATCTCTTTATATAAACTATATGTCAAAATAAAATATTGCTAGTATTGCTTGCCATCTAGAAAATACTTATTTTGAGGCAAGATTTTTAACATCTTTTTCCAAAACAATCTTTGCTAATTTACATTGTACTCTTAATGAAAATTTATGATTTAAAAGATTGCATTGAAATTATGTAATAGTAAGGATTAGAACTAATATTTCATTTTTGATAGTAGAATAATTCTTTCCGGTTTCATTCCGAACTCCTGAGTTGTATCATACTAGTTGTTCTTTTTTTATCAAATTTTTGCTTAAGGATCCCTACATATTCTATATATGATATGTCTATTTTATTTTATAGGCATCTGGGCCAAGGATGTCTAAGTGAGGTAACTTTTGATTTTATTCTTTGAACAACCTTGGTGTGATCTATTTCTCAACTTGGTGGAACTTTCTTAAGCCTATCTGTAATGAGATTTCTATCTAGTGTAAGGTTTTCATAGAAATCAGATATATAGTTTAAGCATCCTAAAAGTCTTTAAAGTTGATTTTTTATCTAATATTTCATTTGGGAATTTGTTTAAAATGTTTATATATTATTTTAGGTTATACAGTTCCTTTTTCAATTTTGTACTCCAAAAATTGAACACTGGTTTGAAATATTTACATCTTTCTAGCTACAACTACCATCCTATTGGGTTTAGATTTTTTGTTTCGAACATGTTGTTCCAGTGTGTTACAATTAATCGATGTCGTTAAAGCATCCATTTAATTTTTTTAAGGGTGGCATTTTGGTATAGATGGATGGCTAGGATGCTCTGCAACAACCTTTGGAACAGCACTACATAACAGCAGATTTCAGCACGTGTTTACTACTTGAAAGAATATGTTTAGATGTTTAAAGTGTTGGTGACGGTCTTTACTAAAACAACCACATCATCATTGTAGATGATTCTAAAAGAGGTATATGGATTAAATATCCCGATCATTATTTTTTGGAATTTTCATGGAGTAGTTTTTAGACCAAAATGCATAACATTCCATTTATAGCGATCAAAGGGTATTGTGAAAGTAGTTTTATATGGATCCTCTTAATTTATGTGCATTTGCCACAATCCAAATTTCATATCAAATTTTGAGAATATGTTAGCACCATGTATTATTTTTATTAGGTCATATTTAATAGGAATATGATATATAATCTTTTTGAGTATTATTTAGAGGTTTGTAATTAGTGACAAGCCTAAGAGCTCCTCTTTTGATTTCTGATGCATTTTCAACATAGAAGGCAATGCAACTTCATGGAGAAGAGGTAGGTCTAATTATTTTCTTTGTCTCAAGTTATTTGATTTCATTATTACATATATCTAAGTGTGTTTGGTTCATCTAAATAGGCCTATATTTTGTTGGTATTTTACTTCATAAAAAATAATAACGTATGGTAAAGTTATTTCATGTTTCTTTCTACGCCAGCACAAAGAAGGTAGAGTGGAATAGATTTCCGTTTCAATTTTTTCTTGAAATTTATTTATTATTTTTTGAAAATTGCAACTTTGGATTTTATATTTAATTCTTCTATTTTCTATTTGTGTTAAGTTAGTTAATGAAGTTTTCTTTGTATTTGATTGAAGTATTGATTTTTTATAGAAATGATATTTCATGTTCTTTTTTTAACTTAATGGTAATGATTTTTCCATTTAGATTTGCATGTACTCATTTTTCACTTACTAGAATAGGTAATATTTAATTCAAGTACAGTGTCCCTATGATTATAACCTTAGTTATGTTTTTGGAGATCATGAAAGTTGTTTTAATACATGTGTCTTTGACACAAACACGAACTTTAGGGATTTTATACTTGATTTGTAATTTATCATTAGTGCATGAATTAAAATTATGTGTCTTTTTTTTAAATATTTTGTTGGTATTAGGGCTTCTCTTATTCAGTTTATATCTATTCTAGAATCAAATATTTATATTTTAATAATAGTGAAATTGATTTTAATTATAACATCTCCTTTCTATTTTCCTATAATGTTTTCTGGGATGCTACACATGGATTTGTTTTCAGATTTATAGTGAATGCCTTTATCATGGGATTATCAAAAGTATTTTTAATTTCTATTAAATAATTTATTTCCCTTTTAATTGTTCTTTGTACTCCTTTAAAGTCTATTAGAGAGGGTTGTTTTTAAATTTTAGTCATATCATATGAAACATTTTTGTTTGGACTTTATTCAAAGCTGATTTGTTTTTAATTCATTTTGATATATTTTGAAATAGTTTTAATTGTTCTTGATCATTTTTTATGGAATTAGTAGTTTCAAGAATGAAGTATTATTTTGTACTTCAAACTTTTACAAAGTTCTTTCCTCATTCTTTGTATTTAGTTTAAGGGGGATTATTTACTTTATCATTCATGACTTTATTATTGCAAGATTGATATGTTTTATCCTCTATTAGTGAGTTAGTCTTACCTGTAGTACTTTGGTTTGGCAGCTTGTCGGGGGGATACTCGACAAGAAATTGTCTTTTTTATTGTCAGACTTATTAGGCTCATACCATGGTGGAACAAGTCTACATATTTTTTTAGGTTATCTAAAATAATACTTTGTATACATTCAAAGATATATATTTTTTCTTTGTGCTACAACATTTATGAATACCATTTTTCCTTTATGCATTCCCTTACTATTTTATCAAAGTTACCACAAAATGATTTTACTCTGAATTAATATTTATCTAATAGAAAATATTTTTCATTGATGGAGTTGCTTTTATTTTATATTGAAAGACTTTCTTTTATAGATGTAAGGTTATTAATATTTTATTAACAACTTTTAGTGTGTTAAGATCTTATTTGACATATTTTTATTAATATACAATATGGCAAAACCTAGGTGTAATGACCCATTTTCAAATTAGTCATCTAATTAGGGTTTACTCGGATGATTGTATGCTTCATTAAGTTGATTATTGTTTGAACCTTGATTAATGATGGTAGTTAAGTTTTTATGTTTTAAATACAACAATAAGGTTTAATCATACTTTGATTCTCATAATTTGGGTTAAGATTTGGAAACCCTAATTAGCCCAGATTAGGGTTTTGATGACATTTGAATACACAATTTGATAAGTATAATGTCTCACTAAATGATTTTCAGTATTTTATGTGTAGCTCTGAATTATATCAAACTTGGATATGATTTGGATATATAAAATATGAACAATATTGAAAAATATCAGAATTTTTGAAGAATGTTCTGACTTGTTTATCACTCGAGTTTCAAACTCGACCGACCATATTTTTAGATTGATATAGCAGTGTGGTAATTGAATTTTATCTTTTTATTGGTACATAAAATTGATCTAAAATTTTAACTATAGTTGTTAAACTCCGTTATAGACACCCTATTAAATTAGTGTAATTTTTAGACAATTTTTTATCTCTATAGAGAGGGGTGTCAGTCGAGTTCTGTGAAGGACAAACTCGATCGATGATGCTGCTGACTGCAATATAGGAGTGTAGTATTTGATTTTTATTTATTTATTGGTACTACAAATGATAAAAAAAAATTAATATTTCTTATAAACTCAGTTTCAAACATTGGGTTAAAGTTTCATAATTTTTTTATGTGGTTTGAGTTCTGAAATGTGTGGTTTCGGTCGAGTTTATAACTCAACCGAACAACCAGTCAGAGCAAAATTAAAATACATTGATGGGCTTGTTTGCAAAAGTTCTAAGCACCTAAATTCATCTATATAACTAACCTAACACATAAGGAACTCTCATAACTCGTCCTTCCTATCATAGAAATGAAATTCTTGAGTGAGAGGAGAGCTACAGTTTTGAGTAGAGAAAGTGGTGGAGATGTTGACCTAGGGTTTCTCTATCCAAGATATGATGAAATCAAGTAAGTTTAGCTTCGTTGCATAGCCTTTGATGGTGAATCTTCTCTCACATGTCAAGATTGCATCCCTCGTCTGATTTGATCTGAAATGGTATCAAAACTTCCCCTTTTCCCACTCTTTCTTCATAATCCCTCATTTCTAGGGTTTCCGAGTTGAAAGGAAGAAGAATCAGGTGAATTGCTAGGGATTTAATATGAGATTGAGATTTTCAGGGATGAGCTAAGTTTTTAAGGTGTTTTTGCACCTTAGGGTGAGTGGGTAAAAGAATATTTCAGTCAATTGTACTCAATTAGATGGTTTTAATTTATATTCTCGAATTCTCTCTAGATGACAATAAATGAAAAGAATTGTTCTTGAATTCAGTTTATAGAATACTCCAATTCATGTTCCAACTATGATATAAAAACATTTATATGATGACATGGATATAGATATCCATGTATCTTGAATACTACAAAATTAAGAAGTTTAAGAATTTTCTGAAGATCTGATTTTTCAAGTTATTCGGGTGCTTGGACAACATTATAGCTGAAATTCGGATTTATGCTTATATGATCTTACTTATGTTCCTAGTGCATATAATTCTACATGTTTGATCTCTTGATTTGATATATGGACAAATAGAGTTTATGATTTTTTCACAATACATATCCTGTGAATAGCAAGTAATCAAGGATGGAAACCCCATCTAGTATGCTTTTACAAGTATACATATCTAATTTAGTAGTAAATGGTTGATTGAAATGATTCATCTAATATTGTGGGATTTTATCTGAATATTATCTTATATGCATATATGTTTTGTTTATGAGATTTGGATTTTCTAACTCAAACACTTGTCATGAAATGCATATGTCGTTATGCTATTGCAAGTGGAGATATGACATGACCTAGATAGGTATGTTATCGATGCCATGCATAAATGTGAGAAATGTTGAATGAGAATATTTATATTAGTAGACATGATATATGTTTGAATACATGAGATGTTCTATATGTGCATGAGTAAGGAGAAACCCTAAGAAAGGGGTAAACAATATGTTAAGCATTCAGTTCAGTATCATTAGTGATTTCAATTCAATAGTCTGAGTAGTCATTAATATACAAAGTTAAAAGAGATCAATCTAAGAGAAAGTTATAATCAAAGTTACAGTGATAATAGAATTAGGGGCCTTGAACACCGTAGATTCCCTACGAGAGGTTTGTTCCGTAGGGATGAAATGACCTAACCCTGGCAGTGTCCAGTATACGGGGGTCAGAATGTACTAACAGGTGGTACGGGGGATGAAGCCCTAGTGGAAGTCTCCTTAAAATATAGAATGTAGTGTCCAACATCAACTAGAGATCCTGGTGGCACTAGAGTACAATAAAGCCAATAGGTGGCTTGACTCTCCGCATGTGTGCTCAGGTTAGAGGAGGAGTCTAGTTTTTATGACATAATAGGTGTGCTGAGGCCAGAGAGCCATTTTCCTATTGCAGACCAGTGACGTAGACATGCTTAGCATTCCCGGGTGTGTTACCTAAGTCTTGTATGGTGAGATCGTAGTTCTCTACGAGTCTTCATATGTAGAGTACACTGCATATGATGAGGGCATAAGCTAAAATATGTTCATATAGGTTTAAAGAGTTTCTCATAAGTAAGAAAGGTTAAGAATGATTCGGGTACATTTTCACAGCAGTTGTACTTAAAATGTAATATTGAATATAGTGAGGATTATATTTCCATACTTGTTTGTTTGTAATGATGTAGGCTTCAATGTTATTAGTAAGTTTTTGAATATCTAGTCTTTTAATTTGAAATTACTATCTTGTTTTATTTCAATTATCCAAGAATGATAAATGTCTGATTCATCACTTTAGACTGCATTATTGTTTTACTCATTCACTGAGCGAGTAGGTTCACCCCTCTACTCAAAATTTTTAGGGAAATTGTGGGGATTGAAGATATCATTGCATCAGAGTAGATCTGCCACAAGAGTTAAGTCAGAGAATAGTTAAGTTCAGTCAGTCCTTGTCACTCTAGGTCCTTGTAGAGAAATAAGAGAGAGTAGTAAATGATGATGTATAACATTATTCCTCTTTTAGCAATATATGTGAATCAACAAGTCTTATGTGCTTAAAAGTATGAGAAATGTATAAGTAAAAAAATGGTGGTGTGTGAGGTGAGTGTGGTGGAGGTGGCGCTTCAAGCGATCTGTGGGAAACCCTAGAAGATGACGATGGTGGAACATGAAACAAAGGAGCCCGAGTGAAACCAGGCCATCACCTAATCAGATCGGGGAATCAAGGGAATCTGCATAAAGTTGGCATCCACCTTACATACAAAGGAATGAGATAGGAAGGAACCTTTGGAAACCTAGACGACCCTAACTAGATGGAGCAAGATCAAAGCCCAATCGACGACGACAATCCTGTACTAGGAGAAGCCACATCACCGATGAGAATGAGGTCATTTAAACAGGAGGTAATGGGAACCAGTGGGGGAGCCACGTAGAATCCATTCTTAATTGAAGATGAACCAGAAGAAATAATTAACCCTAAAGATATTGAACTTACATATGAATGAGGATTCCTTGAGGTCTACGTCACCCCAGAAGCAGAAGAGATAATGAGAAAACCTTTCCAATATGCAGTCATAGTTGAGCTTGTCGACAGGCATGTTGGCTTCCTCACCATGGCTGAGAGGCTAAAGCTCCTCTGGAAACTGGCGGGATGATTGAACTTTATGAACTGGCAGAAAAACATTATGTAGTGCAGTTCTATAGTAGAATGGATCAAGAAAATGTCCTAACTAAGGGTCTGTGGTCATTGTTTGGAAGATGCCTTCTTTTTTGGCCTTGGGATGGATACTTTGAACCCTCTAAGGGTCTCTCGAGCTACATAGTAACTTGGATCGGTGTTATGGGACTACCTATCCACTACTACAATCAAGAAATGTTTTAGAGGATAGGCCAGGTAGTAGGACGATTGGTGAGAGTTGATGATCATTCCACCAATCGGACTCGAAGCAGATTTGCCAGCTTAGTAGTCGAAATCAAAATAGAAAAACCAATCCACCCTGAAATCATCATTAACGAGTGTGAATACAAGATCGAATATGAATCATTACCTAACATGTGTCTCAAGTGCGTCAGACTTGGGCACGAGGTGGCTGAATGTGTGGGAGCTGATAAAGGACCATCAAACCCTAATACTAACCCTACTGAAGACGAAGTGGGGGTTAGATGGATAGAGGAAGAAGAAAAATGGCACGTATACTATGGAAAGAATGTCAGAACCCGGAGACCACAACGCAATAAGGATTCGAACAAAAACCAGAATAAGGAATCGGGGAACAAATTCCAGCTATTAGAAGAGAATGAGGAAGGCAAGATCATTGAGGCTAATGAAAAGGACGATGCCCGAGCAACCACTCTAGATGATACGCGTGGCCCTAAAGTATAGAGGAAGAAACAAAGAAGGAATGAGGAATCTGATGTATCATCTAAAACAAATGCTGACATGCCACCAACAACTAAAGATGGCCATATCTCCCAGACGACGTCAAACCAGTATAATGTTGTTCCTAAACATACTATTGTTATCCCAAGAGGCAATGAAGTCATTGATGGAAGACCTGAGAATAGTGAGGTAGCATCGACATACAGTTATGTCTAGTGCTAAAGGAGATAGTGTTATACCTACTGACAATAATAAAGCCACAAACGGAGTGAAGAAACCAGTGATCCCAGGAAGGAAAGCGAAAGAGAAGACAACCCAATCACGGTTAGGAAGTCCACAGAAAGATCATCCATATGTTACAAGAGGCAAAATGAGGAAAGGTTCTAAGGCCATTGAATGTGCACTTACTCCACCTCAATAAACCTATGTGTTATGATCAATACCTTAGCTTGGAATATAAGGGGTGTTGGCAAGAAGAAAGCTTGGCACTTCCTCAAACAACTTGTGACTAAGCACAAGGTAAAACTTGCGTCTATCTCTAAACCACATATATCAGGCATGGAGGCCCAAATTGTCATAAATGACATAGGTTTCTCTAGCTCACCCATAGTAGAGGCCAATGGTTTTACTGGAGGAATTTGGGTCATGTGGAATCAATATAAGTGCGACGTTCAAATACTTGAAAGCCACAAATACTTCATCCATTGTTGTATCAACAGAGACACAATGTGTACCTTTATTTGTGCTTCACCCAATCCGGGTAGCTGACCTATCTAATCGGATCATCTTATTAGATTGAGTCAGCATATAAATAGACCTTGGATCGTTATGGGTGAGTTCAATTGCATGTTAAACCCAAACAAGAAGCTGGGCGGGAAAAGATTTAATGTATTGGAGGCCACTAGATTCAGAAATGTTCTTATTCAGGTAGGGATTTCCGACCTGGGCAGTACTGGCTATGCCTTTACCTATGAGAAAGGCCTCCTACACGAAACACTCAACCGAGCCTTGGCTAATACAGAGTGGATACAAAAATATGCCAGGTTTACCTGTGATAATTTGCCTCGTATAAGTTCTAATCATAATCCCATTTCTTTACTCAATTTGGCTACTCTAATTCAGGCAGCAAGATTCAGAACCCGAGCATCGTGGAGCTTGGACCCCAGTTTCCACAACATCCTAGAACTCCACTGGAACCCTAATGCTCAATTTCACACGGCCCTTCAACAAGCTCAAGGTCCCATAACCAAGTGGGATACCATATCCAGGCATTCCCAAGGGAAAATCAAGCACCAAGTCATCACCCAAAAAACCTATATTCAACAAAATCTGGAAAGAAACTATACTGAAGTTGGAGATCGTGAATGCCTTGCCCTCGAGAACAAGTTCAAAGATATCCTCATGAAAGAAGAAAAAGATTGGAAACAGAAAAGTCATATTAATTGGCTTGTGGACGGGGACATAAATACTAGATTTTACCACACTTATGTTAACAATAGGAGGAGAATGAACAATATTAGAAGCCTCAAAAATAGGCAAGGTTACTGGGTGTTGAATAGCACTGAGCTCAAAGTCCTCATCTCCAACCACTTTCAAAGCATGCTTACTGAAACACAACCACCAATAGCTGCTGCTATGGACAATATTCCTGCCGAGTTCAAGCCCCTGCATTTGAGCCAGATCAATGGAATAGGTGCAACTGCCGCTGAAAATGAAGTATGGAAAATCATCAAAGCGTCTGACCCTTTCAAAGAAGCAGGACCAGACAATGTTGATATGCATTTTATCAAAACAAATTGGAAGTGAATTAGTAACTCTATTCTTCTCCTAATCAGAAGTATACTTAATGGCAACGATATCCCGAATACAGTGGCAGATGCTTGTATTACCCTAATTCCTAAAGTTACACATCCATCAAGCTGCAGTGATCTCAGGCCTATAACCCTTAACAATGTATGCCTCAAATTAGCCTCCAAGGTAGTGGTGGGAAGGGTAAAAAAGCTGATGCCTCAATGGGTATCACATGTACAAGCAAGCTTCATTATGGGTAAATGCATTTCTGACAATATCATCATTGTCCAGGAAATCATCCACAATCTGAGACGCAAGTCCAGTGCTCCCTACATGGCTATAAAAGTAGATCTATCCAAAGCCTATGATCTCATGTCTTGGAATTTCATCGAGAATACCCTTAACAAGATGACTTGGCCTTCAAATATCAAAACTTATATCTTGAAGTCTCTCTCATCGGCCAGCACAAGCATCAACTTCAATGGCAATTCTCTTCCTCCTATCAAGACCTCCAGAGGACTCAGGCATGGCAATTTGTGATCCCCATACCTTTTTGTTCTCTGCATGGAACGCTTAACTCAACTCATCAACTACTACGTCACTTCCAAGCAGTGGACACATGTCAAAATATCCCAACAAGGTCCCCATATCTCCCACATTAGTTTTGTAGATGGCATAGTCATCTTCACCAAAGCCTCTCTGGAATAGATCACGACTATTACCCAATGCTTCAAGAGGTTTGAGGAAGCCTCAAGACAACAAATTTCTATGGAGAAATCTAAAATCTTCTTTGCTTCATCAGTATATAGAGCTACATGAGTTGTTATATGCATAGCTAGCGGAATCATGGAGACAAATGACCTAGGAAAATACTTGGGAGTGCCTTTACTACATAAAAGGGTAACCAGGCAAACTTACTCATTCGTAACCAACAACATGGAAGCTAAAATCAATTGTTGGGCTACGAAATCACTATCTTTGGCAGGTCGTGTTTGTTCTAATAACCCCCAATTAAGGGAGACCGAGAGGTCAAAGCCTCACCCATAACCTCTGGATCAAAGGTTTGGCACTAAACAAAGAACAATTATTAAATTTCAACAATCTATACTGAAAATCTGTAATAAAAATTTTCATACCTTTTTAAAATTTTGGATTTCTATCCATGTAAGAATTCTACTCTAACTAATCCTCCTTGCATCTTACCTCATGTATTTCACAATATGATGATTTACTATTTGTCCTTTTGGCTTGCACCTAAAATGCCGACAAACAAAACGTCGGTCAACCGAAGCTGGTATGTCGGGGAAACCGTAAATGTGCAACTATGATAACAACGTAATCATTCAATTAATCATTTAACAACCAAGATTATGTTTTAAATATAACTTTGTGATCCATGAGTATCGTATCCTCTGTGCTATCCCTGCAGTGGACCTGGATACTACCTTCCGTATGGTAGATCCCCATTAAACCTGTCACACCCCGATCTCACACTAACCACTAATCACGAGATTAGGGCGTGACAGAGGGATTAACACATAAACAAATCACTGCGAACTTTTTCTTTTTAAAACCTCGTAATGATATCCGGATTATTGTTGTAAACTAAAACATAATAAACTATTGCGGAAGCAGTTCAATTAAACTGGCTAGAGAAAGTAAACAGAGTTTACAACTTGTAACATTGTTTAACAGAAAGTAAACATAACTGTTAATTTACATCATTATACACATTCCACATACACACTCTCTCTCACCCACGCCATGTCCCAAGGACCGAGGGGAAAGGACTAAGAGACCTCTAACTAGACTAATTACAAACCTTTTATAACTAGGCGTTAGGATGAAATGACCCTTCTGATTCCTGATGCTGATGCTGACCTAAAAATGTTTTGAGTAGAGGTATGAGCCTACTCGCTCAGTGAATAGCATTTCATTTAGCTATCACTACACAACTCATCAGGTTTATAGATTTAAATAAAACATAAATACAGTACTAAGCAGGGAAGTTCTAATAACATAACAAATTTGTAGAATATAATCACATTTCCATGCATTAACAGATAATTTGAACAGATAAACAGATATAAAGAAATAGCACAAAAGTTCGAATACTTTAATTTACTGTGATCCTATATGAGTACCAATTTATATTATTATTAAGCCCTAATCATATACAGTGTACTCTGCATATGAAGATCCGTAGCAAGTTCATGCTACGATCCCACCGTACAAGACTTAGCGACACACCCGGGAAATGCTAAGTCTGACGCCAGCCCTGTTCTGCTACAGGACCCCAGGCTCCACGGCCTCAATGCACAACCACGTGTGCTGCACAACCACGTGTGCTCCAGACTCCTCCTGACAAACCTGAGTACACATGCGGAGAGTCTCACCGGGTTACCTCCGTGACACAAGCACGGATGATGTTGAATAACCCCCATTTTCCTCCAGTGCCACCGTGACTCCGCACGCGTTGTTGTTGGACACTGCCTCTCTGTCCTCGTGTCTCCATGACTCCGCACGGATAATGTTGCAACACGAGTTTCACCCCTAAGAAGCAGATCTGTCAAAGGGGTTCTACGGTGTTAGGGCACCTAAGTCTATTAACTGATTAACATATAACCATTTAAAAAGGAAAATCACATCTACTGATTTTATATCAGATCACAATACACTGTCATTCTAAACTGACAGAGCAATATATTTTAAATCCTTATAATTTCTGAGAAATTCTCATACCATGCATTCAGACCAATTAGAAATGCATAAATAACCCAACTTATTTCAATTTGGCACATACATAGCGAATTTACGCAATTGAACATCTTATTGCACAAATTAAAAAAATTTACTTCATATACGAGAATCATACTCAACATTTGTCAATTCTCTAAAATTCTCGAAAAACGTGCACATTAACCCTAATCTTGGTTTGTGCATCACTTAACTCAATTAAAAGTTAATTACCTATCACAACACAATTTAATAACAATACTTGAGAATTTCTAGTAATAATTCAGAGAAATGTGCCATTTCATGTAAATATAAATTTACACATATTAACGTCAAAAGATATATGCAATTAGGGTTTTATTGCATATTTTTATTTATTCATATCAACTTTGAAATCATACATCTGATAATTTATCAGAAATCCCTATTGTCTGGGTTCATACCCAAACCATACCATTTTCAGATATGAATCCCTAATTTCAACATTCAAATAAGCAATTTAGGTTCCAATGAACCATATAAATCAACCGATTCAATCCACACTGATCAAATGCTAAATTTAATCATATAACAGCGTCTAGAAGCATTTTATGAACTAAAAAAGTCGGGCGACGCCAAACGCTGCCCGACGCCTGATAACGCCTGTTATCAGCGTAATTCGCGCACAAAACATAAAGTATTCAAACGCCTGAGTTTATTAATGATAAATAAATGAAATCCTACTCACAGCGATTTGGACTGTCCAGATTCGTCCGGAGATGCGTCCAGGACCTGATTCTGGGCGATTTCGGATCGTCTTCAAGCTTTGAATAAATCATTCACTGTTTCCTATTCACGGAACAGGAGCTTCCTGTTCTAACGGAAATCTTCTACTAGGCGCTAAATTGAGCTGATTTGATTGAAATTTCTTGCGTATACCTCCTAGCCGAGATCCAAGATGACGGTTAGAAGCTTTGGCCGCCCCAAGCTTTCCTCCTGCAAGCCACGCAAGGCGTTGCCAGAAGCAGTAGCTTGCCGCAGCCAAGCTGCTATGCGGCAGCTAACTTTGTACGGTGGGAAAAGTGGGTGGTGGGAGAAGAAGAAAGGAGGAAGGAAGAAGTGAAGAAGAAGAGAAGAAGAAGAGAAGCGGAACGAGGTGCTGCAAAGAATCGCCAGGATCGCCTCCTGCGATCACCCGCGGCTCGCACCCTGTGCGCCGCCTCCAACAGGTTGTCAAATGAACGGATAATCAATCAGGAAATGAAGGAAAGTTTATAAAGACAAAAATTTGGACATTTTGCAATTTCGACCTTGGAATCGGAAAAGTTCATAACTTTTGACTCGAAAGTCCAAATCAGGTGATTTTAATTGCATATTTTCAAGAATGAGGCCCACTACAAACCCAAGGCATGAAAACAAGCTAATTACACTGTTTTACTGATTCAACATATCAATTGCATCCAATTATTACTTTACTCGAATTAATCATCTTAATTATGCACCAATTGATCTTATGCGCTTGATTCAACTAAATCAAGTTAATGATTCACTAACTACCTCATGAGCACATAAATTAACTCAAATAACTTTAATTAGGCTCAAATTATAAAGCTTACCAATAAGCTTTGAAACGGGTCATAACAATCTCCCCCCCCTTATAAGAATTTCGTCCCGAAATTCCTAAAAGAGAAAAGGAAACTTGTTACGCATCTCTGACTCAAGCTCCCACGTAGCTTCCTCTAGGTTATGATTCCTCCACAAAACTTTCACCAATGGTATCTCACGGTTCTTAAGCTTCTTGATCCTCTGATCAACTATCTGGATTGGTCCCTCAACATATGACACATCTGATCGAAGCTGTGCAGGTTCTGGGTCAACTATCTTTTCCGTACCAGGGTAACATTTCTTAAGCATAGACACATGAAACACATCATGAAGATTTGCCAACTCAGATGGCAAATCCAACTTGTAAGCTACAGGTCCAATCCTCTCAACAATAGGATATGGGCCCATGTACCTAGGGGTCAACTTACCCCTCTTGCCAAACCTTAACACTCCCTTCCACGGTGAAACTTTCAGATAAACCTCGTCACCAACCTCAAACTCAAGAGGTCGACGTCGTCTCTCTGCATAACTTTTCTGTCTGTCCTGAGCAGCTTTCAACTGCTCCCTGATCACAGATATCTTCTCTGTAGTCATATCGACTATCTCAGGTCCAAGAATTTCTTTCTCGCCAACCTCGTACCAACAAACTGGTGATCTACACTTCCTGCCATATAGAGCTTCATATGGGGCCATTCCAAGACTAGAATGGTAGCTGTTGTTATATGCAAACTCTATCAGGCTTAAGTGTTCTTCCCAGTTACCTCTGAACTGCAGAACGCATGCTCTCAGCATGTCTTCAAGAGTCTGAATGGTCCTCTCAGATTGACCATCTGTCTGCGGGTGAAACGCTGTACTAAACCTCAGCTTTGTGCCCAACGCACGATGTAACTGATTCCAGAATCTAGATGTAAACTTAGGATCTCTGTCAGAAATAATGGAAACTGGAATCCCATGTAATCTGATTACCTCATACACATAAATCTTGGCCAGCTTTGGAACATCAAAGGTCGACTTGACAGGGAGAAAGTGAGCAGACTTAGTTAGTCTATCCACAATCACCCATATCGAGTCCGAACCTCGAGGCGTTCTGGGTAACCCTACCACAAAATCCATCGTGATGTGTTCCCATTTCCATTCAGGTATAGGAAGCGACTGCAAGGTACCAGCAGGTTTCTGATGCTCAGCTTTAACCTGCTGACACACTCCACATCTAGCCACGTACTCAGCCACATCTCTTTTCATACCAGACCACCAGTACAGCTCTTTGAGATTCCTGTACATTTTCGTGTTACCTGGATGCATAGCATACATAGAAGCATGCGCTTCTTCAAGAATCTTCTCTTTCAGCTCACTGTTCCCAGGTACACACAACCTGTCATGAAGATACAACACACCATCGTCAGAAAACCTGAATTCTGACCTTTTACCTTCCGACATATCCTGCATAACCTGCCACAATTCGTTATCACTCTGTTGCAACACCTTAATCTGATCATAGAAAGTAGGTTTGACCTGCATTTGAGCAATCAACCCACTCTGTCCAGTCACATCCAAGTCTAAGTTCAACTTTCGCATATCTACAAGCAAGTCTCTCTTGAAACATGCCATAGAAAATGCATCTGCTGTTGAACTTGACTTTCTGCTCAAGGCATCTGCCACAACATTCGCTTTACCAAGATGGTAATCGATTGTCACATCATAGTCTTTGATCAGCTCAAGCCATCTGCGTTGTCTCAAATTCAAATCCTTCTGAGTGAAGATATATTTCAAACTCTTATGGTCTGTAAACACCTGACATGTCTCACCATACAGGTAGTGACGCCATGTCTTAAGAGCATGAACTATAGCAGCTAATTCTAGATCATGAGTAGGGTAGTTCTCTTCGTTCTTCTTAAGCTGTCTAGATGCATAGGCCACGACTTTGCCTTCTTGCATCAACACACAGCCTAAACCCCTCCTGGAAGCATCGCAAAACACTGTATAACCCTTATCTGCCTCGGGCAAAACCAACACTGGTGCTGTGGTCAACTTCCTCTTCAAGATCTGAAAACTCTTCTCACAGTTATCAGACCAAACAAACGGTGCATTCTTCCTCGTTAAACGTGTCAAGGGTGATGCTAGCACACTGAAGTTCTGTATAAACCTTCTGTAATAGCCTGCTAAACCCAAGAAACTTCTGATCTCAGTAGGAGTCTTAGGTTGTTCCCACTGAAGCACAAAATCAACTTTCTTAGGATCAACGCTAACTCCATCTCTCGAGATAACATGTACAAGAAATGCTACCTCAGCCAACCAGAACTCACACTTGCTAAACTTAGCATACAGTTGGTGTTGCCTCAACAACTGCAACACTACTCTCAGGTGTTGCTCATGCTGTACATCGTCTCTAGAGTAGATCAGAATATCATCTATAAAGACTACAATAAACTGATCTAGGAACGGTTTGAAAATCTGATTCATCATATCCATAAAGGCTGCTGGGGCATTGGTCAGCCCAAACGACATGACCAAAAACTCATAATGCCCATACCTGGTTCTGAAAGCTGTTTTGGGAATATCTGAAGCTTTTATTCTGAGCTGATGATATCCAGATCTCAAATCTATCTTAGAGAAGATCGTCGCTCCACGCAACTGATCAAACAGATCATCTATTCTCGGCAATGGATACTTGTTCTTAATAGTGATCTTGTTCAATTGCCTGTAATCTATACAGAGACGCATGGTACCATCCTTTTTCTTAACAAACAGGACTCGAGCACCCCATGGTGAAGAACTGGGTCTAATGAAACCCTTATCCAGCAACTCCTGCAGCTGCACCTTGAGTTCCTTCAACTCTGCAGGTGCCATTCTATAGGCTGGCAGTGCTACTGGATGACTATCTGGATATACTTGAATCTCAAAATCCAGATCTCTAACAGGAGGTAAGCCTGGCAAATCCTCTGGAAAAACATCAGAAAACTCACGAACCACAGGTATATCATAAACACTGGCGGTGCTCTTTTCTGCTCTAGTGTCAACCACATGATCAAGGAACGCTTCACATCCTTTCTGTAGCATCTTATCAGCTACTGCAGCTGATACAATGCACGTAGGCAGAACTTTCCTGTCTCCAGTAAAGACACAAGAAAATTCACCTTGTTGAAAGGTAGCTTCCTTCTTCCAACAATCGAGTTGCACTCGATATGTCTCAAGACAATCCATACCCAAGATGACTTGAAAAGTATTGACATCCAAGGGTATGAGATTAGCAGCAAAGGTGTATCCTCCAAAAGATAACAAGCATCCGGGACAGAACTCAGATAAAACTGTTGGTCCACCTAGTGGAACCCTCAACACTAACTCATCTATCAACTCTTGAGTTAACATATTAAGTTCACCAACTAAAGAGCGTCGTATGAAAGAGTGAGTAGCACCCGGATCTATCAAAACTGAAACTGGTATACTATTAAACAAAAGCATTTCTCCTGTAACAACTTGTGAAGAGATTATACCTTCCTGAGGTGTCAAAGAGAAGAAACGCGCTAAAGCTCTCCCTCTGCCACGCTGTCCTCTCTGACCACTCCTGCCACTGGATACTCCACCACCTCTGGAACCAGAAGCCATAGAAGAACTGGGTCCTTCAGCTCGAGGTTGTCTCTGAACATCATAAAACTGAGACTGAGAAGCTTGTGATGCTGCTGGTTGAAGCTGAGGACAAAACTTCTTTATATGTCCTATCTGCCCACAAGCATAACAACCTGGACCCCAACACTGTCCAGTATGTGGCCTTCTACATTTGTCACATGGCGGTATCTCTTGCCTCTGAGGACCTGTCACTGACGTTGACGACCCAGAAGACCGTCCACTAGACGCACTGCCCCATCTCCCTGGGTTGTATCCCCCTCTGCCTCTAGAAGGAGCAACATCCTCAGGTCTCTGTCTGCCGAAACAGCTAAAGCCACGCCCGAGTTTAGAAAAGAAACCTCTACCTCCACCTCTGTATCCACTACTGGACTGTCCTCTACTGAAATCTGCAGATCTTTTCTTAGACTCAGGCACCTTGTCAGCATTCACGGATTCCTCAACCTGTCTAGCAGCCTCAACAAACTCACCAAAGTTCTCCCTGTTCCTTTTACTAATAGCAGAAACTGTATGCCGAATTTCTGGCCTTAGCCCTTCCTGAAACCTTCTGCATCTTTCTAAGTTGTCAGGAACAAGCTTGGCGGCACAGAGTTTAGTGGCACTACAGATCCAGCAGAGGCTGATGAGTGGTTGAGACAGATAGAGAAGGTCTTTCGCCTGATGGAGCTTTCAGAAGAGAAAAAGATTAATCACGCAATTTATCTTTTGACAGGCGATGCAGAGCTGTGGTGGCACAGTGTGGAGGAAAAGAGGAGAGGTACAGAGCTTTCTTGGCAGGATTTTTCTGAAGAGTTTCATCTTAAGTTTTATCCACCTACCTTCATTAATGAGAAAATCAGGAAGTTATAGAACATTAAGCAGGGGAACATGTCAGTTACTGAGTATGAAGCACTTTTCACCTCTTGGTCCCACCTATAGGTGAACCAGTTTCTAGGGTTGAGTCACATGGCACTACTCGTAAGTAGCCCACTCCTTAACTCATGGCATGCTAATGAGTCTCATGGCACTACACTTGGTAGCCCAATTTCTAACCCACGATAACCTAGACCTTACTCTAGGTTACCCCTTTTTAGCCTTTACCAGCCATAGAGGTGGTCCCGGATCTAGCCAGTTATACATGTATATTCATAGTGATAGTCATAGTCACTCTATAGTTGCATGAAATAAAAGCATCCAACAGTTATTTCAAGCCATGAGGGAAACGTTGATAAAATCCCCCGAAAACTAGTCGAGATAATCATAAGCGTAACCACATACCTGATTTGATGATTTCACAAGTATTAAGCAAATCCAACCAAGGAAGCAATCCAAGTAGGCAATTCAACAATCACAGAATTCCTGAAAAGAATATATATGTACTTTATTTATTACACACTTTATCAAGAATCTACTTTATTGAATTGGATTCACTTTCTAGGGTTTCTATATCTATTTTAGGGTTTTGTTTTGCAATTAGGGTTTCCCTTCATCTTCTAATATATTAAAACCCTAATCTTATGCCATTAATCATAAACCCTAATTATCTCATCTATTCTTCAATATTAAGGTTATCTTAACAACATATAATCCTATTTTCGGATTTAAAGGTACCATTAACCACTAGTTAAGTTCATTAAGCTTCTTTTACATTAAAGCTACCATTTTTATCCTTTTTAATCCATGACAAGATCATTATGCGCATCTATCATCAATTCAACATTCATTAGGGTCTTATTAACATATGAACTTGTTTTGCCATCAATTCTACCTTTTATTCATGAGAAAACCCTAATTACTACATTTAGGGTATTTATCCAGAATTGAGGACTTTTGTACTCAAAATAACTTAGAACAATCATTTAACAACATATTTTTACATTTTTGAATTAAATATGATCATCTCTTGTTTTACCCTAAATTAGTCAACTTTTCATGTGAAAAAGATTGAAAATCAACTTTAATTTTAACAAGTGCATATTTCTCAAATTAACCTATTAAACCACAAAGTTTCATATTTTATACTCAATTAGGGTTTCTTAGGTTTCTTATTCACAAAACCCTAATCATCTCAATTATCTTCATTGAGGGTCATTATATTACAATTGTATACTTGTAATTTTAGATATGACCACTAGAACTCATATTTACTCAAAACAGGGTTTTTGGTCCATTAAACCATGTTCATGATCATAACACCCTAAAAGCATCATATGAATTATCCTTTTATGATCTTATCATTCGTAACATGTTAAGATTGATCAAAAACATATAAAAGATTCATCATGATTGATTTCATATCATTCTAGGGTTTTTCCATCAATTAATGCACTAAAATATGTAAAACCCTATACATTTTGAGTTCCAAGAAGAATTAAGTTTCAAATCTAATTTCTTTGTATTCCTCTCGTTCTGAGGATAAATTTTCATATAAGACTTGTTTTAATTCGAGTTACGAATAACTATATATGATTTTTGTAAGAAATCACTTACCACAACCAATGAGAGGGCGCCACGTCGCCTCTTGCATGCATGTCGCTCTTTGGGTTTCAAAACATTTTGAATTGTCAATTATACCCCCGAGCGGCTCCGGGGATCTTCTCAACATCGAAGGGAAAAACCGTCCAATATCAGCTCGTCTCCTTCCTCGTGGCTGCGCTTCTGCTGCCATTAGGTTAAGGCTGAAGCGCGGCCCGGCTGTTGCTCCTTGGGCTTCGATGACTGCCAGGGTGACTCCCCCTAGATCCGACGTTCCCCCGCATAGGTGAGGGAGCAACTGGCCGGTGGCCATGATGACTAACTCGAGCTTCCTAGCTCTGCAGCACGCGGACGTCCCATGGTCATCTAGCTAGTATTGCGCACGAGTTTGGGCACCTCGTTGCTAGTCGTGTTCCTCCTGACATCGGGGAAGCATCTTTCTTTGACCGAACTCCAGTTCAGGGCCCCTTGTTGCTCTGAGGTCGCACTACCCCTATAGTTAGGGTTTTACATGAAAAAGGAAGAAGAAGGAGAGAGACGGGCACATGGGATCATCTTGGATTCGACCCTGGGCTCGACCCCTTTATATAGGGGTGGGAAACGAAGCCCTAGGTTGTCTTATCCATGACTCAAAGAGTCATTTTCCAAAAATGAAACCAATTCCTTCAATAAGAAGTAACATTTCTCTCTCTTCCTTATCCTTTGGTTATTCTCTATGATTTGAATAATTAGGAATTTGAAAATCCTTGCCATTATTCTCTTTATTCTTGGCTTTTAATTCATTGGTCTCGAAACTATATTTCCTTAAGTAGAAAAATACTTTCTTCTTAACAAAACCACATACTTCATTAGTTAAGTATCCCCATTATCCTTTAATTTTGTAATTTTGGTATTTTCTCTTTCTTTCCTCTTTATTGGGACTCCTTGGATCCCAATGAACTCTATTATTTTGAAATCCTTTTTATTGGATACTCATTATCCTTCTAGATGGATTATTCTTTATTATTTCTCATTATCTTGTTTATTTCTTATCAAAATATCCCTTTTTGAGGATTTCTCTTTATTTCTCATTTATTGTCCTCATTGGTATTCTTTTTAACATTAGGAATCCTTGGGATACGAAATTCCACTAAGGATAACTCAATTGTACCTATTTTTACCTATTTTCCACATTTTACCATTATTTTCAATTTCTTTCTTAATAAAGAGATATTTGATTGCTCTTTTCTTTTCTTATTGCACTCTTTATGCAACTTTGGACTCCTTGGAACCCAAGGAACCAAGAGGTACGAAACCCTCTTTGGATTTGCCTTCTAGAGGTTTCCACATTTTTCTTTTCTCAAATATTCAATTATTCATTCACTAATTGAATTTTCTCGTTATTTGGGCCCAATAGCCAATAAAGCCCACAACACAAACATCAAGGCTATTGTAAACAAAATCCATGTATTCAAAACAAACTATATCATTATTTGTTCATATATCTTTAATATGATAAATTACATTTCTCATCAAATGAACCCAAAATCAGGTTTGTAACATCCTTCCCCTCTTATAGGAATTTTGTTCTCAAAATTCTATCAAGCAAACAAACAGTTCAGGATAAAACTTTTCCATGTCCATCATTGGCCCCTATGTAGCTTTACCTTATCCATGGCACTTCCAAAGAACCTTTATCATCACATATTCTTTTCTCTGAGTTCTCTCTTCCTGGCGTCTATAAACTGCACAGGTGACTCATGCCATTTCAGCCTCCCTTGGGGCTCACTAGGTTCATTGCTCAGCACATGGTCGGGTACCTCACATAGTACTCTAAATTGGACACATGGAACTCATCACACATTACTTTATCCTGAGGGGTAAGGTCAAACTTAACCTTCTCCAACAAACCATGTCAAAAGAACCCATGCATCGAGACTCAACTCTCTTAGGTATAACTTAGAGGGGTCAGATTTTCATGTAACATATTCTCCCACAGTGAACTACATGTCAGTCTACTTTGCATCTGCTCATGACTCTTGTCATCTCTAGGCTCCTTTCAGCCATTGCACGATCAAAGCGACATCATCTACACATAATGTGGTCCTTTTCTAACCATCACGTGGTCCTTTCACCAACATCACCTTACTGAAGTGGTCACCGACACAACTTCTCTTATAGAGATTCTTTAAATCCCGATACTGGCTATGGTGGTTATCTTCACATCTTTCATAGGACCAGAACTTTCAATAGATATCACCCTAAATGAGCACATATGCTCTCATCAGACCCTTTAGTCTGGATCATACTAAAGCTCAAGAACCTTTGAACTCGCATCATGGTGTAACTGAACCATCTCTCTCATGGGTAGTTCAACCAAATCTATCCCTTGACAGAACTCTTTCTTTCCTATATCATCTAGGTAATGCGATCTACCATAACCCACATTGCATCTTGACCTTCCTTGGTCTAGGGGAGACTTATCACCACATCCATAGTGATGAACTCCCATTCCCACTCAGGAACTCTTTATCCTCTATATCAATGCACTGGGTTACCGATGTTCATCTTTCACCTTCTGTCATGCATGGCAACATACCACATGCAACCTCATCTCCAACATCCATAGTACTGCTACAACCGATTATCTAAGTAGTACTATGGTGTATGGTGATCTTAAAATCACGATTTCCTGTATGTCATGATTCTTCAAGATCGATTACTCGAACCCTAAACCACTCTCATCAGGGTTTTACCACCTTCTTATCTAAAGAAGTGTATCTGAGGTTCTATCACCATCCTTTCATTATATCGAGGACTAAACTAGCTAACCAAGCAACCATTAACTTGTTCAACAGATCTCGTTACAACTGAGTGTTAGACAAACACATATCCTTTCCAAACTTAGGGTTAGCTTAACAACCTCTTCTAGCCAAACTAGGCACCTATATCTCAACCAGAGCATCCATTACCAAATCACATCCTTAGGTATTAGGTAATGTTGATGACATACACCTCCATGTTCTTCACTTATTATCTCATCTCATCTCTAAGTCTATCTTTTTTTTTCTGAGAACACTTTTGAGCTCATCTTCTTGGTGATCAAATCAACCTTGTATGACTCATATTTCATGATAAAAACATCCTCATAAGGTGACTACCTCATTTCTCTTTAACTTTTGCAAACCATCCATGTATCATTCACTTTACCAGGGCATGTTATCCTCTCTATCCTCATGCCTCATAGAAACATTCCTGTTATGACCCCACCTCCCGATAACCCCCAATTATGGGAGACCGAGAGGTCGAAGCCGCACCCATAACTTCTGGATCAAAGGTTCGTCACTTAACCAAGAACAATCATTAAATTTCAACAATCTATACTGAAAAGTTGTAAGAAAAAAAATAAACTTTTGCATACCTTTTTGAAAACTTGGATCTCAAAACTTCTATCCACTTATGGATTCTATTCTAACTAATCCTCCTTGTATTTTACTTCAAGTGTTTCGCAATATGATGATTTACTATTTGTCCTTTTGGCTTGAACCTAAAACGCCGACAAATAAAATGTCGGTCAGCCAAAGCTAGTATGTGGGGGAAACAATAAATGTGCAACTATGATAACAACGTAATCATTCAATTAATCATTTAAAAACCAAGATTACATTTTAAATATAACTCCGCGATCCATGAGTACCCTATCCTCTGTGCTATCCCTGTAGTGGACCTGGAGACTACCTTCCTTATGGTAGATCCCCATTATCATTCATTTTACCAGGGTATGATATCTTCTCTGTCCCCATATCTCGTGGCAACGTTCCAAACATTATCATCTTTTATCCTTGGTGTATGGCATGCGTACTGTCCTATCTCTCACTCCCATAACAAGAAGCATTTGGAGGCCGTCCAAACACAGAGTTCTTCATGTTCCAAGAGTAGAGATGGTATATCCCACATTTCCAGTACACCTTCAAATCTAAGTTGAAACGTGCAACTCATACCTCTACCTCACAATCATCTTCATATCAAAGTTACTTCCATGGAGTTGATCTCGAACATATTTGGGTCCACACATATTCCTTGGTCATCACCTCTAGGTCTATAGGGTGCCGACACTTTTGGGGTCATCCCTCTTCCCTTATGCATCCATAGAGTGCCCTACTCATTTGCCCTTTGGGTCCCATGAGTTCATGAAGGTGATCAATCTCCTAACCCATGGCCCTCATATAATTATAGATGTTACCTCCCGACCCTATGGTCATGTGCAACTAGGGAATTAGGCAACTCCTACTTCCATCGGTCTTATCCCTACCTGACCCTAGGATAGACTTAGGATTCTCTTATAGTACATGTTCAACTTAGAACCTTACCCAAGCCTTCATCATCTCTCTTTCTATATTCGAGGGCTATCTTTTGTCCTCTCATAGGGGTCATGGTGACCTGCCTACCTTGGTCAGGCCCCATATTGGTTACTTCCATGGCAACACATCCTCATGCACTTAGAGATGAATATCTATGGGTCTACAAGTTCATTTTCATACCATGTACTTTTCACTTAGCTTCTCAAGATCCTATAAGACCTCTTTAAGTTTCCCCAAAACTTCAAAACTGGTATACACCCTACCAAAGGATCCCTCTCCCAGGATGGGTGGAAACTACAACTCCTGACAACAAGGTCACAAACATCCTTAGGGTTTACATCCATATGAGCATGCTTAACCCAGCATCTCCTAAGGCACAAGCGGACCACTGACCTACCATGCTAGGTCATACTTGTTCTCATCCCTCAACATTAGATCAAGATCATACCTTCCCATGTCATCAACTTAGCTGTGAGGGGTTCATCAAACATACCTTAAACTTAAGGGATTTTCCTTTCCTCTCAACATAAGAAGTACCCTGCTCGCTTCTATAGGAACTCAACTCTCATCATGAGCATTAGGTACACTACTTCCCCTCTTAGACCTAGGAACCCTAGGTTCACTTTTAGGTGTCCAACTGCATGCTCTATCTCTTAACCACGAACCAAGCATGCAAAAGGCATGACATGCACTTCTTGTCATCCTTCAACTCGAGCAACACTTTGAGTTGGGTCCTCCTTAAGGACAACCAACAAGGTATAAGGCCTCATAACCTATTACTATACCTCTCCAGGTCTAAGGAACTCTTCTTCTCATCTATACCATAGGTGCATATGTACCAGCAGACTCAACCTCTCTCCAGGGTTTGGTTCCTCTCATGGCAACCAAGACATGATCAACCTCTAGGGATCAAGCATGTGGCGACCACTATCATCCCCTTAGGTCGCATCATCCTCAACTCCCTATATATCTTAGAGTCTAGGATTCCAACCTTCTTTCTTGGTTCCTGCTCCCTCTTTCTGGAGCAATCCCTACAACCAACCTCACCATTAGAGGTCCTCTCTTCATGAAGGGTCAACCTTAAAAGCATGCCCCTACCTGGATGAAGCCTATGTTCAACTCATGTTCTCTCAAGGTTATCCATAGCCCCTTATGCTTATCACATAATCTAACCATCAAACTCTCTCGGCCAGGGTTTCAACCTATTGCTCGCACTACTAATTCATACTGGGTGCCTATTATGCCCATAAAAGCTCATGGGGTTTCCATAGGTTCTTCTCTAACCTCATCCATGAAGGAGATATCCTTCGCTCAAACATGCACGACTCTGTTGGTATGTATGCCCTGAGAGCCAATCATGGGATGATTGGTGGGATACATTAAGATTGATTTGATAAACATAAAAGGCGAGCTTCCAATTCTTTCTGGTTCAGTCATATGAGATAGTGATAGAACAGATTGAATGTCTAGAGAATGACAGTACTCAATGACGTATGCCTTCAGGTTCATGACCTGAACGATGAGATCATACGGATTCTAAGAGTTTGTACATTCTTGTTATGTCCCTAGTCGGATGTCATTGTGGAAGGTAGATAGACAACAATGACACACAAGACTAGATTGTGGTGTTGGTTGATGACAGAATCTCATTAGTCATGATATAGAGATATCAAACCAAACACATAGGTACTTGTTAGAGAACAAGGTACCGGACAGACCCACCGTGAGTTTGACACATGGAACCATGAGATGGTAGTCACAGTCAGTACTCACAGTGATGGTGGTGAGTGTGATTCTTAGACCTGAAATCACTGCACTCAACACATGTCGTTGGGCACACTTTGACATCATCAAATGCAGTCCTGAAATATGGGTTGTTATAAAGGTGATGATTGGGTGGCTTTGACACATGGGGATTTTGAGGTGTGAGTGATAGATATGGGATTTGTCCCTCCTGAGGGAGTTTGATATCCATGGCCACTTGATGAGTAGGATTAAGAAAGGCGTGCACGCATGTGTGAATCAGTATATGATACTGATGTCATACATATCTCTTCCAGTCTACTCTGAGATCAAGGAAGTGAATGAACGTTGACAGGATGACTGTTCCATGCCTCGAGTTCATTCGGGATATCAGTGACAAAGGTATTATACATTCGCTGTAACACCATTCACGGATTGTAGGATGAAAGTTGTTCTCCAACTTTCTACTTTCACTTGGGTAGCACTGATGTGTGACTAGGCACCGCTCTTTGCTTGTGAAGTCATAAGTGTTATGGACTTTCACTGCCAACGTGAAATGGACCTGCAGGGTCACACACATAGGATTTAACCTGGAAGAGGAGTTTTGTCCACAAAGCAATGTTTAGATTGATTACTAAAGGAGTTTAGTAGTTCAATTAAACACTCAATCAGTCGATGGCTCAATATCATATGGTTCAAGGTGTTGGACGCATTGATTGGAGTATCGGATTGATTGAAATCGCAATTGACTGATTTTGCCCAACCTGTGCTCCCAACCGATCGGCTCATGTGATGAACCGGTCGGCTGAGGTTGCTGAACCGGTCGGCTAGAGTGACCAGGCCGATCGGCTCATGCCCAGGTTGAAACAACCGATTCAAGGGTTGAACCGATCGGCTCAACTGGTGCAACCGACCAGTTGGGAAAAGTCATGTCGGCCAGAATTTTCCTTTGGTTTCAAATTGCCCAATTCGATTGGGAATAATATTGGTATTCGATACCAATTGGGAAAGAAACAAGGAAAGTCTTTTTGAGCCGGATTAGGACCATGAACCGATCGGTTCAGGGCACCAACCGATCGGTTGGAGTGCCCCAAACGATCGGCTCAGGTCCAACCGATCGGCTCAATGGCCGAACCGATCGGTTCAGTTGTGAACCGATCATTTCAAGTTGTGAACCGGTTGCCTTTTGTGGAAAATTCTCGAACCCTTCTACTCCTCATTAGTCCCGCATTGCCCGGGATGGAGAACCCTGTCCCATGACTCTCCTATATATATAGGGGTATTGGGGGCTTCTCAAAGTACAGCTCAGTGCAACCAGTTGCTCTGCGAGTTGTCGTTCTCTCTGGTTTTGGTAACCGTGAGAGAGCCAGAGCAAGTGCTTCCCGCAAAAGGGAGGTGCAGCAAGGGAAGATAACTGCAGTTGCAATAGGAGGCAGGAGAGTGTGTAGGCGACTAGTACATCTACAGGAGGGTGCGACTCCTTCCACTTCCTTGTGGGACAAAGAGAGTGGAGTTCCAGGTGGTCCGTGTGGACTACTACAGAGGCGGGAGGACACTGCCGCTTAGGAGGACAACTGTCATCCGACAGTCCGGTTCGAGTAGGAGTTGTCAGTCCCGGTGCGACCAGGAGCTGCACAGACACCGTCGAAGTCTGGAGTTGAAGACCGCACATTGCGCGAGGTATTGTCGCCGAGCAAGCCTCGGGACAAGGTATGATTCCGCAAACCATCCTTTCCTATTATATAGACGTTGACGCGTTTCCTTGGTATGGGTTGGGGGAGAAATTTTTTGTTTCCGCTGCCTTCTCTGTCTCCCCTAAAACCCAACAGTGATATCAGAGCCACGTCAACTGCTCTATATTTTAGGAATATCGATATGATCGATTTTGGTTTGTCGCCTTTATTTATTGCATACGATGTGAATAATATCGGCTTTATGCATGTCCAATCCTAAATCCGCAAATCCCTAAGTACATATATGATATGTATTATTAATGCACTCGATACGCGTCACCCTTAAACGAGTTTTGTGGTGGATGTGTGTAGCGTGATTATGGCCTATAAACCCCTATCTGTGTGTGGTTGTTTGTGGTTGCTTGCATCTCGATCTTCGCACCGATCTTCCCTCTTTTATTCCTGATGTAACTCGAAATAATTCAAGATTCTTTCCTACCTTTGTTCCCCCCGAATGTAACTCAGGGTTTTTCCTTTTAAAGCAATGTAATAAATAGGATAGATTTTATTTCCTGTTATGTCAAAGACCGGCGAATATCAAGACGACTGCTCAGAAGATCGGTTCAAGGAGTGAACCGATCGGTTGACCTTCCAGACGGTCCGTTCAAGGAGTGAACCGATCGGTTGATGACCGGTTCGAGGAGCGAGCCGAGTGGGTGGCAGACATGACGAGATGCACGACGACCAGGCGAACCGATCGGTTGGAGGAGCCAACCGATCGGCTGGTGGCATCCAGACGACCGGATGGAGAGTACAGATCGTTCATGTGATGAGTTGATCTACTCAGATGGCAAGGCACAAAGTTCATCTTATACAGGTTGCATGTGATGTAGACCTAGATGACCGTGATTCCTCTTGGCTCGAGGAATCACATTAGGATGGCCATAATCATCACTTTTTATCATTTGTGCATGTTTTCTGTGGGATATAGCATGTATATGATACACACTATGTATTGTGGTGATTGGATATGTATATGTATATAAAACCAAATCCCTCATTAAAATATTAAGTTTTAGATGCCTTCCAAATGCGACACACGTGAAAAGCTTGATCGACCAAGTGTGGGCACGCCCAAGCGTGGTGCACCGTCTATCTCGTGGAAGCGTGAAGGATGAATGTGTGGGTCTGCCCAAGCAGGGTGCATGTTCATCGTGTTTGCTTTGGGTCGGACTTAACAAGGTGACCTAGATAGGATCTAGCACCTTGAGGCATGGAGATGATCATTGCAAGGAGTTGTAGATGACATCTTATCAAGAGTTGCATATGATGCAATTGGCAAAAGTTGCCTACCTGAGAGATCTATGTTGTGGGTGACAGCCCAAGCTGGTCCATGACTTAGAGGATTTCAAAATCTTGCCCACTAGAAGATTGTACGCTGCAATCTTCCGAATTGATGGTGAGGGCTATCAATTTGAAGTAAACTAGTGGGAGCGATAATTAATTAAAGGCCTAATTATATCGTCAAACTTTCAAATCAATCAAATAAGTCAAAAATGAGTTTTGGACTAAAATTGCATATTTTCCTTTTTGTAGTTCAAATGGCAACAAACAACAACAACTTTTCTTTGCGATCGGTCCTTGACAAGGACAAGCTAAATGGGACAAACTTCCACGACTGGTATCGGACATTGAGAATTGTTCTCACTCAAGAGCGTAAGCTCTATGTCCTGGATACTCCAATTCCAGAGGAACCCGCTCCTAATGCACCAAGGACAGAAAGGGATGCTTACAAGAAGTATTTTGATGATGCCATTGATGCAAAGTGCTTGATGCTATGTTCAATGAACCATGAGTTGCAGAGGCAACATGAGAACATGGGTGTCATAGAGATGATTCTGCATCTCAGGAACATGTATGAAGATCAGGCACGGCAAGAGAGGTACAATGTTTCTAGGGCGTTGTTCAAGTGCGTCATGACAGAAGGAGATCCAGTTGGTCCTCACACACTCAAGATGATTGAGTATGTGGAGAACCTGCAGAGACTGGGATTTCCACTGAGCCAAGAGTTGGCTACTGACGTGATACTGCAATCGTTTCCAGAATCTTACAGTCAGTTTGTGATGAACTACAACATGAACAACTTTGATAGGCCACTGTCAGAGTTGTTGGGCATGTTGAGGACAGCTGAGTTATAGATGAAGAAGGACAAGCCTAAGTCTGTGATGGTGATCACGAGCAAGAAAGGCAAGTCCAAGCGCAAGGGCAAGGGCAAAGCTAAGAAAGGTTCTGAAGCTAGCCAGGAGTCCAAGCCATCTTCAGCTCTCAAAGCCAAGGGAGGCGTGACCAAGAAAGGAAATTGCCACCATTGTCAAAAGCCAGGACATTTGAAAAGGAATTGTCCTATCTACCTGGAAGAACAAAAGAAGAAGGAGGTGACTGAAGCCTCTACTTAAAGGTGTCATGTAAATAAACTTGTAACACTTTTTGAGATATATGATATCAAGATGTAAAGTGTAAAGCATTCTTACTTGGGGCAAGTGTTGCCTTTATAGATAGGAATACTTTAGTTTATTTTCAGCCAATAAGGCATGTAATACAGTTATGAACTGCTATTTCATACTTGCCAATAGATAGAAACACTTTATTTTTGCATATTGTATGACAATGATGGCAATTAATAAAGAGATGTTTCAATTTATAAAGATGTGATCTTTGTGGCAATGCCTTATTTATCTTGTGATATTTGATATGCATAAGATAAGACGATACCTAAAAGTTATAGATAACTCAAACATTTTTCTTTAGCATTAATAATGAGAAATTCATTTCTAGTTTCCATGTGATGGATAAAACTAGACTCTTTTGGTTAGAGAACCAGTAAGGGACATGAATATCTTGGACATGATTAATCAATCTTCACTAATGTAGTGGGAGAATGATTATCCTATTAGGTAGAATACATGTGATGTATTTCCATACCTATTGGAATAAATGCTAATACTTCAAATGGTGTTTAGAGAAATACCAATATGAATATCTTGAAGTGTTCAAGATTATCATAAATGAAGTACAAATTTGGTAAAGTATTAATTCTTGATGAGATCAATGAATAAAATACTTGGACCAAATGTTTGAGATCCTTATGAGTGATTATGATAGTGTATCATAGTGAACTCGTGATTAAGGCATGGTGATGTCTGAATCAAGAAGGAATCATACTCTAAGGAGTTAGAGAATGATTATCAAATAACTGAATTCTTCTTAATAAATGAATACCCCACACTAATAAAAGAAATTGAGAATCACAAGGGTTGTGAGTTCTTATATCTTTAACAGATACACCTCAATTATCTATGTGATCAGTTGTTCATGTGATGAGTCAACTATCAAGATGAATATGAGGAACCGAATCTTGAGTTATGGTTTAAAACCATTACATCCTAAATTACTTCCATGTGAACCATAAGGTATGACCTTGATGGTAGCACTCATTGGATCATATCCATAAGTGCAAATAAGTCTTAAGTGTTAAGACACATGGATAAAATTTTGACAAGGATGATGCTTGTTGATTGCAACTTAATGACTAAGACATTTGGCATATGGATACTAAAACCGCATTCCTATGAGGAATAAAAACAGGATGTGTACGTGACACAGCCTATAAGGTTTATGAATCCACTAACGCAAATAAAGTCTATAAGTTACAATGGACTAATCAATGTGATTGATTGAGTACAAGCAACTCAAAATTGGATCTTTACTTTGATGATATAGTCAAAGGGTTTGACTGATATGTCAAAGATAAAAAAGGGATCTGTGATTTAGTGGGAGCGTATTCACATTCCACATATTGATGTGAAATGGAAATGTTCTAGATTGGAACTCCAAAAGTGGAAATTATCTTTAAGGAAGATAGAGATGTTTCCTATGTGATAGGAATAGAGATCTATAGAGATAGTTCTCGAAAATCTCTTGACGTGGAAAGAGAGAGCATACATTGGCAATCTGTACTGAAGTGTTCAGTATGCACTGATTCAGTGGGAGAAAACTTGTCCATGTTATATGGATATAAGTATCCCAAGGCCAAGTGTCCAATTCTTATGAAGAATGGGAACACTAAGAATAGATATGGATCTATCATGTATGTAATCATCCCATTATCTTGCATGTATGACATGGAAAAAATAAAATGCATTCATCATCTTGTATGTAGGACATGGCAATATGATGTGCTCATCCTGAAAACTCGTATGTGGAACATGACGAGTGGATGTCTGTCTGCTTCCAGTAAGGGTTACTGGAATACCATGAGAACTTGATAAGTGCTTGTGAAGCACTAGTTCTATGGAGAAGAGTTCGATGTAAAGAGTTACATTGATGCGAACTTTCGAAAGGACAGAAAATTAATCGCAATATATATACATGAGATGTATAAAAGTGAATGTTTGTTGATAATTGGAAGTGTTCCAAGAAAGCCATTTAAAAGGGAAATGTCGAGTATCTATGTGTTAGTGAACAGCAGTGGATACTATATGGATCTGAAAGTTCATGAGATGAGCTTATATTCCACTCATTGATGACAAGTCTGGAATCCTTGATCATGCAATGTGGCTAAAGGTTAGCAAATGGAATACTAGATCGCATATTACGGCAACTCCATCTCATACGTGTGACGTACAGTGAAGAGATGAGAGACATGAAATTTATACAGACTTTGGCAAGGTGTTTCCATTACTCACTATGTTGGCACTACAGCACAGTAACATGTGGGACATGTTTGAAAATCACTATGAATATGATTCATGGGTGATTGGCTCGCAGTGCAAGTGGGAGTCTGTTGGTATGTATGCCCTGAGAGCCAATCATGGGATGATTGGTGGGATACATTAAGATTGATTTGATAAACATAAAAGGCAAGCTTCCAATTCTTTCTGGTTCAGTCATATGAGATAGTGATAGAACAGATTGAATGTCTAGAGAATGACAGTACTCAATGACGTATGCCTTCAGGTTCATGACCTGAACGATGAGATCATACGGATGCTAAGAGTTTGTACATTCTTGTTATGTCCCTAGTCGGATGTCATTGTGGAAGGTAGATAGACAGCAATGACACACAAGACTAGATTGTGGTGTTGGTTGATGACAGAATCTCATTAGTGATGATATAGAGATATCAAACCAAACACATAGGTACTTGTTAGAGAACAAGGTACCGGACAGACCCACCGTGAGTTTGACACATGGAACCATGAGATGGTAGTCACAGTCAGTACTCACAGTGATGGTGGTGAGTGTGATTCTTAGACCTGAAATCACTACACTCAACACATGTCGTTGGGCACACTTTGACATCATCAAACGCAGTCCTGAAACATGGGTTGTTATAAAGGTGATGATTGGGTGGCTTTGACACATGGGGCTTTTGAGGTGTGAGTGATAGATATGGGATTTGTCCCTCCTGAGGGAGTTTGATATCCATGGCCACTTGATGAGTAGGATTGAGAAAGGCGTGCACGCATGTGTGAATCAGTATATGATACTGATGTCATACATATCTCTTCCAGTCTACTCTGAGATCAAGGAAGTGAATGAACGTTGACAGGATGACTGTTCCATGCCTCGAGTTCATTCGGGATATCAGTGACAAAGGAATTATACATTCGTTGTAACACCATTCACGGATTGTAGGATGAAAGTTGTTCTCCAACTTTCTACTTTCACTTGGGTAGCACTGATGTGTGACTAGGCACCGCTCTTTGCTTGTGAAGTCATAAGTGTTATGGACTTTCACTGCCAACGTGAAATGGACCTGCAGGGTCACACACATAGGATTTAACCTAGAAGAGGAGTTTTGTCCACAAAGCAATGTTTAGATTGATTACTAAAGGAGTTTAGTAGTTCAATTAAACACTCAATCAGTCGATGACTCAATATCGTATGGTTCAAGGTGTTGGACGCATTGATTGGAGTATCGGATTGATTGAAATCGCAATTGACTGATTTTGCCCAACCTGTGCTCCCAACCGATCGGCTCATGTGATGAACCGGTCGGCTGAGGTTGCTGAACCGGTCGGCTGGAGTGTCCAGGCCAATCGGCTCATGCCCAGGTTGAAACGACCGGTTCAAGGGTTGAACCGATCGGCTCAACTGGTGCAACCGACCAGTTGGGAAAAGTCATGTCGGCAAGAATTTTCCTTTGGTTTCAAATTGCCCAATTCGATTGGGAATAATATTGGCATTCGATACCAATTGGGAAAGAAACAAGGAAAGTCTTTTTGAGCCGGATTAGGACCATGAACCGATCGGTTCAGGGCACCAACCGATCGGTTGGAGTGCCCCAAACGATCGACTCAGGTCCAACCGATCGGCTCAATGGCCGAACCGATCGGTTCAGTTGTGAACCGATCATTTTATGTTGTGAACCGGTTGCCTTTTGTGGAAAATTCTCGAACCCTTCTACTCCTGCATTAGTCCCGCATTGCCCGGGATAGAGAACCCTGTCCCATGACTCTCCTATATATATAGGGGTATTGGGGGCTTCTCAAAGTACAGCTCAGTGCAACCAGTTGCTCTGTGAGTTTTCGTTCTCTCTGGTTTTGGTAACCGTGAGAGAGCCAGAGCAAGTGCTTCCTGCAAAAGGGAGGTGCAGCAAGGGAAGACAACTGCAGTTGCAACAGGAGGCAGGAGAGTGTGTAGGCGACTAGTACGTCTACAGGAGGGTGTGACTCCTTCCACTTCCTTGTGGGACAAGGAGAGTGGAGTTCCAGGTGGTCCGTGTGGACTACTACAGAGGCGGGAGGACACTGCCACTTAGGAGGACAACTGTCATCCGACAGTCCAGTTCGAGTAGGAGTTGTCAGTCCCGGTGCGACCAGGAGCTGCACAGACACCGTCGAAGTCTGGAGTTGAAGACCGCGCATTGCGCGAGGTATTGTCGCCGAGCAAGCCTCGGGACAAGGTATGATTCCGCAAACCATGCTTTCCTATTATATAGACGTTGACGCGTTTCCTTGGTATGGGTTGGGGGAGAAATTTTTTGTTTCCGCTGCCTTCTCTGTCTCCCCTAAAACCCAACAGTGGTATCAGAGCCACGTCAACTGCTCTATATTTTAGGAATATCCATATGATCGATTTTGGTTTGTCGCCTTTATTTATTGCATACGATGTGAATAATATCGGCTTTATGCATGTCCAATCCTAAATCCGCAAATCCCTAATTACATATATGATATGTATTATTAATGCACTCGATACGCGTCACCCTTAAACGAGTTTTGTGGTGGATGTGTGTAGCGTGATTATGGCCTATAAACCTCTATCTGTGTGTGGTTGTTTGTGGTTGCTTGCATCTCGGTCTACGCACCGATCTTCGCTCTTTTATTCCTGATGTAACTCGAAATAATTCGAGATTCTTTCCTACCTTTGCTCCCCCCGAATGTAACTCGGGGTTTTTCCTTTTAAAGCAATGTAATAAATAGGATAGATTTTATTTCCTGTTATGTCAAAGACCGGCGGATATCAAGACGACTACTCAGACGATCGGTTCAAGGAGTGAACCGATCGGTTGACCTTCCAGACGGTCGGTTCAAGGAGTGAACCGATTGGTTGATGACCAGTTCGAGGAGCGAGACGAGCAGGTGGCAGACATGAAGAGATGCATGACGACCAGGCGAACCGATCGGTTGGAGGAGCCAACCGATCGGCTGGTGGCATCCAGACGACCGGCTGGAGAGTACAGATCGTTCATGTGATGAGTTGATCTACTCGGATGGCAAGGAACAGAGTTCATCTTATACAGGTTGCATGTGATGTTGACCTAGATGACCGTGATTCCTCTTGGCTCAAGGAATCACATTAGGATGGCCATAATCATCGCTTTTTATCGTTTGTGCATGTTTTCTGTGGGATATATCATGTATATGATACGTACTTTGTATTGTGGTGATTGGATATGTATATGTATATAAAACCAAATCCCTCATTAAAATATTAAGTTTTAGATGCCTTCCAAATGCGACACACGTGAAAAGCTTGATCGACCAAGTGTGGGCACGCCCAAGCGTGGTGCACCGTCTATCTCGTGGAAGCGTGAAGGATGAATGTGTGGGTCTGCCCAAGCAGGGTGCATGTTCATCGTGTTTGCTTTGGGTCGGACTTAACAAGGTGACCTAGATAGGATCTAGCGCCTTGAGGCATGGAGATGATCATTGCAAGGAGTTGTAGATGACATCTTATCAAGAGTTGCATATGATGCAATTGGCAAAAGTTGCCTACCTGAGAGATCTATGTTGTGGGTGACAGCCCAAGCTGGTCCATGACTTAGAGGATTTCAGGATCTTGCCCACTAGAAGATTGTACACTGCAATCTTCTGAATTGATGGTGAGGGCTATCAATTTGAAGTAAAATAGTGGGAGCGATAATTAATTAAAGGCCTAATTATATCGTCAAACTTTCAAATCAATCAAATAAGTCAAAAATGAGTTTTGGACTAAAATTGCATATTTTCCTTTTTGTAGTTCAAATGGCAACAAACAACAACAACTTTTCTTTGTGATCGGTCCTTGACAAGGACAAGCTAAATGGGACAAACTTCCACGACTGGTATCGGACATTGAGAATTGTTCTCACTCAAGAGCGTAAGCTCTATGTCCTGGATACTCCAATTCCAGAGGAAGCCGCTCCTAATGCACCAAGGACAGAAAGGGATGCTTACAAGAAGCATTCTGATGATGCCATTGATGCAAAGTGCTTGATGCTATGTTCAATGAACCATGAGTTGCAGAGGCAACATGAGAACATGGGTGTCATAGAGATGATTCTGCATCTCAGGAACATGTATGAAGATCAGGCACGGCAAGAGAGGTACAATGTTTCTAGGGCGATGTTCAAGTGCGTCATGACAGAAGGAGATCCAGTTGGTCCTCACACACTCAAGATGATTGGGTATGTGGAGAACCTGCAGAGACTGGGATTTCCACTGAGCCAAGAGTTGGATACTGACGTGATACTGCAATCGTTGCCAGAATCTTACAGTCAGTTTGTGATGAACTACAACATGAACAACTTTGATAGGCCACTGTCAGAGTTGTTGGGCATGTTGAGGACAGCCGAGTTACAGATGAAGAAGGACAAGCCTAAGTCCGTGATGGTGATCACGAGCAAGAAAGGCAAGTCCAAGCGCAAGGGCAAGGGCAAAGCTAAGAAAGGTTCTGAAGCTAGCCAGGAGTCCAAGCCATCTTCAGCTCTCAAAGCCAAGGGAGGCGTGACCAAGATAGGAAATTGCCACCATTGTCAAAAGCTAGGACATTGGAAAAGGAATTGTCCTATCTACCTGGAAGAACAAAAGAAGAAGGAGGCGACTGAAGCCTCTACTTAAAGGTGTCATGTAAATAAACTTGTAATACTTTTTGAGATATATGATATCAAGATGTAAAGTGTAAAGCATTCTTACTTGGGGCAAGTGTTGCCTTTATAGATAGGAATACTTTAGTTTATTTTCACCCAATAAGGCATGTAATACAGTTATGAACTGCTATTTCATACTTGCCAATAGATAGAAACACTTTATTTTTGCATATTGTATGACAATGATGGCAATTAATAAAGAGATGTTTCAATTTATAAAGATGTGATCTTTGTGGCAATGCCTTATTTATCTTGTGATATTTGATATGCATAAGATAAGACGATACCTAAAAGTTATAGATAACTCAAACATTTTTCTTTAGCATTAATAATGAGAAATTCATTTCTAGTTTCCATGTGATGGATAAAACTAGACTCTTTTAGTTAGAGAACCAGTAAGGGACATGAATATCTTGGACATGATTAATCAATCTTCACTAATGTAGTGCGAGAATGATTATCCTATTAGGTAGAATACATGTGATGTATTTGCATACCTATTGGAATAAATGCTAATACTTCAAATGGTGTTTAGAGAAATACCAATATGAATATCTTGAAGTGTTCAAGATTATCATAAATGAAGTACAAATTTGGTAAAGTATTAATTCTTGATGAGATCAATGAATAAAATACTTGGACCAAATGTTTGAGATCCTTATGAGTGATTATGATAGTGTATCATAGTGAACTCATGATTAAGGCATGGAGATGTCTGAATCAAGAAGGAATCATACTCTAAGGAGTTAGAGAATGATTATCAAATAACTGAATTCTTCTTAATAAATGAATACCCCACACTAATAAAAGAAATTGAGAATCACAAGGGTTGTGAGTTCTTATATCTTTAACATATACACCTCAATTATCTATGTGATCAGTTGTTCATGTGATGAGTCAACTATCAAGATGAATATGAGGAACTGAATCTTGAGTTATGGTTTAAAACCATTACATCCTAAATGACTTCCATGTGAACCATAAGGTATGACCTTGATGGTAGCACTCATTGGATCATATCCATAAGTGCAAATAAGTCTTAAGTGTTAAGACACATGGATAACATTTTGACAAGGATGATGCTTGTTGATTGCAACTTAATGACTAAGACATTTGGCATATGGATACTAAAACCGCATTCCTATGAGGAATAAAAACAGGATGTGTACGTGACACAACCTATAAGGTTTATGAATCCACTAATGCAAATAAAGTCCATCTCATACGTGTGACGTACAGCGAAGAGATGAGAGACATGCAATTTATACAGACTTTGGCAAGGTGTTGCCATTACTCACTATGTTGGCACTACAACACAGTAACATGTGGGACATGTTTGAAAATCACTATGAATATGATTCATGGGTGATTGGCTCGCAGTGCAAGTGGGAGTCTGTTGGTATGTATGCCCTGAGAGCCAATCATGGGATGATTGGTGGGATACATTAAGATTGATTTCATAAACATAAAAGGCGAGCTTCCAATTCTTTCTGGTTCAGTCATATGAGATAGTGATAGAACAGATTGAATGTCTAGAGAATGACAGTACTCAATGACGTATGCCTTCAGGTTCATGACCTGAACGATGAGATCATACGGATGCTAAGAGTTTGTACATTCTTGTTATGTCCCTAGTCGGATGTCATTGTGGAAGGTAGATAGACAGCAATGACACACAAGACTAGATTGTGGTGTTGGTTGATGACAGAATCTCATTAGTCATGATATAGAGATATCAAACCAAACACATAGGTACTTGTTAGAGAACAAGGTACCGGACAGACCCACCGTGAGTTTCACACATGGAACCATGAGATGGTAGTCACAGTCAGTACTCACAGTGATGGTGGTGAGTGTGATTCTTAGACCTGAAATCACTACACTCAACACATGTCGTTGGGCACACTTTGACATCATCAAACGTAGTCCTGAAACATGGGTTGTTATAAAGGTGATGATTGGGTGGCTTTGACACATGGGGCTTTTGAGGTGTGAGTGATAGATATGGGATTTGTCCCTCCTGAGGGAGTTTCATATCCATGGCCACTTGATGAGTAGGATTGAGAAAGGCGTGCACGCATGTGTGAATCAGTATATGATATTGATGTCATACATATCTCTTCCAGTCTACTCTGAGATCAAGGAAGTGAATGAACGTTGACAGGATGACTGTTCCATGCCTCGAGTTCATTCGGGATATCAGTGACAAAGGAATTATACATTCGCTGTAACACCATTCACGGATTGTAGGATGAAAGTTGTTCTCCAACTTTCTACTTTCACTTGGGTAGCACTGATGTGTGACTAGGCACCGCTCTTTGCTTGTGAAGTCATAAGTGTTATGGACTTTCACTGCCAACGTGAAATGGACCTGCAGGGTCACACACATAGGATTTAACCTGGAAGAGGAGTTTTGTCCACAAAGCAATGTTTAGATTGATTACTAAAGAAGTTTAGTAGTTCAATTAAACACTCAATCAGTCGATGGCTCAATATCGTATGGTTCAAGGTGTTGGACGCATTGATTGGAGTATCAGATTGATTGAAATCGCAATTGACTGATTTTGCCCAACCTGTGCTCCCAACCGATCGACTCATGTGATGAACCGGTCGGCTGAGGTTGCTGAACCGGTCGGCTGGAGTGTCCAGGCCGATCGGCTCATGCCCAGGTTGAAACGACCGGTTCAAGGGTTGAATCGATCGGCTCAACTGGTGCAACTGACCAGTTGGGAAAAGTCATGTCGGCAAGAATTTTCCTTTGGTTTCAAATTGCCCAATTTGATTGGGAATAATATTGGTATTCGATACCAATTGGGAAAGAAACAAGGAAAGTCTTTTTGAGCCGGATTAGGACCATGAACCGATCGGTTCAGGGAACCAACCGATCGGTTGGAGTGCCCCAAACGATCGGCTCAGGTCCAACTGATCGGCTCAATGGCCGAACCGATCGGTTCAGTTGTGAACCGATCATTTCAAGTTGCGAACTGGTTGCCTTTTGTGGAAAATTCTCGAACCCTTCTACTCCTGCATTAGTCCCGCATTGCCCGGGATGGAGAACCCTGTCCCATGACTCTCCTATATATATAGGGGTATTGGGGGCTTCTCAAAGTACAGCTCAGTGCAACCAGTTGCTCTGCGAGTTGTCGTTCTCTCTAGTTTTGGTAACTGTGAGAGAGCCAGAGCAAGTGCTTCCCGCAAAAGGGAGGTGCAGCAAGGGAAGACAACTGCAGTTGCAACAGGAGGCAGGAGAGTGTGTAGGCGACTAGTACGTCTACAGGAGGGTGCGACTCCTTCCACTTCCTTGTGGGACAAGGAGAGTGGAGTTCCAGGTGGTCCGTGTGGACTACTACAGAGGCGGGAGGACACTGCCGCTTAGGAGGACAACTGTCATCCGACAGTCCGGTTCGAGTAGGAGTTGTCAGTCCCGGTGCGACCAGGAGCTGCACAGACACCGTCGAAGTCCGGAGTTGAAGACCGCGCATTGCGCGAGGGATTGTCGCCGAGCAAGCCTCGGGACAAGGTATGATTCCGCAAACCATCCTTTCCTATTATATAGACGTTGACGCGTTTCCTTGGTATGGGTTGGGGGAAAAATTTTTTGTTTCCGCTGCCTTCTCTGTCTCCCCTAAAACCCAACAGACTCGTCCCAGGGTTTGGGTCGCCAGAGGTACTAGGTCATCCAATCCTCTCATGGCTCATAAGTCATCCAAGGAATGTCCATTCAAACATCTGGTCTAACTCATCATGCCATCTCTCTCTCTAACCTTCACTTAGGGTTAGGGTTAACATCATCCTCAGAGGATGTGCTAGGTCTCTACTTGTAATGGAGATCTCTATCTCTAATACTAACTCTCTTTATCTATCCTTCTTACAAGAAGGTCTAGCCTCAGGTCTCTTTTGAGGTCATGACAACTTATGTCATACGACTAAGCATGTATCTATCCTTTAGTTTACGCTTACTCTATTAAGCTTACGTCCATGACATCTTAATTACATGCTTTTCCATTAATTTGATGGAGGATTCCTTAGACCTTATTAAACTTACCCATACCTCAAGAGGGTGAGGAAAATAGAGAAAACCCTAATTCTTAAGGTCCTTAAGAGAATTTGTGATGAGAAGGGATGAATAAGATGAGAAAATCCTAAAGGTATCTTATTTCGATTCATACCCTAAGACTTTGGCCAGGCAGTCACACAGATCTGGGAGTCCTCGTATTGTGACTAGCGGTGCGGAGGAAAATATTACCAACCCCCGGTCGTGATCCTTTTCTAGATAATCCTCTAATAACTCCCTTGGGTTCTATGGACTTTATAAAATTTAATAATTATTAATGGTTAAGTGAGGAACCTATGCTTCGATACCAAATGTTACGACCCCACCTCCCGATAACCTCCAATTAAGGGAGATCGAGTGGTCGAAGCCGCACCCATAACTTCTGGATCAAAGGGTAGGCACTTAACCAAGAAAAATTATTAAATTTCAACAATCTATACTAAAAAGCTGTCAGAAAAAAAATAAACTTTTGCATACCTTTTTGAAAACTTGGATCTCTAAACTTGTATCCACTTATGGATTCTATTCTAACTAATCCTCCTTGTATTTTACTTCATGTATTTCGCAATATGATGATTTACTGTTTGTCCTTTTGGCTTGAACCTAAAACGCCGATAAACAAAACATCGGTCAGCCGAAGCTGGTATGTGGGGGAAACAATAAACATGCAACTATGATAACAATGTAATCATTCAATTAATCATTTAATAACCAAGATTACGTTTTAAATATAACTCCGCGATCCATGAGTACCCTATCCTCTGTGCTATCGCTGCAGTGGACCTGGATACTACCTTCCTTATGGTAGATCCCCATTAAGCCCCTCATGGTCCCACCTATAGGTGAACCAGTTTCTAGGGTTGAGTCACATGGCACTACTCGTAAGTAGCCCACTCCTTAACTCATGGCAGGCTAATGGGTCTCATGGCACTACACTTGGTAGCCCAATTTCTAACCCACGATAACCTAGACTTTACTCTAGGTTACCCCTTTTTAGCCTTGACAAGCCACAGAGGTGGTCCCGGATCTAGCCAGTTATACATGTATATTCATATTGATAGTCATAGTCACTCTATAGTTGCATGAAATAAAAGCATCCAACAGTTATTTCAAGCCATGAGGGAAACATCGATAAAATCCTCAGAAAACTAGTCGGGATAATCATAAGCGTAACCACATAACTCTTATTGCAGATTTGGATACAGTATCAAATATGAAGAGAGATAATATCCAAGTAAGCAAGCAAATTGCATAGAAACCCTGAAATAAACATTCCAACCTCATTTTATCAAAATTTATCCAATTCCATCTTATTCCTTAGGGTTTCTATTCCTATTTTAGGGTTTCCTTGGAAATTAGGGTTTTTCTTTCATTCTTAGTTATTATGAAGCCTAATTCATCAAATCCACTTAAAACCTTTAAATTCTCTCCTTTTTAATATCCCTAACAGTTTTAGGATCATTATTTCACAATTTACTTCCTTAATTCAAAATAACATGGTTTTCTTTTTCCTTTACCCTAAATTAGGGTTTCCATGTACATTATCTTTCATTTATAGACATAAACCCTAAATTAACCATCTTTGTACTAAAAACGGATGCAAACTCCATGTTATCAATTAACAAGTTGATAATCCTCAAATTAACCTATTAAGTTACAAAGAATCATTCTTTATGTACAATTAGGGTTTCTAATTAACTCGTAATACATTTTTCTAACAAATTATGGCACTTTTGCAAAACGAACTAGAACCATGTTCTTAAATAATTTTTATCAGGTTCCTTTTATTTTTCTACACAACTTTCATATATAAAGTTTCTTCATTGGATATTCCTAGCCTAATCTATTAATTTTGCAAGGAAAAGAAATATTATGTAATTTTGATCAGAGAGGGAATTTACCAGATTTTCTCAGCCATTTGATCAGTGCGCCAATGATCCGCGCTTTGATCTGACGCTCCACATTAGTCATTTCCACTATCGCTAAGGCGCGCATGGCTGCGGCTGATATCCGTTGGATGGCGCTAGTCCACGACAGACTCCGAGCCAACGTCCCGCGTCAACTCGCTCCACCCAGCGAGTTATCTCAGTGCGGCTCTCCTGAGATCGTTAGATCTCATGTCAGCCCACCATGCTCCTCGATCCAACAAACCCAGCTCGTCGTCCTCCTCCTCTTACTAATTAGGATTCACGGCGGCGCCGCAGTTGGGGCTCGTCGGAGCAAGGACAATCGCTAGAGGGAGAGGGCTCTGAGGCTTGTAAAGTTGTCGCCAGGGTTTGTGAGGGTGAGAGAAACCACCCGAGGGCCTATTTATAGGCTATGGGGGTCTCTTTTAGGGTTTACGGTCTTGCCGCCAAAATGTCCTTCACCCTCAATTGGGTGTTTCGAGCGTAGTCGATGAAAGTCGACAAAACCTGGGTCTAGACCCTTTGCAAGGATCTCCTGAAGCTAAAGGTACAGAAACCATAAGTGCACATGCACTAGATCGTGAGAAAATGATGGGGGAAGGTTCCACTGTAACTGCGCTACAGTCCACGTCCCATTGGGACTTTGACGATGAGCGGGTTCGGTTGGATCAAGATCCAATGGACACAATCATCCGCGCTCAAACAAAAAGGGAAAGATTTCCCAAATTGCAAGGAAAATCCTATTTTGAGGATAATCTTGAAAAATAGATAACTCCCAACTCTTATCTCCTTTTTGCTTCAAATTTTAAAGGAAACTCTTTTACGTTTTATCTTTCATCCTGCAAAAGTTGGGATCAATATCTCAATTAAAAGGTTCATGTAACGACCCCGCCTCCCGGTAACCCCCAATTAAGGGAGACCCTAAGGTCAGAGCCGTTATTCAATTAACAGGATCAAAGGTTCAACAAATAATCAAATATAATTATGAAATTCTACTAACTAAACTAAAATTTGGTAGAAAAATAAAACTTTGTTTACCTTTTTAAAACTTTGGAAATCTATCTATCCACCGCTTGAATTATTCTATCTAATCCTCCTTGCACTTTATTTCTTAATTTCACGATGTGTCACTTTACAGTTTGTGCATTCAGGATTACACCTAAAACGCCGACAAACAAAACGTCGGTCAGCAATTGCTGGTATGTGGAGGCAACCAAAATTTCACAATTAAGACTAACAATTTAAATATTTCAATCAAGGTATTTAGCAAGTCAAATTACATTTTTCCATGTGACATTCCCCACCGCTTTTGCCCTAACCCTGGAATTACCTCCTTTAGGGTTTCACTTTTGCCATCGACTTAAGGTCACCTTCTCAATCCCGAGCTTGGTGCCTGGGAGTCACCTCTCATGGTGCTCCATAGTCATGCATCATAGACCACCTTCTCATTCCCGAGCTTGGTGTCTGGGGTCACCTCTCAAGGTGCCCATTGGTCTACCCTCTTGGGCCTCACCTTTATGGCATCTTCCATCAGGGTGGCATGTAGGTGCGGGAATACACATTTATATTAAGTTGTGATAATCATAGTCACTTTATAATTGCAATATGAACATCCAAACTGTTTAGTTCCATTCAATGTGATTAAACATTTGAGAATCCATCGGGAAACTAAAGCGATTATTCATAATTAACCACATGCATGTTAAGCAGACTTGAATGCAGAAATAACCAATCAATCAGGAATCAAACAAGCACACACACAATTATTCCTGAAAAAGGCATCCAATTTCTCTATTATCAATCACGTAATCTTGATCCATTAATCCTAGTTGTTTCCTAGGTTATTTGCCCTTTTTAGGGTTTTGAGCATAATTAGAGTTCCACTTCATATTTATTAATTTAAACCCTAATTTCACAAAAATCACTTACAAACTCTAACTATTTCATTTTTCTTTTTACAAAAGATTCTAAATTCATCTTTTAGCAACAGGAAACCCTAATTTTAGATTATAAGCACCTTTCTTTTCTTTTTCTCTAATTTAGAGTTTCTAAACATATTAATCAACATATTAGGTTAAAAACCCTACACCTTGCAATTCTATCATCAAAACAGGTTAAAAACCATCTTTATCATTAATCAAGTTAAACATGCTCGAATTAACCTAACTGTAAGATTAAATATATCTTTTATCAACAATTAGAGTTTCTACCACAAATTAATACATTTTCTATCCAAAATAGGCACTTTTGCAAAAAATATGCAGATTTAGGTGTCCAAACCATTTTTAATGTATTCCTTTGATTTTTCTGATCATTTTTTATGTATTGACTTTCTTCATATGACTTTCCTAGCTCAAGATATGATTTTTAACAAGAAAACCCTTTTTAATAGTTTACTTGCTATTTTACTAGAAAAAGCAGAATCGCCCGATCCATGGGCCGTGGATCCACTGAGGATCTAACGGCTGTGGATGCACGTGCCTTTTATGTGAGATCAAAAGAAACAGAAGACGATTCTAACCTTGATTCTACTGAAGGAGGGCAGGGGCAAAATGGTCAATCTGCGGTTCTCTCCTTCTTCTACCTCTCGACTTTGTTGTTGTAGCAACGACGGTCAACCACGAGGTTGACTCTGGGCTGTTGTGCTCCTTTGCTCGCGTCGATGGGTAAGGGAGTTCTTCCTCCCTTCATCGAGGACGATGACACCTTCAATTACTTGTCAAGGACATGCCAAGTCTGTCCCCTACTCGCCGGACTTCGGCGAGGCTAGGCCAAGGAAGCAGGGTGCTGGTCGAGGCGAACTAACCAATTGGCAGCACGAAAGCGTCCCTTGCAACTATCCACATGTCAGGGTTTGGTTGCTTTGCATGCTGGAGTCCTCACAAGCCCTACCTTATATATAGGGTTGAGGCAGGTTTACCGGAATTTGGGCGATTCCCGGATCGGCGATCAAACCTAGTCGAACTAGGGATGAATCCCTTCGGTTTCGACTCCTGAATGCAATGGGAGTCATTGCAAATTCGCATCCAATCTGGTTCATAGGGAAATTGGAGAGGAAAGATCATATGTACTCTCGCAGAGTCTTAGTCCCACTGGGTCTTAGATGATGACCTCTTGCCGTTGGATTGAGATCCAACGGTCTGCGTTATCCACGCTTGACCAAAAAGGAAAATCTTTTTCCTAACTCCAATTAAATCCAATTTTTAGCAATTTCTTAGGAAATTCGTATCTCCCAAACCCTTGCTCTTTTTTAACTCAAATTTTAAGGGAACGTTCCTTTAATTATAACCTAGCTGTGTACGAAATTTGGGAAATAAAAAGCCATGGATGAGAAGGCTTCCTTCTCTCCCAAGTTCTCTCATTAATTAATCCAAATAAATTTGTATTCCCTTTTCCTTTGTGATTATCTTGTTATTTTGGGTCCCTTGGTCCTCAAGAAATCCCAAAGGCATGGATTCCCATATTGGGGAACATCTTTTTGCCTTTATCTTCTTTTAATTGTCAATTACCCATATTTCCCTTTTATTAATCAATCTCTTTTCCTTTTTAATTCTCTTTTCTTTTTAATTAGGCTCAATGGCCAACAAAGCCCACCATCAATCAATCAAGGCCATTTATGAAATCCATTGCAAATCAAAGAAAAAGATTTCATTTAGTCATTAAAAGAGAATTACATCTTCCTTTACATATTCAAGAAATTGAGGTTATAACATCCTCCCCTCCTTGTAGGAATTTTGCCCTCAAAATTCAAACAATCAAACAAACAATTTAGGGTATGTTTTCTCCATGTCTGCCTTTAGCTCCCATGTGGCCTCATCCTCTCCATGGTGCTTCCAAATAACCTTTACCATCTCTATATTCATGCATCTGAGTTCTTTCACCTTGGTATCTAGAATCCGCAAAGGTGACTCAGGATAAGTCAGCTTCCCTTGAAGCTCAATAGGTTCAATGCTCAACACATTGCTTGGATCTTGCACGTATCGCTTCTTGTTAGACACGTGAAACACATCATGCATCATGCTATACTGAGGGGGTAATGCCAAACGGTATGCAGCTTCACCAATCTGTTCTAACACCTCAAATGGACCCACATATCGGGGACTCAACTTTCCTCTGTTCTTGGCTATAGCCCGGAGCGGTCGGATTTTCAAAAACACATGATCTCCCACAGTGAAATGCACATCAGTCCGCTTTGCATCAGCATACGACTTCTGTCGATCCTGGGCTCTCTTCAGCCTTTTCTTGATCAAATCCACTTTATCAGCATACACTTGGAGCTCATCTGACTTCAACAGGGTCCTCTCACCCACATCATCCTAGTGAAGTGGTGACCGACACAGTCTTCCGTACAAAGCTTCATACGGAGGCATCCCGATACTGGCTTGGTAGCTGTATTGCTCCCATGAGCCACCCCAATCGAGCACACAAGCTCTCAACATATCTTCCAATGTCTGGATCGTCCTTTCTGACTGACCATCTGTTTGGGGGTGATAAGCGGTACTAAACTTTAACCTGGTACCAAGTTCCTCTTGAACTTGCTTCCACAACATGGAAGTGAACTTTGGGTCTCTATCTAAGATGATCGATCCTAGTACACCATGCAAACACACTATCTCTCTGATGAACAACTCAGCTAGGTCTGTCACCTTAGCAGTGATCTTCAAGGCAAGGAAGTGTGCTGACTTGGTAAGATGATCTACCACGACCCATATCGCATCATGACCCTTCTTGGTCTGGGGTAGACCCACCACAAAATCCATGGTGATCTGCTCCCATTTCCACTCTATAATTTCTATCGACTGTAAAAGTTTGTCGGGTCATTGGTGTTCAGCCTTCACCATCTAGCATGTAAGACAACTGGCCACCCATGCACAATGTCTTTCTTCATTCCTGGCCACCAAAAAAACCGCTGCAGGTCCTTGAACATCTTAGTAGTTCCTGGGTGCACTGTGTACTTGGATCCATGAGCTTCTTGCAAGATATGTTCCTTTATTGATGAATCCACTGGAACCCATATGCGATTCTCAAACCTCATTCCTCCGTCTACCCCCATGGATAGACGAGTTTGTGGCTTCATCATCAAACCTTTCATCTTGTCTAGCTCTTCACTGATCAACTGTGTAGCTATGATCTCACTCAACAACTCAGATTGAATCTGGATATTAGACAACCAAACTCGGTCCTCTAACGGTTGTGGAGTCCATTCTACAAGCTCCTCCCAACTCTTCCACTGACTGGACAAAACAGCTGCACACTTAAGTTGTTTCCGGCTCAACGCATCAGCCACGACATTCGCCTTACCAGGATGGTAGGCGATGGTGAAGTCATAATCCTTCATGTACTCCATCCATCGTCGTTGTCGTAGGTTCAGGTCTCTCTGTGTCAGCAGGTATTTCAAACTCTTATGGTCGGTGAAGATCTCAAAGGTAGCACTGTACATGTAATGTCGCCATATCTTCAAATCATGGATGATAGCAGCCAACTCCAGGTCATGTGTCGGGTAGTTCACCTCATTGGGCTTGAGCTGTCGGGAAGCATATGCTACCACATGCCGATCTTGTTCCAACACACAACCAAGTCCCATCTTGGAATCATCGATGAATATCATGAAACCCACATTGCCCGAAGGCAGAGTCAACACAGGAGCAGTGGTCAGTTTCTCCTTCAATTCTTGGAAGCGAGCTTAACATACGTCAGACCACACGAACTTCACATCCTTTCGGGTCAACATGGTTAGCGGTAAAGCAGTCTTGGATAAATCCTTGATGAAGCGACGGTAGTATCTGGCCAACCCCAAGAAGTTGTGAATCTCAGAGGGGTTCTTCGGTGCCGGCCAGTCTCGAACTGTCGATACTTTGGCTGGATCTATGACGATTGTTCCTCCAGAGATGATGTGTCCAAGAAACATGACTCGGTCCAACCAAAACTCACATTTCAAGAACTTTATGAAAAACTTATGCTTTCTCAAGATATCAAGGACTCTACCCAGGTGGTCATGGTGTTGGGCTAGGTCATCTAAATACACCAAAATGTCATCAATGAACATTATAACAAAAGAGTCAAGGAAAGGTTGGAACACACTGTTCATGAGGTTCATGAAGACACTCGGTGCATTGGATAATCCAAACGGCATGACCACAAACTCATAGTGGCCATAGCGGGTTCTGAAAGCCATTTTAGGTATATCTTCACTTCTCACTCTCACCTGATAGTACCTTGACCTCAAATCGATCTTGGAAAAGACTCAAGCTCATTTGAGTTGGTCAAACATGTCATCTATTCTAGGCAAAGGATACTTGTTCTTAATGGTTTCCTGGTTGATCATCTGATAGTCAATACACATTCGAAGTGATCCATCCTTCTTTTTCACAAAGAGGACTGGTGCTCCCCATGGTGATGTACTGGGTCATATAAAGCCTTCATCCAACAACTCTTGCAACTGGGTTTTCAACTCAAGCAACTCTGCAGGGGCCATTCTATAGGTTGCCTTAGATATAGGGTTAGTCCCAGGAGCTAACTCAATCGAGAAGTCTACCTCCCTCTCAGGGGGAATCCCTGGTAGATCATCTAGAAACTCATCTGCATACTCCCGAACCACCTCTATATCCTCTAAGGATTTCCCTTTAACCTCGAGTACGGTAACTATGGCTAGGAAGGCTCGAAAACCCTTGGATAGAATCCACTCAGCTTTCAAGGCAGACACATAAAGGCTGGTTGTCGCATGTTTTCTTCCTCGAATGGTAAAGTGTGGATAGCCGATTTTCCTAATGAAAATCTTCTTCTCTCTACAGTCAATCTGGGCTCTGTAGGTGGAAAGCCAATCCATACCGATGATCACATCAAAATCATTCATATCAAGAAGGACGAAGTCAGTGGGAAGCTCATGGTTCAGATACTTAACTGGAAACACAGGGGTTTTCAAAAGAGAGGTATAAATACAACCACTCAGGGTTGTGACATCCAAAACATAACCCAAATCTTGGATATCCAAACCAAGCATAGTTGCCAGATTTATTGAAATAAAAGTATTAGTAGAACCAGAATCAAAGAGTGCTTTTAGATTTTGTCCCGTGACTTCCAGCAAGCCTACATAGTTATTCCATATCAGAAAGCTAATACTTGGTCTACTGAACTAAAAGGAAAAACTCTATGGGTTATTACCCTCAACCAACTTATTAGCATTCACCCGAGCTTCTTCATTGTCGATGGCGAACACTCTAGCTTGTCTCCTCTCTCCAGCTGGAGGTGCTCCGGCTGGTGCTCCTACTGGGGGTGCTGCAGCTATGGGTTGTGTTGCCACGGGCTGTGACCCTAAAGGTCCTCTTGGGTCAAGCTGAGGGCAGTTGGCGATGAAGTGTCCTTCTTGCTGACATCTGAAGCACACCTTCTTCTCAAAGCGGCACTTCCCAGGATGTGTTCATCCACAGGTGCGACACTGCTGGAGGCGACCACGGGGCTTGTCTTTGTGCCCATGTTTGCTCTTTTTGTGGTTGCATCCTTATCCCTTCTTGTGTTCATTCCTCTGCCCTTGAGCTCCTTCAGTGAAACCCAAGTACCCTTTGGATTGATTCTGTGCAGGCATCACCGTCCTTTCCATGTCCAAGGCGGTGTTGTAGGCTTCAGCGAAGGTCTTTGGCTTACTAGCCATCACGTGAGTCTTGATGGTAGGGTGCAGATGTTCCACAAAGTGGTCCACCCTCCTCTCTTCCTCCAACATGTGTCCAAAACGTTCCAGGAGGTGGAACCTACGACCAAAGTCCGCAACTGAAGAGATTCCTTGAGTCATGCTAGTGAACTCTCTTTCTTTCTCCTTCTTTGCTAAGACGGGGAGGAATCTGGCGATGAAGATGGTCTTGAAGTCAGTCCATGCCATCGGTTCCTCACATAGGTCTCTTCCCATTATATGGTTCTCCCACCATATCTTGGTTGCACCTTCCAAAAGGTGAGTAGCAAACATAACCTTCTGATTCGGCTGCACCTCGAGCATACGAAACCCATTCTCGACTGCAAGTAGCCAATCTTCGGCCTTGTCGACTACTTTAGACTTGTCTTCTCCCCAGAACTTCTCGACGTTCAGCTTGACAAAGTTCAGGATGGTGGCTCCCAGTCGAGGACGAACTGGAAGTGATTCACCATTCTCAGCCCTAGCTATGTCCCTAAGGGCCAGGGCACGAATAGCCTCAGTCAGTTGCTTTTGTTGTTCCATCCAAACTGCATCTGTTGTGTGAACCACCATGACTGGTTCTTGACCACCAGGCTGGTCCTCCTCCATTCGGGCTTCCTCTTCATGTACCTAGTACTCCTCATATTCTGGTCCTTCCCCTTGCTCTCAGTTGATGTCGGGCATTGGTTCAGGGTTGGGAGACTCATGTACAGCTTCTTCAGGCCTCTTTCTCTTCTTAGATGTCTCTCCACCATGGTTCCGCTTCCTCTTCTCAGAGGAGCCATTCTCCTTACGGGGTGGTCCACCACCATTGGTGGAAAAAGGGACAGCCACGACTTTGGTACGAGCCATCTGTACACAAACATACTTTTAGTTTATCTTTAAACTAATTATACTTATGTCGATGACATCTTAGTTACATATCTTTTATTAATTTGGTGGAGGATCCCTTAGACCTTATCAACCTTAACCCATACCTCAAGAGGGTGAGGAAGAGAGGGAAAAACCCTAATCCTTAAAATCCTTAAAAAGAATTTTGAGTTGAGGAGAGATGAACAAGATGAGAGAGTCCTAAAGGTATCTTATTTCGAGTCAAATCCTAGAACATCGTCCAGACAGTCACACAATCTGGGAGTCCTCATATTCTGACTAGCGGTGTGGAGGAAAATTTTGCCAACCCCCAGAAGTGATCCTTTTCTAGACACCTCAGTCTTTCGGAAAATCCTCTAATAACTCCCTCGGTTCTATGGAATTTGTAAAATTTAATAAATATTAATGATTAGATGAAGAACCTATGCTCTAATACCAATTGTAACGACCCCGCCTCCCAGTAAACCCCAATTAAGGGAGACCTGAAGGTCAGAGCCGTTATTCAATTAACAAGATTAAAGGTTTAACAAATAATCAAATATAATTATGAAATTCTACTAACTAAACTGAAATTTGGTAGAAAAATAAAACTTTGTTTACCTTTTTAAATCTTTGAAAATCTATCTATCCATCGCTTGAATTATTCTATCTAATCCTCCTTGCACTTTATTTCATAATTTCACGATGTGTCACTTTACTGTTTGTGCTTTCAGGATTACACCTAAAACGCCGACAAACAAAACTTCAGTCAGTAATTGCTGGTATATGGAGGCAACCAAAATTTCACAATTAAGACTAACAATTTAAATATTTCAATCAAGGTATTTAGCAAGTCAAATTACATTTTTCCATGTGACATTCCCCATCGCTTTTGCCCTAACCCTGGAATTACCCCCTTTAGGGTTTCTCTTTTGCCATCGACTTAAGGCCACCTTCTCAATCCCAAGCTTGGTGCCTGGGAGTCACCTCTCATGGTACTCCATAGTCATGCATCATAGACCACCTTCTCATTCCCCAGCTTGGTGTATGGGGTCACCTCTCAAGGTTCCCATTGGTCTATCCTCCTGGGCTTGACCTTTATGGCATATTCCATCAGGGTGGCATGTAGGTGCGGGAATACGCATTTATATTAAGTTGTGATAATCATTGTCACTTTATAATTGCAATATGAACATCCAAACTGTTTAGTTGCATTCAATGCGATTAAACATCTGGGAATCCACTAGGAAACTAAAGTGATTATTCATAATTAACCACATACCTGTTAAGCAGACTTGAATGCAGAAATAACTAATGAATCAGGAATCAAGCAAGCGCACACACAATTATTCCTGAAAAAGGCATCCAATTTCTCTATTATTAATCACGTCATCTCGATCCATTAATCATAGTTGTTTCCTAGGTTATTTGCCCTTTATAGGGTTTTGAGCATAATTAGGGTTCCACTTCATCTTTATTACTTTAAACCCTAAATTCACAAAATCACTTACAAACTCTAACTATTTCATTTTTCTTTTTACACAAGATTCTAAATTCATCTTTTAGCAACAAGAAACCCAAATTTCAGATTATAAACACCTTTCTTTTCTTTTTCTCTAATTTAGGGTTTCTAAACATATTAATCAACATATTAGGTTAAAAACCCTAAACCTTGCAATTCTATCATCAAAATAGGTTAAAAACCATCTTTATCATTAATCAAGATAAACATGCTCGAATTAACCTAACTGTAAGATTAAATATATCTTTTATCAACAATTAGAGTTTCTACCACAAATTAATACATTTTCTATCCAAAATAGGAACTTTTGCAAAAATATGCAGATTTATGTGTCCAAACCATTTTTAATGTATTCCTTGTATTTTTCTGATCATTTTTCATGTATCGACTTTCTTGATACGACTTTCCTAGCTCAAGATATGATTTTTAACAAGAAAACCCTTTTTAATAGTTTACTTGCTATTTTACTGGAAAAAGCAGAACCGCCCGATCCATGGGCCGCGGATCCACTGAGGATCTAACAGCCGTGGATGCATGCGCCTTTTATGTGCGATCAAAAGAAACAGAAGACGATTCTAACCTTGATGCTACTGAAGGAGAGGCGAGGGGAAAAATGGTCAATCTGCGGTTCTCTCCTTCTTCTACCTCTCGACTTCATTGCTATAGCAACGACGGTCAACCACGAGGTTGAATCTGGGTTGTCATGCTCCTTTGCTCACGTCGATGGGTCAGGGAGTTCCGCCTCCCTTCGTTGAGGATGACGACGCCTTCAATTGCTGGTCAAGGACACGCCACGTCCGTCCCCTACTCGTCGGACTCTGGCGAGTTTAGGCCAAGGAAGCAGGGTGCAGGTCGAGGCGAACTAACCAATTGGCGGCACAAAAACGTCCCTTGCAACTATCTGTAGGTCAGGGTTTGGTTGCTTTGCATGCTGGAGTCCTCACAAGCCCTCCCCTATATATAGGGTCGAGGCAGGTTTGTAGGAATTTGGGCGATTCCTGGATCGGCGACCAAACCTAGTCTAACTAGGGATGAATCCCTTCGGTTTCGACTCCTGAGTGCAATGGGAGTCATTGCAAATTCGCACCAATCTGGTTCACAAGGAAATTGGAGAGGAAAGATCCTCTAAACTCTCACAGAGTCCCAGTCCCATTGGGTCTCATATGATGACTGCCTGCCGTTGGATTGAGATCCAACAGTCTGCGTTATCCACGCTTGACCAAAAAGGAAAATCTTTTTCCTAATCCAATTAAATCCAATTTTTAGCAATTTCTTAGGAATTTCGTATCTCCCAAACCCTTGCTCCTTTTTAACTCAAATTTTAAGGGAACGTTCCTTTAATTATTGCCTAGTTTTGAACGAAATTTGGGAAATAAAAAGCAATGGATGAGAAGGCTTCCTTCTCTCCCAAGTTCTCTCATTAATTAATCCAAATAAATTTGTATTCCTTTCTCCTTTGTGATTATCTTGTTATTTTGGGTCCCTTGGACCTCAAGAAATCCCAAAGGCACGGATTCCCATATTGGGGAACATCTTTCTACCTTTATCTTCTTTTAATTGTCAATTACCCATATTTCCCTTTTATTAATCAATCTCTTTTCCTTTTTAATTCTCTTTTCTTTTTAGTTGGGCTCAATGGCCAACAAAGCCCACCATCAATCAATCAAGGCCATTTCATACGAAATCCATTGCAAATCAAAGAAAAAGATTTCATTTATTCATTAAAAGAGAATTACGTCTTCCTTTACATATTCAAGAAATTGAGGTTATAACAGTTCCTTTTCTTTAGTTGCAAGAAAACACCCTTTTATTCATATTTTCCATATATTCTTTATTTCCTTTGCTATTATATAATTATCCTGAGTTCCTTGAACCCTAAGGAACCTTTATAACTCGAAATCCTATTTTTGGAAAATATCTTTTTGCCTTTTAATCATCCTTTATTCATTTTCTTATATATTCCATTATCCCATTGAATTCCTTTTTTTCATTTCTTATGAAAATATCTCTTTTTTGAGGATTTCTCTTTATTTCTCTTTTATTTTCCTTATTGAAATTCCGTTTTAACAATAGCAACCTCATGGATACGAAATTTCACCAAAAACAACTCCATTATACTTCTTTTCTCTTATTTTCCACATTTTATCATTATTTTCAATTTATTTCTTAATAAAGAAATATTCAATTGGTCTTTTCTTTTCTTGTTGCATTCTATATGCAACTTTGGACTCCTTGGAACCTAAGGAACCGAAGAGGCACGAAATCCTTCCTTGTATTTTCCTTCTAGAGGTTTCCATCTCATTCTTTTCTCAAATATTCAATTATTCATTCACTAATTGAATTTTCTTATTATTTGGGCCCAATAGTCAATAAAGCCCACAACACAAACATCAAGGCTATTGTAAAGGTTCTCCTTTGGGTATCCAACTGCATGCTCAATCTCTTATCCACGAATCAAGCATGTCCAAGGTATGTCATGTACTCACATGATCCTTTTATATGAGCAACACCTCAGAGTTGGGTCCTCCTCAAGGACAAACAACAGGGTACAAGGCTTCATAACCTGTAACTAATCCTGTTCAGGGTATACAGAACTTCTTCTTCCTTTCTCAGAAGGTAAACTCTTATACCATAGGCATATAAGTGCCAGAAGCCTCATCCTCTCTCTAGGGTTTGGCTCCTCCCATGGCAACCAAGACATCATCAACCTCTAGGGATCAAGCATGTGACGACCACTATTATCCACTTAGGTCACATCAACCTCAACTCCTGACTTTTCTTCATATCTCAGGGTTTTGGGCTTCCAACCTTCTTGTTGGGTTTCCTAATCTCTCTCTAGAGCTAACCCTACATCCAACCTCACCATAAGATGTCCTCTCTTCATGAAACATCAACCTCAAAAGCATGCCCCTACCTGGGTGAAGGCTATGCTCAACTTATGTTCGCTCAAGGTTATCCATAACCCCTTATGCTTATCACATAAGCAAACCATCAAACTCTCCTAGCGAGGGTTTCAACCTATTTCTCACACTACTAACGTACCCTGGGTGCATGCTATGCCCTATTCACATAAGCTCATATGGTTTGTACAGGTCCTTCTCTAACCTCATTAATGAAGGAGTTATCCTTCACTCTAACATGCCCGACCCTTCCCAGGGATGGTTTGCCAAAGGTGCTAGGTTACCCATGGATCATATGGCATCTGAAAGGCATGTTCTTTCAAACACCCAGTCTATCGTGATATCTATTCACCCCTTTATATCTCTCTAACCAACACCTAGGGTTAGGGTTATCATCATCCTCAGAGGATGTGTCAGGTCTCTACTTGATATGGATATCTCTATCTCCAAGACTAACTTTCTTTACTTATCCTCCTGACAAGAAGGTCTATCATCAGGTCTCTCCTGAGGGCATGACAACTTATGTCGTATGACCTCATCATGTATCTATTCCTTTATGCTTAATCTATTAAGATTATGTCCATGACATCTTATTTACATGCTTTTTATTAATTTGGAGGTGGATTCCTTAAACCTTATCAACCTTACCCATACCTCAAGAGGGTGAGGAAAAGAGAGAAAACCCTAATCCTTAAGGTCCTTAATAGAATTTGTGATGAGAAGGGGTGAATAAGATGAGCAAGTCTTAAAGGTATCTTATTTCGATCCATACCCTAAGACTTTGGCCAGGCAGTCACATGGATCCGAGAGTCCTTGCATACCGACTAGCGGTGCGGAGGAAAATATTGCCAGCCCCCGGTCGTGATCTTTTTCTAGACACCTCCGTCTTTTGGATAATCCTCTAATAACTCCCTTGGGTTCTATGGAGTTTGTAAAATTTAATAATTATTAATGGTTAAGTGAGGAACCTACGCTCTGATACCAAATGTTACGACCCCACCTCCCGATAACCCCCAATTAAGGGAGACCGAGAGGTCAAAGCCGCACCCATAATTTCCAGATCAAAGGTTCGACACTTAACCAAGAACAATTATTAAATTTCAACAATCTATAATGAAAAGTTGTAATAATTTTTTTCATACCTTTTGAAAATTTTGGATTTCTATCAATGTAATCATTCTACTCTAACTAATCCTCCTTGCATCTTACTTCGTGTATTTCGCAATATGATGATTTATTGTTTGTCCTTTTGGCTTGTACCTAAAATGCCGACAAACAAAACGTCGGTCAGCCGAAGCTGGTATGTGGGGGAAACAATAAACATGCAACTATGATAACAACGTAATCATTCAATTAAGCATTAACAACCAAGATTACATTTTAAATATAACTCCGTGATCCATGAGTACCCTATCCTCTGTGTTATCCCTGCAGTGGACTTGGATACTACCTTCCCTATGGTAGATCCCCATTAAACCCCTCATGGTCCCACCTATAGGTGAACCAGTTTCTAGGGTTGAGTCACATGTCACTAATCGTAAGTAGCCCACTCCTTAACTCATGGCATGCTAATGGGTCTCATGGCACTACACTTGGTAGCCCAATTTCTAACCCACGATAACCTAGACCTTACTCTAGGTTACCCCGTTTTAGCCTTTACCAACCACAGAGGTGGTCCCAGATCTAGCCAGTTATACATGTCTATTCATAGTGATAGTCATAGTCACTCTATAGTTGCATGAAATAAAAGCATCCAACAATTATTTCAAGCCATGAGGGAAACATCAATAAAATCCTCAGACAACTAGTCGGAATAATCATAAGCGTAACCACATACCTGTTTTGATGATTTCACAAGTATTAAGCAAATCCAACCAAGAAAGCAATCCAAGTAGACAATTCAACAATCACATAATTCCTGAAAAGAATATGTACTTTATTTATTACACACTTTATCAAGAATCTACTTTATTGACTTGGATTCACTTTCTAGGGTTTCTGCATCCATTTTAGGGTTTTGTTTTGCAATTAGGGTTTCCCTTCATCTTCTACTATATTAAAACCCTAATTTTATGCCATTAATCATAAACCCTAATTATCTCATCTATTCTTCAATATTAAGGTTATCTTAACACATATAACCCTATTTTTAGATTTAAAGGTACCATTAACCACTAATTAAGTTCATTAAGCTTCTTTTACATTAAAGCTATCATTTTTATCCTTTTTAATCCATCACAAGATCATTATGCGCATCTATCATCAATTCAACATTCATTAGGGTCTTATTAACATATGAACTTGTTTTGCCATCAAGTCTACCGTTTATTCATGAGAAAACCCTAATTACTACATTTAGGGTATTTATCTAGAATTGAGGATTTTTTTACTCAAAATAACTTAGAACCATCATTTAACAACATATTTTTGCATTTTCAAATTAAATATGATCATCTCTTCTTTTACCCTAAATTTGTCAACTTTTTATGTGGAAAAGATTGAAAATCAACTTTAATTTTAACAAGTTAATATTTCGCAAATTAACCTATTAAACCACAAAGTTTCATCTTTTATACTCAATTAGGGTTTCTTAGGTTTCTTATTCACAAAACCCTAATCATCTCAATTATCTTCATTGAGGGTCATTATATTACAGTTGTATACTTGTAATTTTGGATATGACCACTAGAACTCATATTTACTCAAAACAGGGTTTTTGGTCCATAAAACCATGTTCATGATTATAAAACCCTAAAAGCATCATATGAATTATCCTTTTATGATCTTATCATTCGTAACAGGTTAAGATTGATCAAAAACATATAAAAGATTCATCATGATTGATTTCATATCATTCTAGGGTTTTTTGTCAATTAATGCACTAAAATATGTAAAACCCTATACGTTTTGAGTTCCAAGCAGAATTAAATTTCAAATCTAATTTCTTTGTATTCCTCTCATTCTGAGGATAAAGTTTCATATAAGACTTGTTTTAATCCGAGTTACAAATAACTATATACAATTTTTGTAAGAAATCACTTACCATGGCCAATGAGCGGGCACCACGTCACCTCTTGCATGCATGTCGCTCGCTGGGTTTCAAAACATTTTGAATTGTCAATTATAACCCCAAGCGGCTCCTGGGCTCTTCTCAACATCGAAGGGCAAAACCGTCCAATATCGGCTCATCTCCTTCCTCGCGGCTGCGCTTCTGCTGCCGTTAGGTTAAGGCTGAAGCACGGCCCGACTGCTGCACCTTGGGCTCCGATGACCGCCAGGGCGGCTCCCCTAGATCCGACGTGCCTTCACACAGGTGTGGGAGCAACTGGACGGTGGCCATGACGGCCAACTCGAGCTTCATAGCTCTGTTGCACGCAGACGTACCATGGCCGTCCAGCTAGTATTACGCATTAGTTTGGGCACCTAGTTGCTAGCTGTGTTCCTCCTGACATCGAGGAAGCATCTGACTTCCACCGAACTCCAGTTCAGGGCCCCTTGTTTCTCTGAGGTCGCACTACCCCTATAGTTAGGGTTTTAGACAAAAAAGGAAGAAGAATGAGAGAGACGGGCACATGGGATCATCTTGGATTTGACCCTGGGCTCTACCACTTTATATAGGGGTGGGAAACAAAGGCTTAGGTTGTCTTATCCATGACTCAAAGAGTCCTTTTCCAAAAATGAAACCAATTCCTTCAATAAGAAGTACCATTCTCTCTCTTCCTTATCCTTTGGTTATTCTCTATTATTTGAATAATTAGGAATTCAAAAATCCTTGCCATTATTCTCTTTATTCTTGGCTTTTAATTCATTGGTCTCGAAATTATATTTCCTTAAGTAGAAAAATATTTTCTTCTTAACAAAACCCCATACTTCATTAGTTAAGTATCCCCATTATCCTTTTATTTTGTAATTTTGGTATTTTCTCTTTCTTTCCTCTTTATTGGGACTCCTTGGATCCCAAGGAACTATATTATTTCGAAATCTTTTTTATTAGATACTCATTATCCTTCTAGACGCATTATTCTTTATTGTTTCTCATTATCTTGTTTATTTCTTATCAAAATATCCCTTTTTGAGAATTTCTTTTTATTTCTCTTTTATTGTCCTCATTGGTATTCTTTTTAACATTAGGTATCCTTTGGATACGAAATTCCACTAAGGATAACTCAATTGTACATGTTTTTACTTATTTTCCACATTTGACCATTATTTTCAATTTCTTTCTTAATAAAGAAGTATTTAATTGATCTTTTCTTTTCTTATTGCACTCTTTATGCAACTTTGGACTCCTTGGAACCCAAGGAAACAGAAGGTATGAAACCCTCTTTGGATTTGCCTTCTAGAGGTTTCCACATTTTTCTTTTCTCAAATATTCAATTATTCACTCACTAATTGAATTTTCTCGTTATTTGGGCCCAATAGCCAATAAAGCCCACAACACAAACATCAAGGCTATTGTAAACAAAATCCATGTATTCAAAACAAATTATATCATTATTTGTTCATATATCTTTAATATGAGAAATTAAATTTCTCATTAAATGAACCCAAAATCAGGGTTGTAACAACTACATGAGTTGTTATATGCATAGCTAGCGAAATCATGGAGACAGATGACCTAGTCAAATACTTGGGATTGCTTTCACTACATAAAAGGGTAACCAGGCAAACTTACTCGTTCTTAACCAACAACATGGAAGCTAAAATCTATGGTTGGGTTGCAAAATCACTATCTTTGGCAGGTCGTGTTTGTCTAGCTAAGTCAGTACTGGCTTCCCTCCCCACATATGTTATGTAAACTGCTACAATACCCACTTTTTACTTTTATGTGCAAAAGGTTGGACAGAACAATTTAGAAATTCATCTGGAGTGGCTGCAAAAATGAGAAATTTGTATCCCTAGTAGCTTGGAGCAAGGTGAGCACCAATATGAACAATGGAGGTCTGGGTGTTAAGTCCATGTTGGCTTGGAACAAAGCACTTCTCTAGAAAAATACTTGGAAGCTCCTCAATAATCGCACTCATTGTGGGCCAAAGGACTGAAGTATAAGTATAAGAATTTCAAGGCCAATTCTAGTAATAGAGCTACGCCTTTCTGGAGAGGCATTCAATCTGGTCTGGATTTCATCAAACTAATTGCATCAAATCAATCAATAATGGTGAAATGAAACTTGTCTCGACTATCAATGGGTACTAGGCTACTACGACTTGCGATAATTGAGTATCAAACCCATTCCTACTAAAGTATTCGACCTTACAGTGGAATGTTTGTGTAACCTAAGTGGATATTGGGACAATGAGTTCTTAATGAGCTACCTCCCAGAGCATTGTGTTCATCAAATTGTTCATCTTCCCACCCCAACCAAGAGCAAAGGACATGATACTTGGAGCTGGAAACATAGTGATAATGGAAACTACAACACTGGATCAGCCTACGATCTTATTAATGCAGACAATCAATACCCAATGAACAAGCTCTGGTCGATCATTTGGAAGTTGCAGGTACCCAGTAAGATAAAACTCTTCATTTGGCTTGTTGCTCACAAAGCTATTATTACCAACACAAGGCGCAAGTGGAGCAAATTTACAGATTGTGCAATTTTCCCTAAATGTGATGCTGCCAAGGAGGACACTCTCCATGCACTATTGTCCTGCCCTTACACACAGGATGTTTGGGTAAAGCTCGCCAGTAATACTGGAGGTAGTCCCATCCATACGTCCATTCAACAATGGCTTATGTATCACCTACAAGGAATGAATGAAGAACCTACCCGTTTCTCTACTATATGTTGGGTCATCTGGAAAGCAACAAATGCAATGGTTTTTGACAAGATATCTACTAGCACTGACAAACAAGTAATCCAATTTGATAACCTGTATAGCAAGATTGCCAATGGAAGACATATGAAACACAAAGCCATGCATCAAAATCCTATAGAAGATAATGAGGACACTGACATACCTGATGAGCATAAAGTGGTCTATGTCGACGCGGCTGTCAAGGGCAAACGGGCTGCGATTGCTATTGTAACTCTAGATGAGAACAAATCCTGGACAGGAGGAGTTTCTATGTATATCCATGCTGAATCTGTCACGGAAGCCGAGCTTTGAGCCATTGATCTAGCTCTAAGCACTGAAGACATGGTTACGAGAGGACCTACAATTGTGGTTACAGATAGCACTAGAGCCATCAAAGCAATTGAGGGTCCTGCGGATAGTTATCCTACCTTCAACACCTGGATCTGATCCATCAATGAAAACATCCATAAGTATCCAGGTGTTTAGATAGTTAATCTACCTAGACAACATAATGGCTTGGCTGATGCTCTAGCTAAACACCATCTCAAAAACTTCAAGGAGGGTCGTACTTATATGAACCCTCCACTCGACCTTGTGGGTCACTATCCCATCTCCTTTCTAATATGTAATGGTTGGAGTCCTACCAAATTTCATTTTAATGCAGACAATGTATTAAAATTCCATTTTATGCCTGCAAGAGGAGAGCGGGTTGAATAAGATGGTGTCCTAGATTCACTAAAAAAAAGTATGAGAAACGTAAAAATGTTCATACATGCATTTTTACTGTTGAAATCAGATTAGAGAAATCAATGTTTAGATTCCCTTGTAAAGTTAGTTTATGTGGTTCAATGTGAGAAAATAAAGAGTTTGAAAAAGAAGAAAAAGTTAAGGGTGATCTTTGTATTACGTCAAATCCTTAATTTATGCCCTAATCTCATGATTAATGATAATTGTGAGATCATGGTGTAACACTAGGGGTCAGAGGGGCTCTGGCTGCGGTGGCGGCGCATCGTGCAAGAACGATCCCTAAGTGGATCATGGCAGATCGAAGGCCAATCAAGAAGGCACAGATCTTCGAGATTGGCATGCTGACAATGAGGGGAACAATAGAGGATGAGACATGTCCTTAGGTGTGGGTTTCTCCATCCCAGAAGTCAAATTACATTTCAACTTTTCTAGCATGCGGGGATCGCAAACTGAAAAGAGCATATCTATAGAAGGATCCACGCATAACCAAAGGAGCGAAGGCGGTTGTTCATCCATGGGTACACATATACTGGCTGAGGAACCTTACGCAAACACCCCACCGGTGACGCACTCAAACCAAAACACTTCCTATCGAGGCGCTGTAGTAGGGGGATAGTCCGTAGGGGATGATGAGGGCTTCATCGATCATTTATTTGAGGAGGGGCTGCCGAAGGAAGCTGTCCCACGAAAGGAGATAGAAGGCACACCCACCATCAATATAGTTCCATATGCGGAGGAAGCCCTTGTGGAACCATGGAGGTTCGTAGTCGTGGTCAATCTGCTCGGGGCTAACATTGGTTACATGACCCTATGGGACCGCCTCAAACCTCTGTGGAAGATAACATGCAGATTCAACATGTATGAGATAGAGAAAGGCCACTTCATTATGAAACTATCATGTCGGTGAGATTATGAAGAAGCTTTAATAGGAGGGCCCTGGAAGGTCTTTGGCCTAAATCTATTGGTATGGGAGTGGTACCCTACCTTAAAGCCAAAGGAGGAATACCCAGATTTGTTTGTATCGTGGGTACAAATCATGGAATTACCATTACATCTATATGTCCCCACGATGTACGACTACATTGGAAGAGCCCTAGGAAAGCTGATAAAGGTGGATTCACACACGGCTAGCAGAACCAGGAGCAAGTTTGCCCGGCTTGCACTGGAACTGGATACCATGCGTGACCTGGCACAATCTATATAGATCAATGGGGTTGAGTATGAGGTTATATACGAAGACATCCCATGGGTGTGTGCTTCGTGTGGCCAGGAGGGGAACACATCCAGGGAACACATCCAGGGAATGCACCTTTGACAATTACAACCCCCCTGGGGAGAGGGACAGGAAACATAAGCAATATGAACAGTCGACTCAAGATAATACTTTGAATGAGAAATAGTGGCAAACATAGAAGTACAGGAAGGGCGGGAGCAGGAACAATAACAATAACCACAACACAGTGGTCATAAACACCAGCAACCCTTTTGCCAACCTAGAAGATGATGAAGGGGAGCACATATCAGAATCCCTCACAAATAAAACCACTGATAGGAATGGTACCGTAGGGCAATTCAAGCGCACTGAGAAATTAGGAGGAAAAGAAAGCTTCTACAGAGGGAGACAACGCCATGCTAGTGGATAAATCCAGAAATCACACAATAGTCTACCCGGACTTGGATGAAGTAATAGAAGTAGTAATTGTCCAGGTTGATGTAGAGAAAGATGTCTCGCACATAAACAAGCATTCATTTCAAACCTCTTTAGTAAATGAAAGCAAGGTAGCCAATATGGATGGCACACCAAACCAATTAGCAGGTAAGAGAATTAAAGGAAGTGGCACAAAGATGAAGAGGTGTGGGACAGTGAGAAATAGTGAGGCTAACAGGTGAATCCTGAGACTGGAAAATAAATCTTTAAGAGAAGAGATTGAGGATATTCAGAGTCTAGCAGTGACCTCTGAAGTGGATCCATGTCCAACCACACCAATGCCGACCTGTACAACCTGAGGAATGGATACCGAATTAATCAAGATGATCACATTGCAACTAATGCAATTTAAGGTCTATACTAGGCTATACAGATTGTTGATTCGATCATTTAGGCCTTCCTACTACTACTCTTTCAAGCCACTAAAGACTCAATTCGCACGTGAAGCCATCCAAGTTCAAAGGAACTTGGTTAATCATCACCCTAAAACCCACTTCTTCTCTCAGACTTAAGTTCTATCCTTAGCTTAGAATATAATAACTATAATGGTACTGATAATACCATTTTTTATCACATTCATTTTAGCTTGTTATTTGTAAGCACTTTTATGATGAAATAGTTGAACCAAAAAAAAACCTTGTGAAGGTACACTTGTATAAAAATGATTTCAAAGCTTATATCAAATTTCAAGAAAAAGGTGGTTTGATATAAGGATTTTATAGAGGAATTGCATTCTTCATTCACTAAGATGATTCCTAGTGGCTTGAAAATAGTTAAAGCACAACGACAAAGAGCCATGAGACATAGATATTTCTTAAAAAAGAAGGAATATGATGAACTCAAAAAGGTTTGTGGATGAGAGACATGAATCATTAACCCAGGGATTACTAAGTGGTCTGTCAACAACTAAACCTAGCCCTACAAAACCCCAAAATGCCTACCACGTCCAAAGTGGCTGCAATGGGATACCACTACGACAACTAGGCCTCTGACCTTAGAATTTTCAAGAAGGAAGATCTTGAATCCTCACCCCTTCAAAAAGAGAGAGAGAGACACACACAATTATATCCCAACAACCCCTAACTAGGCTTTGATATGATTTGGGTGTGGAAGCTAGTATTTTGGTGGTTGGCTGGTGAATAATTGTTGGAATATGGTGTCGTAGTATTGGTGGAGTTTTGGAATGATTGGTGGAATAGGAAGGGATAAGTTGTGTTTGGTTAACTAGAATTAATGGTGGTGTAGGAAGGGTTGATTTTTGTTTGGATAATTGGAATGAATTGTGGCGAAGGAAGGGCTGATTTGTGTTTGGATAATTGATAGAAGTGAGTGATCTTTTGGATTAGGGTTTGTGATTAAGGGATAATGTGCGTATTATTTTCTTGGGATGAATGGAGAATGCTTACATAAAATTATATAAATACCAGTAGGGTACTTATAGATGGTGACAACTAGTAGTGAAGTAGAATGTTAATGATTTCACCAAAGTACCGTCGAGCACATCACCTGACACACCAATCTCCTTGATATTTCTTTTAGTCAAAGCAATGATGTTTCATTATAATTCAAAAAGGGAAGAACATGCACACACAATTGATCTCAAGAAAATACAAGTGGAATTTTTTTTGGATAATAGAAGGTTACACTCAGGAATATATGAGGAAACTAATAACACATGAATATATAAACGAATTTACAATATATGGAATGTGGATAGTGACACTTGATTAAAGTATTAATTTGTTATCAAAATTATATTTCAAGTTCTTTTTTGAACTTAAAGGTAATTATTTTTCGATTTAGATTAGCATGTACTCCTTTTTCACTTGCAAGTTATATTTTATTCAACAATCATGTTCCTATGATTATATCCTCAGCTATGTTTTTGGTGAGCATGAAAGTTGTTTTAATACATGTGTCTTTGACAAAAACATGTACTTCAGAGATTTTATAGTTTATTGTAGTTTATCATTACTATGTGAATTAATATTGTATTTCATTTTTTCAAAATATTTGGTTGGTATTACTTTCTCTTATGCAGGTTATGTCTTCTTTAGAATCAAATAATGATGTTTTCTTAATAGTGAAATTAGGGTTTATTTTGATTATAACATCTCCTTTCCAATTTCTTTTTATATATTTTTGGATGATATTTAGGGATTTGTTTCCAAACTTGCCTTGAATGCTATTATCTTGACTTATTGGATTTTCAAATGTATTTTTAGTTTCTTTTAAAATATTTTTCCCTTTTAATATTTTTTTATTTCTTTTAAAGTCTATTAGAGTGGTTTGTTTTTCAATTTTAGTAATATCATATGAAATCTTTTTGTTTGGAATTCCTTTTGAGTTAATTTGTTTTTAGTCATTTGGATATATTTTGAAAATATTTTTATTTTTTATTTATCATTTTTATGGATTTAATAGTTTCAAGAATGAAGTATTGTATAAACTGAAAACTTTTAGAAAGTGCTTTTTGCTTTCTTTGGATTCAATTTTAGGGGGATTACTTACTTTATCATGCATGACTTTATTGTTGTAAAAATAAGAGGTTTTGTCCTTTATTGGTGAGTTAGTCTTATATGTAGTATTTTGTACAGACATGTTCTCGAGGGATATTTGACAATAAATGGTCTTATTTAACTTTTAGACTTACTAGGCTCTTACCATGTTGGAACAAGTCTACATATTTTTTCTTCAAGTTGTCTGCTATAATAATTTTTATAGCATTCAAAGAAATATATATTTTCTTTGTGTTGATGCAATTACAAATACCATTTTCCCTTATGCATGCTCTTTATATTTTGTCAAAGTTTTCACAAAATTGTTTTTAATGGATTTTTTGCTGATAGAAAATCTTCTTTTAGTTTTTCTTTGTCAATGGTGAAGTTATTTTTATTTTCTATTAAATGACTTTCTTTTTTAGTTGTATGGGTATCAATATTGTTATTGACAACTTTTAGTGTGTTAAGATATTACTTGACATATTTTTATTAAGATAGTGTTGAAGTAATGAAGATGTTCAGATTGCTCAAAAAAAATTAAGATAATGTTGAATAACCTAGAGAAGATACACTTATATAAAAAGGAATCTTAACATTATATTAAATTTTAAGAAAAATGTGGCTTGATATATAGATTTTATAGAGGAATCATATTCTTCATGCACTAAGATGATTCATGGTGGCCTGTCAACAGTCAAAACATTGTGACAGGAAGGTCTCAAACCTAGGTATTTCTTAAAGAAGAAAGAATATGATAAACTCGAATAGGTTTATGGTTGAGAGACATGAATCTTGAACCAAGGGATTACTAAGTGGCATGTCAACCGTTAAACCTAGCCCTACAAAACCCTAAATGCCTACCACGGCTAAAGTGGGAGCAAAGGGCTACCACTGCAACAAGGAACCTCAGATCTTAGAATTCCCGTGAAGGAAGATCATGAATCTCACCCCTTCAGACAGTTAGAGAGTGAGTGAGTGAGAGAGAGAGAGAGATAGATCATAGAATTCCCAAGAAGGAAGATCCTGAATCTCACCCCTTCAGACAAAAAGAGAGTGAGTGATTGTGAGAGAGAGAGAGAGAAGTATGTCTCAACAACCCCTAACTTGCCTCTGATGCCATTTGGGGGTGGAAGCTAGTATTTTGGTGGTTGGTCAGTGAATAATTGGTGGAGTATGGTGTTGAAGTATTGGTGGAGTTTCAGAATGATTTGTGGAATAACAAGGTATAATTTGTGTTTAGATAACTAGAATTAATGTTGGTGTAAGAAGTGATGATTTGTGTTTGGATAACTAGAATGAATTGTGGCCTAGGAAGGACTAATTTGCTTTTGGATAATTGATAAAAATGAGTGATCATGTAGAATAGGGTTTGTGATTAAGGGATAATGTGTGTATAATTTTAATAGGATGAATGAAGAATACTTACATAAAATTATATAAATAATAGTAGAGAACTTACATATGGAGACGACTAGTGGTAAAGAAAAGCATCAATGATTTCAGCAAGGGAGCTTTGAGCAAGTCATACCAGCACACTAATCTCCTTGACATTGATTTTAATCAAAAGTAATGATATTTGATTATGATTCACAAATAGAAGAACATGCACACACAATTGATCATAACAAAACACAAGTTGAATTTTTTTATTGAATAATGGAATATTACACTTAGGAATATATGAGAAAACTAATAGCACATGATTATATGGACAAATTTACAATATATGTAAGGTTGAGGAAGAATTACAACACCTACAAATTATGTAAGTAGAAAGAATTTTGAACTCTTTGGGTGGAAAAGTTTTGTTGTTATTGCAACTCTTGTTTTCTCCTTCAACTTGTTTGCCTTTTTAGGCACTTTGGAGGGAACATACAAATTTACTTGGCTTGCCACTTGCTTTCTCCAAGTTGTTTCTTGATAAGTGTTTCTTATTGTTGTAGTGGAAAAAATTCTTGTAGTTATTACTTTCTCTTTCAACATTGTGTCTTTGACAAGTGTTTCATGATTTGGGAAGTGTCTCTTGAATGCATGCATTGATAAAATATTCTTGTCTTCTTCTCCATTAGTTTTATAGAGGTGTCACTTACATTCTTGAGTGATTTCGTTTTTTTATGTATGTAATCTTATGTAAAATATGTTAACTATTTTACTTTGACTTCTGTTACATCGTTCATTCTATTTACTTTTATCTTTTAATGGACCATTATTTTTTATTTACTTTTATTTTTTATCGATGTTCTTACAATAGTTTTTTTAATATCCAGTAACTATTTTTCATTTCATTTGCATTTTCATCTTCTTCATTGTCAAGTTTATTTGAATCCTATGGACCATCTAGATCCATAATTTTTACATTTCTTAAAATAGTAGTAATTGTAATTGATTATGTGCAACGTTGCAATTTTGGAACACAATTTTTTCATCAACTTTTTTTCCAGTTAACTAAATGAAAACATTTCGTGTATTTTAGTTTCTTCATCCTGATTGTAACTAGAAACCAATAATGGAAAAAAAATTCACTTTAGAATAGGATTGACATTGAATTTATCCCACAACTTGACATATATTTGTCTTTCTAGAATTGGTGGAAAATCAATCATTTCTTTTTCCCATTTCCATTATATAATCCATTGTATTACATGGGATGAGATATACTTCATCATATTTAGATCTTCTTCTATAATATCTTAACCCTTATTATTTTTCCTTAAGATTAAGGGAAGTATTTCTCTTATTGCCCAAAAATTTTGCAAAAATTTATAAAAAATGGCAATTTTATTTGTAGTGACGATTTAACTGACCACATGTGAGTCATTAGTGTGTTTTGAACATATTAATATGTTACCCATGCATTTTGATAATCCCAATAATTATATATTTGGGTTGATAGAAACTTTTAAATCTTCTTGGAATATTAGGGTTTTCTTCTTTATTCTGTTCATATAAAGTAATTATCTTTTGAATTTTAATTGAGAAAATTGTGAGATTTATTTAGTAGATTTATCTCTATATAATGGAAAACGTGTATAGTTCTTATCTCTAAAAGTATTCTTTTATACTATATGAGATCTTTTTTGGGTAGAGTGGGGATGTTGTTGTATCCTTAAGGAAAATATTTATTTATTAATATATGAGTTAACTTTTGAGAGGTCATCTTTTTCAAGAATAAGTACCTCTTTGGATGACATTAAAATGACTTCATCTTTACTTGATGATGAATCAACTTCCATTTTTTCAATATTCCCCTTCTCCCTTCTTGTTTGTATCATCGAGGGAGGACTTTGTTTAGAGGAGAGCATTGAAGTCATCGTGATAGTCTTATTTAAGACTATTTCCCTACAAAAGTTCTCTACATAAGAAATCTAGAAAGAAATTATTTTCTCCTTTTATAAACACTATGTCAAAATGAAATATTGCAAGTATTGCATGCCATCTAGAAAATATTTATTTGGAGCCAAGATTTTTAACATATTATTTAAAACAAATTTTGTTGATTTACATTCTACTCTTAATGAAAATTTATGATTTAAAAAATCACCTTGAAGTTTTATAATACTATGGACTATAGCTAAGACTTCTTTTATGATAGTGGAATAATTCTTTATGGTTTCATTCCAAACTCTTGAGGTTTATTGTACTAGTTGCTCTTTGTTATGAAATTTTTGCTTATGGATCCCTCTATATCCTTTAACTGATGTATTTGTTTATACTATTTCATAGGCCTTTGGGTCAAGGATGTTTAAGCATGGTAACTTGTGAACTTTTTATTTTATTCTTTGAACAGCCATAGTGTGACCTATTGTCTATCTTGGTGGAACTTTTTAGGTATATCTGTAACGAGCTTTCTATCTAGTGCATAGTTTTTGTAGAAATCTGATATATATTTTAAGCATTCCAACAATCTTTGAAGTTGTGTTTTCTCTAATAATTCATTTGGGAATTTGTTGGCAAAAATCTAAAGCTCTTATTATAGGTGATACAGTTCCTTTTTATATTTTTTACCCCATAAATTGAATTCTTTTTTGAAATAGCTTCATCCTTTTAGAAAAAACTACCAACCCATTACTTTTTACGACTTGAAAGAATAACTTTAGATGTTTCCAATGTCGGTCATTGTCTTTACTGGAAAATAAGTACATCATCAATATAGACGATTCTAAAAGAGGTATATGGATTAAATATCTATTTTTTGGTCCTTAAAAGCGTGTTGCTCCCTCTTTTTCCATTGATTTTCAAAAAAGTATGTACAAAATAGGAAAGAAAATAAACGAACAAAATGCAAAATAGACTAAGCTAATTGTCTATACAAAACTATCTATATCAGATTTTATATATAACCAAATTGTAGAATTATTAGTGTTTCTCCCTTAAAAAATGAGATCATTCATGCTCATCTAGATATAGTAGAAGACCTGAATAACAGTGCTCTTAGCTCTTCCTTGAAAGGACTGAACACAGTCCATCAGACTAACATTATATTTATTGATATATCCCTCAATCTGGGCCATAGATCAAATTTCTTTCACATAACAACACTCGAACAGTAGATGGTTAATATTTTCCTCCTTACTCCTGTAAAGTTCACATCTAGATTGAAATTGAAAGTTCTTCTCTTTAAAATTATCTTGAGTAGGAAGTTTCATAAGGAATATCCTCCATACACAAACAATGCTTCATTTGGGAGCTTTAGCAGACCAAATCCACTTTGACCAGGACTTTAGTTCACTTCTTAAATGAACTACTTGCCAGAAATCTTTAAAGTACAAAAGCACCATACCATTCAACCTGATGAAATCCTCCTTATCAGAAACAAGAGAGCAAAGTTATTTAACAGAGTCGATAATAGCTTCCTGTCTCCTAGATTTAGGCTGAATCCAATCCCCATCTTCAAACAAACAATTCATCTTGACCAATTTACCTTTGTCAATCTTTAAAATGGAATCATGTCCAAGAATGTTCTCCAAATAAGTATCCTTCTTGAACCAAGGATCCCGCCAAAGAAGAATCGTGTTACCATTACCAACAGACAAATTGATGTTATGAGAAATGGCATCTCTATTGTAAATAAGTTGCTTCCACACCCAAGATGAGTTGGAATCAATGCCGCATCTCTAGATGGAATCCATCTTAAGATATTTTTCATGGACCCACCTAATCCATAGTCCATATTTCTTACTTGCAATGTTCCAAATCTTATGAGAAACACAAGATTTAACAATATATCTAACCAATCTCACTCAAACACCTCCTTCATCTTAAGGTAGACACACTTGTCTCCAATTAACACCATGAATGTTGCTCTTCAGTTCATTTTTGCCCTATAGAAAGTTACAACACAAATTATCAATATCGTTAGTTATACTCACATGAAGAGGAAAATAATACGCCCAATATAGATGGAAGAATGACAAAGTGGAAATTACCAACTCAATTCTTCCAGCAATGGAAAGATGCCTAGATCTCCATCCTTTGAGTATAGATTTAATTTTATCAACAATAGGGCCACAATGGCTTCTGGTGATTCTCCCATGAAAAAGAGTAAGCCCTAGGTATCTAACAGGGAGGGTCTCTATTTTGATGCCCAAGTGATGCTCGACCATAAGAACATATATATTTTTATTAGAAAAGAAACTGGACTTGTCACTACTGATAGTTAGACCAGACTTATCACTAAAGTCCCTGGTAACATCAGCTAGGTGACTGATACTAGATTAATCTGCATCAAAGAAAAACATAGCATCATCGACAAAGAGAATATGAGAAATGGATAAATTTTGATAAGCATGAATAGGACTAATCAACTTATCCTTTTCTGCCTTATCCTATAAAGATGTTAAACCCTGCATAGCAAGCACAAACAGACATGAGGCAAGAGGATCCCCTTGCTTGGTCCTTCTAGAAGGCCAGAAACTTTCAGTAGGAATCCCATTGATGACTGGATGTATTAAGAGTTTCTGAGATCCAGTGAATCCAACAGGAGGGAGAATTCATAGTCTGCATGATACTAATAAGATAACCCCAATCCACAAAATCATAAGCTTTCATAAGATCAACTTTAATACAAACTTTAGGACAAGAACTCTTCTGTTCATTATTTTTGAATTTTGATGGAGAGTTGTTTAGCCTAAAATGCATAACATTCCATTCATACTGAACAAAGTGTATTATGAAAGCCGTTTTATGTCAATCCTCTTCATTTACTTGTATTTTCCAGAATCCAAATTTCAAATAAATTTAGAGACGATGTTAGCACCATGTATTCTTTTTATTAGGTTGTGTTTATTAGAAATAGGATATTTGATCCATGGGAGTACTTTATTCAGAGGTTTGTAATTATTAACAACCATATGAGCTCCTCTTTCAATTTTGGATGGATTTCCAACATAGAAGGCAATACAGCTCCATGGACAAGATCTAAGTCTAATTAATTTCTTTATCTAAAGTTGTTTAATTTTATTTTTACATATCTCTAAGAGTATTTGGTTCATTTGAATAGGTCTTGCTTTTCTTTGTATTTTACTTTTGTCAAAATTGCTAATGTATGGCAAAGTTACTTCATGTTTCTTTCTATGCCAGAACGCCAAAGGTAGAGTGGAATAGATTTCCTTTTCATTTTTTTCTTGAAATTCTTTTGTTAGTTTTTGAAAATTATAGGTTTTGATTTTATTATCAATTCTTATTTTTTCTATTTGTGTGTTAAGTTCATTAATAAAGTTTCCTTTGTACTTGACTCAATTATTGATTTGTTGTAGAAATGATATGTTAGATTCTTTTTTCAACTTAAAGGTAACTATTTATCCATTTAGATTAGCATGTATATCCTTTTTAGTTACTAGAATAGGTAATATTTTATTCAATAATGGTGTCCCTTTATATCATTAGTTATGTTCTTGGTGTGCATGAAACTTGTTTTAATACATGTGTCTTTGATACAAACATGTCATTCATGGACTTAATAATTGATTTGTAATTTATCATTACTTTATGAACTAACATTGTGTTGTTTTTCTAAAATATTTGGTTGGTATTAGGTCTTATCTTATGGAATTTATATCTTCTTCAGAATCATATAATGACGTTTTCCTTATAGTGAAATGAGGGTTGATTTTAATTATAATGTCTCCTTTCCATTTTATTTTTATATATTCTTAGATGCTATTTAGTGATTTGTTTTTGGATTTATCTTGAATACTATTGTCTTAAATTACTGGATTTTCAAAAGTTGTTTTAGATTCATTAAGATTATTCATTTCCCTTTTAATAATTTTTGTTCTGTTTTAAAGTGCCCACAAGGGTGTAGCAAACTGGTGATCAGACCATGAATGCAGGAATAGGTCTCAGGTTTGAATCCTCACAGGGACGAATAAAATTGGGATTTATATCCAACATGGTTTGTGTCAGAATTGATGGGTTGCACCCTTGGTTTACCATACTCCTCTTGTGTTGGGCCTCCACAGATCTAAAGTCCACGATAGTGGGTTGTTTTTAAATTTTTGTTGTATCATATGAATTATTTGTTTTTTAATCATTTTGATATGTTTTGAAAATAGTTACAATTTTTCTTGATCATTTTTATAAAATTAATAATTTCAAAATTGGAGTATTGTTCAGTACTCAAAACTTTTACATAGTGCTTTCCTCATTTTTTGGATATAGTTTTAGGGGGGTTATTTATTTTATCATATAAGACTTTATGATTGTAAGAATGATAGGTTTTATCCTTTATTAGTGAATTTGACTTATTAATTATATTTTGGATTGATTTGTTTTCGGAGGATATACGACAAGCACTGGTCTTATTTAACTATCAGGCTTATTAGGCTCATACCATGGTGGAACAAGTCTGTTGGCTAAATGGACATCTATAAATCCCTTTGTTTTGATTATGACAAACATTTCATTCTTATTAATCTAACGAGCTACTTGAGTGTGCAGGATGACAAAGCAACAAGGGAAAATCTACAAGCTTACATATTTATAATTTCATGCAATGTAATCACTGTTGTAAAAACTTGTACAAAAATATAATGTATAAGTACTTAGAATTGCATGTAAATCAAGTGTTAGATTCTCCCTAGCTAAACACCACAGTTAGACAAGTCATCCCATTAAAATAGGATTACTTTTGCACACTCACACACATAATTAGTGCCTAAATTGAAACCTTGAAACATGATCAATCTCGGTCGACAAACTCCTCGACCGAGACACTCTCGGTCGACAATCTTCTCGACCGAGAAAGATCCAAAGTAGCCGTTAGACACAACAGACAAGTTAGTTGTCAGTTGATGAAAGACGTTGCAAATCACTTGTTCCAGAGAGCCTGTCGGTCGACAAAAGTTCAACCGAGTAGGTGTCTCGGTCGACCATTTGTCGACCGAGATGGTCTCTGACAGCAACTGCAGAATTAATTAATTAGCCGTTGTTAAAGCAACAACTTTGTACCTAACGGCTAGTTAAGCACTTAGAAACCCCTAGAAGTTGTCTAGAACGTCCTTAAGCATCCTTAGGCCATTCCAATAAATAGGACAAGCCATAGGACACTCAAACTCACTTGTTTACACTTGCTACACTTGAGAAACCTTTGAGTATACTTTGTGCAATCTGTTTGTGAGCAATTTGAGCATTGTGACAATTGGCCATTTCATTCCTTAGCTCATAATTCGTGTCCTATAGGCTAGTATCTCCTACCCACTGCAATCACAAGTTCACATACTTGGTTAGGAGATCTATACGCTTGATATAGGCAAATCAAGCCTTGGGCTATAAAGGATAAGCTGTAATTTCTATTTTCTTTCTTGTTACCTATTATTGTTTGTACTCTCCTTGCTACTCCTAGGTTGGAGGTTGCGGATTGGAGAGGGTGAAGATCTTCTTGGCGAAGAAGGAGACTTTGAGCTAATTCAGAAGGCTGGTGCAACGGGAAGTTACTTCTAGAGAGGAAGGCTACTTCAAGGGGGAGCTTGAAGTTACTTCATAGAAGGCTACCTCAAAGTTGGTGCACCTACTTCAGGGTGAAGGCTGTTCAAAGGGTGTAAAGGAAAGTATTGTATTTTGTATAAATCCTCGAGAGGTAATAAAATAAATACTTTCAAATCCCGGTTGGGTAAGCAACCGGGTAGTGGACTGACAACTATAGTATTTGCTATAGTTGGAACCACTCTAAACACCTGTCTCTTTCTTCTAATTTCAATTGTGGTTGTTTGAATTCAATAAATTGTTAAAATAATTCAAAAACTCTATTCACCCCCCCTCTAGTAGTTTTTCAATTGGTATCAGAGCATGCTTCAAGGAACCCTAACAAGGTCTTGAAGAATGGAGGGTAGTGGTGATTACAATCACAACAAAAGGTGCTGCTTGGACAAAACTACAACATATTGCAATTGGTGCTTAGGTACAAGCCACCCAACAACGGGATGCCCATGGAGATCTAAGAAGGAAGATGAGAACAAAGATTGTCTCATTGCTACAACTAGCGAGGAAGAAGAAGAAGAGGTAAGTCTTTTTGATTTATCTAAAGAAGAACTAGTTGCTAGCCTTGAAGAAACACATATTAAATATGTTGAATGCAAGAAGAAATTAAAGAAGTCAAATAAAGCAAATGATGAATTACATGCTAAACTTCTTGCTATTACATCCGAAAATGAAGATCTTAAAAAGATCATTGAAGATCATGATATTAATATAAAATCTATAGAGGCAAATTGTAATCTACTTTCTTTAGAGAAGAATAATTTGCAAAGACAAGTGAATGATCTTCAAAAACAACCCATTTTGTGCAACCATCTAGATTATGATTCTATTGTCAATGAAAGAAATTTATTGTCATCCAATCTAGATCAAGAAAAACTAGATATTAAGAAGAGAATGGAAGAGATTGCCAAGTTACAACAAAAAGTCAGTAATTTAAATAATAATGGCATTCTTGATCAAATCTTAGATAATTCCTATCATCAAATTGGGAGAAGAGGACTAGGTTATAAGCCTAAAGGGAAGTCCTATCAACCTAGTTGGAAAAGGTCACAAACCCATCAATCTATATATGTACCTAAAGGAACAAATACATTTGTACCAAAGAACAACCTAGAACAAAATCATAGAAAACGACTTGAGGTTGATTCTATATGTTGCCACTATTGCTCACGTCTTGGACATTACTCTTTTTCATGTCCTTATAAGAGAAAAGATGTCGAGTTAGTTTGGGTTCCAAAACCTCCAAACTAAATAAACAGAATCATGTTGAGATATGACCAGAGACATTAGTTGCATATTTCTATGTCTATCTCAACTCAACATAATGAGATTACAAATAAATATCTAAATAGTTAACTCACACAATTATGTTTTATTAACAGTTCCAGGAATCTTGTCGGTCGAAAAACTGTCGACCGAAAGACCATCGGTCGAACAATTGTCGACCGAGCACATCACTGTTCTCTAGTCTACTACAAAATTGCTGCATTTATTTTTCCGATGAAATTGCTATCTACTTATGATTGATGACTGGATATATTTTTGGAAATCATCTCTACAAATGTAAATGAAATTAATATTAAGTTTATTCCCTAGATGATTTAAAGTTTAAACTGAAATCATGCTTAGTCAAATGAAAAGAAAATTCCTATTTTCACATGATTGTTCGTAAAAGTATCTTCTGGTCTATTCATATACTAATCATGTGATGGAATTATCATTGTATGCTGTTATTATCATTATACCATGCTTTCATTGGGTGCGCATAGATAATGATAATTGTATGCATGGATCCATGAAAATATATAGGCAAGCAAAATGATTTATTGGTTATATGCTAGTGCTTAAAGATAAAAATCCATAAATCAGTATCTTTGAAGATTTGAGATAATTAATTGTGCCTTCAATTAAGAATCATAATAAGTATTATGCTTCAGCTTGACATTTAATTAAATCTTATGCAGATATTATACTCAATATATTCAATTTGAAAATCTACAAAATTAGCCTCTTGGTCAAAATAAAATTTGACCAAGGGGCGCTATGGTCGTAGTCAAATTCGACCTAAAATAAGTTTGACATAATAACTATTTGGATATCCTTTTATGATTAAAAGAATAATTAATTTATGATAACAACTTGTCCCAATATTGTCAATAATAAACACAATATTACTCCCTTAGAAAATCTATATATGTGCTCTACAAAAATAGTCTATCAATTACATTAAAAATCAGCTTCAAATTCGTACTCAGTAAGTCTGTCGGTCGACGAACTCTTCGACCGAAAACCTTTCGGTCAGCCTCTCTCTCTCGACCGACAGAAACTAGACAGATTTAGTATCGGACACACTTTCGGTCGACAAATGTTCGACCGAGACAATGTCGGTCGACAATTGTTCGACCGAGAAATAGCCGTTGGATATGACCGTTGTAAACCGACCGTTATGACCGTTTATGACCGTTATATGACCGTTGGGGAGCCGAGTGGCGCATCTGCAACATGACCGTTGCGGACGCTCGGTCGACGAATCGTCGACCGACTAGGTCGCTGGATTGTTATAAAAGGAACCAAAGACGGGTCACTTCCTCACACTTGCATACTCTTGCTTCCATAGGCTCTCTATAGTGCATTTTTGTGCAACTCTTTAGCATCCTCATCCCCAAGCCCTACTTGCTTCTTCTCCACCTTCAAGCAACACAATGGCCTCATCATCTGCTCGTGGGAAGAAGAAGGTCGCCGGCAGGAAAGGAAGGGAAGCTCGGGAAGCTACTCCACCACTGACGATCATCAACGACATTGCCTTCGTCGATGGAGATGCTGGTGATCGATATCTACGGCTTTCCTCCAAATCTCCTCTCCCACGATGACCAGTTGAAGTTATGGACTTCATCAACATCGTCGACTTGGAGGACCTTTTCGAAGTGCAAAAGTTAAAAGAATTCATCAACCCTTCTTTTCCTTCCTATTCAATCAAGGTAGTGAATGAATTCTATGCAAACCTCATTTCCCACTCTGAAAATGAAACCATCTTCTTCTATACTATGGTCAATGGGCATAGCTTCCGATTTACTGAAGGGGACATTCTTGACATGCTAAACATTGACATAGATGAATATCAAGACACCCTTGACCTTACTTCTGGAAACCCCCTTAACCAATTTCTCCAAGATGACCATACCATTAGTCTTAGTGACATCAAAAGGACCATTTTTAAATCCAATACAACCTGTCACGAAGATAGAGGCACATATTATGCTATAAATCTCAAACCAGCTGCTAGGATTGTAAACCTTATTGTTTCAACAAACATACATCCTAGAGCCAATAAGTCTGAAGTTCCTGTTTTTCGTATGTGTCTAATATATGCCATTATCCAACGTATTCCCACAAATTTTATCCGCATCATTCTTAAAAACATGCTTGAGTTTTCTGGCAATCCTCCATATGCCGATTTTGTATGCCAAATTACTCAACATTTCCTTAAGACCCAACTTGAGGATATGGGATATACATGGGAGCGTAGACCACAAAAAATAAGTAAGAATACAGTAGAAAAAATGGGAATTGATTTTGGTCATAAAAGGGCTAGAGTTGAAGGAGAAACATCTCATCAAGACATACCACCACCCCCTCCTTCTACTAACCTATCACATGACCCCATTCAAAACACTCTTACTTATATTGCTGGCTCCCAATATCACCTGAGCAAACAACTAGACTATAACCATCATGCCATGACTTATATAAACCAAAGAATGCAAACCCTTTCACCAAACCAACCTGATGAATATCCGTATTCTTTAAATCCTGGCATGCTCAATCCATACAATCCTTCGTACAACTATTATCAAACTCCACCTCCACCATCTGTGGATCTTACGCACACTCAGTTTTCATCCATGCAACTGCAAGATATTGCCGCTCATTTCCGATTTGACCGAGTTCCTACATTCTTGGAAGCATATGCTTTAACTAAGACAGGTGCTCTAGATTGGCAAACCTTGGTCTAGTATTATGGAACTGAGCCTTTCCTTGGGAAAGACCCTGACATTGATGTAATTCTTAAGTCTTTCCAGTAAGTGTTGGAGTTATTGTAATGATATTTTTTGAATAATTGTAATGGGTCATCTCTATATGATATGTCTATCTTTCTATGCTGTAATACATGCTTTTAATGAAATTGGCCATCTTTACTTGATTCCAATGGATATTTTTATAAAGAGCATGTGAGACATCTTCAAAATATGGATTATAAGATCATCATTGTAGAAGCATACAAAATAAGGGGAGTAATAAATAAAAAATGCAACCTTTAAAAATTGTGGCAACATTGACAAGGATCTATGACACAATCACTTAAAACAGTTATGAAACAAATCCAGACACATTCTCGGTCGAGAAACTGTTCGACCGAGAACACTATCGGTCGAAAGATCGTCGACCGAGCAGGTTTCTGTTGTCAAGTCTGCAATAAAACTGAATATATTTGCAAATCAATAAACCAAGAATCATGTTTCCCTTCATCATGTTGAAGATAAAAATGGCTAATATTTTTACAAAACCGCTTCCACTAGATCAAATTAACAAAATTAGCAAGCAATTGCTTGTCACTCCTTTGGAGGATGTTTTCTTTGATATTTGTGCTACTTAAACAAAAACTCTTGTTTACATTTTTGGCTTTTAAATGGAAATTTTTTTCATTAGATTTGATGGGATATCTAATTAAGGGGGAGTTTTTATTCTTAACGGTTATCTTTTTGAAATGACAAAGGGGGAGAGATAAATATAAAACTAAAATTTAATAATTATGTAAAACTCAATTAATGAGTTTCATAAATAAACTCTTGGCTTTACATTGAAAGTTGCTATATTCCCAAATGATCTGGATTTCATGTTCCATAATTCATGGGGAATAATAAGCACACATTTTATACACAAGAGAAAAAGCTACAAAAGGTAATCTAAAGGTATGAAACTCATATGTTTTATATTTCCTTTATTTATATTTTGGAAATGTTTGTCATCTTGAAAAAGGGGGAGATTGTTGGCTAAATGGACATCTATAAATCCCTTTGTTTTGATTATGACAAACATTTCATTCTTATTAATCTAACGAGCTACTTGAGTGTGCAGGATGACAAAGCAACAAGGGAAAATCTACAAGCTTACATATTTATAATTTCATGCAATGTAATCACTGTTGTAAAACCTTGTACAAAAATATAATGTACAAGTACTTAGAATTGCATGTAAATTAAGTGTTAGATTCTCCCTAGCTAAACACCACAGTTAGACAAGTCATCCCATTCAAATAGGATTACTTTTGCACACTCACACACATAATTAGTGCCTAAATTGAAACCTTGAAACAGGATCAAAAATCGGTCGACAAACTCCTCGACCGAGACACTCTCGGTCGACAATCTTCTCGACCGAGAAAGATCCAAAGTAGTCGTTAGACACAACAGACAAGTTAGTTGGCAGTTGATGAAAGACGTTGCAAATCACTTGTTCCAGAGAGCCTGTCAGTCGACAAAAGTTCGACCGAGTAGGTGTCTCGGTCGACCATTTGTCGACCGAGATGGTCTCTGACAGCAACTGCAGAATTAATTAATTAGCCGTTGTTAAAGCAACAACTTTGTACCTAACGGCTAGTTAAGCACTTAGAAACCCCTAGAAGTTGTCTAGAACGTCCTTAAGCATCCTTAGGCCATTCCTATAAATAGGACAAGCCATAAGACACTCAAACTCACTTGTTTACACTTGCTACACTTGAGAAACCTTTGAGTATACTTTGTGCAATCTGTTTGTGAGCAATTTGAGCATTGTGACAATTGGCCATTTCATTCCTTAGCTCATAATTCGTGTCCTATAGGCTAGTATCTCCTACCCACTGCAATCACAAGTTCACATACTTGGTTAGGTAGATCTATACGCTTGATATAAGCAAATCAAGCCTTGGGCTATAAAGGATAAGTTGTAATTTCTATTTTCTTTCTAGTTCCCTATTACTGTTTGTACTCTCCTTGCTACTCCTAGGTTGGAGGTTGCGGATTGGAGAGGGTGAAGATCTTCTTGGCGAAGAAGGAGACTTTGAGGTACTTCAGAAGGCTGGTGCAACGGGAGGTTACTTCTAGAGAGGAAGGCTACTTCAAGGGGGAGCTTGAAGTTACTTCATAGAAGGCTACCTCAAAGTTGGTGCACCTACTTCAGGGTGAAGGCTTTTCAAAGGGTGTAAAGGAAAGTATGGTATTTTGTATAAATCTTCGAGAGGTAATAAAATAAATACTTTCAAATCCCGGTTGGGTAAGCAACCGGGTAGTGGACTGACAACTATAGTATTTGCTATAGTTGGAACCACTCTAAACACCTGTCTCTTTCTTCTAATTTCAATTGTGGTTGTTTGAATTCAATAAATTGTTAAAATAATTCAAAAACTCTATTCACCCCCCCTCTAGTAGTTTTTCAAAGTCTACATTTTTTTCAAGCTGTCTGATATCATAGTTTGTATACCATTCAAAGAAATATATATTTTCTCAGTGTTTCTGTATTTTTAAATACCATTTTTACCTTATGCATGCTCTTTCTATTTTATCAAAGCTTCACAAAATTGTTTTTCTAATTGATTTTTGTCTGATAGAAAATCTTCTACTAGTTTTTTATTGTCAATAATGATGTTGTTTTTATTTACTATTGAATGTCTTTCTTTTTTAGTTGTAAGGGTATCAATATTTTATTGACAACTTTTAGTGTGTTTAGCATCTTATTAGACATATTTTGATTAATATAGTCCTTAATAACCTTGTGAAGATTCACTTGTATAAAAGGGAATCTAAATCTTATATCAAATTTTACAAACAAAGAGGCTTTATATAACAGTTTTATAGAGGAATTATATTCTTCATTCGCTAAGATGATTCCTAGAGGCATGTCGACAGTTAAAGCACTACGACATGGATGCCTCAGACCTAGGTATTTCATAAAGAAGAAAGAATATGATAAACTCAAAAAGGTTTATTGATGAGAGACATGTATCTTCAACCAAGGGCTTACTAACTAGCCTATCAACAACTAAACTTAGTCCAACAAAACCAAGAATGCCTACCACGGCTAAAGCATGTGAAATGAGATACCACTATGACAAGGAGACCTCAAACCTTAAAATTCTCAAGAAGGAAGATCATGAATCCTCGCCCATTTAGAAAGAGAGAGAGAGAGAGATGAGTATATCCCAACTGCACCTAACATGGCTTTAATACCATTTGGTGGTGGAAACTAGTATTTTGGTGGTTGGTTGGTGAATAATTGGTGGAGTATGCTGATGGAGTATTGGTGGAGTTTCAGAATGATTGGTGGTATAGGAAGGGTAATCTTAACTTCCAGCCCCAAATGGGATACCATTTTGGGGGTGGAAGCCAGATTTTAGTGGCCATTAGAGATTTGGTGGAGTGTGGTGCTTGAGTATTGATGGAATGTTGGAATAATTGGTTGATTAGGAAAGGGTTTAGTTACGTTTAAATAATAGGATCATTAATGGTGGGATGGAAGGGCTGATTTGCATTTGGATAATTGATAGAAGTGAGTGATATTACGGATTAGGGTTTGTGAGGGACAATCTGTGTATAATTTTATTAAAATGAAAGGAGAATGCTCACATAAATTTAATTAAATAAAAATATAAAATTATAGATGGTGATGACTAGCGGTGAAGAAGAGCATCAATGATTTCACCAAGGGAGCGTCGAGCATGTCACCGCAGCACACCAATTTCCTTGATATTTCTTTCAATCAAAGAAATGATCTATGATTATGATTCATAAAGGGGAGAACATGCACATATAATTGATCTTAACAAAATACTAATAGAATTTTTTTATTAAATAATAGAAGGTTACACTCTAGGAATATATGAGGAAACTAATAACACATGATTATATGGACAAAGACACAATATATGGAAGTAGGAGGAAGGATTACAACACTTAAAAAATCTCTAAGTCGAGAGAACTTCAAACTAGGACTACTCTTATTGTAAGAACTAAGAAAAGTAAGCAAAGGGAGCTCTGTACGTGGAAGACTGTTGTAGCTATTACAACTCTTCTCTTCAACCTATTTGCTTTTTATAGGCCATTCGAATGGGGTGGATGAAGTTCCCACGATTGTCACTTGCTTTCTCCAAATTGTGGCTTTGACGAGTGTTTCTTGTTTATGGAGTGGTCATAATTTCTTGTGTTTGCCACTTGTTCTTTCATCATCATGCCCTTTGACAGATTTCCATGTCTTCATTTTAATATAACACTTGTGCCTTTTTACTTTAAGTTTTGACAGATGTATTTTGTCTTATTATATATGATAGGGATTTCTTTGTCTTTAGTAGAGGGTTGATATACATTTAAAAATATGTCATATTATTTTTACTTCCCACTATTTTTAAGTAAGTAATGTACAACAATCGTCTCCATTTTCAAAATGAATTTCTCCTTGAGTAAAATCTAGAATTCAAATATTTTTTGGATCTAAATTTCATCCTATATAATTAATTGAGAATTTTCTCTATTAGGATTTTTTGTGATGGACTTTTATGATAATTTTATTTTCTTAATTGGATGTCCCTATTTAGTTTCCTGATCAATAATATAATCAGAAAATCAGGTAGATATTATCTTTTTCTTTTAATTAGGGTCAATGTTGAACTTGTCACACCATTATATCAATACTTGCCTTCCTAGGTAGGGTAGAAAGGCATTGGTTTCTTTTTTCCATTTCCATTGCATTATTCATGGGATTCCATAAGCACAACAACACCATAAGGTGTTAATATCTTCTTGATCTAAACTTTAAAATAATGGAATATAACTATTAAGATTTTATGGGAATATTTCCTGTGTATCTCCATTGTTTTTCTAAAATATGTAGAAGAACAAACTTGGTTGGTTTGTCCCCACATTGTAGTATTGGGTTTATGTTTGTCTTTAAATATTCTTGAAATATTAGGATTTCTATTATTGTTCCATTTTGAAAGAATGACAAATTTTTTTTATTTTTTAATTGAGAAAATGGTATTATTTTCTTTGTTGATTTGTCTACAAAATTATTTAATGTTTTTGCACTAACAGTTTCTATGAGAATTTTTTTGTAGAAGTAGTGATTCTTTCCAAACATAGTAGTAATAAAGTTATATTTATCAAGAATGTAATTGTATAGTAAATTTCCTGTATCTTTAGATAAGTCCTCATTTTCTATGGTTATCACATGTATTAATATTTTGAATACAAATTTTGATATTTATTGTTTTGGAAATCAACTTCCATTTGGTCATTACCTTCTCTAGTTGAAATACTTGATTGTGAACATACATCTGGGATACAGACCTTTGATGTTGATGCAAAGATATTTCTGTGATCAAGTATAAGAAGTTATTTTTTTTGTCAAATATGCAAACAAAACTAATTACAAAAAAACTTGTTTTTGTGTTGCTTTTTTCAAGTATATTAATATAATGATCCTTGTAATCTAATGAAGACCTTATTTTCTTTAAAATCTCAAGTTCATGTTTCTTCCCAAACTCAGCAGTTATAAAGTTATTATTAATCTATGCATGAACCCCTCTTTCATTAACTAATATATGGAGAATTTTATTAAGAAAGGGTGTCCTGATGATGATATCGTCAGTTTTCAGGAAGGTTAAATGATGTTTTGATAGTAACATTGTTGATACATATGTATGCTTTGAAGTTTTATGTTTTCTTTGATTTTGTATTTTGTTAGGGAATTAAAATGAAGATTAGTTGTTTCATTATATTTTCTTGGTATAAGGTCTTCTTTTATACAATAAACATCATCTCCAGAATCAAATAAAGTTATTCCTTTTAGAGTAAAGTCATTAATTTTCATAATAACTTCTCCTTATGGGTTTCTTTTGATGAATTCTTGAATATTGTAACAAAGGAATTTTTATTCTCATCCTTAGATTCATCAATTTGGTTTTTATATGAGCACTCCCAAACATTGTATTAAATTTATATTCATCATCATCGCCATTATCATTATCTTTTCGTATATGTATTTTTGAAGACTTTCTATCTTATCATTATGTTCAATAATTTTAATTTCAATTTTATTTTGTTCTTTTTTTAAATCTTCTAAAGAAGTTTGTTTGTCATTAGTTATTTCATGTTCAATTCTTTTTATTACATGATCATATGAGTATAATTGATTTTCTTTTATTTGTTCTTTTTAGTAGATTTTTTTATCTCTAATCATATCGAGATATGTTGCAAGTTTTGTGTTTCTTTATAGTTTATTTTGGATGGAATCTATGGTTTCAAGCATAATCTCACTAGTTAAAACATTAATTTTATTTGGTTATGTTTCATTACTATAGTAATTAAATAAACATCCTTCTTCATTTTCTTGCTTTTCTGACCCTGAGGATTCATTTATATTTAATTTACTAAAAAAAGTATCAAGTTAATCTAGCATAATGCTTTTTGATTCTAGTAAAAATCCATTCAATTTTTTATTGAAGTCTCATTTGAAAAATTTATTTGCATAATGCCACTTTTGGTTACAATTGTAACATGTTATGTGTTTCTTATCATTTTCTTTTCTTATTTGTTTTCTTCGTGGGTAAACCTTCTTTGATTTGTTAGTATCTACACTAATTTTTTGTAGGTTTTGTGTCATTTCTTTTCTTTTGATAAATCCATTTCACGAACAATTTGAGAATAAATGTCTCTGAGTTTCCTTCTATCTATTGTTTGCTGTCTCTTTAATTGAATTTTAATTTTAAGCCATTACAAAGAGATAATCACGTTTGGTTTACTCTTTGTATGAATTCTCCATAGGATATGTTCTCTAAAGGAACAATGTTATTATATTCTTGTCTAATAAATTCTTTTACCTTTTCAACAAATAAAGCAGGTGATCCAGATCAAAACATTTCTTTTAAAACAATAGAATTGCAATCTAGAAATTGAAAAAATTAGAAAGGAATACATCTTTATACCAACGAAAATCATTCATCCTATTACATTTTAAGCTCATTAGTTGTTCTCTTAATTTTTCCACTATAGTACCATTATGGCCTACAAAGTGTTGAATTATGGGTATATATTGCTTCTGATTGGGGTTGACTATTCTATAATTTAATTTGAGAACCATGCTCCTTCCTTTTGTAGCTTTAAGTATCCCTTGTCTATATATTTTAGTTAGATATTTAATCCACCATCCACTTAATTCTCCAGCGAAGGATGAGGTATTCATATGGACAATTGTAGTTTTAGGACTACCATGTGCTCGACAAGCATTTACATAGATTTGCATTTGATAAAAAATTTGTAATATTTGATATTTTGAAAATCCATCTAAGTTTTATTCTATAAGAGGTTGGCCATGAAATTGACATCAAGTAAGATTTCTGTAACATCCCAGGATTTGAGGCCTTGGATAACATGATCTTAAAAGGAATGATTAGACTAACCATATCACCAAGGTTCACCTCCTTTTCCGGGAGCCCGTCACTAAATAACTCCATAGTTAAGCGTGCTCATCTTGGAGTAGTACTAGGATGGGTGACCAGTCGGGAAGTTGACCCCGGCTTGCACGTGAGTGAGGAAAAAGCGTGTTGTTAAGGCTAGTGGTGGTCTGTGGGACCAGTCGTCATTCCTCGAACTCTACTAGAGCCTTGGGCAGTGGTCCCGAGTGTTACAAATGGTATCAGAGCCAATTCCCCTCCAGTAGGTGGGGCCCACATGAGCATGTCATGCCAATCTTGAGTTGTGTGGTCCAGGCATATAGGAAAGGGCTATCCATGGTTGACGTAGACCCTTGATGAGGACGTCAAGAGTCTAAGTGGGGAAGATTGTAACATCCCAGAATTTGAGGCGTCAGATAAAACACTCTTAAATGGAATGATTGCACTACCCATATCACCAAGGTGAACCTCCTTTTCTGGGAGCCCATCACTAAGAACTCCATAGTTAAGCATGCTCAGCTTGGAGTAGTACTGGGATGGGTGACCTATCTAGAAGATGATCCTGGCATGCGTGTGAGTGAGGACAAAGCGCACAGTTAAGGCTAGTGGTGGTTTGTGGGGACGTCATTCCTGAAACTCTACGAGAACCTTGGGTAGTGGGCTCGGGCGTTACAAATGGTATCAGAGCCAATTCCCCTCCAGTAGGTGGGGCCCACAAACCCTTACGCTGCTATTCCGTGATCGGGAGCTGGGTGTCCATGGGCCATTGTGGGTCTACACTGAAATGGGGAAGAGATTATGAAGCCTTATAGTTGACCCTTGGCGAGGACGTCAAGAGTCTAAGTGGGGGATATTGTCACATCCCAAGATTTGAAGCCTCAGATAAAACACTCTTAAATGGAATGATTAGACTACCCATATCACCAAGGTGCACCTCCTTTTTCGGGAGCCCATCACTAAAGAACTCTATAGTTAAGTGTGCTCAGCTTGGAGTAGTATTGGGATGGGTGACCAGTCGGGAAGTAGACCCTAGCTTGCACATGAGTGAGGACAAAGCGTGCAGTTGAGGCTAATGGTGGTCTGTGGGGATAATCGACATTCCTAAAAATCTACTCGAGCCTTGGGCAGTGGGCCCAAGCATTACAATAATATTTTTTGTCCACACAAGATATATGTTATTTTTTGTATTAATGGAAGTACAAAATAGTAATTCACTAATTATATTACATGCCCATGACATTAATGACAAATTCTGACTGTGGTGGCAATAGCTCTTAGTCTGCAATGTTCTAGCTTACTTCTTCTTGGGTCCTAAAGTGGAGATGCCTATATCCTTATTCTACCTAAGCTCCTCTACATAAAGAGGACAATTTATTTTCCAATGTCTAGGATGGTGACAATGGTGTCACTTCTGTGGGATCCGACTTAGAAAACATGAGATAAATTCAGCGGAAGCATTCGATTAGCAGCGGAATATGAAAAATCACTTGAAATTTAAAACTTTTTAAGCAAAGATCTTGAAACCATAAAACTCTTTTATAAGAAATAAGATAAGCAGTTTACATCATTGTAAAATCACCTCTCGAGTGATTATATACATCCAAATACAAAATCTCGAGGCTTAAAGCCAAAATCTCAGACCTACTGACTCCTAGGACCTGAGAGTACATAGACGATAGAAAACAACTAACTATAGGACATGATAGCCAGTATCTCCACCTGTGATTCACTGCTGCCCTTGGTGTTGCTGCTGCTGATACTGCTCACCCTCATATTGGTTTCTCCGTTCTCGACGTCCACCTAAAAAGTTGAAATCTACGGAGTGAGACAATCTAAATAATTGTCCCAGCGAGAGTTATAACTCTCCGCCAGAGGCTTTGTTATAGCAATCAAAGACAACATAAGAAATATAAGCTTTAAAACAATCAAAAGCAGATTTGATATTTAAGTAAATAAACTTCATTAAGGAATATAAAGAACATGTATACTAATATAAATAGTGTAACATCAATCATTGTGTCTCATAGTTCAACCGTAGCAGATATGCTACGCGGCTGATTATGTTTTACAAACATTATTATGCCCTACGGAGATGAGGTATACCGCTCATACTCCAATCGATCACTACTAAGTCACATCGGTATCATACATAGGTCATCAAAAGAGTCGGATTCTTATGACCTCATCTTCCTCAGTCAGTGTGAGGATCAACATGCAGGACATCTACTATCTCTGCTACTATAGCTTACCAGGGTATTCTGGCACAACACTATTAGAGTCACAGTTGCATTATGTACTCTCTTCGCCATCGAAAGATCTCTTGGTTATCTCTCATTGATGCAGTATAAAAGTTTCCCTCAGGAGATTAGTAATACATCACCCCGGCATAAACACATAGTGAAGGGTTGATAGATTAAGGTACATCTACATCAATTCCTACACTAGGATGTAAGGATATTCACATGAATATTCCCCCACATATTCAAAAGTATGTGATCCAGGAGTTCCCTTAGGAAAACCTATTTCACCATCATTTAACTCCTGACAATGATGGATCTATGATCAGGGCTCTACATGATATGATTATACTTGATTAGTTAGGTACATTTCAGCATTCTTTTAACATCAAGCATATTTCCAAACATTTAACTATTAAAACACTACTACATAAGAAGAATACTAAATGTATCAATTCTAACTCACATCAGTTATCATTTAGATATCATATCTTAATCAGCTCATCATAAGTCATCTAATCAGCATGACCTTGATGTTACTCATGGCTCTTACATCCCATTAATCTAATATGATGCCACTTAAACTAGGCAACATAGTATACATCACTATTCATAAAGCTAATAACATGCTTTCAATGAATATGATATCATAACCTTTACCTGGCTATGATCATTCTCTTATAAGAACCTGCATGGTTAATTCAATTGACAACAATAAACAATTCATTTCCAGATCAGCAATTTATAAAGCAGAATTAACCTTTTAATTCAAGGGTTGTACCTTCATGCCTTCACTAAGGCTAGGTTCCCTTATTTACATCAATTAGGGTTATCCAATCCCTTTCATTATGAATAGGAATAATGATTCCTCATCTCATACTTTAATCATGAATATTCATGCTTAAAAGCATAACCTGGAATTAGGGTTTGTTGTACATTTCAACACATCACCCTCAATTAGGGTTTACTATTCACATTACATGTTATTACCCTGTAATTAGGGTTTACTATTCACTTCATAGTGAATTGAGCTCATATCATCATCATGTATGCGAATTATCATCATTGATACCTTAAATTAGGTTAAGATTCATTAATCATCATAATTAGGGTTTCCATGATCTCACCTTGATGGATCATACCCTAATCATGTACATTCTTACACATTGAAGGTATGTTGCTTGATTTTCATTCATATTAGGAGTCTTCTCTCTCCTCTCATTACTAGATGATGTTCACATCACTCTAATTAGATTAAGTCAATTCAACTTGATTAACATAGGTCAAGTCATCACCACTATGGTTATTAGGGTTTGATTGATTCGGGGGTGTTGACTACTTGAACCCTTCATAAGTACCTTGATAATGTTCATCATTAATCATTACATGGGTCAAGTTTCTAATTACTTAGACCCTTAATGTCTTTAGGTATGATTAGGGTTTAAATTGAACAACCATTGAACCATTTAAACCTTCAAAATATTAAGTAATCATAACCCTAAGGTCCTCAAACGATTACACACTTTCAACCTCCAAACGATCCTGAGACCGTTTGGAAGGGTTGACCGTTTGGTTAGGTTGACTTCCAAACCATTTGAACTTGGTCACACTCAAGACCGTTTGAATCTAAATGGTCTTGAGACCGTTTCAACTTGTTGACCGTTTGAGAGAGTTGACTTTGAAACCATTTGAAATGAAACGACCTTGAGATCGCATGAATCCAAACGATCTTGAGATTGTATGAATCCAAACGACCTTGAGATCGATTGAGCCCAAAAGGTCTTGAGACCATTTGGATTCAAACGGTCTTGAGACCGTTTGGTCCAAACATCTCAAAACCGATTGGACCCAAACGTGCATCAACACTTGTAATCAATTAGGGTTTTCAAGGTTGAACCCCTCAATTGACCTCATATATGTTAACCACTTACCAATTGAGCCAATCAGGGTTAGCCTTAACCAATTGGACACTCGATTGAACCTCAATTGATAGCCAATTAGGGTTGGAACAAATTCAATTAGGGTTTGTAATCGATTAACCATCAACATTGATCAACATGAGTCTAATTGAAGTTGAACCCATCAATTGACCTCCAATTGGGCCCCAACTTGGCCCAAACGGTCTTGGGATCATTTGGAAACCCTCCAAACGGTCTTAAGACCATTTTCCCAAAATCACATCAAAATCTAAGTCAATTTGATAAGGGTTGAACCCTACTTAAGTTTCAAATCAACACTTTCAATAATTCAACAACCTATTGTGATTGGACCCTCAATTGGTCAAATTACCTTAACCCTAGACCTCCAAACAGTCATGGGTGGTCACAAAATGGTCTTGAGACCGTTTGACTGATCCCCAAACGGTCTTGAGACCGTTTGGGTCACTCAACCCAAAGTTCAACAAAATTGATCCTTGAATTCAACAATTGACCCTGATTAGGGTTTAGAGGGTTGAAGTGCCTTCAACTTGTGATTTGTTAGCAATTAGGTCATGATTCTTTGTAATTGATTAATTCAACATGTGTTCAGCATACCTCTAAATGGTCTTCACTTGGTCAAACTTGCCAAACGGTCTTGGAGACCATTTGAATCTAAACGGTCTTGCAAACCGTATGAAATCAAACGGTCCTGAGATCGTTTGATTTCAAACGGTCTTGCAAACCGTTTAGACCAAATGGTCCAAGGTCATTTGGTAAAGTTGCTAGGAAATCACACCCATCATCTTCAACCTTATAATAGGTCGGTTACTTCGTGATTTTGCTTGAAAAAGTGCAAGGAAGAGTGGGGAAGAAGAAGAACTATCTACTATTTGCAAGAACAAAGTTATGCATAAACATAGCAAGAGGTTTAGAGTTATAAAACCTGCCTTATGGTCGTTCCTAGAGCTCCAAGCTTCCAAGATTCAAGCCTTTAATGGAGTCTTGAGCTCCACAGATAGGCCAGAGGTGTTTCTCCAAGAAAAGGTTGGGAAAGATCGGCTACAAAGAGAAAACTAAGTAAGATAACCATAAAACCAACATTGTAATCCAATTTCTTCCATGAATTCGAGCAAGAAGATGACCCAAGCTTACCTAGCTTCTCCTTGGTCGTTCTCCTCTGCTCCATATCTCTGCCTTAGTCAGTTTGAGCAAGGTGATAAGTGAAGGAAGAAGGGAAATGTTGCCTTTGGTTGCAAAGGAAGTTGTATAAGTACTTTGGGGTTATTTCCAACATAAGGACATCTAGTTTCTCCATTTCTCATCTAGGTCCCTCCTTTCTTCTTTGCACGTCCCTTCTCCTTATTTCTTAAACAAAAATCCTTCTAAAGCCAATAACTAAAGGCAAAGAAGGTCAACTTATCACTAAGGTGCACATATATAAGGGTCTCCTTACTTACAACTTGGTGATTTAATTACAAAGGTGTTCCTTATTATATGATTATTCAATAGAAGTGCCCCCTTCATCACTATTACTCTAAATGATGCCAAGAGACATAAAAGATATTATACAAAGTGTATTTTACAAGTTGCACCCCAAATTTTGGGTAAATTGCACTTTATACCAAAATTAGGGTTGTAAGCACAAGGATTGTTCCACAAGCTGCATCTTGATGCCCAAGCTTGGGAAATCCATCATACTTCATCATATTCATTATTATGATGTCTCATCACTAAAGGAACATATCAACATGTGTAAATTGCAAGTTAACCCCTCTAATTGGGTAATTTGCACATAGGTCTCTATATTACAAAACAATACTAAAACATTGTTTAAAAAGGATAGAAATGGAAACATATGTTCTGCAAGAGTTTTAATTACATACCAAAAGATAATCACAAGTATATTAATTACATAATTAGGCAAAACACCTAGGGTTAGTCCATAACCCAGGTCAGGGATGTTACAAATTATCCACCCCTTACAAGGATTTCGTCCCCGAAATCAACAAAACATATCAAGAGAAAAGAGCAGGGTATTTCCTTCTCATCTCTTCCTCTAGTTCCCATGTGGCTTCTTCAACACCACAATGATTCCAGAGGACTTTCACAAGACTTATATCTTTCTTTTTCAGCTTTTTAATTCTATTATCAAGGATTGACACTGGTCCTTCCTCATAAGTTATATCATCATTCAATTCTACCTCCATAGGTTGTAGAACTGACTCGGTATCAGGGTGACATTTCCTCAGCATAGAAATGTGAAACATAGGGTGTAACATCTATAACTCTGGTGGTAACTCTAGTTTATAGGCTACCTTTCCAACCCATTCAATGATTGGATCAGGCCCCATAAACCTCGGAGCTAACTTCCCTTTCCTTCTAAATCTCATAACTCCCTTCCAAGGTGAAACTTTGAGATACACTCTGTATCCAACCTGGAACTCCAAGGGTCTACGACGTCTATCAGCGTAAGACTTCTTCCTATCCTGTGCAGTCTTAAGCTGTTGTTGTATTACTTTAATCTTCTTTGTGGTCTGCTGCACAAGATCAGGACCTAACAACTGATGCTCACCAGTCTCATACCAGCATAAGGGTGATCTAAAACGTCTACCATACAGAGCTTCATAAGGTTCCATGTCAATGCTATGTTGATAGCTATTGTTGTAGGCAAACTCTATCAATCTTAGGTGTAGATCCCAACTCCCTGTAAACTAAAGAACACATGCTCTCAACAAGTCTTCCAAGGTTTGTATAGTCCTTTCCGACTGTCCATCAGTCTGTGGACGAAAGGCTGTACTAAACCTTAACTGGGTGCCTAGAGCTTTGTGCAGTCGCTCCAAAAAATGACTCGTAAATTGAGGACCTCTGTCAGAAACTATAGGGACTACAACTTCGTGCAGTCTCACTATCTCTTCAACATTAAACTGTGCTAGCTTCTCAGTAGAATAGGTTGTTTTGAAAGGTAAGAAATGAGCTGTCTTTGTCAACCTATCAACTATTACCCAAATGGAATCATGTCCTTTGTTTTTCCTGGGTAGGCCAACAACAAAGTCCATGGTTACATGATCCCACTTCCATTGTGGTATGGGTAAAGGTTGCATTGTCCCTGCAGGCTTTTGGTGTTCATCTTTAACCTGATGACACAAAGGACACCTCATCACAAACTCTGCAACATCCTTCTTCATCCCAGGCCACCAATACATATCTTTCAAGTTTCGATACATCTTGGTACTTCCTGGATGCATGGCATACATCTAAGAATGAGCTTCTTCCAGGACTAACTCTCTCAAGTTATCCACATTTGGCACTATCATTCTTCCATGATAACATGCTACTTGATCATCTGAGTCATGGAAACCATCTCGCTTCTCATCACCATATTCAGATCTGATCTGTTGAACTGTAGCATCAACTTGTTGTTCCTCCTTAATCTTCTCTCTTAGGGTAGGTTTTATATGCATCTCAACCAACAACCTGGCTAACAATGACACCTTCAACTGTACATTATCTTTCCTTAAAGAGATAAGCATATCTCTCCTAGAGCATACTAAGGAGTTTAGTTGTTCTCTATCCATGGTTGATGTTGCTGATTTCCTACTCAAGGCATCTACAACCACATTGGCCTTCCCTGGATGGTAATCAATTGTACAATCATAGTCCTTGATTAACTCCATCCAGCGACGTTGCCTCATGTTAAGTTCGTGCTAAGAGAAGATGTACTTAAGGTTCTTATGATCAGTGAAAATCTGAAATGTTTCTCCGTAGAGATAATGTCTCCAGATCTTCAAAGCATGAAACACAGCAGCTAACTCCAGATCATGTGTCGGATAATTCTCTCGTGTTGCTTAAGCTGTCGAGAAGCAAAAGAAATCACTTGCTTATCCTGCATCAACACACATCTGAGTCCGTTCTTGGAGGCATCACAGAAAACTATGTATCATTTGCCTTGCTCAGGTAACACAAGTACAGGTGCACTTGTCAACCTCTCCTTCAGCAGCTGGAAAGATTGCTGACACTTATCACTCCAGGCAAAAGGAACACCTTTCCAAGTCAACTTAGTCAAGGGTAAGGCTATAGAACTGAAGTTCTTAATGAACCTTCGGTAATAGCCAGCCAACCCTAAGAAACTATGAATCTCTGTTGGTGTCTTCAGTTATTCCCACTGTAGAACATATTCTACCTTTTTAGGGTCTACATGAATACCCGAAGCAGATACCACATGTCCAAGGAAAGATACCTCCGGTAACTAGAACTCACACTTGCTAAACTTAGCATAAATCTTATGTTCTCTTAGCAAAGTTAGAGCCTGACGAAGATGATGTTCATGCTGCTGAGCATCTCTACTATAGATCAGAATGTCATCTATGAAGACAACAATGCACTGATCGAGGAAAGGTCGGAAGATTCTATTCATGCGTTCCATAAATGAAGCTGGTGCATTAGTTAGTCCAAACGACATATCTGTGAACTCATAGTGACCATACCTCGTTCTGAAGGAAGACTAGGATATGTCACTATTCTTAATGCGGAGTTGATGATATCCTGATCTCAAGTCTATCTTCGAGAAGACTATTGCACAACGCAACTGGTCAAAGATATCATCAATCCTTGGCATAGGGTACTTATTTTTTATTGTTACTTTGTTTAGTTGTATGTAATCAATGCACAAACACATTGAACCATCTTTCTTTTTAACGAAAAGGACCGGAGCACCCCAGGGTGAAGTGCTCGGTCGGATGAAACCTTTCTCAAGCAACTCTTGAAGTTGTTTCTTGAGTTATGCCATCTCAGCAGGCGCCGTCCTATATGGTGTATGTGCTATAGGTTGTGTGTCTGGGATCAAATTGATTTCAAAATCAATTTCCTGCGACGGTGGCACACCTGGAAGTTTTTCAGGAAATACATCTTCAAATTCCCTGACTACATGGACTTTAGCAGGGTTAGGGCTCTCCATGTTAGTATCTACCACATGGGCTAAGAATGCATAACATCCTTGCCTCATCAGCTTCTCAGCAACCATAGCTGACACAAGACATGTGGGTAGAATCTTTCTCTCTCCTTGAAAGATCCATGTGTCACTATCATCAGCAAACACATGTTGCTTGGATTAACAATCCAAAACAACCCTATACCTTTCCAAGGTATCCATCCCAAGGATTATATCAAATCCTTGCATCTCAACTGGTATGAGATCCACTTGAATGTGATGATCAGAAAAGAAGAGGATATAGGGAGAGCATACCTCCTACAACACAGCAGACCCTCTCAACGGAGTCTCAAGCAACAAGCTATCTGCTCTATGACTAACGGTCATATTGCAGTTACGAATCACTCTTCAAGTGATAAAGGAGTGCGTAGCACCTGGGTCAATCAAAACAGATACAACACAGGATGTAGACATATCAGAATATAACAACTCCATCTAACCTACCACAACCCGTGGGTTGATCACTACATCAGGTGGGTTCATAGCATAGAACCTTGCTGTCGCCTGAGATTGATTCAGTGCTGACGATCCAGCTTGGGACGCTTGTCCACATCCTCTAGCTGCTCCTTGAAACTGCCTCCTCTGGGATCCTTGTTGGCTCTGTCTCTGTGGTTGGGTTACACTTGTTGGTCTGGCTCCATAGTCTTTCATCAGATGCCCTACCTTCCCACATATGTAGCAACTTCTCTCCAGTTGTTGTGGTCTTGGTGGTCCTGTGACCGACATCGATGTTGAACTGCGAGCTCCTTGTAGTGGTAGGCTTCATCCTCTACCTCTACTCAGTGTCCACTGTGTCTGAGCACTAGGTCTGGGTGGTGGTGGTGTAGGAGCATAAAATCTAGGCTTCTTGAAGTCTATAGATGAAGATCCCTGGAACGAAGGATATCTCTTATGGGTTTGCCTTTTCTCTACTATGGACCTTTCTATCCTTCAGACTGACTCAACGAAGGTAGCAAACCTCTCCCGGTTCTCTAGGGAAGACATGAGAGTAGTCAACTCAGCATTCAACCCTTTCTCGAACCGCCTAATCCTCTCTTCATCTGTAGCAACCATGTGCAGACAAAACCGCAACAGCTCCATGAACTTAGCTTCATATTCGCTAATGTTCATTAGACCTTGCCTTAACCTCTCGAACTGAGAGATCTTCACGTCCAAGAACATCTTTGGGAAATATCTATTGATAAATTCCCGACGAAAGACTTCCCACGTACCCTCCACACCTGGCCTCTTCTGCTCTTCCATGGTCCACCAGTGACCAACACTCCCTTTGAGAAGATAGACAGCATGTCTAACCTTCTCAGCTTCAGGGATATTCAGGATTCTAAAGGCTTTCTCCAACTCGGTCAACCACAGATCGACATCTGCAGGATCAGCTGTTCCAATGTACTTGGTTGCTCTGACACGACGAAGTTGCTCGAACGTCTTACTGATACATTGTCCTTCAGGTTGGGCAGGTGCCCTAGGTGCAGGAATGGGCATCCTATCTGTGATATTTGTCATGGCAGTCATAAACTGCCCAAACATAGTCTGAACAGCTGGGTTCTCCATGTCAGCTGGGTTAAACTGAGGTGGCTCCATAGGTGGCTCAGGTACAGGTTGTTCTATCTCCAGGTTCCTTGCACCTTCTCGGGGTGTAGCAACACTACTTTCTGCCACATACTCCTCATGTGGTCCAGACATCCTTACTTATCTTCTTCTCCTGAGGAGCAGAAGACACTATTAGATATACTGGAAAACACTAAGAATAGACTCGACATCCTAAGTCCTATGTCTCTGTAGACTCAGCAAACCTTGAGCTCTGATACCACTAAATGTGGGATCCAACTTAGAAAACATGAGATAAATTCAGCGGAAGCATTCGATTAACAGCGAAATATGAAAAATCACTTGAAATTTAAAACTTTTTATGCAAAGATCTTGAAACCATAAAACTCTTTTATAAGAAACAAGATAAGCAGTTTACATCATTGTAAAATCACCTCTCGAGTGATTATATACATCCAAATACAAAATCTCGAGGCTTAAAGCCAAAATCTCAGACCTATTGACTCCTAGGACCTGAGAGTACAGAGACGACAGAAGACAACTAACTATAGGACATGACAGCCAGTATCTCCACCTGAGATTCACTGCTGCCCTTGGTGTTGCTGCTGCTGATACTGCTCACCCTCAGATTGGTTTCTCCGTCCTCGACGTCCACCTAAAAAGTTAAAATCTACGGAGTGAGACAATCTGAATAATTGTCCCAGTGAGAGTTATAACTCTCCGCCAGAAGCTTTGTTATAGAAATCAAAGACAACATAAGCAATATAAGCTTTAAAACAATCAACAAAGAATTTGATATTTAAGTAAAGCAACTTCATTAAGGAATATAAAGAACATGTATACTAATATAAACAGTGTAACATCAGTCATTGTGTCTCGTAGTTCAACCCTAGCAGACATGCTATGCAGCTGATTATGTTTTAAAAACATTATTATGCCCTGCGGAGATGAGGTATACCGCTCATACTCCAACCGATCACTACTAAGTCGCATAGGTATCATACATAGGTCATTAAAAGAGCCAGATTCTTATGACCTCATCTTCCTCAGTCAGTGTGAGGATCAACATGCAGGACATCTAGTGTCTCTGCTACTATATCTTACCAGGGTATTCTGGCACAACGCTGTTAGAGTCACAGTGGCATTCTGTACTCTCATCGCCATCGAAAGATCTCTTATTTATCTCTCATCGATGCGGTACAAAAGTTTCCCTTGGTAGATTAGTAATACATCACCCCGGCATAAACACATAGTGAAGGGTTGATATATTAAGGTACATCTTCATCAATTCCTACACTAGGATGTAAGGATATTCACATCTATATTCCCCCACATACTCAAAAGTATGTGATCCAGGAGTTCCCTTAGGAAAACCTGTTTCACCATCATTTAACTTCTGGCAATGATGGATCTATGATCAGGTCTCTACATGATATGATTATACTTGATTAGTTAGGTACATTTCAACATTCTTTTAACATCAAGAATATTTCCAAACATTTAACTATTAAAACACTACTGCATAAGAAGAATACTAAATGTATCAACTCTAACTCACATCAGTTATCATTTAGATATCATATCTTAATCATCTCATCATAAGTCATCTAATAAGCATGACCTTGATGTTACTCATGGCTCTTACAGCCCATTAATCTTATATGATGCCACTTAAACTAGGCAACATAGTATACATCACTATTCATAAAGCTAATAACATGCTTTAAATGAATATGATATCATAACCTTTACCTGGCTATGATCATTCTCTTATAAGAACCTGCATGGTTAATTCAATTGACAAGAATAAACAATTCATTTCCAGATCAGCAATTTATAAAGCATAATTAACCTTTTAATTCAAGGGTTGTACCTTCATGCCTTCACTAAGGCTAGGTTCCCTTATTTAAATCAATTAGGGTTATTCAATCCCTTTCATTATGAATAGGAATAATGATTCTTCATCTCATACTTTAATCATGAAGATTCATGCTTAAAAGCATAACCTGGAATTAGGGTTTGTTGTACATTTCAACAGATCACCCTCAATTAGGGTTTACTATTCACATTACATGTTATTACCCTATAATTAGGGTTTACTATTCACTTCATAGTGAATTGAGCTCATATCATCATCATGTATGTGAATTATCATCATTGATACCCTCAAATTAGGTTAAGATTCATTAATCATCATAATTAGGGTTTCCATGATCTCACCTTGATGGATCATACCCTAATCATGTACATTCTTACACATTGAAGGTATGCTACTTGATTTTCATTCATATTAGGAGCCTTCTCTCTCCTCCCATTACTAGATGATGTTCACATCACTCTAGATTAGATTAAGTCAATTCAACATTATTAACATAGGTCAAGTCATCACCACTATGGTTATTAGGGTTTGATTGATTCAGGGGTGTTCACTACTTGAACCCTTCATAAGTACCTTGATAATGTTCATCATTAATCATTACATGGGTCAAGTTTCTAATTACTTAGCCCCTTAATGTCTTTAGGTATGATTAGGGTTTAAATTGAACAACCATTGAACCGTTTAAACCTTCAAAATATTAAGTAATCATAACCCTAAGGTCCTCAAAGGATTACACACTTTCAACCTCCAAACAGTCCTGAGACCGTTTGGAAGGGTTGACTGTTTGGTTAGGTTGACTTCCAAACCATTTGAACTTGGTCACACTCAAGACCGTTTGAATCTAAACGGTCTTGAGACCGTTTCAACTTGTTGACCATTTGAGAGAGTTGACTTTGAAACCATTTGAAATGAAATGACCTTGAGATCGCATGAATCCAAATGATCTTGAGATCGTATGAATCCAAACGACCTTGAGATCGATTGAGCCCAAAAGGTCTTGAGACCGTTTGGATTCAAACGGTGTTGAGACCATTTGGTTCCAAATGGTCTTGAGACCGTTTGGATTCAAACGGTCTTGAGACCGTTTGGTCCAAACATCTCAAAACCGATTGGACCCAAAAGTGCATCAACACTTGTAATCGATTAGGATTTTCAAGGTTGAACCCCTCAATTGACCTCATATATGTTAACCACTTACCAATTGAGCCAATTAGGGTTAGACTTAACCAATTGGACACTCAATTGACCCTCAATTGATAGCCAATTAGGGTTGGAACCAATTCAATTAGGGTTTGTAATCGATTAACCATCAACATTGATCAAAATGAGTCTAATTGAAGTTGAACCCATCAATTGACCTTCAATTGGGCCCCAACATGGCCCAAACGGTCTTGGAATCGTTTGGACACCCTCCAAATGGTCTTAAGACCGTTTGCACAAAATCACATCAAAATCTAAGTCAATTTGATAAGGGTTGAACCCTAATTTAGTCGCAAATCAGCACTTTCAATAATTCAACAACCTATTGTGATTGGACCCTCAATTGGTCAAATTACCTTAACCCTAGACCTCCAAACGGTCTTGGGTGGTCACTAAAGGGTCTTGAGACCGTTTGAGTGATCCCCAAATGGTCTTGAGACCGTTTGGGTCACTCAACCCAAAGTTCAACAAAATTGATCCTTGAATTCAACAATTGAACCCGATTAGGGTTTAGAGGGTTGAAGTGCCTTCAACTTGTTATTTGCTTGTAATTAGGTCCTGATTCTTTGTAATTGATTAATTAAACATGTGTCAAAAAGACCTATAAATGGTCTTCACTTGGTCAAACTTGCCAAACGGTCTTGGAGACCGTTTGAATCTAAATGGTCTTGCAAACCGTATGAAATCAAACGGTCTTGAGATCGTTTGATTTCAAACGGTCTTGCAAACCGTTTAGACCAAATGGTCCAAGGTCATTTGGTAAAATTGCTAGGAAATCACACCCATCATCTTCAACCTTATAATAGGTCGGTTACTTCGTGATTTTGCTTGCAAAAGTGCAAGGAAGAGTGGGGAAGAAGAAGAACTATCTACTATTTGCAAGAACAAAGTTATGCATAAACATAGCAAGAGGTTTAGAGTTATAAAACCTGCCTTATGGTCGTTCCTAGAGCTCCAAGCTTCCAAGATTCAAGCCTTTAATGGAGTCTTGAGATCCACAGATCGGCCAGAGGTGTTTCTCCAAGAAAAGGTTGGGAAAGATCGGCTACAAAGAGAAAACTAAGTAAGATAACCATAAAACCAACCTTGTAATCCAATTTCTTCCATGAATTCGAGCAAGAAGATGACCCAAGCTTACCTAGCTTCTCCTTGGTCGTTCTCCTCTGCTCCATATCTCTGCCTTAGTCGGTTTGAGCAAGGTGATAAGTGAAGGAAGAAGGGAAACGTTGCCTTTGGTTGCAAAGGAAGTTGTATAAGTACTTTGGGGTTATTTCAAACATAAGGACATCTAGTTTCTCCATTTCTCATCTAGGTCCCTCCATTCTTCTTTGCACGTCCCTTCTCCTTATTTCTTAAACAAAAATCCTTCTAAAGCCAATAACTAAAGGCAAAGAAGGTCAACTTATCACTAAGGTGCACATATATAAGGGTCTCCTTACTTACAACTTGGTGATTTAATTACAAAGGTGTTCCTTATTATATGATTATTCAATAGAAGTGCCCCCTTCATCACTATTACTCTAAATGATGCCAAGAGACATAAAAGATATTCTAAAAAGTGTATTTTACAAGTTGCACCCCACATTTTGGGTAAATTGCACTTTACCCAAAAATTAGGGTTTTAAGCACAAGGATTGTTCCACAAGCTGCATCTTGATGCCCAAGCTTGGGAAATCCATAATACTTCATCATATTCATTCTTATGATGTCTCAGCACTAAAGGAACATATCAACATGTGTAAATTGCAAGTTAACCCCTCTAATTGGGTAATTTGCACATAGGTCCCTGTATTGCAAAACAATACTAAAATATTGTTTAAAAAGGGAAGAAATGGAAACATATGTTCCTCAAGAGTTTTAATTACATACCAAAAGATAATCACAAGTATCTTAATTACATAATTAGGCAAAACACCTAGGGTTAGTCCTTAACCCAGTTCAGGGATGTTACAACTTCCCTTTCTTATTCACACCTCTCATAGCTTTAAGTGAAGAATACTTTAGTTTCTTGGTAGCTTTATAACACTTCATAGCTTTACCTTTACCTTTGGACTTCCCTATTTATATCATCATCACAGATTTTGGTTTTTCCTTCTTCATCTATGCTTTAGCTGTCCACAACATGCCAAGCAATTGTGACAATGTCGTGTAGAAATCACTCATGTAGTGATTGTAGAATCACATATGTGGCCAACTCTTAACCCAAGGGAAATCCATGTCTATCAAGGTTTTCCATATACCCTATCAACTTGAGTGTATGGTGACATATTTGATATCCTTCTGCCAGGTTTCACTTGAACGAGATAAATGACACACCACTCTTTATTGTAAACTATGCCTAGTCTATCAGGCTTTTCATGTGTGTTTCTTATGGAGAGCATCTAAAGCTTAGTATTTATTGAGGATATAAAATTTATATAAATATATATACATATATAATCACCAAATACTTATATAATGTATCATATAAATCCTATACCCACAAATGATAAACATGTAATTATAAATATACAAGTGATGAATTATGGACATATTAGTACAATTCCTTGGAGCCACAAGGAATTCCTACCACCTTAGATCCACATCATATTAACAACCTACTTTTTAGAAAATTGTGTTGAAACCAGTTTGGATTGATCAGTTCAACTCTTAAACCGATAGATTAGCCTCCTGGTCAGTTGGTTGGTCTCTTGAAATAGTCGTTTGGTCTCTGGTTCAAGTGATGTCTCAGTTGAGCCACCAGTCGATCGATTATTTTTGTCATCAGGCCCTCCATCCTCCAGTTCATTGGTTCGTCATCTGAGCCAAGCAGTTTGTCAAGCGAAGAACATCTACTTTTCCATAACATGAACTAAAAACAATCCTATGACTATTTGACTTATCACATTATAATAGGTAAACTGCAAGTTACATTTGAGGGGAACATAGGAAGGAAAGTACTAATACTTCTACATATGGAAAAGAGAGAGGGGAGGGATATGCAAACTGATTTAAAAGACAGGAATAAAACCTTCCAACCAAGCACACAAGTCCAGGGGTATAGGCCAAAACCATGCTTCCAATCACCATAAAGACGATTTTAAGGAGACACACATATATTGCATATATTTAATTTGGGATTGTATGTTGTATATATATGTATATATAAATATATATATACATATATATATATGTATATATGTATATAAATATATGTATATGTATATATATACACACATATATACATATACATATATATACATATATTTATATATGTTTTTGTGTGTGTAAATATATTTAATTTGAGATTGTATGTTGCATGTAACTGGATGCACTTTAATCATTTTAAATATTTGAATCAATTGCAATAAAATAAATGATGAAAAAATCTGATCATATTGATAGAATCTCAAAACACAGTAGATTGACATGGCTATGATGCCATTATAGGGAAATATGGCTTCATAAATAGCTGAATAAACAAAAGTTTTGTTGCCATACTCCCGTTTAACCAATGTATATGTCAATAACTATGAATTAGGAAGGAAGGTTAGGAAGAGATATACTTGGTCTTGGAGCAAGTCTAGCAACAACTCTTGTAGCGGTGTGCTTCTTCAGTAAGTTGTACAAGGAAAACTATCGGGGCAGCACCACCATGGACGATGGTGTTTGTTATCCTCCTATAGGGTGGGAAGGCATCCTCACCTCTACGCAGTCCACACAGACCATAGGGAACTATATTTTATGCTACCAGGACAATGCAAAGGAGTTGTCTCTTGGAATGTCAATGTACTATCATTGATTCACTATCCTTCTTGTCTCACCCTTGTTGACCCTCCCTTTTATGGGTAGGACTTGCTCGGGCTGTCTAGTTATCACAATTATTAGAGGAAAAATTTTGTTAGAGATTATGGTTGTGTCTCTGAAAGACTAGACTACCCTTTTTATATAGGATGGCTAAGGTCAAAATTTGTAGTTAATCTGAGAGTCAAAGAGATGTAATTTCATGATTTTTTGGACGTTGTGAACGATGAACTGGTTGGTTCACTATTGAATTGTTCATTTCACCATGTTTCTTATTAGCAAACAAAATGGTATTCAATGCGATGAATAATGCATAACATGACGTCAACTCAATCCTTGATCTAATCAAATTGATCATTAAATCAGGTAGTTCACATTAAGAACATACCATTTTAGATCTTGAACCAATTGGTTCACTTGCTAAGCTGGTCAGTTCATGGCCCATTTAAGGTAATGATCAGCAAAAGTTGTTTCCAATTGACCAGACAATTAAATCAATTGATTCAACACTTGAACTAGTTAGTTCACAGTCCAATCAATGGTTGTTGTTGTTTAAATTGAAAATCTAAATGCTTTAGTAATCAAGTTAAACATCATTCATGAATAAACTCCTATTCCAGGTTCATCCTATGCATGTGACCCTACAGTTCTAAGTTACGTTGGAAGTTAATATCCATAACCAATTTATGACATCACAAGGAATGAGTAATATCTAGAAACACATCATTGCTACCCAGGTAATTGAAAAGTTTAAGAACAACTTCAACCTAAAATTTGTGATTATTGTTACCATGATTGTATAGTTCCTTTGTCTCTAATATCAATATTCAACTCATGGAATGGAATCAACATCCTCTCAATGTTCATTCAATGTTCCTTGAACTAGAGCAGACTATATGAGATTCATGTGAGCTCACGTATCAGATATTGACTCACATGAGTATGGCCATACATTTTTCAGTCTTTCTTATCAAGTGGCCATGATTTGAATCCCTTGTAGGAGGGACAAATCCCATCTACATCACTCACATTCAATCCTCATGTGTCACAACGTACTCGAGTATCACCTTTACAACAACCCTTATTTAAGGTCACATTGGATGATGTCAATTGACATCGAATGACATGTGATGAGTGTAGTGGCTTTAGGTCTAAGAACCACAACTACCACTATTTCTATGAGAGATTATTCTGACTATTGTTCCATTGTTCCATGTATCACTCTGAAGGTGGGTCTATCCAATATAATGTTCTCTAACATGTACCAGTGTGTTTGACTTGATATTAGATATAATGACTAATGAGACTTTGTTACCAGTCATCACACACTCTAGTATTATGTATTAATATTGACTATGCTTCCACAATAATATCCAACTAGGAACATCAAAAGAATGTGTGTACTCTTACCATGCATATGATCTCATTTTCCTGGTCATCAACCTAAAGACACATGTCATTGTGTAACATCAGTCTTTAGAGATCTACTATGTTTGGTGTCATCATATCAAGACTAAGACAAATATAATAGACATAATTACCTTTATAATTATCAAATGAATTATATGATTCCCCATTACAAAAATCATATGATTGGATATATAGGAATACATGCTAACATTCTTTTATCAACTATCTCAAACACCTAATGATGTTCATGAAAATATCAAATGGCTCACCTATAAACAAAAAATGAATTTTATGTCTTATGTATTGTTTGACATAAATGGATTTTCATATTACACAAAATGTCAAGATGATAAGAATGTCACCCAATCGTGGGGTCTCCTTTCAAGCATCTGCTTTGTTTTTTTGTAGTGTAAAGGATATGAGTCCACATTAAGCTAAGATGTCTTTTTATGGTGTCATTGAAGACATATGGGAGTTTGACTACAAAGATTTTTGAGTTCTCATCTTTAGGTGTAATTGGGCTGATAACACCAAAGATGTTGTGGTGGATGAATTGGATTTCACATTAGTGAGTTTTGAAAAGATTGGCGGAGAGGATGAACCATTCATAATTGCATCAAAGGTGAAGCTAGTATTCTATATTGATTATCTTGCAAATGAAAATGATAAGTTCTTCTTCATGGGGAAAGGAAGTTCATTGCCTATCCTATAGATGTATAAGAGTACTATGATAAGTATGATGACTCCAGTCCATTCTTATTTTTCTTGCCGACACCAAATGTGTAAGCTAACACTGACTTATATATTCATGGAGATCACACAGAAGGAATATTATTTGATAAAATATGCCACTAATATTAGAGGCATGTATTTTGTTTTTTAAATGCTAGATGTGCATGTTATATTCTTTATTACAATTATTTATGTTTCATATGAGGATGAGCACCGAGACAATGTGCACCATGAGCATGAGTCTTGTGTAAGTTGTATTATTTCATTACATAGATGTGCATTTTACATTTTCTATTACATTTATTACATATATGTGCAATTTACATTCTCTATTGATTCTTTATTTCTTGGAAATTTTAAGATGAGCATCCTGAGGTTGTGTACCCTGAGCATGTTGATAGATTTGTAGTAGAACATCATGATTGTGCACATAAAAGAGGAATCACCTTGATTAACAAGTTAGTAGAGCAAAAGGATAAAAGACCAAAGATGGATGTTGACTTTGATGATGTAAAAAATTTATTGGGAAGAATCAAGATATTTCTACACAAAATCTAGGAGTTATTACTCACAGAAAAGTGGGTATGATAATAGAATTTTGGCATAAGTTTATCCTTCCACAAAAGACTACATATGGAAGGACTTGTGTGTGAGATATTCTAAATATTCTTATTTTATAGATATGCTATTTTTTAAATATATTTACATTTCTACTTCTAAAAATGTTCCATTAAGTATATAAAATCTTACACAACATCTTTCACCTTGATGAAAAACTACATCATAAAAAGGTGGTGAAATAACATGGAAAATTTGACAAGTGAATACATAATGAAAAACAACAACAATAAGAAGAATACGTCTTATGGTGCGGTGTTCCATACACGTGTGATCTTTCAAATTTATAATTCCCCAAACAAGGTTCACTCACAATACTAAAATATGCTCCCACAAGTGCACGGGGTCATGTTATAGTATAGATGAGAGGCAAGTAATGGGGGTCGATCCACAGGGATAGAAGGGGCACTAGAACTAGTTTTGTGTTGGCTACGTTCCTAAAGAGGAGATGTGGTTTGAAGGGTTCAAAAGGGGGTTTTATTTGATTACACTCAGCAAGAAGGCAAGTGAAGGAAATATGAAAACTAGATTACCAAAAACTAGATTTTCCTAAGTAAGTTAGATCTAAGAGACTAGATTAAGGAATCAAATAAACAAGAGCAAGATGATCTACACTACTCTAGCAAGGTAACTGGCAACTAAGAACTAAGTTAACTACTAGAGTAAGCAAGAATCTATGTTAACCCTAAGTAGAAAGACTAAGCAATTAGCTAGAGTGATCAAAGAAAATTAATCTAAGCTAGCATTAACAAGCTAATGGTGACAAATTAGGTTTTACGCAATGGATTGGATAGGTGGGCCATTTGGGAATGTGATTTGATATTAGTTGGGGAAGGTCAACATAGCATGAAAATCTCACAATTCAATCTAGATTACCAAACCAAAGAGCAAGGCAAGTGTTATTATAATATACCCTATACTACTAGTTGGAGTACTAGGGTTAGGTGTAATTCAAGTAAGACTTGGCAAGTCTAGGTTTCTAGGGTAAGTGGTATTGGGGAAATTGAGAGCCAAGGGTAGTAATGGGAATAGAGATGAGGGTGTTTCACCTCATGTTACTTACCATCTAGGCTTTAGGAAGCTCTAGGCAATTGCACCAATCACAATTACACTAGAAACATAGATCTCACACTCACTTGTAGAAGAAAGGAGATGTATGTAGGAACTAAGGGGGATATCTAGGGATCCACTAATTTGACCTAGGATCCATTCCTAAGATTGCCACATACATTCCAATTTCTGTTAGAATCTAAGTGTCATCAAGCATCTTAAAGCAAGCCATCTATGTGAAAATAAAAAACCACATGTAATAAAATGGGAAATGAGATAGAAGAAAGAGTCAATCATCATAGAATGAAGTCATGTTCATTACAAGTTATTTTCCCCCAACATGGTATCAAAGTCACATTTTAACCCCAAACAGCCCACCACTAGTGGCTTAGCTAGACATGCTCCAAGAAAAGATAAAAGAAATGAGAAAAAGGGGATATGACTTTATGGATCTCGAAGTAGATCCTTCTCCTTCACCTCCTAGTTGTTGTAGGATGACCTCCCTCCTCCAAGGTGGATGATGGACATGTAAATGAAGGGATTATGGTAGAAAACCTAGATTACTAGGTTTCTATGGTGGGAATGAGGTGGAAATGGTGGATGGAAAGCATAAATGCTAGCGGAGTGCAATGAATGCTCAAGATGGGTGAGAGGAGTAATGGCAGTTGTAGGAATTAACCTTCCTATGGTGTCCACCACCTATGTATATATAGGATGTGGGGAAATACTAGGGTAAGTAGGGGCAAAGTGGGAAAACCAGTGGTGAAAATGGGTAGGTTTAGGTGGTCACCACGACCGTGTTGAGGTGCCACGGTCATGGTGGGGGTTGCATGGCATGATAGTGGGTGGTGGAACATATGAGGTTATGAATCGAGCTAGAAGTGATAAGTATATATGGTGTCCATAACCGTGGTGGGGTGCCACGGTAATGTTGGGTACAGGGTACCATGATCGTGTGGGGTACCACACTCATGCTCGAGGAGGCCACATGTAAGGCATCTTTGAGGTCATTGTGTCTTCAGCTCACCAAGGGCGAGGTGATAACCATGGGTGAGGTGGTTTTTAAGGGCCATGGCCGTGTTGATGGCCACGACCATGGTCATTCACATGTAAAATGGATCAACTCCCTATTCATTTTGGTAATCTTTGTGCATAAATCACCACCGTTGAGGTGATGACCACGAGCGAGGTGGAATGTGCTAGCCAAGACTATCCTAGGGGCCACGATGAGCGAAGATCGTGGGGTCTTCAGTGACCACGACAGTTGTGATGACCACGACTGTGGTCATTCATGTGTAAATTGAGCACATTCCCTGTAACTTTTGGAGCATAATTCCCACGGCCGTGGTAATTTACCATGTCCATTTTGGGGCTTTTTGGTGATGATCTCTACTTCATCTTCTTCATCTAGCCTCCTTTTTCTTTGAATTTTTGTTGTGCATCCAAGGAAATCTTGGGTAAGGGATTGGTACATTCTTGGGGTGTAAGACCCCATAGACGTTCTTCATCTCTCTACCATTCATCAATACATGCATACATGCCCTAAAATACACACCAATAAAGGCATAATGCATTTATCATAAAATATCATGTTGAGGGGAATAACTTGTTATCTAAACTATTTCGATGTGATTATCATGCAAATAGGCACATGATGAAGCCCTAAAATAGGGTTGCATCACCACCCAAAACTTAAAACATCACCCCAAACTTAAAACATACTTGTCATCAAGTATGCTCCAACTTAATCTCTCTCTTCAATTTCTTTCAATAAAACAAGAATGAAAAAATGAATTATAATAGAATATTATTGACTAAATGGTCTTAGAAGTGATGAAGTGCATGTGTTCCACCTCTCTCCTCTCCACTTTCACAAACCAATAATGAAAGAGTAGTGAGCATACAAACTTCAAATATAGAGAATAGAATACATATTATTTCTATATGTCCTTCACGCAATTCTTAGTAAACTGTTTCATGTTGGCGTTAATCAATGATGACTAGGAGTGTTGTTTCACTTTCATGCATTCAATTTTTTGTCTCAAACCACACCATATGACCCACATGGTTGTAGAAAGGGTAAGCTGAGCTAGATTTGATGTTTTCTAGCTCAACGGTTATGAAAAAGGAAGAAATGATTGCAGTAAGAGATTGGAGTGTTTTTACACACTCATCTTTTCTTTATTTAGATGCTCTTAAATAGGAGCATCTTTTATTTTCTTTTTCCTTTTCTCTTTTCTTCCTTTTCTTTTCTTTTTCCCTTAGTGTAGGTAGGGCATAAGGTGGATAGAGTGAAGTAGAGGGATGTAGATATTGCCACCCCAAATTTTTGGAGGTGGCCAAGGCTAAATATCTGCTCCAAGGAATCCTTTCTTGCGGAAGAGAGGTATGAAGATGGTGAAAGAAGAGTTGGGACAAAGATGGATCATTAGTGTAGTCCTAAACATAATATTTCTTGCATGAAAACTAATCCAACACTTCATCAAATGATATCACACCACATGATTTGAACAACATGAGATACACATTTACTTCTTGCGATTCCATAGGCTCCAAGTGTTCATAGCTCGCTCAATTCTCAATTCAACCAGAACATTCCCATACTTGAGAGAGATGATGCACATGTAAAAAGTCAACACCATATAGCAATAAACTCTAAAAGGTGTTGTGCATTTGTCAAAGATCAACATTTTTAGTTCAAAAATTGGAGATTAAGTTAAAACATGATTTTAGGCAAGAACATCTAAATTGGGAAAAATTGGCCAAAATGGTGCCAATTTGCAATCAGTCACATCTAAACCTACTTTAGGAAATTTAATGTATAAAACAACAAATCCTACTTGAAAAACATAAAAAGTATCAAAATATATGAGAATGCAATGCATGACATGGAGGTGCAAAAGGAGAAAACAATTTGAAAAATTATGCAAAAAATGCATGAAATTAAACTACATGTATGCATGAATGATAGCAAGAAGAAATCTACACTAACAAGAGTGAAAACAAGAAATTCCAAAAATCAGATTAGATAGGTGCAAATAAAATGAGAGATCAAGATTGGGTGGTTCATACCGCCCTACCACCCCAAACTTTTGAGTCATGTTGTCCTCAACATGACACTCAAGTTTAAGGATAGTAGGGTGAAGATCATAGTTGGTGTTGTGAATCAAAGGGCAAATTTTCCTATTGTGGTTGATCAGGCTGGTCCAACTGGTGCTGTTGAGGAGGTAGAGGTCCTGGATGGGCTGGAGGGAATTGGTAATAATTGGCCCAATATGCATCCTAAGGGGAAGGGTTAGTCTCCTGATATCCCAAAATACCACCTCAAAAGTCTTCACCCCATTCTGGGTTTCACTATGCTTACACATGGTGGTAATTGGTACAAGTGGTTGACATGTTGATGCATTTGTTGTTGGTCCTACCACTTGTATTGCTGGATGAGTTGCATGTCTTGTCGTGTCTTCTGGATGCCTTCAAGCTGTGCATGGATGGATGACATATCATATGCATTCACTAAAGGCTCCTGCAGCTGAGATGTTTCCTCATCCCTTCTTCTTACCCTATGGGTATGGCTTCTTTGCTCTCTGCCCTCTTCTTCTTATTGTTGTGCATTTGATTCAGCCATTTCTTCATGTGTAGTAGTAGGGCTAAAGTTTTATTGGGGGTTGTCTTGCTCCCATCAGACCAGCCTTCAGTGTAGTATGTCGGGGACCCCCAAAGCAGAGAGGAGAGGGGTAGCATGATAGGGCAGCTCAAGATTTTTGCGGTGCTATGGATTTCACAATATATATCAGCCTCTTGTTCTTGATTGTGATCATCTGAGAATGCACGAGGTACTTTAAATCAACAAATTGAGATCCTTCGGCCTCCTTAAGTATGATGATATCAAAACCTAGGGATATAGAAATTGAGGTCACAGTCCCTCCCATAATAAATGGATTTTTGCTTTTGAAGGGGATTGTCCTAATGTGATCTATCAAGAGTGACCCTCAGTTGATGTGTAACCTCTTAGTAATTCCATGTAGAACAAAGAGGTCATCTTTTGAAATGCTTCCATGGTTGTCATACCTCCCTACAATCGTGTTGGCGAGGACTTTTTGCACATATCTAATCAAGGGATTACTGATGTACATAGTATTTGACTTGCCAGATGTAGATTTTTTCTCTATTGTCATAGCGTGCCAGAAATTAGCATAGTCCAAGTCAACCTCTCTCTCAATTAATCCATCATTCAATTTGTTGTCTTCTTCAGGATCCTTTGCAAAGACACAATTTAGTTCATAAGCAATCAACGTGTGTACTTTGTTGAATATTGCAAACTTGATGTCTTCCACCCCTTTTGGCCTTGATCTTCTCTAGGGTGGCAAATAATTGCAGAGTTGACTCCACATATGTGGTTTGTGCTGTGAAAAGAGCCTTCCACAAACCAATTTGCTTCAGCTTACTTTCTACCTCTACTTTGATTCCCAAGTCTTGAATTACCTTCTCACACTCATATATTGTGGAGATAACTCTCCTTGACATGCAGTTGGGGTAGATAGGTGTGATCTACATTTTCCTCTGACCTCTGCCATATGATATTCCCTCAAGATCCTTGCCAAACCCTTTTAGCTTGTTCACCTCCAAGTATGCCAAAGTGTCACCTGGTTCAGAATTCATCATCTCCTCAACAATGTCATCATCATCTTCCTCAACCTGGTAGGATCTTGACCCCGAGCTTGTGTCAAGTTCTAGCAATACCCATTGCTCAGGGTATAGCCATGGGTGATCCTCCTCTTCTATAATCAACTACCACCTTCATTATAGTTGTTGTTGTGGTCTCTCCCCTAATGAGGAGGTAGAGTGGTGTGTTGATGTGGTACGTGGAGGAAGCATTGATGAAGATGGGACTACAACCCCCTTGCCCCACTTTTGGTGAGTTGTGACCTCTGGGTCAACCTCGTCAATCATATCATTGAGGTTTTCTTATGATGCTTCCTCCTCCTCATCTTCCCTATATGTTTCATTTGTGATGTGGTGGTTGTCTGACGACTGGGTGCGGGATGCACTCACAGACATCGAGTGGTGGAATTATTAGGAAATGGATTTTGACAGTGATGGGGTGTGGGAAGGCATGGAGACGTGGGATGAGGCTCTCTTGGTGTGTGACTTGCTTCCATTGATTACCTCAAGGATCTTTTGAGCCCCCCTTCATCATTGCCTTGGTAATTCCCTTCATTTTGTGGATATGGTGGTAGTGGTATGGTTGTGATTTTCAGATTTTTGTGAAGAAGGCAAAATGAAGGTCAATTGATGGGTGCAAATGGCTAGGATGGTTACTTGGATGGTGGAGGATGGATTGGTTGAAAGTTTTGGGTGAATATTGGTGGATCTTGATGAGGTTTTGTGTGGGGCAGGTGTAGGTGACAGCTGTAGGTGAGGTGGAGAATGAAAATGGAGATGGAGGCTCGACTGCTGGAGGTTTTGGGGTAGAAACGGTAGAGGGAGAGGCGGTGGGGGTTTTTGAAATTGATTAGAGGTCAATTTGTTGGAGGAGTTGCATTGGAGAAGCAAGATTGGAGCTATTGGGGGTGGATCATATCACCACAGCCGTTATAGGGGTCAAGCAAATGAGTTGGAAGTGAAAAAGGGTCGTGATTTTTTGTGGGGTTTAAGTAAAAAAATGGGTGGGGTCGGGTCCTGCCACGGCCGTGGTGGGGGTTTGGCAACATGGTCATGGAAGGTACCACAGTCGTGGTGGGGGTTTGTCAACACGGCCATGGCGGGTGCCAAAAATGTGGTGGGGGTTTGGCAATATGACCATTGTGGGTTCCACAGTCATGGTGGGGGTGGAGATGGTTGTAGATCAACCCCACCATGGTTGTGGTGTGCTCCTCATGCCTCAGTCATGGTGGGTTACCACTGTCATGGATGTTCATGTACAAAATCACCTCCATCCCTATAACTCCTCCAAATTTTTGCACTTAATTCAGCACAACTTTGGTGGTCTCCACGGCCATTTTGCCTTCATATTTCCATGGTCGTGGTGCTATCAACGACCACATTGTCTAGCATGTGCCGTGATCATTTTGAGATCTACAGTTGTGGCCAATCCTTCACAAATTTGGTGATGTTTTTGTAACTTTCTTGAGATTTTGCAATTAAATCACTATGACCTTTTTGAGGCACCAAGGCTGTGGTGGTTCTTCATTCAATACTTTTTCAACTCAAATTTAAAAAACTCGATATCTTTTGCAAAAATGTTGATTCTTTGCCACCATTCAACTTCAACAACCATATTTTTTCCCTCTCTATCTCTCTCTTCAACATTTTACCTGCATCTCATCAAAACTCAAACAAAAACTATCAAGCACAAGTGTGCCTTTGTATTTCATGAAAAAGAAAACAAAAGTATCTAAAAGTGACGGTTGGGTGAAAATGTTCCCAAACCTAGGTGGGTTTCCTCGCACTAGCAATAAATTTTACACCTCAGTCGGGCTTATTGCTTCTTGACTTCTTTCATCCTCGTGGGATTCCCAAAGCATCTTTGAAGTAAATATCTCTCTCATTTGCATTCAAGCACATCTCCCCATCAAGATAATGTTCCTCCACTAACATCACAATATCAAAACTTTGATTGGTTGTATCCGAACCTACTTCTACAACTACTTTCAAATTGTGACCATTCACAATAAATTTGTTCACTCCATCTTTCTCACAAATCAACACAACCCCGAATGGGTATACCTTTTTTTATTAGATAAGGTCCTTCCCAACTAGACTGGAGTTTTTTGGGAAAGTACTTCATCCTTGAGTTATATAGCCATACTTACTTTTTAGGCTCAAAGTCATTCTTCTAGATCACCGTATCATGTAGAAACTTTGTTCTCTCCTTATAGGACTAGGACAATTTGTACGCTTCATGTCACATCTCCTATAATTCATTCAGATTAAACTTCCTCTTCATCCCAAAGTTCTCTCCATCAAAGTTCATGTCCTTCAAAGCCCAGAATGCCTTATGTTCCATCTCAACTAGTAGATGGGAGCTTTTCCCATAAACAAGCTTGAATGGTGTGGTTCTTTTTTCATACAATTGGATATATCATGTGTGCAATGTTATGTATCGTCACGATGTCTCATAGGCCTCAAGCATAAGGAGAAGATATTAGTTAGATTTGTATGATGTCAAATAGACTGCCATGAATACCATGCTTAAGTGCTTGAGAAAAACTATGGATTAGTTCCTTGTCTATTGCATAGGGGAAGAGTTGATGGTAAAGGGTTAAACCGTTGCAAGCTTTCAAACTGAAAAAGATGATTATAGATTGCAGTCTGGATTTGTGTTCTGCCTCAATAATAGAGTTGTAAGCTGGATGAGTTACATGCAAGAGAAAGTAGCAGATTCTATAATAGAGGCTGAGTAAATTGTTGCATCTAATGTACCAATGGAGGTTGTTTGGATCAAGAAGCTCCTCACTAAACTTGGGGTAGTTCCAATCATCTCTGATGAGCTATATTGTGACAAAAATGGATCTATTGCACAAGCTATATTGTTCCAAGAATACATGAAGGTGGTTTTATCTCACATGAGAGATTGTACAACAAGGAGATATGAAGATTTTCAAATTAACATTGAAAGCAATGTGGTTGACTTATTGACAAAAGTAGTTTCACAACAAAAGCATGAAGGTCATGTTAAACCACTTGGGATTAAGTTCATGGGTGATTGTCTCTAAGTGCAAGTGGGGGTCTGTTTCTATGTATGCCCAGAGAGTCAGTCATATAATTATTATAATTCCATATCTTGTAAATGATTTGATTATCATAAAGACAATCTTCCATTTATTCTATTTTATTCAATTATCAGATAATGTATCACATAATTAATATCTAAAAAAATGATGTTACTCAATGACACATGTCTTCGAGTTAAGGACTTGAACCATGAGATCACACAAATGCTAAGAGTATATACATTCTTGTTATTTCCCTAGTCAGATGTTATTATGGAAGGCTGATAGATAATAATAACACATGAGACTAGATTGTGTGTTGGTTGATGACAAAATCTCATTAGTAATGAAATATGATATTAAACCGAACATAAAGGTAGTTATAGAGAATATTGTATCAGATAGACCCACCTTGAGAGTGATACATGGAAACCATGGAATGTTATTCATAATCAAATCCCATAGTGATGGTGGTGATTGTGGTTCTTACAGCTGAAATCACTACATTCATCACATGTTGTTTAATGTACTTTGTCATCATCAATCATGGCCTTGAATAAGGATTACCATAAAGGTGATGCTCAAATAAATTATGACAACTAGGGATGGTTGTGAGTGGTGTAGATGGTATTTGTACCTCTTACAAGAGCTAAATATCTAGACCACCTAATCAGTGAGACTGGGAAAAAGAATGTCCATGTCTTTGTGAATCAATATATGATATCAAGTTCACATATATCACATACAATGCTCTCTAGTTCTAGGAACATGGATAGAATATTGAGTTGATGATGATTCTGTGCCTTGAGTTCAATCTGGATATCAAAGACAAAGGAATTTTACAATCACTATGAAACTGATCACATGTTGTAGGTTGAAGTTGTTCTCCAACTTTCTGAATTACTTGGGTGACAATGATGTGTTTCAAGATACATGGCATTGCTTGTGATGTCATAATTTGGTCATGGACATTCACAACCAATGTAACTTGGGATCTATAAGGTGACACGCATAGGATACACCTTGAATAGGAGTTTGTTCTTGAATGTGGTTTAAATTGATTACTAAAGTGTTAGGTATTCAATTTAAACAAGATTGGCAATCATGACTCTAAAACACTAAGTATACCAATTGCATCAATTGCTCAGATGTATGAACCAACCTATTTAGGTTGTGAATTGACCATTTGGTTGATCAATACGATTGGATCAAGGATTGATGTTGACTTCATGTTGTGCATTAATAGAAATTTAATTGTCAATACAATTACAAATAGGAAACGTGTGAAATCACCAATTCAAGGGTTGAACTATTTGTCTCATGTGTGAACCAACTGGTTCACTAGTGAATAAATCAGTACACTAGTGAACCAACCAGTTCAACATTTACATGTTCTAAAAAAATCATGAAAATCTGTCTCTTCAACTCCTAGATGAAATGGAGACCATGACCCTGACCCTCCTATAAATAGAGGGGTAGTGGATCCTTTCCAGAGACACAATAATATGCTCTTACAATTGTTGTCTTCTCATAGTTGTGGTAATATGAGAGCCTAAGGATGTCCTACCCATCAAAGGGAGGGTTAGTAAGGGAGATACAATTAGGAGAGTAAATCGATGCTAGCACCTTAACTGGAAGAGACAACTTCTTCCTATCCATTCAAAAAGAATGACAAGAGTTCTAGGTGGTCCATGTGAACTACTCTAGAGTCAAGGGGGATTTTGTCACCCACTACGAGGACATAATCGACCTCCGTTTTTGGTTATCAACTAGGAGGCTATTGTCGATATCCATCCAAGAGTGACTTGAGAAAGAACTAGACTGCAACATTGTCATTAGACTTGCTCTAGGACCAGGTATATGCCTTGCAACCTTTCCTTCCTAATTCATACTTGCTGACACAATTCATTGTTTAAGGGGGATATGGCACTAAAATTTTTGTTTTTTCTTCCATACCTCCAACCGTATGTGTAAGCCAAGAAAGTAGTATGGGTGGTGTCTAAAAGTTGTCTGGCATTCCAAGATGTAGTGACTGAGGCAATATAGAAGGTGCAATCCTTTACAGGAAATAGAGGAAGTTAGGGACTATGTTGATGTGTTCCTACACGATATTCTAGGAATTCCTTGAGAAAGAGAGAAGTTGATTTCTCAATAGTGCTAGCTCCTGGAACAAACATGATTTCCAGGGTATCTTATAGAATGGATCCCACCGACTTTCTTGAGTTGAGGAAGCAACTGCAAGAACTCCTAGACAAGGGCTTCATCTAACGCAACACATCTTGATGGGGAGCGTCAATATTTTTGTGAAGAAGATAGACACATCACTATGTATGTACATGGACTATATAATAATAAATCAGGTTACCATTAAGAATAATTATCCTTTACCCTACATAAATGACATGTTTGACTAGCTCAAAACTGCTAGACTTTTCTCAAAGATTGACATGATATTTGAACTCCACATGTTGCGAGTTAAGAGTGAAGATATCCCAAAAATTGCTTTTAGAACCTATTATGGCCAATATGAGTTTTTTGTTATGCCTATTGGGTTGTCTAATGCTCCAAGTGTGTTCATGTACTGTGTGAATATTGTGTTCCAGCCCTTCCTTGAAATCCTTGTCAAAGTGTCCATAGATGACATTGTTGCCTACTCAAATGACCTAGTACACCGTGAGCACCTATATGAGGTCCTTTATATCATGAAAAAGTAGAAGTTTTATAGGAAATTCTTGAGATGCCAATTTTAGGTAGACCAAGTTTTGTTCCTCAGGTACATTATATCTAGAGGAACCATATCTATGGACTTTGACAAAGTAGGGGCCATTTGAGAATCACCAACAGTGAAGAATGCATCCAAAATTCATAGTTTATTGGGATTGATTAGGTATTACCAACAGTTTATCAAGGATTTCTTGATGATTGCTTTGCCCCTGGCCAAGCCCTCTCGAAAGGACTACAATTTCATTTGGTCTGATATGTGTGAACAATGATTATAGGAATTGAAGGAAAATCTTACCTGAGGCCCTATTTTGACCATTCCCTCAGGTAATAATGGTTTCTTCATCTTCAATGACGTATACAAGATGGGATCAGGATGTGTGTTAGAGAAAAATAAGCATATAGGCACCTTTTATTCTAGACATCCAAGATCAATGAATTGAATTATCCAACCCATGATGTGGAATTTGTGGAGATTGTTTGTGCCTTGAAAATTGGTAACATTATCAGTATGGGGCTACATTTGACATCTTCACTAATCATAAGAGCCTAAAATATCTATTGACTCAGGATATAAGCTTGCAAAAATGAAATTGGATGGAATATTTGAAGGATTTTGATTTCACTATAGTCTACCTTGTGGGTAAGGCCAATGTGGTAGATGATGCCCTCAGTCAAAAACATGTCAAATGTGTGATTGGTTAGGTGACCCAATGGAAGAAATTGGAGGACTTTGCTAGATGGAATCCAAAGCCTTTGGCAGATAGAATCTATCTGGCCAATATCCAAATCCAACATAACTTGTCACCATTGTACCAACCCAATTAGTTAGCACAGAGTTGCATAATATGAAGGGTTTGATGGCAAAGCATCATGCAAACCTCTCGGTGGGTGTGGATGGTGGAATTCGATATAAAAGTCATATTTGGGTTCTTGATGATTCACTTTGGAAGGCTAGCAAGAGGCCCATGCATTGAAGTACATTGAACATCCCAACACTACTAAGATGTACAACGACCTACAATAGTACTTTTTTTGGGTTTTGTGGGATAATACAGGTAGTAAAAACAAAAATTTTATCTAACCAACATATCACATCAACTATGCAATAGGAAAGATGGTTTAGAGAGAAATACCTGGTCCTAAGGCTTGCTCAGCGACAATACCTCACAGCTAGTGCGGCCTTCAACCACCTAGTCTTTTACGGAGTCTTTGTAGCTCCTAGTGTAGACCCAGATTACGGTTGACAGTCATCTTCCTAAGCGGCAGAAATCTCCAACCTCTATAGATAGTCCATGCGAACCATCGGTATCCGTAGTCTTCCTAATGGACAGACTAGAAGGAGTCTTCCCCTTATGTCAGTGTACTAGTCACCGACACACTCTCCCACCACTAGTCGCTTTTCTACAGTTGGCTTTCCCTCGCTGCTCCTCCCTAGATGGGTAGAACTTGCTTGGGCTCTCTCGATTACCAAAACTAGAGAGGACAACAACTTTGTAGAGAAATTGTTGTTCTGAGTTGTGTTTTCTGAGAAGCCCCCAATACCCCTCTATTTATGGTAGAGGGCAGGGTCAAGGTTCCCAGTCTATGCGGGAGTAGAAGGGTTTGAAATTTCCATGACTAATTTGCATTGTGACAAGCCAATCGATCATTTCATAACTGAAATGGTCCTTTGCTAAGGTGAGCCGATTGGTCCACTAGTGAGCTAGTCAGTTGGGAGTGTGATCCAATTAGTTCACCTAGTAAACCGGTCATTTCACCTCCCAGACCTGTCTCCAATTGACTTTTCTTATTCGTTTCTAATTAATGCAGAGATTAGTTATTATTCCAATTGAAATGAACAAGTGAAATGAGGAACTTTTCTCACAAATTGGGAAACCCAACACTTGCTCATTTGGTCCAAGTGAAGCAATTGGTTCACCAGTGTGAACCAATCGTCTCACTAACCATGAGTCGATTGGTTCACCCAGTGAACCGCTCAGTTGGTGGTCCAGGTTGTGCAGAACTCAGTCAATGTAGTTCTCAATCAATATGACACTAAAATCAGTTGGTTCAATATTTGAACTTGACGATTATGAGTCAAGTCTATTGATTCAATGTTCAATTGAGTACCTAAACACTTTAGTAATAAAGCTAAACATCAATCATCAATAAACTTCTCTTCCAAGTTAATCCTATGTGTGTGACCCTATACGTTACATTTCCCGTTGGTAGTGAATGTCCATAACTAACTTATGACATCACAAGAAAAGAGTGGTGCCTAGTTGCACATCAGTGCTACCCAAGTGAAGAGGAAAGTTGGAGAACAACTTTCAACCTACAATCTGTTATTGGTGTTATAGTATAGGTATAGTCCCTTTGTCACTGATATCCAGATTGAACTTGAGGCATGGACTTGTCATACTCTATAAATGTCCAATCCATGTTTCTTGAACTAGATAAGATTGTTTGAGATAAATGCAAGCTCAATATCATTATTGACTCACATGTACATGGCCATGTATTTCTCAGTCTTACTTATCAAGTGGCCAAGATATCATACTCCCTTATGATGGAAAAATTCCATATCTATCACTCACAGTCAAGTCCCTATGTATCAAAGTCACCCAATCATTACCGTAATAACAACCCATGTTTCGAGACTGCATTTGATGATGTTAAAGTGTACCCAATCACGTGATGAGTGCAGTGATTTTAGGCCTAAGTACCGCAGTCACCACCAATACTATAAGAGATGATCCTGACTAACCAAGTGTGGTTTCCATGCATCAATCTTATGGAGGGTCTGTCTGATACACTGTTCTCTAACATGTATCTATGTGCTTGGTTTGATATCATATATCATGAATGATGAGATTCTACATCAAGAAACAAACACTATAGTCTTATGTATTATTGATGTCTATGGATATTTCCATAATAATAACTGACTAGGGACAAAACAAGAATGTATCCTCTTGACATCTGTATGATCTCATTATTTAGGTCCATAACCTGAAGACATGTGTCATTGAGTAATGTGATTCTTTAGAAATTTAACATGTTATATCATTATCTCCAAATAGATTAAACATATAGATGGAAATTGCCTTTATAATTATTCAAACCCTTTACAAAGTATACCATTACAATCATCATATGACTGGATCTATGGGCATACATACCAATAGACTTCCACTTACACTTACAACCAATCACCCATGAACCTCATTCCTTATGATCTAGCATGACCATCATGCTTATTCTTTGAAACTACCTTAGCCAAGGGATCAACAATATTGTCTTCGGTTGGAACGTGATTGGACAGCTGATCTGATCTGGGTTCTTTAGCTTGTGAAATATCTCCATTGTTGTCACAATAAAGCTCAATTGCATCACATATGCTAGGAACCACCCCATGTTTAGAGATGAACTTGTTGATCCACATCGACTCCTTTGTGGCATGGGTTGCAACAATATACTTAGCCTCTGTCATAGAATCTGCAACTATCTCTTGCTTGGAACTCTTCCACTTCATAGCATTGTTGTTGAGGGAAAACACAATTCCTTCCTACAATTTGTAATCATCTTTATCGATTTTGAAGCTTGCATCAGAGTAACCATTTACCACCAACTCTTCCTCACCGTTGTAGATGGGAAACTGATCCTTAGTCCTTCTCAAGTACTTTAGGATGTTCTTCATGGCTGTGCAGTGAGCATCTCCGGTGTAGTGACCCCTCTTCCCGATAACCCCAATTAAGGGAGAACAAGAAGCTAGAGGTGTTATCCCAAAATAGGATCAGTGGTTTCGCAAATAACAAAAAATAATTAATAAATTCTACCAAAGACTAAACTAAAAACTAGATTAAAATTTTTCTTTTCTCATACCTTGCAAAATTTGGGAGTTGAGGGACTTTACCCCATATAACATCTATTTATCTAAAATCATCCAATATTTATTAATCTTTATTCCATCATTGTCACTTTAAAGGAATATCTATTTTCTTGATAAACCTGAAACGCCGACAAACAAAACGGCAGTTAGTATAATGAATTATACTGGTATGTGGGGGAACCAATAATCATGCATTTAATTGTAACAACATATTGCAAGGAATTACGATTTAACAAAATAAACTTTACACTTAAACATGACTCCTCAATCCTTACATACCCTAGCCTCTGTGTTCTCCCTACAATGGACATGGATACTACCTCTCATACGGTAGATCTCAACTAACCCCCATGATCCTACCTTATAGGTTGATCAATACATAGGGTCGTGGAGTCGTATGGTCCTACCCAAGGGTAGACCAACACATCGAGTCATGATAACCTGATGATCCTACCTTGCAGGTAGACCATGTACTAGGTCATCCATTTCATCATTATCAAAGCTACATAGGAGGACCATGATTTGAGTTAGTCATGCACAAATAATTATGGTGATAGTCATATTCACTTTATAGTTGCATGAAATAAAAGTCAATCAAGCAATTATTTCCAAGAAACCGTTAAAACCTCGGATTTCGCCAGGAAACTAAAGCGATTTAACTATAAGTGTAACCACATACCTGCTTTGGAGATCTCATAGAAGCAATATATTCAAATCTAACTAGATGTCCAATCAAGCAAGCCAATCAATCAATCAAGCAAACATTCATCCTAAAAACTTGTATAATGTCTAATTATCACAAACATATCCAAAAAAACTCCTTATTGACTTATGACACCTTTCCAAGGTTTCTAGGTCTCTTTAGGATGCATTAGGGTTTCTTAGATCAATTTCTCAAACTTTATCCTTTTTAGGTCAACAAACCCTAAAATAGCTTTTCTACTCATAAAAACCCTAATTACTCAAATTATCAACATAAAGGATCCTTTATTCTCAAATTGGCTTAGGATCATCATATCTCTATTTTATCCATGGATTTGCACACTTAAAACCATTAAAAGTCATAATTACCAAAATTAGGGTTTCTAAGCCCATTAATGCATTTTATATACATGAAGCCCTAAATTATGCCAATTATGCATAAAGATCATACTCTTAGATCTAAATATTTTTTTATTAACAACAGGTTAATATTTGCTCAAAATACTTTAAGAACATTATTAGATTTATTTATCATCAACTCTTAGGCATTTCCATTTATAAAACCATTAAAGATGATATATTTATACACTTTTCCAGTTGCAAGAGAAATTAGGATTCAATTATATTTTATTGGATTCCTCATATTTTTCTAAATAAGATCCATATATGTTCAATCTGAGTTAATAATTTATTTCTAGGATTTTCACAAAATAGCGTACCTTCCAGCCAATCATTAACTACTATGTCAACCTCTTTATTTTCTTTTATTTCGATCCATCTTCTCTAGCTCACAGATCCTGTCCTCGACCTGCATAACCTAGAACCCAGATTCGAATGACCTTCCCCTCTTCATCACACAACGAGTCCCTGATCTTGGCAAAAAGATGCTACTGTGCCCAGGGGCAATGCGATACATTCCACAAGTCTCGTCTTTAACCCATCGCCCGTGGGCCATTTCTTTTCGTGATGTAGAGCCAAGGTTAGTCAATTGATTGGTTGACTTCACCAATCCCACCTCTCCTGTGGTGAGTGAATATTGCCCTCCCTCCGTCGTGACCTGTCGAACCTAACGGTGGTCTTGGCGCTGCCAGAGCCGGTCGGAGTCACCAAAATGGCAAGGAGGTTCCTCAGTCAAGAAGCCATAGATCGAAGAGGGAAAACTACCCCTTCTGGCATGAAATATGGTCGGGGAAGGTACTGTGGAGTCCACCAAAATCCCAGTGGTGCGGTTTTTGCTTCAATGTGTGACTTGTATCCCCTTATATAGACCTAGGTCAGGAGTCAACACAAGGCATTTTGGGGAAAACCACCCAAGCCCTCCACATGAGGGTAAACCTTGTATGATTAGGTCTGGAATCCTCTCCCAAACTCGTTGGGAGAGTTTCCAAAACCACACACCGAATGGATTACGAGAGAGTCCAGATCGATCAAACCTCTCATGTTTCCAAATCTTACCTAAGGTAGAAGATGACCTGAGAACCTTTGGATTTTAATCCAATGGCTATTGTATGGTGCACCTAGTGGTTATTCAATTTTTAATATCAACTTAATCGGGGAAAAATAATTGTGACATCACTGAGTATCCCTCTCACTTTAGGAAACTTTGGAAATTCATAACTCTCAAACCATTTATCATTTTGATCCCAAATTTTAGGGGTAAGTACATAATGACTTAGACTACTTGTGTGCCATGTTTTGGACTCAAAATCAAAAGTATGAGTGACTTTTCTTCATATGAAATTTATTACTTATTAAGGCATATTTATGCATATTTTCTGTCTCTTCTTCTTTCATATGATTTATTTAGATTCCTTTTACCATTAGAAACCATGTGGATTCAAAATCTCATCCAAGATTATTCCATTAACCATATATCCACATATTTCTCATATTTTCATTTATTTTCTCAATTTCTTTTCTTATTTATGCATTATTTGATTTCTTCTTTTCCTTTTTACTCATATTGCACTCATTAACATATTATGATCCACAAAATCACATGCACAAAGGAAATATTGCAAAGGGAATCTATACAATACATATAATGCATACAATACCTATAATCATACATTTATTGGGGAAAATTGCATTTCACACAATATGAACCCAAAAAATTGGGGTTGTAACATCGTTCCCCTCTTATAAGAATTTTTCCCTCAAAATTCCACCAAACATAAAAACAATTCAGGATAAGACTTCCCTATGTCTATCATTGGCTCCCATGTGGCTTCATCCTCTCCATGGTGCTTCAGAAGAACCTTTATCATCTTATATCCTTACATCTGAGGTCTTTCACCTTAGTATCTGGAATCCTCATAAGTGACTCAGGACATTTTAGCCTCCCTCGAGAGCTCACTAGGTTCATTACTCAGCACATGGCTCGGGTACCTCAAATAGTGCTTTAGATCAGACACATGGAACACATCATATTATCCTGAGGGGTAAGGCTACACATAAGCAACCCCACCAATACATCTCAAATGGACCTGTGTATCGGGGACTCTACTTCCTTAGCTATAGCTCAGAGGGGTCAGGTTTTCATATCACATGTTCACCCACAATGAACTGCATGTCAGTTTGCTTTGCATCAGCTCACGATTCATGTCGATCCTGGGCTTTCTCCACTATTGCTTTATCAAACCGTCTTCTTTTGCATACACTGTGGTCTCTTTGACCTTCACAAGGTCCTTTTACTAACACCATCCACGTGAAGTGGTGACCGACACACCCTCCCCTATAGTGCTTCAATTGTCTATGGCGGCTATCATAGCAAGCAAACTCTACTAGGTGCTACTGCTCCCATATATCACCCTAAATGAGAACATATGCCTTCATTAGAAATTCTAGAGTCTTGGTCATACTCTCTTAGTTGTAAACCATTCAGGGGAGATATGATGTACCCATCTTCAATATAGTATCGAGTTCTTCTCACACCTACTTCCACCACATGGAAGTGAACTAGAGGTCATGCTCAAGATATTGAACTCATATCATGGTGTAGTTGAACTATCTCTCTCTCATATATATAGTTCAACCAAAACTATCATACTAATAGTGCTTCCTCTTAGGAAAGGGATTAGGTCAACCAGGTAAGGCTATCTACCATAACCCATATTGCATCATGACCACTCTTGGTCCAGAGGAGACCCACCACACTATCCATGGTGATCCACTCCCATTCCCTCTCAGGGACTTCTCATTATCTTTAGCAACTCACTAGGTTCTGGTGTTCGGCCTTCACACTCTGGCATGTACGGCAATGTGGCACATGCAACACTATATCCTTCTTCATCTAGGTCCTCAAAGACCACATACAATCCTTAACCATCTTGGTAGTACCACGGTGTACGGTGTACTTAAAATCATGAGCTTCTGGCACGACATGATTCCTCAAGGGTGACTCCTCATAAACCCTAAAACACTCTTGTAGCAGATTTCACCACCTTCTTTTCCTGAGAAGTGTATCTGAGGTTCTCACTTGTGACAAAGTGGCTTTCTGGCTTAATTTCGAGAACGAAATTTCTTTTAAGGTGTGTAGGATGTGATGGAGTGAACTTTTGGAATCTTTAAATACCAAATGACACAAGTGAAATCATGTCCTTGTGTTATTTGAAGAGTCCAAGTTCCTTGATAAAATATGGATGTAGATTGGTGTTGACATCATGATTAAGACCCTTAAGTTTATACCTTCTCGAGGTATTTAGTTGACTGGTCAAATAAGTGAGTCTTGGCACCCATTTTTGATGGGATGTAGCTTGAATGGTAATACAACCATGGTTAAAATTTCATAAAGTTTTGGGGTTCCTAGAAGGATTTATATAGGCTTGAACAACATTAAATAATGTGACTTATTGACCAAGATAGTCATGTTTTACCTAACTTTGCTAAGGCATGGAGATGTCACGCGGGCACAGCTGCCCTAGGATATGCACTCGAACATAGCCACATATTGGAGGCGTGGCAGCATCCTAGATTTTTGATGATTAGATCGGACATGGTGAGTGAAGACGCTCTCCTCCTTTTCCCCATGACGTGAGCGTGGAGAGAGTGAACAGTTTGCCTGGGGTGAGTGCTAAGAGCCGTTAGACCCTTACGTGAGGGTAGTGGGTGGTAGATGAGGGAGGTCAGACTCCCTTTTCCGTAACCATTGCTTATAGATGGTAGGTGAGAAGGGTGTCTGCATCCTTGGTGCTCCGCCATGGCAGTACTGGCGGTGGCATGCTGGCCGAGCAGCAGATCAGGAGCCACCAGATGGAAAACACCACCTGATCATGAGCCATTTGTAGCCGGAAAGGTTGTAATTAGGGAGCCACCAAGCTAAGGACGAGGAGGAATAGGCGGTGCTATCTGCTTTCTTGCCACGAGGTCCAAGCACGGCGGCGCTCAAGCACATCGACGTTCAGTGAGGAGTCCAAGAAGCACGAGAAGCTACAGAGGATGACCGAGCAACGTCCATGAATCTTGAAGAGGAACTATCACAGAGAGGAGGAGGAGATCGTGACTCTCTCGCCGGAGATCATCCTCACTACAACGACTTAGCGCTGCGAAGCCGCCAGTGCATCCGTTGTCAGGAACTATCCTCGCGATGGCGGCGGTGACCTCTGTAGCTGCGAGGAGAAGCCTCGCAGTGGCAGCTTATGTGAGACAGAAATAAAGAGGTAGACACACAAATGTGTGGACCACAATGGACGGCCGTTTTTCCTCACCGGAGACTAGGTGTGCGGCGGCAGATTCATGGGGAGGATGGTCTAGAGATCGACCTTCTGTCAGTCTTTGAATCTAGGAGTAGTGGTCTTCAAAATAGAGGAAGGGACACTTGGAAAATGTGGAAGGTGGATGACGCCAGGTCATCGAGCGAGGAGGTAGGGATGGAGCTAAGCGGAGACACCTTGAGAAGGCCACAACGATGCTCGGTGTTCTAGCAGATGGCGCACACAAGCATCGCGAGAAGGAGAAAGAAAGGATGACTGGGTCTGTTGCCTTGAACCGGGCCCAAACCAAATGCAAACCGTCGACTCAACCAAGTGAAGGAGCCATAGCCCAGAGTCACGTGGCGCATGCCCATTTGCCGAAAAAGGTAAACCCCCAGATTTAGTCCAGATCTTATATAATTCATAGTAAATAGCCCGTTGATCAGAAAAATACAAATAATATATTGTTTTTCTCAGAAAAATGAGCAGACCAACATGGAATGATAATATCAGGCTTTTGATGCTTAAATCTCAGTGATATCTTACAAGATGTAAAATGGTCTTTTCATGTATAATAAATAATAAACGATGACCTAAAATTATGAGAATATATCAGTAGATCATAAATCACGTCTATAATCCTGTGGATGTCATTGATTATGTTGTTGATGCATGGAATTATGTAATTTGCTCCATATGGCTAATTAGGGCTAATAAACCTAAAGAAAATGTAGAAAATACATTAATGATCAATAAATGAAGAAATTTATAGAGAAAGCTCATATCAGTATATTGAACCTCGGTTTTAATTATGAGATCATAATGATGAACAAAATCCATGTTATATGAAGATGAATATTAATAAATGTTATAAACCCCTAATCTAGGGTAATGATGTAACCTAGGGTAAATATGTTCACAAAAAGGATATCGAAGATAATGTTCAGATAATGAATCATAATCTGGAATATGACATCAGTAAGATAAATCTAAGATAAGAATTCAAGTAAAAGTGGGAATATCATAATGAACTAAGCTAAACCCTAATATGGATATAATTAGGGTTAAGATGAGAAGTATGATGATGAGAACCTGATGATAGTACATGATCTTGTTTTAATCAGGTTTGACCAAAGATATAGATGACATGGATATATGTGATTAGATTATCTCTTTGGAAGGTACGCCATTACCTCTTACTTGGCTTATTATACAATATGCTTGTGTTATGTGTGTAGTAAAATACTTGGCATATGATATTGGATGATATGATTGTTTTTGCATGATATGATGCTTGATTTTCCGTACCTATGTCTATGAACACATGAAACATAAAATATATGATCCATCATATGATAGCACTAAACTCTTTGGTAGTACAGTGCATTAACAAACATCAAAGCCCTAGGGGCAGATGTAACATCAAAGCCCTAGGGGCAGATATATGATTTATATGACAAGGCCTAAAGACATCAAAGCCCTAGGGGCAGATGCATGAGATATATGATGGAAATAAGATTAAAATATGTGTTCTCTTTTGTTAATGAATATCTTTGTGCAAGTATATGCTTTTCTTATATTCTTCTGTTACTACCAAGTACATTAGTTTTATCTTATTGCCAAGATATGATGAGAGGTATATAAAAAGACACGTAGGCATACTCAGTACAATATTCTTGAAATATTGTGCTGACGTGTACCGCATGTAATCTTTTGTTTAGGTTGTGGTTATGCTCTTGAAGATCCAGGGTAGTTGAGAGTTGTGTGGCGAGCTGATGTACAGGTGGACATGTTGTCTTAAGATCCTATAGTTTAGAGGTAGCACATGATTATGTATAAGTTTTCTGTTCAATATGTAATATCAAATGTTGTAACAATTCATGTTGTAATTATATGTTGAATGGTGAACATGTGTTGTATGGTTTTATTATTGTTCATGTCAATGTGCTACTAATTGTTTTCCTTATGACTCCCTTGATTTTCTTCTTCTTAGCCTAGTGTGTGGTGTTTAAATAGGGATTCTCGCTGAGGTGAGGTTTTCAATTTGTACGTCACACATCGGATTAAGTTTTAGAAAATTTGGAGATGTAACAGGTGGTATCAGAGCATGAACAATAGCAAAGCCTGACATTTTCTCATTGTGCAACTTGAACTAAAGAAAACCTTGAACCTTAATAATCTTTAGGGTTAGATTAGTCATCTTTTAGAGACTAGATCTGACCTAGCCTCTAGGTTAGCACCTAGATGTCTGAGAACTAGGTCTAGACTGGTGCTTATTGAGTAGCAAGTCCTTAGATGTTGTTCTTTCCTTGTAGTGCAACGGTATGGGACGTTGCACTATTTGGAAATGACGTGCAACAAGGGAAGAGAAACCCTAGACATATTGCGCACATTGTCTAGAGTAGATACACTAGTCTACACCATGTTCTCACCCTTTTCACTAGTTTTCAGGACACTGTACTCTCTACTATGTGTGGGACACTCGTATTCAAGATTTGGTTTTTGATTCCAATCGAATCGAACCTTGATAATTTTCTCTGACGCATGTTTTATCGGAGTAAAACTATATAATATTTTATTATGTATATGTATAACAAAAATGTGTCCCCACACATGTACGAGTAGGAGGTGGTCATGCAACCTAAGTGAAAGTGATGACATCAGTCTAGAAGAGAGAGTAGTTCTAGATTAGATGTCTAGAGCCTTGTTGGAACATACGATAGATGGAATAGATGATATAAGTTTTGATGATATGATGTTAGTCTTACATAGATGATATAAGATAGTTACGATGATATATGTTTGTCTTTGAGGACTTAAGTTCAGTTTTGTGGTTTTGAGATAAGTTTTGATGATGCAAGTAAATAGGCTTTTATGAGATAAGATATGTTAAGTTAAGACAGGTTGTGAGTCAGCATTAGCCTCAAACTCTTTTACAAAGGAGGACCTCTAGTATTAGGACCCGTTTTGGGGTTAGCTCAAGAGAGAGCGAGACCCACAGGGAGGAGGTCAGAGAACCTAGACTCCAAGATATGAGAATTATGAGATATGTGATATGATATGTCCTAAACTAGAATACTCCTGAGTGTTTGAGTTGAGTCGCTTTATGCATGATTCATGTAGTCTTATGGAACCCTAGATATCCTTGGGAGGACCAAACCCTAAAGACAGAGAGAGGCTGGTTACATATGTGCATATATGAACATCAGTATGAGTGCCTGCCATCTGGGTGAGGGAGAGAGCCCAAGACCCTAGAGGAGGTATCTATGTTAGTTTCTGTGAAGCCTCATGCTCGGGTTGGTGGTTTCCCACACAGGAATCTAGTGGTGTATATAAGCGAGTTTTGGTTAAGAATGGTTCATGGGTAGAAGACCTATGAAGAGAATCACATAGCATGTTTTGGTTTGTGCTTATGTGGCTTGAGCCTGTAAGGCCATCCCTAGTGCTAATGAGGTAATCTGAGAACCGTAGACTAAGAGAGAGAAGATAAAGTATATGTGTTTGAGATACTCGTAGAGCTGAGTTAGCTCAGAGAGACTGAGCATGACACAACCCTCATGGTATGGGTTAGAGGAACCTCTTTTGGACTATATAAAGGTTTGATACATGTTTCACGAGCCACTTGTATGAGTTTGTTGGCACAACCATGATATAATATATTTAAGATGTGATCTAATCTCAAGACACGATATATAGACATGATAAGATGGAGACCTAGAGATGGTTTAATAGATCTCTATGTATAAATGGTTAACCACATACATAAAATAATGATGATAATGTGATAGTGTGGGTTAATCTTGTGATGAAATCACTAGTAAACGTTGCAATTTATTATGAAAAATGAAATAGAACATGTGAATGAAACATGCTACATGATGTGTCAATCTTAGTGCTTAATAAAGATGAAAAATATAGTTTGAAAGTTAGCACAATATAATGATTATGACACCTTTATGTGATAAAGATCGATAAAGTTGGTTAACTATAGTTAACTCCCTCCTAAAAGGCATATGTTAAGGTGGAACAAGTTCTAACAGATCAGCTCAATAATTGTGATGACACCTTAATATAATGGGTTGACTTTAGTTAAAACCCTTAGAACATGATAATATGATGTGGAAATCCTAATGCATGGCTAAAGATAAGGAAGAAAATCTAACATATGAGATATGTAAGGACATAACCTAAGCTTCTAAACCCTTGTTGGAGCCTTCTATGGAGTGAGGTTTCACCCTAGATGCTTTTGAAACCTCCTAATAGTGCTTTGGATACATGGTTCTAGGTAACTTTTTTGGATATATTACACATAGAATAGTGCCTACATGTAGACGAAGATATGGTAGTCTTCCTTGGAGTATGAGTATGGTTTACTTTTGAGGACGAAAGTTCTTTTAAGATGTATATGATGTGACAAAGTGGCTTTCTGGCTAAATTTCGAGGACGAAATTTCTTTTAAGGTGTGTAGGATGTGATGGAGTGAACTTTTGGAATATTTAAATACCAAATGACACAAGTGAAATCATGTCCTTGAGTTTTTTGAAGAGTCCAAGTTCCTTGATAAAATATGAATGTAGATTGGTGTTGACATCATGATTAAGACCCTTAAGTTTATACCTTCTCGAGGTATTTAGTTGACTGGTCAAATAAGTGAGTCTTGGCACCCATTTTTGATGGGATGTAGCTTGAATGGTAATACAACCATGGTTAAAATTTCATAAAGTTTTGGGGTTCCTAGAAGGAGTTATATAGGCTTGAAAAACATTAAATAATGTGACTTATTGACCAAGATAGTCATGTTTTACCTAACTTTGTTAAGGCATGGAGATGTCACGCGGACAGAGCCGCCCTAGGATATGCACTCGAACATAGCCACATATTAGAGGTGTGGCATCATCCCAGATTTTTGATGATTAGATCGGACATGGTGAGTGAAGCCCCTCTCCTCCTTTTCCCCATGACGTGAACGTGGAGAGAGTGAATAGTTCGCCTGGGGTGAGTGCTAAGAGCAATTAGACCCTTACGTGAGGGTAGTGGGTGGTAGATGAGGGAGGTCAGACTCCCTTTTCCATAACCATTGCTTATTGATGGCAGGTGAGAAGGGTGTCTGCATCCTTGGTGCTCCGCCATGGTAGTACTAGCGGTGGCATGCTGGCCGAGCAGCAGATCAGGAGCCACCAGATGGAAAACACCACCTGATCGTGAGCCATTTGTGGCCGGCAAGGTTGTAATTAGGGAGCCACCAAGCAGAGGACGAGGAGGAATAGGCGGTGCTATCTTCTTGCTTGCCACGAGGTCCAAGCACGGAAGTGCTCAAGCACGTTGACGTTCAGTGAGGAGTCCAAGAATCACAAGAAGCTGCAGAGGATGACCGAGCAACGTCCACGAATCTTGAAGAGGCACTAGCACAGAGAGGAGGACGAGATCGTGACTCTCTTGGCGGAGATCATCCTCACCTCGACGGCTTAGTGCTGCGGAGCCTCCAGTGCATCCATTACCGGGAACTGTCCTCGCGACGGCGGCGGCGACCTCTATAGCTGTGAGGAGAAGCCTCACAATGGCGGCCTATGTGAGAGAGAAATAAAGAGGTAGACACACAGAGGTGTGGACCACAATCGGCAGCCATTTTTCCTCACTGGAGACTAGGTGTGCGGCGGCGGCTTCATGGGGAGGATGGTCTAGAGATCGACCTTCCATCAGTCTTTGAATCTAGGAGCTGTGGTCTTCAAAATAGAGGATGGGACACTTGGAAAATGTGGAAGGTGGATGACCCCAGGTCATCGAGCGAGGAGTTAGGGCTGGAGCTAAGCGGCGACACCCTGAGAAGGCCACAACGATGCTCAGTGTTCCAGCAGATGGCGCACACAAGCATCACGAGAAGGAGAAAGAAAGGACGGCCGGGTCTGCTGCCTTGAACCGGGCCCAAACCAAATGCAAACCGTCGACTCAACCAAGTGAAGGAGTCGTAGCCCCGAGCCACGTGGCGCATGCCCATTGTCCGAAAAAGGTAAACCCCCAGATTTAGTCCAGATCTTATATAATTCGTAGTAAATAGCTCGTTAATCAGAAATATACAAATAATATATTGTTTTTCTCAGAAAAATGAGCAGAACAACATGGAATGATAATATCAGGATTTTGATGCTTAAATCTCAGTGATATCTTGCAAGATGTATAATGGTCTTTTCATGTATAATAAATAATAAACGATGAACTAAAATTATGACAATATATCAGTAGATCATAAATCACGTCTATAATCATGTGGATGTCAGTGATTATGTTTTTTATGCATGGAATTATGTAATTTGCTCCTTATGGCTAATTAGGGCTAATAAACCTAAAGAAAATGTAGAAAATACATTAATGATCAATAAATGACAAAATTTACAGAGAAAGCTCATATCAGTATATTGAACCTTAGTTTTAATTATAAGATCATAATGATGAAAAAATTCCATGTTATATGAAGATGAATATTAATACATGTTATAAAACCCTAATCTAGGTTAATGATGTAACCTAGGGTTAATATGCGCACAAAAAGGATATGGAAGATAATGTTCAGATAATGAATCATAATCTGGAATATGACATCAGTAAGATAAATCTAAGATAAGAATTCAAGTAAAAGTTGGAATATCATAATGAACTAAGCTAAACCCTAATATGGATATAATTAGGGTTAAGATGAGAAGTATGATGATGAAAACCTGATGATAGTACATGATCTTGTTTTAATCAGGTTTGACCAAAGATATAGATGACATCGATATATGTGATTAGATTATCTCTTTGGAAGGTACGCCATTACCTCTTACTTGTCTTATTATACAATATGCTTGTGTTATGTGTGTAGTAAAATACTTGGCATATGATATTGGATGATATGATTGTTTTTGCATGATATGTTGCTTGATTTTCCGTACCTATGTCTATGAACACATGAAACATAAAATATCTGATCCATCATATGATAGCACTAAACTCTTTGGTAGTACAGTGCATTGTCAAACATCAAAGCCCTAGGGGCAGATGTAACATCAAAGCCTTAGGGGCAGATGTACGATTTATATGACAAGGCCTAAAGACATCAAAGCCCTAGGGGCAGATGCATGAGATATATGATGGAAATAAGCTTAAAATATGTGTTCTCTTTTGTTAATGAATATCTTCGTGCAAGTATACGCTTTTCTTATATTCTTCTGTTACTGCCAAGTACATTATTTTTAACTTATTGCCAAGATATGATGAGAGGTATATAAAAAGACACGTAGGCATACTCAGTACAACATTCTTGAAATATTGTGCTGACGTGTACCGCATGTAATCTTTTGTTTAGGTTGTGGTTATGCTCTTGAAGATCTAGGGTAGTTGAGAGTTGTGTGGCGAGCTGATGTACAGGTGGACCTATTGTCTTAAGATCCTGTAGTTTAGAGGTAGTACATGTATATGTATAAGTTTTCTATTCAATATGTAATATCAAATGTTGTCAATTCATGTTGTAATTATATGTGAATGGTGAACATGTGTTGTATGGTTTTATTATTATGCATGTACATGTGCAATTGATTGTTTTCCTTCTGACTCCCTCGATTTTCTTCTTCTTAGCCTAGTGTGTGGTGTTTAAATTGGGATTCTCGCTGAGGTGTGGTTTTCAATTTGTACGTCACACATCGGATTAAGTTTTAGAAAATCTGGGGACGTCACATCACTACTATCCTTTTATCTCATCAAGCTCTGGGTTGTCTAACCGAGTAACCACTAATTTGACCAATGGGTCAGGTTATATCTAAGTGTTAGCCACATAGGTCTCATCTTCTAACGATTGTAGGGTTTACCTAACAACCTTTTCCAGTCTCTCTACTGGCTATGCAAGAAAAATGTACACCTGAGCTATATTCTGTTGAGAACATCTTGTTACCACATAAGCATCCTTACATGCTAGGTGATAGTGAAGACATAAACCCTCATATACTTCACTCATTATCCTCATCTCGGGTTTAGGTCTAACTATTTCAAGAAAGTTTGAGATCATCATCTCGGTTATCAAACTGAACTTATAGATTCCAACTACCTCCATTGAGGTACGTCTTCATATTACCTTGTTCTCTTCATATGTTCAAACCATATGTCCATGTAATTTCAAAAGGTGTGGTTCATCTTCCATCCTCAAACATCATAGAAGTGTTTCAACTCATATCACCTTTATCCTTGGAATATGGCATGCATTTTGTCCTGTCTCTCACAATCATAACAAGAGGATATAAGCTTTTTGCTACAGTCCAAATGCAGAGTTCATATCATTCCAACAGTAGAGATGGTGCATTACACATTGCCAATATACTTTCCAATCTATGTTGAAACTTACTTCTCATAACTCCATACCATGAATATCTCAAAATTATGTTTACATCCCTACAAGGGATGTTCCCAAACACTCTTGCGTCTTAACACCACTCTTATATACAATCCTTAGTCATTACTGCAAGGTCTCTTGGGTGCGGACACTTTTGTGGTGATCTGACCCTTATGCATCTAGGGAGTGCCTCTCACATTTACCCCTTAGGCCCCATGAACTCATGAAGGTAAGCCAGCCTCAGAACCCATGAGCCTTGGGCAAAGGTATCTATTACCTCCTGACCCTGTGGTCTTGTGCATTCAGGGAACAGACAACTCCTACTCCCATCAGTCTTATCCCTACTTGACCGTAGTGTTGACTTAGGGTTCTATAGTAGCTCATGATTTTTGTGTTGATACTCAACCACAACTCATCCTTGAATCCTCACCCAGATCTTCATCATCTCTCTGGGCACTCATGGTAAAACTTATATTCCTTCATGAAAATTATGGCGACCTACCTATCTTAGTCTGGCCCCATACAGGTTACCTCCATGGCAACATATCCTCATGCCCCTTAGAGATAGTCACACATGGGTCTATAGATTCATGGTCATACTATATGTCTCCACTTAGCTCATCAAGCTCTTATAAGTAACCTCTTAAGGTTATCTCAAACCTAAACAAGCGTTGGTGCTCACCCTACATAAAGGGTTCCTTCCCAGGATGGGAGAAAACCATCTCTTGATAGCAACAAAGGTCACAAACGTCCTTACTTGTAGGGTTTACATCATCATGAATATTCTTATCCCTATCATGATACTTATGCACGTATCTAGCAAGAAGACAACCTACTAAACCATGGTGAGTTCTTTGGTTTGTCATACATATTCATTATTCCTCAAGGTTGGACCAATATCATATGTCACCAACTTGTATGAGTGGTTCATCAACATACATATCTCAGTTCGAGTGGGATTTCCTTTTGCTCTAACACATGAGGGGTGCCAAAATCAAATACTATGAACTCAATCAGCCTCACGAACATCATGTACACCAGGTACTACTTCTTCCCCTCTTTGGTCTAGGAACCCAGGTTCACCTCTTATACATTGGCTATCTAGCTGCATGCTCAGTTGTTCGAACATGAACCGAACCTATGCCAAATATATCATACACATCATGACACTCTTCCACATGAACAACCTTTGGCATCCACTGGGTATGATGCCTCTCCACTTGTTACCATACCATTTTCAGGGTCTAAGGAACTCTTCTTCATGATCCTAAAAGGTAGGTACTCATATCGTTTGTACATTTGTTCACGAAGACTCTTTCTCATTCTAGGGTTTTGATCCTCTAAAGGTATCTAAGGTACAACAGGCCACCAAGGGTCATGCATGAGGCAACCTCAACTATCCACTCAGGGTCGTCAATACTAAGTTATTTCTCGTGTCTTAGGGTCAAGGTTTCCAACCTCCTTCATCGGGACTCACCCTTACTCTAGAGCTAACCCTACAACTGGTCCTTCCACTAGAGATTCTCTCCCAAAAGGTGGTTCAAGCACTTAAGGTTACATGTCTACACCTACCTGGGTGAAAAGAATGATCCAAAATCTATGTCCGACCAAGATTATCCAAAGCTCTTTACATGCCCATCTCATAAACTATTAGGCACAACCTATCTAGTTTAGCTCTAAACCCTGATGCCAGCCTTGTTACCACTCTCTACTATGTAGGTAGATACATCTTTTCTGATCATATATGCCCATAAGGGTTTCCATATGGTCACCATGAACCCTCTCAATGAGGGATCGATCCCTCACCCTCAACAGGAACGACCACCCAAGATTGGGTCACCATAAGGCACCAGGGATTAACCGGCCACTCATAGTTCATGCTTCTCATGTGTACTCAAAACCTTTATGTAAAGCATTCATGTCCAACCCTCATACTCATGTGCATAGAAAACTGAGGTATCCAACTCATCGTGTCTTCTCTTTCTCTAACTACCACTTAGGGTTAGGGTTAGCATCATCCTTAGAGGATGCTTCAGGTCTCTTCCTCTTCCTGGAGGGTTCTTTCTCCAAGGAGAACTGTCTCTCCCTATCCTCCTATAAGAAGGTCTAACCTTAGAGCTCTCCTGAGGGAATGACAACGCACACCATGAAACCTTAAGCATGTAACTAATATTTCGTTTAAGCTTAAACTATTAAAACTTATGTCCATGACATATTTTTACATGCTTTTCATTATTCTGTGTAGGATTCCTTAATCCTTATTATACTTACCCTAAACTCAGGAGGGTGGTGGAGAGAGAGAAACCCTAATCTATTAAAGTTATCCAATGAATGGGGTAGAGAAGGGACGAAGACAGATGAGAGAAGACATAGAGGTATCTTATTTTGAGTCAGATCCTCTGATTTTGGCCTGGAAGTCACACAAAATCTGGGAGTCCTCATTGACCGACTAGCGGGGCAGAGAAAAATCTTGCCAGCCCCCAGATTGTGATCCTTTTCTAGACACCTCCATCATTGGAAAATCATCTAATAACTCCCTTGGGTTCTAAAGAATTTGTAGAATTTAATAATTATTAGAGATTAAATGGAAAACCACGGCTCAAATACCAAATGTAACGACCCCGCTTCCCGATAATCCCCAATTAAGGGAGACCAAGTAGTCAGAGGCGTTATCCCAAAATAGGATCAACGATTTTGCAAACAATAAAAAATAATTAATAAATTCTACCAAAGACAAAACTGAAAAATGGAATAAAAAATTTCTTTTCTCCTACCTTGTGAAATATAGGAGCTGAGGGACTTTACCCCATATAACATCTATCTATCTAAAATCCTCCAATCTTTATTAAGCTTTATTTTATCATTGTCACATTAAAGGAATATCCATTTTCTTGATAAGCCTAAAATTCTGACAAACAAAATGACGGTCAGTATAATGAATTATGCTAGTATGTGGGGGATCCAATAATCACACATTTAATTTTAAAAACATATTGCAAGCAATTATGATTTACCAAAAAAACATTATGCTTTAAACATGACTACTCAATCCTTATATACCCTAGCCTCTATGTTGTCCTTGTAGTGGACATGGATACTACCTCTCATATGGTAGATCTCAACTAACCATCATTATCCTACCTACAGGTAGATCAATACATAGGGTGATGGAGTCACATGGTACTACCCAAGGGTAGACCATCACATTGACTCATGATAACATGATGACCCTACCCTTGACTCGCAAATCCCACCCTTGACCTGCATAACCCGGAACTCGGATCTGAACGACCTTTCCCCCTTTCATCACGCAACGAGTCAATAATATTAGAAAAAAGATGCTACTGCCATTTTCCAGGAACATTGGACTCTAGGGAAATGTGGTACATTCTGCTGGTCTCTTCTTCAACCCATCACCTATTAGGCCACTGCTTTTTGTGACACAGAGCCAGGGTCAGTCAACTGATGGGTTAACTTCGCCAATCCCACCTCTCTAGTAGTGAGTGAATATCACCCTCCCTCCGTCGTAACTTGCCGAACCTAATGGTGGTCTCGGCATTTCCTGAGCCAGTCGGAGTCGCCGAAATGACAAGGAGGTTCCTCGACCTAGAAGCCATAGCTCAGAGAGGGAAAACTATCCCTTCAGGTACTGCAAAGTCCACGAGAATCCTAGGGGTGTGGTTGTCACTTCAAAGGGTGACTTGTATTCCCTTATATAGACTTTTTGTCAAGAGTTGACGCAAGGCATTTTGGGGAGAACTGCCCTAGCCCTCCACAGGTGGGGAAACCTGGTATGATCAGGTTCAGAATCCTCTCCCAAACACATTGGGAGAGTTTCCAAAACCACACACATAATGGAATACGAGAGAGTCTAGATCGATCAAACCTCTCCTATTTCCCAATCCTACCTGAGGTAGAATATGACCCGAGCACCTTTGGATTTTAATCCATTGGTTGTTGTGCGGCACGCCTAGTGGTTATTCAAGTTTTACTATCAAATTAATTGGGGAAAAATAATTGTGACAGCACGGGTTATCGCTCCCACTTTAGGAAACTTTGAAAATTCATAACTCTCAACTGTTTATCCTTTTGATCCCAAATTTTAGGGGAAAGTACATAATGACTTAGACTACTTGTGTGCCCAGTTTGGGACCCAAAATCGAAAGTATGAGATACTTTTTTTCATATGAAAGTTATTACTTATTAAGGTATATTTTATGCATATTATCTCTCTCCTCTTCTTTCATATGATTTATTTAGATTCCTTTTACTATTAGAAACCATGTGGATTCGAAATCTCATCCAAGATTATTACATTAACCATATTTCCACATATTTCTCATATTATCATTATTTCCTCAATTTCTTTTCTTATTTATGCATTGTTTGATTTCTTCTTTTCCTTTTTAATCATATTGGACTCATTAACATATTATGATCCATGAAATCACATGCACAAAGGTAGTATTGCAAAGGGAATCCATCCAATATATATAATTCATACAATTCCCATAATCATACATTTATTGGGGAAAATTGCATTTCCCACCATATGAACCCAAAAAATTGGGGTTGTAACATCTAGGATTTGACTGGTATTTGCTCGTCATGATGAGTATATACGAGAAATTAAGATGTGTGCACAACATTGTGTTCATGATGGATCCAGTTGCTGATGCATATGGAATCCCATTCATGCATTCCCTATTTTCACAAGATTTGGGACATTGATATCTAGAGATGGGAACTCCATGCCTCACGGATATGTTCCTCTCTTTTAGTTTTCAATCCTGAACCTCTTCAACACTTTGTCAATGTATGTGCTTTGACTTAGTTCAAGAAGACTTCTAGATGTATCTCAATAGATCTTGAATCCTAAGATATAGGATGCTTCTCCCAAGTTATTCATTGAGAATGTATTCCCAAACCATGCCTTTGTTGGGTTTTGTGGGACAAAATAGGTAGTAGAAACAAAAAAATTATCTAACCTCATACCCATAACCAGAAGGTTGCATCAACAACTATGCTTATAGGAAAGATAGTTTTAGTGAGGTGTACCTAGTCCTGAGGCTTTCTTAGCGACAATACCTCACAGCTAGTGCGGTCTTCAACCACCTAGTCTTTGAAAGTGTCTGTGCATCTCCTGTCCTTCACTCAAACTATGATTGATCGTCATCCTCCTGAGTGGTAGAAACCTTCTGCCTCTATAGATAGTCCACACAGACCATTGAGAACTCTAGTCATCCTGTCGTAAAGGACACTAGAAGGAGTAGTCCCCTTCTATCAGCATACTAGTCATCGACACACTCTCCCGCCACCAGTTATTGTCCTATAGTTCTCTTTCCTTCACCATGCTTCCCTAGTTGGGAAGCACTTGCTTTCTCTCTCTCAATTACCACAACCAGAGAGGACAACAACTTTGTAGATCAACAAATGTTCTGAGTTGTGTGTTCTGAGAATCCCCCCGTACCCCTCTATTTATAGTAGAGAGTAGGGTCAGGGTTCCCAGTCTATGCGAGAGTAAAAGGGTCTAGATTTTCCATGAACTGATTGTACTACGACAGGCGAACCGGTCATTTTACAACTCAACTAGTCATTAGGGAAAGTGAGCTGATCGGTTCACTTTTAAACCAGTCGGTTGGGAGTCTGAACCGGTCATTTCACTTCCAGACTTACCTCTAATTGACTTTCCTTATTCATTTCTAATTAATGCAAAGATAAATTTTTTTCCCAATCAAATTGAACAAGTTAAATGAAAATCTTTTCTCACAAATTGGGAAACCCAACACCTGCTCAGTTGGTCCATGTGAACTGATCAGTTCACTAGTGTTAACCGATCATCTCACTGATCATGAGCTGATTGGTTCACCCAGTGAACTGATCGGTTGGTGGTCCTTGTTGTGTAGAATTTAGTCAATACAGTTCTCAATCAATCTGACACTCTAATCAATTGGTTCAACACTTGAACTTGATGATTCTGAGTCAAGTCTATTGATGGAATGTTTAATTCAGTACCTAAACACTTTAGTAATCAATCTAAACATCATTCATGGATAAACTCCTCTTCCAAGTTAATCCTATGTGTGTGACCCTATAGGTCCCATTTCACTTTGGCAGTGAAAGTCCATAATTCACTTATGACTTCACAAGCAAAGAGAGTTTTGTAGTCTTACATCAGTTGTACCCAAGTGAAAAGGAAAGTTAGAGAACAACTTTCAACCTACAATCTATGATTAGTGTTACTGTGATCGTATAGTTCCTTTGTCACTGACCATCCAGATTGAACTCAAGGCATGGAATGTCCTCCTCTTCAACATTCAATCCATGTTCCTTGACCTCTAAGAAGACTGCCTGAGATACATGTGAGTTCACATATCACATATTAAATTACTTGAGTATGGCCATACATTTCTCAGTCTCTCTTATCAATCCCTAAATGGCATACTCCTTGTAGGAGGGACAAATCCCATATCTATCACTCACAGTCAAAACCCCATGTGTCAAAGTCACCCAATCATCACCTTTATAACACCCGTATTTTAGTAATGTGTTTGATGATGTCAAATTATACCCAATCACATGTGGTGAGTGTAGTGATTTCAGGTCTAAGAACCACTATCACCCCTATCACTATGAGACATGATTGTGACTACCATTCCATGGTATCCATGCATCACTCTCAAAGTGGGTTTGTCTGATATACTGTTCTCTAACATATATTTGTGTGCTTGACTTAATATCAGATATCATGACTAATGAGACTCTATCATCAGTCAGCACACACTCTAGTCTTATGTATTACTATTTTCTATTTTGCTTGCACAATAACATCTGACTAGGGACATAACAAGAATGTATGTACTCTTATCATACATATGGTCTCATTATTCAGGTCCTGAACCTGAAGACATATGTCATCGAGTCACAGCATTCTTTGGACATCTATCATGTATGTTTCATCATCTCACGACTGAGACAAACATAATAGATGGAACTACCTATATCATTATCAAATCAAGTATCATATGCATCATTGCAATCATCACATGATTGTCTCTTTGGCCATACTATACCAACTGACTCCCACTTGCACTTAGATCCAATCACCAACAAATCATATTCCTTGTGATCTTGACATGTCCATAATATTTTCGCTACACAAGAGCTTTTATAGTGGGTAAGAAACATTTGCTTCAAGTTGGTATACTGCATGTTTCACATCCCCTCGTTGTACGACAGCTCGTATGAGATGGAAGTACTGTAGTATGCTATCTGAAATTCCTTTGCCTAACCAGTAGCTTCATTGTTGTCACAATATTTCTATTGAGTGACCAATGGTCGGAACCTCCATAAGTTCATCCATATGAACTTCTAGATCAATACAATATCCTTTACAGTGTTTGTAACACTAAGATACTTGGCTTCTTATTGTAGAATTATTCAATTGTCTCATGTCAGAACATTTCCATCTAACAATTCTTATTCCAAGGTCAAATACAATTTGTCATTTGGTATGCTTGCATCAATGTAACCCTTTACACCCAACTCTTCCTTATTACCATAATCGAGGAACTAACCCTTTTAGAACTTCACAAGTACACAAATATGTCCTTCATGGTATTCCAGTAACTCTTACTAGAGTTTGACAGATATACATTTGTCTTGTCCAATACATACAAGATACCTAGATATTTATAACATATTGTCATACAAAATGATGATTTGATATCTTCTTGTCATGTCCAATACATACAAGATGATAAGATTGTATATTCTTGTCATGTCCAATACATACAAGATTATTAGTTCATATGTTCTTATCATGTCCAATACATACAAGATAACGAGATGAGTTCATACATGATAGATCAAATTGTGAATGCATATGGAATCTATCCATGTGTTCCTTATTCTTCATAAGAATTGGGACACTGGGCTCTTTAGAGACTAACTCCATGGAACATGGATAGGTTTTCTCTCATCATGTTGAACCCTTTCAACAACTTGCTAATGTATGCACTTTCTTAGGTCAAGAAGACCTTTTTATCTATCTCTATAGTTCTTGATTCCTATCACATAGGATGCTTCTTTTAAAACTTTAGAATGCATTTTGTTGCCAGGTTTTAATATTTGCAGTATAAGGAAGTTATTCCCCATCAATATGTGGAATATACAAATTCTCCCACTAAATTATTGTAATCACACATTACTTCTTTATTGTAACTCAATTCAAACTCTTTGACTATCTTGTCAAATAGAAGATCCTAGTTCTGAAGTCCTGCTTCAATCCAAAGATTGATCTATGCAGCTTTATGGACTTTATTTGCAATATTAGATTTATAAAACCTTTACGAATGTGTCACAAATACATCCTGCAAAATATTCCATTTAAAGAATGTAGTTTTATCATCCATATGCCAAATATCATAGTCACATTAAGATATAATAGCAAGCATTATCCTGATGAATTTATCCTTGGTAAATGCTGAAAAGATGTCATCATGTTCAATGCCTTGAACTTATTAGAAACTCTTTGCAGCCAAATTACCCTCCATGTTAGTCTTCTTCTAGAAGACCCAAAAGTACCCTATGGGTTTTAACCCCTCAGGTGGATCAACAAAAGTCATAATTTGTTGATGTACATGGAGTACATCTTGGATTTCATGGCTTCAAGTCGTGTCTTAGTTTCTAGCTCTTACTAGTTTCTAGGTAGATTGTTGAGTCGTCATATGATCAACTCACTGTCTTCTTGTCCATAAGATATCATATATCATATGAGCTCTAGGTGTGTTCTACTAGAACCATGAAATATGTGTATTACACGAGGAACTTTGAGATTCCACAACATTTTCTAATTTTGAGTGTGTGTCTTTTAGTGTTAAGCATGTTCCCAAAAGGAAATTTGAAGTTTAGCTAGTAATCATGCTCTGGTTCATCAAGGTGTGATTCCTTCTTTCTGATACACTTCTCATGATACATTATCATTGTGTTTCATGTGGAGTCCATCATGGTACATTATCATGATCTTCTAGAAGGTTCTCAAACTCTTGGTTCAAAGTATTTCCATATCAATCATATCGAAATTTAATACTTATACCAAGTTTGTTATGTACTTCATTTATGATCTCCTTGAACACTTCAAGATATTCTTGTTTGTATTTCATTAAACTATCGTATCTACTGATGTCATCAGTAAATATAATGAAGTACCATTGATTACCTTTAGCATTTATTCTAAAAGGTCTATATACATCAATATGCATAATCCTTAATAGAATAATTGTTCTCCTACTTCATCTAGTGAAGAACCTTTTTCATATTACACAATGAATGAGATTAGCATGTCTCTATTGGTTCAATAACCAAAATGAGTATGGATAACCATCATATGGTTTTCTAGAAATCCAATCCTCATTTATGCATTGCAAATGACTATGGTATAGGCATTCAGTTTGAGTTATCATGTCATTTAGTACATGTGTCATACACATTTGTCTCTTTAACTATCAAGTATAGTTGATGAGACATATTCATTGACTTCATTTCATTACACTCTTGTCCAAAAAAGATGTATGATGATTTGATTGATGATAGATGTATAATAGCAATTCAGTACTTCTATTATATTCCCATGAATGTCATATTGTAACTGCAAAGGTAGAAACTCTTACTCTACACATTTTCTAGCTTAATTCTTCTCAAGTCCTAAAGTAGAGATCTCGATCTCTTTCATCTTCATGAGGTCCTCTATAAAGAGGTTATTTCCCTTTCCTACTTCTCTCCATATCTTGAGTGATGAAGACTTGGACCCAAGCTTGGCCTCAGAGTACTTCTTGACCTTGCTTTAGTCTATGGACTTTACTATGTTGATCATTATCATAGGTTTTGTCCTTTCTTCATTCATGGTTTGGCATCAACATGCCAAGCACTTTAGACAGTGGTCTGGCCAAGTTTCCCAACTTTTGATAAACTGGATATATGATTCACACAACTATTTGTAGAATCATATGTTTGGTCAACTCTTGACCTATAAGAAATCATAATTAATCTATATGCATAATTACATTGAGCATATGATATTATACTTGATCTCCAATACTCAAACATCACTTTTAAGAAATTATACCTTTCCTGCATTACATGATTCTTAAGATGTATCACCATCTCAAAAATGTAAATGCTTCAAGCTATTTATGCAACTCATAGTTCATATATCTCAGCATAAGGTTCTTGATGTCTTAGGCGTCATTGGCATACTTCAAGTAAGCATCCAATTTTATCCTTAGGCGCATTTGGAGTGGTTCTACTAGCTCTGGTATTTCAAGGACTTTAGAGTTTACGCTCACTATTGAGAACACTTCTCAAAGGTCCCAAACCAAATTTGAAGTTTTATCCCTTCTATGAACTGATCAAAATGATAATGTATTTGTGTTTGTCATTTGGATTCTACAAAAGAATTTTGGAACTTTTCAAAACAATTTTGATTTGTTTGATTTGATAAATTTGATGATATTAATCAGACATTTAATTAACTATCTCTACCACTATTTTGGTCAAATTGATATCCCTCACCATCAATTCGGAAGATTGCAGCATACAACCTTGTAGTGAGTCAAGTTCCAAAACAATTGAGTTATTACCCAGCCAACACCAGCGTCCATAATCAATTATTAAGGTAGGTAACATTTACCAATTGCATCATATGCAATTCTTGGATAGATGATATGCACAACTCTTTTCCATAGTCATATCCATGCCTCTAAGTGCTTAATCTCATTAAGGACACTTAGTTAAGCATGACCCCAAAGCCAACATGATAGGAGTGCTCCCCTCTTGGCGGTCCCACACTACTACCATCACACATCCACAAGATAGAAAGTGCACCATCCTTGGGATGCCCACACTTGTTGATCAAGCATTTCATGTGTGTTGCTTATGGAAAGTATCTAACACTTAATGTTATATTGAGGGGTTTGGTATTTATATACATAAACATATACATATCCAATTACCACATATATAGTCGTATCATATACATGCTATATCGCACAAGAAAACATGTGAAGCGATAAAGCGATGAATATGGCCATCCTATTGTAATTCCTTGAGCCACATGAAATTACAATCATCTAGGTCTACATCATATGCAGCAACCTATAGAAGATGAAGTCATGTGCTTTAGTCATTCTGGGTTAATCAACTCATCCCATGACTGATCGGCTCATCTCCCAGCCAGTTGGTTGGGTGTCGCCAACTGATCATCTGGCTCCACCTGGCGATCGGTCTATCAGGTCGTCGTGCACCTCGTTAGGCCACCGACCGCTCATCTCGCTCCATGAGACGGTGATCTTGATCCACCAGTCGATCATCTTGCTCAATTAGATAGTTGTCTTGGTCCTCCAAACACTCATATGGGCGCCCTCCGTTCTTCGACATAATAGGAAATAAACTATCGTACTTTACATATCTCTTTGGGTAACCCCAAGTTACATTCAGGGGGAGCAAAGGTAGAAACGAAGGCTCAAGTTATCTTGAGTTAGATCAGGATAGAAGAAAAGACATTATACGTAGACCGAGATGCAAATAGCCACAACTAACCAAGCACACACATTGGGGTTTGTAGGCCATAATCACGCTACACATCCACCATTAAAATCATTTTGGGGTGATGTTTCTCGATTGCATATATATACCATATCATATATGTATATTGGAATTTATGATGTTTAATCAGATATGCATATTAGCCAGTTTAAGTATTCACATCGCATGTAATAAATAAATGGCAAAAAACAAAAATCGATCATATCGATTAATCCTAAAACATAGTATGTTGATGTGGCTCTCATACCACTATTGGGTTTTGTGGGACAGAATGGGAAGAGGAAACAAAAAATTTATCTAACCACAAACCTATAACCAGCAGATCGCATCAACAACTATTTAATAGGAAAGATGGTTTTAGCGAGGTGCACTTGGTCCTGAGGCTTGCTCAGCGACAATACCTCACAACTAGTGCGGTCTTCAACCACCTAGTCTTCAATGGTGTACTTACAACTCCTGACCTTGACTCAGACTGTGGTTGACCGTCATCCTCCTGGGTGGAAGAAACTTCCCGCCTCTATAGATAGTTCAAACAGACCACTGGAAACTCTAGTCATCATGTCTTGAAGGACACTAGAAGGAGTCATCCCCCTCTATCGACGTACTAGTCACAGACACACACTCCTGCCACCAGTTGTCATCCTACAGTTGTTGTCACGGGTTAACAACCTAACTCCACTGTACACCTCAGGCGCCAACATAAGGTGTACAATAGAGTTAAAGTTGCTCGTCCCTGAGTGGATCAAACACATGAATATATAAATGCACTGAATAAAAAGCTTCCAAACATAAACCAAATTGTTCATTACATAGGGGCCCGAAGGCATAGGTGTTCTACAGAAGAAAACTTAATACATGAGAAACTAAGTACAGAAGAAAAAGAACATAATCTAAGAGTCCCATTTAGATTTAGCATCCCCATGATAGATCTAATTTTTGTCAGCCAGCATATAGAGTAGCAACGACATCTTCCTTTCATCACGAGCATCATAATCAGAAGGTACCTATAAAACATATGCAATTGGTACGCGTCAGCACAATATATGCAAATATATTGTACTGAGTACGCCTCCGCATCATTCAACTTACCTCTTTTCATACTTGGCAATAAGGATAAAAGTAACTTGGCAATTATAAGTAATTACATCAATATATCAAATACTAAGCAAATGTTTGTTAACAACAAGGAACATGTATCTTTTAAGCATATTTTCCATCATATTTCTCATACATCCGCCACTAATGGTTTTGATGTTTTTAGGCCTTTATGATCTACTACCAAAGAGTTTGAGATCATTATATGTGTGATCTACTACCAAAGAGTTTGAGATCATTACACACGTGATCTACTACCAATGAGTTTGAGATCACTTCCATGCACTAGACTACCAAGTGCTTATATGATGGACACTATATATTATGTTTGCATGTACTCAAAATTATACATATAGAAATTCAAGCATAATATCAAATCATGCATAGCATCATACAAGACATTCGTTTCATTCAATATCTTATGCCAAGTGTTCCACTACTCATATATCTCAAGCATAAAGTATAGTAAGACAAAAAGAGGTAATAGTGTACCTTCTAATCAAAAGTGGGGAGTCCAGAGATGCTCATCACTGGTACCTTTGATTTCTTGAAATTATTGGAGATTTGGTATTTATTAGATATATTGTTCAAATCACCATTATTCTAAAGAGTATATAAAAGGCCATTTTATAGCTTTGGAGTCATGAGAGCTGAGTATGAATCTTAGAGTATGGATTTGAGTCCAAGATTATTATTTTCACATCAGAGTAGGGTTATAAGGTCAGAATCATGGTCTTTAGATCATGATGGCTAATTATGCACATATTGATATGTCCAAATAGGGAAAAGAGTGATAATTAGGTTTTATTGATAATTGAGCCATAATAAAAGGATCTGATCATTCCATAATTACATAGATGTGAAAATATGATGATCGCAGGTTGTTGGTGATTTAGATAGGTTTGAGTATTTTTCAAATAATTAAATAAGATATAGACAAAATAAACATAAGTATTTATTCGGGTCAGACGTAGGGTCCAAAGATGCCAGATTCATGATCCTTGCATTTTTCTGATCAAAATGGAGTATTTATTCGTAATTTTTCTGACACTCCTACTATTTTTAACGAATTTCCAAAGATTAGGTCATAAACTGAATTTCAAGTTGATAAATGAAAATAGAAAAAGCGTGGACCATTGGAAGTTCAGATCCAACGGTCAAGATCTCGTGTGCATAAGTTTAAGATGACTGTGGTGGGTCAAAGGTTGCTTACTTGGTGGATTGTGGTTCGTCCACTTGGATTGACGTGGACTCGCGTGATTGGTCCAACTAAGCTCGAGGGGGTCCCTCCTTCTCCTTGCTCAAAGCTTCACAATAGGCAAGCAGGTCGATCTCCGGCGAGCTCTTGCTGGAGTCCGGGGCTTCCTTGTGCACCGGTGGAGGTCGTGTTAGCTTCATGAGGTCCTTCCACAGCTGGATGGCCAAGTCTCAGATCGTGGCCCCTCTTGAATCGTCGGGTCGGCCAGAAAACCGACGAGCTGCACAGCTCGCGGCAGATGGAGGAGATAGTAGGAGCAGCAGGTGATGAAGCTTGGTTTTGAGGTGTCGTAGAGGTGACTTGAGGTCCCTCGGGCTCTGTGGAGAACCAATTTGGGATGATCTGGTCGGGAGGTGCCTAGCCCAGCAGCTCGACAGCGGCAGAGTGAAAAGAAGGAGGTGAGTTTGAAGGCAGAGCCCTCTGGGCTTGCTTTGGGTGAATTGGAGGGTGAGGTGAAGCAAAGGGGTGTCGACGAAGTTGTTTGGGTGCTTATATAGGAGTGGGGGCAAGTGATTCACAAATGCCCAATCGAAATCAGTTGGGTTTGGAGAGGGCCCTCGTCGATGTGGTCGTGGAGGCTGGTCTGGTCAATTTGGCGGGTCGTGTGGGTGCTCGTCGTGTTCGTGGCGACGAGGGGAGATGTTTGCATCAGTCAAATTTGCACGAGGTGGCGCGGAGTGGCAGGGAGTGGGTTTCCCTTGCGCGGGGTGGTTGTAGCCATGTTCTCGCGGGGTGATCGGAGGTAGGGGATGATCGGAGGGTCGTCTGATCCGCCCTGGGTTTGTAGACATGCCATCCAACAGTCCAAAATGATTAGAAAGGAGAGTCTGCAGATTGCTGACATCAACGCCGCATAACTAAGAAAGGAAAATCTAAACTATAGCTTAAATGATTGAAATCGTGGCATGTATTGATCAAACTATTAATAAAACTTGTAAAAATCATAGAGGGATCTAGGAATGTCCAAATGACATGAGATTTCGACCATAGCTTCACCATAGCATACCCCATATGTTGGTAAATTTTGAGCTCGATATTCCCATTTTTGGGTGGTCAATTAATCTTTAGGAGAGTTAGGGTTTTGAATTAGATTAAAGTGAAGAAATCAAGGTAATAAAGGAAAAGGAAAACCACTTTATCACATACTACTAACCTTAAAAGAAATTTTGTCCTCAAAATTAAACTGGATGAAAGAGGTGAGGAAAACGTTGCTCCATATATGCTCGTAGCTCCCAGGTAGCATCTTCTGCACTGTTATGGTTCCACTGTACCTTCACCATCGGGATCTGCTTGTTCCTGAGCTCCTTGACCCTAGAGTCGAGAATCTTTGTAGGTCGTTCTGAATAAGAGAGATTCTCCCGCAACTCAAGCGACTCGTGATTCAGTACATGACTATCATCCTTCACATACTGCTTCAAGTTGGATACATGAAAGACATTGTGCATCATGTTGTACTGCGGAGGAAGAGAAATCCGATAAGCACATTCACCAATGCGCTCCAAAACTTCAAAAGGACCCACATATCTCAGACTAAGCTTCCCTTTGTTCTTTGCTATGGCATGGATGGGTCTAATCTTTAAGAATACATAGTCACCATCATTAAACTGTCTGTCGGACCTGTGTGCATCTGCATATGACTTCTGTCGATCCTGGGCCCATTTCAACCTTTGCTTGATCAAGGACACCTTATCAACATATAATTGTAACTCCTCGGACTTTAGCATCTTCCTTTCTCCGACTTCATCCCAATGGAGAGGGGATCTACATGGCCTACCATAGAGAGCTTCATAGGGTGGCATATCAATACTAGATTGATAGCTATTGTTGTAAGCGAACTCTGCTAATGGAAGTTAGTAATCCCAAGATCCTCCCCAATCTAAAACACATGCTCTGAGAAGATCCTCCAAGATTTGGATAGTATGTTCTGATTGGCCATCAGTTTGGGGATGATATGCAGTGCTGAAATTCAACTGTGTACCCAGCTCATTCTGCACCTGCTTCCATAAATGTGATGTGAACTTTGAATCTCGATCTGAAACTATAGAAACTGGTACTCCATGCAGCCGTACAATCTCCTTTATATACAACTCAGCAAGCTCAGGAACCTTGGTCGTAGTCCGCATAGGTAAGAAATGTGCAGACTTGGTCAACCGGTCTACTATGACCCAAACTGCATCATGACCCTTCCTTGTCCTTGGTAGTCCCACCACAAAATCCATGGTGATATTTTCCCATTTCCACTTGGGAATTGGTAAGGGTTGCAATAGACCACCGGGACGTTGGTGCTCGACATTAATCTGTTGGCAAGTGAGACACTTAGAGATAAATTCTGCTATATCATTCTTCATACCTCTCCACCAAAAGTGTTTCTGTAGGTCCTTATACATCTTAGTAGATCCAGGATGTATGGAATACTTAGACCCATGTGCCTCTTGCAGGATACACTTCTTAATCTTTGACTCTTCAGGTACCCACATCCTATGCTTGTACCTTAGTCCGCCATCCATACCTACAGATAGATGTGTCTGGGGCTTAGCCACGAGAGTTGTCATTTCCTCCAAGCTAGGGCTGTTCTTTTGGGATGTCAAGAGTTCAGAAAGAAGACTAGGTATAATATTGATATTCGCCAAAATAATAGAGCTAGATTCTGCTTGAGATGACCCAGAAGATGAAGGTTCCAGATGCATTGATGCACAAATCGACTTCTTATGACTAAGAGCGTCATCTACAACATTGGCTTTGCCTGGATGATATGCAATCGTGAAATCATAATCTTTGAGATACTCCAACCATCTCCTCTGTCAAAGATTGAAGTCCTTCTGAGTCAAGAGGTATTTGAGACTTTTGTGGTCCGTGAATATATCAAAAGTAGCACCATATAGATAATGCCTCTAGATTTTGAGAGCATAGACAATGGCAGCTAATTCCAAATCGTGAGTTGGATAATTGACCTCATTAGGTTTCAATTGTCTAGAGGCATACACAACAACTTTACCTTCTTGCATGAGGACACAACCTAGACCCATTTTAGAAGCATCAGAATATATTACAAAGCCATCATTCCCAGAAGGTAGGGTGAAAACAGGAGCAGAAGTCAAGAGAGATTTCAATTCCTGGAAACTAGCCTCACACTCAGGAGTCCAAACAAATTTGACATCTTTTCTGGTAAGTTTAGTCATGGGTAGGGCTATTTTACTGAAATTAAGGATGCAACGACGGTAATAGCCTGCTAGGCCAAGGAAACTATGAATTTCAGAAGCATTGGTAGGGGCTTTCCAATCAAGGACAGCTATAACTTTGGCAAGGTCAATAGAAATTTTCCCACCCGAGATGACATGGCCAAGAAACATAACTTGGTCAATCCAAAACTCACACTTACATAATTTAGCATACAATTTCTGGGCACTCAAAACATCAAGGACATTCTGGAGGTGTTCACGATGTTGATCAACAAAATTTGAATATACAAGAATATCATCAATGAAGACCACAACAAAGATGTCAAGGAATGGTTGGAAGACAGTATTCATCAGATTCATAAACACTCCAGGAGCATTAGTCAAGCCAAATGGCATCACCACAAATTCATAATGTCCATATCTAGTTTTGAAAGTTGTCTTTGGAATATCACAATCTTTTACTCGTAATTGATGATAACCTGATCTAAGGTCAATCTTGGAGAACACAGTGGTAGTACGAAGCTGGTCAAACAAGTCATCAATTCTTGGGAGGGGATATTTATTTTTAATGGTGGCTTGGTTGATCATGCGATAATCAATACACATTCACATTGACCCATCTTTCTTTTTAACAAAAAGGACAGGAGCACCCCAAGGAGAAGTACTAGGACGGATGAAGCCTTTATCAAGAAGTTCCTCTAGTTGTTTCTTGAGCTCTACAAGCTCGGCAGGTGCCATCCGATAAGGTTCCTTAGAGACTGGTGTGGTGCCTGGTGCTAACTCTATTGAGAACTCAATCTCACGATCTGGAGGCAGCCCTAGAAGCTCCTTAGGAAAAACGTCTGGGTAATCTCTCACCACATCCAAGCTCTCTATAGGTCTCACCTTAGGATCAGGCACGGATATAACAGCAAGATAGGCTCTACATCCTTTGGCTATCAAAGTTTCGGCTTTAAGAGAAGAAATAATCATATTTCGGTTTCTTTCTTTTCTCCCAGAAATGGTCAAAGGTTTCAAATTGGGTGCACAAAAGACTACTTTCTTGCCTCGGCAATCAAGTATAGCAATGTTGGAAAAGAGCCAATCCATCCCCAAAATTAAGTCAAAATCCTCCATATCAAGAAGAACGAAAGCAGATTGAAATTTATGACCACCAAAAGAAAAAGGCAAGATTTTGATTTTCTGAAGAGAAGTATAAATTTTGCCACTGGGAGTTGTCACATCCAAGATATAACCTAGATCATTGATCTCTAACTTGAGCATGGAAGCAAGATTTCTAGATATGAAGGTATGTGTTGATCCTGAATCGAATAGGGCCACAACAGGATGATCTTGGAGACATATCATACCTACATTATGATTTTATATGAGATCATGGTTTTCAAAGATTTATCACAATAAAGAATTATTAACATTATTACCTTCAATCAGACGGTTGTCATTAGCCTTAGCTTCCTCTACATGAATCGCAAAGACTCGGCCCTGACGATGTTCTGGCTGGGCCTGGGCTATAGGGATAGCTGGCTGAGAAGGTGGAGCTCCAGGCTGAGGTAATGGGGCAGGACAGTTCTGAGGTGCCCCCTGGACCAGATTTGGGCAATTGTACCTCATATGCCCTTCATTCTTGCAGTAGTAACATACAAGTTTCTCAAACTTGCATTTTCTGGGGTGTGAACCTCCACAGGTTCTACACCTGACGTGCTCATATGCCTGTCCACAGTGTGACCCACCTCGGCCTCGGCCTCCCCGATTTGGTCCTCCTCGGTATGATGGACGCCTATGGTGATTTCCTCCTCCTCTTCCCATGCCATGGTTGTTAGGCTTCTTCTTATCATTCTTGTTTGCCTTGCCCTTGGTGACGGATGCATAAGTTAGACCTAGGTATCCCAAGCTTGGTATTTTGCTCTTCCCTAAGGTTCTTTCTTGGGTAAGGGCATTGTTGATGGTAGCTTCAAAGGTAGGATGGGTGGAGGTACAAAGGTGAACTTTGATTTCTTCGTTAAGGCCATCTATGAAGTGTTCAATCTTTTTATCTTCATCAAGGTTGCGAGCATGACACTCTAGGAGTCTAAAGGCCCTAACATAGTCAGCAACAGATAGGTTTCCTTGGGTGAGGTTATTGAACTGTTTCTTCTTCTCCTTCCTAGCTGATATGGGCATGAAACGGTTGGTAAAGATCCCCTTAAACTCTTCCCAACCTATGGGGGCATCTGGAAGTGCTCGTGTGTGGTAATAATTTTCCCACCACAACTTTGCGAACCCCCTAAGTTCATAGGTAGCAAAGGTGACCTTATCTTCCTCAGCACACTTAAGGGATCTAAAGGAATTTTCAACAGATATGATCCATGCATCAGCTTTATCTAGGACTTCACCTAAGTCTTCTCCATGAAAGGTTTCGGGTTTGAGTTTAAATAAGTCACTAATGGTAGTTTCATGGTTGGTCCTAGAGGATGAGGCACTATTGCTGGTTTCTTTTAGGGCTAGGGCATGCATGCATTCCAACATCACCTTCTTTTGTTCTTCCCAATTGCCTACAACCTTGGTCTTACTAGGGCGTGATTGAGATTCATCACCAGAACCATCACTAGATCTTGTTCTCTTGGACCTAGTTTTTGTAGGCATCTGCAAGTTCGTATAAAAGATAGTTTAGAGATTTATTTGAGATAGATCATAATGCAAACAATAAAGATTTAGCAATCATGGCATGTATTTTTCCAATTTTTTCATGTCTTTTAGTTGTTCCCCTTTCTCCTAATCTACCCACATAATAGAGAGAGTATATCATTGATCATGGTCACGAGAGAGAAAGTAGATGAGAAGCCTAGTGTATAATATTCACTAAATAGGTTGGTTGAGGGTAGTCCTTAATTGAGAAAAGATGAGAGGAAACATTTTTCTAAGGTAAGGGTGCCCACTTTAACAATAATTGTGTTAGCCAGGCAGATAGCTTGCGGTGGGAACCCTCGCACCGTGAAAATGGATGGGGAAAGTGATTATGTCAGAACCTTCTGCAAGGTACCCTTCTAGACACCTCGGCAATTTACTGCTAAATATGGGTTAACCTAGGTCTAGGTAAGGTTACTAATTATTTGATACACCTATATTGATTCATGTACCTGCTCTGATACCATCTGTCATGGGTTAACAACCTAACTCCACTGTACACCTCAGGCACCAACATAAGGTGTACAATAGAGTTAAAGTTGCCCGTCCCTGAGTGGATCAAACACATGAATATATAAATGCACCGAATAAAAAGCTTCCATACATAAACCAAATTGTTCATTACATAGGGGCCCGAAGGCATAGGAGTTCTACAGAAGAAAACTTAATACATGAGAAACTAAGTACAGAAGAAAAAGAACATAATCTAAGAGACCCATTTAGCTTTAGCATCCCCATGATAGATCTTATTTTTGTGAGCCAGCATATAGAGTAGCAACAATATCTTCCTTTCATCACGAGCATCATAATCAGAAGGTACCTATAAAACATATGCAATTGGTACACGTCAGCACAATATATGCAAATATATTGTACTGAGTACGCCTCTGCATCATTCAATTTACCTCTTTTCATACTTGGCAATAAGGATAAAAGTAACTTGGAAGTTATAAGTAATTACAACAATATATCAAATACTAAGCAAAAGTTTGTTAACAACAAGGAACATGTATCTTTTAAGCATATTTTCCATCATATTTCTCATACATCCGCCACTAATGGCTTTGATGTTTTCAGGCCTTTATGATCTACTACCAAAGAGTTTGAGATCATTATATGTGTGATCTACTACCAAAGAGTTTGAGATCATTACACACGTGATCTACTGCCAATGAGTTTGAGATCACTTCCATGCACTAGACTACCAAGTGCTTATATGATGGACACTATATATTATGTTTGCATGTATTTGAAATTATACATATAAAAATTCAAGCATAATATCAAATCATGCATAGCATCATACAAGACATTCATTTGATTAAATATCTTATTCCAAGTGTTCCACTACTCATATATCTCAAGCATAAAGTATAGTAAGCCAACAAGAGGTAATGGCGTACCTTCTAATCAGAAGTGGGGAGTCCAGAGATGCTCCTCATTGGTACCTTTGATTTCCTGAAATTATTGGAGATTTGGTATTTATTAGATATATTGTTCAAATCACCATTATTCTAAAGAGTATATAAAAGTCCCTTTTATAGCTTTGGAGTCATGAGAGTTGAGTATGAATCTTAGAGTATGGATTTGAGTCCAAGATTATTATTGTCACATCAGAGTAGGGTTATAAGGTCAGAATCATGGTCTTTAGATCATGATGGCTAATTATGCACATATTGATAAGTCCAAATAGGGAAAAGACTGATAATTAGGTTTTATTGATAATTGAGCGATAATAAAAGGATTTGATTATTCCATAATTACATATATGTGAAAATATGATGATCACAGGTTGTTGGTGATTTAGATAGGTTAGAGTATTTTTTCAAATTATTAAACAAGACATAGACAAAATAAACATGAGTATTTATTCGAGTCAGATGTAGGGTCCAAAGATGACATATTCATGATCCTTGCATTTTTATGATCAAAATGGAGTATTTATTTGTATTTTTATGACACTCCTACTATTTTTAATGAATTTCCAAAGATTAGGTCATAAACTGAATTTCGATTTGATAAATGAAAATAGAAAAAGCGTGGACCGTTGGATGTTCAGATCCAACGGTCGAGATCTCGCGCGCATAAGTTTAAGATGATTGTGGTCGGTCAAAGGCTGCTTACTTGGCAGATTGTGGTTCGTCCACTTGGATTGACGTGGACTCGCATGATTGGTCCAACTAAGCTCGAGTGGGTCCCTCCTTCTCCTTGCTCAAAGCTTCACATCAGGCAAGAAGGTCGATCTCCGACTAGCTCTCGCTGGAGTCTGGGGCTTCCTTGTGCGCCGGGGGAGGTCGGGTTAGCTTCACGAGGTCCTTCCGCAGCTGGACGGCCAAGTCTCAGATCGTGGCTCCTCCTGAATTTCCAGGTCGGCTAGAAAACTGATGAGCTGCACAGCTCGCAGCAGATGGAGGAGATAGCGGGAGAACCAAGTGATGAAGCTTGGTTTTGAGGTGTCGTAGAGGTGACTTGAGGTCCCTCGGGCTCTGTGGAGAACCAATTTGGGACGAGCAGGCCGGGAGGTGCCTAGCCCAGCAGCTCGACAGCGGCAGAGTGAAAAGAAGGAGATGAGTTTGAAGGCGGAGCCCTCTGGGCTTGCTTTGGGAGAATTGGAGGGTGAGGTGAAGCAAAGGGGTGTCGACGAAGCTGTTAGGGTGCTTATATAGGAGTGGGGGCAAGTGATTCGCAAATGCCCAATCGAAATCAGTTGGGTTTGGAGAGGGCCCTCGTCGATGTGGTCATGGAGGCTGGTCTGGTCAATTTCACGGGTCATGTGGGTGCTCATCGTGTTCGTGGTGACGAGGGGAGATGTTTGCCTCGGTCTGATTTGCACGAGGTGGCGCGGAGTGGCGGGGAGTGGGTTGCCCTTACGTGGGGTGGTTGTAGCCACGTTCTCACGGGGTGATCAGAGGTAGGGGATGATCGGAGGGCCGTCCGATCCACCCTGGGTTCACAGACACGCCATCCAATGGTCCAAAACGATCAGAAAGGAGAGTCTGCAGATTGCTGACGTCAGCGCCGCATAACTAAGAAAGGAAAATCAAAACTATAGCTTAAATGATTGAAATCATGACATGTATTGATCAAACTATTAGTAGAACTTGTAAAAATTGTAGAGGGAGCTAGGAATGTCCAAATGACATGAGATTTGGTCCATAGCTTCACCATAGCATACCCCATATGTTGGTAAAGTTTGAGCTCGAGATTCCCATTTTTGAGTGGTCAATCAATCTTTAGGAGAGTTAGGGTTTTGAATTAGATTAAAGTGAAGAAATCAAGGTAATAAAGGAAAAGGAAAACCACTTTATCACAGTTGTCTTTCCCTCATTGTGCCTCCCAAGTCAGGTAGCACTTGCTTGGGCTCTCTCGGTTACCATAACCAGAGAGGACAACAACTTTGCAAAGTAACTGCTATTCTGAGTTGTGTTTTCTAAGAAGCCCCTTGTATCCCTCTATTTATAGTGGAGGGTAGGGCCAAGGCTCCTAGTTTGTGCAGGAGTAGAAGGGTCCAAATTTTCCATGAATTGATTATACTATGGTAGACAAACTGGTCGCTTGGGGAAGTTAGTCGATCGGGTTCACTTTTGAATCGGTTGGCTGGGAGTGTGAACTGATCTATTCACTTAATGAACTACTCTTTCACTTCTAGACTTACCTCCAATTGACTTCCTTATTCGTTTCTAATTAATGCAAAGATTTATTCTTGTCTTAGTCAAATTTAACAAGTGAAACAAAAATCTTTTCTCACTAACTGAGAGACCCAACACCTTTTCAGTTGGTCCATGTGAACTGATCGATTCACCAGTGTGAACCGGTCATCTCACTGACCATGAGCCGATCGGTTCACCCAGTGAACCAATCGGTTGGTGGTCCAGGTTGTGCAGAACTCATTCAATGCAATTCTCAATAACTCTGACACTCTAATCAATTTGTTCAACACTAGAACTTGATGATTCTGAGTCAAGTCTATTGATTGAATGTTTAATTCAGTACCTAAAGACTTTAGTAATCAATCTAAACATCATTCATGGATAAACTCCTCTTACAAGTTAATCCTATGTGTGTGACCCTATAGGTCCCATTTCACATTGACAGTGAAAGTCCATAACTCAGTTATGACTTCACAAGCAAAGAGTGGTGCCTAGTTGCACATCAGTGCTACCCAAGTGAAAAGGAAAGTTGGAGAACAACTTTCAACCTACAAGTTATGATTAGTGTTACCGTGATCATATAGTTCCTTTCTCATAGACCATCATGATTGAACTTAAGGCATGGAATGTCATCCTCTTCAACATTCAATTCATGTTCCTTGACCTCTGAGCAGACTGCCTGAGATGCATGTGAGTTCACATATCATATATTGAATCACATGAGTATGGCCATACATTTCTTAGTCTCTCTTACCAAGGGGCCATGGATGTCATACTCCTTGTAGGAGGGACAAATCCCATATCTATCACATAGTCAAAACCCCATGTGTTAAAGTCACCCAATCATCACCTTTGTAATACATGTGTTTTAGGAATGTGTTTGATGATGTCAAAGTGTACCCAATGACATGTGATGAGTGTAATGATTTTATGTCTAAGAACCACTATCACTATGAGACATGATTGTAACTACAATTCCATGGTATCCATGTATCACTCTCATGGTGGGTCTGTCTGATATACTATTCTCCAACATATATCTATGCACTTGACTTGATATCATATATCATGACTAATGAGACTCTATCATCAGCCAACACACATTGTAGTTTTATGTATTACCGTTTTCTATTTTGCTTCCATAGTAACATTTGACTAGGGACAAAACAAGAATGTATGTACTCTTATCATACATATGGTCTCATTATTCAGGTCCTCAACCCGAAGTCATATGTCATCGAGTCACATCATTCTTTATACATCTATCATGTATGTGTCATCATATCATGACTGAGACAAACATAATAGATGGAATTACCTTTATCATTATCAAATCAAGTATCATATGCCTCATTGCAATCATCACATGATTGGCTCTTTGGGCATACTATACCAACATCATTTACCTTTTGTAAAGCAGGGATGTCATTCATCATTGATAGTATGTCATCTACATATAATACAAGGAATGTAGTCATGATCCCACTAACCTTCTTGTACACACAAGGTGTATCTTCATTTTCACTAAAGTGAAACTCTTTGACTACTTCGTCAAATCAAAGATTGTAGCTTTGAGATGCTTGCTTCAATCCATAGATTGACCTTTGTAGCTTGCAGACTTTATCTACATCCTTTGGATTTATAAAACCTTTAGGTTGTGTCATGTACACATCCTCGAAAAGATTCCCATTAAGGAATGTGATTTTAACATCCGCCTTCCAAATCTCATAGTCATAGTAGTATGCAATATCAAGCATGATCCTGATGGACTTCATCATGGCAACTGGAGAAAAAGTTTCTTCATAGTCAACACCTTGAACTTGTCTGAAGCCCTTGCAACCAATCTTCCTTTATAAGTTTGCACATTGCCATCCATGTACATCTTCATCTTGAAGACCCACTTGCACCCTATGGGTTTTACCCCTTCATGTTGTTCCAAAAAGGTTCATACCTTGTTGGTATACATAGATTCCATCTCAGATCTTTGGCCTATAGACATTTCTCATAATCTAGTCCCTATGTAGCTTCTAGATAGGTAGTTGGCTCATCATCTATGACCAATTCATTGCCTTCTTGAGTTACAATATATCCAAATGTTTTAGGATCAACGCGTGTCCTACTAGATCTTTGAGGTTCCTATGTTACTTGAGGAATTTGAGATTCCATAATAGTTTGTGATTATCTATGTTCATCTTGTTCATCTATTGATTCAATGTTTTGTTATTTGTCTCGAACCTCTTCGAGTTCCACTTTCCTCCCACTGCTTCCTTTAGAAATAAATTCCTTTTCTAGGAATACAACATTCCTCGCAACAAACACTTTGTTGTCGGTCGGGTGGTATAAGTAGAATCCCCTTATTTTTTGGGATATAAAACAAAATAACACTTATTGATTTTGGTCCAAGCTTTTCATGAAATATTTTCTTGACATAAGCTTCACATCCCCAAACCTTCATAAAAGACACATCGGGACACTTCATGTATAATATCTCATATGGTGTCTTTTGAACCGATTTAGATGGTACGCGGTTAAGTGTAAACACGATGGTTGTTAGAGCATGTCCCCAAAAAGAAGTTGGAGGATCGAAAAAACTCATCATAGATCACACCATGTCCAGTAATGTGTGATTCCTTCTTTCTAATACACCATTATGTTGTGGTGTTCTAGGTGGAGTCCATTGTGATGCAATACCACGACCTCTCAGAAGGTCTTCAAACTCTTGGTTTAAGTATTCTCCACCTTGATCAGATCAAAGTGCATTAATTATTTTTCCATATTGGATTTGTACTTCATCCATGAAATGCTTGAAACTTTCAAAGGTTTTTGATTTATGTTTCATCAAGTAAACATAACCATACCTACTAAAGTCATCCGTAAAATTACTGAAATATTGATACCCACCTCTAGAATTTGTTCTAAAACACCCACATATATCACTATGTATGAGTCCTAATAGATCACTCACTCTTTCGCATGTTCCTGAAAAGTGAGCCTTGGTCATCTTGCCCAATAAACAATATTCACATGTCTCTAATGATTCAAGATCAAAAGAGTCTAGATAACCATATTTATGAAGTCTAGATATGTGATTCTGATTTATGTGCCCTAGACAAAAATGCCAAAGGTACGTTTTGTTTGAGTCATTGATTTTTCGTCTTTTGGTGTTTACGTTGTATACATTTGTCTATACATCTATCAAATATAGACCATAAGACATTGGGGCTCAGCCAAAAAAGATCCCATCTTTAAAAATGGAACATTTTCCATTCTTAATAAGAAATTCAAATCCATCCTTGTCCAAACAAGATATAGAAATGATATTCCTATTAATGGAAGGTACATAATAGCAGTTATGTGAGTCTATTATCAACCTACTTGGTAGACATAACTCATAGGTTCCTACTACACTGGAAGCAACTGTTGCTCCATTAGAAACATGTATTTCAACCTCACCTTTCGCTAAAGGCCTACTTCCTTTTAGATCTTCCACATTTGAACAAAAGTGTGATCCACATCTAGTATCAAGTACCCATGATGAAGGAGTAGTAAAGTTAATCTCAATCATGTATACACCAGAAGTAGAGATCTCTATCTCTTACTTCATCTTTGTTGATTCCCCTGATCCTCTCCATAGTTTGAGTGCAGAAGACTTGGACTTCAGCTTGGCGGGAGAATGCTTCTCTGCCTTACATGGGTGCTTGGACTCCATTCCACTAATCAATATCATGGAATTATCCTTCTTCATTTATGCTTCAACAATGTCAAAATGTCAAGAAACTCTAATAGTAGTCTACCCATGTTACACAAGTAGTAATACTTGATAAACATGCTATATGATTTAGGCAAAGATTTTAAGAATCATATATGTTGCCAACTCTTGACCCAATGGAAATCCTAGTTTCTCTAAACATTCTACATGCCCAATCATATTGAGCACATGGGGTCTAACTGGATCTCCATATGTCAGTTTGCATTCAAACAATGTCTCAGGTGTACATAGAGTGGATTATACATCTATTGGTATCTTAGGAATATGTAGTACACTTCTCATAGTCCTTAACCAGTTATGGAAATCTATCTCAATGAAATTGTCTGATTTCAACGATGATATACATTTGTTTGGTCAAAACTCCTTTAGATTTTATTTGAATAAAGTTAACGATATTTAATTAGGACTTTAATTAATCATCACTACCACTATTTTGTTTAAATGATAACCCTCACCATCAATTCGAAAGATTGCAGCGTACAACCTTATAGTGAGAAACATCTTGATTTCCTCTAAGTCATGGAACAACTAGGGTTGTCACCCACAACTATATTCTTTTAGGTAGGCAACTTTTTCTGATTGCATCTTATGCAACTCTAGATAGATGTTATGGACAACTGTTTATCATGTGAATCTCCATGCCTCAAGGTACTTGATCCAATCAAGGTCATCTAGTTCAATCCAACCCAAATGCCAATACAATGAATATGTGCCCTGCTAGGGAAGACCCACATATTCACCATCACACTTGCACGAGATAGACGGTGCACCACACTAGGGTGTGCCCACACTTAGTCAATTAAGTTTTTCATGTGTGCTGATTTTAGAAGGCATCTTAAATGTAATATTTATATTGATGGGTTTTTTATTTATATACATATACATATCTAATCACCACATATATAGTATGTATCATATACAAGCTATATCCCACAAGAAAACATGTGATGTGATAAGTGATGAATATGGCCATCCTATTTGTAATTCATTGAGCATTAAGGCATTACAGTCATCTAGGTCTACATCACATGCATCAACCTATTGTTGATGAAGATATGTGCTTGCGTCGTTCTGGGTTGATCATCTCATCCTATTACTAATTGGCTTGCCTCCTGGTCGGTTGGCTGTTTGTCACCAACTAATCATTTGGATCCTCCAGACGGTCAATTTGTTAGGTCATTGTGACCAACCGCTCGTCTCGCACCATCAGTTGGTCATATCGGTCCCTTAATTAGATGTCTGGGTACCCACCATTCTTCGACATAATAGGAATAAAACTATCCTACTTTTACATATTTCTTTGGGAAACCCTGAGTTACATTGGGGTGGGCAAAGATATAAGATAAGGATCGAGTTATCTCGAGTTACATCCAGAATAGAAGGAAGGACTCAGTATGCAGACTGAGATGCAAACAACCACAACCAACCAAGCACACACAAGGTGTTCATAGGCTATAATAACCATTGTTCATAGGCCATAATAACCAAGCTACACATCCACCATCAAAACTATTTCAGGGTGATGCGTATCGATTTCATATATATACCATATCATATAGTGATTTCTGGTGTCTAAATCAGACATGCACATTATCCAGTTAAAGTATTCACATCGCATGCAATAAATAAATGGTAAAAAACCAAAATCTGATCATATCAATTTATCATAAAACATAGTATGTTGATGTGGCTTTGATACCATTGTTGGTTTTTGTGGGACAAAATAGGATGTGAAAACAAAATTTTTATCTAACCACAAACCCATAACCAGCAGATCGCATCAACAACTATGCAATAGGAAAGATGGTTTAGTGAGATATACCTGGTCTTGAGGATTGCTCAACAACAATACCTCATAGGTAGGGCGGCCTTCAACCACCTAGTCTTTGATGACATCTCTGTAGCTCCTAATGTAGACCTGGATGACAGTTGACGGTCGTCCTCCTGAGTGGCAGAAATCTCCCACCACTATAGATAGTTCACACGGACCACCGGGAACTCTAGTTGTCCTAATGGACAGACTAGAAGGAGTCATCCCCTTCTATCAGCGTACTAGTCACTGACACACTCTCCCACCACTAGTTGTTTTTCTACAGTTGTCTTTCCCACGTTGTTCCTCCCTGGATGGGTAGAACTTTCTTGGGCTCTCTCAGTTACCAAAACTAGATAGTACAACACTTTGTAGAACAACTGATATTCTTAGTTTTTCATTCTGAGAAACCCCATGCACCCCTCTATTTATAATAGAGGGTAGGGTCAGGCTTCCCAGTCTATGTAGGAGTAGAAGGGTCCAAAATTTCCATTAATAATTTGCATTGCGGTAGGCGAACCGATCGTTTCATATTTGAAATGGTCGTTTGGCAAGGTGATCATCGATTCACTAGTGAAACATTCGATTGAGAGTGTGAGCCGATCATTTCACCTAGTGAACCAGTCATTTCACTTCCCAGACCTTCCTATAATTGTTTCCTTATTCATTTCTAATTAGCACAAAGATTAATTCTTATTCCAATCAAATTGAACACGTGAAATGAGGATCTTTTCTTACAAATCGGGAAAGCCAACACTTGCTTGTTTGGTCCAAGCTCACCGATCAGTTCACCAGTGTGAACCGATCATCTCACTGGCCATGAGTCGATCGGTTAGCCTAGTGAACCGGTCAGTTGGTTGTTCAAGTTGTATAGAACTCAGTCAATGAAGTTCTCAATCAATATGAAACTCTAATCAATTGGTTCAACATTTAAACTTGATGATTTTGGTCAAGTCTGTTGATTGAATGTTCAACTAAGTACCTAAACACTTTAGTAATCGATCTAAGCACCATTCATTGATAAACTCCTCCTCCAGGTTAATCCTATGTGTGTTACTCTATAGGTTCCATTTCACATTTGTAGTGAATGTCCATAACTCACTTATGAAATCACAAGCAAAGAGTGGTGCCTAGTCGCACATCAGTGCTACCCAAGTTGGAGAACAACTTTCAACCTACAATCTATTATTGGTGTTATAGTGAATGTATAGTCCCTTTGTCACTGATATCTAGATTGAATTTGAGGCATGGACTTGTCATCCTCTACAAATGTTCAATCCATGTTTCTTGAAGTAGATAAGACTGTCTGAGATAAATGCAAGCTCAATATCATATATTGACTCACATGTACATCGCCATGTATTTCTCAGTCTTTCTTATCTAGTGGCCAAGATATCATACTCCCTTAAGAGGGACAAATTCCATATCTATTACTCACAGTCAAGTCCCCATGTGTCAAAGTCACCCAATCATCACTATTATAAAAATTCATGTATCAGGAATGCATTTGATGATGTCAAAGTGTACCCAATCACATGTGATGAGTGCAATGATTTCAAGTCTAAGAACTGTTATCACCACCAATACTATAAGAGATGATCCTAACTAACCAAGGTTTCCATGCATCAGTCTTATAGTGGGTCTGTCTGATACATTGATCTCTAACATGTATCGATATGCTTGATTTGATATCATATATCATGACTGATGAGATTATATAATCAACCAACACACACTCTAGTCTTATGTATTATTGATGACTATGTATATTTCAACAATAATAACTGACTAGGGACATAGCCAGAATGTATACTCTTAACATCCATATGACCTCATTTTTCAGGTTCTTAACCTGAAGACATACGTTATTGAGTAATATGATTCTTTAGACATCTAACATGTTATATCATTATCCCAAAATAGATTAAACATATAGACATAAATTGCCTTTATTCTTATTCAAATCATTTACAAAGTATGCCATTACAATCACCATATGACTGGCTCTATGGGCATACATACCAACAGACTCCCACTTAAACTTAGAGCCAATCACCCATGAACCTCATTCCTTGTGATCTAGCATAACCATCAAGCTGCTGCTATGAAACTACCTTAGTCAAGGGATCATCAATATTGTCTTCAGTTGGTACTCTACAAATCTTCACATCTCCTCGTTGTACAACCTCTCATATGAGATGGATGTGTTGTTGTATGTGATTGGACAACTGATCTGATCTGGGTTCTTAGGTTGTGCAATAGCTCCATTTTTGTCATAATTAAGCTAAATTGCATCACAGATGCTAGGAACCACCCCAAGTTAATAGATGAACTTCTTGATCCACACAGCCTCCTTTGCCACATGGGATACATCAATATACTCAACCTCTATTGTAGAATCCACAACTATTTCTTGCTTGGAACTCTTCTAGCTCATAGCTCTATTGTTGAGGCAAAACACAAATCCTGATTGTGATCTGTAATCATCTTTATCGGTTTGGAAGCTTGCATCGGTGTAACCCTTTACCACCAACTCTTCCTCACCACTATAGACGAGGAACTGATCCTTAGTCCTTATCAAGTACTTTAGGATGTTCTTCATGGCTTTCCAGTGAACTTCTCTGGTATCTGACTACTATATGATCATCATGTTGAGTGCATACGAGACATCAGGTCGTGTGCACAACATTGCGTACAAGATGGAGTGCTGATGAATATGGATTCCCATTCATGTGTTCCCTATCTTCACAAGATTTCGAGCATTGAGCTCTATAGATGGGAACTCCATGCCTCATGGGTATGTTTCCTCTCTTTGAGTTCTGCATGTTGAACCTCTTCAATACTTTGTCAATGTGTGTACTTTTACTTAGTCTAAGAAGCCTTCCAGATCTATCTTTATAGATCTTGATTCCTACGATATAGGATGCTTCTCCTTAGTCTTTCATTGAGAATGTATTTCTAAGCCATGCATTTACCTTTTGTAAAGCAGGTATGTCATTCCCCATCAATAGTATGCCATCTACATGCAATATGAGTAATGTAGTCATGCTCCCACTACCTTTCTTGTACATACAAGGTTCATCTTCATTTTGACTGCAGCCAGACTCTTTGACTTCTTTGTCAAATCAAAGATTCCAGCTCTGAGATGCTTGATTTAATCCATAGATTGCCTCTGTAGCTTACAGACTTTATTTGCATCCTTCGGATTTATAACACCTTCAGGTTCTGTCATGTATACATTCTCGACAACATTCCCATTAAGGAATGTGGTTTTAACATCCATCTTCCAAATCTCATAGTCATAGTAGGTTGCAATAGTAGGCATGATCTTGATGGACTTAATCATGGCAACTGGAGAAAAGGTTTCATCATAGTCAACACCTTGAACTTGTATGAAACCCTTTGCAACCAATCTATCTTTATAAGTTTAGGCATTGCCATCCATGTTGGTCTTCTTCTTGAAGACCCACTTGCACCCTATGGGTTTTACCCCTTCACGTGGATCCACCAAGGTCCATACCTTGTTGGTATACATGGATTCCATCTCAGATTTCATGTCCTCTAGCCATTTCTCATAATTTGGTTCTTGTGTAGCTTCTAGATTGGTAGTTGTCTCATCATCTATTACCAACTCACAGCCTTCTTGAGTCACAAGATATCTAAATCTTTCAATCTCAAGGTGTTTCCTACTAGATCTATGAGGTTCACTACTACAGAACCGACCTTTGGTGTCGGTTATTTAAGGCCTTTGGTGATGGTTAAAAAGCGACACCTATGTGGGCGACACAAAAAGGTGAACCCTTAGGCATCAGTTTGAAAATTGATGCCAAAAATCTTCATGCCACCCAAAACGCGCCAGCAGGGGCACAGTAGGCGTCGGTTATTAGTGGGGAAACTGACGCCAGAACCCTTCACGCCACAAAAAGGGTGCCAGTAGGGGCACTATAGGCGTCAGTTATTAGTAGGGAAACTAACGCACAAATCCTTCGCGCCACAAAATGGTGCCATCTAGGACACCATCGACGTCAGTTTCTTAGTAATAACCGACACCATATCACCTGCCGCCACGGCCGTGCTGGCCAGCACGGCCGTGTTGTTTGGCCACATTAGATGGCAGTTTTTTGCTATTAACCGACGTTGTAAGCCTTTGTTGTCGGTTTTTGACTAATAACCGACGCCTATGTTTGATTTTTTTTTCTTATCAGTTTGCAAGCCTGTTGTGGCTGGTCACATGATAAAGAAACCTACAGTTTAGTGGAACTGAACTGCAGGTTTATGACATCCATTGATATCTGCCAACAACAGGCCACAAACCTGCATATTTAACAAGATTCATTTTCACACATTTATCAACTTGCAGTTCCATTCAATTTTCACACATGTAGAAACATTTAGACACATGTAGAAACATTCATGTAGCAACCTGCAGTTCCTTTCATTTTCACATTCACACCTGCAGAAACATTCATGTAGCAACCTGTAGTTCCTTTCATTTTCACATTCACATATGTACATGTAGAAACATTCATGTAGCAACCTATAGTTCCATTCATTTTCACATTCACACATGTATAAACATTCAGACACATGTAGAAACATTTTGACATGTAGAAACATTCACACATATGACAATTCAGAAAAATTCATTTACAAAATATCATTCTTTAGTCATTATCACTATCAACATCCCAATTATATTTTAAAACCCCCACTACTTGTATGGTTTTTGCCCATTCTTCTCTTACATCATTTAATTCTTCCATCGTATAGAAAGCATGTACATCTGATAAGGCCTTACTTGTAGTGGCGTCAGTTTTAAACACCTGTAAAGAGAATCATGTATAAGAGAATGATGTATATATATAATTAATAATATATAAATAAGATTGATATATTTCATATTATCTAATGAGACTATATATAATACCTCATGTATGGTATAGATGTCCACTACGGCATATTTGATAATCATGTGCATAAATCGCATCACATAGTATGCACATGCCTAGTCGTTGTTTTATGTAGCACACTATAAATTTAAACATACAAAATATTAAAAAATGCAACTAAGCACAGTTCACATAAATAATATATACATTGGAGTTGGGAACTTACTTCCACGTTCTCCCAAATTATTGGTTGGTTCTTTTTCCTGGGGACCTTTCCTCCAGCCTTTTTGAACTCATGTAAACCTCTACATTAATGTAACACAGTAAATTGCATAATTAAATAGTAATGTAATAACATATGTTAACAGATATAAAAATGAAATATTTCTCACCAGAATAATACCATTTTCATTGCATGTTTATATTTTGGATTCAATATAGTCCCCTTAGGATCAAGATAATAGACAGTGAACGTCCCGGGGACAATAACTAGTAACTCCCAATGCGTACCCCTAGGGGTAAAAAAGTAAAAATTAATAACTCGAAATCCACAATAAAATGTAATTTTCTTAAGTCTAAATTATAAGCAAAGTAAACTTACCCCACGTTGAATGGAGCTATTATCACCGTCTTCTTATTTTGACCAAAATTTGTAAAAGCATCACAACAATATTGTTGAACTGACAAAGGGTCTTTAGCTACTAGACTAATCAAAGATGGAATCAAAAATCCTACATGTTCAAATGAAAAATTTGCACATATCTTGTCGAAGTAGCTGCAAAACATGCATTACGTATGCATTAATATATAAGAAACTAGATCATCGAATCCTACACAAAGTATATGGATGTATAAACAATATCTCACCTTATCCATAGCTCTATCACAGATGTATTCAGCCAATAATAGCAAAACAACTCTAAAATATCTTGTATAAATAGTTTGTTTTCATATGATTGACCTGCAACATCCACATCTATAGAAACATTTATAGGGCAATTTATATCATGTTCACCTAACCATACTTCCTTACCCCTACAATTAGGACCTAACGGGGCAGGTAGGTCTTGTGGAACCCAACTTGGTAATGTAGGAGGTGGAGGTGGAGGCCTAGATGCTCTGGGTGTCTTTGTTTTAACATGTATATATAATTTCAGATTAATTGACGTCATATATACACACTAACAATTTAACATAATGTAAATTTACCATACAATTTCCGTATAGACGACATCCACTTTGGGCCACAATATCTCTCTACCTTCTGCCTCACCAAGTGTTTCACAATCTGGGTGGGAATATGGCAATAGAAGATCTATCCAATTGGGGAATATACGTAGCGGGCTCACACGAACCCAACCATTTGGTAATGGAGACCCATGAAACATTTCCCCTAGAAGGGATGGGTAAGCCGACACCTCTGCAATGACGTATTTGTTACTTTTTATACGGCATGTCTTCAACCCCTACAAATTTATGTAAAGAATGTTATATACATATATACATATCATCTTGAAATATATCATTTTGAAAAGACTAGATACTATGTCATAAAAATACTTACAGCGGATGTGCTAGGTGGTGGGTCTACATGATTACTCCCAACCTCTACAGTAGGAGTAGAACGGGATGCCATAGGTACTGTCTGAGTGGCAGTCAGAGATGTCTATCACTTGCTCATTGCTTCATGGAGTGTCTTATCAACACATTCCTTGACTCTCCTTTCAACTATCTTATCTACCTATACATGAATAAAAGAAATGTTAGCTTCTGATTATTGAATTCCCTTTTACAGTAGCATTCTAAAAAAAGAATAGGTTACCTCTTCTTGTGAAATTCCCACTTTTGGGACATGTTTGTGATGGGATGGCCCAAAGAACGCTTTGATGCCCACACCAGTGCATGCACCCCTAATACGTCTAGGATGCTCTGGGTTACCCAAAGCAACTGTCAATTCATCCCTTGTGCCCTCGGGGATGAACTTGCCTTGTTTCCTCAGCTCGTACATCTCCCGCTAATCGCCATCAACAGAAATTGGTAAGTAAGTAAACACCACAAATAATCAATATTCAAACGATTGCTCTAAGAGTTGTATTTTACCATTTTTGCAGTCTCCTCAGCAGTTACATGCTTCTTTATTTCTCCCTTCTTATTTTTCCTCCCAGCTATCCAGACGTCATGGCGAGGCAGAGGTGTGGTATCTATAGTATAGGAATCCTGAGTAGCAGTAGACTTTGACTCGTTTTTACAGTTTACATACTTTTGTATTGCCTCTTCTTACTTTGTAGAGGTGTGGTATCTATAGTAGAGGACTCCTAAGTAGTAGTAGACTGAGCAGTACACTCAGCCTATAGTCTTTGGCGAACAGCTGCATAGCCCTATGGACCCACTGTGTGGTCATGCACACTCAGTGCACGCCTTGCTTTTTGCGCCTCACTAATAGCCTAGTTAGTATGCACATTTATTTGGTTAGTAACACTAAAGGTTAATCTTGAATAGGTGAATAAAACATATATTAACTAAATAGGGAGTAACACTTAATACCTTGAATTCATCAGTGTTTCTTAAAGCAACAAATGCGTCCCATTCTTCTTAGTCCAGGAAGTTCCACTGTTCAGTGGATGACTTCTTCCTCTTCTCACCATCTTTTATGTATTCTCAGGTGAGATTTGTCCTATAGTTCCTTAGAACCCTCCCACAGAGTTGCATCACGCATGTACGATGCAACTTTTCATCCAACGCAAATATACTCTGCAAAATAGAATTTCTATTAACTAGTATCCAAAAAATTAGTAATCTACAAAATAGAATTGCAAATAATAATAACTCATGCATAAATCCTTCCATATTAAGTCTTTATTCCCCTTAGGAACTTTATGCCAAGAATCTATCTTACAACCACAATGGCTACGAGTAACAAACCCAAGATATGAAACAAACGAATTGCGGTTCACTCCAATTGCATTTCCTGCATTATCAAAATCCACAACCAATTTGGGTCCATTGCCCCTTAGCGATGTTAACTTCTTCATCATAGTGATGCCCCTTCTCTTGTCAACTTTTTGGTACTAATCATCAAGTGCCTCAAGTGCTTCAGAGGGTACATGTGCATCGTCACCTAAAATTTGACAAAATAAACACACTTACAAGATATAAACTATAAATGGACGTATAGATAAAAATATATGATATATTTTTAAAAATTACATTGTGAGGCGGTGCATTGGTATCCTCACCATGCTCATCATGGACATCTTGGTCATCATGCCCATGCTCAGCCATTTGAAAATTTCATTAAAAAATCAAACATTTAGCATTTGACATAACTAGAAGATAATGAAACATTGAAAAATGAAACATTGTATAGTTCACATATACAGATGAAACATTGAAAAATGAAACATATAAAAAAATATAAACATGCATGCCAAACCGGGGACTATCCAAGATTTACTCCTATTGAGTAAATCTTGGATGGGTTTCTAGACCAACAAATACATGTGATGTCATTCTTATATATAATAAATGTGTACCACCTATCCCATTCTTGAACACCTAATCTCACTAGTAAGTGTATAATGTATATTGGGTTTTCAAGAAAATTTCAGTAGCATTTCCCTGTTGTTCTCCAAGTACATATGTACTTAGAGAACAAACGGGGAAATGCTACCAAAATTTTCTTAAAAAGCCAATACACATTATAAACTTACATCCTAAGTGAGATTAGGTGTTCAAGAACAGTCCCAAACCGAGGACTATCCAAGATTTACTCCTAATGAGTAAATCTTGGATGGATTTCTAGGCCAACAAATACAACACCAGTCCCTTGTTCACAACCCCATGCAACACACAATTTTCTTACAAAAACACTTGTGGACAGCCATAACAACATATAAATGCTTCCTAAATTAATCAATGTATTATTTTATATATAACACAAATCTGGTGGGTATAACATAGCAAAAAACTCAACATGTCACAACAGAAACATTTCCTTAACCTAATATATAGATATTTGTAACATAACTCATTACGAAGAGAGACCATGACACATCATGCATTGATTTGAAATTTTCTTTCCCATCTAAGGTTATTTGCAATTTCATGCTTGTTTCATTATCTTTCTTTCTAGTATTTCTACTTGAATTGCATATATAATCAATTTCATATAGATAACCACCGCATTATGATACTAATCATTACTTCATATTATGTCCTATGTAATTTTTACTTAAATAGGAATATGTCCATTTCTCTCCAAGTGACACATTAATAGCTTATGAATGTTTAGATGCATTTATACTATCAATTCCTAGGGTTTACTTTTTTGCAGTAGAAAAATATAATAGGGGTTATTTTGATCATTTTGTTACTGAAAATTGCATATCTCTATGTAACTTCCATAAATAAACTATTATATATTAATATGATACTTTAATTGGTTGTGTTCGTAGAGTCCACTTTAGGGTCTGGACAAAGGTCGACAGATCTACCAAATAGATCTTCTATTTTAGAGGCAATACATATAGTATAAAGGTGAAAAAAGTAGATTGAAGATATAATCATTTTAAAAATAGAAGACCCACATGTGAGTTAAGTTTGATACATCAATGTATCTTTAATACACATGTTTCAAGGTTCAAAGCACATAATCAAATCTAATTAGGATGCTAGAATGGACAAGTTTGAATCTTATTTCAACATGCATCAAAATTTACTGAATTAGGTCAAGCATGAGGATTAGAAGCACAAACATATACAAGCACAAGATTTGTTTATATCCTAGGTTGATTTACAATAGCAACATCTAAATAAGTAAACTCAAAGCATTAGATAAATAAATATAATCAGTAGATAAACAAATACAAAGCAATAGATAAAAAAGTACATCTCAGTTGATAAACAAAAGGGTAGATTACAACCCTAATGTACTCAAACATGTATAAGATCCAGCCCATTGCCTGCGACCTGAGGGTAGGGGGCCAGGAGCAGGAGCAAGGAGAAAGAAGAGGAGGAAGAAGGGTACTATGAGTAGGAGCAGGAGTAGAGGAAGAAGAGGCGTCGGAGGAGCAGGAGCAGGAGTAGAGCAGGAACAGGAGGCGGCAGTGGCGAGCGGGCAGCGACGGCGAGTGGGTGACGGCGGCGAGCGGGCAATGGCCAGAGCAGGAGCAGGAGTAGATGAAGAAGAGGCAGAGGAGCAGAGGAGGAGGTGGCGGCAATAGCAAGACAAAAAAGAGGAGCATGCGACAACATCAGCAGCGGAAGACACAAATGGTGGCAACGGGGAAGGAAGACTGGCGGCGGGGAAGGTGGAAGAGCAGTAGACGGCAGCGGAATTGCCAGATCCTAGTGAAATTGACAATGAAATAGAGAAAGCGGAAGATCCTGGCATGCGCGGGTGCTATTAAGTTAACAATAGGCGTCAGTTATTACCATAAACCGACACTTAAAACATTCAGCGTCGGTTACCACCAACACACTGATACTTATGTTCACTGATAGTCGTCGGTTCCAAATAGAAAAATCGACGTCCATTGGACAATCTTAACCCTAAAAATTTTTGCGGGGATGGCGCGTGAAACCTTATTAGCGTTGGTTTTTCCACAAAAACCGACGACCTTTGGAGGTAATTTTTTTCGTCGTTAGGCGTCATTTATTAGGTACAAAACTGACGCCGTATGTGAAACTTTGGGGGGTAATTTTTTTCGCTCAAAAATTTGGATTTGGCGGGCTATGTTAGGCATCGGTTCGTCTTAGGGAGCCGACGCTTAATAAAAATTGATACCCGTGTCTGGCCGGTCTTCAAATATAGATGTCGGTCTCTATAATTAGCCGACATTGTAGGGTTTAGGCGTCAGTTTTTGGTAATAACCGACTTCTCTAAATGTGACGTTATAAGCTATTTCTGTAGTAGTGGTTCTTGGGTTACTTGAGGAATTTGAGATTCCATAATAGTTTGTGATTCTCTATGTTCCTCTTATTCATCTATTGGTTCAATGTTTTCTTGTTGATTTCGAACCTCTTCGAGTTCCACTTTCCTCCCACTACTTCGTTTGGAAATAAATTTCTTTTCTAGGAATACAACATTCCTGGCAACAAACACTTTGTTGTCGGTTGGGTGGTATAAGTAGTATATTGGGATATCCAACAAAATAACACATAACATATTTGGGTCCAAACTTTTCAAGAAACGTTTTTTTGGCATAAGCTTCACATCCCCAAACTTTAATAAAAGACACATCGGGATGCTTCCTGTACCATATCTCATATGGTGTCTTTTGAACTGATTTATATGGTGCGTTGTTATGTGTAAACGCGGCGGTTGTTAGAGCATGTCCCCAGAAAGAAGTTGGAAGAACGACAAAACTCATCATAGATCGCACCATGTCCAGTAATGTGCAATTCTTTCTTTCTGATACTCCATTATGTTGTGGTGTTCCAGGTGGAGTCCATTGTGATACTCTACCACGGGCTCTCAAAAGATCCTCAAGCTCTTGGTTTAAGTATTCTCCACCTCAATCAGATCAAAGTGCCTTAATTCTTTTTCCAAGTTGGTTTTGTACTTCATTCATAAAATCCTTGAACCATTCAATGGTTTTTTATTTATGTTTTATCAAGTAAACATATCCATACCTACTAATGTCATCAGTAAAGGTAATAAAGCACTGCTACCCACCTCTAGTATTTGTTCTAAAAGGCCCACATACATCAGTATGTATGAGTCTTAATAGATCACTCACTCTCTCACATTTTCTTGAAAAGGGAGCCTTGGTCATCTTACCCAATAAACAAGATTCACATGTCTCTAATGATTTAAGATCAAAAAAGTCCAGATAACCATCTTATGGAGTCTAGATATGTGATTCTCATTTATGTGCCCTAGACGACAATTCCAAAGGTATGTTTTGTTTGAGTCATTGAGTTTATGTCTTTTGGTGTTTATGTTGTATACATTTGTCTATTGATCTATCAAATGTAGACCATAAGACATTGGTACCCTGCCATGAAAAATCCCATCTTTAGAAATGGAACATTTTCCATTCTTAATAAGACATTCAAATCCATCCTTGTCCAAATTATAAGATACAGAAATAATATTCTTATTAATGGAAGGTACATAATAGCAGTTCTGTAATTCTATTATCAGCCCACATGGTAGAGATAACTCATAGGTTCCTATTGCACTCTCAACAACTCTTTCTCCATTAGTAACACGTAGTACAACCTCACCTTTAACATAAGGCCTACTTCCTTTTAGATCTTTCACATTTGAACAAATGTGTGATCTACATCCGGTATCAAGTACCCATGATGAAGAAGTAGTAAAGTTAATCTCAATCAGGTATACACCAGAAGTAGAGATCTCTATCTCTTGTTTCATCTTCCTTGATTCCCTTGATACTCTCCATAGTTTGAGTATAGAAGACTTGCACTTCAGCTTGGTGGGAGAATGCTTCTCTGCCTTGCTTGTGTCCTTGGACTCCATTCCAATGATCACTATCATGGAACTATCCTTCTTCATTTGTGCTTCAACTTTTATCAAAATGCAAGCAACTCTGACAGTGGTTTAGCCATGTTACACAAGTAGTAATACTTGATAAACATGCTATATGATTTAGGCAAAGATTGAAAAATCATATCCATGGCCAACTCCTGCCCCAAAGGAAATCCCAATTTTTCTAGACATTCTATATGCCCAATCATATTGAGCACATGGGGTCTAACTGGATCTCTCTCTGTCAGTTTGCATTCAAACAACACCTTAGGCATACATAGAGAGCATTCTACAGTCATTGGTATCTTAGGAATATGCAGAATACTTCTCATAGTCCTTAACCAATTATGGAAATTTATCTCAATTATTTCAACGATGATATTTTTGCCATTTGATTCTACAAGAGAAAATATTTGCATTTTGTCAAAACTCCTTTTGATTTGATTTGAATAAAGTTGCCGATATTTAATTAGGCATTTAATTAATTATCACTCCCACTATTTTGTTCAAACTGATAGCCCTCACCATAAATTCAGAAGATTGCAGTGTACAACATTCTAGTGAGCAAAATCCTAATTTCCTCTAAGTCATGGACCAGATAGGGCTGTCATGCCCCACTCTTTGTCATGTACATCTCCATGCCTCAAGGTGCTTGATCCTATCAAGGTCACCTAGTCAAGTCCAAACCAAATGCCAACACAATGAATATGCAGGCTAATAGGGCAAACCCCCATATTCACCATCATACTTCCACGAGATAGACGGTGCACCACGCTAGGGCGTAACTACACTTAGTCGATCAAGTTTTTCATGTGTGCTTCTTTGGAAAGGCATATTAAACTTAATATTTATATTAAGGGGTTTTGTATTTATATACTTATATGTATCCAATCAACACATATAGTATGTATCATATACATTCTATATCCCACAAGAAAACATGTGAATATATAAAGTGATGATTATGGACATCCTATTTGTAATCCCTTGAGCCACAAGGAATTATAGTCATCTAGGTATACATATTATGAAACAACATGTTGTTGATGAAGATATGTTCTTGGGCCATTCCGGGTTGATCAACTCATCCTATGACTGATCGGCTCACCTCCTGGCTGGTTGGTTGGTTATCACCAACTGATACTCTGGCTCCTCCAGAAGGTCAGTTCGTAGGGTCGTCGTGCTCCTCGTTAGGCCACCAACCGCTTGTCTCGCACCATCATTCGGTCATACCGATCCCTTAACTGCTCGTATGGGTGACCACTATTCTTTGAAATCATAGGAAATAAAACTATCCTACTTTTACATATTTGTTGGGAAAACCCCGAGTTACATTCGAGGGGAGCAAAGGTACACGATAAGTCTTGAGTTATCTTGAGTTACACCCAGAATAGAAGGAAGGGCTCAGTACAAAGACCGAGATGCAAACAACTACTACTAATCAAGCACACATATTAGGGGTTTATAGGCTATAACCACGCTACACATCCACCATCAAAACCATTTTAGGGTGATGTGTATCGATTGTATATATATACCATATCATATAGATATTTGTGGTGTTTATTCAGATATGCACATTAGCCAGTTAAAGTATTTGTGTCACATGTAATAAATAAATGGTGAAAAACAAAAATCTGATAATATCGATTTATCCTCAAATATATTATGTTGACGTGGTTCTGATACCACTATTGGGTTCTGTGGGACAGAACAGTCCGTGGAAACAAAAATTTTATCCAACCACAAACACTTAACCAGTAGATCGCATCAACAACTATGCAATAGGAAAGATGGTTTAGAAAGATATATGCGGTCTTGAGGCTTGCTTAGTGACAATACCTCACAGCTAGTGCATCCTTCAACCACCTAGTCTTTGATTGCATCTATGCAGCTCCTGGTGTAGACCCAAACTGTGGTTGACGGTCGTCCTCCTGAGCTGAAGAAATTTCCCATCTCTATAGATAGTCCACATGGACCACCAGGAACTCTAGTCGTCCTTATGGACATATAAGAAGGAGTTTCACACTTCTGTCGGTGTACTAGTCAATGACACACTCTCCCACCACCAGCTGCTTTGCTACAGTTGTCTTACCCTCACTGTTCCTTCCTGGATGGGTAGAACTTGCTTGGGCTCTGTCAGTTACCAAAACTAGAGAGGAAAATAACTTTGTAGAACAACAGATGTTTAGAGTTGTTTATTCTTATAAGCCCCATGTACCCCTCTATTTATAGTAGAGGGCAGGGTCAAGGTTTCTAGTCTGTACGGGAATACAAGGATCGAGAATTCCCATGAATAATTTGCACTGCGGTCGGAGAACTTATCGTTTCATAACTAAAATGGTCATTTGGCAAGGTAAGCCGATCATTTCACTAGTGAACCGATCAGTTGGGAGTGTGAGCCCATCTGTTCACCTAGTGAACCAGTCATTTCACTTCCCATACATGCCTACAATTAATTTTCCCTATTTGTTTCTAATAAATGCAAAGATTAATTCTTATTGCAATCGAATTGAACAAGTGAAATGATGATCTTTTCTCACAAATTGGGAAACCCAAGACTTTCTCGTTTGGTCCAAGTGAACCAATCAGTTCACCAATGTGAACTGGTTATCTCACTAACCATTATCTGATCTATTCACCCATTGAACCACTTGGTTGGTGGTTTAGGTTGTGCAAAACTCAGTCAATGCAGTTCTCAATCAATCTAACACTCTAATCAGTTGGTTCAACATTTGAACTTGATGATTTTGAGTCAATTCTATTAATTGAATGTTCAACTGAATACCTAAACACTTTAGTAATCAATCTAAACATCATTCAAGGCTAAACTCCTATTCTGGGTTAATCCTATGTGTGTGACCCTATAGGTTCCATTTCACATTGTCACTGAATGTCCATAACTAACTTATGACATCACAAGCAAAGAGTGGTGCCTAGTCACACATAAATGCTAACCAAGTGAAGAGGAAAGTTGGAGAACAACTTTCAGCCTACAATCTGTTATTAGTGTTACAGTGAATGTATAGTCACATTGTCACTAATATTCGGATTGAACTTGAGGCATGGACTTGTCATCCTCTACAAACATTCAATCCATGTTTCTTGAACTAGAGCAGACTGTCTAAGATAAATGCATGCTCAATATCATATATTGACTCACATGTGCATGGCCATGTATTTCTCAATCTCGGTTATCAAGTGGCCAGGATATCATACTCCCTTAGGAGGAACAAATTGCATATCTACCACTCATAGTCAAGTCCACATGTGTCAAAATCACCCAATCATCACCGTTATAACAACCCATATTTTAGGACTATGTTTCATGATGTCAAAGTGTGCCCAATCACATGAGATGAGTATAGTGATTTTAGGTCTAAGAACCATAGTCACCACCAATACTATAAGAGATGATCCTAACTAACCAAGTGTGGTTTCCATGCATCACTCTTATAGTGGTCTATCTGATATATTGTTCTCTAACATGTATCTATGTATTTGGTTTGATATCATATATCATGACGATGAGATTCTGTCATCAACAAACACACACTCTAGGCTTATGTAGTATTGATGTCTATGGATATTTCCATAATAATAACTGACTAGGGACATAATAAGAATGTATACTCTTAACATATGTGTGATTTCATTTTTCAGGTCATTAACCTAAATACATGCATCATTGAGTAATATAATTCTTTAGACATCTAACATGTTATACCATTATATTAAAATAGATTGAACATATATATGAAAATTGCCTTTATTGTTATTCAAATCATTTACAAATTATGCCATTACAATCATCATATGATTGGCTCTATGGGCATACATACTAACAAATTTTGGTGTCCAGGAATGAAGTGAGACATAGCCACTTATGTGGCTAGTTATCTCATGTTATAGATGGTGAAGGTTGAGCACCAATGACCTGGTGGGTTACTACAACCGATTGAGATTGCTGGCTGGTTGTGGGAGAAATTATTGGTCTTCCCAAAAACAGAAAACGGACATCCTAACCAAATCAGCATACATCCTTGCCTTGAAAACCAATGGCAAAGTGTCATACTTAGATGAGATGTGCACTAGATAGATAGTCCAGTTGTGTGGTGTTTCAAGTTCAATTGTCTCTTAACGTAACCCTAAGTTCACTTCAAAGATGTGGAAACAAGTTCAATTGGAACTCGATACCAAGTTGAAGTTCAAAACAACCTATCACCCCCAAACTGATGGTCATTCGGACCGTACAATCCAGTCCCCAGAAGATTTGTTTAGAGAATGTTTGCTAGATTGGGGTGAATCATGAGAGTGATACCTACCCTTAGCTAACTTTTCCTACAACAACAATTACCAAGCGAGTGTCAGGATGCCTCTATATGAAGCTCTTTATGGTATGTCATGTCAATCATTACTTCACTGGGATGATGGAGGTTAGAGGACCTCTCTCAAGTTAAAGGAACTATAGTTATATGGTGATAAAGTTTCTTTGATCAAGTAGAGGCTAAAGAGAGACCAAAATTGATAGAAAATGCATGTTGATGCAAGCGAGCACATTTACACTTTATTGTAGGTGATTATGTTTTTCTAAAAATATGACCCCTCCGAGCTATAGCAAAAAACATAGGAAAACTAAGTCCCCAATATGTAGGTCTATTTGAGGTTCTAGAATGGATTGGAAAGGTTTCTTATCATTTAGATTTACTTCCACAGTACAATATGATGCATGATGTGTTCCATGTGTCCAATATGATGCACTATGTGAAGGATCCAGCCCATGTGATGAATGTTGAATCTATAGAACTCTAGGGGAGGTTGTCATACCTTGAGTCACTTGTGAGGATAATAAAAACATTTTGATGGTAAAGGTTCTTTATAAGTAGCATGCTGAGGATGAATCCACGTGGCAGCTAAAGACAAACATAGAAAAGTCTCATCGCAAAATTTTTGGATGACTAGATGAATTTTGAGGACACAATTCTTGTAAGAGGGAAAGGATGTTATAACATGGATTTTTACATGTCATTATACATATATTTGAATGCAAATATTGGATTGATAAGAACATATTAGAAAGATTCATGTCTTATTTGCATATTTTGGTTTGAGAATGCACTTTCACCTTCAACAAGGAACTTCATGTATTTTACTATTTTCATTAACCCATTGATATATATTGACTACAAAAATAATGGACAATCCAATAATGAAGGAATTACTAAATGTAACGTAGAATTGGTATTTAAATAGGGATATGTGTGGAAATTTCCTAGAAAAGATAAGTTGAAGGCAACTGATAAACTATATTCAACTCAATATTGCACTTAATGAGAAAATGCATTAAAAAGAATTGCTTTCCTAGTTTGACTGAGAAAAAGGATTATTTGATACCTTTTATAATTTCAATTAATGGAAAACTTGAAGAAAAAGAAAAGTACTCTTAATTTTCATATCTTGGCCTCAAATATTTTTGACACCAAGATTTAATTCATAAACGTTTTGTCTTTCAAAATAAATTAATAAATGTTTTCCTTTAAAATTTGGAGTTGATTAGATAAAAGAGGAGAGAGTTATTGAATTAATTACTTTTTTTCAAAAAAGATTGGGATCATGGATAAATGTATCAAATGTCACATTATAACTGAATCATGAAATAAGGGATCAACCCTTTGATGTCAGTCTTTATTGGGACCTTTCGATCACGAATCAAAGGGCATGAGATTGTCTCCTACCTTTCACTAAATAGGAAACTGAATAGTATTGTCCCTTTTTCTTTCTCACTTTTCTCTCTCTCAGATCCATGTACACACCTAGAATTCCTCCCATCAAGATTGAGAGATGATTAAAATTGGTAACCCCTAGTTTTTTTTGGCTTTGAAAGGATATAATAGGTTTCCCCATCTTGAAAATCCTCACTAGAAAACCCTCCTAATGTCCTATCTTTCCAAAGGTGGTAGAATCCCACTACAAGTCTGCTACCCTTCTCACGAGATTGTGTATGACTCGAGAAGTATCTTTCTACCTTCAATTTTGATTCAACCCTCTTCTCTTCCCTTCGTTCTCTTCACTACGCAACCTAGAGATCCCCCTTCATCGACCTATCTTTTCCATCCTCCACCTGACCAATTGAGGTCATCATTGAGTTCGGTTAGATAGGCTAAAGATGACAATGACTTTGCCTAACACTGGGGGAGTTGGAATCTCATAGTCAACCATTAAGTTGACTCACACAATAGGTTGTTTGTGACACTAAAGGAAGAAGATGATGGAGAGTAAAATGTCTTCTCTTCCTTGTGTCCCCTATAGTAAGGTAAAGGGTAATCCCATTTTATCCTTCCTTTTTCTCACATAGGCATGTGAGTGTGGGTGCTGACATGGTGTGAGCTATTTCACTCAACTGTGGCCCTGCAACACACAGTCTTTTCCCAGTTCGCTACCTAGGTAGCAGATTTTTATTGATGAAAACCATTCTAATTTTGTAAAAATTCTAGAAAGTTGTAGGAAGATGCAAATAAGACAAATATTTTTGCTCAGAAAAATATGAGGAATCCAATAAAGTTGGTTCCATGACGTAGTTCTATCTATAATTCAAAACATGCATAAAGATGTAATCTTTAATGTAACATATACATGAAAACACTAATTTCATAATTTTTATGAGAATAGATTGTTTAATTGATATTAATGGATAAAGTCTAACCTTTTTGGATAAAAGAGTGTCTTGGATATAATTTAGGTTAAACCTTCACATGTAGCTAAAATTAGGGTTTCCTAGGATGAAAATCATTAAAATCACATACTAGGGTTGGAGAATCCCAACCCTAATGAAACCCTAATTTGATCCCATAACCCTAACTTAGAGCCTGAATCAATCATAATGGATATTTTATGAACATAATAGTAAGACTTTGGTGTCATGCATTAATTACATGGTGGTTTCTCGATTGGTTGCATTTGCCCTTATTTTCTGGGCCATTAAGTTATGTCTGATAAAGGTATGTGGCTACACCAATGACAATTCTCCTTATCGACTTCTATGCTTTTCAAAGTTTTCCTGATTGGATTGTAATAAATTGCTTGGTTGTTTTAATTCTTGTAATCTATAAGGTCCATATGAGTATCCCATTTTATAAATATTACTTGCTCAACTATATTATATATCTAGGTTTATGGTACATGTGGGATGTATGAAAGTCATTGTGATGACGGGTGATGAAGATGGGATATGGAGATTACCAATAGACCTAGATGGGATAGGAAAGTAATTATTAGGCCATGTTGGGAAAGGAAGGCCATAACAAACCAAACCCAGGAATGGGAAGGTTATGAGAAGTCCACTGTGGGAACAAAAACCTAGCGAGAGGTACCCCACAAAGAACACATAGTAAGTGGGTATACCATAGAGATTGAGTAACTAAGGGTTGAGAAGTTAGAAAGAAAAATGAATGTTCGGTTAGGTAATGATAATTGTTTCTATGGATATTTATGTTGTTACTCCTACATGCAAATATTTAGTTTCCCCAATATAGTCAGTAAATCTTGATATAGTGACTGCATTTTTTTTTCCACGTAGTTTTCAGTTAACTTCCATTAATATTGAAAGACGGACATCTAGAGAAGAAGGAACCAAAGAAATGATGCTTAAAGTTATCTTGGATGATTTAGGTAGTTAGATTTATTTCCTATTGAAAACATTAGTTTTACATTCCATGTAACTCCCTTGATGAGATTTCATTTTCATATTGTTATCAAAATCTTTTCACGCAAGGAATTTTTAAATTATTATTGGTTATTTGTGAAACATTGATCATGTAATCATAATAATGGCCATTTCCCTCTTGGTACACCTTAAATGGGGATAACAGGTGGAGGGGGTTGTTACACATCCCATATATTAGGAATCAAGATCTAGAATGCTTCTTGGACTAAGTAAAAGTATATACATTGATAAAGTGTTGTAAAAGGTTCAGCATGGAAGGGTCTAAAAGATCAAAGTTAGCTATATAATATGCTAAACATCTATAGAACTGAATGTCCCAACTCTTCTAAAGACATGGAACACAAAATTAAGATTCCATATGCATTTGCAATTCTATTTATCATGTATGCAATGTTGTGTACATGTCCAGACATTCATGTTTCTTGTGCATGACAAGTACCAATTAGACCTTGGTGAATTTCATTGAAATGTTGAAAGGTATATCTTGGAGGGGATATCTTGTAGGTCTTTATAAGAACTAAGGAACAATTACTCATTTATGATAGAGAACATGGTTTTTATATAAGGATTAAAATTCAAAGCAAGTTTCCAAACTGATATGAATGATTGCATATCATGATAGGTTTTGTGTTTTTCCTTAATGGTGGAATTGTGAGATGGAAAAGTTCGTCGCAAGAGACAATAGATGATTTTACAAAAGAGGTTGAGTACATTGTACATCCAGATCAACTAAGGAAACTATATGGAGCAAGAAGTTCATTAGTAAACTACGAGTGGCTCCATCCACTAAAGGTGCAACACAACTCTATAGTGACAATGACAGAGCCATTGTACAAGCTAAGGAACCCAAATGACATAAGCAATCTAGGAATATTCTACAAATCCATCATATCATATGAGAGATCATAAAATAAGGAGATGTGAGGATCCATATAGTGCCAACTGAAAGCAATGTTCATGATCCTCTGAGTTAAGTACTATAATAGAATAAGCATGATGATCATGTTAGATAGATGAGACTTAGGTTCATGAGTGATTGGTTCTAGTACAAGTGGGGGATTGTTTATAATATTCCATGAGAGCCACCATGCAATTATTGTAAATGGATATTTTGTATTTGATTTAATTATTTATTAATAAAAAGAAATTCCATTTAATATGTTTGTTTCTATAATGAGATAATGAATAATCCTAATAATGTTTAAAAATATTTTGACTTGATGATATATGATTAGGTTTGACCTAAAAATGAGATTAATTGTATACTTAAGATTACATGTTCTTGTTATGTCCCTGGTCAGTTATTATTTTGGACAACAATAATACATAAGACTTGTATTCGTGCTGAGTGACAATGATGTATGGTAGTCATGATATTGGATATCAACTCAAATACATAAACAAGTGATATAAACAATTGTTATTGATAGACCCACCTTGAGAATGACACATGGAACTCATGTATTGACATGTCATAGTCATAACTCAAAGTTACGACTTCAATTTCTCATATTCTTCCTTAGTAGTTTTCTTCTTATGAGATGTGTCTTCCTTTGGTGGAGGTAGATCTATAATATGTTCCAATTTCCTAGAGGAGTGTGCATAGATATGAAATGAGTGCACCCATAGAACACAGTTTGAGCCATTAAATTTTAGATAAGTAACATAGTTGGGGTATGTTTCAGACATCCAAATCGTATAAGAAGATGACCCCATAATATATCAATGAAACATATAATGGAGCAGCATCAGAAAAATAAAAGTAGAGGAATGTTGTCACTGACATGCGTATCAAGAAGAGGACACACCTTGTTACTTGTAGCAAACTAGAACATAAGGTCTTTGACACGCTGTGTTAGAAGTATACATGCCATGTAACTTGCACATATTTCAATCCGGTGCACATTTGCCATAGAAACTGGTGGCAACACGCCGCGTAGGTAAGACACATGCAGTGTAGAAGACAAAGCTATCGATCTTTCCTAGAAAAAAGGTCATGAATAGATGGTGAACCTTATGGATAATGGATATATGTTGGAAAGATCCAATCATATCTGATAATATGTGAACAAATCCCTATAGAATGTGGTCCTAGATGACCACAAATTAGATGTCATACAACTTTCCAAACACTAACTTTTAGGGCATAGGACTGGTGCAAAGACCATAGGCAGTCTTCTTGGATCCTCTTGGTGGGAAGAGGATAGAGATAGAAAGGAAACTAGATCTCTCTAAGTGTGATCAACAATGGTGGAGAAGGGAGAATATTATGGGTGGGGATGGAGGAAGAGAGGACAACATCGTTGGGTTGGAAAGGAGAGGTCATGCGACAACTATACATCTTGCTCTAATACCATGTTGAGAACAACCATCTTTCTATATTCAAAAAGTGTATAGAACTCTCAGATAAATAGGAGGGCAAACAGCAAGGAAGCACATAGAAAACCCTAATGGGTCTATTAGACTTAGGCCAACATTACATAAATCGTAAGTAAAAAGAATTAAAAGGAATAGAACAACTACAAATAAATATATATCTCAACAGGATGCAAAGAACATGATTAACAATCACATCTGTAGAGGATTATCTCTATAAGAATTCGGAGTGGGGACTAGAAGGTTCTTGAAATGATTCCAATCCATTGTAGTTGAGGATATGACATGTTTCAATTAATACTATCTATCATACAAATCCTACTTGACACATTAGATGGAAGAGGGTGGATGAAAGTACATAGGAGTGTCTTTCACAAAGAAAGTTTGTTACTTCTTATAGTGTCTCTATTATGATCATACAAAATGAAGTTTAGTTGTCTATGTATACTCTGGGAGAACATTTGATGCCATTTCAACGATGTACTTGTGGCAATATGTTGATTGTGATCGATCTATCTCTCTACCTAACACAAGTATTTTGTTGTAACTCCTATGATTAAGGACAACCCACATTTATTCCATTTATGTAATTAGGTATGAATTATAGTTATTATTGTATGAATATTATTAGCTGAATTTGTAACAAATCATTTTCCATATTCTAGGATGTGACATGAGCCATTGATAGAATACATGTATTTATTATGCTGGAAGGGACAAAAAATTCAATACCTCGACAAAAAGGGATTTGTCTATGAATATCATGGTTGTGAAATTTTTTAAAATATAATTTATGTTCCAAGTGATTCAGTGACAGGAATGGGGATTATGTCAAGATATGTGTAATATTGTTTGAACCAATAATAGGAATCCATCTAAAAGTACCAAGTGCCAAGTATTATTTGGTGGATTTTGAAATATGCTAACAATGTAGAGTTTGTACCGACGTTTCATAACACAAGATATCACATTCTAGAGTACAAAGGAACTGCAAGGTCATATAAAACCAATGAGGAGATCTCTAACCACCGACATGCCCAACTTAGAATAGTTGTCAAAAGGACATTTGGTATACTGAAACGAAAATTTTCCTATGTAAGCAACAAGAAAGGTTCATGAATGTTGTATAATACACAACTTCATTTAAAGACACTATGGTGAAGACAACATGATGCATTTAGATGAAGCAATGGGTGACCTTCTACAAGTTGTAAATCAAAATGAAGAAAGTGGTTTAGAAATTCATGTAAACATGGGGGAATGGGGTGTTGATAAGGTCATAGAAATGGGATAACAAATCAACTATCGGAGACTAGATATTCCTATTATATCATGCAATTTAATAAATAGAACTATGTGTTTTATATTAACTAGTCATTATTTCACTATTGTTGTGTGATTTATGAACATGATTGATTTAATAGATGTGTTTATGCCCATTATAGTGTTACAATATTGAATTTGATAATAAATTATTATAGTGGTACTAGTAATAGATATAGTTTACTATTTTATAAACAACTGAGGTGATGGCTAATGGAATCTCATAATGACATATGGTTTTCCATTCCCTGTCATCTGGATATATGAAGGAAATGAAGATTCCAAGACAAGAATACTAATCTTCCATACAAAACATGAGGGAGACATCTAGTGTCGAAGAAATATAATATGATGGTACATTCATTGGTTACAACATAATATTTTGACTCTGAAGGCACAAATGATGGCATTAATGAACCAACTTGATACATAAGAACTGTACAGTGTGATTTGTCAACCACTTGTGGTTGTTATACATCTACTAATAGATGTCACTAGACTAAA